>CM032429.1:2854193-4213482 GCA_019049465.1 Dryas iulia moderata
AAAAAAAGCATTTTTCATACAAAAAAATAACCACAAAAAATGAGATTGAAAGTAATAAGACTGCCGAGAATTTACGTCAAGCCCTTCAAGTGTAAAGGGAAAAAAAATATCGTCGCGAAATAATTGGGCATCCACATTTCATCTTTGACATCATGTCAGGTGACTGACAGAAAGAATTTCAATCGCATTAGAGCACGTGTGCGCGTTCTGAGAAAACACCGAGTCTAATCATGTAAGTAGTATGGGAGGACGTTTATACGTAGCTTATAAGATTTTTCAGTACTTTTGGTAGGTAGCTAAGGTAGGTAGTTAGGGGTAACTGAATTCTGATCCATTTTAAATGTTAGGGTTGTATTTTTTTTAAATACTATATCATTAATACATATTATAAAAAATGTCTATATCATTTCTTTTTATGAGAATTGAACCACCATAGTCGCTTCATATCACCTTCAGCGTCATTAAGTAATTGTTATACAATTAGATATTATATACGATATAAGATAATATTGCTGAATAAATAGTAAATAAAATATGAATGGTTTTTTTACTTGTGTGCTGACACTATTTCTGGCATAACGGGATAGTCAAAGAGAGCTTAGAGACATTCTATTCCTCACGTTTAGTATGAATTCATTTGCGTGTTGACTGGGGGAACTCATCGATGAACTTTGTCTTCTTACCAGAGCCGTTTGTTGTTATAAAAAATAATTTAATATGATAAGCCTATTTTAAAATTAATAAAGGAATTTAAATCAACGGTTTTATATTTACGTCAAAATCGTTATTTAATAACTTAAGTACTATACTCTCTCTTGGATAACACATTCATAAAAAACGAATTCTTTTTAATTTGAACTTAGTAATTCAGTGATAAGATAGAATTTTGAGACTTCGTAGATATAAAGAAGTATTCCTCGTATATGTTTTGGATACTTTATAATTGACATTTTGTTTCGAATTTCTTAAAATGATCATATCAAATAAATATTAATTTACAAAAAATATCTAAAAAATATAAAACAGACCTCTTAACAAGCTCTACCTAATCTACCTAAAAATAAATTTCTTGACAAACCCATAATATTCTCTATTCGCAATAATGTAAACGTGCTCTTACATTTGTTAATGGAATTTAATTTTTGCTTTCCCCAACGTTGATTGATGTGACGTCGCTCTGTAATCCCATTGTGGATTGCTACGTTGAATAAGATTCGGTCCAAAGTTCCTTATAAGTTAATTTAAGTCAAAGTCTTTTATTCTTGCTAAAACAAAATTGCTTATTTTACTTTCTTTCAAGTTAAATGTGACTTGTCATATAAAATATTAAGGTTAATTGTCCGAATAGGAAAACAAATTTTGTTTGGCAATGAATACATTGCAAACGAAAACAATTGTTTTCGTTTATTTAAAAGAAAAATAAAAGATATGATTCGGTTTTAATTGTAATAATGTTAGTTATACTACGCTTCAATAAGGTCTCATCTGAGTTGACCCCTTGTCAGCTACAGCTCATCCCTCTTACTTTCAGTCCTCCCAGGATCAATCTGTTCCAATATCTCATTAACACGCCAAGAGGCCTATCCCAGTGACCCACCCATTTTTGTGGGTTCCGCAAGACACAACTGGACAAAGTACTGGTACAGTTTCCCTTCTCCTCTCTGCGAGGTCAAAAGAGTAGCAAGCAACTAAACGGATGATCAATAGCACTTATGGTTGTAGTATAATTTTAGCACTTATGGTTGTAGGCTCAGGTAAATTTAAATTACTAAGCCTATTTCTTAAAATTAAACTATTAAAAAAAAACTATTTTAACTAGATAAATTGCATTTATTTATTATTTTTTTTTTTTTTTTTTTTTTATTTATTTATTAAAAAAAAAAGTCGGTTAATGTTGCTATAGGATTGTTTGATAGTATTTAGAACTAAGATAAAGGCATCAATCAATGTACATAAAGAAGTAAGTAAAATTATAATATTTTTGTAAAACTATGTTAAAATGAAAACATTTGGTATTTTAATTTAACCAAAACTTGCAGAATATCTACAGAAACTGTTATAATGCCTACCATCAACAATATTACATCACTTTTAATATAACTGTACAAAATAAGTTTAAAAATAACTTCAAAAGTAAATAAACTATTTATTTTAATTTCCAAATGCATAGCGGAGTTCACACGAATCGTGTCACCTTTATGCATTTTCATTCATCTCATCTAACCTGCATCAGACATCTGTACTATTTCTGTATATATATAGCTTTCAACCTGCCTGATTTAAAAGCTTAAACTAGATTTATTACGTTTTGATATACCTATGGGGCTAGTGGTGGCGCAGTGGCACAAGCATGTTACTGTAAACGACTGATTGTGGGTTCGATTCCCACTCGAGGAGTGGAAATTATATTTCCATTTAATTAAATAAATAAATAAATAAATTTTCTTCACTCTGGTGTTGAAAAGCGCGGCGTTAAGTTCCGCCACTTAATACGCAATGCCTCCGAATTCGGCGGAAAGTGGGGAACGGAGTATCTTAATACTAGGTTCCCTCTGCCTACCCTGCTGTGTGCGGGATATAGCGTGAAGCTAAAAAAAAAACATTGACTATCGGATCTCAACGCCATGCTTTATCTTATAATGAAAACTAGCGGAAACTATATTATTGCTTCGTTATACTTCCACCCTCGGGGGTGGGTTTTTGCATAATAAAGTAGCCTATGTTTATGCTTAGATTATTAACTATATTTATGCCAAAATTCATTATAATCGGTCAAGCGGTTTAGATCAACGCTTTAGCGGTTGATTTTTTGAAAAAATAAGCCTATCTTAGACCCAGTAACTTTTACTACTTTCGTTCTAAATTTCATCCAAATCGGACGTGTAGATTAACCGTGAAAGCATGACAGACAAAAACACAGACTTTCGCTTTTATAATATAAGTATGGATAGTTTAATGGAACAAGAAGAAACTCTGACCTATTTCACCACGATGGCCTTCTTATACGACTTAGATTTTATAATAATACAAAAACAATACAACTAATAAAATAATTATATCGCTGAAGTGATAGTTAAAAATAACTAACATGCTTTGTTATACGATACAGAAAATTGCCTTCAAAAAGAATTATTTTCTCTTTGAATTATTAGAGACAATGAATGACACTGTTCGTATGAATTATATAAGCTTTTGTCAATATATGTTAAATTATTATTGCGACGCGTGTTTTATTCAGAATCTCTTCATTCAATAACTCTTACTAAATGAGGTCGAAATGTCGATACGATATAATGTAGAACATGCATTCCGATATTCAGATATTTTGTTTCTAACTTTACTTAGGAATTGAGTGTCATTAGAATGAAATGTATTATATTTTAATATTTTTAAAGTGCTATTCACACAATTAGAATAACAAAAACTATTTTCACAAATGTATATGATTTTGAAAGTTGTAGGTTTTATATGTTATATTAAAATATTATTTATATATAACTCAATTATTATTGAAAGACTACTCGATAAAATTAGATTTTTTTTATTTCATTATTCTTCTGTATAGAGAAGATGAGTGTTTTCAATTCGAAATGCTACTTTACTTTACTTACTTTTATTTTATTTTCTTTTACTTTATTTATTTATAGTCAAAGTCAAATCATTTTATTCAAAATAATATGTTACACTCTTAATTTTTTAAATGTCAAATGATTTACCACTGTTTCACTAAAGTCAATGCCTAAGATCTGACAAGAACCGACGCAGAAACTTAGCGGGACTGCTTTTTTTTAAGTCAATTGTAATTTTTAGACTAATTGCTATCGATAACTAGACTTAACGGAACTTTAAAATTGATAATTTCATATTCCCGTAAAAAATCAAGTAATCCTTCCTTAGAACTCCTACTACACTATCCAAGACACTGTTCTTCTTTGTCTATCTGTCAGTCAGTAACTATCTGCAGAGTTCACACAAATTTATATACATTAAGCACACAAACTTATATACATTATTTTGAATAAAATCAGAGAGATAAAAAACTAGATTTATTTCTTAAGCTTCGCACTTAGCAAGATAGTAAGAGAGAACGGAGCGCCAAACACTATGGTTCTTACATACATCCTTCGCTTCGTCCACTATCATCGACCTCTTCATACACGCCCAAAGGAAGGCCCCATGTTTTTTACGTGAACCTCCTCCAGTAGCATTAATATGGTGCTCTCGAAGGCCAACCGAGATCGCCCCCTGCTTCTCTTACCGCTCATCTTTGCTTCATATATCTTTGTTACCATTATACTTAAGAAATACTTAAGAAATCTTGATATACACGAAACTTAACTACAATTACAATTACTATTCTACTAACAATCAACGTTTCTAACCATTTAAATGACTAGTTGTGTCACCGTAACGCTATAATTATATTTTACATGCGGGTTGTCGCTTTGTTCACCATTGTAAGGGAAGCTAATGAGCTCGAAATGATACGATACAAAACCAAGTTCGGTTATCTTTAGGCAATTGTGTGGTGCTATGAATTGTTCGACGTGTATAGGCGTTTCAATATGAATATGACATTGAAATAAGTATTTAGTGTCGTAAGTTCAAATGTGAATGGTTGTTTGTTAAGTTATGTATAGATTGTTAGTCGTAGCTCACGATTTGGTTTAAATTTTAAAATTAAAACTATAGATTTTTAACGGTAGTGGGGAACGGAGTGTCTTAACACTAGGTTCCCTCTGCCTACCCTGCTGTGCGCAGGATACAGCGTGAAGCAAAAAAAAAGAAAAAAAAAAGAATTCAACAAATGTTCTAAATTAAAGCTTAACATATCAGTTTTGGTTGTGCCTTGTCTGTTAGTAGTCAATAATGCAACAGTTTTTTTTATATACATGATGGAAGCTGAAGGATTTTTCTAGTCTTTATGCAGCATTTATAGCAGCTGGGATAGGCATATAGTGACTGGTCATTCAGATTAATTCTATACGTTATGTGTGGACTGGTGGCGCTTAACACCGTTTTTCTACTCTAGACATGTTTCTCATATACCTAGTATGGTGGCACAGAGAACATAAATATCTATCGAATCTACACTTGTTATACATAATATAAAATATTCTATACTTCTGCGCTACGATAACTAATTGAATATACCATTAAAAATGAAAATGTTTTACATCAAACAAAATATTACATAAAATTTCATAATAAAACACCAGTTAACATTATAAAAACCCGCCCACATCCCATACAATAACAGAGCCCAATCAATTTTATTTGTATATCTACCGGTTATACGCTATTATCGAACGATATTTCAACGTATATTACAAAACCTTAATTAGTACACGGACTCGCATCAACATTAGGGCGAATATAAAACAAACTTTGCACATAAATTTATAATTTTCACGCTGTTCCTCCCCAAGAGGGCGCGAAAGGTACTTTCAATTTGCATTCAACTTTCAAAGCCTTTTGATGAAGACAGTACATTCATTAAATTAAAAGTGTTGTTAAATAAAGCTTGCGATATTGTTTGTATTGTTTCTATTTGTTTGGTTTGTCTGTGTGTAAAAGGATTAATTTATATATTATTTTTTTAAGCACAGCAACGGATAGTGATTGGGAACAGTGTTAAGACACTCCATGCTCCATTTTTCACATGTTATGTTAAATAGCGAAAGTTAATAACATGGTTATTATCATTCTTATATTATATCTATAATTAAGCTATATATTATTAATTTAAACGCTTAATTTATATTAAGGGTTTATACGCAGTATCGATGATACTGGAGTAAGGTTAGACCAAAAGCATGAGGCAGTAGACGAGGTCCGTTCTGTCTAACTATCCTGCTTGAAATAAATCATGAAGTTAAAAAAATAAATATAAACTTAGCTTTTGTTATATTTTGTTATTTGACAACTTTTTACGTTGGATTTTCTATTTATCTAACAATTCTACAAAGATTCTAGACATTTAAGACGTGTATTTTTTGTAAAAAGAAAATAATCTCTGAATTGACGTATTAAACACCTTCAAAGAATGTCTATCACAGAATGTGTGATCTTTTCAATTTTCAGAGATGAAAAGAGATTACAAAAACATAATATAATATACATATATGTAAGTCTTTATGTTCATAATAACAAGCTATATGATAACATAAATTTTATTTTTTTATATTGTATACCATGAAAGTCAATATCAATGCTGCTTCACTATTTTTCCTCTATAAGAGTAGTTAGAGAGAATCTAGTGTCAAGACACTTCGTCGTTTTCGCTTTTTGCTCAAAAATGAGATGTTGTGTGTTAAATGGTGGCAATATTGAGTATATTGCGCTTTGTCTTCCTACTCTTTTTTTAATTTTATAACTTCACGCTGTATCCCGCTCACATCAGGGTAGGCAGAGGGAATCTAATTTTAAGACACTCCGTTTCCCACTTTCCGCCAAATTTCCTTCGGAGGCGTTAATTGGCGGAACTAAACGGCTCGTTTTGCCTCGAAGAAAACGGCCAGAGTGAAGAAAATGAAAATATTAAATATCTCCACTTCTTGAGTGAGATTCGAACCCATAACCAGTCACTTTAAAGTCACACTTTGTACCACGACTAGCCACAAACGACTGGTCTTCTTACTAAAGCGGAATAATGAAAATAATAAAATTATAATATTATAATTCCTCGAGTGGGAATCAAACACACAACTAGTCACGGTTACAGTTTATTCTGTTTTGTGTAGTCTATATACATCTATAAAGATCTCTAATGAATCAAATCCTCTTTTTTTTACAATATTAATATTAAACCTACGTAAAATTTATTCAACAGTTAATAAAAAATATGAAAACAAAAAAAAATCCTTCAAGAAAAACTTAAACTACATATTCTCAACTTTTCAAATACTAGTAGCAAAAGAACTAAGTGGAATACAGCTAACTTTCTTAAAAGAGAGAAGGTGGGTAGGTAATGTATGCAAATGAGTGTAACTTTGTTCCCTTGGAGCAGTTAGCGAGACTTTGACCGTTTGATAAGTTTCCTCATTGAGTTATGGTTTTGGTATAATATGCAGATCTGTTAATGTAATAAACATTTTAGAATTTACAACATTTTTAAGGATAAGAAAATGTTTTCGTTCATCTTTTATGTTATGACTTATAATGTTTAGGCGTTTTACAGTTTGGAGTGTATCTGTTGATATAAACGTTTAGAGGAAGATTTTATTTGGTACAATAAAATTGTTTTATATTTTTATACTGTTTAACTTAATTATTATTTAATATTATAAATTTTACTACTACCATCTAAATGCCATTGTTAAAATGCAAACAAAACATATATCATTTTTCTTCATAATAATTGTATGGTGGGTAGAGCACCTCAAATCCCGATTTTTTCTATTTTCTGTCAATTTACCAGCAACAGCATGAAATATTTAATATTACTTTCCGAAATTCTAAAGCCGTCGTGATGATAGGACTATATCAGAATGACAGATTATTACCGCGGTGGTTGTGGGTTTGATTTCCATTCGAGAGAATGATTATATATTATTTACATTCCTTACCTTTGGTACCTGAAACAAGGCGCGACGTTAAATTCCACCACTTAACACGCAAAGTCTGGATTTCAGGCATAAGCTGAAGATCCAAGTATCTTGACAATGAATTCCCTCTCATTACTTCTGCGGGAAAAAGCGTGAACGTGAAAAAAGACCTAAAATCAAAACATTTCACTTTACAACATAAAAAATGTTGACAACATACACTGTATACATAACAAACAATCTTGTTCGCAAAAACTGCGTATCAAAATAAATTTCCCAGCTACGTGGCTGACATTCCACTAAGTAACATGATAAAATAAGCTTTTGCCGGACCGTGGCGAACTTTTTTAGTACAACGTACCTCTACCTACGAGTGTATGGAAAAGTTGCTTCATGTTCACCGCCGCATGAAAAAACAATTATGCCCAAACGTTTGCTTAAAAACGAAAGCATTTCTACCCTTTCGCTTCGTTTGATTTCATGAATTTACATGTTATTAGGAATGTCGTGTCGTAATTTCAAAGGAAGATAAATATGGTTGTAGGTTCAAGTTCTGCTTGGGAATATGAGGCATAGTAATGTTCATAATAAATAAAAAGTAGCTTTTCCAGTGGCCAGTCGCGGCCCAGTGGCACAAGTGTGTGAGTGTAAATGACTGGTTTCGATTCCCACTCGAGGAGTGGAAATTATATTTCTATTTTCTTCGCACTGGTGTCGAGGTAAGGCGCGGCGTTAAGCTCCGCCACTTAACACGCAAACCTCCGAATTCGGCGGAAAGTGGAGAACGGAGTGTCTTAACACTAGGTTTCCTCTACTTACCCTGCTGTGTGCGGGATACAGCGTGAAGCTAAAAAAAATACTTTTCTCGTATTGTCAGAGATTATCATCCGCTACATCATACCGCCATCATACATACCGCCGGAAATAAAGACATTGCGTATAAAGTGGCAGAATTCAACGCCACGCTTTGCCTGTTTACTATAGCAATGTAGTTTAAATATAATTATACCCAAGTAAGAATCGAACCCATAATGATTTCCATTTTCAGTCAAACGTTGTCCCACTGTACGTAAATGGACATTGATTTTAATATTAATGTCCAAATAGATATTTTAAATTCTCAACTTAAAATAAATTTAGTTATTAAGTGAAAAAATGAAAACATATAGTGTACATGGAAAAAGTCAAGTTAAAATCAAATAATATCATTATTTATTTAGGGCCAGTCGTGGCGCAGTGGCACGAACGTGTGGACGACTGATTGCGGGTTCGATTCCCATATTTCTTTTGCTCTGGTAAAGCGCGGCGTTAATTAACACGCAATGCCTCCGGATTCGGCGCAAACTGGAGAACGGAGTGTCTTAACACTAGGTTCCCTCTGCCTACCTTGCTGTGTGCGGGATATAGCGTGAAGCTAAAAAAAAAAAGTTACATACTTCATTGTTTTGAATGTCAAATAAATTAACCGTCGATTCAGTAGAGGTAATACGCATACCTACCCTACGTAAGAAACTCTAAGGAATTATTTTTTACCAAATTAACAAATTATAAATTCAGGGATAAATTCTTACTAATTATTTGAACAATCTGCCTTTATATAAAATAACTTAAACGAACTATATGGGCGATGTCTGCCTGTATCGGTGATCGCGGGTTCGACTCCCACTAAGGAAAACAATTATATTGAAATTATTGCACTATGACGGAAAAAGCATTAAAGCTAAAAAAACTATCTAAAACGAAATATACCTAACAATTCAGTCAATTACATAAAAAAATAATATCTCCTTATAAATGTCTAAGCTTTATAATATTTCTTATAATTGTAACCTAAATGTCTTGATTTTGACACCAGGTTCTTTCTGATTACCTTGATATGCAAGAAATATCGTGAAGATTTCTCTGAATACCCCACTAGGGATAAAACATCTAATATTCTTTCTTTTCTTTTTAGCTTCACGCTGTATCCCGCACACAGCAGGGTAATCAGAGGGAACCTAGTGTTAAGACACTCCGTTCCCCACTTTCAGCCGAATTCGAAGGCATTGCGTGTTAAGTGGTGGGACATAACGCCGCACATTTCCACGATACTAGAGCGAAGGAAATGGAAATATTAAATATTTCCACCCCTCGAGTGAGTATCTAACCCACAACCAGTCGTTTACAGTTTGTGCCACTGCGCCACGACTGGCCCCAACATCTAATATTCAAAAAAAAACCTTAGGCTATTTTAATTCTTAAAGAAACGTTCAATCAATTACTCTATTTATATACATTTAGTGATACTATTAGCAGAAAAGAAGGATATAGCAGTGTAACATAAAGCATTGCCGTCGTCGTCACTTAGTGTCACGCGAACCGAAGCCACACCTGCTACCCGTCTAAAGATATAACATGGATAATTTGACGTTACCCCTTAAATATCATTTGATCTATTTTGAAAAATTTCTTATTTATTTAATTTTTTTTTTTGGTGTAGAGATTGAGTGTTGCAAGTCTCTGTATTTTCTTTTATTGTAGATTGGGTAGTGATTTTGATTTTAAAATATGTAAGTTTTGTTCAATAATATTCCTACGGAATTCCTACTTCCTGGGGAAATGATTACATTTAAATTATTTTAAATTATTTAAAAAAAAACATTTAGAGAACGTATAAAAAATTGAACGCAACGGGATTCTGAAAACCGGTCAGGCGCTCTGGCACGCGCTGCTGAACGGTTTTCAGGAGGCGCGGCATCGAATCTCGCTGCGTTCAAACTTTTATACATTTTCTAAATGTCTCTTTCAATTTTCCTAAGTGTGGAATAACACTTTAAAAATGTTAAAATAAATTATTTTAATCTCTCCCCTCTGGTATTTCAAAGCGGTGTTGAGTTCTACTACTTAACATGCGATTTCTCAAAGTAAAAAATGGAATGTATTTAAACTATATTCTTTCTAAAAATACCAAAAAGATTCTCTTTTTTACGTATTTTATATATTTTTTTAACAAAATTTGAGTTCAAAACCATCGTTTGTTAATTACTACTGAGTCACATTGTATCTATTCTTTAATATCTAATTTACAAAACATTTTCAAAAGGTTAATATTCATAATAATTATTATTAGTAAATTCCGCCTACACTTTCACCTACGTTTATTGGTTTCAATGTAATATTATGAAAGACATGATAGAGTGCTTTTATGAAATTTCAATGATAATTAGAGCTACCTCTAGAGCACATAAATTCTTTGATAAATAAAAAGCAAAATTAAAAATTTTCAAAAAACCCACGACGGTTTAATTGTAATTGTAAAAGGATAAAATAACTATAAATCCCCCGCCTAAAAGAATATATGTAACGAGATGATAGGGACGGCTTCGTCGGGGCTGCCATTACTTTAAGTTTGCACAAACCTTCTCATAGGTTTTCTTGCTGTTAAAACAGGTTTGGCAAAAAAATTAAATATTAATATGAATTTACAGTTTTGATAACTGGTATTTTAAAGACTTTAAAACGAAATCTATACTGTTAGCAACTATATTTAAAATAGAGGTTGCAACTGGCTTTTATTTTTAAGCTTTTTAAAGTGAATAGATACACATTATATATTATTACATAATATCGAAATACTTTATATTAATGTTCATGCAAATCCAAAAGAAATTATAAACCCAATGCTTTCTGGTTATCAAATGCTTATTGCAGCGCCTGGGAGATTGTCACCATAACATTTTCACGAAACTTAAGTCTAACCAAATCAGTGAAAATCACAAAACCCACTAGTAGTTTTGATTTTGAACAAACTAATATATACTGGAGCGCCCCGTGGTAGTTCGTGATATGGCATATAAAAACACGCAGCAATTAAACCAGAACCTATCACAGAAAACCGCATCTAAATAGGTTTCACACAAAAAATACAAGCAAATGCTTACTGCAGCGCCCCCTGGTGAGGTGTCACCATGACACATATACGAGAACACGCGCTAATTAAGCCTGATCCTATCTTTGATAACTGCATCCAAATCGGACTTGTAGTTTTAGCTTTGCATAATTAAATGTTTAACGCAGCGCCCCCTGGTGAGTTCCTGACGTGAAAAAAAACCTAAAAAATTACACCAAGTAAAGGCAACTCTAATACTGAAAACTCTGCCCAATCGGACTAGTAGTTGTGGTTTTGCATTATATATTACAAACAAATGTTTACTGCAGCGCCCTCTGGTGTGTTAACACGATAAAACATATCCAAGAACATGCACTAATTAAACTTGAGCTTATCATTGAAACTGCATCCAAATCGAATTCGTCATTTTAGCTTTGCACAAACAATATTTTACTGCGGCGCCCCCTGGTGACTTGTCACCGTAATATAAATTTAAAAACATGCTCTAAGTAAAGCTGAATCTAATACTGAAAACTCTTGACAATCGCACTAGTCGTTTTAGTTTTACACAAAAAATAGAAGCAGCTACTTACTGCAGCGCCCCCTAGAGAGTTGACACATACATGAAAATATGCACTAAGTAAACATACATGACACATATATGAATATATGCACTAAGTAAACTTGAATCTGTCATTGAAAACTGAATTCAAATCGGACTCGTAGTTTTAGTTTTACACAAACAAATGTACTTACTGCAGCGCCCCCTGGTGAGTGGTCACCGTAACGTATATATGAAAAGAAGCACCAATTAAACCTAAATCTATCGTTGAAAGTTTCATCTAAATCGGACTAGTAGTTTTTGCTCTGCATAAACAAATGTTTACTGCAGCGCCCCCTGGTGAATATTCATCGTAACAAAAAAACAAAAATCTTAAAATATGCAGCAAGCAAAGCTGAATCTAATTCTGAAAACTCTAGCCAATCGGATAAGTAATTACGGTTTTAGACAAATAAATACAAGAAAAAATTTGGTTTTACACAAAAAAATACAAGCAAATGCTTACTACAGCGCCCCCTGATGAGTGGTCACCATAACATATATATGAAAAGACGCACCAATTAAGCCTGAACCTACCCTTGAAGGTTACATCTAAATTGGACTAGTAGTTTTTGATTTGCATAAACAAATGTTTACTGCAGCGCCCCCTATTGAGTTTTCCCCGTAACAAAAAAAGAAAAATCTTAAAATATGCATCAAGCAAAGCTGAATCTTTTTCCGAAAACTCTTTTCAATCGGATCAGTAGTTTCGGTTTTAGATAAATAAATACAAAAAAAGTACAAACAAATGCTTACTGCAGCGCCCCCTGGTGGTTTGACACAATAAAACATATCTAAGAACATCCACCAATTAAATCTATCACTGAAAATCTATCGAAATCAGACTACTATTTTTTGAGATAATTGAAAACATTCGTTTTCACGTAAAATACTTACTGCAGCGCCCCCTGGTGAGTTAAGGCAATAAGACATATCTAAGAACATACGCCAATTGAACCTTAACCTATCATAGAAAACCGTATCAAAATCGGACTTATAGTTTTGGAAATAATTGACATAGTAATTTGCACAAACACACAAACAAACAAACAAACAAACAAACAAACAACCTCTCACCCCAAACACATATACAGTCGCCGTTCCGGGTAAAAATAATTGTATATACATTTTAAAATAATCCTTTAAAGCATTTATTTTTTTATACTGGCATATTATGAAACAGAAATCAGTAATGAAGTGTTGTAATTATTTTATTCTACTACTACTACTTCACTTTTGCTAGTATAGTTGAACTTATTGAGAAGTGCATTGCGTGCTTAGTGGCGGAACCCAACGCCGCGCTTTCCATCAGAGGGGAAAAATAAAAATAATTTATATATAACCATTTCTTCGAGTTGTTTCTCTTCACTTGAATATTATCTATGTATAGAAATGAACAGTCACCTTTATACATTTTTTTAGTTTCACGCCTTATCTCTAGCAGGGTAGTCTCTGTATACTTTTGCCTTGGCCACTGTCATCAACCTCTACATATATATGTACATATGTCCTCAAGGGGTTCTCGCGCTTTTTACGTGACCTTCTTCCAGTACCATCGATATTGTGTTGTCACAGATTAAACGAGGTCTCTTTCTACTTCTATTATAGCTCATCTTTGCATAATGTCTGCGTCCTTTCTTACCTTTCTTTCATGGCTTATCATTTTGACTTGTCCGAGCCATCTGATCTTCTCTATTTATTTCATGGAATGAAATAATCCTAAACATTTAATTTTTTACTTACTTATTTTACGGATTTGAAATATCAATATAATTGTGGTCAGTTGCACAGAGGCACGAAGTGTAAATGTAAAGCGACTGGTTGTGGGTCCGATTGCCACTCGAGGGATGGAAATATTTAATATTTCCATTAGCTTTGCTTTAGTGTCGAGGTAAAGCGCGGCGTTAAGTTCCGCCACTTAACACGCAATGCCTCCGAATTCGGCGGAAACTGGGGAACGGAATGTGTTAACACTAGGTTCCCTCTGCCTAACCTGCTGTGTGCGGGATACAGCGTGAAGATAAAAATATATATGTAAATATCAATACAAAAAAAATATCAATACAAAAAAAACCCCTTTCCCACAATTTCCTTATATCTAATTTTAAATCAACAGTATATTTTTAGTAATGAACATAGGTACAATTAATTATAGGTAATTTATCATACAGGCGTGACCGGTCGTTCCGGGGGGAGTGTACATTCATACTTTAATAAATAATTTCGTTTTGTAAAACGTCGCCTCTTCCGACCGGTCAAGCCTAGGTTTAAGTTGACATGATATTAATCACAGAAAATTGTTTGTCTATTCTCATCCTTTATTTATAGAACTGACTGTTTTTTTTTGTTACCTGTATAGTTTATTATTAACCATATAAATATTATGAATGAGAGAATCTGTCTGTATGTTAAGCTTATTTACTGGCCCAATTTCAATTAAACTCGTAATGGTAATAGTGGTAGATCCATGGTCGAACATAGGCTAAAACTTCTATTCAAAATTCAATCCTTTAAGGGATAAAATAGGGACATCTAAACCGCTTAACGGATTTCGTTAAATATTATCAGGAACACAGTTTATGACGCAAGGTCGGACATAAAATTCCTATTTTTCAAAAACCAATTCCTCAAGGGCTAAAGTAGAGAAAAAAGGTTTTATTTAAATTTAATGACAAAATCTGCACTTTTGGAGTAAACACACAGTGACTAGCTGTATCTCAACCCCTTTACCGATTTCGAACCCGATATTTGACGTCTTAGATATCTATTGTGTCATTGTGGGACTGCATCCGAATGTAAGAAAATTGATTGTGGGTTCGTCTCACTCGGGGGAGTGATTATATTTAAATTATTTCCATTGTTTAACTCTAGTGAAATTAAGTTAGACGTTGAATTCAGCCCCATTATGTCCGGAATTCTGATTATAAATGGAGAATAAAGTGTTATGTTTCATGCTAGGTTCCTTAAGCCTAACCTGACATACGGGAAAAACGTGAATCTGTAATATTTTTTTCAGTGCTTTCATTAAGAGTTTCTTATTATTTTCGTGGTCTTGAACATAGATGAAAAATAAACATAGCTTACATATTTCCACAACTACAGACGTTTACTATTAAAAACTATATCACTGCGTCAAGACGACCTTAAAAAAATATTTTTAGCTGCACGCTGTATCCGGCTCACAACAGAATAGGCAGAAAGAACCTAGTATTAAGGCACTCCGTTTCCCACTTTCCGCCGTATCCCGAGGCGTTGCGTGTTAAGTGACGGAACTTAACGCCGCGCTTAATTGTCTCTTCACCAGAGCAAAGAAAATAGAAATATTAAATATTTACACTCCTCGAATGGGAATCGAGCCCACAACCAGTCGCGTTACAGTCACACTTTTTGCCAATGCGCCACGACTGGCTTTACAAAATGTAAAAAAATGACAACACCGCAAATAAAAACTCACTTCTATTTAAATATTAATTATAATATTTTTCTTATTGTAAAATTCTCTTACAGCTAAGTTTTGTTTATTAACGTTCAATAGTCAAAGAAAGCCAAAGTTAAATATTTTTCTTTACTATCTAAGCATTACAGTTGCGAGATGCTTGCTGAAAGTTTAACTGGAATACCTTAAGTTCTAAGAATAAAGAAACTTAGCTATAACATTTTATAGTAAAAACAACACAAAGACAATTATTTTTAACGAGGCAAATATACGATTTTTATTATTTTATAAGTGTATTGTATATTATAGAATTTAAAATGTATAGTTTTAGTTAAAAATAGTGTTCGTGGGTTCAATTTCAGCTCTAAGTTATTTTTATACTTAAAATAAGTATAAACATGCTTTTGCGCATGCTTTTTTCAGTGCAACTGAAAAAAAAATAGCAGAACAACAATCAACAAAGTTAAATCTTTTTAAATGATTCTAATTTAACCTGTTTCAGTTCGTATGAATTTAGGTATCGTAGGTATTTAGAAATACATAATAAAAAACCCGCAAAAAAATTTCGCATACTTTACAGTAGTCGATGGTCATAGGATGACTGAAATGGTATTCATCTGTTAATTGGTATAATAATTATAGCAATGAATGGTTGATTATGAAATGGTTATAAGAATTTCATTTCATAATCGTGAAATATATATTCTTAACATCCTAACTTTATATATAACACTTTAAAAATCTTTGATAAATAACATACAGAGTTGCTAACTACAAAAACAAGTAGCAATAAGCGTATAAGTATTTCGATGTAGGTACAGACCAATTGGGGCCAGTCGTAAGGTACTAAGTGTGACTGTAAAGCGAATGGTTGTGGGTTAGATTCCCACTCGAGGGGTAGAAATATTTATTTTTTTCGATTTTCTTCGCTGTGGTGTCGATTCAAAATGCGGCGTTAAGTCCCGCCACTTAACACGCAATGCCTCCAAATTCGGCGCAAAGTAGGGAACGAGTGTGTTAAACACTAGATTCCCTCTACCTATCCTGCTGCATGCGGGATACAGCATGAAGTTAAAAAAGTAGCTAAATATAGAACTTATAGCTTAGTGGTCAGATCGCTTGGATGGTTTCCTAAATGACATGGTTTCGAGTCCCGTTTTATACGCATTCTAAATAAATGATTCCATAAACCTTTGCTCATATATTTTGACACTCCAATCCGATAACGGAACATTTTAACGCCGCATTTTAACAATTTGTATCTATTTCTATATTAAATTTAATTTAGAATATTACGCTTTCAAATCATCCACACACGCTGAATGACCATTTCGTATAATGGTTAAGTCATCACAATTACTATGTAGCAAATTTCACTCAATTACTAGAGTTGTCAGGGTTTAAGATTGTTATCCACTATTTATGTGCATATTGTATTAAAATATATGAAGCGATATAGTGCTATAATAAAATAGTAAGGAGACAAAGTTTTGGAATAAGAGAAATAAATTATTGTCACATACTTCTAAACATTAGTTTGGGATTCCCACTCAATTGAATGTAATTATCTTTTTTTCTCCGCTGTAATCAATATGATAAATGTTATTTTTGCATTTTATTAATAAAATGGGTAAAAAACGGAGTATCATAACACTAGGTTCCCTCTGCTTGCAGTGTGTGCGGGATACAGCGTGAAGTAAAAAAAAAGAAATTAATAAAATGGCGAAAAATGATACACGAAAATGAGTGGGCATAGATTGATAATGGTTTAAGTTAACTGAAACATGTTAAAATATCATTTATAACTCACTAACAAGAATATTCTAATAGGAATAGTATTATTATATCTTATACATTTATATTAAGCATACATAATATATTGATATGCAAATATACGATATATAAATTATACGTGTTAAACTGTCAAACGTGGTTAATTTCTAACTTAGGTAGTAACTAGTTGGATCCATTAGAACCATGTAGCCAGATGCACTTTATGGCAAATTTGTATGAAAAACTAACAATAGTTCCCGGTTTCGTTTGTATTTATAAGTTTTATTAAAATTAGGTGAAAGAAATATGCAAGGACTGTAGCGTTTGGGGGACTCTAGGAATAAAATATGAAGGAAAAAACATATTTTTGGTTATAACCAAAATATGATTTATATACCAATATTATATTATACATTTCAAATGACCATAATTTCAAAGTTAACAGGTACTTCAAACTAGCCAATAAACTGATTACAAATAAAGTGAGTTGTTACGCACCGTATATCAGCAAGGTGAATCAAAGAAGGAGAGGAGTTCCTTCAATTTATATAACTTTTTTTCAGCACAACGATATGGATATTATATAATAGATTCATATATCATATCTTTGAATATTTTTGAAGAACAATTATTTTCATTTCAAGTACGAAGTTTAATTGTCATAAAGATCGATCATTTAAATATTTGAGGCCAGTCGTAGCGCAAGGGCACAAAGTGTGACTGTAAACGTGGTTGTGGGTTCGATTCCCATTCGAAGAATGGAGTTATTGAATATTTTCATTTCGCTTCCCTCTGATGTCAAGGCAAAAAACGGCGTTAAGGTCCGTCACTTAAGACACAATTCCTCGAACTTTGAGGAACAGAGTGTCTTAACACTACTTTCCCTCTGCCTTATACTGCTGTGTGCCACTCAACACATAATATCTCGATTTTGTACTAAAAATGAAGAATGGAGTGTCTTAACATTAAGATCTCTCTGACTATGCGAAAAAAGGCTGTATATTTAAAACAAGAGACAAAGGTAAGAATTTTATCTTTTAGTTACCAGTCTAGTTTTATTACCCTACAACATTTATTCGTATAAGTAAAATGCTTTAGTGGCTTTTTTATCTTGAAGCAGTAAAACTTTGGAATACTTTTAATACGTGAATTTCTCACTAGTCCACAATGGAATTAAAGGTGTCTACGGGCGCAGTCAATTTAAATAGCCCCATCTATCACACTATTACTTATTTCAGCTTCACGGTCTATCCCACACATCATCATCACAGGCTCTACAGCCGCGGGTGGGCCTTGGCCTGGTCCAGTAATCTTCTCCAGCCAGCTCTGTTTTGGGTTTCTTGCCTCCAACTCCTAATTCCGAGGGCTTTCGTGTCTTGCTCAACGCCATCTAACCACCGCAGTTTGGGTCTACCACGACTTCTGCGGCCGTCAGGCATTCCCGTAAGCAGTTTCTTGGGAGTCCTCGTGTCATCCATTCTCAAAACGTGTCCTGCCCAACGAAGGCGCTCAATTTTAATAGTTTTAATAATGTCCGGCTCGTTATACAGCAGTTTCAGCTCATGATTGTAGCGTGTTCTCCATTTGCCATTTTCCAGAACAGCGCCAAAAATGCGTCTCAGTATTTTGCGCTCAAATACCATCAGGGACTCCTCATCCTTCTTGCTTAAAACCCAGGTCTCCGAACCGTATGTTAGTACTGGTCTTAATAATGTTTTATAAAGAAGAAGTTTAAGACTTTTTGAGAGCACTTTAGAACGAAGATATCTAAGCAAACCGAAATAACATTTGTTTGCTGACATTATTCTCCTTCTAATTTCCTTAGATATGTCGTTACTATTTGTTACTAGAGAACCCAAATATATGAACTCTTGGACTGCGGAAAAGGTGTTATTGCCCACAGTAATCTCCATTGGAGTTAGGTTCCCCATTTTTGATGCTCTTAAGTACTTAGTCTTGTCAACATTCACTCGAAGGCCTGCTTCTGCAGATGATTTTTCCAGCTTCTGATATGCTTCCTCCATTGCTGCTTGAGATCTACCAATAATGTTGAGATCATCTGCGTATCCTAAGACCTGTACGGATTTATAGAAAATAGTTCCTGTGGTTTCAATGTTTGATTTACGTATGCAGTTATCAAGGACTATATTAAACAGAAGACATGACAGCACATCGCCCTGTCTGAGACCATTATGAATTTTAAAAGGTTGTGATAAGTCTGCTTGTATTCTAACAACACTTTGAGAGGTCTTCATTGTCATTCTTGTTAGAGATATTAATTTTGATGGTATATCGATTTCGCGCATGGCTTGATAAACAGAAATCCGGTGCACATGATCATAAGCCGCTTTAAAATCAATAAATAGATGGTGGGTATCTACTTTAAATTCCGAACATTTTTCTAGGATTTGTCTCAAGGAAAATATTTGATCGATAGTGGATCTATTTGGACGAAATCCACATTGGTATTCACCTAATTTAGGTTCAACTAGAACTTTAATTCTGTTATAAAGCACAGTAGCAAACACCTTATACGCCACGTTCAACAACGATATACCTCTATAATTATGACATTCTAATACATCTCCTTTTTTATGCAAGGGACAAATAACAGCAGTATTCCACTCGTCAGGCATTGTTTCTGTTTTCCAAACTTTCACTATGAGGTCGTGAAACTGCTTCTCAAAGTTATGTCCTGCGTACTTTATGAGTTCTCCTTGGATGTTGTCACTTCCCGGTGCTTTATTGTTTTTAATTTCTTGGATAGCTGTTTTAGTTTCTTCAAATGTTGGCTCCGAACTTTTGTCATTTAATTGTTGTGGTGCATCGTCAATGTTATCAATTTGCGAAGTTCCGATCAATGTCGATCCATTAAGTAGTTCTTGGAAGTAATTCGACCATCTTCTAAGAATATCATTTTTGCTGTTAAGTAGTTGTCCATCTAAACTCCGGCAAGCAGATGTTCTAGGCTTAAATTTCTTTCTTCCTGTGTTTATCTGATTATAAAATTTTCTTGTTTCTTTTCTCGAATAACTTGACGCAGTATCCCTCAACTTTTGTTCTTCATGTTGTCTTTTTTTCTTCTTGTGTATATATTTTTCTATTCTTCGTCGACTTTTGTACTCCTCACATCGTCTGCGGGTGTATTTTTCATGTAGTAAATTGTGTGCTTCATTTTTATTATCTGTAACTTTTTGACATTCAGCATCAAACCATTCATTGCGCTTGGGTTTTTACTCTGCTCCAAAGGTCTCATAAGCAGCCGCTAATAAAGTATCCTTGAGATTGCTCCAGCTGTCGTTAGGATTTTCATCTTCTAGATTACCTACTTCTAATAACTTTTGGCTAACAACGTCTACATACTTATTTCGCACGTCAGCATTTTGTTTGATCAAATTCACGTTAAATTTTACTACTTTTTTAGTCTTGGTGTATTTGTATCGTGACAAACGAGCCCTAATTTTGCAAACAACTAAATAATGATCTGAATCAATATTGGCACCTCTGTGGCTTCTAACATCCATGAGGTTTGCGTAATATCTTCTGTCTATTAGGATATGGTCAATCTGATTTCGCGTTATACCGTCTGCTGAGAGCCAAGTGATTTTATGAATATTTTTATGTGGAAAACATGTGCTTCCAATAACCATGCCTAGGGATGAAGCTAGGTTTTTGAGGCGGGTGCCGTTGTCATTTGATATTTCATGCAGGCTATGTAACCCTATTGTTGGTCGGTATTGTTCTTCTTTGCCGATTTTAGCATTAAAATCCCCAATTATAATTTTGATGTCACCTTTGGGCGACTGTGAGTACATGCTTTCCACACCAAAATACCACCTCTCTTTTTCTTCTGAGTCCGTCTCTTCCGTCGGGGCATGTACATTAATAATAGTGTAATTTTGAAATCTTCCTCTTAGTCTTATACAACACAAACGTTCATTAAATGGTTTGAAATCAATAACTAGGTGTTTCAGTTGCCTACTTATGACGAAACCTGTCCCAAGAATGTGATGTTTCTCATGGCAGCTGAAATATGTTGTGAAGTCTGGTTTTTCTATTACACCTTGCCCAATCTATCGTAATTCCTGAACAGCTGTTATGCCGACGTTGTGCTGGGAAAGTTGTTGACATAGGAGTTGTCTGCCTGCAGGTCTGTGCAGTGTCCGTACGTTCCAAGTACCCAAAGAAAATTCGTTAACCGTTTTAGCGTAGCCTGGTCGTTCAGTTGAAAATCGGTCCGAAAATTTTACTGTTCCTTTCATAATCTTGTTGATTTCGAGTGAGCGAGTGATTAACCCTCTGCACTCTAGGTTTCTGATGGGGCTGCCACCTCTAAGCGCGAAACCTCACTTCGTTTTGTATCGGGTTACGTCCCTTCCGAGTGGTAACGGATTTAAAATCCATTATCTTGCGCCCTCTGTCCTCAGCATCTGCGATCTGAACTTGGATGGTATACGTGTCTTGTTAGACACGATCGCAGAAGGTCCCAGGGAGTACGACGGGGACGTGGACATGTCGGACTTACCGGTATCTGCTTTGGAGTATACTTTACCATCTAAGTATAGCAGTAAGATTTTAAGTATTTACAGGGCCATATCATCTCGGCGTTAACATGGCTCACTGAATCATACTTAAGTACCGGCTTCACTCCCCGCCTTGCCTTCCACGCCTCGCCTACTCCCTGCCTTCTATCCCACATAGTTAGATAAGAAAAAAGAAACCAGTGCCATTATACTCCGTTCTCTGCTGTTCTACCTTTTTTTTCAACTTCACACTGTATCCCGCACACAGCAGGATAGGCAGAGGGAACCTAGTTTTATGACACTCTGTTCCCCACTTTCCGCCTAATTTTGGAGGCATTGCGTGTTAAGTGTCGGAACTCAACGCCGTGCTTTACTTTGACATTGAACCGAAGAAAATTAAATATTGAACCTTTCAATTCCTCGAGTGGGATCGAACTAACAACCAGTTGCGTTTACAGACACACTTCTTACTCCTGCGCCACGACTGGCCTCGACTCAGAAAAAATATTAAAAAAATATATATTAAACAAAAAAAGAATTTGAGCAAATTAGGCTATAATTAAAGATAATAACAATTTATAACTCATTACAAACAAAATGTTTAATTATAAAGAATGAAACAGCAAATAAAGTAGTTTCAGTTAGATTGCCGCTACGTGGGGTGAACTGTGTTTGACATATTGACATTACTTCCGGTCTGGTAAGGACCGCCACTCAATATTATATTAGCCAATAAATGTGAAAGTGTAGGATGGAATGGCGTCTCCTTATTAAATATGTTTGTGATATATTTTTTCTAGTTAAGTACGTATATAAGTTGATATGTAAAGAAAATAAATCAATGTTATGCAAATAGGCCTTCAGCTTAAAAAAAGATGTTTAGAAAACCTATAAAAATTTGAACGAAGCGGAATTCAAATCGGCACCTTTTAGAAGCCGTCCAAGGGCTCTGCCCGCTGAGCCATGCGGTTTACTACCAGCTGCGTCGAAATTCTTATACGCTTATTACAACTTATTTATGTTGTTTGCATAACGTTTTACGGTTTTTTGTACGAACCCCCTGTCAAGACACTCTGTTTCTCGTTTTTGGATCAAATTCATGACTTTTCGTGTTAATTGACGGACATGTGTAAAATGGCTTAAAAAGAAATAAAGATAAAACATTTTGATCACCATAACAGAGCGGAGAGTAAGAAAAACAGAATATAGTAATTCCCCTGAATGGGAATCGAACCCACAACCAATCACGATTACATAGACGCTATTTTACTGTGACACAATATGCTCTATTTTGCATACAAAAAATACTATTTTTTTTTTATTTTTATAACTTTTTTTTAAGCTTTACGCTGTATCCCGCACACAACAGTGTAGGCAGAGGGAACCTAGTGTTAAGACACTCCGTTCCCCACTTTCCGCCGAATTCGGAGGCATTGCGTGTTAAGTGGCGGAACTTAAAACCGCGCTTTACCTCGGCACCAAAGCAAAGAAAATGGAAATATAAAATATTTCCACTCCTCGAGTGGGAATCGAACCCACAACAACCAGTTTACAGTCACACGCTTGTGCCACTGGGCCACGACTACACAAAAAACACTATTAAGTTTTAATATTGAAATAGCTTAGTTAAGAAATGTCTTATGGCAAACGACGGCCTTCAGGCCTTCACATTTAATCCTCTTTCGTTTACTAAGAAATTGTTCAGTAAGCATTCTCTTTTATCGCATTCTAATGTAAATAGTTTAATCCTTAGAAACTTTGTTATATTTTTCTTCTATCTTTCTATATTGAATTGTATTGTTAAGAATTAAGTTCCACATTGAATACCGTTTAAATATTTTTTTTCTACAATAGTCGTCTATTTAGTTGTATTGTAATCAGCATGGTGATAATAAAAAATGCATTTAAAGAAAACGTATAAAAATTTGAACGCAGCGGGATTCGAACCCGCGCCTCTTGAATACCGTCCAGGCGCTCGCACCACTAAGCATGCGTCCAAATTTTTATACGTTTTCTTCAAAATTTTATACGTTTTCTTTAAATAAAAAAAAAAATAGCTTCACGCTATATCCCGCACACAGCAGGGTAGGCAGAGGGAACCTAGTGTTAAGACACTCCGTTCCCCACTTTCCGCCGAATTCGGAGGCATTGCGTGTTAAGTGGCGGAACTTAACGCGGCGCTTTACCTCGACACCAGATCGAAGAAAATGGAAATATTAAATATTTCCACTCCTCGAGTGGGAATCGAACCCACAACCAGTCGTTTACAGTCACACGCTTGTGCCACTGGGCCACGACTGGCCACAACTTTTCTTTAAATGTCTTTTTCAATTTTCCTAAGTGTGGAATAACACTTTAAAAAATGTTTAAAAGTATGGTGATAATAGGTATTGAATTTCAAATTTATTTTTTATACTTCAAATTTATTTTTAAGCATTATTCATAAGAATCTTTTTTTTTTGGAAATGCAAATATATTTCGTGCCTTAAACAAATGTAATCAGAGTATCGAAAACCTTTTATCATTCAGCAAAACTCTAAACCTCGCTAACGTGAAAATTTATAATAAGCTTTAAATTTTCCCATTAGTGTGGCTTTTTGTTTATTAAATATTGTAAATATAACTACAATATGACAGAACTTTTTCATTTTGTTTTTTGTTTAGCTTCACGCTATATCCGGCACACGGCAGGATAGGCAGAGGGAACCTAAAATTAAGACACTCCGTTCCCCACTTCTTGCAGAAATCTGGAGGCATTGCGTGTTAAGTGGCGGAACTTAACGCCGCGCTTTGTTTTTGAAATATTAAATATATTAAATATTTCATTTGAAATCGAGCCCACAACCAATTACGTTAATTTTCACTTCATTTTATCAACATTTAAACAATTTTAAAACATTTGCATATATTAAAATATTTAGTGACGTAACTTAACTGTTTCTGCCAGTATTATTATGAAAGGTGAAGTTGTAATATTATCAGTACATTACAACGTCGCGTGTTCACTATATTGAAAGAAATCGATTATTATTTTTTTGTTTCATTGTACTTTCTTACTGTATTTACATATTTCATCTCTATTTTTCAGATTTACGTTTTTTACATAGCAGGATAGAGAAACAGAAAGAAGAACATAGTGTTATTTCACTCTGTTCTCCGCCTATCTTTAAATTCATAGTTAAAATACGCTGTTGACATATTTTGACATCGTGGTACAGTGAGACAGTGTTTGATCGTAACCACGTTGGTTATAGTTCGATTTCCACTGAGAGAAATTATGATATAATATTCTCATTACTAAACTAAAACAAAGCCCGGCGTTGAGCTCCGCCACCTAGCAAGCAATGTCTTGATTTCCAGTCGAAAGTGGACAGTGGAGTGTCTTGATTTCCAGTTGAAAGTTGACAGTGGAGTGTCTTGACATTAGATCCTCTTTGACTACCTTACTATGGACAAAAGCGTGAAGCTACATACATATATTGTATTTAAACCACATTCAATACATTTTCAAGAACACCTCAATTCAGTCAATACTCGCACAAACTAAATTAATTCATACAACTCATTCAAATATAAACATAGTAAATGGAATTATTCCCTTTGTACTATAGCTACCTTAATGACATTAGCGCCTGCTACTCGTATTTACACGGCGGTAACATACAGCAATAACAAGAGCGTGTTTATATGTGAATTTCAGTTTTCACAAGATTTACTTATAGACGAGGACTCCGTACTTGAGTGGATGGTATAATAAGTGTTTAGAATTCTAATTTGTAATATAAATTGTTATGTAAATGGTAGATAGAAGTTAGTTATGTCAATGTACTGGGTATTGGAAAATTATTATTGGTTAAATATGTAATATTTTGTGAGATTTATAAATTATGAATTAATGATTAATTTTGCCCATTTTAAAGTGTTACAAAATGTCCCAATTTCGGATGAAAAGTGGAGAACGGAGTGTCTTGATACTACGTTCTTTCTAACTACTCCGCTGTGTGGTGAAAAGTGTAAAGATGTTTTTTTTTTGAAAAACGTTAAGCATACATTTAGAATAAGTAAAGTATATTTTTATATCGTTTAAAAACTTGAACGTAGTGGGGCCCAAAGCCACGTTTATTGGAGACAATCTAAACGCTCTGACCGCTAAGCCATACGGTATATCCTACGTCAAAAATCTTATATGATATTTTACAACTTTATTTTTTTGTGTGCGCAAAACATAATAGGATCAGGGTAACGTGACATACACTTTCCGCATGTTTTAAAAATATTAAAATAAGTTGTACAAAGTAATCGTTAAATGTTATTCATTTTACAATACTTAAAAAAGTGTGTCTGTAGCATTTAGAATATATTCCGTAGTAGAAGAAGAGACCTAGCTTAAAGATCGTTTGATCAGTAAATGTTATTTTAAATATTTACTTTTCTGGTAGAAACTTGAACCTATAACCGTTGTGTATAGTTGTACATGTCTCTCTCTCTGTCACTCTGCTACGATGATGTCAATATTTAAATTATTTTTTTTTTAGCTTCACGCTGTATCCCGCACACAGCAGGGTAGGCAGAGGGAACCTAATGTTAAGACACTCCATTCCTCACTTTCTGCCGAATTCGGAGGCTTTGCGTGTTAAGTGGCGGAACTTAACGCCGCGCTTTACCTCGACACCAGAACGAAGAAAATGGAAATATTAAATATTTCCACACCTCGAGTGGGAATCGAACCCACAACCAGTCGTTTACAGTCACACGCTTGTGCCACTGGGCCACGACTGGCCACATTTAATATTTATGAAAATGTAATAAAATAATTCTGGTTTTTCATGTATAGATACTAAATCCATACTTATATTATAAATGCGAATGTCTGTCTGTTTGTCTGTCACGCTTTCACAGCTAATCTACCGTTGCGATTAAAATGAAATTTAGAATGAAAGTAATAAAAATTATTCCCTAACCGTAGCTTAATGGTCAAACCCCAAATAACTAAAAGAATCTACTTCAAAAAAAGCCAATCAAAACTATAAGTTATATAATTCAATATCCATGATAAAATAGTACTAGTATAATAACAACATAAAATCAAACAATTCATCCAACCAACGAACAAGATATTTGTACTTGATAAAGCAAAGTAAAAGGTCCGTTACAAAATTTGTTTAGTTACAAGCAAAGTTTACACTGCGTTCCAAGTTAACTCGAGCGACATCGAAGAGACCAAACCAAATATTTTATTAAGAGACTCGCCTAATACAGGAGGGTAGAAAAGTTGATATATTAATTAACTAGTGAATAAGTCCACCACAGCGAAGTCATTCTGTACTACGCAGGCGCAATATAGCGATGCTATACGCCCTTTGCTAGTGTGTACTCGACGGTCGAGTTAAACGCACGAGGTCGAACGTTGGCAGCGAAAGTGCGATGTTTCATTCCTTACTATATGAAAAATCGAACTCTGGATACGGTGCTAAGTTAGTGACTATCGAGTAATGTAGTTAATTTTTTAGTTAACTTTAAAATAAGGTTTGAAAGTGGTCTTTTAACTTTAAAAGTTAGTTTTCGTTTGTGTTTCTGTGTCGTGTTGTGCTGGATGATGGAAGAGAAAAGTTTATCTCAGTTAACGGTGAGTTGATGGTATTTTTTTTTTAAATGGACATAATCCGTTGGTTTTTTTTTTAGATTTAAGACCGTTTTTTTATTATTTTTTTTATTTTATGATAAGGCGGTAGTTTTGGAAAGTTAGTTGTGACGTTTGTTTTGGTCATGAAGTTATTGTTATGGTAGTTTCTTTTATGATGGTCATTTCAATTTCTCTTTAGTTGACTCGATTTTCTTTGAATTAATATTTAGTACTTTATAGTATTTTATATATGGGATATTACGAAGAATTTATAAAAATAAATTTGCAATCCTAGTTAAAAAATTAAAATATTCGAGGAAGCTTACACGCAATAGTATTTAAAATTCGTATTACTTAATTAAATAATAAATTGTTAACATAATATTTTAATAGTCTTCTACCCACTTGCCTACTTTATTTCTTCTATTTTATATAAATAGAAACATTGTGCTAGTATTAAAATTGACTGTTATAATAATAATAAGGGATTTTTTCGTGAATGCTTTCCTGTAAATGAATGTATTTATTGTCTTTTTGAGAGATTGTATGTTTTTTTTATTCCAATTTCTAGATTTCTAGACTTTAGCTGTACTATTTTTAAATGTTTCTTTATAAATTACTACATATTGTATGCAAGTTGAGTTAGCATATAAGTAAATATGTACCCCACATTTGCTAAATTAGACATTTTAAGAATGTGCAATTATAAATAACAAAAATGTATAAAATTTTGGCTTCCTATTAAATAAGCAATTAACATATTCGTTATTTCGGCGTTAAGTTCCGCCACTTAACACGCAGTGCCTCCGAATTCGGCGGAAAATGGGGAACTGAGTGTCTTAACACTAAGTTCCCTCTGCCTACCCTGTTGTGTACGGGATACAGCGTGAAGCTAAAAAAGTTAACAAATTCATACTAACGTCGTTTTGAATATTATATATAACAAGAAATTAAATGGTTCTTATATAAAAATTCTATTCAGATATGTTTTCCTCGTGAGACGGGAAAAATAATAAATAAAACTGCCAAAAAATTCCTTAAAGTATTCCGAGAGTTTTATTAAATTATTCCTTTTCGAAGTTCGGGAACTGCTTTCATTAAATTTTATAAACGATTCTCGAAATATATTTATATATATTTATTTTTATATATATATATTTTTAGTCGAACTGTTTGTTGGTGAAAGTTTTCGAACTAATTATGGGCAATGTCGTGTTTACTCAACGATGTGTATGAAGGAATATCAGATAAAGGTGCGATTATAATCTTTCGCGTATTTCCATTTAAATTAACTTTTATGTATAAAACTGAGTTGTAATTAAAAAGCTGCATTAAAATAGATTAAACAGTATTCATATTTTAAAAAGTGGTATTTATGGTGTAGTGGGACATCGTCTGTCATCGTAAGTGGTTGTCGGTTCGATTTCCAGTCAATGAAATGATCATAGATTAATTATTTTCATACGATCTGGCGAGGAAGATAAAGCGCGACATTTAAATATGAAATACAAGACTTTCGAATTCGGGCGAAAAGAGAGTATTTGACACTGGGTTATATTACTAACTACCTTGATTTGTACTTACAGAAAAGATCTTGAAATTGTTCAATTTTTTTGAAAATATATTTTAGTTAGATTATATAGATTTTAATAGTACAAGCTTAAAATAAATCTTTTTAATGATTTTAAAATAAAACAAATGTCATAAAAAAATATTCAGTTTTACTACTAGCAGACACTCAATCAAATAACGGATAGTGGGGAATGCAGTGTTTTTACGTTAGGTTCTCTCCTGACTTCTGAACACTCCTTTATTCTTTATGCGTAAGGCCAAAAGAAAACGTAATCGTCTTATATCGTGTACGTACATAATATATTATTTATTGCCGGGTATTATACCTACATAATATTACTGAATTCGATTTTCATACAAGCTCTTTGAAACCTGGAAAGAAAATACTTTACTTGACATAGTTTGAAGATATGCTGATTCAACTGGTTCATCACACTATAAATTTAAATAGACGCATATTTTTTCATAGTTTCTCACCCTTCCCTTCATAGCAGGGTAGTCAAAGTGAGCCTAGTGTCAGGATACTCCGTCCTCCACATACATCCATACCTATATTATAAATGCGAGTGTCTGCGTGTTTTAAAAAATGACTTAGTTACTCAAAGTTACTTAAGTTAGTAAGTTAGTTAAGCTTAGTTTTACAAAAATCAACCTCGTAAAGAGTTGAAATAAGGGATGAAAAATCTACACCACTTGACCGATTGTAATGAATTTTGGCATATATATAGTTGATTATCCAAGGTTAAACATAGGATACTTTACTTTTCAAATATCCACCACGGAGGGTTGCCATATACCGAAACAGCCAAGCAGATCACGCAGCAAGGCCGCGAGCGGGCCGCTAGTTTGAAGTAAATTAGCATTACATTTTTAAGTACGTAATAAGAGACAGTTGCAGTGTAATATCAGAGTGGTGAAGACTAACCGTCTCTCCAAATCTAATACCTTACAAATATAACATATAAATTTTTCCTTTAATTGGGAATCGAACCCAATGCCATCGCATCCTATCACATTCAAACTGTATGATCTATCTTTTTTTTTTTTTTTTTTTTTTTTTTTTTTATAAAAAAGGACAAGGCAAACGAGCGTTCGGGTCACTTGATGATAGGTGAACACCGTCGCCCACGGCCCCGTGCAACACCAGAGGAGCTACAGGGACGTTGCCGGCCTTTGAGGTGGAGGTAAGCGCGCCTTTTGAAGGTACCCATGTCGTATCGACCTGGAAACACCGCCGCTGGTAAGCCATTCCACAGTTGAGTGGCGTGTGGAAGGAAATGACGTCGAAACCGCACAGTACTGGAGTGCCAGGTATCCAGGTGGTGAGGATGATATTTCAACCTGGCACGTACTGTGCGGTTGGAGAATTCAGCGGCAGGTATCAGGTCAAACAGTTCTCCAGAACACTCCCCGTGATACATGCGATAGAGAACGCATAACGACGACACGTCTCTACGCAACGCCAAAGTGTCAAGCCCAGCACAGATTCTTGGGTCCCTGATAATTCGAGTGGCTCTGCGCTGTATGCGATCAAATGGATCGAGCTGATACTGGGGGGCACCGGCCCAGAGATGAGAACAGTACTCCATATGAGGCCGCACCTGGGCCCTATAAAGGGACAATCGGTGTTTGGGCGTGAAGTACTGTCTAGCTCTACCGATGACACCCAGCTTCCTCGAGGCCAACTTGGCCTTACTTTCCAAATGATCGCGATACTGGCACCCACTCGAAACTTTCAGGCCCAATATGCTGATACTGGGCGCGGCATGGAGGGGAGTGTTCTGGAAAAGTGGTGATAGGACAAATGGGGTTTTCTTAGTGGTCAACGCGCAAACTTGTGTCTTCTGGGGGTTGAATTGAACCAGGTTCCTTTCAGCCCATAAGGAGACATTCACGAGGGATGCCTCAACAGAAGACACAAGTTTTGTTCGGCTCTCGTCGACGTTTTCCCGAGAAAGACCTGCACGGCCGGTGTATACGGCGTCCACCGTGCTGTCGTCCGCATAGCAATGAATGCTAGGGTCTTCTAACATGTCATTGATATGCAGAAGAAATAGCGTGGGGGACAGCACACAGCCCTGCGGGACGCCAGCGTTCACGGGCATAAAGTCAGAGCAAAAACCGTCGACAGCGACCTTGATGCTACGCCCAGTGAGAAAACTGGCGACCCACTTGCATAAGTTCTCGGGAAGCCCAAAAGATGGTAGTTTCGCTAGGAGCGCCCTATGCCACACACGATCGAAGGCTTTCGCCATGTCCAAACTAACTGCCAGGCCCTCTCCCTTGCTTTCAATAGCAGCAGCCCAGCGGTGCGTTAGGTAAACCAGAAGATCACCGGTTGAGCGACCATGGCGGAAGCCATATTGACGGTCGTTGATCAACTGGTGATCCTCTAGATAACCCAGAAGCTGGCTGTTTATGATGCTCTCCATTACTTTGGAAAGCAGGGAGGTGATGGCGATAGGCCTGTAGTTAGCCGGATCTGAGCCGTCGCCTTTCTTCGGGATCGGGTGAATAAGAGCGCTCTTCCACGAATCTGGGACTACGCCGGTTGAGTAAGAGAGCCGAAACAAACGCGTTAGCACCGGCGTCAACTCAGGAGCACATGTTCGGAGCACAATAGGAGAAATGCCATCCGGTCCACTCGACTTTTGGATATCCAAGGAAAACAGAGCTCGACGAACAGCCTTTTGGCTAAACTTAACGTCAGGCATTGAGCTCTGGCACCGCGGGATGGTCGGCGGTGTAGTTCCTTGGTCATCCAAAGTCGAGTTCGAGGCGAAGAGAGCACCCAGGAGATCTATCTTCCATCTGTTATGCAATTTACGGTACAATTTTCCTATTTTTTAAATGAAATCCATTTTAAATTTAAAAGAGAATATTTTAAAAGCACAATTTAGTACTAAATGACGACGTTTATTCATTTTTAATTTATACAAACGTAATATTTACCTGTTTATTTTCCAAGAGTAGCCTTTGGCGATGTCTGCACAAAGTAAAATTTGAGTTTTTTTGTATTACAACGTTTCTACGCAATAAACGATCTCGAGATTAGAATTTTGTCCAAAGAGAAGTAAGAGACAAAATGTGTATGACAAAAGAACCTTTTTAGAGGAGTGAAATATAAATGGCTTTGCTTGTGTAACACTTTTGCTTATAATTTATTTTTGCATATTTTTTTTTAAGTTTTTAATTGGTTTTATTTAACATATATTAGTTATATCTGTTATTAATGTAAAATAAATTATTTAATAGTTTAAATTTTGTTAATACGCTGTAAAGAGGTTTTTATATACAGTAAGGAATCTTAATTTTTCTTTTCATATTTCTGAAAAAAACTAAACATAATAATTAGTCACTAAACACTTATTTATTTTAGCAACTTTACGTTTTTCCCGCATATCAGAGTTATTACTGAGAACCCAGTCTTAAGTCAATCCGTTCTCCATTTTTCCCCGGAAGTCAACACCGCGTCATGTCTAATACAAGTACCAAAGTAAATATGGTTAGTATAAAATGAATTTAAATCGAACCTACAATCATTGCGCTTACAGTTAGACGGTATCCCATGAACCATAACGGCCTTTACTTTCTACAATTACTAACATGCAATTTATAAATATTATAAATCATTTAAAATAAAAGTAATTCTGTCTATCCATACTTACATTATAAACGCGAAAGTCTGTGTGTTTGTCTGCCACACTTTCACGGCTAATCTACCGGCCCGATTTGGATGAAATTTAGAATGAAAGTAGTAAAAGTGACTGGGTCTAATATAGGCTACTTATTTTTTCAAAAATCATCCCCTAAAGTGTTGAAAGGGGGGATGAAAGTTTATATGAAAAATCTAAGCCGCTTGACCCATTGTAATAAATTTTGGCATAAATATCTAAGCTTAAACATGGCTACTTTATTTTTAAAAATGTACCACCGTGGGTTACAATATAGCGAAATAGTTCCCGTGGCGAAGCCGCGAGCGGGCCACTAGTATAAAAATAATTTTATTGAAAGCACATTTCGTTCGGACGCTCCGTCCGTTCATTTCTCACCCAATGATGTAAAAAATTGTACGATTCTCGTTTCTACTTTGCCGATACCCACTTGTGAATTAATTGATTTTACACATACGAGTACATACATACATACCACATACAGAGATAGGTGTTTGTTTAATAAAATTTCAATTAATCTAAAATATACCTACAATCTACATATTTCTAAAACGTTTATTAAATAATAAAGGTTTTCGATTTCGAAATTTCCGTTTCATATTAGCTGTGTGACTTTTGAAAGTACGTGGTTGGATGTGGACTCGATTCCCGAATATACCTAGGGGAAAATTGAGTATATTTTAATTATTTTCACTGTTATTAAGACACTCAATATGCTGTGTTCTGCGATGTACGAAGTTGCAGCTACTAGTTGACGCATCCACCATGTGGTGTATTAGCAATGTATTATAGCTTACTAGCTACTATACTTATCAATCACGCTAGCATATTACCGAGAAAGTCAGACAGGACTTAATGTCAAGACACTCCGCCCTCCATTTTTTCGCCCGAAAATCAGACATTGCGTGCCGAGGCCGGTCGTGGCGCAGCGGCACACAAGTGTGAATATAAACGCAACTGGTTGTGGGTTCGTTTCCCATTCAAGTGGAAATATTTAATATTTCCAGTTTCTTCGCTGTGTTGTTGAGGCAAAGTGCGGCGTCAAGTTCCGCCAACTAATACGCTATGCTTCCAAACTAGGTTTTTTAAATTTCCCCGAGCGCGAATCGACTCCACAATCATCTCGTTACAGTCAGACGCTATACCACTGCGCCACGGCGTCATCAAGTTGAGGTTACAATTTAAATTGCTAATTTAGTTCAAAAAAACCTCAAATTCTCATTAAAATATGTCAGATTTTTAATAAAACTGTGTCTCTTGTACATATTTTAAATAGTATGTTCACTGCATTTAATGAATTTAATCACGAACGTTGGTCCGCTCAAGAATATTGATATGACCGTGACCCCATTAAAGTGCAGCAAAGGTCGAGATCTATACTGAAATGAGAAAAAATTTAAAAATTTTATGTAATATTACTATTTACGTAAGGTTTTAATTTTAGATTACTTTTTTTTAATTCGCACTTTTACCGCATAGCAGGTGAGAGACAACTTAATGTAAAAGTTTTCCGTTAATAAATTCTGTCAGATTTTGAGATATTGCGCGTTGAGTGGCGGAACTCAACGCCGTGATTCGTCTTAATAGAGCGGAGAATATTTATAAGTAATTTAAATACATTATTTCTTCTAGTGGGAATCGAACCCACAATATAATTTAGAGACACAGTACTCTACTAAGGTCTTTTGACGTTGATATATCTGACTTTATAGTACGACTATGAAAATATTTTCATTAGTTAGAATGTCTATTTGAAAATGTATTTAGTAAATGTGTGTATTCTGAAACCAAGTGCGGTGTTGGGTTACGTCACATAAATCTATCCTTTTTTGGAGTTGAAAGTGGAACAAATTGGAATATTTCATTAGAATCAATTGAATTTTCGTATTAAAAAGATACCTTTACATAATTAAACATTGTGTTTTTAAATTAATTAATATACCTATACTAATTTTAAATTAATTTTCGAAATCAAAAAATAAAAAAAAATATATATTAATATTTATTAATGTAATATAAGGGAAAAATAGCAAAAATATATATACAATAATCTGTAAATAAACGTGCAGTCATCTGCTAGTAACTGAAAGTGACTCGTAAGATGCTTTTAATAGGTTTCAATTAAGAAACACTTTTTATATCAATAGAATGTACTTTATATGATGCGGTTCAGTAGTAAATAATTTAATCGTGAATGACATTTATATGTTCAAATATAACTAAATAGTAATACTTGAAATTAACTTTAAAATTAATTTATTTGTGATAGTACATCGTGGCGCAGTGGGACAGCGTCTGCTTCTAAACGTGATGGTTATTAGTTCGATCTCCGCTCGAAACGATTATATTTAAATATTTTAATTTCTCCCTTTTGAAAATGTCTTTTCAAAAGGGGGAGATTAAAATATTTAATTTCCCCCTTCTGAAAAGACATTGTCGTGCGCGGCGCTAAATTCTTCTACTCAATACAAATTCGAATTAGGGTAGAAAATCAAGAATAGAGTGTCCTCGCACTAAAAAATCAAACCCAGTATCAATCGCATTTACAGTCAAACGTTGTTACACTAATCCACGATGGCTTCAAACTCATAATATATTTTGTAGTATTTTTTCTATTTTACCAGTTTAATTTTTGCAGTTTCACATTTTTTTTCTATACGAGGGTAGTCAGAAAGTACTACTAATTGTTTTGTTTTGGTATCCCGTATTTCTGTATCCCGCACATAGCAGGGTAGGCAGAGGGAACCTAATATTATGACACTCCGTTCCCCATTTTCCGCCGAATTCGGAGGCATTGCGTGTTAAGTGGCGGAACTTAACGCCGCGATTTGCCTCGACACCAGAGCGAAGAAAACGGAAATATTGAATATTTCCTCGAGTGAATTTACTCCTCGAGTGGGAATCAAACCCACAACCAGTTGGTTCAAAGTCACACTTTGCGCCTCTACGCCACGACTACACCATACTAGTTAAATCATTCCCCTTATTAGAATCGAACCAATAACCATCGGATTTACGGTCAGGCCCTGTCACTGTAGTCACGAATTTTATTATTACAAGCATATTTTTAATAACTATTTTACCAAAAATAATATATTTCTAATCAACGTTAAAATTAAAAGATATATTTTGTTTCATAAAGCGGCTTCATCTATCCAATATGAATTCCATTCTCGTGACAACATCTTAAACGCAATCTTATTATGCGCTTAATTCTAAGAATTGCTTGGTGTTTCCTTGCCCGCCATTGATGTCAAATTAATAAAGCCTTGTTGAACTAAATAGGCTTATTTTTTTAAGATTATATATTATATTATAAATGTGAAAGTCTGTCTGTTTGTGTGTCACGGTTTCACGGCTAATCTAACCGGTCCGATTTAGATGACATTTAGAATGAAAGTAGTGAAAAATCCAGGGTCAAACATAGGCTACTTATTTTTTCAAAAATTAATCTGTTAGGGCCGCTAGATCATTATATAAAACGAAGCGTTCTTTATATTTTCTCTGCCCACCTTACTTAGCGAGATAAAGCGTGAAGCTGTAAAAACCAAAATTTTATTCATTTTATGATACATACCACAGCCAATATTATATAGGGGATTTCTCCAATGTCACTAGGTGTAATATTTCAGTCACGCAATATCATAAGCGATATCCTTTCTGGGTCAAATGTAGGCCAAATTACGTTATTCTAGATCAACGATGATTTATTTATAATCTATAGAGATAGCCTCAACCTTTGGTCTTAGTGTTCAAAGGGAATTATCTTTGGTTTGATTTGCTTCTTACTTCTAAGCTGTAATACCATTTTATATAAGGCAGTCGTGGCGCAGGGGCACAAAGTATTATAGTAAATCATACTGGTTGTGAGCTCGATTCCCACTCGAGGAATACAAATATTCAATTTTCTTCGCTCTCGTGTCGAGGCAAACCATGGCGTTAAGTTCCGACATTTAACACGTAATGCCTCTCGACGTCTTAGAATTAGGCTTCCTCTGCCTACCCTGCTCTGTACGGAATATAACGTGAAGCTTAAAAAAGCTAAAAGAGACAGCTAAAACACATTCTGCTTTAACATATAAATAAATAAAATGAAAAAGTCTTTATTATTTCTCGCATTTCACACAATAAACATGAATATACAATGTTCAACTTCTATATCTATTTTGCTTAATTCTTTTCTTGGGAAATCTTTTAAAAATAAAATAATGCTTATTTATCTTATATTTTATTTGAGCTACACTCTTTTCTCTACATAACAAGGTAGCCGACTTATTCACTAAAACAGAAAGGAAAAAAAAAAAATTTTTTTTCCAGTGACAATTAAACCCACGACCAACCGTTATTACAGTTAACCACTGTGCCATGATGGTTTAATGTTAATATTGTTTTTCATTTATACATATAGAAGTGTCCTACTAATCAACAAAAACTCTTTGAATGAAGGACTGTAGCATACATATAAAGAATAGTAAATAGTATATGGACAATTCGCACATGGCTAGCTTATACCAAATTAGGAAATTATTATATTGTAACAGAGACCCAGTGGCTACTTAGTTTGTTATTGTGTTCAGACATATTATTGTTATATCTCCTTTAGGATAACTCGGGTTCAGAAGAACCCGGTCCTTTGGAAGGTTTGCGTGGGGACACAGGTCCAACACGTAGAGGTCCTTTAGAGATAATAAATCCTTTTACTGTGACGCATCAGCCAGGATCCATCTCTGAGTAAATACAGTAAATTGACCAGAGGTGGTCAAAACTACGACTATGGAATCGAGTTTGGATGGACTGAGTACTAGGCTATTGAGTGAGACTTCCGGACGTCCGCTATTTCAACAGACAAATTATCGTTATAGATAGATAAGTACACTAGCGGCCCGCTCGCGGCTTCGCGTGATGTACGTGGCTGTTTCCCTATATTGCAAACCTCAGTGGTGGATTTTTGAAAAATAAAGTATCCTATGTTTAACCTTGGACTATCAACTATATATATGTCAAATTTCACTACAATTGGTCAAGCAGTTTAGATTTTTCTTATAAACTTTCATCCAATATTTCAATCCTTTAGAGGTTGATTTTTGAAAAAATAAGTAGTCTATGTTAGACGCAGTCACTTTTACTACTTTCATTCTAAATTTCATCCAAATTGGACCGGTAGATTAGCCGTGAAAGCGTGACAGACAAACACACAGACTTTCGCATTTATAATATAAGTATGGATATACTAATATTTGTGATATTTTTTATAGTCAAAAATTACTTAGTGTTAAGACACTTCGTCTTCCACCTTCTGAATGAAATCGAGATATTGCGTGTTTAGTGGCGGAACTCAACGCCGTGCCTTGTTTTAGATATCAGAGGGACAGAATGAAAATTTGAATACAATTATACCTCAAGTGGAAATCAAACTGCCAACCAATCACGTTTACAGTAACACTTTGTGCCGCTGCGTCAAGACTGGTCTCTTTTATTATTAATATTTATGTTGTTTACATTTCTTTTTAACTTCACGCTGTATCCCGCACACAGCAGGGAACCTAGTGTTAAGACACTCCATTCCCCACTGTCCACCAAATTCGGGTGCATTGCGTGTTAAGTGGCTGAACTTAACGCCACGCTTCGCGTCGACACCGGAGCGGAGAAAATGCAAATAATAAATATTTCCACTCCTCGAGTGGTAATCGAACCCATAAATAATTTACAGTCACACGAATGTGCCATTGCGCCACGACGGGCCCCTACATGAAAACATAAATTGACACTTACACTATTTTCTGTCTAGAGCGAGTTAAACCCACATTTGCAGCTTAGCAAAGAGAATGTTTAATTAATTTCCCGCTATATCCTTTTCATTCTTTCAATAAAATTATTTTAAAAATTAAAAAAAACTGAAATTAAAACGAACAATTAAAATTTAAAGAAGAATGTGCTAAAAACTAAATTTCAAATACAAATATGTTAACGAAAGTAAATTAAAAGTCCAGAGAATAAATTTTAGAATAAATTAGTAACATTTAGAAAAATAATACCAAAATTTTATTATGTAAAGAATTTTAACGAACACTTGGATACAACAGACGGTATAAATTGCTTAATTCGGTGCATACGATCATCAATTTAAAAGAATGCGGGTCAAGAGCTTCAATATTGTTTTGAGAATTATTATAACTTTCGTTTAGTTGTTATTATTTGTAATAATATATTAAAGGCAAAAAATTGTAATTTCTTTAATATTATTTGATTTATAGTAATACTAGCGGCCCGCTCGCAGCTTCGCCATGTGAACTACATAGCTCTTTTGTTATATTGCAACCTTCGGGGGTGGAGTTTTGAAAATTAAAGTAGCCTATATTTAACCTTGGATAATCAGCTTTATTAATGCCAAAATTTATTACAATCGGTCAAGCGGTGTAGATTTTTCATATAAATTTTCATCTCAACCACCATATTCCAACCCTTTAGAGGCAGATATTTTGAAAAATAAGTAGTTTATGTTTGACACTGGGGTTTTTACTGCTTTCATTCTTAATCTAATCCAAATCGAACCGGTAGATTAGACTCTCGCATTTATAATATAAGTATGGATATTAGAACAATAATATAGTTTATTTTATAGTATTTTATTTTTGCAAATTTCAATAAATTTGTATCTTGTAAACACTGGCTTAACTCTTATCATGAAGATATTTGAATGATGAATGATATTTCACAAACGTGATGAATATATATTGAATGAAATTTTGGTTTTTACAGCTTCACTCTTTATCCCGCTAAGCAATGTAGGTAGGGAGAGTTTAGTATTAAGACATTATTTATACTTTCCTTCCAAATATGAAACATTGTGTGTTGATTGGTGGAGCTTAACGCTGCAAGTTGTCTTAATAGAGCATTGATCCGAGTGGGAATCGAACCCGTAACTATCGAGTTTATATTGATCGCTGTCCCATTACGTCTCAATCACTGATCTCTGTATAACTGTTAGTCTTGTTACTTTATTTCTTATTTACAAATTGTACACGAAAATCTCAAATAATAGCTCTTATAAAAGTTTTTCTTTACAATTCAATGAAATATATCAAATAATATTATAAAGTCGCTTCGTAAGGATTCTTGGAATTTTTATTTAGAGATAAATATTATTTTGTACGTAGCGGTTATATATTAAACAGATTACGAGTATATAACAACAAAGGCGCAATGGGTAACGTCTTACTGAAAGCAATAAATATCGAGGCAAAGCGCGGCGTTAAGTTCCGCCACTTAACACGCAAGCCTCCTCCGAATTCGGCGGAAAGTGGGGAACGGAGTGTCTTAACACTAGGTTCCCTCTGCCTACCCTGCTGTGTGCGGGACGCAGCGTGAAGCTATAACATCGATTTTCGTTCCATAATTCTTGTTAGTTAAGGTGCCGTGTTAAGTTGCGTAACACCAAACAGTGTTTCAAAATTAGTAATATGTCAACAAGAGAAAAAACATATACTTTATGATGATTATGTTTAACAGTATAAGGAACATGTATCTTTAAAAAAATGTACCTATATATAAAAATTGAAAGTACACGAAAAATAGGTTCCTATGTTACGCGCAGTGTTCGACAAAAAATAATTGCAATTAACTATTAAATTTTAACAATTCACTATTTGCTTGGGAGGAAATCATATAAAAATCACAATTACCTATAAACTAATTCATACTTAATATTCTTACACTACAATTAATAATTAATTTATTGTTAATTGTGATTTCATAAACAAATTATATATCAAAAAAGATATTTTGAAAACGTATAAAACTTTGAACGTGGGGTTCAAATCCGCACTTCCTGAAAACCGTCCAGGCGCTCTGACCGCTAACGGTGCGCTAATGGGACGGTCTTCAGGAGGCGCTGGTTCGAATCCCGCCGCGTTTAAATTGTTATACGTTTTCTAAATGTCTTTTTCAATTTTCCTAAGTGTGGAATAACACTTTAAAAATACTTTTAACATTTTTAAATGTCTTTTTTAATTTTCCTAAGTATGGAATAACACTAAAAAAATGATAAAAGTATTTAATAAAACCCACGACGGTTTAATTGTAATTGAAAAAGGATAAAATAACTAGAAATCCCCCGCCTAAAAGAATGTATGTAACGAGATGATGGGGACGACTTCGTCGGAGCTGCCATTACTTTAAGTTTGCTAACTTCTCCTAGGTTTTCATGCTGTTAAAACAGGTTTAGGAAAAAATTAAAATATTAATATGAATTTACAGTTTTGATAACTGGTATTCCTTTTAAAAACTTTAAGAACGAAATCTATACTGTTAGCTACTATATTTAAAATAGAGGTTGCAACTGGCAGCCCCCGACGAAGTTGTCCCCATCATCTCGTTACATATATTCTTTTAGGCGGGGGATTTCTAGTTATTTTATCCTTTTTCAATTACAATTAAACCGTCGTGGGTTTTTTCAAAATTTTTAATTTTGTTTTTTATTTTAAACTTTTTAAAGTGAATAGATACACATTATATATTATTACCTAATTTCGAAATACTTTATATTAATCTTCATGCAAATCCAAAAGAAATTATAAGCCCAATGCTTTCTGGTTATCAAATGCCTATTGCAGCGCCTGGCAGATTGTCACCGTAACATTTTAGGAAACTTAAGTCTAACCAAATCAGTGAAAATCACAAAACCCACTAGTAGTTTTGATTTTGAACAAACTAATTTATACTGGAGCGCCCCGTGGTAGTTTGTGATATGGCATATAAAAACACGCAGCAATTAAACCTGAACCTATCACAGAAAACCGCATCTAAATAGGTTTCACACAAAAATACAAGCAAATGCTTACTACAGCGCCCCCTGGTGAGGTGTCACCACGACACATATACGATAACACGCGCTAATTGAGCCTGATCCTATCGTTGAAAACTGCATCAAATTCAGACTCGTAGTTTTAACTTTGCACCATCAAATGTTTAATGCAGCGCCCCCTGGTGAGTTCTTAACGTAAAAAAAAACTAAAAACATACACCAAGTAAAGGTAAATCTAATACTGAAAACTCTGTCCAATCGGTCTAGTAGTTGTGGTTTTACATTAAATATTACAAACAAATGTTTACTGCAGCGCCCCCTGGTGAGTTAACACGATAAAGCATATCCAAGAACATGCACTAATTAAACTTGAGCTTATCACTGAAACTGCATCCAAATCGAATTCGTCATTTTAGCTTTGCACAAACAATATTTTACTGCAGCGCCCCCTGGTGACTTGTCACCGTAATATAAATTTAAAAACATGTACTAAACAAAGCGGAATCTAATACTGAAAACTCTTTCCAATCGTACTAGTCGTTTTTGTTATACACAATAAATGGAAGCAGCTACTTACTGCAGCGCCCCCTAGAGAGTTGACACATACTTGAAAATATGCACTAAGTAAACATACATGACACATATATGAAAATATTCACTAAGTAAACTTGAATCTATCATTGAAAACTGCATTCAAATCGGACTCGTAGTTTTAGTTTTGCACAAACAAATGTACTTACTGCAGCGCCCCCTGGTGAGTCATCACCGTAACACATATATGAAAAGATGCACCAATTAAACCTGAACCTATCGTTGAAAGTTTCATCTAAATCGGACTAGTAGTTTTTACTCTACATAAACAAATGTTTACTGCAGCGCCCCCTGGTGAATTTTCACCGTAACGTAAAAACAAAAATTTTAAAATATGTACGAAGTAAAGCTTAATCTAGTTCTGAAAACTCTAGCCAATCGGATAAGTAATTTCGGTTTTAGACAAATAAATATAAGAAAAATTTTGGTTTTACACAAAAAAACTCAAACAAATGCTTATTACAGCGCCCCCTGATGAGTGGTCACCATAACACATATATGGAAAGACGCACCAATTAAGCCTGAACCCATCCTTGAAAGTTTCATCTAAATTGGACTAGTAGTTTTTGCTCCGCATGAACAAATATTTAATGCAGCGCCCCCTGGTGAACTTTCCCCGTAACAAAAAAAAAAATCTTAAAATATGCACCAAGCAAAGATAAATCTTTTTATGAAAATTCTTTTTAATCGGAGCAGTAGTTTCGGTTTTAGACAAATAAATACAAAAAAAGTACAAACAAATGCTTACTGCAGCGCCCCCTGGTGGTTTGACACGATAAAACATATCCAAGAACATCCACCAATTAAACCTGAATCTATCACTGAAAATCTATTGAAATCAGACTATTATTTTTTGAGATAATTGAAAACATTCGTTTTCACGTAAAATGCTTACTGCAGCGCCCCCTGGTGAGTTAAGGCAATAAGACATATCTAAGAACATACGCCAATTAAACCTTAACCTATCATAGAAAACCGTATCAAAATCGGACTTATAGTTTTGGAAATAATTGACATAGCAATTTGCGCAAACACACAAACAAACAAACAAACAAACAACCTCTCACCTTAAACACATATACAGTCGCCGTTCCGTCGCGAGTAATAGAAATGATAAAAGTATTTAATAAATAGCATTCTCTCTTGCCAAACGATTATTCGTAGAATAATCTTTGGGTAGCAGAAATTTGTAAAAATCTCTCTACAGAGATGCTACCAACAAAAATAAGTTGCAATAAAGCGTATAAGAATTTCGACGCAGCGGCTAGTAGAACGCATGGCTCAGTGGTGAGAGAATCGCGCTGCGTTCAAATTTTTATATGTTTTGTAAACACTTTAAAAACGTTTAAAATTATGTATTGTTAATATTTAATTGTAAATTGCGATTAAATTTAGCCCAACACTGGTTACGCATTAAAAAAAATTAACCGACATTTCATTTTCCTATAAAAAATCCTGGTTTCAGCGATAGACTAGAACTTGAGAGTCCAGTGGCCTTAAATCTTTAAAAAGATAAATGCGACAAAGTCAAAGTTATCTGGATAGACCATTTATAATCCGTTTTAGTGCAGCTGTTAGTTTGCAGCGTTGAGGACACCCGTTAATCTTGATGAGCCCCGACTGTTGACTTTGTGGAATTAACTTCTTGTTTAAATGAAAAAAAGTCTTTTAAAAATATCTTGAAAAATCCTAGATTGGGGTTATTTAGTGAATACATTTGTGATGGTTTCTTTAGTTGAATGTTCTTTTTTGAGATCTGATCTGAGTTTCTATTTAAAGTATTTTTGTACTGATATGACTGGGCAAAATACGGTGTTGATTTCCACTAATTGTAGTTACTTATTACGTGTTGAGTAGCGGAACCCAACGCTGCATCGTTAGCGTTGCGTTTAAAACTTTCACGATTTTGTACTTACTAAACAACAATCTATGATATTATAAGTTGGCAAATAATATAAAGAAAATAAGATTCACGCCTTACGCAGAAAGCATGCAGAGTCAAAACACTCTGTTCCCCAAATTCAGCCCGACATCGAAACAGTGCGTTATGAATGGCCGACTATAATACCGCGTTATATCTTCCCAAAGCGAAGAAATGAAAATAATTTAAATACAATCATTCCTAAGGAATTGAACCCACAACCAACCGCGTTTCTAAACAGATGCTATCTCTGTGCCACAATGGTGTTAAAGTAAATTAGTACATATCTCTATGTTAATTATAAACATTTTCCCATTTGGGATTCCAACTTACAATCGTAATGTGTATAGCGTATGCTTTTAGTACGTCCCCACTGCCCCACGGCATTAGGCAGGCTTCATTATTACTTAATGAAGTAGTATTACTTCAAGCTCAAATTTCTTTTCACTCTTTCTATATGTACTTGAAATGTATATAAATACTAAAGTTTTTTTTGTGTATTTGTTTACTTAAATACAGAATAATTTATTAGTTGAGTCCAGTATCACAGCGCAATGATTGTGGGTTCGAATACTACTCGGGTTATGTATATATACAAAAATTATTTTGATTTCTCCGCATTGATAACATAACAAGACAAAGAACGGCTTTAAGTTCTGTTACCAACGTAAAGCCTGTGATTCCAGCGGTAAATGGAGAACGGAATGTCTTGACCCTCTGCCATCCCTGACACGCAAATTAAAAGTGAGGAGATACAAAAATATATTTATTGGTTACAATTTAAATATCATTAACTCAGTATTATGGTATATTTCTCATATTATTGTTAGGATTAAGAATTAAATATATTGTAAAGGCCATCCTGGCACAGTAAGACTGCGTCTGACAGTAAATGCGATTTGTTGTGGAGTTTTATTTCCATTTGGTAGAATGATCATATTTAAATTTGTATTTCTTCACTCTAACAATACTAAGCACGGAGTTAAGTTCCGCCATTCAAAGTCTACCCTGCCCTGCTCTTGTAAAGCTATAAGCAAGATTCCTTTTAAGCAAAGGTTATTGGTATATTAGATCAATGTTATATTCCTGAGGTTATATTATTATCCAGGCTAACATCAAAGCATTATATCTAATCTAAGCTAGGAAAAAAGATTCTTGTATAAATTCTTGCCATGCGGGAAAAAGTTACAATTTAGTAAGAAATTTGTGTAAATAAAAGTGTCTTTTTAGTAAAATTTGTCGACTTTTTTGTATTTACGATTATTACATACTTCACTGGTGATATTGTTATTTAGGCCTGTCATGCTTTGTTCAATAAAAAGTCACTTTGTGGTACAGTGAGTTCGACTTTGACATGGCTAAATATTCATAATATAATTATTTTCGATTATTTTGGTGAAGGGTATTTGGGTATTAGAGGAAAAAGTGGAGAACGGAACGTCTTGACATAAGAATCTCTCTGGAAGTTCTCAGAGTGTCTAGAGCTGTCATCATCGCTACTACGTATTTCAAAAACGGTATAAGTAGAAAAAAAATTTCTACTTATACCGTATATTCTTTTTTTTAAATTTGGTAAAATAGAAAGATAACTTGGGCAGTGGAGGTGAGCATTTTTTAAGGATATCTTAAAGTTTAAGCTTTTCTAAAAAAAGCTACATTTAGAATGCAAGTCTCATTTCTCGACCAATTTACAGCAATTTACAGTACAATGCAGTAAATAGTGATTGCTACATAATACCACCTATATATTAGTGTGAAATATTTTAGTAAATGAATAAAATATTATTATTAAATCTATCTTTCGAGGCCATTGTGGCGCAGTGTGACCACTGCCTGACTATAAACGAGATGGTTGTGGTTCAAGTCCCAATCGAGGGAATGATTATGTTTAAATTTCCATTTCTTCGTTCTGGTACCTAAGATCTTTGCCTTAGATATTAGGGCGAAGAAAGCAAGAGTGCCGTTTAATTCCACTATATAACATGCAATGATTGCACTATAGAACATCGATTTAGGCCAAAAAATGGAGGACGGAGTGTCTTAACACTGAGTTCTTTCTGATTACCGATAATGTATATACGTAATATCATACATATTTAAATTATACACAAATTTCACTAATTCAATAAAATAATATTATTAAATCTATCTATTAGTAGATGAGGCAACAAAATAAATTTAGGTGTAAATCGCTAAATAACGTTCATTAATTTAATGGACGCAATGATATTATTTGTTTTGGTTTGTTTACCATAATATGACTAGGGACATTCACATGCTATATCGAGTAGTGTGGAATTTAATTAAATAGCTTTATAATTGACCGAGCTGTTAGCTTGTTGGTAGTGTTACTTGAGGTCACAGGTTCGATTTTCATATGGAATCGTTAACAGTTTCACGTTTTTTTTGCCTATAGCAGTGTCGTCAGAGAGAACCTAGTGTCAAGATACTCTGTTCTTAAAGTCAAGACATTACTCGTTAAATGGCGAAAATTAATGGCGCATTTTGTATTAAATACCAAAGGGGAAAATTGTAAATTATTTAGTATAATAATTCCTCTAAATGAAAATTAAGTCTACAACCAATTACATTGCGCTGTCACACTGCGCTATTTTGGTCTCCAATTGAAGTAATTAAATATCTGATAGAAGTGTATAATGAACAAATAATTATTATTGCTAGTGAAAACACAGTGTTTAACTCCGCCACCTTACGTGCATTCTCTGAGTTCTTACTTTACACGGGTTTTTAAAAGATTTTAGCCAAATATGTGTTGAAATATTAATACAAACTTAGAACAAATATAAATGTGTTATTTTACATAATTAAGAATAAGAAGTGATTACAATATTTTACTTAATAAAAAAATAATCACAAATGCTAATTTATTTTCTTTCCAGGAATCGAACCTGTTATCCTTTTATAAAGTAGGTAGTATAACTATCTCCATGCTGCAGCGACTCTATAAGCAATTTAAAATTAAATGGACTTCCCACAACAAACATTGACACATTCAGGAAGCGATTTCGCAAACAAAGTAACTAAATAGTGTCAGCTGTTATTATTTAAACCACGCGTTTGTTTACTATAACATATTATAATACGTTATAGTATATTTGTAACTCGCGACTTCGACTGATTTTAATTTTCAAGTCAACTCATACATAGACTTGAAAATTAAAATCAGATTTTTTTATTATTTTTATTAAGGTCCATTTTTCTTGTTCTCGAAGGATTGTTTAAAAAAAAGGTTTCTACGCCCATTAGTTTTGGCTCTGTGTTGTATGCTAGCCATCCAGTACCGCAATGGTTTTATATACGTACAAAATATTTTTATTTTAGAGTGATTTTAGACATGTTGTCAATCTAAATACAATACACAGATGAGTTTCTCATTAAATATAGGAAAAAACATGTTATTAATTATGTTATTAATTATTATTGCAATGTCGATTTTAAAACTATAATAGTGGCAGTTTCAATTTTAAAACATACTGTTTTACTTCTGAAACAATTACATATTTCAAAAAATGGTTCAAAATTTTAAAATACCATAGAGTATATAAATAAAGTTGTTTTTACTTACATACATACCTATGTAGGTTCCAAGCATTTCCCACTTAACACAACAATAAAAAAAATAAGAAACACCCCAACGTTTTCAGCTAAATTTACATTTTAAAAATACACAGCATGTAACAACATAGTGTCAAAATGTCCTTTTACACTTTACTTCTTCTTCTTCTTCCTGGCAACTATCCCAGCTTTAGCTGACTTGACTCTCATATCCTGCTTTCCCTTTACACTTTTATGTCTAACAAATAAGTCAAACAGACAATCGTTATATCCTCCGAGTGAAGATCGAACCCAAAACCATAATATTATATTATAGAGCAATTTAACCTCGCAACGCAAGAATGGATTTCGTATAACCTATTACGTATATCAAAAATAAACAAAATAAGCAAAAATTCAGTCACCATAAACATTGTAAAGGTCAATTACGGCGTTCCTTTCTTTTTTATTTATGAAAATCGTAACGCATCAATAATTTTTATACAATTTCAATTAAAACGTAGAAATATTTCAATCACAAATTAGGAATGTGCCTGTTGCCTGACTAAACGCTATAATTGAGGATTTCGTTCCCTTTCTATATAGGCTTTACGCTTTTTGCTTTATAGCAAGGTAGAGAGAAAATTTTGGGTCAAGATTATCACCATTCTCCGCCCGAATTTCTGACGTGAGTGGCGAAAGTTAACGTCGCGTTATACTATAGTCACCAAAATGGAGAGATAAGAATAATTGGGCCAGTCGTGGCGCAGTGGCACAAGCATGTTACTGTAAACGACTGGTTGAGAGTTCGATTCCCAGTCGAGGAGTGGAATATTTAATATTTCCATTTTCTTCGCTCTGGTGCCGAGGCAAAGCGCGGCGTTAAGTTCCGCCACTAAACACGCAACGTCTCTGAATGTAGCTGAAAGTGGGGAACGGAGTGTCTGAACACTAGGTTTCCTCTGCCTACCCTCCAGTGTGCGGTATACAGTCTGAAGGTAAAAAAAATTATTATAGCATTGACCTGAGTGGGAATCAAACTCAAAATCATGGCGTGTACAATCAGCACTACCACACTGCAATAACCTTTTGATTGATGATTTAATACCCACTTTAAAATTATACCGGTTTCCATTAGTTTGTTACGTTTTTAAAATAAGTGGACTACAGGAACAGAGAGCGTAGAGTTTTAACACTAATGTACCTTAGAACTAATCTACTTTAAGAGATTAAAGTATCAAGAATTTCTTTTTTTCTTACATTACAAAAAAATAACCAAACAATTAGGTCCCTGATTTTTTCCCTATTTTGGCCAGAATTAAATAAATCAACTCGCTATTCTTCACCACTATTTGCTCAGTGAAAATTTCAATAAGTAATTTCACGGCACACATTTAAAAGTCTAATCCCAAGCAAATTTATATAGGACTTTGTGTAAATAATTTTTCAATATACGGCATCAAATCTGAATTAGGGCATTACAAACAAAACCAAAATCGGCCGAGATCCTTTTAAATTTCGACTCGAGAGAACCCAAATAAATTGGATAAGAGTGTACCTGACAAGTATCGGACAGGGTTCCGAATATATAAATACGGAATGTCATACAATAAACGAGGTATGTTTTTTTGTTTCTTTAATCGCTGTGTAATGTGTTTTGGGTTACGTAATTTTGAATATTTTATTTTTGCGTTTTAATTTTGTAAATATTGAGAAAATAACCCGAACTGGTGGTGTAGAGGCTGTACCTCTACCTCCGTTTAATTTTAATCTCAATAAATTGTGAGCCCAATTCCCACTCATAGAAATGATTATAAGCACTCGTACGTACATTATTTCCCATTTGTGCGATCTAGTCCGATAAAGCGCTGCATTGAGTTCTGTAGAAGTCATTGATGTAATGAATGATTGTTGTAAAATTGATGTAAAATTTAATTTATCTATCCTTTACTCCTGTAAAGGTAAAATGATTTAAAAATAGACATTAATGAGTGACTATTTTTTTATACGTTGAACAGTACTAGGTACTACTTACCAGTAGAACTTGTACTACTATATAAAGTAGAGATAGACTAGAATAAAGATTTTTCAATATAATAAAAAATAATAATAAATATAATCCACTTTACTAAGGAAGTATCCTCTCTGACATACATTTTTTATAAAAAAATATATATTTAAATACTTTACGATTTTAAAAAATAAATATACTTTACAAAAACCATACTATTTCTCAACTAATTCTAGACAATTTCATAGCATTATATAATATACAAATGTGGAATTTCACAAAGAAGGGTAGCGTGGAACCGTCACACACATCAGCGTTGTTTCTATTTGAGAAGGGATGTTGAAGTGTCATACAGAGTAAATGGGGGTACAGTAAATCCGGGTCATCGAATACTTCAAAGTTTACGAATAATACCCCAAATATGTGTGCTGGGAGATGCTCTCGTGAAGTTACTGTAGTTTACTATAACTATAATAGTCACGTTTATATTGTGATGCTAATATTTTTATATTTACTAATCTATATTGGTTAATAATAAATAATTATGAAAAAAATATTTTATAATATATACCTTAATATTTTTAAATTCTCATTTTCATTTATTAACATTAATAAAGCTTTAATTTATTGACAATTGTCTGATATAATAATACATTAGCAGTCAGGATCATACAAATGGAGCTTAAAAGCTTAATATCCACGAACCTAAATATATACATAAAATATATATTATAGAGGTAGTCGTGGCACAATGTATTCGTGTACGTGATGGGTGTGGATTTGATTCCCACTTGGGGAATTATATTTAAATTATTTTCATTTTTCCACTCTGAAAGAGAAAAACGGAGTCTCTGAACACTAAAATCTCTTTGTTATACGAAAAATAGCATAAAGCTAAAAATAACTATATATTTTGAACTCACCAGCATCCTATTACATTAAATAATATATACATGCTTACTGTCGACCATTGAATTTTATTTACTATATCGTAGTAGGGGCGACGCCTACATTATATTAGAATATATATAGACGTACTTTAACATTGAGCTTTTGTTAACCCTAAAATATTAGTATCTAAAATTCACATATGTTACTTTGACTTTGTGTATATAATAAAGTCTGTTTATTAGAAATACTTTGAATATTTTTCTGGTTAACCATTTATTTATATTTTTATCGGCTTCTCATTTTTTTCTCTCATAGCGGGGTAGTCAGAGAAATCCTAGTGTCATGACACTTCATCTTATCTCCCGAATTAGACACAAGGCGTGTTAAGTTGTGGAACTCCACGTCAGGCATTATCTCAAGTACCAGAACTGAGAAATGAATATATACTTTTTAAACATTTTTAAGTGTTATTCCACACTTAAGAAAATTGAAAAAGACATTTAGAAAACGTATAAAAATTTGAACGAAGCGGGATTTGAACCCGCGCCTCCAGAAAACCATACAGGCGCTTTGACCGCAAAGCCATGCGTTCTACTACCAGCTGCGTCGAAATTCTTATAACCTTTTAATACAACTTATTTTTGTTGTTATTTTTATTAGCATCTCTGTAGAGAAATGAATATACATATATTAAACATTATCTTTCCTCTGAGTTAGAATCGAATCCATAACCATCGTGCTTATCGTTCATCAAGGAATCATATATTGCAGATGTTCCCAAATTGGATTTGAACCCGCTATACATTAATCATTGTAAGATTTCTGTCATAAATAACGCAACGGTAGCATCAAAGTTTCTTATTAGCTTATTTATTTATTATACTTATAAAATTTTACATTCATTACAGTAGACTCTCATAAATATTTTCGTTACTTAGCCAAATGCTCTTATATTTTATCAGGCTGAGAATATTTTTAGTGCGCAATTTTTATGCTACCGTCTTCATGAGTGAGGCGGTGGAAACAATTTATTCTTCAATATCAATCTTATACATACTGATGGGGACACATAATTCAATTGGGCTGCTTTTTCTTGTACCCAGGTTTTGGGGTCCCTGAGCGATTCATAATATACGAGTAAAATACATGAATTTTATGTTCCACCTGCAAGAACATAATATGTTTATAAAAAGCTTCTCTTTGCGATAATTATATACTGTATGTGTATATTTTTGTTATTTTAAACTTTTTCCAGCTTAGAGGGGACTTAGAGTCCGAGAGGACCTATCGAAATTGAGACTTTGCACGTTTAGTGGCAGAACTCAACGCTGCGTGAGCTCAGAGTATATATATTGTATACATATATATTGTTATTTTCTAGAGGGATTTTTTTTCTTTTTAATTTTTGCGGGAATTTGCTAATGCGTGTTGAGTAGCTTAACTAAATGCCGTGCTCTGCCTCGTCACCACAACGGAGAAATTAAAATAATTTTAATATAATCATACATCTGAATGAATCAGGTACACATACGATCCATTAGTGGCAGAAAATTATAGAACAGTGTTTTGATATTATGTTCTCTTTGGTTAACCTGCTATATGGAAATATATTGTGTGTTAATTCCTCAAAAGAAATATATTGTGTGCTAATTAAATATATTGGGTGTTAGGTGGAAATTAGGGAAACGGGGTTTTAACACTAGGTTCCCTCTGCCTAACCTGTGTGCGGGATGCAGCGTGAAGCAAAACAAAAAGAAATATTACCCACGTACATATATCGTAGTAACCGTCCGTTTATACCATAATTCGATATAACACGAAATAGGGGTATTACGAAGCCTATTTTCTCTGTCCGCGTAACGCGATGCAAAATTATTCAAATTTCACACAACGTGATCCCGCCGACGAATTCAGGATGATCTAATTACCTCTCCTATTGCGTAAAATGGCCGATGATTATTTTTGACTGTATAGGAAATCGTTTTGTCGCCCCTGTCAATATTTGTGAAGGTTTCTTCGTAATTTTACTTCAATTTAAGAAAAATCAAAGTAAAAAATAATATTGGTAAGGTTTTTAGGCTAATTTGATGTCAATATTAGGTTCGGTTGATGTCTTTTCAAAAATCAGTTTATTAAAGGGCTTTTTTTCTGTCTTAAGCAAGCATCGAAATTGACGATTAATCAATTCTAGCTTCGTGGTTTTTTTACCGTATAGTTATTACTACTTGTCGGAGACAACCTAGTGTCAAGACATCATCCTCCTTTCTCCGTCCGAATTTTGAATATTACGTATTGTATAGCCTGTGTTCACCATTACAGAGAACTTAGTATAATTAAATTATGATCATACCACTGAGAGGGATACGAACCCACAACCAATCGCAATTACAGCACAAGCACGAGTATTTTGTTTTATCCATACTTATATTATAAATGCGAAAATGTGTCTGTTTATCCGATCCGGATGAAATTTAGAATGAAAGTAGTAAATAATCCAGGGTCAAATATAGGCTACTTATTTTTTTTCAAAAATTAACCTTTAAAGTGTTGAAATAGGGGATGAATGTTTATATAATGAATTTTGGAATATACCTATATATAGTTGATAATCCAAGGTTAAACATTAGCTACTTTATTTTTCAAAAATTCACCCTCGAGGGTTGCAATATAACGAAACAGTTATGTACTTAACGCCGCTAATAATTTTATATTTTCCATATAAATATTTGCGTTGAACTTCTGTGTATTTAAATAAAGCAAAATGTCATTAGAATCATACGTTTTCTTGAATATTATTTAAATGTTATCTTAAAAATCATTAATTAAAGAGGCAAAATGAAATTAAATATTATTAAGTATCAAATAACTTTGGATTTAGGTAAATGTTTAATTATTTCATTACTTATAATTATTTTTTGTATAATATTCGAATACTTTCTGCTGAAGAAAGACAGTTGCTAGTATAAAAAGTGACGTTTACGTATAACTGAGCAGTCAGAGAGTATCTAAACACTCCTTTCCCAATTTTACACCTGTAATTGACACATAAAACTTATGATACATTTTTTTATGTTTCTGAACATGTATATCAGCTTAATTATACATATTACTATGAACATTTACGACAAATACTAATTTCTTATATGTATACAAATAACTAAAATTAAAATGTCTGTAATATTAAAATAATTGCGTTTTATTAAATGCATATACTAAATGTATATGTCTACACAGTACATATACTAAAATAACATTTTTTGTCTATCTGTCCTGTCTATTTGTTTCTGGCTAATATCTGGAAGAGCTGGACTGATTTTGATGGGACTTTCAATAACGGATAGCTGATATAATAACAAGTAACTTAGCCTCAGTTTTTTTAAATAATATTTTTTTGTTAAATTCCCTAGAAACCAAGTTCCGAACACAGCTCTAGTATTGTATAAATAAAACATATTTATCGTTCATTATTTATCGTCAAAATAAAAAATAAAAGGTCTCTCAAATCGCTTAATAAATGTTACGAAACGCTACAAAGCTACGTTTACACCTTGTTATATTATGAACGAAGTATTTTGGTGACTGGCATGTCTGCGTGGTGTGTGATAAATTGTGAGTCAGGTGCTTAAGCCTACTCAGCGTCTTTGCTTACGTAATTGATATATACGAGTATTTTATGCCCGCTTAGTCTTTGCCTTGCTAAGCTTATTTCGTATAATTATTAATATTATATGAGTAACGGGGAAACTGGAAACACGATTGGTTGTAGGTTCGATTCTCATTTGGGGGAATGATTATATTTGTTTATTTTTTTTAGCTTCACGCTGTATCCCGCACACAGCAGTGTAGGCAAAGGGAAACTTGTGTTAAGACACTTCTTCCCTAGTTTCCGCCATTCAGAGGCATTGGCTGTTAAGTGGTGGAACTTAACGCCGCGCTTTGCCTCAACACCAGAGCGAAGAAAATAGAAATATTACATATTTTAACACCTCGAGTGGAAATCGAACCTACTACCAGTCGTTTACAGTCACTGCGCCACGACTGGCCCCAATGGTATATATTTTATATAATTTATTTTCATTTCTCTGCTTTGGTAAAAAGAGAAAGCGCGGCGTTGACTTCCTCCATTCAACAAATAATGTCTCGATTTTGGGTGGAAAGTGAAGAACGGATAATATAGACATAAGATCACCTCTCTATCCTGATATGTAATAAATAACGTGAAATTGATCATTAGTATGTAATATATATTGTATATTCGATTATTTTTATTTCAGTTTAAGGCCTTTTCCGTGCATTTTAGTCAGAAACAAACTATTGTTAGGATACTCCGATGATCACTTTCCTTTCAAAAATGAGATATTGCGGCTAGAATGGCAAGACTTTACTTATCGTTTCGTCTTATAAAATCACAGAAATACAATAATTTTAATTAAATGTCCGCTAACGAGGATCAAACCCATAACCACTGCGCTTGCAGACAGACACGATCACGCTGCGCCATAATGATCTATATTAATTTACCTTTACCATTATGGGGAAATACTTACTTACTTGTTTATTTTTCACCTGTTTAGGAAAACATTACGTATTGGATGACAGAAGCCTACTTTATCTAAACCGGAAGCGGAAATGCTTAAAAATAAATAATTCTCCGAGTGAAAACCAAACCGACGACCTTGTCTCCCTTGAGACTTGGGCAGAGTTATTATATTAATCAATTCACGTCTTTCCGCTTATATTGATGTTGGTGGCTTGTATTGTATACTGTAGCATAATGCGTTGCTTAACGTCGTTACATTCGTAAAATCTAACTGAAATTCTGTAAAATGTTCGTTTATTCTTTACATGTTACATGATCCAGTGGCCAGTCGTGGTCCAGTGGCACAAGCGTGTGACTGTAAATGACTGGTTGTGGGTTCGATTCCCACTCCAGGAGTGGAAATTATATTTCCATTTTCTTCGCTCTGATGTCGAAAAAAAAAGAAAATAAAAAATATTACATGATTTATAAACAGTTTTAAAAGTAATTGTGGCTTAGAAAATTATTAGAAAACATAATTGACATCTATTTTAAAATTGCATAGTGCAGCTTCACGTTTTCTCCCTCATAGCGGGGTAATCCCTCATAGAGAGGACCTAGTTTCAAGACTGTTCCCCATTGTTCTCTACTTTCCGCCCTGAATAAAGAAGTTACATGATGATTGATAAGAATTCAAAAAGTTAAAGCTAAGCGAGGAATATTTAAACAATATAGGCGTTTTCATTGTGGTCTAATATTTTTGTTTCATTTAACTCTTTCTCTACATATTATTCCAAAAGATGAGTATAGACACCTATAACACTAACTACCCATATTACCCTTTTTTTAATAAAGGAACTCTGTCCATGGGCTTACAGGTGTCCATGGCATTTGTTAGTATTAATTTGTATATTAGTGTAACAATTCAAAAGCATTGAGACTTATATTTAATCATATTATCTAGTGGTCCCATATTAAAATTAGGCAATAAGTTATTTATTGAATAATTAATGAAAACCTGTATATTTACATGTCTTATGTTACTGAGTTATAGACAAAGCACAGACAAAATTAATGGGCGTGTGAAATAAGACATAAAGGTTCTTTGGGAGAGAGAGGATTCTTAGAATTCCTTTTGGCACGGGATAAAACGGGGTCCATTTTGTAGTCCACTTATACTTGTGAGGAACTGCTAGTCAAATATATATGAGATATTTTTTACTTTACGCTGTATTCCGCAAACAGCTGGATAGGTGGAGGGAACCTAGTGTTAACACTCCGTTCCACTATTTTAGCCGAATTCTGGAAGCATTGCGTGTTAAGTGGTAAGTCGAACTAAATGTTACACCTTCCCTTGAAACCAAAGCGAAGAAAATGGAAATATTAAATATTTGCAGTCCTCGATTGCAAATCAAAACCACAACCAGTCGGTTTACAGTTACACTTTGTGCCTTTGCGCTACGACTGACCATATATGTATATATACATATATAAACGCTATATTTAGAAAATTAAATAACACTATAAAATTGTTGACCATAATATGATATACTACTTATAAACACTTTAACAATTAAATATTTTTAATGAATCAATTAAATATTAATTCCTGTCTGAGTTAGTTCTATTAATCTAAAAGCTTACTAAAACTAAGTTAACTATGCCTTCTATCCATTAGGTGACGTGAAGCTTGTTTGATGAAAATTGATTCCAATTAATCCGGGACTCATAAATGTTAATTAACAAACTGATAGAATTTATGAATTTTAGGGCTTGTTGGTCTAGTCCGAAATGACCTAGAAGAAGCTATGGCAGAATTTGTATAAGAGTTTGTATATAAATTAGATACTTACGATTTCCATTTTCTTCGCTATGATGCCGAGGTAAAGCGCGGCGTTAAGTTCGGCCACTTAACACGCAATGCCTCCGAATTCGTGGAACGGAGTGTCTTAACACTAGGTCTACCCTGATGTGTGCGGGATACAGCGTGAAGGTAAAAAAAAAAAATATTTCGCTTTCGTATTTACGTCACTTTATGCTTTTCTACGCATAGTAGCTAAACAGACCTAGTGTTAAGACTCTCCGTTCGTTATTTAATTTTATATAAAAATATTTGTATTTACAGTACACAATATATTTTTTATTTTTTTAACTTGACGTTGTATCCCGCACACAGCAGGATAGGCAGAGGGAACCTAGTATTAGACACTCCGTTCCCCACTTTCTGCCGAATTCTGGAGGCATTGCGTTCGTGAAGTGGCTTTGCCTCGACATCAGGCGAAGAAAATGGAAATATTAAATATTTCCACTCCTCGAGTGCCCACAACCAGTCGCTTTAGAGGCGCACATATTACATACTAATATTTATCTCATCTCTCTGTATAATACTGTAGAAACGAAGAGACAAAATATCAAACTATAATAACGTAATTGTATTAAACGTAAGATGACAAAGTTTTGAGCTTTTAATGTGTCTAATTAGGCACAGAGAGCTGTAATGGACGCGATGTTGTAAGTTAAGCACCATAGTTTCGTATTAATATTAGTTGTTGAGGAAGAGATGAAAAGTATATCTATTATATTTTTTGGCAAATTCAATTTAAAAAGTTAGGAAACCATCGTGTTGAAGTTCAGGTTCGATTTCTAATTGGGGAATGATTATAGTTATTTTTCATTTCTCAACTCTGGGGTGAAAGTACGACATTGTATTCCGCCACTCAACATACATACATGCAACATATCTCGGGCGGAAAGTGTGTTTTTATAGTAGTTTTCCTTTCATAATATTAGGAAAAAATGTGAATCTGAAGACAAAAGTGTAATTTTGAATATGTTTTTTATTATAAATGTCGTTAAAAACTATATTCTGTAAATTATCATAAACATATTAACGTTGAGAAATCACTACATGATGTACTACATTTCTCTATTTAAATTACTATTATAATGTGTAGTTGTAAAAATATAACTAAAATCATAGCAAGCACCAGCAAAACCTTCAATAATAAAATTAGACTCAATCAAACAGAGAGTTAGAAACTTCAATCGTTACATACTACGTTGAATTAAGCTTGCAAAAACCTACGCTACATACATAAGTAAAAAAAATCGTAAAGTTCAATTATTTTGCAAGATAAGTCATCAGTCGTGTCGCAGGGGCACATAAGTGTGACTATAAACGATTGGCTGTGGCTTCGATTTTCACTCGAGGAGTGGAAATATTTCATATTTCCATTTTTTTCGCAATGAGAAACTAGAAAATGGGCTGACATTGGGTTCCCTATGTCTACCCTCCTATGCTGTTAAAAAAATCGATTTGAAATTTACATCTACAGAATATAAATTATTTACATCTTTGAGGTATTCAAATGCCTTACAAGACTATCGTAGCATATTATTTTATAATAAAAGAAGAAAACACTTTAATATTATTAAAAACAACGATTAATAGCATCTTAAATAATATATCAAATATCACCTTTAGTAGAACTGTATCAACAATACATATAATATAGATATATAACCTTCAAATAATCTAGAATCGTATTACGATTAATCATAACTTACTCGAAACTTTCGTTTGTTACAGATCTGGACGATACCAAACTCGGGACGGTTGAGATACCCGCAAAGTTCAAGTTTCAAAGAGTGGAATTAAAATTAATGTTTAGATGAAAGTAAACGAAATGTGCCCTGTGTGGTGTTTGCATCGGACTCTATTGGCTTTTGTACTGATCGCCGTAACGCCATCGCCGTCTGCCACGCAGAATACTGTTATTTCAGGTATTTATAAAATATACAACTTTTTTTATTTTTTATTTTTTTTTTGTCGCTGGGAAATGCATTTACGCAGAACAACCGTACGCAAAGCAGGCAGACCTACCTTACGTACGAATGATACTGTGGGACTCACCGGAGAGTCCGATACTACCCACTAAAACCCAGCGGAAACCCTCTCCCACCGTCTTGAGACGTCGCAGGTTCGCTCGCCCATCGCGGTTGAGATACCCGCAAAGTTCAAGTTTCAAAGAGTGGAATTAAAATTAATGTTTAGATGAAAGTAAACGAAATGTGCCCTGTGTGGTGTTTGCATCGGACTCTATTGGCTTTTGTACTGATCGCCGTAACGCCATCGCCGTCTGCCACGCAGAATACTGTTATTTCAGGTATTTATAAAATATACAACTACGTTTTTTCCAGCAGTTTTTTACTTTTCCAGTTTTTTACTTGTATTAAATAACCTATTGTTAAAAAAATCTGTTTTTCGCCTTTTGTCCAAATTTAAGTAACGTTATAGTAAGGTGACATAACGCTGAGTTTTGAAAAGTCATAGGGTAGAAATAAAAAATAAATTAATATACAACCCTCCGGGTACAGACTGATCCACGATTATTGTGTTAATACCTCGACTCTGTCCCACTGCGTAACGATAGCTTAAAACATAACAATTGGTGATGCTTTCGTAACGCATTTGGGTAATAATCTCAGTCTGATACATTATTTATTTATTTATATGACATGCCAACAGTACAAGTTCCAGTTCCGGAACTTGTATTAATCACAGGCTAACTAATATACAAAATTGGGTTTGACATTTACAAAATTAAATTTACTAATTTAACAACATAAGATATTATTATATCTACCGTCAGTTATATAAAATAAGACTTTGAAACCTATCGTTTAATACATAATATTCCTAATTTGGATACTAAAAGGAAAAAGGAACGATATATCTATAAGTTTAGGTTTAACTTTCATCTTATCTAGCACAATGCGAGAGACGCTTGCAGATATCAATGAAAATATATTTTTTTTAGCTTCACGCTGTATTCCGCAAACAGCAGTGTAGGCAGAGGAAACCTAGTGTTAAGACACTCTGTTCCCCACCTTCATTGCGTGTAAAGTGGCGGAGCTTAACGCCGCGCTTTACCTCGGCACCAGAGCGAAGAAAATGGAAATATGAAATATTTCCACTCGAGTCTGAATCGAACCCACAACCAGTCGTTTACAGTCACACGCTTGTGCCACTGGGCCACGACTGGCCACTAATGAAAATATTAGTTGCTTTATATAGAAGTTTCCTTATATGATGTCCTTAGTCCACTTTATTTTATTTATTTTTATCGTGTGTGGTTGTAACAATATAACTTAAGATCATATATCTAAGCAGGAGATATCTTCTTTGTAATAAATATAACCTTCAAGTGTAGTGGGACTATTAAATATCGTGGTATTTTTGAAAATAATAAACTATGTGATGTATATGTCATATAATATTAAGTTTTAAAACTTTTGTTAAAATAGATGTCATGTTTTTTAACTTTAGTTAAAATAGATAGAAAAATAAGTTGTAATAAAGCGTATAAGAATTTCGACGCAGCGTGTAGTAGAGCGCATGGCTCAGTGGTGAGAGCGCCTGAACGGTATTCAGGAGGCGCGTTTTCTAAATGTCTTTTTCAATTTTCCTAAGTGTGGAATTTAAATGTGTCCTGCCACTCAAAACAATTTTATTTTTCGGTGGAAAATGGAGAACGGAGTGTCTTGGGACCAGGTTCTAACTGACTAACTGACTAACTGACTGGTGGACAACCAGTAAGTGATTCAGTTTTACGGACAGTAAATGCTCAATATACCTATACTTTTTACTAGAAAAAACATTTATTTTATTAATATATTATTTTTAACCATCCATAGAAAAAACAAGCAACATTGCTTGTGTTACATAACATAAATAAATAAATCCGCAACTCATATCGCAGTAATAAATACTTTATATATAAATATAAAGCTTTTTAACATCTACGCTTTAATTAGATTCGTCACAACTTGAAAAGTCATGTACGTATAGTATATGTATGAAACGTTTCATGCGAAATCGTTTGATGTTTAATATTCCTACATTAAAACGTTGGTATTGCTACAGAAATAAAAATATTAAATATAAATAAGCTTGCCATAGATAGACTAATTATTTTAAAATATGTTAATGTTGTGATTGTGTATGTTTATTTTTTTTTTGGCTTCACGCTGTATCCCGCACACAGCAGGGTAGGCAGAGGGTACCTAGTGTTAAGACACTCCGTCCCCCACTTTCCGCCAAATTCGGAGGCATTGCGTGTTAAGTGGCGGAACTTAACGCCGCGCTTTGCCTCGACACAAGCTTGTGCCACTGTGCCACGACTGGCACAGTGGCACAAGCTTATCTTTATTATGATATTTTAATAAACAATATGACAAATATCGATTTATCCAAAGCAAATTACAATATTTCGATAATTGAAGTTTTAATAAATAAAATCTCCTACCTTTGTCTTATCTCACGTTATAACTCTTAATTCTTTCAAAGGAATTAATTATTATTTTAAAATTATTTAAATTTCTTCAAACCTGCTTTTTCTAAAACTATAATCGTTAAAATAATTATTAACAATAATCGTCATAAAATCGTGGCACAGAGGCACAAAGTGTGCCTTTAACGCAACTGGCTGTAAGTTCGATTCCCGCTCGAGGAATTGAAATATATAATATTTCATTTTCTTCGCTATGTTGTCAAGGCAAAGCATGACATTAAGTTCCACCACTTAACACGTAATGCCTACAAAATTTCGCGGAAAATGGGCAATGGAGTGTCTTAACACTACTTTTCCTCTTCCTACACTGCTGTGTACGGGATACAGAATGAAGTTAAAAAAATCAATAATAACTAAACCGCTGCATTTTCCTACTCCCAATATCACCCAGAATCAAACCTACGACCTCAAAACCAACCACAAAGGTGCCTAATTGCTTCATTTTTACCTAAAACACACATTTAATCACATCTTTTGTCCACAATAAATAATAACAGAATCATTAGGGAGGGGTAAGTGTAGCCGCAATCTTGAAACGCTTTCGAATATTCTGGCTTTCCTCCAAGCACGAGTGCCATTAAACTTTGTGTCAATGTCGGAATATAAATAATGATCATCAAAAATATTTTTATGTATATATTATATTATATGTATTATGTATATCATTTTCAACGGATAAAGGTTTCGTATTCTATCTATCATTTGAAATTCTATAATGTTGTTGGTAGGAATTTGCGAACGCCTCGTGTGGTTAAATGTTATTGAATGTTGAATGTTTTGAAGTGTATTAAATGTCTTGTGTTTAGGTCTTATTTTGTATTTTAAGACTTTGAGGTTGTTTATAGCTTTACGCTGTATACCGCACACAGCGGGGTAGGCAGAGGGAACCTAGTGTTAAGACACTCCGTTCTCCACTTTTCTGTTGTTTATGAATATATTTTTTACAATTTATTTATGTTTTTTCTACATGGCTTGGCCATCAGCCGTCGCACATGGGCACAATTTATGAATGTAAACGCGATAAATTGGGGATTCGATTCACACTGGAGGAGTGGAAGTATTTAATTTTTTTTTTATTTTCTGCTGTCCGATGTCGAAGCAAAGTGCGGCGTTGAGTTCCGCCACTTAACAATACCTCCAGAAGTCTTCCAAACACCTCTCTCTATGCCTATACTGCTGTGACGAATTCAACATGAATACTTGGAATACACAAAGAACTTAATAACATACATATATGTCCATTCTGTCCCTTTTTTATAAAGTAAAACTAACTTAATATTTTAAATAACTAGTTGTAGTTTTTTTATATAATGTTACGCTGAGTGGAAATCGAACCCACATCTACTTATATCTGTTGTATATATATTCAAACATTACTGAAGTGCCATTAATCATTATCTTGCCGCCAGCTGAGGCGTTAGGTACATGATTTTATTTAAGCTGCAAAATAGGAACTTTAATACATATATAATCATTAAAGTAATACATTCGGTAAAGCATTCAAAATAACCTATTTGTGGTTTTTGTGGGGCAGTGTGACAGCACCTGGGTTCGATTTTCAGTCGGGGCAATCACAACCGGTCGTTTACAGTCACACGTTTGTGCCGCTGGCCCCACTATACTGACACTAGGTTCTTTCTGATTATGCTGCCAAAAAATATTCGACAAATACTAACTCTTAACTTATTAACGAAATTAAACTAAGCTCTTTTCTTTATTCGGCCATACATAATATATGGGTTAGACACCATGCCCTGAATTTCAGATGAATTGAAACAAAGGCTATTTGAGTTCTCTGTACCGGTCTAAAAAGTTGTGTTAATGTGCTTGCCAGTAACTACTCATGTTATGATTTTAATGAAAAATGTTCAGACTTTTTTTTTTGAAAAGTAATAATTTTCAATCGTATACCCTCGGAATAGAGTTTAATTTGAATTTTTTGTACTAAATATTCAATTTTTATTTATTTTAATGACAACTCGTTGGAATGACTTTGAGAAATTATTTTTTTATAGAACATGCTATAATTTTTAGGTTATATATTTTATTATAATATATCCTTTTTGATCTATATTCGTTTTTTTTATAAAATATTGTTATACAAAATAAAAGTCATTTATTTTTGTTATTTGCATATTTCTTGAATTCAATGGTTTTACTTTGATTTCCTATAAAATATAAATCTGAATGAAAATAAACTATCAAGCATCAGCTAAATTAAATTTAAGGAATAGGAAGGAAGTAGAATTTTACAATCACATAGAAGTATATAAGTTTACAATCGCGGCGTTAAGTTTCGTCACTCAACACGCAATGCCTCCGAATTCGGCGGAAAGTGGAGAACGGAGTATTTTAAAACGAGGTTCCCTCTGCCTACCCTGTTGTGTGAGGGATACGGCGTGACGTGCGACGACGTGCGTGTTAAGTGGCGGAACTCAACGCCGCGCTTGGCCTGTGATACCAGAGCGAAAGAAATGGAAATATTACATATTTACACTCCTCGAGCGGGAATCGAACCCACAACCAGTTGTTTACAGTCACACATTCGTGCCACTGGGCCACGATTGACCGCGACATTTGATAAAAAAATACTTATTAACCAGCAAATAATAATGCCGTACTTATTTTGTCTAATTATAACTGAAAAATGACTATAAATTAACTATAAAATTACCCCAAACAATAATCGAATGCACATTCATCGCATCACTCAAATACTGCACAACCATATTCAATTCCATATATATTTTCCATAACGATTTTGCACATCTATTTGTAGCCTCTGAAATGCATTCTATGTCTTCCAAACAAAATCTATTAAAGGCGTGTTGGTTCTGTATTAAATGTACATATTTTATCTGCAGGCAATGTAAAGTGCTTTGAAATGACACGTGCACGGTTTTGTTCGATTTATTGGTATGTATTTTCAAACGGTATGTAGTTTTGTACGAACGTTCTTATGTCTTTGAGATGTGGGTGGATAAAATATATCTTTGAAAACAAATATTATATATATTTTTATTATAAAATTTTAATAAATAGTACATATTCTTTTTATACTTGCATGCGTTTGTTCGCATAACAGGGTTCTAGGCTAAAGCGCGGGCAAAATCTGATTTAGTTCATATCTAACTATATTAGCACCCGATTACTTTAATTCATTACTTACTACTCATAAATTAACCTAATGAACTAAATATTATTGTCGCCAATATAGAACGAGGATAGATAGGATGAGAAGAAAAAAATGGGGCACTTTTTCGTACAGTAAAAGTAGAGAAAACGAAAATTTAATTACTTCCCGAATGAGATTCGAACCCGTAAACATCGCGTACACAGTCAGATCCTAACACATTTCCCCACCACGGCCTTGAAAATTTCTAAGATGGAAGCTTCTAAGGCGCAAGAAATGGAAATGGTTCAAGATATTTAATAAATATTATTGAATATTATTGTATAGAAATCGTGATTAATATGCGCCAGGTCATGAATAAAATATTATCCGTAGCCAATTTGACCTTTAGGTACGTATTTTATTACTTGTGGTCGATCTAGTTATTCAATTTATATTCTTGTAATTGTTTACCATTTCTTATAATATTACAATCATTTATTATTCTAAAAGTCCTTCGTTAGTCGCCTTTGTGGCGCAGTGGAACGTCTGACTGGAAATATAACAGTAGTTCAAATTCAAACTCTACTCGGGGGATGGGCTTAAATTATTTTAATTTTTTGCTCTGGTAAAACAATGCGCGGCGTTGAGCTCCGCCTAATATGAAATGTCTCGAATTCAAATAAATTTAATAGGTATTTCAATAAAATATTGTAGATATAAATAAAAAATAAATTTATTAGTATGTTTATCTAGACGATTGGATTTACGAAATGAACAGTAAATAGTTTAGTTCATATATCTATGTATATACTGTCATATTTACTAACAATAATACACAGTTATAGATAATAGAAATATTAATTTTCTTCGCTCTGGTGTCAAGGTAAAGCGAGGCGTTAAGTTCCGCCACTTAACACGCAAGCCTCCGAATTCGGCGGAAAGTGGGGAACGGAGTGTCTTAACACTAGGTTCCCCCTGCCTACCCTGCTGTGTGCGGGATACGGCGTGAAGCTAAAAAAAAAAAAGAAATTATTCACGGCTTCACGTTTCTCCTGCATAGCAGTGTAGTCAAAAAGAAGAAGTGTTTTGACACTGTTACACTTTCTGCCTAAAAACAAGACATTTTGTATTCAGAGGCGAAACTTAACACTGCACAATATAAAATATTTTTTAGACTTTTATTAAAATATCGTCAATCATAATATTACTCAGAACAAAACAACATTTAATCTTACAAAAGCGAATCGAAATACCATAAAAAGTACAATATTTCTAATAATCGAAATAGCTTTTAAGCGGCGGGCGTATAAAAATATACTGTAGAACAATAACTTGCGCGATGTAAATAATATTAGCCCATTTCTCTCTGTCTTTTTACAATGGTTTCGTAGTAATGGAACAGACGTAGCTTTAGCTATTTTGAAATTATGCTGTTTTTTCTAGGAACGAGTGTGACTTTTATGCCTGAGTCAGATAGCTGTGGTGCGATAACGTATATTAGTTCTTGACACGCGAAATGCCAGCGTAATGACCGGTTATATCGAGAACGAAATATTATTATATGGCATTTTTACTTTATTTTTTATTATGTTTGGTAGAAAGTTTGTGTTGTCTTATATTGATAAAAAAGTGAGCCTAAAATTTAAAATTGAGTTAAATAGTTACAAAACTGGACTTTCTAAGATGACTAAGTCTAAGTCGACTTGTTCTATATAAAAAATATGTTAATATTATATTATAATAAATTATAAATATGATAATAAATCTATTCAAAAATATTAATTTTAACTTAAAATGCGACTATGTTGACCGTAGTCTATTAATAACACAATTAAAAAAGAAATACTAACATTTTGTAAAAGTAAATGTTGAGGCCAGTCGTGGCGCAGGGGCACAAAGTGTGACTGGTGAAGTGTACGTAAAGGCGAGTGGTTGTCGGTTCGATTATTACTCGAGGATCATAAAGATATTTAATGTTTCCATTAAGTTTCTTTACTTTGGTGTCAAGACGAAGCGTAAGGTTCCGCCACTTAACACGCAATGCCTCCAAAATTTTGCGAATGTGTGTAGGATACAACGTGAAGCTAGAAAATACAAATTAATTTAATAAGAATAAGTAATTCACTTAAAAATATTATTTAGCAGTACTGTTATAAAACAATATTACAATTACCTATATTATCTCATTAAAAAATCAATATATTACTTTTTATTTCTTTTATTTGGTCACACTTCTGATCCACACCAAGTTCCAAGTATTTACATGGAACAAACATAGCCTGAAACCCTATTAAGTAAAACTATTCACAACATTGCGGTGCGACCAGTTATCATAATTATATACCTCTACGTTGGTAACGACTGTCATTGACGTGAAGTCAACAACTATGACCAACTGCTAGTATTCAAACTACTGAAGAGGTCTTATATGTAACTATCAACTTCCGGTTAGCATAAATTTTGCTTATCCTACCAACTTTTTATATCTTCTTATTACAATAACTGTGATTTTATTAAGACCAATCGATTATTTATTTAAAGTGACTTCTTAAAGTAAAAATTGAGAAGTATTTAACTATGCAATAGTGTGAACCATTGCATAGTTAAATTCCACACTTTGAGATTTGAGGTATGTAGATATTATATTTATTTTATATTTTACGTCCAGCGAGAGCAAGAGTAACAATATGTACTGAAACATAACAATAAATGGTTGGGAAGCAGTTTGTAAAGTTAAATAATTAATTATCTGAAGTAATAAAGAAAGAATAGTGGTCATTGTGGCTCAGTGATATAGCATCTGACTGCAATGGCGATTGTTTATTGTCTGATTTCTATTCAACTCAATAATCATGATATAATTGTATTCAATACTCTGCGCTGATAAACAAGACATAGTACACCGTTTAGATACTTCACTCAACACGCAATGTCTCGGTTTCAGGCTAAAAGTGGAAAACTGAGTGTCTTTACCCTAGGCTCTCTGATCATGATGTTACGAGAAAAAAATTAAACTATTAAGTAATAAAAAATCTAACCAAATTAAAGCACGTTATTGCATAAGAAAAACCCTATAACATCAAACATATTCAGCGATACGATATCCACAATTAACTGTAAGACGACTCAATTTTTTAAGCATCATATCATATTATGTCATATAAATTATTCCTTCATGCCCGGTAAATTCTCAGCATCCGGTGAACTTTTTAAAAAAATAAAACCAAAATAACAAAAAAAAATATAGTAAACTAATTGGTTCTGATTTTCTCATTAGTGCCCGCTGAGGTCAGGCGCTTGCATAAAAACGGGAAACCTGCCAGATCTAGTTAACGTACTAGCAGTCGTTGAGTCAAATTGGGGAATCGGAAAAAGAAAATGACTTTAACTTTGAGTATCGTTAGTGAATTATTTGGCTGTGTTAATGTATTTTGATTTTAGTTTATTAATATAATGTTATGTCGATTGATAAAATTAATGAGATCATTGGGGCCAGTCGTGGCGCAGAGGCACAAAGTGTGACTGTAAAGCGACTGGTTGTGGGTTCGATTCCCACTATTAGTGGTAATATTTAGCGTTTCCATTTCCTTTGCTCTCGGGTCGAGGCAAAAGCGCGGCGTAAAGTTCCGCCACTTAACACGCAATGCCTCCGAATTCGACGGAAAATGAGGAACGGAGTGTTTTAACACTCTCTGAAGCTAAAAAAAGGATAAATAGACAAATAGTTAAAAAATAAAATAGATAAAAAAATAAATAGTTTTTCTAGCGTTTGATTTTTTTATTTCTACGATTATCGTATTTAATTTCAAATTGTAATATTTTAGGTACCTGTTATATTTTTTGTTAACAGGGTAGTAGGTACATTTGTTTTATTCGTCGTAAATTTAAAAATGACCCACTTTTTACTTGAATTTATATAAATTGATTCCATTAATGCTTACTTATAATTTATTCCATATATTCACGTAGACCCTGCATATTTTAGGGTGGACTGAGTGATATGTCATCCCGTTTTCCGCTATTCACCGGTTTAGAGATATGGTGTGCTGGGTAGCGAAAATTCGCATAACGGTATCTAACTTGGCTTAAAAATTCCGATTATTTTAAAATATTTATTCGTAAAGTAGTTGATCCCACAGTATTCATTTAAGCATTTCATTTTTATATGTTTTTTTTAGCTTCACGCTTTCACCTGTAGGTGAGTAGGCAGAGGGAACCTAGTGTTAAAACATGTCATTTCCCACTTTCTACCTATTTCGGAGGTATTGCGTTTTTATTGGCGAACTTAACACTGCCTCGACACTAGAGCGAAGAAAATAGAAATATTAAATATTTCCACTCGTCGAGTGGTAATCAAACCCACAACCAGTCGCTTTACAGTCACTAACTTTGTGCCTCTGCGCCACGACTGGCCCCAATATTTCATATCATGTCAATGTCACGATTTCACGTGGAAAGTGAAAAACGAAGTGTTTTGACACTAAAATTATCTTGACTTTGATCAGTTAAAGCGAAAAGCTATATATTCTGTCTAAACACACTTTTAACCGCATAGTAGCTAAAGGACGATTTTTTTTACTTTCTCCTCAAAATATAGACAGCGTGTTGAATAGCGAAACCCAACGCCTTGGTTTAGTAGAGCGGAGATTCTGTGCTTATAAGAAAGATGTGAGCTCTTTAGATGAGCAAGACATCTGGGAAGAGCAAGGGATGCGGTTCAACCGATTTCCCGGGCTTTTCCGTTGTGTCGAGGGCGGCAACCGCAGGGGTTTTAGTGGGTGAAAATCCCACATAACCTGGTTACCCAGACTGGGTATCTTTGAAAGATTTCCCCAGCGTTATAAAAAAAAAAAGTAGAGCGGAGAAATAAAAATAATCAACCTTCCAAGTGAACCGAAACCCACAATCAATCACATTTACACTCGCACAATATTCGACGACCTCATTTTATATCAATCAAAAAAAGTCAATATTCAGTTATTAAAAATTCAGATTAAAAATCTGCCATACAAAAAAATTGAAAAAAAAGATAATACCCCGAATATCAATAGTAGACGCCGTTTATAAGTCAACTTCATTTGTCAGCGAGATTATCTTTTCAGCGTTCCCCATTTTCGCCATTACTAGACGTGAATCGATATCCATCCGGCTAAGTCGAGGCCACTGTAAAATATGTTTTTTAGGGAGTTGAGCCCAACAAAATATAGCGGGCATCAATAAAAAGTACCCGAGGCGCCTTAAAAAATATACCAATCGTCCATTCAGTATTTAACCGCACTGTGGAGAATAATCCAATTTGAGCAGGAAAAGGTAGATTTATTTGGAGCAAAAGAAATCTCGGTCAAGAAAAATCTCTATTAGGCAAGGTCGTCTCATATTTTGTGGGTACCTACTATACTACCTATAAGGTATGAGGCGGGTTTTGAAAGCAAGCATAATGCCTAAAGAAACGAACTTTGGGAATAACTATCGGACGTCACGAATCGGAAGCCCCATGCATCCCTTGAGAGTAATATGGGCCTATCTGATTACGTTTTTCGATATTGTGGCATTTGAATTGTAGAACTGTATATGTTTTGAAAGAATTCGTAAGCAAAAAATGAATCTTGTTTAAAGGAAAGTTAAGGATATAATATGAAATGTACTACTTATTTGCATAAAGTTGGACACTGGCTGGATAAGCATTGATTAAATTTACAATGTTTTTTAAATTAACTTAAGTAGAGAATAAAATATTTTAACACTAAGAACGTAGACAAATATTTATTTAACATATGATATTTAACTTTAAAAGAATATTTAATATCATGTGAAATGTATATAGCGCAGTGAAAAATCGTCTGTCTTTATTCACGGTTGTAGGTACAATTCCAACTCGGTCAAGTGAACATAATATATTATTATTTTTTTCATTTCTCCGTTCTGGTAAGCAAGACAAAGCGCGGTGTCTCTTAATGTCTAAAATTTAGATGGAGTGTGGGAAACGGAATATTTTGATAAAAGGCTTTCTGTGTCATAGCAGGCTACTTATACGAGAAAGCGTAAATCTGAAAATATACATATTTTTCATAATGCATAATCTATATATTAATATTTAATTACAATTCAGAACAGCTTATGATAGAATATTCATATTTAATTAAGATAGAGGTACTAAGAAGTATAAACGTTAAAAAAAACAGCTATTATAAGATTTTTTGCTGCTATTTTGGTCTGTCTGTACAAGCGAAATTGCACTAACTCGCATAAAAGTTAATAAGATTATGGTTAAGTCTACTGGGGTAGTTCCACAGTAGTTTTGTTTTGGAAAATGACCGTAGTTCGGAAAATTGAATAATAATTTTTGAGAATGTATTTTTTACAATACTTAATGACTTTAACGGCTAGTTGGAAATAGCGTCGATTGGCCACTTTTATTAGTAGTTTAGAGATGTGTAAAAGTAAACATTTTATCTATAAGTGTTAGTTCATTTATGTATAGATATAAAAGTGGAATACTTAACAGTATAAATATAGTTTATAGTAATACTACCTACTTCCCATATTAGAACTCTTTAATCATGTGGAAAGATCGCGCGTAATTAATATATTTGTTTTAACTTATGATATATGTATATCAATACACTTATACAACCTCCTCAGTATTCCAATGTTTGGATAAGGTGCTATTGCGTTGCATAGAAAGGAGTTCGGGACTATACCTAGAACTTGTGACCCAACTTAAGGCTTAAAGCGTCCCTTTAAAATACACATTAATGCTCACCTACACTGTCCGAGCTTCTTATCCTACCTTACCTTAGTTAGGAAGTCTTAACCAGAGACGGCCTAGTGCCAAAACACTTCGATCTCCACTTTTCACCTGAAATCGAAACGTTCTGTGCTGAATGGCCGAATTATATCCACGTTTTGTCTTGCTAGAGCGGAGAAATGAAAGTAATTTAAATACATAAACCCTCCAGTGGGATGGAACCCACAACTTTGACAGTCACACACAGTCCCACTGCACCACGATGGCTATAAAGTACATACTTTACAGTTACATACTTTTTTTAGCGTCACGATGTTTCCCGCACACAGCATTTTCTGACAAATTTTGGAGGCATTGCGTGTTAAGCGGCGGAACTCAACGCCGTGCTTCACCTCAACACTAGAGTGAAGAAAAATAAAAATATTAAATAATCTAGTTACTCGAGTGGGAATCGAACCCACGACCAGTCGAATTTCTACAGTCTTCACAGTCTTTTACAGTCAGTCTTAGTGACATACTTAAGACTACAAGAAAAAAAATAAAAGCGGCTATAATATATACTGTATTTAAAATAGTGATTTATTCTACGGAACAAACTATTATACGAACGTGTCTCAATAGAAGTCATAATAAACTTGATTTTCAGCAAAGAAAAACTCTTATAGTATACACATTTTTCTCGGAAGTTGAAATAACATATTTCAGGCTTACATAATCTACCAAATGAGTGTACGCTCCAAGGGTTCTGAAACCGTCTAAGACCTCTTCAATATTACGCTTTATAGTTCGATGATAAATTCTCAAGTCCTGATAGATTGCTCGTATTGGATTAAATATTTTCTTACTTTGTACGAGTATATACTGCGTGGCCAGTCATGGCCCAGTGGCACAAGCGTGTGACTGTAAACGACTGGTTGTGGGTTCGATTCCCACTCGAGGGGTGGAAATTGTATTTCCATTTTTTCGTTCTGGTGTCGAGGTAAAGCGCGGCGTTAAGTTCCGCCACTTAACACGCAAGCCTCCGAATTCGGCGGAAAGTGGGGAACGGAGTGTCTTAACACAAGGTTCCCTCTGCCTACCTTGCTGTGTGCGGGATACATCGTGAAGCTAAAAAAAAAAAAGAAAAAAGTATATACTGTAAAGGGGTTGGTTGTTACGATTGCTTATTTTATTCTAACTTGCTGCTAGATTTGATAAGGTGTTTTTTAGCTGTACAATTTTTCCTGCTGCAACGAGAGAACCTAGTGTCAAGACACTTTGGACAAATAGTTAGATATATACTGCCGGCCAAAAGTTATAGACCATTTGAAATATATGATATTTACAAAAAAAATATACATTAGATATAATATTTATAAAATATATATTTTTGCTTATAATTCTAATAAGAATAACCTATTTTTCTATTAATATTTTTTTTTTATTTAGAGAAAAACACATTGTGGAACAAGCATCATCTTTTGTTTTACAAGTATTTTTAGAATAATGTAAACAATAGTGATTGTAACTTAACTATATCTAATAATAATATGGAGGGTTGAAGTGTCATTTGTTATATTCTCAGAAAATAATGATTACTACAATATAGTGGAAACTATAGAATAGAATACACACAATGAATTTTTATTTTTGATTAGAATATATGCAAGCTATTACAAATTTATTATTCACAAGTACTTAACTGTAAAGAAATAAAGAATGTAGCAAATAAAATTACAGACAAGCATAAATAAATTATCTATTTTAATAATTAATTTCTATAAAATATACTTAAATTTTAGTTAAAATTATTTCTAAATTATCAATAAATTAAGTTATTAATAACAAAATTCACTTAGCAAAAGGAAGACAAATTAAATAAAGTTAAAAGAATGAATTTCTGCGCTCCTTTTTTGACCGGTTGCACATTTTATGTTTAAACGCGTTCCTTTTTCTTAGTTCCGACTGAACTGGACTGAACTGAACTTATTTTTCGAAACAAAAGTGTTGTACATTGTAAAACTCGTAGCGCGAGATAAATCTTTCACGAGATAAGGGCTAGATTTAAGGAGCTGTGTGAAATAGAAATGAAAGCAACATTTTTCTATTATTGTATTACCACTTCCTACTTGCGTAATGAAATAAAAGATTGTTAGATATTTCTTTGTTATTCATTGTAATAACTAACTTTGATAAGTTAGTTATTATTAATATTAATAATATGTAATAATAATGAGTTTTAGTTAACGGATATGGAAGTAAGGCTATCGTGGAACAGCGTCAAACTGTGATCGAAATTGGTTATGGATTTGGTTCCCAATTAGGGAAATGATTATATATAAGTTATTTTATTATATACTAATAAATTACCTCAACACGCAACACAAATTATAAAAATTATTTCACCAGAATAAGTCCAGACGCGGCGTTCAGTTCCGACGCTAAATACGCAATGACTCGGATATAAGGCAGAATGGGAAAAACAGACTGTCTAGTTACCAGACCATCTCTGACTTCACGTATTAACTAACTGTTCCCTTTGTCATATTATATAGGAAAGCCAAAAAAATCCTTACTTTTTCGTAGACGAAATTCAATATCCATACTTTTAAATGCGAAAGTCTGTGTGTTTGTCTGTCACGCTTTCACGGCTAATCCACCGGTCCGATTTGGATGAAATTTAGAATGAAAGTAGTAAATAACTGTGGGTCTAACATAGGCTAATTATTTTTTCAACCACTAAAAGGTTGAAATAGGGGATGAAAGTTTATATGAAAAAACTAAACCGCTTGACCGATTGTCGTCAATTTTGGAATAAATATGTTGATAATCGAAGGTCAAAGATAGACTACTTTATTTTTCAAAAATTCACTCCCGAGGGTTGCAACATAACGAAACAATTAGGCAGTCCACACGGTGAAGCCGCGAGCGGGCCGCTAGTAAGTAATATGTCTAACAAGAATGAGATTTTATTTTATTTGATTAATGAAAGTTACCAAAACAATTGTAAAAAATCACCATCAATCACTTGAAACCATCGTGTAACTGTACCCATATTATGTATTCTACTGCTATAATATTTCACCACTGTACTTCGATATCACCAATTTACATAATATGCAAAGATATTTCGTGAATTTCAATAGATTTTCATTAAACTTAGCTCATTATAACTGATAGGTAAATAATTGTTGGTTAATAACAGATGGCTGTGATTAAAACCGAGTGGTCAATGAGAAATTTAATGAATCATAGTAGATCATAATTTCAATATTATTTTAATAGAACGTGCGAAATTATTTCGGTCAAATAATTTATGTCACATGTCATTGTGCCAATTTTGTAGAATGGAATATTTGGAATTTATTGTGTATATTTTTTTGGTTTATAGTTTTTTTCGCATGGCAGGGTTAGAGGGTATCTCCATTAAGTGAAGACTTTCCGCCTGAATCTGTGACATTGTGTGTTGAATGGTGGGACTCAATGTGTTTTATCATCATAGCAAATAAAATAAACATATTTGTTTTTTTTAACTTCATCTATCTATCTATCAGCTATATTCCGCATAGATGAGGGTAGGCAGAGGGAACCTAGTGTTAAGACACTCCGTTCCCTACTTTCCGCCGATTTTGGAGGCATTGCGTGTTAAGTGGCGGAACTTAACGCAGGGCTTTGCCTCACCACCAGAGCGAATAAAAGGAAATGTTAAACATTTCCACTTCTTGAGTGGGAATCGAACCCACAACCAGTTGTTTACAGTCACACGTTTGTGGCTCTGCACCACGACTAGTTCCATTGCTAATTATAATAAATATCTTTATTATAATCATTCCCCCGATTATGATCGACCTTCCGCCAATCACGATTACAATCAGATACTGTCCTATGGGACATTTAAGTTTATAGATGAGTTTTCTAAATATTTTTTTTAAGTCCTTTTAAGTAGAATAAGGAAAGTAAAGTATTACTTTACTTATTGGCGTTTGGCTTATCTAGCTTTATTGAGAATTGGATACTAAATTTTTTTGCCATACTTAATGTAGGTAAATAATATAGACGTTCAATATATATATATATATATATATATATATATATATATATATATATATATATAGATATATATATATATATATATATAGATATATATATATATATATATATATATATATATATATATATATATATATATATATATATATATATATATATATATATATATCATTATCATACCTTTTAATGGTAAATCTGATGATCTTTATGAAAAAATGTATGAAAATCTAAGCCGCTTATTTTAGGGAGCACGCGGGCGAGTTATTATGTATAAGAGTGATATATACTAAAACAACAATAATTATATTATATGAGGTCACCGTCGTGGCGCATGATTCCATTTAAATCCATTTCATACAATATTTCGTTGAGTTCCGTCACTTGACAATCAATGTCTCAATTTTCAGGCAGAAAATGGAGAGTTTTAACACTACGTTTTCTCCGACTACACCGCTATGCGGGAAAAGGCGTAAATCATAATATTTAATAATAACAACAATAATCAAATTTCCCTACAAACATTTCATTCGTGATCATTTAACAACGAGCTTTATCAAATAACTTTCAAATTTTCCAGATTATAATCAGAGCGGACGCTGTACGGCGACGTATTGCTACATTGTAACTACTCGTACCCAATTCGCTAACTTTACCAACTTCGTCGACTGGTACCGATTGCGCTTATGCACCAAATTTTAACTACGTTTGTATTTTATTATTATTTATTTGAGTGTAATATATGTATTTTTGTACAGTTTTAAGGTATTTTGTGTCTTTTTTATTATTTTCAACTTCATATACGTAATCAGACAGAACTTTGTACCAAGACGCTTAACTAAGAGTGAAGAAGTGACAATAATTTCAATATAATCACTTACCACTTTGTTTAAGATTACACGATGTCCTACTGTATTTTTAAAAATTTTAAAATATTATGTAAACTATATATAAAATAAAATCGGAGTGCATGCTTGTAATATTAAAATAAACGCCGTTTACAAAATGCGCATGCATGTATACACGGTTCACATACTAATAAAACAATTTTTGTCTATCCGTCTATTTGTCTATTACTCTCGGGAAAGGCTGGGCAGATTTTGATCGGACTTTCACTGATGTAGCCTTAGGCTACATTTATACCCTATTTTGTTAAATTCCACACAGACAAAGTTACAAGTACACATAGTGCAGAAAAATATGATGATGAAATGATATATATATATATATATATATATATATATATATATATATATATATATATATATATATATATATATATATATATATATATATATATATATATATATATATATATATATATATATATATAAAGTCCGATCAAAATCTGCCCAGCCTTTCCCGAGAGTAATAGACAAATAGACGGATAGACAAAAATTGTTTTATTAGTATGTGAACCGTGTATACATGCATGCGCATTTTGTAAACGGCGTTTATTTTAATATTACAAACATGCACTCCGATTTTATTTTATATATAGTTTACATCATATTTTAAAATTTTTAAAAATACAGTAGGACATCGTGTAATCTTAAACAAAGTGGTAAGTGATTATATTGAAATTACTGTCATTTCTTCATTCTTAGTTAAGCGTCTTGGTACAAAGTTCTGTCTGATTACGTATATGAAGTTGAAAATAATAAAAAAGACACAAAAATACCTTAAAACTGTACAAAAATACATATATTACACTCAAATACATAAATAATAATAAAATACAAACGTAGTTAAAATTTGGTGCATAAGCGCAATCGGTACCAGTCGACGAAGTTGGTAAAGTTAGCGAATTGGGTACGAGTAGTTACAATGTAGCAATACGTCGCCGTACAGCGTCCGCTCTGATTATAATCTGGAAAATTTGAAAGTTATTTGATAAAGCTCGTTGTTAAATGATCACGAATGAAATGTTTGTAGGGAAATTTGATTATTGTTGTTATTATTATAATATTATGCTTTACGCCTTTTTCCCGCATAGCGGGGTAATCGGAGAAAACGTAGTGTTAAAACTCTCCATTTTCCGCCTGAAAATTGAGATATTGCTTGTTAAGTGGCGGAACTCAATGAAATATTGTATTATATGAAATTGATTTAACTATGATCATGCGCCATGACGGTGACCTCATATAATTATTGTTCATTTAGTATATATCCATACTTATATTATAAATGCGAAAGTCTGTGTGTTTGTCTGTCATGTCTGTCATCGTGTATGAAGAGGTTGATGACAGTGGACGAAGCGAAAGAAGTATGCAGGGACCGTAGCGTTTGGCTCTCCGTTCTCTCCGACTATCCCGCAAGGGATACAGCGTGAAGCAAAAAAAAGTTTTAAATCTTAATTCAACTAACGTCAGTGGTTTATTTTGAAATGTAATTAGAAAATATATTTTTAGAAAACCCGACGTTACAAATACTTTACAGTAGTCCGTGGTCACTGGTAGACTGAGGTAGCATAGGCGTGCATCAAAGTTATGTAGTAATATAAGTTAATATTATATGGATAAAAAGAGTGAATTTGTGAATCTGTTTGGTATATCTAAGTATACCTACATATTTCTATTATTAGTCGATCAATAACTCTAAGAAAACTTCTGAATGGACTTTGTCATGATATTTCATAATAAGATCCTTTCATAATATACAATTAGACCTAAACAATGTAACTACTTAAGTTTACTATATTGTATTAGTTTTAATAAAGAATTGGATACGACTCCGACAAAATATATCTTTCTCATTAATAACGCCTCAACGTTTAGTCCAAGCAAGTTAGTAACTTTCTGTATTTTTCCACGTAGCAGGATAGTCAAAGAAAACCTAATGTGAAAACACTTCGTTCTTTAATTTAGACATTGCCTGAATGAGAGAGTTTGAACTCAAAAGCGAATATTCTGTGTTATCAAGGCAGGAATGTTAAAATTATAAATTGATCATTCTTCTGAGTGGAAAATCGAACCTACAACCATACTCTTTTGCAGTAAGACGTTGTGATATTGCACTATAATATTTTTTCTAATATATAATGTAAATATACCACATTATTATCTATTCCGAACAATAATCAAATTTTTGTGCCCCAAAATATATAATGTATGTAATGAAAATATATTTTGTACATTATGTTATATGTAGGGTTGTCAAAATTCTATATCATTTCAATAAATAATTATATCTTTATTTCATTTTTTTTCATTATTTCATTGCAAATCAATAAATAACGTAAAATAAAAGGAAATTACATTATTTTGACTTGAAAAATAATAATTTCAGTCGATATTTAAAAAAAAACAACAAATAATTATATTTGTAATAGAGATATTTTAATTTCTCGTTAACACAAAGTTTGGGGCCAGTCGTGGCGCAGTGGCACAAACATGTGTCTGTAAACGACTGGTTGTGGGTTCGATTCCCACTCAAGGAGTGGAAATATTTAATAAATATTATATGGAAATCCATTTTCTTGCCTCGACAGGCAAAGCGTGGCGTTAAGTTCCGCCACTTAACTCACAATGCCTCCAAATTCGGTGGAAAGGGGGGAAAGGAGTGTCTTAACACTAAGTTCCCTCTGCCTACCCTGCTGCGTGCGGGATACAGCGTGAAGCTATACAAAAATATATAACGAAAAATAGTTAACACAAAGCTCGGCACTTTTCGTCACAGCAAAAGCTATGTGTGATCACGCGTTAAACTAAACCGAAAAAAGTATACTTAGCATTGACAGATAAAGGCAAACATTATAATATATTTCTCTCAATCTCTCCTCTCTCTTCTCTAATACAAAAAAAAATTAAACAGAAGAAACAATAATCTGGCAACCCTAAACTAATGTATCATATACACATAATCCGTGTAGCGGTAGACACAAAACGGGTGAGTGAGTATGGCTTCAGATTTAATTGTAAGCTTACGTATATTGTTGCTATTGTTGACTATTACGACTAAATACGAATATTATATACGGATAATACTAAGGAAGGTAAAATGTTATGGTAAAGTAGCTTAAGTTGGTATTGAAGTTGAGGATATATTGTTGTGGATTTAAATGCGATGGTTCGGAGTTCGATTTCCATTCAGGGAATTATTATATTTTAAATATACTTAATAAATAAATAAAAATAAATAAATTAATACTCCTGCTTAGTAAGACAAGTATGGTGTTAAGTCAGTGTGTTAAGACACTCCGTTCCCCACTTTCCGCCGAATTCGGAGACATTGCGTGTTAAGTGGCGGAACGTAACACCGTGCTTTGCCTTGACACCAGAGCGAAGAAAATGGAAATATTAAAAATTTCCACTCCTCGAATGGGAATCGAACCCCCAACCAATCATTTGAAGTAACATGTCGCAGTGGCAAGCTGCGCCACGACTGGCCGCTACAAAATAATCGTATATGCAATCTAGGAAAAAAATAGTGAAGAAATAAAAACACTGTCAGCTTTAGATTTTTTCCCGCTTCGCAGGACAGTCAGATAAACGTAGTTTCAAACACTTCATAATGCATCTGAATTTAAGAAAGGCGAAACTTAACATCGCATCATATCGTGCTTATAAAAATAGAAATAATTAATGAGGAAAAAATATATAAATAAACTTTCCGAAAACATAGAAATACATTTTATAAATACGATAGGATTAATTGTGGTTTCGTAGGCCACGAAATGGGGAAACCTTGTAGAAAAGCTTTTACGAGGCTCAAATGCATATAAATATAGTGTATCACCCCCATTGGACTTTTATTGGAATAAGCTTTTTTATATGTCATTGATATATTTTGATGTTATAACCAGTTCGATTTTTGAATATAAGTGCGGAGCAAAGCAGGCAGATAGAACTAGTGTCAGACACTGTACTCTCCACAAATCATCTGAATTTAAGACGTACGTACATTACGTAACTAAACTCCGCGGCTTGTCTTAAATACAGGAAAATAAGAAGAAGGTAAATATACATTTAAAAACGAATTTCTGTCTCAAATGAAAATTATTTATTTACAGCTAGGCATACTAAAAACATAAGGAATCTGTTGTGGCACAGCAGGCATCTTACGATTAGTTGTGAATTAGATTTTTACTCGACAAAGCGATTGAACTCAATGTATCGATTTTAGGTCGATATCGATTTTTAAAACAGAGAATATCTTATGACTAGTTTCTTCATAACTTATAAAAACTTATACTTTATTTTATCATACTAAAATTCGTAACTCTTATTAAAATTATTTATTGGTTTATATTTGAAAAGACATGTCATAGTTTATCTAAACATCTCGCATCATCTGCATTGCATCGAATGTTAATCGATTAGAACATATAGTTTATATGCAGAGCAAGCAATGCTGCAAATACAATAGAACGGAAATAACCTAAAACATACATACACCTACATGTGTACGTACATAATAATGTTATCTCAACGTTTATGAATGAATGCGATTGCATTGGCTTCTATTCTAACTTGGAGTATAATTTGTGTATAATATATTATTTTAATATTTTCTTAATGTTCACGTAAAAAGGGATAAGAAAAACGTTTCAAAAATTGTTTAAAAATATAAATATCAAGTTCTGATTATTGCTAAGAATATTCTATCAAAAAATCAAAATGTAAACATGTTACGTTTTCAAAGTTGATTTTGCATGCGTTATTGTAAAATGTAATTAAAGCTATTTTCTGGTTTGGATATATTATTTTAATTTTTATTTTATTAACTAAGCAAAGATCCCTATTTAATAAAAACCTTTAAAATTAAGGTGATTTACTAAATTTGTTATAAAAACCATAGATAAAGTTCGCGTCAATATGACCCGGCGTCATCGTCCTCGTAATTATTTACACGTCAATGACGACGGGTTAAGGCGAAAGTTTTTTGTATCTTATAGTATAGTTGGTTTATTATGATTCTAGATCTGATTATGCTCTTTAAAATCAATTATAGCCTTAGTCCTGTCTGTCCTGATGATTAAAAGCAATACAAAAAAAAGGTTTCATACAAATTGTACCGAATTGTACGAACACTCTGTGTTTAGTATTTTATTGTAGTTATAGTAATTGATTTCTTCGTTGTTTGTAATAGATATTTCTTACGTTACATTAACAAAAAAGTCACTTTTTTTAATAAGTGCAGTAATGTTATTTAATTTGCAGTAGGTACTAGAACGGAAAGTGTAGAACTGAGTGATTTATTATTTATTTATATATTTTATTTTTTTTATTAATAAATTTTCATCCATACTGTTTTAGTTAGACTTTTTCCTTTCTAGTTATTTATTTCTTTATTGTTAAAAGTTTAAGTCTGCAAATTTATGATATTATTTTTTTAATAAAAAACAAAATTAAAAATTTTGAAAAAACCCACGACGGTTTAATTGTAATTGAAAAAGAATAAAATAACTAGAAATCCCCCGCCTAAAAGAATATATGTAACGAGATGATGGGGACGACTTCGTCGGAGCTGCCATTACATTAAGTTTGCTAACTTCTCCTAGGTTTTCATGCTATTAAAACAGGTTTGGGAAAAAATTAAAATATTAATATAAAAACTTTTAAAAACTTTAAGAACGAAATGTATACTGTTAGCTACTATATTCAAAATAGAGGTTGCAACTGGCAGCCCCCGACGAAGTTGTCCCCATCATCTCGTTACATATATTCTTTTAGGCGGGGGATTTCTAGTTATTTTATTCTTTTTCAATTACAATTAAACCGTCGTGGGTTTTTTCAAAATTTTTAATTTTGTTTTTTATTTTAAACTTTTTAAAATGAATAGACACACATTATATATTATTTCATAATTTCGAAATACTTTATAATTAATCTTCGTGCAAATCCAAAAGAAATTATAAACCCAATGCTATCTGATTATCAAATACTTATTGCAGCGCCTGGCAGATTGTCACCGTAACATTTTCAGGAAATTTAAGTCCTAACCATATCAGTGAAAATCACAAAACCCACTAGTAGTATTGATGTTGAACAAACTAATTTATACTGGAGCGCCCCGTGGTAGTTCGTGATATGGCATATAAAAACACGCAACAATTTAACCTAAACCTATCACAGAAAACCGCATCTAAATAGGTTTCACACAAAAAATACAAGTAAATGCTCACTGCAGCGCCCCCTGGTGAGGTGTCACCACGACACATATACGAGAACACGCGCTAATTAAGCCTGATCCTATTTTTGATAACTGCATCCAAATCGGATATAGTGTTAACTTTGCATAATTAAATGTTTAATGCAGCGCCCCCTGGTGAGTTCTTAACGTAAAAAAGAACCTAAAAACTTACACCACGTAAAGGTAAATCTAATACTAAAAACTCTGCCCAATTGGACTAGTAGTTGTGGTTTTGTTTTAAATATTACAAACAAATGTTTACTGCAGCGCCCCCTGGTGAGTTAGCACGATAAAACATATCCAAGAACATGCACTAATTAAACTTGAGCTTATCACTGAAACTGCATCCAAATCGAATTCCTCATTTTAGCTTTGCACAACCAATATTTTACTGCAGCGCCCCCTGGTGACTTGTCACCGTAATATAAATTTAAAAACATGCTCTAAGCAAAGCGGAATCTAATACTGAAAACTCTCTCCAATCGTATTAGTCGATTTGGTTTTACACAAAAAATGGAAGCAGCTACTTACTGCAGCGCCCCCTGGAGAGTTGACACATACATGAAAATATGCACTAAGTAAACATACATGACACATATATAAAAATATGCACTAAGTAAACTTTAATCTATCATTGAAAACTGCATTCAAAACGGACTCGTAGTTTTAGTTTTGCACAAACAAATGTAATCACTGCAGCGCCCCCTGGTAAGTGGCCACCGTAACACATATATGAAAAGATGCACCAATTAAACCTGAACCTATCATTGCAAGTTTCATCTAAATCGGACTAGTAGTTTTTACTCTGCATAAACAAATGTTTACTGCAGCGCCCCCTGGTGAATTTTTACCGTAATAAAAAAACAAAAACCTTAAAATATGCATCAAGCAAAGCTGAATCCAGCTCTGAAAACTCTAGCCAATCGGATTAGTAATTTCGGTTTTAGACAGATAAGTACAAGAAAAATTTTGGTTTTACACAAAAAAACTCAAACAAATGCTTATTACAGCGCCCTCTGATGAGTGGTCACCATAACACATATATGGAAAGACGCACCAATTAAGCCTGAACCTATCTTTGAAAGTTTCATCTAAATTGGTCTAGTAGTTTTTGATTTGTATAAACAAATGTTTACTGCAGCGCCCCCTGGTGAGCTTTTCCCGTAACGAAAAAATAAAAATCCTAAAATATGCACCAAGCAAAGCTGAATCTTTTTCTGAAAACTCTTTTCAATCGAATTAGTAGTTTCGGTTTTAGACAAATAAATACAAAAAAAGTACAAACAAATGCTTACTGCAGCGCCACCTGGTGGTTTGACACTATAAAACATATCTAAGAACATCCACCAATTAAACCTTAATCTATCACTGAAAACCGTATCGAAATCAGACTATTATTTTTTGAGATAATTGAAAACATTCGTTTGCACGTAAAATGCTTACTGCAACGCCCCCTGGTGAGTTAAGGCAATAAGACATCTAAGAACATACGCCAATTGAACCTAAACCTATCATAGAAAACCGTATCAAAATCGGACTTATAGTTTTGGAAATAATTGACATAGTAATTTGCACAAACACACAAACAAACAAACAAACAAACAACCTCTCACCCCAAACACATATACTATCGCCGTTCCGTCGCGGGTAAAAATGTTTTTTTTACAACAAAATTATTGTTCATTAAGCCATTCTAATATTAAAGACTAGCGACCCACTCCCAGCTTCGACCCCGTATACGGCAAGTTTTATTCCCCGTTCATATTTATGAGTCGATTTTTGAAAAATAACCAGACAGATTGATCAAAGTTAAAGTCATTTATATTTAGTATTTTATTCAGATTAAGAAGTTACATGCTACATTTTAAACGTCAAACAATTTAGAGAAACACCGGTTCACTAAAGTTATTGCCCCAGACCTGAGAACAACCGACGCAAGTAACTCGACGGGACTTCTTTTTTATAAAGTAATTGTAATTTTCAGATTTATTCCTTACAGTGAGACTTTTGAAATAGACTGGAGTAAGCAGTTCATTCCCAAGGCGTATTATATATTTTTTTTTAGCTTCACGCTGTACCCCGCACACAGCGGGGTAGGCAGAGGGAACCCAGTGTTAAGACACTCCGTTCCCTACTTTTCGCCAAATTCGGAGGCAATTGGAGTGTTAAGTGGCGGACCTTAATGAACGTCTGTACCACTGCGCCACGACTGGCCCTATATTATCATTTAAAAATATTTAATTAGGTAATAACCACACAAAACCTCTTTTCACATTTTTTTATAAATTGTGCTATAGCACATCTATATATAGACAGTCTATTTATAGACAGACCAATAAAAATAAATCAAAACAAAAACTATAAATACGGCCGACATTATGTCGAACAGTAAAAAAACATATAAAGTACAATAGTTTGAACAGTTTCGTATGGCTCTATTAATTTTTATTTCTACATATCAATTATTTTCTATTTTAACGTGAAAACATATTTTGTTATATTTTCGATACTTTATGTTATTGCCAAAGTCTGGATCGGCGCAATATTTTTCATATTGCGGCTTTTCGGAGTCCGCAAAAAGATAATTTGAGGCGTACCCACAAATTGTACTAAAAACATTCGATATTTTAAAGTTTTGTTTTTAAATAAATTAAATTTTCCTTGAGCTGAGTGTATATAATGATTGTGGGTTCAAATCTATTATTTTTTTTCTTTTTTTTTAGCTTCACGCTGTATCCCGCAAACACCAGGGTAGGCAGAGTTCCCTCTGCCTACCCTGCCTAGTGTTAAGACACTCCGTTCCCCACTTTCCGCCGAATTCGGAGGCATTGCGTGTTAAGTGGCGGAACTTAACGCCACGCTTTACCTCAGCACCAGAGCGAAGAAAATGGAAATATTAAATATTTCCACTCCTCGAGTGGGAATCGAACTCACAACCAGTTGTTTACAGTGACACGCTTTTGCCACTGGGCCACGACTGGCCACAATCTATTATATTCCTACTTATAATATATATTTTAGTTATATAGTTGTACTAATAATTTACTTATTTTTTTGTCCCACTTTGCCAATACAAAGTGCGGTGTTGAGTTCCGTCATTTACCGCGTAGTGCCTCGATTTTGGATTTGGATTGGCAGGCGAGATTCTCCCTGTCTATACCAGGGGTTCCCAACCACTTTTTCATCATGGATCACTTTTACATTATTCTTCCTAGCCACTATGTATGTACGTATAATAAAAATAAACTGTAATGATCAAACGAAAACTTTACTTAAAAACTCCTGAAGAAATTATATAAAAATAAATAATGTTTAATGAGAAAATTGTGTCAATTGCGAGGTTGTTGTGGCACTATTGTTAACGAGTTGTCAAATCCAATACTTTTTGCGAATTGTTAAAACATACTATAAGACATCTTGACTTTCTTATAAAAATTAATATACTTATTTTATAATATCACTGAATTAATATGCAATTACTCCTGTCGCTTACTGCGCGTCTACCAACACCCGCTAAATTTAAAATTGTTCGCGGACCACTTTATCCGTTCTGCGGACCATTGGCGGTCCGCGGACCACTGGTTGGGAACCAGTGATGTATAAAAAAAGTAATTAATAAACATATAACATAAAGATACCCATATGAGGTTTCAAAGCTGCTCTAATTACTAGTTTCATTAATAAGTCATCTAAGTGTCAAAAGTTGACCTTTCATAGTAATTAAAATATAAATATTTTCAAAGTAAAGGTCACGATTAAAATACGTAATTATGTCGCTGTATTAAGCATATAATATTTAAAATATTATTCCTTTTTAAATTTTAATGTCATTGCTATTTAAATTATAATAAGTCATGAAAATATATATATTTTTTTTAGCTTCACGCTGTATTTTGCACACAACGGGTAGGTAGGGTAGGTATAAGGAACCTAATGTTAAACGTCTTCGTTCCCCGCTTTTCACCTAATTCTAGAGGCAATATTAGTTGAGAGGCGGAACTCAACACCATGCTATACCTCGACACCAGAACAAAGAAAATGTAATATTAAATATTTCAATTCCTTAGGTGGGAATCGAACCCACAACCAATCGTATACAGTCACACTTTGTGCCTGCGCCACGACCGGCCTACGTGGCGTATTCATGTGAAGCTGCACGCTGTATCCCGCATACAGGAGGGGAGACAGAGGGAACCTAATGTTAAGACACTCCGTTCCCCACTTTTCGCCCCATTCGGAGGCATTGCGTGTTAAGTGGCGGAACTTAACGCCATGCTATACCTCGACACCAGAACAAAGAAAATGTAATAATAAATATTTACACTCCTCGAGTGGGAATCGAATCCACAGCCAGTCGGATATACAGTCACACTTTGTGCCTGAGCCACGACCGGCCTGCATGGCGTATTCATAATTATAATTAAAAATTAAACCCTCTCGCAATCTGTAATAGGTTTCTATCTATAATAAAAAACCTCTGCTACTTTCCTCGTTCGCAATGAATTCTGTTCATTAGCATTAAATTATTAATAATAGCGTACATTTTTTGGACAGCCTCGGTTTTGTGCAAGAATTAAGAGAGAAACTTGCAAAGTGCGAGTGTTTTAATTTAGTATGGTTCTGTATATTTTTTGTATGGATTTAAAACTTTAAAGTTATTATATGAATAATCTTTTGAGACTTAAATATTTTATAATGGCTTTATTCAATTGTAAATTTTTACATTTTTAAAGTATTTATATTCATTGTACAGCTTCAAAGTATTGTTATTTTGGATATATTTCAGCTTCAGCTTCACGCTGTATCCCGCACACAACAGGGTAGGCAGAGGGAACCTAGTATTAAGATACTCAGTTCCCCACTTTCCGCCGAAATCGGAGGCATTGCGTGTTAAGTAGCGGAACTTAAAGCCGCGCTTTATCTCGACACCAGAGCGAAGAAAATGGAAATATTAAATATTTCCACTCCTCGAGTGGGAATTAAACCCGGGCCACTATTGGATATATTTAAAATGTATTTGTGCTGCTTATTACTTTTTTTATTTATATTCCTTTTTCATAAATAAGCAATAAATATATTTAGTATCTAGTTATCTTAGCACAATGGTACAACTGACCACTGTGTTAACAGTCGTTAACTACGACCGTTAACACGATTAGTTGTAAGTTCGATTCCCATTGAATAAAAGAATAATATTTAATTTATTTTTAATTCTCTGCTTTGGGAAAACAATGCGTGATAATGTGTTCTGTCACTAAGCAAAGTATCTAATTCGGACAAAAAATTGAGAACGGATTGCCTTGATACATTCTCTTTGACTACCCTTAGATTTGCCTCAAACATATATATGTACATACAAAATAACGATTACACCAAACATTGCAATCCATCTGTCCAAACAATTTATGCAAACTTAACCCATTTCGAAAAGGTAAATAGCTTTTTGAATAAGCAATAAAAACATCAAAATATTACCAAACCCCGCTATCTCCGTGGAACCCTTAAAAATAACCGCTTTAATTAAAACAGGAGGCTTTCAACATTGACGCAATATGGTTGCTTAATTGTGTTTTTTTCCTACTGATAATCACTGGAAAGATTTCATTAAATTTCAAGCTGCATTTCTTGGTATATTTAAGATTATTTTTTGTAATATTTCATTTTTCGTTTTCTTGTGGTTGAGTTGGAAGTTATAGATTTTAGTAAGTTCAAGGTTCGAATTTTAGTTGATTTTTAAGGTCATTTTTGGCTTCACGCTATAATCTTTGCGGGATTGTCTAAGAGAATGGAGCGCCAAACGCTACGGTCGATGCATACTTCTTTCACCTTGTCTCTCCGGGGAGTCCTCGTGCTTTTTACGTGAGGTTTTACCAATATCATCATTCATATTTGCCTGAGCACGCTCTTCTTAATTTTTACTACTAACAGCTACATATATGATTGTAATTTAAGAAATATACATTTTGAATAGGTAACGAGGTTCGTTCAGCTAAGTAATAAAATGGCGTGATTAGTAAATATGGGGCCGGCCGTAGCACAGTGCGCAGTGGCACAGACGTATGACGTCAAGCGACTAGTGTGTTGTGGCTTCAATTTCCACTCGAGGAGTGGAAATATTTAATATTTCCATTTTCTTCAATTGGTTCTTGGTACCGGGACAAAGACAAAGGGCGTTAAGTTCCGCCACTTAACACGCAATGCCTTCAAAATTGGGAGGCAAATGGGGAACGGAGTACCTTAACACTAGGTTTCCTCTACCTACCCTGCCGTGTGCTATTTTATACTAAGAAACAAACGTTACGTAACTATTATAAATAAAAATATTTGACTTTGATACCAATTCAAGGTTTTAAACTATAGCCGTAAAGCATTTTATTTTAAAAAGGCATTTTCTCGTTAATATTAAAAAATATTTTTGTACCTTGAAGTAAATATAAAATGATGTAAACATTTAATATACTACAATATACAAGGTTTATATTTACTCGTATATAAGCTTCCAACTTTAATTAACATTTTTATCAGCTTCATTTTTATTCCCACATGGTAGAGGAGACAGAGAAAACATAGGTACATAATATCTACTGAAACAGGGAGAGTGTAATCTCTAGACACTCCGTTCTCCACTTTCCGCCTAAATCCAAACTCAATACTGCACTTTAATTAATGTATGTGTTTTTTAAATACATACGGGGCCAGTCGTGGCACAGTGGCATAAACGTGTGACTGTAAAAGACTAGTTATGGATTCGATTCCTACTCGAGAAGTGGAAATATTTAATATTCCCAATTTCTTTGCTCTGGTATCGAGGCAAAACGCGTTAGGTTCTGCCATTTAACACGCAATGCCTCCGAAATTTGGCGGAAAGTGGGGAACGGAGTGTCATAACACTAGATTCCCTCTGCCTACACTGCTGTGTGCGTACTGATAATACGTGAAGCCAAAAACAATACATACAAAGAATTTTTTCAATTTTTACATGCATTTTCTTTTTTATTTTATTTAAAGCTATTAAATCAATATATACTTAGGAAAACTTTACTACTTAGATATAACCTTTGCAAAATAACTTCTTTACTATACAAATCGCGTTTTCTAATCAAATATTCTATTAGACCTGAACAATTATATCTCAAAGAATAGCGGGCCCTCATGCGGAAAACATTTAATAAAAGCTATCCACATAATAAAGGCGAAGATTTCCATTCTTTAATTTCAATAGTGCTAGTTTCTTTGTTATATGATTATTAGATATATACATTTTTTTTTCCATTATATTATTATGATTGAGGCCGTTCTAACTCACTGGAATAGCGATTGGCTGTGTAAGTGATAGTTGTGGGTTTGAATTCAACTTGGGGGAATGATTATATTTCATTTATTTTATATATATTATGGTTCTTTTTTTTCTTTAGCTGTATGCTGTATCCCGCACACAGCAGGGTAGGCAGAAGGGTACCTAGTATTAAGACACTCCGTTCATCACTTTCGGAGGCATTGCGTGTCAAGTGGCGGTACTTAACGCCGCGTTTTACCTCTGATATCAGAGCGAAGGAAATAGAAATATTCAATATTTCCACTCCTCGAGTGGGAATCGAACCTACAACCAGTCGTTTACAGTCACACGTTCGTGCCATTGCGCCATTACTGGCCCCAAATAGTATTACAATTCTTCGCTTACGTAGAACAAGGTGCGGCGTTGAGTTCCGCAATTTAACACACAATGTGTCGATTTTAATCGGAAAGTGGAGAACGGAGTGACTCTAAACTGAAAAGACAGAAAGTTTTCCCTTTTGATATGCGTGATAAAGGATATAAAGTTAAAGCTGATTTTATTATAATTATGATTATACTGGATTTAGTTTTAGTATTTTTACTAAGGAATGATTTAGATAAATAAGTGTTAGAATACATATAACTTTTATTTATTTTCATTTAGTCAACGAGCAGTTTATAAGCCGTCGGAAAATGGCTACTTTTTTATGAAATTTCTTCAATATTATTTATTTTTTCATTTATTGAGTAATGGTTAATAAAAGTTATTTATTTGACTATAATCATTACTTTAACAATAATATAAACAACAATTTTTTTCTAAGAATACCAAATAGTATTCTACTAATAATTTTTACTCAAACAAAAGTATTGAAACATTCAAAATTAACAAAATTGTTTCACATACACGTACAGAAAGACATTCAATACATTTCAAACTTCAAAATGAATAAAAAACTGAGTTAAAAACTAGACCTACTAAATCACTTTGCTCTCTTTCACTTTTATTTAACTTGCTTTCTGTTCCTAATGCTAAAAGCTAATGTTGCTGTGACGTGGAAGTACAAGCCATATGTCACAGGGCTTTTTTACTACGCTTTTCGAACGTCATTTCAGATTTTTTCGTACATTTGAACACATGTTATGATTTACGCAAGCCAGTATTTTCAAATATGGACCGTTTCGTTGTGAAAAATTGTTTAACTCTGTTTCTGTAGTATATTTGATTAAATTGTGTGTATAGCTGACGCAGCTGTGGCGCAGTGGTACAATTTTTTTAATGGAAATGTGATTTATTATTCGATTTCCACTTTGGGAAATGATTATATTTATATTATTTTCTTTTCTCTGTTCTAGTGTAATAAAATGTGGGATTGAGATCTGCCACTTAACAAAAAATGTCTTGAAATTGGGTAAAAAAAGAGAAATATACGTAACGTTAAACTTTTTTTTAGCTTCACGCTGTATCCCGCACACAGCAGGGTAGACAGGAGACCTAGTGTTAAGACCTCCGTTTCCCATTTTCCGTCGAATTCCGAGGCATTGCGTGTTAAGTGGCGAAACTTAACGCCGCGCTTTGCCTCGACACCAGAGCGAAGGAAATGGAAATATTAAATATTGCTCGAGTGGGAATCGAACCCACAACCAGTCGCTTTACAGTCACACTTTGTGCCACTGCGCCACGACTGGCCCCTTAACGTTAAACGTGTATATTCTCATTGCCATTCCTCGAGTGGAAATCGAACTCACAACCAGTCGCTTTACAGTCACACTTTTTGCCACTGCGCCACGGCCCCCTAACGTTAAACATAGTGTATATTCTCTCTGTGGAGGAAATTAGGCAGTATCTAGAAAAGGAGTGTCTTGACACTTGATTCTCTCTATTTATTCTGCAGTCTAAAAAAATGTAAACCTTAAAAAAACTACAACATTTCTCTACATTGCTATCCGAAACTAAAACATTTTAAGTTAAAAACGTAGCGAGTTGAGTATACTCTAAGAATATAAATTCTGGCCCTTGTCAAATTGAATTGCCTTAGGTTTTGTATTTTTTCTATAGAAAATAAAAGATAAGTGTTTACAAACACAATAGGATACAGTTCTTGAAGTATGGTTCGTGATAACATATATAATAAGGACTTTCTAGAATTTTCGGAAATATTTCTCATCTTGTATAGATATGTTGTATTTATTATGCGTAATATTATAATTGGATGCGGTAACTTCTTAAATAAGTAAGTATTAGGTTTCAAATCTAACTTAGAAGAATATTCAAATTTAAATACTCGTATTAAGAATTTTCTGTATTTTTAAACATTTCGAGGAGTGGAAATATTTAATATTTCCATTTCTTTCGCTCTGGTGTCGAGGCAACACGCGGGGTTAAGTTCCGCCACTTAACACGTAATGTCTCCGAATTTAGCGGAAAATGGGGAAAGGAGTGTCTTAACACTAGGTTCTCTCTGCCTACCTTGCTGTGTGCGGGATACAGCGTGAAGCTAAAGAAAAAAAAAGGGAGTGTCACAACTCCAGGATAGCCTAGCCTATGCTTACCTCAGTATATGAAAGTCATTCAAAATCTCTAGTATTTAGATATTATTTATACAATTCTATACTATAGAAGTTAACTAACTACAAGTTAAATTCTGACCGCAATTCTAAGGTTAACTATTAAACTTAGAAATGATAGACCGTACGCCCGCTTCCTAACTGTAACGTATTTGACAAACGTTGTGAATACCACTGGACACCAGATACAGTCATTTGTATAAGTTGTCGTGGCTGAGAATTTATAGCCTTGTTAACGGTGTTATATTGAATGGGCTATTGTATATTGTTGTAATATTCTAGTTAATGTTGGTTAGGATATATTTTAAAATAAGGCAGATTCACGATTATTTTTTACTGCGTTGAGTACTGAGTAGAAGTCCAGACACTCTGTTCTCCGGTTTTTCAATGGCAGAAGTCAACAGAATATTAGGAACTACAGTAGAGAAATGAAAATAATTTAAATATATTAATTCGGGAATCGGACCCAACGATTCAATTGGATACTATCCCACTGCGCCACTATGGACTCTGAATGTACTTTTTTTTTAATATTTTTTTTTTTATAATTATTATTTTTGTGAATGCAGTAGTTTTGAGTTTTATTCTAAGTTTTCGTATTGATAAAAGAATACATATTAGGTTTTCTTATCAGCCGTTATGAATCATAGAGAACTTACCGTCTCTATATATACTCTAAAAGAGTTTTCGTAAATTAGTTGCCTTCGCTAAAATTGAATGTAATAAACCAAAAATACACTAAAAGTAATACTAAAATTTGTACAGCTTCACGCTTTTCCTTGCGTAGTGGGGTAGTCAAGGAAGACTTAGTGTCAAGACACTCCGCCTTTTCGCTCGAAATCGAGACATATAGTTGAATGGCGAAACTCAACGCCGGCTGTTGTCTTTAGTATAAGAGCGCAAAAATGAACATTTTAAGTGACGTTGTAACAGCTAATATTAAAATCTAGTACCCAGTAATTAACTAGTAATGAATATAGTATAATTTACTTAAAAAAGGTAGAATTTACGAATAGTAAAATCTAGGGAAGTCATAAATTTATGCATTCCACCCTTAGCTTTATCTTAATCTCGCTTGTCGCGTTTTTCTTAGCTATCGGAAATTCAGATTTCGCGAACAATTTCCTCTTATTACTTTGTTTCATTTCTTTATATTATCTATAAGGGAAATTGCTAATAAATTTCACATTGACCTATGTTCAATGTCGTATTTATTCTTCCCTTTATGCAGCTTTAAACTTTTTTTAAGTTCGAACGAATCTGGTGTCATGGTACTTCTTTCTCCATTTTCTACTCCAAGTCAAGACATTATGAGTCGAGTGGCGGAACTTAACGCCGTTCCAGAATTACATAACAGATCGAGGAAATGAATATAAATTGTTCCTTCGAGCAAGAATCTTTTAGCCATTGCGTTTACAGTTAAACGCTGTCCCCGTGCGCCAAGATGGAGAAACGAATTTATTCGTTGTGTACAATATTTCTTAATAGTAGCTTCTAAAAATTTAATATTTTTGTCAATAATAAAAAAATGTGTTTTCTTCTTGCGTGATAAGTTCGTGTTGATGATTTATTTAATTGAATCAAACTAACTTTCTACTTACAATTATTATTATGTTTCTCTTTGGAATCCTCGGGTTCATAGGTACCCGGTCCTTTGGAAGGCTTGCGTGGGGACACAGGTCCAACACGTAGAGGCCCCTTAGGGAATAATAAAATATTTTACTGTGACGCATCAGCCGGGATCCATCTCTGAGTAACTACAGTAAATTGTCCAGAGAAGGTCACCGGCTAATGCGTAGGAACTGTAGAAAATATGGAAAACTAAACTAGGACTATGGAATGGAGTGTGGATGGACTGGGTACTGGGCTATTGAGTGAGACCAACGGACGTCCGCCATTTCAACAGACTCAAATTGAATGGTTGACAGACGGTGACTCGTCTCCCACTAGATGAGCCCCCACAAAGCGGCGTAATGCCTCGGGAGCAACACCGGCGTGGTCGGCTAAGGGTGTCGAGAGGTGTGCACCGGTTTCACCATCACGAGCAAGCTTGAGAGCGGGTTTCCCCGCTATTACGCAGATTGAGCACTTCCACCCTTCCGAGCATATAGCTCTTGCGTTCCACTCTGCCAGCCAACGAAGGCAAGCCAGAGGCGGGGGATAAATATCAATTCCCCTCTGGAGGTCTCAGGTCCGTGGGGTCGCCACTCCCCAACAGCTCGCCACAAGCTTATTATTATTATTATTATTTTTAATAACTTCACGCTATATCCCGCACACAGCAGGGTAGGCAGAGGGAACCTAGTGTTAAGACACTCCGTTCCCCACTTTCCGCCGAATTCGGAGGTTTGCGTGTTAAGTGGCGGAACTTAACGCCGCGCTTTACCTCGACACCAGAGCAAAGAAAATGGAAATATAATTTCCACTCCTCGAGTGGGGATCGAACCCACAACCAGTCGCTTACAGTCACACTCTTGTGCCACTGGGCCACGACTGGCCACAGTCACTTACATACATTTTTACATTTGAAAGTACAACAGAACAGAACAAAGTAACATTTGAAACGTGCATATTATTTGTTACTCACTAGGTTATAAATTCAGAAAAAGACTCAAAGAAAACTTAGTTAATGAAGCAGGTTCATTTTTATATTTTTTATTTCCATCTTATTTCACAATTTCATTATCAACTATTTGTTCAGCTCTCTGCTCTCTGTATTTGGGCCTTTTAGAAACGCCTCCTGTTACAAGACTTGTGTTACTTATGTTAAAGAAGAATCAAACCCACAACTTTCATATTAGATTATACACTTGTTAACTGCACCATATCGAAGTAACTTCTGCTGTCCCTTTAAATAAAACGTTAATAGTATATTAATATATACACCCCTATACAAGCTTCATAGTCAATAATTTCTGGTCCGATTGACCACATAAATTTGTTACGTGGAGTGAATATATTGACATACTGAGTAAACACTTTTGTATGTACGAGTATGTGCAATACTTAAACGGTTCCCCGTTGATAACGATATAATAAATCGTTATGTCACATATCATATATAAATTATTGTGTTAAATTATGTAAATTATGGTTAATTTATGTATTGTTGATTTATATTCTGAAAATTAACTTATTGAAGTTATTTTGGGCGACTCTTTTGTCATGTGTTAAGACCAAAATCGTCACGTTGAGACGGAAAGTGAAGAACGGAATGCCTTGACACCAGATTCTCTCTATTTGCTGTATACAGGAAAAAATGCGAAATTTTTGTCAAATTCCTTTCTAATTTATGAAATACGAAAATGGCAACGAGGGAAGGAGAACTCTGTTTCTGCATTTTCCGTCGTCGAAAATCTTTGATATTCCATGTTTAGTGCTGGCCGAATTAAGGAGTAATATTTAAAATATATACTTTATTTTTAAGAGCGTGTATGAAGAGATTGATGACAGTGGACGAGGCGAAAGAAGTATGCAGAAACCGTAGCGTTTGGCGCTCCGTTCTCTCTGACTACCCCGCAAGGGGGGATACAGTGTGAAGCTAAAAAAAATAATAATATTTTTATTTTATTCAGTTGAGGCAACCATGGCGCATAGGGACAACGTCTGACTATATTTAAAATATTTTCATTTTTTACTTGGCTTCTATGAGAAGACTAGATAGCCTGGTGTTTAATTTCGTTACTTAACACGCAATATCTCGATTTCAAACGGGAAGTGGAGAATGGAGTGAATTGACCATCATTTTTTTTGACCCTGCTATGCGGGACAAAATGAACACCTGGATAAAATAAAAAAGGAACAAATTATCTAAGAGTAGGAACGAACCTATGCTCTTCCCTTTCAGTCAGACACACATTAACTAACCTATGATCATGACAAAATTTAAAAGAATACATATATTTTTTACCTTACCCCGCAAAAGGTAACTTACATATGTGTTAACATAAAATAAAATAAAAACGAACAATTTTATTTCAATACAAAAAAACCCTTTTTTCGAATTCGCCCAAAACATAACACATGTTTTTTAAATTTTAATCAAAGATCCTAAAACATTCATTACATCAAAGGGAAAGAAGTGTTTTGATCTGAATTTTAATATTTCACAGTGCAATGAAACAGATGATGTTAGAGAGCTTTTCATTATAAACATTAACATGCAAGTATTAATATGAGGTAATGTATAGAGGCCGGTCGTGGCCCAGTGGCACAAGCGTGTGACTGTAAACGACTGGTTGTGGGTTCGATTCATACTCGAGGAAAGGAAATTATATTTCCATTTTCTTCGCTCTGGTGTCAATGTATAGCGCGGCGTTAAGTTCCGCCACTTAACACGCAAGCCTCCGAATTCGGCGGAAAGTGGGGAACGGAGTGTCTTAACACTAGGTTCCCTCTGCCTACCCTGCTGTGTGCGGGATACTGCGTGAAGCTAAAAAAAAAAAATGAATAGAGGCCGGTCGTGGCGTAGAGGCACAAAGTGTGACTGTAAACGAGACTGGTTGTGGGTTCGATTCATACTCGAGGAAAGGAAATATTTAATATTTCCAGTTTCTTCACTCTGGTATCGATCCAAAGCGCAGTGTTATGTTCCGCCTATTATCACGTAGAATTCATTAAAAAATAGGGAACGGAGTGTCTTAACACTAACTTGCCTTTGCCTATCCTCCTGTGTACGGGATACAGCGTGAAGCTAAAAAATGGTATAAATGTGTACTCATTGAGCCTTATAAAGGTCATGGCGTGTATATTTTAGTGTAATTGCATTAAAACTGTTTACATTAAACAAATTAACTTTGCTACTGTCGAGTAGATAGTGGTAGTTGTAATACTAGAATAATTGTAGAACAAAATATTAAATACGAGGCCGCAATTACGTTTGTGTTTACCTTAAAACGTAAAATATCATTTTTATACGTCTCGATAAGGATTTCAAAAAAGTACATCTTTAAAGTTAAGTTCCTTAAACTAATCTAAAGTCTTTTAGTGGTTCTATCAGTTAGTCCCAGTAGTTGCCAAAAGAACCTACATGCCTAATTTCAGTTTTTTACTTCCGCTTGGTTAAGGTGTACGTTGTCAGTCATTTATTAAGGTACGGAAGAGTTTTATATATTTATATAGATATTTGCCCTTCTTGGCTTACTAGAGTTTGATAAGAACTGGTAAGAATCAAAAGATCAAAGAGGTGAGATTGTGAAAAAAGCTTCTTTAAGTAGTTAAAGTTTGCCCATATACAAGATCAAGCATAGATATCCTCGTTATGCTTAGTTGTGGACACCTAAGAAAAAAAATATAGTAATAACAAGTTTCCCGTCGTATCGTTTGCTAAAACTTTATAAAATATATCTTCCTGCTAATTCCCGCTCTAGTAGGAGTGACGGTTAATCCACTCTTATTGTTTTTTATACTCAATATCTCAATTTGGCTATTAAAACACCTGAAAGAGTATAAGATATCTCTCTCTCTCTCTCCCCTGTGCATTATTAATCCCATCAGATGGTGGGGTTTGCTTTCCTCGTATATCTTTTCCACTTTGCTCGATTGGACGCATCGTGAGCGGAAACGTTGCAAGCGTTCATGTTTCTCTTAATGACATCTGCCCATCTCATCTTCGGTCTTCTCTGAAAGAGTATAAGATATGAAAGTCGATAATTTCTTGCTACTAATAAATAAATAATACAAATATAAAATATCTTTTTTTTAACCAAATTATGGACCGTCGGGGCACACATTGGTTCGGCTTATACTCATAGGAACGATTTCATATTATTTTCTCCGTTCTGGTGCTCAAAAAACGCAGTATTAAATTCTGCCACTTACACACGCAATGTCTCGAATACGGAAGGTGTAGAATGGAGGGAACGTGAAGCTGCTTAATTGGAATAACTATTTGTACTTTTAACATTTTTAAAGTGTTATTCCACACTTAGGAAAATCGAAAATTACATTTGAAGAAAACGTAACGTAATACCGTTCAGGCGCTGTCACCACTGAGCCATGCGTTCTACTATCCGCTGCGTCGAAATTCTTATACGCTTTATTACAACTTATATGCTAACAACAAAAAAAATGGTATTCAGGAGGCGCGGGTTCGAATCCCGCTGCGTTCACATTTTTATACGTTTTCTTTAAATGTCTTTTATGTATTAATTACAAATAATTTAGACAGAAAATGCAGCAATTGAGCTATAACGGTGTTATTTATAAGTACCTACTTTTAAACAAAAGCTGTTCAAAAAACCTTTTACAACATGCACCATGTATGTCAAGGATATGTCCTTCATTTGAAATTCATAAGCCAATTAGCTATAAAGTACGATTTTTTGTACATATTAGGAATAATAATTACTTTTTATACTAAAGCAATTTATTATTTCACGCCTTTTCCTGCATGGCAAATTAAAGAGACCTACCTCCTCTTTATTCTCCGCTTAAACTTATTTTTCTGAAGTCTTTTTTTAGCTTCACGCTGTATCCCGCACACAGCAGGGCAGGCAGAGGGAACCTAGTGTTAAGACACTCCGTTCCCCACTTGGTGCCGAATTCGGAGGCATAGCGTTTTAAGTAGCTGAACTTAACGACGCGCTTTGCCTCGACTCCAGAGCGAGAAAATGGAAATATTAAATATTACCACTCCTCGAGTGGGAATCGAACCCACAACCAGTCGTTTACAGTCACAGGCTTGAGCCACTGCGCCACGACTGGCCTTTTTCTAAATAATTATTTTAAAAAAAATATTATTTTTACTGTACGCCAAAGTATAATATGAGGCATTGCTCATTGAAAAGCGAAACTTAACGCCTCCTTTATCATATTAGAGTAGATCATCAAGGAATCGAATCTATAACCATTGTTTACAGTCAGACTCCATCCACTGCAAAATGTTGGCCTCACAAGACACAACAATGCTTCATCTAACATATATATTATTAAAATCTTTTCTTTTGAAGTAATTGGACAAGGGAAAAGGATTCACACAAATAGACACATACTCTTTCCTATATACGGAAATAAAGGGTGTTCGTAATAAAAAAAGTCTAATAACGTTATATATACATATATAGTACAATTCGTTACGTAGGTCCGTTCCGTTCAAAGTTTGACAAGTCCAATTACTTACGTTTAACTTGCCAAGCTTTTCCCCTACTTCCTTTAAATAAATGATGTATCACTTACAAAACTATTATCGTAGTTTATTGTGTATTTAACATGAGTTTGTTTTTATGGAGAGATGTTAATACATTGTGAAGAATTCTTGATTTGTGAAAAATTCTTACTTAAAGTTTGTGCTAAAAATTTCTTTTATTTTTTTAAATTTTTTTTTAGCTTCGCGCTGTATTCCGCACACAGCATGGTAGGCAGAGGGAACCTAGTGTTAAGACACTCCGTTCCCCACTTCTACACAATTTTTTTTATTATATGATTTTATTATTTCCTTTATTGCGACTTACCATAATATTCAGCAGCTATACGCTTTCCCAGCATAGCTTTACGTTTTCCCCGCTAGTTACGAAGAACTTAGGGTCAAAATACTCCGTTCACCACTTCTCGCTGGAAATCAAAACGTTGCTTGTTCAAGTGAAACTGAATTGTGATTTGTCTAAGGTACTAGAATGAAGAAATAAAAACAATTTAAATATAATCATTCTCCCGGTCGAGAATCGAACCCACAACCGCATCGACACTCCCATCCCACTGCGCCACAATAGCTTATGTCATTAATTTCTTTATGTTACATGTTACAGAGAATAGAGAAAAACTGTAGTATAAAGTATAATATCACGTAATTGACTTCCTTTTGTGTTAGTCCTTGTTGCTCATTTTTAGAAAATCATCGCTAAAAGTACTTCCTACCTGCAATTTCGTTTGACTTTATGATCCCTAGCTACGCTATACTTATTTCTTATAATTTGCTGACCCATTATGCTTCGGATGTTTCGGATTTTTGATTTATAATTGTCAACTGAAGTACTAGCTACCTATCATACTAATTACAAGCTTTTATTTAACTTGTGTATGTTTCTTTGGATGGAATCTTATAACTCGATTTTGAAGCATATGTATAATCCTTAAACAATTGGACCAGGATGGTGAATTAGTCATTGTTAATATACTCCTAAAATATGACAATTAAACGAAAGATCATTTTGAGAGCAACTTCATTGCAATTACTTACAATTTTCCACCCATATTGAAGTGAAAACTTCTTTAGGCGCGTTGAGCGTTTTGGTAGAGGGTAAAATCCTCGGTTCGCGTCACCGACATGCTAATGATAATAGTATATCTATAGCTATGGAGAGCCAGACTAGCGCACGCGCAGTAGCCTGTGTACACGTATACACTAATACATCGACTATTTCTGACGTCGACTTTTTGGATAAGTATAATTTTGTGAGTCACGTCACCAATACGTTATAGTAGCAGTACATCTGTAATTGTAAATGTGACGCGTTGTACATTAAGTATTAGAGTGTAGTTATATACATAAGTAAAGTTAAATTGACCACGTGGGAAGTTCAACTTGTGTGTACTGGATTTTGTTTATTTAATTGAATTTTTAATTTGACTATTATTGTAATTATTTAATTGAAGGATTACTGTTTATTTATTGAATTTTATTTCATTGACTTCAGTTTTAAATATGAGTATGAAACATATTAATATTTTTATACAGATAAATGAATAATGAAAACAACGAATATATTTTCAAACATTTTTAATATTTGTACGAATATTTGTATTTAAAATTTAGCATTATTCATTTTAATTATGTTTTCACTTCTATCGGCAGTCCCACGACTGCTATTTTATATTTTTTTTACTCCTTATGGGTTTATTAATTAGATAGATATTTGAATTTGCGTTATCAACTATCTTCCTCAGAAAATTTGAAACAAAATCGGTCAAGCAGTGTAGATTATTCATACAAACTTTCATCCCCTATTTGAAGTATTGAGAAGTTTTTTTTTGTTCGAATTGTGCCGGTAGATTGGCTGTGAAAGCGTAACAGGCAGACGGATATATTAAAAAAGACATTTAAAAAAAGTATAAAAATTTGAACGCAGCGGGATTCGAACCCACGCCTTCTGAATACCGTCCAGGCGCTCCCACCACTGAGCCATGCGTTCTACTACACGCTGCGTCGAAATTCTTATACGCTATATTACAACTTATTTTTGTTGTTAGCATCTCTGTAGAGAGAAGAGGGATATAAACAATTAGCAAAGTGAGATTATTCGATCTCTAATATCGCCGCTTTTAAATTTTCTAATAGCAAAAACATGTTTTCTAGGACGATTTATTTATTTAGGTATTAAGTTGATTCGATTTATCTTCGCGCTACGTGTAGTATGTCATTCATTAATTTCTATCTCGTTAAAGTAATTGAGCTGTGTTTCATGTTATGTCGATTTAGCTTATTAATTTAATCTACATCGGAAAAGACATATATAGAAACAAGTACTTGCAGCAATACGATTGTTTTTCCTTTCACTTACGCCGAATATCATTTTTTTAGCTTCACGCAGCAAAGGGAACCTAGTGTTAAGACACTCCGTTCCCCACTTTCCGCCAAATCGGAGGCATTGCGTGTTAAGTGGCGGATATTAACGCCGAGCTTTGCCTCTTATACTAGAGTGAATAATTGAAATATTAAATTTCCACTCCTCGAGTGGAAATCGAACCCACAACCAGTCGTTTACAGTCACACGCTTGTGCCACTGGGCCACGACTGGCCACTAGCTGGCATCATTAACAATCAATTAAATTTAATATAGCTTATTCTGTATAGATATATCAACTACAATTGCGAAATACATATGTATGTAATATGAACCAGTACTCTAATTGGTATAATTTTCAGCGGTTCATTTATAACAAGTAACAAAAGTAATTCAGAATAATAATGGCAATTTCTTTGCTTCAAGTAGCGGCAATTAAATTTAACTTAGCGACTTTCTTTTAATTTTTTTTAAATACTTACCTATGGTAAGTGTTACTGTACACATTGTATATTACAACAGTCGTATATATTTTGTGAATAAAATAATGAAGGGAAATAGCTAAATTCAAATAACATTTTTTTATAAAGTGTAGCTTAGTATTTTGTCGTCGTAACGTAGTCGAACTGCATCTGACTGTATACGTGATAGCTGTGGATTCGATTCCCGTTTTCAGGATTTTTTTTTCGTATCCTTTTTTTCCTTAATTTTTTTGTTTACAAATCTTAAATTACATACATGCTACTCAAAACTAAAATGATGTTTTAAATTACCTAAGCGAGTTTTACATTTACTATACTTGTTTTCAGGAATTATAATATACAATTTTATTATATCCTTCATTTCTTTTTGTCAAGGTAACTAAGATAACTTGCCACTCAATACGCAATGTGTTGAAGTGGAGAACGCAATGTGTTGACGCTATGGTTATATAGTATTCTATATGGGAAAACGTTGGTATTTTATTATTTTTCGATATATTCATTGGTAATTAGAAATAATATAAGCGTATTTAAGCGTCGATTGTACAAAGTACCTCCATCCTCTAGGCCGGCAAAGCATCCACAATTCTTCTGTTGTTGTAGATGTTCATGGGCGAAGGTAACTGCTTACCATCAGGTAGTCCTTCAGCTCGTTTACCTTCTACTTCCATAAAAAAAGAAATTTGAAATGTATCAAAGATAATAACAATAAAATAATATGTAAAACGCATATAAGAATTTGAAGATTTCCAAGAAACGAAAGTTCTAATTATTCTGCTACGTTAAAACTCTAATATTTTTTCTTAATATACACTTACTTCCTACATAATTATAAAATTAAAAAAAAATTACATCTGGTGATATGGTTATAGTGTTTAACTTACATATATTCATTTGTAAGACAAAGTAAAGAAGAGTGTCTTGATACTAGATTCTCAGGAAGTAACATGAAACTGCTTGCATTACATACGAGTAGTAAATGCCTGAAATTTGAGATTATTGCAATAGCGTACCAATATATACATAGCTGTGTTACAAAAATGTGATATTTTTTGTTGTATATCGTAATCTAGCAAAAATGTATCTTAAACGTGTAAACTTATTAACCGGGAAACGAAAACTAATGTTTTCATACAGTTACTAAATAAAGATATTGAATCATACATATAAATTCCTTACAAAATCAATATACTAACCAAAAATATATTAAAAATGACATAATAATAAGCCAACCAACATCATTTCACATTTTATAGCCCACCCAAACATCGGACTACCCGCATTATACAATCTTTAACCGTTAATACTGTAAAAGAAATGGTCACCTATCGCTCGTACGCTGGGCACTTTACAAAATTTATTACGTGGAACATTTCTAGCGGTGTACCGTGTGCCGGCCATTAGTGAGGCTTGTCATGTTATATTTTCACTTGTCGCACTCCCTGATGGGATATTTCACACGCGATGTCCGAATTCAAGTAATGGTGTATATTAATTGAAATTCCAATATTTCATTTGTCATAAAAATACTGTGTTTTTTGTCGGCGAAAATAATTAGAATTTAATGATTGTGGGGCTTAACAATAAACATTATGACTTAAAAACACATTATATGCAAAAAACATTTAGAAAATGTATATACTCGTAAATTTTTAACGCAGCGGTATTCGAACCTGTGCCTCTTGAAAACCGTCCAAGCGCTCTGACCGCTAAGCCATGCGTTCTACTATAAGCTGCGTCGAAATTCTTATACATTTATTACAACTTATTTAATTTTGAGTGTATCAATAACCCTTTAAACTGTAAAAAAGTACATTATGCATCTTTCGAAAATAGAGAAGACAAAAATATCTGATCTTATTATATTTTCTTCTATTTTAGAGCAGGAGTATGCAACCTGCGGCTCTCAGGCTACATACTGGCTACTTAATCATTTAAAGCGAGCCGCCAAGCACCTATTTATATTAAAAATATTCTCCTGCTACATTTAAAATACTGTTAAGAATTGTAACTTTAGCCCACCAAAAATATCTAAGTTTGAATAGATTCATTGCTAAAAATAGGTTGCTCACCTCTGTTCTATAGTAACTAAACAAGATAAACAAACGGTGTATATCTTGTATACTTGTCAGTTAAAGATTGTATCAAGTCTAAGTCAAACAAAAATCAAATTTTCCATTGCAATACTCCATACAGCTTTCCATAAATAACTTCTAGGAGTTTATTTTTGTAATTTATGTTCATGGTACGGTTGATATCGATCAAAGTAAATATGACTTTCATAAACTATCAGACTGACACCGTAATGGAGCAATTGAGACATGACTATCTATAATTGACTATTACACGCGAGTGTTCTAAGGTTTTAATCGAAAATGATAACGTTTTTGTTATCAGACGTACATTTTTTTAAATTATTTTTATTTTACCGAACAGGTAATATTAAAATAAGGCGACGAATATATCCAAAAAAAGTTCAATATATTATGTTCTCATTGTAGAAATAAGCTATTTGAAAAAGACATTTAGACAAAGTATTAAAATTTGACAACTGAGCTCAGTGCGCCTGGACGGTATTCAGAAGGTGCGGGTTCGAATCCCACTGCGTTCAATTTTTTATATGTTTTTTAAATGTCTTTTTCAATTTTCTTAAGTGTGGAATAACATTTTTAAAATGTTTAAAAATATTAATGTTTTTTTTTTAATTTCACGCTTTTTCCCCAGAATGCGGGATTATCATAGTTAACAACCTAGTGACAAAATTCTCTCTTTCATTTTTCATCTGATATCGAGGCGCAAAGCCTCATTTATGTATGGAGTGGTGGAACTCAAAGACGCTCTAAATAATTTAAATATTACCTTTCCTCGGTGATCAAACCCACAATCAGTCACGTTTGCATTTAGACACTGCACCGTCTCACTACAACACGATGGTCAAAATTAATAAATCTGTTAAATATTAAAAATATATATATTAAAATAATAATACACATCTTCACTTTTATTTCTGCATGGCAAAATAGTCAAAGAGAACCTAATGTCAAGACACTCTGTTCTCCACCCTTAAGACATTGCGTGTTTGCATTTAGACACTGCAATAGCAGAAAAATGAAATAATTTGAATATAATCATTCCCCCAACTGAGAATCGAACCCACAACCCAATCTTAAATGAATAAATAACTAAATTCATACAGGAAAACTTCTACAGGAGCTCATTTTACATACACTTCCCCTTTTACCTTACGTTATCAAGTTACGAACAATTTATAGTGCTTAAAGACCTTTAAGTCGATTGCTTTACTTAATACGGCTTTTCGTGTTTGGCCCAAAATATTCATAATTCATAGTGTAAATTTAGCTCTATTGACTAATAAAATTTTTATAATCGCAGTAGCTGTTGCAATAAATTTCGTGTTAGTTTATGTACGCGATTAGCCGTCAAACAGCTTAATTTAGCTGGATTGTTATATTTTTGTTATTTTTTCATATGATTTTTTAAAAATTTTCAATGTCTTGACTGCGGGGAGAGAGTAAAGAACGGTGTGTTGTGACACTAGGTCCTTCACTACGATGCTTTGTGGCAAAATTGACACCAGAGCGAAGTAATTTAAATATAATTGCGAGCGGGAATCGAACCCACAACCGTCGCTCGAAAAGCCAGACGGTACATACATACATAGCTACTTATTTTATAAAATGAGTTCCTTTTTTACATACTTCTATTTCTTTTTAAGTAAAAAAATAATTAACCGAGTTAGCGTAATTGACCAAGTATTAAAACTTTCTACTTGTCACACGTTTAAATGACATACATAAGTTGTATAGATATATTTTAATTATATATCTTCCTTTGAGGATGCAATACATATTTGTGGGCAATGATCACATACAGTCAAACATCTTACAACTGCGCCACGATAATACTATATTCTGCACTTTGTAACAGAATCAATATAAAATTGTCAATATACTCGTAGTTGGCAAAGAATACAATTATTTTTAAAGTCAAGCTTGGGTGGGAGTAAATAGTAATTATAGTGTTTTTTTCCTTTTAATACTCTTTTTTAAACTTCACGCTGTATCTCGCACACAGGAGGGTAGGCAGAGGGCACCTATTTCCGCGGTTCCTCCGAATTTTGGAGGCATTACGTGTTGAGTTGCGTAACTCAACGCCGTGCTGTGTGTACGACTACTCAACACCAGAGTGAAGAAAATGGAATATTAATATTTCAATTCCTCGAGCGGGAATCGAACTCACAACCAGTCATGTTTACAGTCACACTTTGTGTCTGTGCGCCACAATAGGCCTCGTAAAATATATGGAAAAATACATAAATATAAGAAAAATAAAATATCGTCCAACCTCTTGCCACTCTGCGGTAAGATTTGAAATGGCTTAGTGGTAATTACAATGGTTTCAGAACACAATAGCATTGTCTAGAAGCAACAGACTGCGGTAATGGCGAGTCCCCTAGCGAGCCTACCTCAGTTTGCCTGTGTCTTATTTGCATATTTTACTACATAAGCTTTCGGATTTTGTTGTGTGTAGGCGAAAATTTTGTGAGAAATAACTAAGATAATAAAAAATTGAATCAATAAATCTACATACATCGAATGAAATAATTTTTCATGCAGCATGCTCAGAGTGAATCTGGTGTCAAGACACTCCGTTGTCCACTTTCTGTCCGAATTGGAGACATCACGTGTTGGGTAGCAAAACTTTCGGCCTTATGTTTCATCAACCGGAGAAAAAAAAAAAATACAAAAATTGCTTTCGGTGAACCGAACCTACAATCCTTCTCCATTCATCCCACTGTGCTACGATGGACTTTACGATGGCTTCTAGAATATTAAATTAATAGAATATATTGAAAGCCATTATTTGAAGATTTGATAATTATAATTTGAATCATCTCTCAAGAGAATTCCGCCGTACAAATCGCTATATTATTAAAATGTTCACAAAAAACTGAATGCAATACAATTAACATTAGATTGCTAATTGCCTTCCTTTAAATAAAAAAAAATGCGTAATAACAAAAACAACATCAAATCTTCAAATTCCGTGTAATTTGACTAAAAAATGAAGAAGTATATAGATAAATTAACAATGAAATAACTCGCCTTGCTTACTTGTAAGGCCAGAAATAGCTGCGGTTCGCCGCAAACGGAGTTCAGTTATGTGTCAAGAGTATTTGATTTTGAACTTTGTCATACAATTTCTTAGGAACAATGTTTGTCAACATTGCAATGTTATAATTAGAAAATTGTTCGTGTTAGGATAAATAGTATATCTATACAGATATATTTCAGTAATTCTTTTATTTACTGCTAATAACTAACTTCATCTTCAATATCTTTATTCCGGGATAATAATTAAATTTTTGTCATCATTGTTTTTCTATAGGACGGAGCGCGGCGTTGAGCTCCTCCACTTATAACATAATGTGCTGAATTTGTGCAAAAAGTGGAGAACGGAATATCTTAACTCTGTCTGCTTACTTTGTATAAACTATATTTTGCTAACACAGTCATACAGTCAGGCCTACGAAATCAAGACTACGGCATTATAATATTTAGAGTGCAATGATATGCAAAAACATTAATTAATACGTCCAATAATTACATAAACCAAAGATCTTATTGCTATACAGATATTCATTTCAGTTATAGGTTTAATAGCGAATATCCTTGACCTCAACTTAAGAGGCTATCGCTTAACCGCTCGGTCAAGTACCAATGCAGAAAGCAGTATTGCTCGAAACGGATATAGTGAGAAGATAGCCAATGATGCCTCGTATTTATATATCGTAGTACCTAATAGTGTTCCAGTTGAAATACAAATTATGCGTAACCATGGTAACGCTTATGTCACTTTACGCAAAAGTATAATATGTCAGTCATATTATACTTTTGCTGAGGTAGAGAGATAGATAAAATTCTTTATTAGTGATCTGTAAAGGTAAGCATGCATGTATATTTAAAACATGCACATCGTGCAATAGCAATAGTAAGCAGAACAATGTTAATAATTGTAATGTTTATTTTATTAATTTTATGTATTTCTTATATATTATGATGGAAGATATTGGCTTACTACACTATTTCTGTTAAATTTGGCTAGTGTCATATTCCTCCCTTGGCACAAATTTCATTAAAAGAGGTACAAAGATCAGAGGTACATATTCGTATAAAAAAATCATAATTTTGGTTTACTGTAAAAAATCAAAACCATCTTAACTAACAATCAATGTTTTGCTACTCACTGAATAACTGACATAGCGGAAGCGGAAGAAGCGAAAGCGGAAGTACTGAGCGTAGAAACCTAAAATTCTGTATATAAGTTCTTTTAAAAGTATAGGGAATACTAAAACAGGATTTTTCGAAATTCCTACGGGAATAAGTAAAATAGGGAATAACAAATTTAATAAACTGCCAATTATTATAAATTTCATGCAAACTAAGTTGCGGTCAAGGACTAATCACATTTTTTTTAGCTTCACGCTATATCCCGCACACAGCAGGGTCAGCAGAGGGAACCTAGTATTAAGACACTCCGTTCCCTACTTTCCGTCAAATTTTGAGGCATTGCGTATTTAGTGGCGGAAAATATATTAACTTCCCTAAGTAGAAATTGGACCCACAATCACCTTATTTATAGCCAGACGCTGTCATACTGCGTTACGACGACTTTTTATACCAAGATTATTTTTATAGCTTCACGCTGTATCCCGCACACAGCAGGGTCAGCAGAGGGAAACTAGTGTTAAGGCACTCCATTCCCTACTTTCCGAAAAAAATTGAGGCATTGCGTATCTAGCGGCGGAACTTAACGCCACGCTTTTTGCCTCTACCCCAGAGCGAAGAAAATGGAATTATAAATATTTCCACTCCTCGAGTGGGAATTGAACCCACAACTAGTCATTTACAGTCACATATTTGTGCCACTGCACTACGACTAGCCCCGTCATGACATTTAATTAGTATATAGAACATAATTGCAAAAACCACCTAGCGGGGTATTCGCTAAAATAAGGTTGGTAGGTAATAAAAAAGTTTCAAAAAGGCAAGGGTTCCAATACCGCTATGTTCAATTTTAACATATTTTCTAGAAAGACTTTCTTGTTGTAAGTGTGAGAATATAAACACTATAAATTATGTTTAAAAAAGATACATATTTTTCATTCCTATGAGACCAATTAATCTGTAGCAATTAATATAGACACTCCGTTCTTCAGTTTATGCACGAAATAGACATTGCGTGTTCAGTGGCGGAACTTAACTCCCCGTTTATTCTTAGGAACCAGATCGAAGCAATGTATTTTTAATTTCATAAGCTTTTTTTATTAGCTTCACGCTGAATCCCTTGTGGGGAAGTCAGAGAGAGAGCGCCAAACGCTACGGTCCCTGCATACTTCTTTCGCCTCGTGTGTTTAATGAACATTTTAAAAATTGTTAAAAATATAATCATTTCCCTAAGTGGAAATTGGACCCACAATCATCTTATTTATAGCCAGACACTGTCCATACTGCGTTACGACGACTTTTTATACCACGATTTTTTTATAGCTTCACGCTGTATCCCGCAAACAGCAGGGTAGGCCTCTGCCTAGGAACTAGGCCTTCCCTCTGGAACCTAGTGCTAAGACACTTCATTCCCCACTTTCCGTCGAATTCGGAGGCATTGTGTGTTTAAGTGGCGGAACTTAACACCGCACTTTGCCTCTGATACCATAATGAAGGAAATTAAAAATATAAAATATTTCCACTCTTCAAGTGGGAATCAAACCCACAACCAGTCGTTCACAGTCACATATTCGTGCCACTGCATCACAACTGGCCCTATATAACGATACATGTATATAATACAATATAATCATCATATACGATATAATACAATATCAATGTCGGTTAAGCAGCTTATCTCAGATATGGCACCTTATTGGGTGATTGCGTGATTGTTTACTTATTATAACAAAAAATTATTACATTATTATTAAGGAAAAACATGCAAAAATATTATACGTATTTCTTATAGGGGAGCTTCCCTTTCTTTTGAGGATATAACTTGTTTTTATTTTTTGTTTTGTATAATATTATAGGCACAGTAAGGCGGTTGATTTTTTATACATATTTTTTAAACAAAAGTTAATTAATATTTAAAAATAGACATTCATAAAACGTAGAAAACTTTGAATGCAGCAGGATTCGAACCCGCGCCTGGTGAATGCCATCCTGGCGCTCTCATAGCTGAGCCATGCGTTCTACTACCACCTGGTTCGAAATTCTTATACGCTTTATTACAACTTATTTCAATTTTTTATACGTTTTCTAAATGGCTTTTTCAATTTTCCTAAGTGTGGAATAACACTTTAAAAATATTTAAAACTAATTATTATATATTTTTAAATTTAATGATTTCGATATAAATGTTTTTTTTTATTTTGATTAGTTAACTTAAACTTGAAAGATTGTTGATTTAACTTTTGGTTCAGAAAAAGTGCGGCGTTAAGTTACGCTGTACTTTTAACTTTTGCCTTCTACGTCTTATAGATAGTTAAAAATGGATCTATAGAGCTAAGCTAAGTAAGTTAATATGCTTTATTGTAAGAAAAACTGTTTAATTTATTCACTGTACAACAGTATAAATAAATTAAACAGACACGGATGTGCGGAATAAATAATCTAGAAATATAAAGCAACTTCACATTTTTTTAGCATTGCAGAGTAAGTCAGAGAGGACCTAGTATCAACACACCGTCCTCCACTTTCCTACCGAAATCGAGATATTTCGTGTTGAGTGGTGGAACTCATCGCCACGCTTTGTCTTAAGTACCAGAGCAAAAGGAAATTTAAATTTTGAGAAATTTAAATATCATCATCCAATCGACTGTCAAGTCATGTCATACGCAGTTCCACCACGTCTCGGTAGCATTTATTTATATGTACAGCGAATTAGATAATACTTAAAAATAAAAAAATGTTGATTTTAAATATCGAGGCCATCGATACACAGTTAAGCACTAATCGACTGCCAACGTGATATTTGTGTGTTCCGCTTCTATATTCATTCTGGTGCATAAAACGCAGCGTTAAGTTTCGCCACTCAACACGTAATGTTTCAGATACAAACAGAAATTAGAGACCGGAGTGTTTTGACACTAGTGACGTTCTTTGACTACTTTCTAAAGGAGAAAAAACGAAATTTGCGCGGCATTAAGTTCCGCCACTTAACACGCAACGTCTCCGAATTCCTGTTCCCTCTGCCTGCCGTGCGGGATATAGCGTGAAGCTATAAAAAAAATTACACCATAAGTAATTGAATCTACACTCTCTTAGGATATAACAAACTTAGCTCTCTCAGCCCATATTTAATATATATCATACAAGTTATAAGGTCCCAGGTGTATAGCAAAAATTATGGTTTCGCTCCATTGTTACGACGGCAGAATCGTGCCAATGGGAAATTGCATGCTAGGAACGCATTCACCAATCTCTTATGCTGTATAATATGAGTGCAGGTTTAGTACTTCACAGCAATTTTCTTTCCAGTTCATTTCGATTAATGGGCAGTGCTTATCGTTAAATTTGTAATGATATAGGTATTATAAAGTTATTTTTTGATTTGGAGCTTGGCATGCAGCATCTGAATATAGCCACGATGGTTGTGGATTTGATTCTTAATTTGGGGTAATGATTATACATTGTTGTTCCATTTCTTAACACGTAATATCTCTAATATCTAGATTTCAGGCACAAAGTAAAGCGTCTTGATATTAAGTTCTCACTGTACCCAATTATGCGAGAAAAAAAGAAAGAAGTTGCATTTTTCATCATATTTCTATGTTAAGAAGAACTAAAAATACGTTCCCCATTTTCCGCCGAATTTTAAACATATTGCTGTATTAAGTGGCGGAACTTAACGCCGCGCTTTGGGCGGTACCAGAGCGAAGAAAATGGAAATATTAAATATTTCAACTCCTCGAGGGGGAATCGAACCCACAACCAGTTGTTTACAGTGACACGTCTGTGCCACTACGCCGCGACTGGCCCAATCATAATTTATTAATATATTATGTATGTGTTTAATAAGAGTAATTGAAATATATGTTACCTTAAAAATCCGAACTACTACTAGTCTCAACGGTAGAGTGAAATGAAAATTTCTTTACATTTTGAACTTTTACCACTAAGGTATACTTACAGAAATTTGAAATTTACCATATAAATATTGTTAAATTTACCGATATATTTATAAAATTTATACACTTACCAAATTATGTTGGTAAATTATAAAATCAACCATGTAACTAGTACACCTAAATATGGTTTTTTATTGCAACATGTATAGATTTTAAGAAAAAATATATTTTTAACTTCTTTTAATTTAATATATTATATAATTTTTGTCTTTTGTTTATTACAGGTAAGTCATCGCTGTCGCAACCCTCCTATAAAATGGTAACTGTATGCTAACAAATATATGTATATATATTAAAAAAACAGTAACAAATCCATCCATGGATGGATGATCCAATTTATAGAAATTATTTTTTAGTTAATATTTACGTATATCCAAAACTATTTGTAGATTTATTCACAATCACAATCATAAATTATCTTTATTTTATTTTAGTATTACCTTGTCTACATTTAAATATATAATAAAAGATCAGAAAAAAAAATCTTGCATGCGTTCATATATCGAGAACAGAGGCCAACCAAAACTAAAATAGAATTAGTAGAATTTTTGTCTATATGTCTGTTAATTTGTTTGTTAATCACGCGACAACTACTGGATAGAAATTGATGAGTTTTGCATTGTACTAGCTTATAGTCGAAAGGTAATATATATAGGATAATTTTTATCCCAGTATTCAGTGTTTTCTTGAGGTAAAATCTATATAAGGAAATTAGTTTATTTACTGTTATCTACCGAATACAAATTATTGAATTTTTGAATTGTGTTAGCTTAGAGAGGCTAGACCAATTAGGGAAAAAAACTGACACAATCATATTATTCTAAATTTCTTCTAATATCAGTAAGTAATATAATTTAAAAAAAAATAACAAACATAAAATTTATTTAAGATTATTTGATTTTATATAATATGATAGTAGATGTTGCTACGTTTTCTTACTAAGCACGTAACGTCGTAGGTACCGGTAGGTTGTTGAAAGACAACAGCAGCTCCGATTTTATTGAAAAGGAGTTTTTAGTAATAATCGTAAGGAAGATCATCGGGGCCAGTCGTGGCGCAGTGGCACAAGCGTGTGACTGTAAATGACTGGATTGTGGGTTCGATTCCCACTCGAGGGGTGGAAATATTTAATATTAAACATTTTTAAAGTGTTATTCCACACTTAGGAAAATTGAAAAAGACATTTTAGAAAACGTATAAAAATTTCGTTCGTACCACTGCGCCACAACTGGCGATTTCAATGGTATTCGGAGAAATGTTTGTATATTATTTTCATTCATTTCTACACTCTGGTATTTAAGACAAAATGCCGTAATAAGTTACACCACTAAATATGTAAATTATCCATTTCTATTGGAAAGTCAAGAACAGAGTGTCTTAACACTAGGTTCTATTTGACTGACCCTGCATACACGAGAAAATCTTAAGCTGATTTCATCTTTGGCGGAAACTTCTGTGATTTTAAAACATTTAGTGACTAACCGGAAATAATTTTAGCCACCCTTTTTACGATTTACTCTGTCACGCCATACAAAAGAGTACCCTATCAATACATATACATACATACATACATACAGACGCATTTATTGTTACCACGATGCGTCTCGCAAAACGGCATTATTGTCGTTTTTAATCATCTAAGTAACAAAAACACGTGCATTGTGCGTTAGGGGTGTCTCGAAACACTAACATTGGTGACTCATTCAATGATTCATACGAACAGGTAGCATATGCCCACCCTCTTTTATAGACTGGGGGTTGTTTTTTGCAAGTTATAATCACATATATCTATAGGAGATAGTATAGATATCTATGTTTTTTAGTCATTTCAAAAGTAAAATACGATAAAAAAGCAGCTAGTGGGATAAAAAAGCAGCTTTTTTCCCCAGTAGGGTAGCCAGAGAGAACCTAGAATCAAGATACTCCATTTTCTGCGTTCCTTCCGAAATTTAGATAATATTAGGAGGCGGAACTCAACGCCGTTCTTTGTATTTAGTTAGGGGTTTCTCGAAAGACTAACATTGGTGACTCATTCAATGATTCATACGAACAGTGTACATGTGTAGACTGGGGGTTATTTCTGAAACTTATATTTATATATATAGAAGATAGTATAAGTAAAAAGTATTGTTTATCGCACCGCTTGTATAAGGGTGTTTTAAGTTATTTGAAAAAGTTAAAATCTCATAAAAAAGTAGCTTCATTGTTTTCCCTTATAATAGAGAGAGCTTAGTGACAAGATACTCCATTTTCCGCTTTTCTCCCAAAATTGAGTAAATATTAGGCGGAACTCAACGCCGTGCTTTGTAATTAGTCGTGCATTGTGCGTGAGAGGTGTCTCAAGATACTAACATCGGTGACTTATTCAATGATTCATACGAACAGGTAGCATATGCCCACCCTCTTGTGTAGACTCGGGGTTCTTTCTGCAACTTATATTTATATATATAGAAGATAGTATAAGTATCATTTTTTTGTTGTTAGTCGTGTAATTAGTATAATAGTGTTTTAGTAATTTTAAAGAATGTAATGTAATAGAAAACAACTTCACGCTTTTTCGTGACGTAGCAGTAAGTCAAAAAGAACCTATTATCGAAAAAGGCCACGGTTCTCTTTCCGCACGTATCAAGATATTGAGTCGCGGGCCTTAACGCCGTTCTCTGTATTAACGTTTCTGTACTGATAATACAGAAAAAAACGATATAATTTAAACATGACCTTCCCGGGAACCGAACAAATAACTAATCGCGTTAGCAGTTTAAATGTTGACCAATGTGCCACAGTACCTTTCCACTGCGACTTTTCACGATTTCTAAAAGTAGGATAAGTTTGTTAATAAAATTACTATAATATATTTATTGTACTAACGTGCAATACTTTTAGCTTCATAGCGTTTTATCTTTCACTTACCCAGATACCTAGAAATAAATATATCATTAAAATATTAATATATAATAGAAGTTTAAAATACGTACGAATCCACACCAAGTTAGTTATCACAATAACTAAAAAAACGAACACTGCATCATAACTAAACTTTATCGAACCTCCGACCATCCCCTTTATATAGTCAAACGCTTCCTTATGCTATATACCTATGCTTGTTAGTCAAAAAACACTTTGATGTGACGTATAAGAGGCGAAGAGTGCAAGCCTCGCTAAAACCAAAGGCACACGCATTTGTTTGCAGAATACGTGTGGAGCTACGAGTAGAGTGACATTAAGTGTAGTTCAAATATTATTTAGAGAGACGTTTCTACTTAGAACGTGCGGAAATGTGGAAGAGTGTGTATCTGTTATGTATAGAATGACTAGCTGTTACCCGCGGCTTTACTCGTATTGTAATATGGGAATTAGAAACTAATGATTATGTTAAATAGTTTATTAAAACTATGGGGCCAGTCGTGGCGCAGTGGCACAAGCGTGTGACTGAAAACAACTGGTTTTGGGCTCGAAATAGTGGAAATAGTTAATATTTTCATTTCTTTCGCTCTGGTATAGAGGCAAAGCGCGGCGTTAAATTCCGCCGCTTTACACGCAATGCCTCCGAATTCGGCGAAAGTGGGGAACGGAGTGTCTTAACACTAGGTTCCCTCTGCCTACCCTGCTGTGTAAGGGATACAGCGTGAAGCTAGTAAAACTATGCCACAATGCGTAAAAGATGTGGGCCTCTTGTACGCAGACTGCGTAGTAGCACCAACAGCATCCTGGAAATTATTGCCAGTCGGCTAGACTGCACATACATGAGTCGTTGCTGTGCTGTGTCCACGGGAATGGCTTGATAGTTTTAATTTAATTTAATGTTTTTTATTGTATGTTTTTTAATGCTACTAAAATAGTTAATAAGTCTGTATTACTAACAAACTGAGTCTTAGATACTTTTAAGAAAAGATATATTATCATATTAAAACTACAAATCCTACAGAATTTGGCGGAAAGTGGGAAATGGAGTGTATTAACACTAGGTTCCCACTCCCTAGACTACTGTGTGCAGGATAAAGCGTGAAGTTCAAAAAAAAAAGAAAAAGGACAAATATACTGTTACTTTTAATATAAAGTGATTCCTATACGCTTCCTTATGGATTTCCCTATAGGAATATGTTTTGCAGCAGTAAAAAGTAGCTTACGTCACTCACTCGTCAGCCTTCAAAATATCGTCAGTAAAAATCATAACATAACAACCCCTCTTTATATTATAAAAGAAGGACAAACAAACATACTTTCCTATTATATATTAGTATTACAATAGATGTGCGTGCAATAAAATTATAGAAAACTATTAATTTATATTTAGCTTACTTCTTTTTCACTTTTTTATCTATTTTACTACAAAGCATATAATCAAGTTACTCCGTTCTCCACTTTCTGCCCGAATTTTAAACATTATGTAACCACAATTTATGAATTATTTATTTATTTTGTATTTTTTTTAGCTTCACGCTTTATCCCGCACACAGCAGGGTAGGCAGAGGGAACCTAGTGTTAATACACTTCGTTCCCCGGAAGCGTTAAGTGGCGGAATTTAACGTCACACTTTTACCTCGACACCAGAGCGAAGAAAATAGAAATATAATTTCCACTCCTCGAGTGGGAATCGAACCCACAACCAGTCGTTTACAATCACACGCTTGTGCCACTGGGCCACGATTGGCCACAATTAATTACTAAGCTATTAATTATTCATTAATAAACCAATATCTTTCAAATAAATCTAAACGTACACACTTATGACCACCACTCTCCTAAGTTTTAACAATATACAAAAATAATTAACGTAACACAATATACTATAGTAAAATTTAATTTTAAATATTGCGAACAAACAATTGAGTACTCGCATGGGATATTCGCCTCTCCTATAAGAGCAAAGAGCTACTTTACTCCAGTGCACTCAAAGCTTTTATCTGAAATAGATGCTTATTATAACGACGTTGGGTAATTCCGTTATAACGGCGTTGAAATCTTTTTGACGGTTATGACCGGTATCATGTAGATGTAAATGCGAAAATTGCGTGCCTAGTGTCGTACTAAACGTTTCTTGTTGAAAATTATATATTATTATGAATATTCTTGAGTTCTTAACGAATTTTTTCGTGGATATATTTTTTGTGAAGGTTGCTTGCTTGTGTCATGATATTATCTGGTGGTAAGATTTTAGATATTATAATTGTGTGGTATTTTTTTTACAATATGTTAATAATTAAATAGGAAAATGTGACTTATGTATTCATAGCGAATTTTATAAGCTAATTTTAACATAGGTCATTTCATAATATTTTTGTGTGACACTGTTGTGTAACACTCCGATATTGGCGAGGTAGTCTCAAAATGCTATGTTTTAAAACTAAATCACTCGTTACTATGCAAGTAATTAGTTAATACTGTAGAATTCACACTCATCATACACTCAATCATCCTTAAAACGAATTAAAAATAGTAAGTAACGGGACTTGAATACGTGCCTCTTAGAAAACGTCCATGCACTCTTACCACTAAGCTATACGTTCTATATATCTCTGTAGAAAATTTATTAAAAACTTCTACTATCCCAAGATTAAGATTACATTTTTGGGTCCATACCACAATAGTCAAAGAAAGCCTAGTATTACGACAAACCGTTCTCCATTTCCCATTCGAATCGAGACATAAGGTGATATTTATTTAATTTAAAATAAATTAAAATTAAATAGCTTCACGCTATATCCCGCACACAGCAGGGTAGGCAGAGGGAACCTAGTGTTAAGACACTCCGTTCCCCACTTTCCGCCGAATTCGGAGGCTTGCGTGTTAAGTGGCGGAACTTAACGCCGCGCTTTACCTCGACACCAAAGCGAAGAAAATGGAAATATAATTTCCACTCCTCGAGTGGGAATCGAACCCACAACCAGTCGTTTACAGTCACACTCATATGCCACTGGGCCACGACTGGCCACAAATATAGAATTATTATTTAAATTATTTAACTAAAAGGTTATTTAGTTAAAAAAAAAATGAACTCACAACTTGTTAATTATACACTTTTGACTGCAATCCCATTAAAATATATTTCATTTATAAGCAAACGATTCATTTATACTGTACCAAGAAACACTTGTAAGTTAGAATTTTTTCGCAGCGAATGAATAATTCAATAGCACTTTTTATATTGAAAAAGTAAGAAATATGCATATTGATTAACTATACTAACTAAAGCATCCAGCCTTGTTAAAAGTTTTAAAAACGTATATTTTAAGTATAATAATTTTAAAAAGAGTTCTTTTACTGTAATATTGTAGCTGTATCTTTCAAACAAGTACTGGTATACTTATTTTTTTTTAGCTTCACGCTGTATCCCGCACACAGCAGGGTAAGCGGAAACCTAGTTAAGACATTCCGTTCGCGACATTCCGCCGAATTAGGAGGCATTGCGTGTTAAGTGGCGGAACTTAACGCCGCGCTTTGCCTCAACACCAGAGCGAAGGAAATGGAAATTTTAAATATTTCCACTCCTCGACTGGGAATCGAACCCACAACCAGTCGCTTTACAGTCACACTTTGTGCCACTACGCCACGACTGACCTACTTATTATATAGCAATTTCTAACTTATTTTTTACACGTTTTTTATAGAAATAGATACTGAGTCTTATACTCAGTATCGATTTCTATAAAAAATACTTACTTTAAACCTTTACCTTACCACTCTATTAAACAAGACGCGACATTGAGTTTCACGATCAATGCGTAATGTCTCGATCACAAGTGGAATTTGAAAAATGGAGTGAGTCTTGATACTGTTTTAGCAGATATAAGGGAAACGTGTGAAGATAAGACAAAAAATCAGTAGAACAAACATTATAATATAACTTTATTACATCAATTTCACAACAATGGCTAAATGGTTTTTCGATTAAGACAACACAGTAAGGTGAAAAGAAAACTATTTACTAAACAGTAGTGAAATAAATGTAGGAGCATTAACAACATATAAATTACATTTCCATTATTACATAATATTTTTTGCTTCACGCTGTATCCCGCATACCGCAGATTAGGTAGGGGAAACCTAGGAATAAGATACTCTGTTCCCCATTTTCCGCCGAATTCTGAAAGCATTGCGTCTTAATTGGCTTTCTGCCTTTACGCCACGACTGGTCTCTACAATGATACTATTATAATTATGGTTTCAAACATGGCATACTTAAAAATTGAAAAAATCTAACATATGTATATGACGTGACACTTGAAACAGTTCAAAAAACAGAATTTAATGAGCAAAAATTAGTACCTCAGAATGCAGAGACCGAGACATACTGTCCAAACTCTTCCTTCTCTTTGTCCCTACTAAGCATAAAACATGAAGCTATAAAAAAAAAGAAGAAAAAAAATAAATAAAAGCACAAAAAAATAAAGGAAAAATACTCCATACCAGATTTTGGTTTTAAATAACTGTAATTATTCAACACCCTTATACGGCCACTGTGTAATTATCCACGTGGAGTGTATTATTATTTCGTGTAATTATTTTTCCTAATGAGCTAGGAGGGGACTTGCTTTATATTAAACGTCTTGTCGTTTCAACTTTCAGGTGTTCTAATGTTATGTTAAACATATATAAGAAATAACGTCGAATTTTGGAGTAATTATTGAAAATTGGTTTTGCTTAAATAAAATATAGGTCGTTATAAGCCCTTTTGGTAGGACAAAGTGTGACTGTAAAAGGCGAAAGGTTGTGAGTTCGATTTTCATTCGGGGCAAAAAATAATTATTATTTTCATTTTTTAGCTCTAGTGATAAGAGAAAGCTCGATGTTGGACTTAACCACACAATATGCAATGAATCGATTTTGGGTCGAAAGTAAACAAAGTTCTTTGCCTTCCCTGAAATTAAATCCCTAAAGTCAACAATAAGTATACTTTAGTATACATGTTCATAATATATTATCGATAAATCGATAAGTCATAATCTTTAACCTTTTACTTTACGTATTTAAAGGAAGGGAGGCAACAGAATAACATTTCTATAGAAAAGTACATTTTTTTTTTATAGCTTCACAGTGTATCCCGCACACAGCAGGGTAGGCAAAAGGAACCTAGTGTTAAGACCGCCGAATTCGGAGGCATTGCGTGTTAAGTGGCGGAATTTACCGCCGCGCTTTGCCTCGACACCAGAGCGAAGAAAATGGAAATATTAAATATTTCCACTCCTCGAGTGGGAATCGAACCCACAACCAGCGGTTTTAAGTCACACGTCTGTGCCACTGCGCCACGACCGGCCCCTAAGTACATCTTAGTTTCTCGAATACAGATCTTAACTCTACATTAAAATATAAAAATCCTTGAGAAAGAAAAACCAAATAAAAATTTCAAGCAATTATAAATTCCCTACACAAATAACCACTATATTTTATAAGATTTGTTATAGAAATGAAAATTTAAGAGCAAATATCGCATAATGAGGCTCGTTAAGCCATTCTCGTCGCCAGCAGATATGTCGTAATACTAATTGAATGAATTTCTTTGAAAACACTCCCCTTTGAAAAAATAAATAGGCTTAGGTGAGCTGTAGCGAAATAGCTAGAAACTCTTAACTCAGATGTTTAGAGGTCAACGAGTTAAAGTATGGATTTTAATTTCATAATTTATTTACAAATAAATCTCGCACACAGCAGGGTAGGTGAAGGGAATCTAGTGTTAAGACACTCCGTTCCCCACTTTTCGCTGATTTTTAGGCATTGCGTGTTAAATGGCGGAACTTAACGCCGCGCTTTGTCTCGTACCAGAGCGAAGAAAATGCAAATATTAAGAATTTCCACTCGTCGAGTGGGAATCGAACCCACAACCAGTCGTACGTCTGTGCCACTGCGCCACGACTGGCTCAGTAATTAAGAAAGCAGTTATAACTGTAAAAACATAACAGCCTAAGTTTCTCCTTTTTTTTGTAGGACTATTTAAGATGAATATTTCCATCATACACTACATAGATGTAACTCTAGCGATTTTGGCAGCGCACGTCAGAATAGGTCACAGATAGTAGATTTTTCCCGTATTTACTTGATTTTTTGAACAATTCACACAATATCTTTATAAATTGTAGCATATGTTTTATTCTGATGTATAAACTATATTATTGTAAAATTTCATTAAAATCTGTACTTTTTACGTAACGAACGTCCTTACAAACTTTCACATTTATAATATTAATAGGATGTTTAGGTAATTACGTGGCTTCGGTTTTGAATAAAGGAAGGTTGGTTTATGATGTCAAACCACTCCTTTAAATAACATATCATAACGCCTAAAATAGGCTTTGTAGGCAAAAAATATATAATTTTACGATAGTAAGATTATATATTTTTTGCCTACAAAGTGACACACACTATCGTGTGTGTCACTTACGAAGTGACCTGACACTAAACTCTCTCTGACTACTATACTATGCGGTAAAAAGCGTAAAGCTGCTTACTGCTAAGCGTAAGCTAAGTATTTTTTTATTAGTGCCCACTGTCGAATCATTAGCTTTCAATTTATTTTAATATTTTATTTTATAACGGACAGTATAATTAAGGCCGGTACAGTAGAACAGCACTTTATCTGCCCTTAAATTCGATTATCGTTGATATGATTCGCATTCGTGGGAAAGATTTTTTATATATATTAATCACCCCGCTTTGATAAGTCAAAACCTGGCATTGAGTCTTGCTACTCAGTAAGCAATAATATAGTTTTAGGTACAAAGCGGAAAAGTAAACGTTCAGTTAAGTTAAAAATACACATTAACTTAGCTTATTTAGTTAACAAACTAATATATTTCAGTTAAAGTTCATATAATTTTCTTTATCTTTCCCGTAGATGTAAGTAAAAGTGAGAACCTATTATAATAATGCAAAAGCTGTATGAATAGCCTCAAACTCATATTTGTTATAGAAATTTCACGGTCAAAGTTTGTTTGCAGAGCTCTTAAACTATTTTATAACTAGGTTAGTATTCATTTGGTTAATTGTAAACCTGAAGGTTAAGGTTTCCATTTCGGTTTAAAGTAAAATTGTAGTGCAAAAAGTTTCTATTGATTAATTACAGAATATACAGTATTGAATAATACTACAAAAAATGTTACAATATTATTATATTTTTTGCTTTGTAAATTTAAATTCCGTAATAACTTTCTTGTTTTATTGACAAAAATAGAAAGAATTCCCTCTTTTTAGTCAGTGGAAAGTTATTTTATTTTTTTTAATTATTCATTTAATACAAATTCAAGTAACACAATACTCAACATTTGTTACTAACAATTTAATACTTAAAGACTATGTTAGTATGATTATTGCTTCACCATTTCCTTAGAAACGTTTAACATTATACAATCAAGTCTATTAGATATCATATTTAAGATGATGTTGATGATGCTTCATAGTCTTTATTTATTAATGAGCCACACTTTTTGCGCACAGTAGCGAAGAATATACAGTGTTGTCAAAACTCTCCGTTCTTCACTTTTTTCTTGACAATTCATGTTGAGTTGTGGAATTCAACGCTGCGCCTTGTCTTCCAGATCAAAACCAGAGACCAGATCAGAAGATCCTCTGAATCAGAATCAGAAACCACAAAAACGTGCTTACAGTCATACACTAGGCCCACTAGGCCACTGTGATATTTAGAGAAAAGAAATATTCCAAAGCTATTTTTTAAAGGAGTAACATCACCATTGCTGAGGTCACTCGTATGGTTTTGATGATCGTGGACGATGATAAGTCTAAAAATAAAATTGCGTAATATTATTAAAAGCCTAGTTTATTATTTAGCTTCAAGCTGTATCCCGCACACAGCAGGATAGGCAGAGGGAACCTAGTGTAAAGACACTCCGTTCCCCACTTTCCGCCCAATTCGGAGGCCTTGCGTGTTAAGTGGCGGAACTTATCGCCGCGCTTTACCTCGACACCAGAACGAAGAAAATGGAAATATTAAATATTTCCACTCCTCGAGTTGGAATCGAACCCACAACCAGTCGTTTACAGTTACACGCTTGTGCCACTGGGCCACGACTGGCCACAATTTATTATTTAGGCATAGTTATATTATCACAGAGAGGTCCGCACTGTCCGAAGACTGAAGCGAGACCCTCGTGTTTGGAAAATGCCGGCGTATTTATACTACCCAAAAAACTCAAAACTACCCAAAAAACATATATGCATTTGCTTTATAATAACATCTGAACACTTTACAGATTTAAAGTTGTTTTAAATGAGATGAGATTCAAAGTTACTTTAAATCGATTAATCTAACTAGAATAATAATAATAATAGAATAATTGTGGCCAGTCGTGGCCCAGTGGCACAAGCGTGTGACTGTAAACGACTGGTTGTGGGTTCGATTCCCACTCGAGGAGTGGAAATTATATTTCCATTTTCTTCGCTCTGGTGTCGAGGTAAAGCGCGGCGTTAAGTTCCGCCACTTAACACGCAAGCCTCCGAATTCGGCGGAAAGTGGGGAACGGAGTGTCTTAACACTAGGTTCCCTCTGCCTACCCTGCTGTGTGCGGGATACAGCGTGAAGCTAAAAAAAAAAAAAAATAACAATAATTTTAATCGAGATATAAATTTTTTATATGTTTATTTTTGTAGACAGACATTCAATTCAATACACTTTTTCCATTTATAATAACTCAAGTATAATTATATTAAGTAAAAGATAGACGATAGACTACTTGACCTGATGATATTGATATCGATTTTATTTATAAAAATTAATTATAAGAAGCAAAAAATATCATAACAAATAAAGCTTGTTATCAATAATAATTTATTAGTTTCATCAATTTCTTCAACCTTAATATGAATTATTTGGAAATTAAATAATTATTTCTATAGACTTACTTAGACATCGGCAGCGTCTGTCTATACACGTAATTGATTGTGGGTAAAATTCTCAATAGAAAATGGTTATTGAAAACTGACTGAATTTAGTAGGAATTGAACCCACACCTTTTGGAAACTGCACTGAAATTTATGCAGTTGTCAATAGATCGTATCCATTAATTGTTTTTATGATTTCTGAAAAAGTTATAAATTATCTTAAATATAAGAATAATAATTTAAAAATGTTAAAATTAATATATTTAAATAATTTTATCATTTATTCTTCACTTTATTAAGATACATAGATAATATTATTCCAGGCGGAATGTAAAGAACGAAGTGTATTGACACTATTCTCTTTGACTATCCTGCATTATTATTATAAAAAATATTAAGAAAAGAAAAAAAAACTTAATTATATTTTTTGCTTTACTTAAATAACCCTAATGATAACTTCCATACATCGATACTTATATTATAAATGCGAAAGTCTGTGTGTGTGTCTGTCACGCTTTCACAGCTAATCTACCGGTCCGATTTGGATGAAATTTAGTATGAAAGTAGTAAAAGTGACTGGGTCTAACATAGGCTACTTATTTTTTCAAATATCTACCTCTAAAGGGTTGAAATAAGGGATGAAAGTTTATATGAAAAATCTAAACCGCTTGACCAATTGTAATTAATTTTGGCATAAATATAGTTGATAATCTAAGCTTAAACATATGCTACTTTATTTTTTTTAAATGCGCCCCTGAGGGTTGCAATATAACGAAATAGTTCACGCGGTGAAGCCGCGAGCGGGCCGCTAGTATAAAATATAATAATATGTCATTATTAAACATTTCCACTCGTCAAATGAGTGTTATTTGCGACTACATAATTACGATACGTCATAATAAATAGCTACACACATACGTATATTAAAAATGTGGTTCGCGTAGCCAAGTGAAAAAAGTAATTAGCTACGATTAACATACTTCATAGGATTTTCAACCTTTTCACCATAAATTTAGGGGTTGAAATTGTAAACAGTTGGATAAGTGTGTATTGCGTAGCACTTCTACAATGGTTCAAGCAGGTGAGGAGTCACGCTACGACTGCTACGAGACGTAGTCGTGTGTAAGAATGAACTTTACTACTGTAGTTGTAAACGTCAAGTTTATTATATTATTTAATATATATATATATATATATATATATATATATATATATATATATATAATATATATATATATATATATATATATATATAATATTATATATCTATATATATATATATATATATATATATATATATATATATATATATATATATATATATATATATATATATATATATATGTTATATATATATTTTTTGTTGTTTCTAAGAATAATGTCCAGTACATTACGAATACATAACGAATGGTGGCCAGTCGCGCCCCAGTGGCACAAACGTGTGACTGTAAACGACTGGTTGTGGGTTCGATTCCCAATCGAGGGGTGGAAATTATATTTCCATTTTCTTCGCTCTGGTGCCGAGGTAAAAGCGCAGCATTAAGTTCCGCCACTTAACACGCAATGCCTCTGAATTTGGTGAAAAGTGGGGAACGGAGTGTCTTAACACTAGGCTCCCTCTGCCTACCCTGCTGAGGGAGGGATACAGGGTGAAGCTAAAAAAAAATTGTATTCTCCGATACAAAAATAATTGACCAATTTTTTTGAAATACTATCATTGAAACATTTTTACGGACAAAATTCGTCACATTGATGTCTTTAACTAAAACTTCTTATTACCGGACAGGATGTTTGGTTTCCGTTTTTATTTATATTCATTAAGCTTGTTAAGTTCAAATCAACACAGTAATGACGTATACTGTAAATGTATGATTCAATTATGTTAGCTTTAGTTGCGTTTGGTTGTAAAGCGCAGTTAAGTTCCGCCTCATAACGTGCAAGCCTCCGAATTTGGCGGAAAGTGGGGAACAGCGTGTCTTAACACTAGCTTCCCTCTGCCTACCCAGATGTGAGCGGGATACAACGTGAGGCTAAAAAAAAAAAGAATAATAAAGGTGAAAATATGGTTAGATTTATTATTTTTTATATTAATTAATTTTACTGTATATGTATATGTATGTCCTTTTTATAATTTTTAGGTAATTTCTAGTTTTTTCTATATTGGACTGTATTAAAGAGACTATATTATATTAGATTATATTTGATAAATTAATTATTGAATTGCCTAATATATATTAAATCTATATGAAACGGACTGACTTATTATTATATTCACATTAACTGCCACAATTGTAAAATTCTGTACTACGCTCAAAATTATCACAATTATTCAATTAAATAATATAGCCAAAAAACGAAATCTTACAAAATATTTAATTATGAAGTAGACTGAATGTCGTCAAAGTAATGGAAAGTTATATAATATAATATTAAAATACAAATTCATAAACTATACGCCAAATACCGCCCACTAGCAATCACAATGTTGCTCAATCACAAAGATGAGAAAAAAGTTTTAATAGAAATTTCACAAATTGTTTAGCTTACTTGAAATATACATCACTGTAGGTAGCTCTCTATTAAACTCATGTTTTTTCTTTCTCTGGTCTGATAAAACCAAGGACAGCGTTTAGTTACGTCTACCGATACGTAAAGTCTCTAAAATGCATAAAAGATACGTAGTAGACCTTACCTTACTAAAGGTACGTAGTTACCTTAACACTAGATTACCTCTATTATACTACAGTTGAAAAGTAGTAGGTAAATAAAATAAATAAATCTCTTATAAAAGTTACACACACGTACGGATATACATATGACATATATGTAAATAGTATGTACTTATGTATATATGTATATTGTACATACACACCACTTACTAGTCTCGTACTAGTCGTATAGTTTGTCGGTTCTACTTAATTACCTCTTTGGTTCTGGGTTCGAGTTCTTAATTACACTAAAAGAGTTATTCAAATTAGGAGTAGAGTCATTATATACTTGAATATTCAAGGTAAATGCATATAAACTTGTATAATGCTACAAAGGCGAAGTGCGCAGGATAGTTAGGTACTTAATTCCTAGAAAAGTCGAAAGCGATGGCAAAATTATGATATCTTAGACATAAAACGTAAATTAATTATGCTTGTAAGCACTAAAATAATTATATATGTGCAATCTATATTACGGTTTACGGTTTAAGAATTCATTTATTTCTCATAAGAATTTACATTCACTTATGTACTGAGAAAAAACAGTATTATATGTTGCCGTCCAGCAAAGCTTACAAATATACTTTTTGATATAAAAACAAAAAACAAACAAAAAAAATATGTGTTTCCTATACAATTTTCGAAATCTCTTTTTACGAAAATTATGCTGATTTTAACAAAATTTTGCATAATTAATACTTAATATGGGAAAAGGTACAGAAGAAATAAACATAACACATTATTTTTTCAAAAATAGTGAAACTATATTTAAAATTCATTACATAAAACCACATTCAACTCAACCAAGAATCGAACCTACACCTGTCAAATATATCACACCATTACCAAAACAACCTTAAAAACATATGAAAATTTATACTCACCATAACCCATCCCATAGCCGGAAAGCTACTTTCCCGTATTCATCAATAGCTGTCCATTAGGTGGCCATATTAATTTAGCGTGCCTTCACATCTACAAAAATGTATACAGCCTTGACAAATGTGTCACGCAACGGCATGGACGCCGCGCCGCGTTGTTAGCAATTTACTAGATTTACCTTTCGCCGTTTATTCAGTGCAGCCACATGGCCTTAGTTATGTAGAACAGTGAAATTAGAAGTGGTATATTGTTTTTAGTTAGTTAAGAATTCAAGATTGCGTGGTGGAATTTAATACTACTCCTTGTTTTACCGAAGTGAAGAAGTATGTTTACAGTAGTCAGAGAGAACCTATTGTGAAATCTCTCCGTTCTACGTATTACGTCTGAAATCGAGATATTTCTTGTTGAGTCTAGTGGAAGTTAACGATTAGTAGTAGCGCTTAGTTTGAGGTATATACTCGTTTGAAGTATGAAAAAGTATACGAAAATAGTATATATTCACTCCCACAAATAGGAATCGAATCCACGATCATCGTTATAATAGCAAAACCAGAGAAAATGTAGTCAGAGAGAACGTATAGTTAATTTATATAAATTTGAATGCAGCTTATGCAGATAGCTAAGCAATGGGCTCAAAACGCTCGAATGGTTTCCCAGAAAGGCAAATTTATCCGTTGTCAAAATATATTTTTCATATAAGACTAAATTTCACTTTAAAAAATGCTTAAATTATAAAACATCTAAATACGAATATACCATTTCCATACTAATCTACACTCTATGATTCACACCAACCGTACCTTCCATTAAACCATATTTCAACATTCTAAAATCATCTCTAAAACTCAAGTAATAAGTCTTAATTTAAACTAACACTTTTTTCAGTTAAATTCACAGACATAAGTATTAGTCGCGGAAAATTAATTAAAACCGTCTTTATTCTGCAATGCACCATTTGCCGTTAAATCTCTGAATTCACTCTTGGCTTACTATCACGTTGAAAATTATAGTTAAGCGTTCTGGATAACTTTTGAAATACAAATTATGGGATATTTAATATAATATTTTAGTATCGTTTAACTATAAGGAGATGAATTATTTAGTTACGTTTGAAAGTTACTTTAGTTAACAATAACTACTTTGCTTGCTAGTTGTCTTCTAGTATTATATATACCTAATAAAATAATAAAAAGTCTAATAAATTACAACAATAAAATTAAAGAATAACTTATAAAAAATTAAAAAAAAAAAAAAAAATAAGTTCGGATGTCAGGACTAAACTGTTGACTTCTGGTTTGTAAATTATTGAAAGCTGAGCTAAAAAAACAAAGTCATTGCAACATTGACAAATACAAATATTCTATTAAAAGTAGGGAACGGAGTGTCTTAACACTAGGTTCCCCCTGCCTACCCTGCTGAATGCGGGATACAGCGTGAGCTAAAAGAAAATGATATTTTACAGGTTTTCTTTATTCTATATAAATACCCGAGCAAGAGATATTTTTTGAAAATAAAACCTAGCTAGATCGATTTTTGTCCTCTGAAATTATCTACATACCAAATTTCATAAAAATCGTTGGACCCGTTTGTAATATGGAGAATTACTCGTTTAAATATATAACAAAACAAAAATTCTGCGTTAAGTGACGTTATTTAGTTATATTCATTTATTTTAACAAGTTTATAATTATGATATTTAAGTATAACGCGATTTCTTAATATTGAAAGGCAAAGCGCGGCGTTAAGCTCCAAGAAAGTGGGGAACGGAGTGTCTTAACACTAGGTTCCCTCTGCCCACCCTGCTGTGTGCGGGATACAGCGTAAGTAAAGTACAGAAATAAAAAAATATATAAAGCGGATAACAGAGTGTCCGGACACTATATTTTCTTCTATTCTGCTTTGCGTTATAAAGAATGTAATTAAAAAATATATTTTTGTTTCAGACATCATAAAAATCTAGCTTCAATTGAAAAAGATTTAAAATTGCAGTGTTTATATACGTTTAAGTGTTATTCACACACTTAGGCTTAAAAGTACGATAAGCATTTTAATATATTCAAATGAAATTATTTTTTTGATCTGTTCAAATAAAATGCACGCTGAGTTCTTTAATTCATTTCCTCAAATAATATACATACGTATTATGATTGCCATTAAAATATTCATATACACTAATTTTCTAAACTTAAAATTAAGAATGTCGCCCAAACGAAGCGACTTGCATTTGTATTTTATTTATTATACATACGGTGGTGGTACGAGTTACTTTGCCTACTATACTATTTTTACTTTTTTTATAGCTTCACACTGTATCCTGCACCTAGTGTTAAGACACTCCGTTCCCCACTTTAGTTTTTTATTTTTACTTCTTTTTCCAAAAATTTTTTAGTGCTTCTCTACATTTTTCAAGGAACCAACGTAACGTACTGAAACTTGTTCAGTATTCTTTATCCCCCACTCTATAACTAACGAAATAGTATTACGCAAAGTACTAGGCTAATATACTTGGCTGAAAATCTTAATTCTGTCTTGACTGCAAGTCTTTTAATTCTGCTTAGCAGGTAGTATCTTGCTCTGGGGTAGGGTAGGCAGAGAGAAACTATATACAACACCCTTTTCTGTACTAAGCATCTGAATACGAAATATTACGTAGTGAATGACGAAGCTCAATGTAACACTGACTTACCAAAGTAAAAAATTGAAAATAATCGATTTCAGGTGGAAAATGAAGGATAGAATGTCTTTACACTAGGTCCTCCTTAAATAATTCTCGCTTTAAGGAGAAAAACATGTAGCTGCAAACAACATAATTTCCCTGAGTAAAAATCGAACCTGCGAGTATAGCCATCACGTTTAGAATCAGACACAATCCCGCTATACCATGGCCGAATAAATGCGGAAAATTATAAATAGTTTGTCATTATCTTAATAAACATTCGCACTACAATGGCGACAAAATACATAATGACAATAATATTAACGACTCATCGGATCGTAGCGGCCCGCTTGCGGCTTTGCCGCGTGAACTACATTGTTTCGTTATATTGCAACACTCGAGGGTGGATTTTTGAAAAATAAAGCTTAAGTTTAACCGTGGATTATCAACTATACTTATGCTAAAATACATTACTATCGGTCAAGCGGTTTAGATTTTTGATACAAATTTTTATGCCCTATTTCAACCCTTTAGAGGTTGCTTTTTGAAAAAATAAATAGCAATGTTTGACACTGGATTTTTTACTACTTTCATTCTAAATTTCATCCAAATCGGACCGGTAGATAAGCCATGAAAGCGTGACAGACAAACAGACAGGCTTTCGCACTTATAATGTAAGTATGGAGCAGCTGTACCAGCGTCTGTGTCCACGTGAAAGTTTTCAAAACAGTTACAATTTTAAAATAAAAGTAGCCTAATTTATTTTTTGATATATTAGCTATCTAACAGTGTAAATTTCATCTAATAAATTGGTCCAGCCGTTACAGAGAATAGCTGCAACAAGCAATTTTAATATGACAAACAGACACTCCAATATTATTCACTTGTATAGATCTACAGACTAGACTAAACTAAACTATGTATCCATACTTATATTATAAATACAAATGTCTTTCTATTTGTCTGTCACGCTTTCACGGCTAATTTACCGATTCGATTTGGATGCAATTTAGAATGAAAGAAGTAAAAATTACTCGATCAAACATAGCCTACTTATATTTTCAGAAATCAACCTCTAAAGGGTTGAAATAGGGGATGAAAGTTTATATAAAAAATCTACACTGCTTGGCCGATTGTAATGAATTTTGGTATATATATATAGTTGATAATCCAAGGGTAAATATAGGCAACTTTATTTAAAGATTTTTGGCATAAATATAGTTGATAATGCAAGGCTAAACATAGGCACCTTTATTTTTCAAAAATCCACCCCCAAGGTTTACGATATAACGAAACAGCTCTGTAGTTACCGTAGCGAAGCCGCGAGCGGGCCGCTAGTATCATATAAACACATAAACCTTATAAACATAATATTGCATCTAAAACCACACTAACGCTCTGCATTAGTCATCTAATCTCTATAGTTAGAATTCCTGCGGTATTTTGAGCTTGCTAGTATCAATATGTGGTATGCACTTGTGTATACAAACATTACCTAATTATATCGTAAATTGTAATATTAATAGATGCCATCGTGGCGCAGTGGAATTAATGGGACTATATTCGATTGTTTAAGGATTCGATTTCGAGTTTTTTTTTTAGCTTCACGCTGTATCCCGCACACAGCAGGGTAGGCAGAGGCAATTTAATGTTGAGACACTCCATCCCCCACTTTCCGGCGAATTCTGGAAGCATTGTGTTTTAAGTGGCGGAACTTAACGCCGCGCTTTGTCTCGACACCAGAGTGAAGAAAATGGAAATATTTATTATTAACACTCGAGTGGGAATAATAGTCTAGCTACGTTATAAAACCGGCCGGCCGTCATGGCGCAGTTGGACAGCGTCTGACTAAACGCGATGGGTTGTGGGTTCGATTGGTTGATTATATTTAAATTATAGACATTTCTCGGCTCTGGTACCAAAAATAAGGCACGGTGGTTTTCTAACTACCTTGCTTTGAGGGAAAAAGCGTGTAGCTGTTTTTTGTAAGCTATCTCTGCTCTAGCAACTTAAATAGATCTTATATTAAAATATTTAAATATCGTAAAGTAAAAAGGTTACAACTTATCATTGACAAGTAAAAAGTTTTCAACTTGCACGTTCTAAAACTAAAGCACTGGACTGAACTGTAAAAAGTAATAAAACAGTAAAATTAAAGTAATATAAACAGTAAAATTAAATTAATATAATGCATCTATTGCATGCAAATCGTAATATTAGTAGAAATATTTCCTAAACACGTTATGAAAGCAAAAACAATTTTCATTTATCATTTCACATATCTAAAGCATGAACAGTCATAATCGATTTATTATACAAATTACTACATAAGTCACAGTAAGTGTACTGTGAACCCGACTGGTTGTGAGTTCGATTCCCACTGCAGGAATTGAAATATTTAATATTTTATTTTCTTCGCTCTAGTGTTAAGGCAAAGCACGGTGTTAAGTTCCGCCAGTTAATACTTAATGCCTTCAGAATTTGGCGGAAAATGGGCAACGGATTGCCTTAACACTAGGCTCTACACTGGTGTGTGCGGGATACGGCGTGAAGTTATAAAAAAATATATAAATTTATTAAAAGCAGCCATTCCATTATATTTGTTATTCGTAACATGACCTACAAAACTTATCGAAGTCTTCGAGCGCGTAGCGAATGATCTAGATAGATTCAGACATGATATTGATGATATAATGCCTTAAAATATTCAGCGAATTCAATGGTAAAGTAAAAAATAGCCTAGGACTAACTTTGAGATGTTTTGTATTTATTTTATAATATTTCATCTCCTTAGTTACTTATAGATTAAAATAATGCATTAATTTTTAACAATAAATCTTTTAATAAGCATAATATTTTTAATAGACATTCCATAAAACATTGAAAATATTAAATATATACGCAATTTACTATAAGACAAATCCGAATTTGGCTCGGAAGAGCTGAACAGCGGAACTTAACGCTATGCTAGGGAAATCCTACCATAATAAAAAAGACCATTTAAAATGCAATGATTCCGCCGAGTAGGAATTGCACCTACGATCATCATAATGGCAGTGAGATGCACCATAATGTTTTTCTGCAGGTTTTTTTCTATACAACAGGTTTTCTCTGACTACCCTATTTGCAGTGTACATAATGTCTTGAGACTACGTTCAATTTATCTTGAAATCAAGTCAGATAAAACGAACTAGAGACAGAACAAGGTGCAGAACTTAACGCTGCACTTTGTCTTAGTCACTAAAGAGAAATAAAAACAATTAAATATAATCATACCCCCGAGTGAAAATCGAACCCATAACTATCACGTTAACAATCAAACATCCCATAACATGTAATTTTAAAATATAATAAATACAAAATTTAAAACGAAAACCACGATAAAAGGCTAGTATTAAAATAATTGCCATAATCTCGTCCGTCACTCCCCACACGGAGATTATGCGGCGTGTAAGCTACGTATATACTATATAGGTACGAGCATAACATATACATACAGTGTACTGTACTCTACGGATCCTACGTCAACGTTTTTCATAAACAACGCTCAGGCGAATGTTAAACAGCTTCAAATTTCCTATGTCAGCCTGTTTCACTTGAAGCTTAACATAATGGATAATTATGTGTGGATATATACTGTCGTAAATAATATGGGAAGACCTGATGAGTGGGTTTTTTGGTTTAAAAATAAGGTATGGGAGTAATGTTTGGTTAATGTTTTTTATGAACTGGTTGCAATTTGCAACTTTGCTTGCATTAAATATAAATTTTTGATATTTTCTGTTTTTCTGAACTTTTAATATAAGGGGCCAGTCGTGGTGCAGAGGCACAAAGTGTGACTGTAAAGCGACTGGTTTTGGATTCGATTCCCAATCGAGGAATGGAAATATTTGTTATTTCCATTTTCTGCCCTGTGGTGTCAAGGTAAAGCGCGGCGTTAAGTTCCGCCACTTAACACACAATGCCTCCGAATTAGGCGGAATGTGAGGAACGGAGTATCTTAAGACTAGGTTCCCTCTGCTTACCCTACTGTCTCCGGGATACATCGATGTATCGATGTGTATGTTGGTTCGATTCCCATTCCTCAAGTGGGAATCGAACCCACAACCACTTGTTTTACAGTTACATTTTGTGCTACTGCGCCACGACTTGACCCAAATAAACATATATAATATTTGAAATAACAAATTATTTTTAATAAAATCTCTCTAAATAATATTGATATTCAATTAAAATTGCATACGCATGCATACAAAAAGGTAATTGCTACGTAAATATTTTCAAATTGCTAACTCTAGTACTCGAGTCACGTATCATCATTCAAATATGATTTAAAAGTATAACGTGTCTATCATAAAGCGTTTCGCTTTTATTAACTTCTCTCACTGTTTGAATCGTAAAAGAATTTTATTGGTTGTACGAACAAACATAGCTTAATAGCGTTTATTATAATTGTTTAAGATTTCTTTTGTATTATAAAACTTTCTGAATATAAGATTCGGTTTTTATATAAAAATTCTTTATAAGTTTTTTGTTTTAATATAAATCTTTTTTCTTTTTTATTCTTGTTTATTAGATTTTTTTATTAGTTTTTAACTATTAATACCTGAATGACTAAATTATATCTCCCATTTATAATACAAAGTTTTAAATTTTAAAGATATTTATTGGAAGAAATTATACAGATATTTATTGTCAAGTTTGAATGAAGGAATCTTGCTTTACTTTACTTTACCTAACTGATAAAATCACAATAAATAACATATAAAAAAATGAAAACCATAACCACAATCAGCCTTAAATAAAATTGTTACATACTCGTATTCTTATGAACAAAGCAGCACCTTCATACTTCTGAAATGTAGTTCGGCAGACAAAGACAGCTTATTATAAATATATACCATTATCCACTTTTCGCCAGAATTCTAAACATATTAAGTTCCAATATACCATTCGATTTTGGAGAACAGAGTATTTTGACACTACATTTTCTCCGACTACATAGTTATAAAATACAAGCTATAAAAATACTATTTCACCCGTGGGGGGACGGGTTAAGAATACAATTTCCCTCCACCGCTGAGTAGTGTCCCGTAAAAGGCGGGTAGCTCAGTAGCTTGGTGGTAGGTAATAGATTCGTTCTCCGACTGTCTCGCGACCTCTATCATGTCAAAGACGAACCGCCAAACGTCTAATCATGTGTTCCGGTTCGATAGCATGTAAGCCAGTTCTTTCTATAATCCCACTATACCCATCCTTCCTTCTTTCTTCTCACCTTCATTCTCAAAGGCGGCAACGCATCTAAAACTCCTCTGGCGTTGTGGATTGTCCATGGGCGAAGGTAACCATTCACCATCAGGTTGTCCTTCTGCTCGTTTGCCTCCTTTATTCAATAAAAAAAAGAATTATTATTATTCCCCCAAATTGAAATCAAAGCCATAACCACCACACTTACAGCTACCAAACGCTTTCCCACTGCACAACAATGTTCACAAAATAAATAAACCCCCAGTATTAGCAATAACCATTACCATTGGAAATAAAACATGCCTTTTAGGTCATTGAACAAAATGAAATGAACAATTTTACGATAAAAGTAACAATGTGCTATGATTGGCGTAAGCTTACGTGTAAATGGAAGTAGCGTATATGCCCTATTATTACCCGACCACGATAAAAAGGATTTTAAAAGTAATTTAACGCATGTATGGTGGTAGGAGTGCATGTACATATTTAATTTTGCTGGATAATTTGTATTAACTGAGTAGATATTAGTATATCTCAACTTAGTGGCTCTTTTTTCCATATTTCGGTAATTAAGATTAATAAATTGTCTTAGTTAGTTAAAATTAATATACAAACCTATTATATTAGCTATGACATATTTATATTTACTTAAAATTACATTAACCAAGCAACTTAAATCAGATAAATTATTTTAACGATATTATAACGTAATATCATCGTATTAAAACATACTTAGACTACAGTCTATACAATAATGCCACTTGTATTTTTTAGCTTCTAGTTTCTCCCATATATAGGTGGTCCGCCTGTCTGTTGTGATAGAAAATGCGATGGTTATGAATTTGATCTTACTTGCAAACATATTTAAAAAAATATAAATAGTCTACTTTCATTTCCGCCACAGAGGAACGCAAGAATTAGAGTTAAGTTACGTAATGTCCTGCAAAATGCTGTAGATTCTTAAAGTTAATAGAAGTTTTAGTAGCAGTTGTAAGTTCCGCCACTTAACGCAATGCCTCCAAATTCGGCGGAAAGTGGGGAACTAAGCGTCTTGACACTAGCTACCCTCTGCCTACCCTGCTGTGTGCGGGATACAGCGTGAAGCTAAAAAAAATTAAAAATAAAAAAAAAAAATATAGTAAAGAGTTAAAAATTTAATTTAAATTTGATGTGCAAGAATGTATCGGCCCTGCTACGTTACAGTAGTGACAGTATCGGCATTGACAGCAGTTATAGCAGTAACAACATTTTAAAATAATCATAAATCGGCTTAATTGTTTCATCTAGAAACATTAGATTGAAAAAAATAATGGGCGTAATAAAATACATATACTGTAATTCTCACTATAACTAATATAATTTATAAGGAAACATTGTTACAAATACACTTACATTTTATTTTTATAAATTAATTTTTATTCTAATTATTTAAAACATCTTACCAAGTACTAAAAATTTAATTTCAATCCACCAGGTATCCCCCTATCATCAGTAACGGGGACCGTCACTCGAGTGTCGTCAGTAGTAGGCGGTGAGGCAGACCTACCTTGCGATTCGCGTCCGCCACAACGCAATGACAGCTTACTGCTTGTCGTTTGGTACAGAGATGACAATCCTGTTTACAGGTAAGATTTTTTTTGTAAAATGTAATTTTTTGTCCAGTTTTACGCTTTATTCTAGATAGTAGGGTAGTTAGTGTAAAGACACTCCGTTCTCCAATTTCGGACCGAATTGAATATAATATATAGTGAAAAAATAAAAGTAATACAAATACGTATGCAGCTGTAGAAAAAAAAAACGTTTAAATTTATATATTGCTTTAATTAAGAGTTATTTAAATGTAGAAATAAGTATAGTAAATATAATAGGATAAATCGCTTAGGTAATTTAAAACGTAATTTTAGTTTGGAGTAGCATGTCAATGTAATTTAAGTATTGTAATCAAAGAATTAAGGAAAAAAAGGATACGAGACTGCGTGTCTTTAGTGTTTAATTATTTAAATAAAAAAAAAGAAAAATAGTGAAAAAATAAAGATTTTTTTTTTAGCTTCACGCTGTATCCCGCACACAGCAGGATAGGCAGAGGGAACCTAGTGTTAAGACACTCCGTTCCCCATTTTCCGCCGAATTCGGAGGCATTGCGTGTTAAGTGGCGGAACTTAACGCCGCGCTTTACTTCGACACCAGAGCGAAGAAAATGGAAATATGTATTAAATATTTCCACTCCTCGAGTGGGAATCGAACCCACAACCAGTCGTTTTAGTCACAGGCTTGTGCCACTGGCCCACGACTGGCCAATAAAGATGATTATATTATAATTATTTCACATAATGGGAATCGAACTCACGACTAATCACGTTAAAACTCAGATACTGTTTTACTAAACCACGATATAAACGCTTATTTGCTAATTAAATATACTTATTAACTGGGACAAACTTGTAAACATAATGGTCAGAACTTTTATTTTATTGTACTGTGAATGCAAACAGCGGTGTTAAGTTCAGAAAGCGGGGAAAGAAGTGTCTTGACACTAGGGTTTGTTTGTCTTTGGCTATGGGGAAATGCATAAAGTTGCACATAAGTATTATTAAGTATAATACATTTAATTGGGGCCGGTCATGGCGCAGAGACACAAAGTATGACTGTAAAACGACCGGTTGCGGGTTCGATGCTCACTCTGGTGTAGAGGCAAAGCGCGGCGTTAAGTTCCACCACTTAACAGGCAATGCCTTCGAATTCGGCAGAAAGTGGGGAATGGAGTGACTTAACACTAGGTGCTCTCCTTCTACTCCTCCTTCACCTGTTGTTTGTGGGATACAGCATAAAGAAAAAATAATGTTGAGATTTTTTCTACATTTACTCTTATAAATTGATGAAATCTACATAATATTATTTTATACGTATCGCAAAGTGATTGTGTCTTCTTTGTTTTACAAGAGTAAAATAGATCTCTGTGAAAGACATATTGAATATTAGCCTTAAGGTTTCCAGGTAAAAGCTACAACAAAGCCAGGTAAAAGATACAAGAAAGGCATTAAATAACTTTTATAACAAATATTGATTTATTTTTCTTCAATAATAATTTGCCATCGTAGCACTATGGAATAAAATCTGACTGCAAACACGATTAGTTATAGGTTCGATTCTCAGTTAGGGCAATGATTATATTAATAACATTTTCAATTATCTGCTCTGGTATTTGAAACAAAGCGCGGCGTTAAGTTCCGTCACTAAACGCAAAGTCTCGATTTTAGATGAAAAGTAGAATCGGAGTGTCTTGACACTAAGTTTTATCAGACTTCTCTGTTATGTGAAAAAATAATAAAATTTGCATTCCTTTGAAGATAAACTTAAAAAATATATTGAAACAACATTTTTTGTTGAACATTCTGCTCCAGTGATAAAGTAAAAGTAAAACAAAATAATAAAATAATAAAATTTTCAACTCAAACCAAGAATAAACGTTAAAACTACTTGAAAAGATACAATAAGAAAACTAGCCGTTTAAGAGAAACTCTTAAACCGTTACATTTTTAAAAATACTCGCGCTCCTTTAATTCCGAAATCATCTCTCAAGATTTAAACAGATATCACAGTCTAGAATTTTATTCGAGAGAGAACTTAATTTCTATGAAGCATTAATCTTAGCGTTTCCTCGCTTAAAAACTTTTGTATTTTAATACAGAGGGATCTCGTATAATAAAACGTTAAGTGGTAATGTCTGTTGAAGACAATGACGATATAAATAGCTACCTAAAGCGTTCTAAGCTCTGCAATGGGTGAAAAAATAATGGACTTTCGCCCGTCCTGAACGATGTTTACAAAGATATTCTGGAACTCCTGCAAGAATAGGATTTAATATAACAAAAAAAAAAAATAGCTTCACGTTATATCACGCACACAGCAGGGTAGGCAGAGGGAACCTAGTGTTAAGACACTCCGTTCCCCACTTTCCGTCGAATTCGGACGCATTGCGTGTTAAGTGGCGGAACTTAACGCCGCGCTTTACCTCGACACCAGAGCGAAGAAAATGGAAATATTAAATATTTCCACTCCTCGAGTGGGAATCGAACCCACAACCAGTCGTTTACAATCACACGCTTGTGCCACTGCGCCACGACTGGCGACATAGCCACATAGGATTTAATCTTAATAACAAATAGAGAGCTGTCATAGAAAGGTATATAGAAATAATGTGTTTTTCCAAATATACTTATACCTATACGAGTACGACAAAGGCGTGGCGACGTTGAAAACTTTTCGTAGTTTTTGTACTGAAATAAATATTCTTCTTTATGTTTGTCTTTTATATATGGATTAGGGTTTTTATAGTTGCTTTTTTATTTTATGTAGTAAAGATAGCATACATACATACATAGTTTTATTTTATGTCCACACGCAATACTATGAAACTGAATTTAGTGCGAGTGTCTATGTGAATACTCCTTGTATAAATTTCAAAGCAAATTAGAATGTATTTCCAAGAATCTGAACAAAAGTGGTTGTTTAATAAATAATAATTTGACATTTTAAATTAAAATTATCATTAGAAAATTCCTTAATTTTAATTATTCTCTTGAATACGTCTAGGTAAATATAAATAAATACAGTATAAATTGATGTATTATTTATTGTCCAAAGAAATATACATAATTCTGGCCAGTCGTGGCCTAGTGGCACAAGCATGTGACTGTATACGACTGGTTGTGGATTCGATTCCCACTCGAAGAGTGGAAATTATATTTCCATTTTCTTCGCTCTGGTGTCGAGGTAAAGCGCGGCGCTAAGTTCCGCCACTTAACACGCAAGCTTCCGAATTCGGCGGAAAGTGGGGAACGGAGTGTCTTAACACTACGTTCCCTCTGCCTACCCTGCTGTGTGCGGGATACGTGAAGCTTTAAAACTATTTTATAGTATTTCATATACTGGATTATAATTCTTTACCCGCTCTGATAAGGCACACACAAGACACGCAGACACGCAATATCAGGTATTTGGGCCAAAAGTGGACAATAAAGTGTCTATAAAATAATTTCTTTTTCATATCTGTATGTTTTTTTTAATATATTTTCAATCATCACAAAAATGGCAATAATAATTATCTGATAATTAAATAATTAAAAAATGTTTGTGAAACAAAACCAATAAGTGCAACATCACGCTAAGGTTAAGATAAAGTATGGTTTTTAATACAAAATTACGTCAAATAGAAGTTGAACCGACTAGCATCGCCACATACAACTGGTTTAATTGCACACAAGTATTCCTTTTAGTATTTTTTTAGCTTCACGCTGTATCCCGCACACAGCAGGGTAGGCAGAGGAAACCTAATGTTAAGACACTCCATTCCCCACTTTCGGTCGAATTCGGAGGCATTACGTGTTAAGTGGCGGAACTTAACGCCGCGCTTTGCCTCGACACCGGAACGAAGAAAATGGATGTATTAAATATTTCCACCACTCGAGTGGGAATCGAACCCACAACCAGTCGCTTTACCGTCACACTTTGTGCCACTGTGCCACGCACTAAAATAATTAAATTTCAATTTTTTACTACCAACTCTAAATTACAACATACATACAAACATACATATAAAAAGTAAAGTATCCATTACACGAGGCTTTTAAAATTACTTAGGACATAACTACATACCTACATTTGTTTTGTTTAGTTACTTATGAAAGTCAACATTAGTATCACGGCGATGTTAGCACATTCTCGACGCCTACAGCTATTAGCCTCCCCTGGAGGAAAACTTATTGTTGCCTTGGTTTTATATATTTGGCTCTCAGTTATGATTTTGAAATTGTAAAACTTAATTTTCTTACAGATTTTATATTTTTTTCTGCATAACGGGTAGTCAGAGAATAAAGTGTGAAGACTCTCCGCTTTTTGCCCGAAATCAAGACATTGGGCGTTGAGTAGCAGAATTCAATGCCAAGCTTTGTCTAATTTATATTAAGGATATTTTATTACCATAGTAATTCTGATGTGTTGTCCGCGATGAACACGACATTTAGAAAATAATTTAAAGAATGGTCTTGAATCTTTTACTTCTTTCCTACTAACATCTTTTTTTTAAAAAAGACATTTAAAGAAATCGTATAAAAATTTGAACGCAGCGGGATTCGAACCCGCGCCTCCTGAATACCACTGAGCATGCGTCCCATGTGGTGAGAGCGCCTGAACGGTATTCAGGAGGCGCGGGTTTGAATCCCGCTGCGTTCAAATTTTTATACGTTTTCTTCAAATGTCTTTTTCAATTTTCCTAAGTGTGGAATAACACTTTAAAAAATTTTAAAAGTATCTTTTTTAGTTTCACGCTCTATCCCGCACACAGCAGGGTAGGCAGAGGAAACCTAGTGCTATGACACTCCGTTCCCCATTTTCAGCCGATTTTTTAGAGGCATTGTATGTTAAGTAGTTTACAGTCACACGTATGTGCCACTGCGCCACAGCTGGCCCCAAAAAATCTTTGACAATATTAAGATAGTAGGAAGCAGTGCTACGTTACGATATTCAATACGCAATATCTTGAATTCGAGTGGTAAGTAGAGAACGGACAGTTTTTACTCTAAATTCAATTTGCCTAGGAAGATTATCATTAAAAAAATACATATTTATAAATTTAGATACAAAATAAATTATTTCAAGATATTATTTAAATATTCCACCATTTTATAAATCGCCTCGCAATAATGAATAGTAAACACTAGAATATCTAAATTTCATCACAAAAATGAAATTCTAGCTAATTGTCGGTAATTAAATTAAGTAGCTTTGAAACACAATAGTTTAATTGCGTAGCGTCCTAAAAACTGGGATCTCGCACAGCGTAATTACTATAAAATATATCATAATAATTTCGTGCCTTTTTCTAATTTTAATAATGAATCAGATAGAGAAAAAATGATGATACATAAATAATTACTTATCGTTGAAATTTTAATAAGTTGAAAATATTTACAAAAGGTGAAACTTTTTCTTTCTTTTTACAATTAAGTGTCAAGCACGGACGTGTGACTGTAAACGACTGGTTGTGGGTTCGATTCACACTCGAGGAGTGGACATATTTTGATATTTCCATTTTCTTCGCTCTGATGTCGAGGCAAAGCGCGGCGTTAAATTCGGCCACTTAACACGCAATGACTCCGAATTCGGCGGAAAGTGAGGCACGGAGTGTCTTAACACTGCGTTCCCTCTGCATACCCGCTGTGTGCGGGATATAGCTTGAATCTAAAAAAAAATTGACACCATTGTGGTGCAAAGAGACAGCAGTAGTTGTGGGTTCAATTCCACTTGGGTAACGAGATTATTTGAATAATTTTCATTTCTTTGTCCTGAAACAAAAAAAAGAGTGGCGTTTATTTGCGCCACTCGCCATTCAAAGTCTCGAATTCAAATTTAAAATGGAGAACACAATATTTAAATGATTCTGTATTCTCTGTCTCTTAACAGTATTCTTTGACTGCTATACAGGAATAATCTTGAAGCTATTATGTTTTTATAAATCATTTAATAATTTAATATAAGCGATGTGGATAATGGCCTATAAACGTAATAGTCATAGGTTAGACTCCCATTCAGGGAAAAAAATATTAAAAATTACTTATAAGTTATAATTTTTCCATTCTGTCGAAACAAAACGTGGCGTTGAGTTAAACTAGACAACAATCAAAGTATCGAATTCAGCTGTATCATAGAAAACGAAGTGTTTTGACACTCTGCCATCTTTGCGTTGCCAAAAAATAAAAAGCTTATATATAAGAAAGAATATAATGAACAGAAGTTGTATTATATTACATATGTACCTATGTAATATATGTACATAAGTAGGTAATACCCTATTGTCAGTTCCACAAGGATAAGATACAAAAGCCCTTTTTAATTAATAGAACGAATTTATTTACTTTGTCACTAAAAGAGGTTTTCGGATTATGGTTTATAGAGGATCAAGAGAATGTTCCACGAAAAAACATTTAGAAGCTTCTTATATATTTTTTTTTTTTTTATATACAAACATTGTTTATTCTTTGAATTTTACGCTGTATCCCGCATACAGTAGGCTAGACAGAGGATATCTAGTGTTAAGACACTCCGTTATCCATTTTTCGCCGAATTTTGGAGGCCTTGCCTGTTAAGTGGCGGAACTTAACGCCGCTCTTTACCTTTCTCGAGTGGGAATCGAATCTACAATTAGTAGCGTTTACAATCGAGTTGTGCCCTTGTGTCATGACTGGTCTCAAGCATATATAAACTTTTGCTTGTTATATGTATGCCAAAATAATTTAGTTTTAATTCACTCGGGCGCTGTATATAACGCTCAATTAAAAATAATACTATTTTTGTATTTATTTCCAAAATTATTTGTAGTTATTTATTTTTTGATGTACTTTAAGAGAGATATCAACCCGACCAGTTATAAGAATAACTTATGACTCACAACGTTTACAAGGACTACTAAAGGTAAAATCTCATTTTTCCCCGTTCCCATAGGATATCCTCTCTTAGTTCCCTATACCTAGGATATACCATTTTTTCCAACTCTCAGTAAAAAACCCGCTCACAGCAGAATATGCAGAGATAAGCTAGTATCAAGACACTCCGTCCCCCACTTTCTGCCGAATTCAGAGGCATTGCATGTTAATTGGCGGAACTTAACGCCGCCCTTTGCTTCGACACCAGAGCGAAGAAAATGGAAATATTAAATATGTCCACTGTTCGAGTGGGAATCGAACCCACAACCGACTGACCCCTAAATATTATTAATATTTATAATTATATTGATAGGTAAAATTAATGTAATGTAGATTAATCCACGTAAATATGTAACAACAACTCAAAAAACGCTATTTATCCTTCAAAAAAACCCATCAAAAATCACAATCAACTTGCGCAAAATTAATTTTCATAATGAAAAATGCTTCTAAAAAGGAGGATTCTCTAAAGCAATGAAAGCTACATATGTTCTCACTGACAGATAACGAAAACAAGAAAAAAAAAAGATACGCCCAATAATATGAGCCTCGACAAAGGGTCGACCCTTTTTATATTCGCTGTCCAAAACTCACGTAGCGTAAAATTTCCGCTATAAGCTTTGTATACGAGTACATGTAATATATTTTTGCTACTTTTTTAAATACATATTTAGCGTGCAATTATGTTAAAATAAAAATGTTGAGGCCAGTCGTGGTGCAGAGTGTGACTGTAAGGCGACTGGTTGTCGGTTCGATTCCCATTCGAGGAGAGGAAATATTTATTATTTTATTTTCTTTGTTTTGGTGTCCGAGGTAAAGCGTGGTGTTAAGTTCCGCCATTTAACACGCAATGCCTCCAAAAATTTGGCGTAACGTGGGGAATGGAGTGTCTTAACACTAAGTTCGCTCTGCCTAGCCTGCTGTGTGCGGGATACAGCGTGAAGGTAAAAAAAATAAAAATGTTATGTTGAGATGTAGTGGTACCGTGGTGACTGTAATAGCGATGGTTGTGGGTTCGATTCTCATTCGAAGTATTTATCTTTGAATTATTATTATTTCTCCACTCTGGTGATAAAAAAGCAATTCATGGAGTTGATTCAATACATTTTGTTTATAATTTTGGATTAAAAACGGGGGACAGAGTGATTTAACTTTATTATATTAATTATTTAACTTTCAATAATTATTTACTTTACTAGCTTCTCTTTGTCTACCTGATTATGCGACAAAAGTGAAAAGCTTTAAAAAAATATTATATTTATTTTAAAAATATATGAGAAAGTTAGCTTCGTTGAACTTTTGTTGTGTGTCTTTAGAGACTCATGACAAAAGTGTTGGAGTCAACAAAGTAGCAAAATAGGGATAATGGCCTAGTCTAAGTCTATAAAAGCGAATAGATTTAAATAGTTATTAAAAAGTTTATAGTATTTTAAATTATGATATATGTGAGATTTAAAATTGTTTCTAATATTGTGTGTGTAGTTTTTATATTAATAAATATAGTTGCGGCCAGTCGCGGCGCGGAGGCACAAAGCGTGACTGTAAAGCGACTGGTAGTGGATTCGATACCCACTCAAGGACTGGAAATATTTAATATTTCCATTTAACACGCAATGCCTACGTATTTGGCAGAAGGTGGCGAATGGAGTGTCTTAACACTAGGTTCATTCTGCCTACCCTACTGTGTCCAGGATATAGTGTGAAGCTATTAAAAATTGTTCTGTTGTCCTTATTTTTATTTTCTTTTTTTTCATCATGGATAGGCGACATGTATAATATAGTTAAAGCTATAAAAATAATAAATTATTTGTATTATAATATTAAATGTAATAATTATACGCATACTACCTATCTAAAATAACTTAAGCTATTAATCATGAAATCCTTTCTCTTTTATAAAGAAAATTGGATAAAATCCCGTTTAGTGTTCGTTCTCCAAATAACCTGCTACTAAAGTTTACCTTTCACCACCCAATAACTTTACCTGTACTTTGTCTAACAATCACTAAGTAAGTAACTTAGGAGTTTCTTATGTATGTATAGGTGATGTAAATGTATAACAATATAATTTAAATTGAAATAGGTAGTTAATATTTGTAATTTATTATAATCAGTAAATTGCCATTTGGCCTTATCGCCGTCAACAAGCCACGCAGCGGGATTTCTCGCTAAGATTGTGCCTTCTAGTAATATATATTTAAAAGTCAAAGTCAAAATCATATATTTTAATCAAAATAAAAAGTTACATGCTTCATTTTTTGTATAATATCAAAGCAGTGCAAATGAAATATCATTATGCAAAACAATTGATTGTGGGTATAAAAATACTTAAGGGGAAATTTCAATAAAAATATAGAATTCAAATTTTAAAATTCAATAATATAAAATTCAATTTTTTTCACTCCAATAAGACAAAGCGCAGCGTTTAGTATGCATACATTCTCTGGTTAAGTGAACGCTTAAAACTATCTATACTTATATTATAACTTGCGAAAGTCTGTCTGTTTGTCTGTCACGCTTTCACGGCTTATCTACTGGTCCGATTTGGATGAAATTTAGAATGAAAATAGTAAAAAATCCAGGGTCAAATATAGAATACTTATTTTTTCTAAAATCCACCTCAAAATTGTTGAAATCGGGGATAATTTTTTTATGAAAAATCTATACCGATAGTAATAAATTTTAGGATAAATATAGTTGATACTCCAATGTTAACCTGGGTTACTTTAAAAATCCTCCCCCGAGGGTTGCAATATAACGAAACAGTTGCGTACTTCAGGGGGCGAAGCCGCGAGTGGGCCCCTAGTGATTATATATATTCAAGAATTCATTTAAAATACTCTATTTTACAATAGTGTCTATAAAATTACTATTTCTACTATTATTAATATAATTCTACCATAATTAAAATTACATTTAATTGATTTATAACATTACACATACAAATTTAAACATAGTTATTTACAATTCGTCTCAATCAGTTAATTGCAAGACTTATGACCTTATCGCCGTCGTAAGCTGGGCACGCCGGGATTTCTTGCTAACATTAATCCAGGTTCAAAGACAAACGAGGTGGCTCTGCCCGCCTATTTAGCGGATATTTATAAAGCAAGATAGATGTTTGTGTGTACCTGAGCGAAACGTTTTAAATTTTGTAGGTTTTTCCTAATTTATTTTGCGGTTTTTGTGTTTATTGTCTTTAGATAAATTGCAAGTGCAAGTGGAGAGATTAGTGACTAATTTCTCTATTTTCGTTCTAAATTATTGTGTAGCTTAAAATAAGTTAAGATATTATTCAAAAAAAAAATTAAATAGCTTCACGCTATATCCCGCACACAGCAGGGTAGGCAGAGGGAACCTAGTGTTAAGACACTCCGTTCCCCACTTTCCGCCGAATTCGGAGGCTTGCGTGTTAAGTGGCGGAACTTAACGCCGCGCTTTACCTCGACACCAGAGCGAAGAAAATGGAAATATAATTTCCACTCCTCGAGTGGGAATCGAACCCACAACCAGTCGTCCACACTCTTGTGCCACTGGGCCACATTATTAAAAGTAAAAAAAATATAAGTTTTTTTACGTTCTTTTATACGCTTTCTAAAAATGTTAGATTTTGACGTTACTCGTACGCAAATGCGGACGAGTAACATCAAATTGATAAGACATAGTAAAAAATGATATACAGATTATCGTAATATTCTGTTAACTAAAACATTACAAATACTTTGAATTAATAAAATAAATATAATAAGTGGCCAGTCGTGGCCCAGTGGCACAAGCGTGTGACTGTAAACGACTGTTTGTGGGTTCGATTCCCACTCGAGGAGTGGAAATATTTAATATTTCCATTTTCTTCGCTCTGGTGTCGAGGCAAAGCGCGGCGTTAAGTTCCGCCACTTAACACGCAATGCCAAAATAAATATAATAAGCATTACCATTTATTTCATATACACTTTTATAAGAAAAATCTACTCGTTGCTAAGGTAACGAGTGGTTTACGCGTTATTAAACCTTAGTTACGCATAATAACTTATGCTATTCAACGAACAGGAATCAAACCAATAACTATCACGTAACCAAGCAAGTCCACATTGACCTATAACGGTAATTCAACATTGTACTATCACATTGAAATATTTAACTCATCATTAGATAGCCTTAAAATCTGATATCTGAATTTAAAGTGCTTGAAAGCAGTAAACAAGATCGATTACAGATAAGTAAACACGCTAGCAACTTCACAATAATACTTAAAGGGCCTACCTACCTTTGAAAGCTGAAACAAAGCGGTGCTTAATTAAATTTAGGTCAGATTTAGTAACCATTGAGGCGCAATGGGTCAGTGAATGTAATTGCGATTGGTTGTGGGTTCAATTCATATATGAAAAATGATTATATTTAAATAAGGAGGGAGAAATGAATAATTAAAAAGGAGAAATAATTGAATTGGGGCCAGTCGTGGCGCAGTGCATTTGCAATGCATTAAACGATAAGAAAAAATGCGGAGTTGAACTCCGCCACTAAACATTGCATATTACTGGCGGAATTCAACGCCTTCTATGGGGTAAAAAATGTAAAAATAAATCTGATTGAAGTATTATTATAAATACATAATTAAAGGAATTAACTTTACATATACCTACTGAAAGTTTGATCTATTAGGTCAGGTAATGAACATCAAAATGGGGATATGAAATAAAATCTACAGTTGTATTTGTTATAGCATTATAAAGTACGGTCACTTTAATGTTCTATTACGTTACGTAAATTTAACGATTTACGCTTTTTACCGTGTACCAGAGTCAGAGATAACCTAAGGTCAAGAAACTTTATTTTCCACTTTCCGCCTGAATTCGAGACGTTGATTGGAGTATTAGTTGCATAGTTGACGCATGTTTCAATTTTATTCGGTCCCCGTCGCCCGGCTAGTGACGGTCGAGAAGGAGTACCGTCAGGTTTTAGTGGTAGCGGCGTTACCATCTTGCCTTACCATAGTCCCATATAATCACCTCCCGAGTCCCCATTCGGGCTGGTATCGGTAACGGATTTCCGGAAGTTAAAAAAAAAATAAAAAAAAAATGTTTCAATTTAACTATTGTTTTTGATTTAAATTTCGTTTAAAGGTATAATCTAAATTAACAATCTAAGGAATTTTCTAATTTAATTAAGTTAAAGGTGGTTCCCGATATATAAGCAAAATACTCTTCAGTTACTATACAAAGAAATCAAACTAAGATAACAACAGTTATATCTAGTATACGCCATTCTGTTAAGTATTAATTTATTTATTGCAGAGACCTATATTATATTGCCAAAAGATACGAAAAACTAATTCAAATTACTTCTTTAAAAGGATGATATGGGTTTTATAAGCGCAAGATTAACTATTATAAAGACATTTTTTTGCGGCGTTGACTTACGTTTAAGTTACGCTTAAAGATAAAATGTAAATAACAATCTAAGGGATTTTTTAATTTAAATATGTTAAGTAAAGCATGATATGAGTTTGTGTGAAGTAAAAGGATGATATGAGATTAACTTTTATAAAGACATTTAATTGCGGCGTTGAGTTACGTTTAGTTTAGAGATATTCTGTCAGAAAGTGCGGAATGGAGTGTCTTGACAATAGATTATCTCTCCTCTTATGTGTGAAAGAACTTGAAGCTGGTCAACGAAAAATGGAATCCAGGGTCTACTTAGAAAACATTACGTGGCTCTTTCTCCAAATTGTATTTGTCATATTCAAAGTTACATTAATAAGTTATAAATAACAGTAGTTCGGCAAATGTTATATGAAATAGAAGTTATTTTGTTTGCACGTTTGAATTTTCAGCTGTCGCAGTTGAAAATAACTCTAAAACTCATTTTGTGAAACACAGAAACTATGATTGTGATATATTTACCATTTGCTTTGACATCCACTTTGAGACGGTAGTATTGAATTATTCATATATATTAATTTTCAATCATTATTTTGCATATTCCTGAGTGTTTTTGTATAGTGGAGTAGTACAAAGGACCTACCAAAGTAAAGAACATAGTGTCGATATATTCCGGTTTCATCGACATTTAGAACGCTTCGGTAAGATAAATTTACTAGACTGATCAAGCAAAAATAGTTTAAATACAATTTATTATAAAAAATTTCTTTGAGAGAGAATTGACCCTTCAACCAATTACCTTGTCCTTTTGTGCCGCGGTGCTACATTTTAATTCCTTGCCCTTTACAAGGTCATCATTTTATCATCATTTATTTTTAGGTCTAAGGCCGCTTTTATGCATTTTTATGCTACTTCAGTTATTATGTGTTGTGTATCTTTAATATTTTTATGCTGCTTTACGCTTTTTACCGTGTAGCAGCGTAGACATTGCGAATCTAGTGCCTAAACGGAGTGTCTTCACTTTCCGTCTGAAAACAAGACAATGCGTGCTAAAAAGCGGAACTCAACGACAAGCTTTGTCTAAGACGAAAGAACAGAAAATGAAAATAATATATAGTAAATTCATTTCCCTGCGTGGAATATCAACCGACAACCATCGCGCTTATAGTCTGACCTCACCCCACTTCGCTACCTATCTCTCTATATCTTTTTATATAGTATGCAATAAAGATATTTTATAAGATAAGCTTAATACTAAAGCTTTAAATGTCAATGAACCTATTCTATTTCGTAGAATAGGTAACAAAGAAGTCAACGCTGTCACGAAATTTAATTACTGTTTGAACGTCGTCCAACTGAACTCAACAAAAACTATACGAATTCACTTGTGCAAATAAAACCGTTTGACTCACATATGTTGCATGCAATTTAATTTCACTTTAAGAAGTGTAGGAAATTGGCACCGAATATCAAATTAATATTGGAAACTTAATATTGACCTAATGTGAATATATTATTGGAAACGAACATATTATAGTTCTTTTAAACATTTTTAGAGTGTTATTCCACACTTAGGAAAATTGAAAAAGACATTTAGAAAACGTATAAAAATTAACCCGATGCGTGCGCATTGCTCAGTGGTGATAGCGCCTGAACGATATTCAGGAGACGCGGGTTCGAATCCCGCTGCGTTCAAATTTTTATACGTTTTCTTTAAATGTCTTTTTCATATTATAATTTTCTCGTATAGCAGGGTAGTTAGGGAGACTTTAGTGTCAAGACACTCTTTATTTTGTCTGAAATTGTTATTCATTAAGCAAATAGGTAATCTATAATATGAGTTTTTTCGAATTGTTATTTAATGTTACGGGTGTCAGTGTTGTCAGTCTTACTAGAAGCTACTGTGATTTGGGAAGCAAATCTGTTGAGAAAAGCCAGCGAGAAACGCAAAAGTTGCTCTTTTCATATATATGCATAGCAGAGTAGTTTAAGGGAACCTAGTATTATGATTGATTTTATTCTCCAATTTCCTAAAATTAAGACGTAGGATGCTGAATTCTGGAACTCAAGAAGTAATAAATAAAGTTTAAATATAATAACTATCCCAAACGGGAATCGAACCCACAATCAGTTGCGTTTATAGTGAGACACTACGAGTATATCCCTGCGCCATGATATATTATTTTCACAAATCCATATCCCGGCGAATTAGAAGCCTTTGCGTATACATAAAACGTACAGTAAAAATCTTCACAACTGACCTCAATGACAACTTCTTACCAAATTTCTTCAACCCTAACACATATATCTGGTGCCGAGGTAAAGCGCGGCGTTAAGTTCCGCCACTTAACACGCAATGCCTCCGAATTCGGCGGAAAGTGGGGAACGGAGTGTCTTAACACTAGGTTCCCTCTGCCTACATATAGACGAGTACATTAAAAAAAAGCGTGCTCATACGAATTTCTGAAAATAAATGAAAATTTTACCATTTCTGTCGACTTCAAAAGTCGGTATTTCTTTGAATCCCGCTGCAATAGTCAATATAATAAAATATATAAACGGGACAGCATTTATTGCGGGTCTTTTTCGCTCACGCGACTTAGTGTAATTTATATTTATTTTATTCTTAGGATATATGTACGTGTGTAGGTATTTATGTGTGTTTGATACTTTTGGCTGCTTTTATTTTGGTAGGTAGTGTAAAATGTGTTCTTTTATAAGAGATAGGTACTAAATATACTAGTATCCGTACTTGTATTATAAATACGAAAGTCTGTTTGTTTGTCTGTCACGCTTTCACAGCTAACCTACCGGTCGGATTTGGATGAAATTTAGAATAAATGTAGTAAAAGTCGCTGGGTCAAACATAGGATACTTATATTTTCAAAAATCAACCTCTAAAAGATTGAAATAGGGGATGAAAGTTTATATGAAAAATCTACACCGCCTGACTGATTGTAATGAATTTTAGCATAATCCAAGCTTAGACATAGGCAACTTTATTTTTTAAAAATCCACCCCTGAAACACTTACATAGTTTACGCGGCGAAGCCACGAGCGAGCGGCTAGTACTAAATATATATTGGCTCAAGTAACATAACCGGAGTACTTTCTTACAATAATTTAAATGATATTTAATTGCCTTACGACTTTTTCCTTATATTTTCCCTAAATACAAGTGAGAATCTAACATTTAGAAGTCGCATTTTCTGGCTTCTGCGGTATTTCGAATTGCATATTGAAAAGTGAATCTCAACTCAGTCAGTCTCAAGTCAGACTTACGGGAGTGAAAAATGATTTTAATTTAAATACAATTATTTTCTGCATAGCAGTCTAGATAATTCAGAGTGAACCTAGTCAAGTCACTCCTTTCTCCACGATCTGCCAGAATCTTAAATATCGTGTGTTAAGTGACGGAACGTAGCATCAACTTGTTTGTTATCACCAGATGTGACAAATGAAAATAAATTAAGTATGATCGAAATAGGCATTTAGAAAATGTATAAAAATTTGAACGCTCTTGCCACGGAGCAATGCTTTCCTGAGGAACGCATGCTCAGTGGTGAGACCGCCTGGACAGTATTAGGAGGCGCGGGTTCGAATCCTGATGCGTTCAAATTTTTATACGTTTTCTAAATGTCTTTTCAAATTTCCTAAGTGTGGAATAACACTTTAAAAATGCTTAAAAGTTAAGTATGGTCGTTCTCTCTAAAAGGGGTCGAACCCACAACCATGGCATGTACAGTCAGGCCCTGTCACACTGCGTCACGATGACCTTGATAAAAAAAAATCTACTTGAAAAGGGATCTTTGTAACAACAAAGGCGGCTTTTACAGCCAGACGATGTTGTTTAACTATTAGTAATTACTGCTCAACATTCATTAATTACCTTAAATAATTTTAATTTCTTCGTACTAATGTTCATGGCTTTAAGTTTGGGCGAAGTTATAATAGTAAAGTTTTAAAGTTATAGGTTTTATTAATCGAATATAAATAAGTTAGTTTCTATAATAAAAAAAAAGTTAGGGGAAACAAGCTAAGTAAAAATGGACACTATTTTCTTCAAAATACTATGAAAGAAATGAAATCATCATGGTGTTGTATTAAAGCGGCTAATATGCGATAGTTGTGGTTCGATTTTCACTCGTTAGAAAAATATTTTAATAATAATATAAATATAATAGTTTTTATAAAAATAACAGTTTTTTTACATATAAAATCATTTCATTTTTTCGGCTAATAGGACCAATTCAGAGCTGATTTGCGCCACTCGACATATAATGCCTTTAATTTGAGTGATATATAGAGAAAAGAGGGGCCAGTGAATGTAAACGACCGGTTGTGGGTTCGATTCCCACTCGAGGAGTGGAAATATTTAATATTTGTATATTCTGCGCTCTGGTATCAGAGGCTCCGACACTTAACACGCAACGCCTCTGAAACGACGGAAAGTGGGGAACGGAGTGTCTTAACACTAGGTTCTCTCTGCCTAGCCTGCTGTAAGAAAAGCTGAGAAACAAACTTTAACTTTACAGCGATATTATAAATTATTGCTATGACGATAAGTGTATTTACATAATATAAAATATTTATTACGAACTTAAATATTAAATACTAAACCAGTGAATACAAGCTCAGAAGATTTAAACAGAAAATAGAATATTAAACCGAGAATTATTAGGCACTTGATAACGGCTGCCTTTCGACTGGTTATAATTTAAATTTGTCTAGACAGTAAGCTGATATCATTTGATTTTATGTAAACTATATTTTAAAGAGAATTATGTTTCAAATATTGCAAATTTATTATATTTTTTTTATTTATTTGCCTACCTTTTGTCTTCACGTAATAAGACCAACTGTAGAACTATTTACTGACGATTCTTATGTTATAATTGATAAATTTTTCACAGATTACTTGCTTCTTTCAGTGTTTAATAATTTATTTTCATAATCGTTGATGTAACCAAAAATACTTTTAAGACATCTAGAAGCAACCTGGTAGTTGTTAACGCTATTGGTTAAAGGTTCGATTAAAACACAGTAGGACTAATGATCATATTTAAAATATTCTCTGCTATATCTGCAATATTTTATATGTAAAAAGGAGAACGGAGTGACTCAGCTCTCTCTGAAATCTCTGTTATGCAGCAAAGTACCAGTCTAATGTGATATTCGAAGTTGAAATGTTACATCATACGACGACAAGCTACCATTTTTATTCAATTTTATATTTTTTCAGTATTAAAATATAAAATTTTCTTTTGTTTACACATCTCCATATGGCGTAGGCGGAACGAGCTGAGTGGTACATCAATCTTTTATCAATTTTCCATTTTCTGACTCTTTTTGTTAAGGCATTTGTTAGTATTTGTAATCTTGTAAAATAATATGATTGGCTTTCGCCATTTTCATACGTTTTAGTGACCTTTTTGATACTTTTGGTTTTAAAATGACGATACAAATACAAAAATATACTCGATTCATGCTTTCCTGCAAAGCAGAGTAGTCAGAGAGAACCTAGTGTCAAGACACTTCGTTTTCCTCTATCCGCTCGAAGTAAAGATACTGCATAATGACTAGCGGAAATAAACGCCGCGCTTTCTCTTAGATACTAGAGCAGCAAAGTAAAAACAATTTGAAGATAATCATTTCTCAGGCTATAGAAGCGTATTGGGACAGCGTCTGACTATAAACGAGATTGTTTTGGGTTCAATTTTCACTTGAAGGAATAATTATATTTAAATTATTTTTGTATTTTCGCTTGGTACATTAAAAAAAACGCGGTGTTAAGTTCCACTCAAAACGCTCTTGATATCGGGCGAAAAGTGAAGAACGGAGTGTCTTGACACTAGGTCTACTCTGGCAAGCTGAAAAACGGGAAAAAGGCGTAAATTTCTATGCTACTTTACAATAATTAACTCACTTAACCCCAGTTCAAGAATACTTGAAACATTCGGCTCATATAAAAATAGTAGTACTTACAATGTTTTTACAACTTCCATTAGGAAGCTTTGAAAGGTATATTTTTTAACATATCCATTTTCTGTTAGCTTAATCTACTCTTCTAAGAACTAATTTTCGCTTGTTAATTATTCTGACTACTTTGTTTTTTTCTTTAGATATGTACATATATGTATGTCGTCTATATATGAGGTCATTGTGGTGCATATGACAGCATCTGTATATAAAGGCGATTTGGTTGTGAGTTATTTCTTCGTCCTAGTACGTAACGTAGAGTGCGGCGTTAAGTTCCGAGACTCAATAATATTGGGATATCGGCCAAAAAATCAGGACCAGAATGTCCCAACAGTAATTAGTCTTAGACTATGCTGAAAAAGAAAAGAATGTATATACATAATACGGAGTATTGAGAAAAAATAACAATATATAATTTTTAGAAAATATTTTTTGAATTTTCTCTTTAGGAAACGTAACCTGTATGATTTTATATGAATGATACTTTTAAAATTATAAACAACGATACATTAGTTCGTTACCAACATACCTTCTACTAGAACTAACCTACTCTCTAGACTGCATAGAGAAAACGATACATTTCTTCGAAAAGGAATCAAATTCGAGACCATCGCTATAAAAAATAATTTCCCAACTGCGCCATAAAGGTAGAGGTAGATACTTTACTCAATTTACGATACTCAGCAAAATAATTAGGTTATCACATAAAATTTTCAAGGGAAACCCTATTGAAATTGATTGCGGTAGAAATACATATTAAACTTTAACATTAGCATTTAGGCTCCCATATTTATCAATCATTCTCAATTCTGGTCTCTCGGTAATTTATTTTATTACTGTGTAAGGGTCGGAACAATGGCAACGAATCTTTGTTGTAATCGTCCAAAATGTTCCAAAACTGAATCCCTCGGAGCAGGGGCTCGCAAGCTGCGGCCCGCTTAATAAATATAAGCTGCCCACTAAGTTTTTTTTTAATATAAAACCATTCCGCATTTTTTTTTCTATAAAAAAATGTGATTTAGGCCGGCCAAAAAAGTCAATACGCCCTAGTGGTGCAGTGGGAAAGCGTCTGATTGTAAACACTACGTACTAGTTATGGATTTGATTCCTACTCGAGGCAATAATTATATTTAATTTATTTTCATTTCTGCGCTTTGGTACTTAAGACAAAGCACGGTATTGAGTTCCACCACTCAACACACAATGCTATGCGAGAAAAAGCGCAAACCAAAAAATAACAAAAATTGAATAGGTTCGTTTCAGCGGAAAGTGGGGAACAGAGTGTCTTAACACTAGGTTCCCTCTGTCTACCATATAGATACGGCGTTAAGCTAAAAAAAAAGAATAGCTTCGTTACTCAAAAGGTTGCTAAACCCTGCCTTAAATTGAATAAAATACTAAAAATATATATACAATATACGATATTTACTTAATATTTTCAGATCTTATTTATTATTACATGAATTAGGCTTATGAAATACCCGCGAGTATAATCAGTTTGATAAAAGATGGACTTGGGTATTATGAGTGAACATTACGCTTATTGCTTTTAGGATCATTCGCCTAATAATTACCGCGTTTGAATATATTCTACTAATGTTTCGTTTTTCTTTGCAAATGGCTAGAAATTAGATCTGATTTTTGAATAATTACGTATTAATTGTAAAGGAAGATTTTAGATTATTTTTTACAAAAATATAATGAATGATTTTTTTATTTGGTTCACGCTATATCCCGCACACAGCAGGGTAGGCAGAGGGAACCTGGTGTTGAGACACTCCGTTCCCCACTTTCCGCCGAATTCGGAGGCATTGCGTGTTAAGAGCGAAGAAAATGGAAATATTAAATATTTCCACTCTTCGAGTGGGAATCGAACCCACAACCAGTCATTTTGCAGTCCACACACACGCTTGTACCACTAGACAACGACTGGCCACGTTATTTTTTATAATTATTTATTTGAACTAGTGCTTGAAGCTTAATAAAGTAAATATATGTGTTTGAATTACATTTTTTTATAAAGCGACATATATATAGTCTTCTCTGCTAGCGTCAATGTACGACAAAGGTATGCATCCGTTCTCTATTTTCCGCGAATTTAGATTCTCTGAGTATTGAATAAGGGAAGCTATTGTCATATTTTACCATTTACAGCAAAATCTACGGTAAACCATATTTGTATATTATATATGCATATAAGGATATGTGTGTGTATGTATGTATGTATGTGTATGTACTTCCATACACTTGTATATAGATCTATTTACAATGTATACTCTTTCTCATTCTATTTATTCTTTTTTCCTACTCGAAAGTTGCCTGAAACAGATCTGTCATTTACAATATTATCGACATAATATTGATATTAAGGTGACGTATTGTATTGTTTAAAATATTAAGATCAATATGGTTTAAAAAGTCTATGTGGTGTACAATAAAGATTGTTTATTTGTTTAGGATAATTCATTACGTGTTATTTGAACTCACATCTAATAAACGCATTTGGTCAAGTTTTAAATGCGCTTCGATTGACGGCTTATTACGATATTTTCTTATATTAATTACTTTTACTCAACTTTTGTTAAAAATTATTACTATTGCCAGCAACTTCTTTATATATATAACCTGTGAATGATCCTCTTACATATACGTAATCTTACAATAGATATTATTATATATCTTAAAAGTCAATTTCATTCCCAATATACCTCTCTTACTACCAACATCCACTAACCTAAATTCCACCAAAATTAAAAATAAAACAACCTAACAACTAGCACAGTAATCCCCTGATCCCAATTAACTTTTCTTTGTTTGATTGACCGCTTAACTTAAATTTTGAGCTGAAATTTAACCTTTTTATAATATGAATTACACACCCGGTCTACATATTACCTTTAATTTGCTCGTTTCGTCGGGCTTGCACCTGCGGCACTAGCAACGAACGGCTTGTAACAATGAATTTAAGCCTGGAATTATTAAAAACCTTTGCTGAAGTGAATATATTTAAATAAGGAGTATCGTGTGCGAAAAATTTTATACGTTTTACGAGAGAAAATACATATTTTATGGCGACCGGCCAAATGATTCTGTTGAAGAGGGGAATTTTTCAAGCGTAAGCTGTCGTTCGTTTGATTGAACTACTTATAGAACTTATTTGATGGTAAATAGTGAAATTTTAACGTTGCTTTTAGTATGTGTTTTTCTTGTATAGTTAGTTAATAGAAGAAAACACAAATATTTTCGTTTAATTCATTAATATTTCAATATGGTTACTTAAAGTCGTATTAAGATAAATAATACACTGATTAACTACATTTGTTTTAGCTTCACGCTGTATCCCGCATACAGCATAGTAATAGAGGAAACCTAGTACCTATTCTAACGCCCCGTCTCCCATTTTCTGCTCAATTTTGGTGGCATTGCGTGTTAAGTCGTGGAACTTAATGCCGTGCTTTGCCTCGATATGAGAGGGATAAAAGTGGAAATATTTAATGTTTCCACTCCACGAGTGGGAATCGAACCCACAACCAGTCGTTTAAAGTCACACGTCTGTGGTTCAGCGCCACGACTGGCCTTAATTAAATTTGATATTAATGTTTATTTTAGTCAAAAACACCAATTAACAAAAGTAAAATTTGTTAATTGGCTGTTCTAATAAATCTACCTACATATTTCGGGATTTCAACCCACACCCATCGCGCTTATTTCTCACATTTCAAATACCTATTATACTACTTTATATTCTTTATATTATAAAGGAGTACAAGGAAATAACAAACAAAACACTAATTGGCTTCCATAATACAATATCAATATAAAAGAGGTCATACATTTTTAGCTGTCGATTTTTAATACCGTTAAAGGATTATTTTTATCTTGAAAATAAATTGCGTTAAAACTGAAAATCCTTAGAAATCCGTGAGATTTAGGAGGGGTGGGTAACTGGAACAATAAATTTGCGTGGGTTGAAATTAAAATATTTACTGGTTTTTTTACGATAATTTAATATACTATTATAGGAGAACGCTTTTGTTTGAGCTTTTTTGTAACCATTGTGGTATAGTGGGACAGTGCCAGACTGAAATTGGGATTAGCAGTGGGTTCATTTCCCATTCGGTAGAATGAGTACATTTCAATTATTTTCGTTCCTTCACTCTAGTGAAAATACAAAGCCTGGCGTTCAGATCCGCCCGATTCAAGACATTACATATTGACTTGCAGAATTCAACGCTATACTTTGTCTTCTTGCCACAGTGGAGAATTAATTAATTTAAGTAGAATCTAAATTGCAACAAATGGGAATCGAACCCAAAACCAATTGGATTTACTCCTAGCCACTGTCCCTCTGCGGAACAATTACCTCTATCATTTTATACTTAAAATAAAATAATCAGTACACTTTTAGTGGTTTGAGTGGCCAGTCGTGGCGCAGTGGCACAAGCGCGTGACTGTAAACTACTGATTGTGGGTTCGATTCACACTCGAGGAGTGGAAATTATATTTCCATTTTCTTCGCTCTGGTGTCGAGGTAAAGCGCGGCGTCAAGCCTCCGAAATCGGCGGAAAGTGGGGAACGGAGTGTCTTAACACTAGGTTCCCTCTGCCTACCCTGCTGTGTGCGGGATACAGCGTGAAGCTAAAAAATAAAGTATACTTTTTGGAATATTGTTTTCATTGACCTCTGACGTTTTCGCCACGTGTCTGAGCCTGTTAACAATATGATATTTTACCCTCATAACCTTATCAGGTCGCCTAGGAGGACAAAAATATTTTTTAAGCGCACTTCTATAAGTATCTATTGAGAAAATTTACTTCGACACAATACAATGTTTTATAATCGAGCAAAAGGCAATAATTAGACCATCAGAACACTTATATATCACTCCATACAACTCTGAACCTGCTTTTATTTAAAAAAATTCTTCAAATACAAAGTAAATTTAGAAATAACACATACCATAATAAAATATTTACTTCACTCTACCCCCTTTTCTGCCATTTTAAAAAAGAAAATATACCCAGACTATCTAGTTAACAACACACAGTGCTTATTTATTAGTGTCCCGTTTATGTCACTCCACCAACATGCCGTAGCTCGGCCGCACCCGCTAGTCTCATACATTTTGCATTGCAATTAGTCAGTTTAGCTTACATGCGACTAAAAACGCATAAAGCAATTGTAAAAGCATTGCATAATGTATAGTGGAAGATGATTATCGTGTATGTTAATGTTGGTATGTATACGTAGATGTATTAAGTATTAAATAAAAAAAGCCTTTTTTTTAGTTTCACGCTGTATCCTGCACACAACAAGGTAGGCGGAGGGAACTTAGTGTTAAGACATTCCGTTCCCCACTTTACGCTCAATTCGTAGGCATTGCGTGTTAAGTTGCGGAACTTAACGCCGTGTTTTGCATCGACACCAGAGCAAAGAAAATGGAAATATGAAATATTTCCACCTTCCTTTACAGTCACACTTTGTACCTCTGCGCCACGACTCGTCCCATATTTTTTTACATGCTATTTGTTATCGTGCATATAACATTTTAAATTGTAAAGGAAAAACGTCGAACCTATTTTACGCAACTTACGCAGAAGTTGAAGTTAAGTTTATGTGAACAAGAATTGCAGAAATACATTAAACTAATAATATAAATATTACACATGTTTCAAGGTATACTTTTGTATGAAGGTACTCTCATACTGCTATGGCAACGACTACAATACTAGACTAGTAGTATCTAGTAGTAGAATCTAACCCTAAAATATGTAAAACTCATCAAGACGCTAGTACGCAAGATAGAACGTATAAATTAATTGCTTATAACTATTTAAGAGGCGCGGGTTAAAATTACTAAGGCTACATTATATTTTCTTAAAATATATTTAATTTATTATAGAGACAATTAACTGTATTAATTTGAATGTTCTGTCTTTTATAATTTTCATATGTTTATAATTTTTACTTTTTACTTTATTTTATTATTGCATGTTGTGGTTGTCTGCAATTGGAAAAATATTTAGTTTACGTTTGAAATTAATTTAATGTGAAAATATTGTAATATTTCTTCCGTTGACGATCCTTAATAAATAAATAAATAAATTAATAAATAAATAAATAGAGTGTATTTCCGTTCTTTTCATAATATTAAGTAGTATGATTCAATTATTCATTTGCCGCTGTCGTAAAGAAGACAAGCAAAATAAAAGTGCGGCGTTGAGTTCCGCCACTTAACAAGTAAGGTCCAATTTGGGCTGAAATTAAAGAACGGTGAGGCTTAATACTAGTTTTACTCTGACTGACTCTTCTTTTTTTTTAGCTTCACGCTGTATCCCGCATACAGTCGGGTAAAGTAGAGGAAACCTAGTGCTAAGACAATCCGGTTCCTAACTTACGCCAAATTCGGAAGCATTGTGTGTTACGTGGCGGAACTAAACGCCGCGCTGTCGCCTCGATACTAGATCGAAGAAAATGGAAATATCAAATATTTCCACTCCTTAAGTGGAAATCGAATCAACATCCAGTCATTTACAGTCACACGCTTGTGCTACTGCGCCACGACTGGCCCCAACTGACTAAGTTTTCTTTGAGGAAAAATTAGCCTTCACGTTTTTACGTGGGAAAAGTGAAGAACGGAGTGTCTTGATATGTTTATACTCTCTGAATTCCCTACTAGACGACAAACGCCTGAAACATTTACCACCAACCATAGTCACTGTTAAAAAAACAAAAAATTCAAGTGAAACCGTATCTACATAACATTCTATATGGAATTTCAGAGTGGATTATTCAAGCGTTACTTCATTCAGATGATTCTTACACATGAATGCCTCACATTTCTAATATTAATAAGATTTTCATGCGCCCGTGTTTTGAGAAAATTGAGACGCCATATCACAGCTACTTGCTAACTTAGCTTTAGGCTTTTAACAGGTAGTACGAAATTCTATTTTATATGTAGTAGGTATAATTTATTTAGAAGCCATCGAGGTATAGTGTGTGACTGTAATCATGTTAGGTTGCAAGTTCGATTGTTACTCATGGAATGATTATAGTTAAATTATTTCCATTTTCTTGTTTTTGTATCTAAATCAAAGCGCGGCGTTGAAATTTACCACTTATTACGGAAACTTTAAAAATTTACGCCTTGCTATGTGGAAAATTGTGAAGAACAGGTTTTTTATTTGGACAAAATAAGATATTTCGTTTTAATTAAACGATGCGAATTATTGTAATTTTAAGCCAAAATGCGTAAATATTTTTTCCATATAGTTCCAGCAGGGTAAGCAGAGGGACCTAGTGTTAGGACACTCCGTTCCCCCACTTTCCGCCAAATTCGGAGGCATTGCGAGCTAAGTGGCGAAACTTAACGCCGCGCTTTGCCTCAACACCAGAGCGAAGAAAATGGAAATATTAAATAATTCCACTCTTCGAGTGGGAATCGAACCGACAATCAGTCGCTTGACAGTCACACTTCATGCCTCTGCGCCACGAATGTCCTCGATAGTAGGTATATTTGAGTCTTCATATTCATTCTTTATATAAAGTATTCTTCGAATGAAACACAAGTAAATAAAAATCCGTTCATCCACACTTTATTTTAACCGAAAAGTGAATTATATTTTTAACATACTATTATTAGCTATATTTCAAAACATTTCTGCCAGAATTTGACACATTTCTGCTTTCAGATTTACTTGACAAGTTTATAATGTGTAACTTTTTCATATAATCCAGATTTCTCCTTTAAGTTTCTTTTCTTAAATGATTTCTATATTATCTATTTCACACTCGTATGTTCATACTATATTATTAAACTTATCCTGGGGGCCAGTCGTGGCGCAGTGGCACAATGTGAGACTGTAAAGCGACTGGTTGTGGCTTCGATTCCCATTCGAAGAGTGGAAATTTTTAATATTTCTATTTTCTTCGCTTAGGTGTCGAGGCAAAGCGCGGCGGTAAGTTTCGCCACTTAACACGCGATGCCTCCGAATTCGGCGGAAAGTGGGGAACGGAGTGTCTTAACACTAGATTCCCTCTGCCTACCCTGCTGCGTGCCGGATACAGTGTGAAGCTAAAAAACAAAGGAAATTAAACTTATCATTATGGGGTTACAGAAACGTTGTTTATGAATTTTACCTCAACACTAGTGATACTATTATTACGCCATTAATTGTCAATTACTGTCCATTACTGTCCATTTTATAGACATTGCGTGTTGAGTTACGCAATTTAACGCATTTTATTTTATCAGAAAGGGGAAATGAAAATATATAGCTTTCTCCCATATAAGAGCATAGGTAGAAATAAATTATTGTGAAGATATTTCTATTTCATATTCCACGCAAACTACTTTGGTCCATTCGACACGTGATGTGTGTCGAAAGGCGGAACTAAATGTCATAGCATTTTTTTATAATGAATTTATCAAGAGGGAATACCTTCCCTCCTTCCTACCTTCGCCAATGATTTACAAGCTTCGTGCTTTGTCTTAGCTACCAGATCAAAAAAATAAAATTCAAATATAATCCTCTGAGAGGGAATCGAACCTACAACCTTCGCGTTTCAGTCAGATGCTATCCAACGCAACCACGACGGCTTTATCCCCCTTATATAATATTCAATAATATAATTTATAGCTATAACAGTGTAACTTAGTCTCACAGTAGAATAACCGCATAAGGCGTAGAGAGCTAATAACCGTTTTAATAGTCCATTTTGTCGTCAGATGTTCGAGCATAAATTGCCCTAGTTCCAATGCATTTTGAAGCATGGCTAATTCAATTATGGAGAGTTATAATATTGACGCTGTATATATTAGATTCAGTCAAATGATATTTCATTTTGTTAGATTTTTAGAAAAAATGTAAGATGGTTGTAGTCTTACCCGCACACAGCAGGGTAGGCAGTAGGAACCTAGTGTTAAAACACTCCATTCCTCATTTTTCGCTGAATTCTGGAGGCATTGCTTGTTAAGGTCAAAGTTTAATGCCGCGCTTTGCGTCGACACCAGAGCGGAGAGAATGGAAGTATTAAATATTTTCATTCTTCGAGTGGGAATGAACCCACAAACTGTTGCGTTACAGTCGCACTTTATACTACGACTGGCCTCATATATGTATTTCCTTTTTTATACAAAACTTTTATAATATAATAATTAATAAGAAAAAACAATATATTAGTTGAAAAATGTTTACGTAAGCATTTAAGAGCTTTGCTCACTTTTGCTGACGAGGGGAGGTAAATAATTGTAGTAAATCTGCTTAAGTTATACTTGAACGGCCTGTAATCAGAGAAATTATGGTGTTGGACACTAAGACGCTCTATTCTCCACTTACCGAAATCTACATGTTGTGTGTTGAGTTGCAGAACTCATCGCCATACTTCGAGCGAATAAAAGTATGTACTTAATTATGAATGAAATTTCATATAGATTTGCCTTGACAAACGTTTCTTACCTTTTGACTATTGTAGCAACTTACTTAGCCACGGTGTAACATTACTAGAAAAGAAAAAATATTCAAAATATATACTAAAATTTCCACGAACGGAAATCGAACTTACACTAACCGCGTATACTCAGTCATCTTTTTTTAAACATAAAACGACAAAACTTTCAAAAATATTATTGCGTAAAACCATTGAAAAGCTTTAAAATAATTGAAATTACAAATTGAATTAGTGTTGTGACTGACAAATTGGTAAGCGGAATACCTAATGACACTGAAAATACAGTGCAGCGCTTCAGGGAATGAGTTTTACTGATTTAAATCCAATATGATTTAAATTTTAATGATATATTACATTATATGCATATATTATACTTTGTGGATTTATAATATATTTTTATTTTACTATAGATAGTATTAAATAATTGTTTCTTCTAACTAATATTTTCTGAGAAAACAATTTTTTTTTTATTGAATAAAGGAGGCAAACGAGCAGAAGGACCACCTGATAGTAAGAGGTTACCTTCGCCCATAGACATCCACAACACTATAGGGGTTGTGGGTGCGTTGCCGACCTTAGGGATGAAGGGGGGAAGGAGGGAGATAGGATGGGAATGGTGGGAATAGGGAGAGAGCTAGCTTACATGCCATCGAACCGGAACACATCAACAATCAATCAATTGTTTAAACTAAAAAAAATATGTGTGTTTGTTTTTTGTGTCACACATATATTCAGTTCTTCACATTCTGCCCTAATTTGAAATATTTGAGTTAAATTTGAAAATTTTGAAATAGTTGATTGGCAAAACTATATTCGTCGAGAACAGAGTAGAAAAAGGAATATTATTTAAATATAATAATTCCCACGAGCGAAGATAGAACCCACGATTATCACTTTTATAAGCAAATCGTCCTTACACTGTGCTTCAACGCTTCCTACGTTATAATATCAAAACATAGATACAGCTGTAAAGCTATTTATAAAATTTACTTTTTCTGCCTCCCACATTTTGAACAACGCGTCGAAACATAACATTTTATTACACTTGGAAAACTTTGTTCAATAACCTCTCAGAAAAATGGTTCAAAAATAAATTTCGTTGTTTTATCGTTGTTTGGTTTGGATGGAAGTACTGGTGAGAGTGCGGTAAGAATCTTGTTTCCAATAGCATTGCTTATACTTTAGAACTTTCGATAAATGGCTCCCAGCAAATTATTGAAGTTGTTGTTAACTTGGAAATCTTTTCATCAGTTCACTAAGTTACATTATGAGTAAAAGTTTTGTCTCGTTATTTAATACTAGAGCCGGCCGCTTTCCTTCTTCGTTCGTATTTTACGAGATAATTTCTGTTTGAAATGCTTAGAAAGTTATGGTAGTAATAAGAAGTAAAAAATAAAGTCGCTTTATTATGCGTTGCCGTGGCAACTTGTATGTCACTTTGTACAAGTTTATGTCAAACAAACTATAGTGTTTTTTTAATGTGTTATCATTGAAAAATATTGACTACTCTTCTCTTATCATATAGAAACTTAATTAATTACGTTAAATGATATTTAGTTCAAAAAGAAAAGTCGAAATCTTCTCCTTTACGTATATTACGTGAAGGAGAAGATTTCAAGTCGTTGTTGTAGTTGTTGTTAGTATAATATTTAATGTACACATACATTAAATATTATACTTAAGGTACTAAAAACTGTGCCAAAAACTTTATAAGACAAATGGCGCCTTTAGTTCCACCATTCATTCAGACGAAAAGTGGAGAACTGAGTGTCTTTACACTAGGTTCTCTCTGCCTACCCTACTTTCCGGTGAAATATACGAAGAACTTAAAAAAGAATTATGAAATAAAGGATAAATATTTTCCCATTCCATTTGTGGCCAGTCCATTCCATTTGTGGCCAGTCGTGGCCCAGTGGCACAAGAGTGTGACTGTAAACGACTGGTTGTGGGTTCGATTCCCACTCGAGGAGTGGAAATTATATTTCCATTTTCTTCGCTCTGGTGTCGAGGTAAAGCGCGGCGTTAAGTTCCGCCACTTAACACGCAAGCCTCCGAATTCGGCGGAAAGTGGGGAACGGAGTGTCTTAACACTAGGTTCCCTCTGCCTACCCTGCTGTGTGCGGGATATAGCGTGAAGCTATTATATTATTATTTTATTAATTTTTCTCATGAATTATTAAATAGAATTGAAAAAACCTAGAACACCTTCCATTTTCTCACCCTATAAAATCCAATAATAAATAAATATATTTTTCTACACTCAAACAATTATATTTGATCACTTCTTCTAACAGAAACGTTATTTTTAAATGTGTTTGTTTATTTACTTAATGCGGCTTCGTTTTTCTGTACGTAAACATTGCTGAGTATTTTTACGTTCTTCTTTATTACCTTGGTGTCCCTCAAGGGCTATTAACGAATCGGCCACGCTAATGTTGCGGTGAATAAAAAAACTAAAATGAAAATAGAGGTTACTTCGTTGACTTTTTGATGAATGTGTATGAATGTTTTTTTTTTAATGGGGTGTCTTGTATAGTTAATATACTATTACGTAATAAAATGATGACCGGTGGGAATATTATGTGACAAATTAGTAAAGAAATTAAATGTTAATTTAATTATTAAAATTATATTCTAAATGTGAAGGTTTGTGTGAATGTTTGGTACTATTCAACGTAAAATTACTGAATGGATTTTAATGAAACTTTACAATAACGTAGCTTATACAACAGAAAAAAATATAAGCTACAATATATAAAATATCGAGTTAATAGGATATTTGCGGCTAAAAAAAGCCTGCCACTGTATGTATCTATTAATGATGTATTAGCCTTTATAGCAAAGATGAGAGACCATAACTACAATTTTCACTGTCAAAGAGCTGATATAATACAAAGTAAGTTAGGCTTCTTTGATTTTACAGTTATAACTGCTTTCTTAAATTCCTCGCGCATGAAGTCGCGGGCACAGCTAGTAATACATACTTGTATATTTTAGAATATATTTTTTACTACGGCCATCGTTAAGTAATTAGACAGTTTTTCAACTCAACACACAGTGTTTTGATTTCGGGGAGATTGTGGAGAATAAAGTGTCTTGATACTAGGTTCTGTCTAAAAAAAGATACTCTGTTGTCGGAGAAAAAGTGCGCAGCTGGTTTTTGTTACGTAGCATTTAAAGCTATTTATTTATTTATTTATCCTAATCCTAAGATATGTGCTTATGTATACGATGATTACAGATTCCAATTCAATGTAAAATTTGTAAAAATATATAAACCGTTACATTAAGCTCCGTCAGCTATATCTCCTTAATCCGAAAAACACACAATATATAACTTTGAAGCAAAAAATAAAAATATAACAGAAACAAGACAGACATTAATTCACCTACAATATTGAAATAAACAGCACAGCTTTTACATATTAAACAGGCGAAGGTACCAATTAATCCGATTTTAAAATTTGCAACTGTATTCATCACATAATAATTATAACATTAACGTGTACCGCGAATACGTAAAAGCTTCGTTTCACACATGAGCCTTATCAAAAATTTACATCGACTCAAAAAATTCCACTCTTACCGCCGCGGCGCATTGCGACACGATATTGTGACAAGTGGATCTAGGGCTGTTACGAGATGGATAGGTATATTTTTTAAACTATGTGTATATTAGAAGAAAGCGGCGTTGAGTTACGCTAGGTTGTTTGTAATGTATCTTTATTAGTTGAGACAGAATGGAGAAAAAAGTGTATTTCAGTAGATTTTTTTATCTGAACCCATTAACGTACGGCAAGCTTTAAGAATTACTTAATTATTTGTAAGGTTAATAATAAAAGATTTCAAAATATTTAATATCATGTAATATTTAAAAATGTACCTTAATATTACAATTACAATATTAGTTTTATAGCTGGCGTTCGCTACCTTATTTGTGTCGATTGTAAAACGTAAAATTCCATTAATTTTTGTCATCGAATTCGTAAAGATTCTTGCGTAGTCATATAAAAAATCGAAGCGTTGAGGTCTGCCACTAAGCATAAAATGTCGCAATTTAATGCAGAAAGGAGAGAACGGAGTGCCTTGAGACTAGAATCACTCTGATTAAACTATTAAAAGGTCAATCTGCCTAAATGTAAAAATATATAAGGTAAATAGGTGAATCTGCCAACAAGTAGACAACCCTACACGCCAGAACATCCTAAATTGAGTGTAATATTAACTTCGTATAAAGAAAAGTCCTTTTATGAGAGCAAGAGGAAGTTGATATCATGTTTAGAAAAAAAAGCAAAAGTGAGGTGAAAATTTTACGATCAAAAAGAAAAAAAATTAATAATCCATGTTACCCCTCATTAAAATAACTCCCGGTTTACGGCTTCAAGAACTCGGCTTTCATTTGGATCACATAAATGATTTTATAAGGATACTTGCATAAATTATATTGGCTTCGCAATTTTCTTTGACGATTTCGCTTCTTAATATTAAATTTTAAATTTATTTTGTTTTGTTATGTTGTTTTAGATGTAACTTTTATTAGTTTTTAATGAGCTATGGAGTTATATGTATATTATTTTTAGCTTTACACTTTTCCCAAAAGCAGAGAAAAATATTAGCGTAAAGACACTCCATTCTTCAGTTTCTTATCTTACCTGAACGGAGAAAATAATTAAAATATAATTTTATTTATCATCATACAGTCAGACTGAAAGAATTGATACTACAGGCTACATATTTCGTAAACTTTTGAGCTAAAATATAAATTAATAGACCTTACTAATATGAGAAAATTAATGGAACATTTTACTAAAAGGGGCAACTTGAGGTAATTTTTTCGGGATTATACTCTTCTATGATAGCTATGTTATATTAGGCTCTATACCTTCGTTCATCTTCACTTAATTGAAAAGTTATGCAATCTTTAACATTTTTCGGTTTTAGTAAGTTTTTTTAATATGAAGCATTAATTAAAGATAATGGGGCCAGTCGTGGCGCAGTGGCTCAATCGTGTGTCTGTAAACGACTGGTTGCGGGTTCGGTTCCCACTCGAGGAGTGGAAATATTTAATATTTCCATTTTCTTCCTTTAATTTCCACGGATTTGGCGGAAAGTTGGAAACGGAGTGTCTTAACAAAAATTAAAGATAATATCTTTACACATAAGTGAAATTAAAGTATCCCTTTGTAAAACTAATACAGCCGGTTTTCAAAAATAACATGACGTATTCCAAAATAACACATTTTCAAATATTTATCTGTCTGTCTGTATGTTTATTTACTATTTGCGGCTAATTTCTAGAAGGGTTGGACCGATTTTGACGGTGCTTTCACTGGCGGATAGACGTTGCAATAAGAATTAATTTAGGCTACTATAAGTTTAGATTTACAACTTCTTAAGTTCCACGCATTAATAACTAAAATATACATAATAAATCTTAGTCTTCCTCGAAAATTTTAAAACTGACCCTATTTTATAATTTAAGACTAATACACGAGCATTCCATCTACATTTTCTGTGCCAGAAAAGATTTCCAAGCTTGCACAAGGCATACTAAAAATATTTTAACGGAGCTTCAAACAAAGTCTATTTACATAAAAAATAACCATGTCAAAAAAAATGCACGTAAAAATTGCTTTAACCAAAAATATATATAACATCCATGGCGTAAAGTAATAAGTCCCACCATACGTTACACCATGTTCTGAATAATGTAGCCCAAAGTTGAGTTTTAAAAATCGTCGGCGGGGGATCCCGCTATTATATTATATAAGCAGTCATTTTCGTGTTCGTGATTTGATTTTTTTTGGAAAAGGTATGAAAACTTCCACTTAATATATTGCCCTTTATTATTGCAAAACGTGAGGTGTTTTCCGGTTTCTTGCGTCAGTTGTTATAGCTATATGTTTCGTGGGAGATGTAAATCGTTTGCATGTAAGAAATTATTGGGGTATTTTTTTTACTACTGATACCAGGGCGAAGGAAAATAAAAATATTAAATATTTCCACTCCTCGAGTGGGAATCGAACCCACAACCAGTCGTTTACAGGCACAGTCGTTCGTGCCACTGTGCCACGACTGGTCACAACAAAAACATCTTTCACTGTATTCCACATATTTTTGAATACCGAAACAAAAAGTTATTTTTTTAATTTTTTTTTAGCTTCATACTGTATCCCCCACACAGCAAACTAAGCAGGGGGCACCTAGTGTTAAGACACTCCGTTCCCCACTTTCCGCCGAATACGGAGGCATTGCGCGTTCAAGTAGTGGAACTTAACGCCGCGCTTTGCCTTGACACCAGAGCGAAGAAAATGGAAATATCAAATATTTTCACTCCTCGAGTGGCAATCGAGCCCACAACCAGTCGCTTTACAGTCACACTTTGTGCCACTGCGCCACGATTGACCCTATGGCCTACTATAAATTTTCAAATATAAAATTAGCAATAACATCAATATGTAACCTCCTTTAAAATTTTACTCTTACCTCATATATCACTTCGCATACTGACGATAAGTGTTCGACCAAAGCAAAAAGAACCTTATCACCACGCATTAAGACTTACCTAATTTGTAGGACAGCAATTTTGAGCACTCAATCTATACGGAGCAAGCTTCCTGAACATACATACGTACATACATTGTATTTTATATGTATCTGAAATTCACACGCGATTTATTTATAAGTTAAGATAAGAATAAGGGATCTTGAATTTTTGCCAAGTAAATATGAAAAATTTCACGTTTAATATAAATCTTCGTTGAACATAAATCGTTTGCTGATAGTAAGGCCAGGCCAATGGTGTTATGCAATTTTGGTAGTTATGTTTGAACTGAAGTGTGTATGAGAGGTTGAAAGTATGCAAGTAGTGCCTTTTTTGAGCATCTTCATCGATTTTTCGTATAGGAGGTGGTCAGAGAGAGCTTAAATTAAGCTTAGTGTCCAGGCACTCCCTTTTTACCGTTTCTGTTCGAAATAGAATTATCAGGGAGAGAAGTATAGCGTATTGAGTTATGGAATTCAATGCCCCGGTTTGTCTGATCAATATTATTAACACGCTTTTATTAACTTCTTATAGAGGAAAAAATGGGAAGCTGTAAAAAATAATATCCATATAACAAGCACAAGTCAATTAATGATTGTTGATTTTAATACGTAGTTCCGAATTATATTTTTTTCGAAAATAACAATTATTTTTACTTGAGACTTATTTAGCAGGCTAAATATATATTTTTACAATATATATTTAGCTATTAAGCAAATGTATATTACCATTCTTTACTATGCATTATTTTCTATTAGAATAAGTATAGGCCAGTCGTGGTGCAGAGGCACAAGGTGTGACAGTAAAGCGACTGGTTGTGGGTTCGATTCCCACTCGAGGGGTGGAAATATTTATTATTTTCATTTTCTTCGCTCGGGTGCCGAGGCAAAGCGCGGCGTTAAGTTCCGCCACTTACCACGCAATGCGTCCGAATTTAGCGGAAAGTGGGGAACGGAGTGTCTAAACACTAGGTTCCCTCTACATACCCTGCTGTGTGCGGGATAGAGCGTGAAGCTAAATAAAAAAATAAGTAGTCGTTGAAAAAAAATACACTTAAAGCCAAAAAAAGCCCCAAATTTAGGTTATTTGACTACTGTTTTATATATTTGTTGAAACAACTTGACTAGATAGATACACATACACATATTATGAAGAGGTTACGCAAATATTTACTTTGAACTGGCGTCAAACACGTACTGTTACTCCGAAATTGCCTCCCTGCATTCATTTTGTACCCTCGTTCCTTACATAAATTATCAAATACATTTCATTCATTTGTAAATTTATAAGGCTTTAGCTTTATTATATAAAGGCAAAGAGTAAATACTTAGCATTGCATTGCTTTAGTAAAATATATTATATAACGATGCAGCGTTTAGTTCAGCCACTCAACACGGAATATCTCGATTTTGTGCAGAAATTGGAGAAGGGAGTGACTTAACAGTAAATTTTGACCGGCTTTATAATGTAGAAAAACATACTGAGAAAAAACCCCACCATAAAGGAATGGTATCGCAGTTGATAGGTTTTTATAAGGCTGTCAGTTGGTTGGTTGTCAGTTCGTTTTTCACTCTTTTACTGTGATATTGAAATTATTTTCATTTCCTATGCTTAGATTTTCAGGCTGAAAGTGGAGAACGGAGTGTATTGACTTTAGGTGCCTCCTATTCGGTTATGCGGGAAAAAATGTTTAAATAACAAGAAAATACACAATTATATATATACAATTTAGCCATGTATAGGTCTAGTAAATAAATAAAAGTTATCGAAACTCATTTACAGTCCATACAAACGTAAGCTTAGATCAAAATGAATCTGATAGTAACACACATTTGGAGTAACGCCAAGTAAGGCTAATAACCGTCTAACGTGGTATATAATGTTTTAATTTATTTATTTCGATACGTCCTGTAATTTATAACTTTGAAAGGATAATTAATTATTATTTGTCTCTTAATTATTTACTTTACTGTTTTATTGTCATCAGTAAATAATACGCTTACACTACCTACTGAGTTTATTTATATAATATGTACTGTACGCCCTGCTCTGCCGATTTTCTTCCCCTCTTTCAGCGTATTAAGGAATGATTTTTGAAAAAAGTAGCCTACATTTAATCCTGGATCTTCAACTATTTTCATTCAGAATTTCATGCAAATCAGGCCAGCAGAGCAGGCTTGAAAGCGTCACATATAGACAGACAGACCTTCAAATTTATAATATTAGTGTGTATATAAAATGCTTGCATTACTTAATCGTCATATACACATTCAAAGCATAACCAAGATCACTGGCCACAGAAAATTGAAATTTGACATGTAGCTCCCTTGGGCAGCAATAAGAGAGGATTTTTCTAAATTAAAAAGAAAACGTGAAAAAACGGGATTTTATGTTTTACAATCGGTCGTAAAGTCCACGCAAATTGAGTTATCTTTATGTCTCTTACCATTCCCTAGGCAACCTATATCAGGTATATGTAATTGAATTTTTTTAATGACATTTTTTATAATTATTTTTTCATACTTACTTTAATGTTTATAGCCAGTTGATTAGAGAGAACCTAGTGTCAAGGGACACGGCCATCCAATTTCCGCCCGAATCTAAAATATTGCACGTTGAATGGCGGATATCTACGATGGATTTTCTGTTGTTTCTTAGTGACGAAGTAATAAAAATAATTAAATTATTCTCATTCCATTGAATGGGAATCGAACCCACAACCAATCGTAACTATGGCTAAACCTTTTCCCATTGGTCACAATCTACATATGTTTATAATAACAAAAAAATATTTACTGTGAGTTATAAAATGTCGAATAAATTGATTATTCAAATTCTATATCAATACATGCATTATACACGAGATCTGATTTCGCGATGATTATAGTTCAAAGTAGATTTGGCTGAATATATCAGTTGATAACATGTCGCAGTTTATAACTATAAAAGCTATCAGTTAAGGGTTCGACTCTCACTCAGGGAATGATTGTTTTTTTAGCGTCACGCTGTATCCCGCACACAGCAGGGTAGGCAGAAGGAACCTAGTGTTAAGACACTCCGTTCCCCACTTTCCGCCGAATTCGGAGGCATTGCGTGTTAAGTGGCGGAACTTAACGCCGCGCTTTGCCCCGACACTAGAGCGAAGCAAATGGAAATATTAAATATTTCCACTCCTCGAGTGAGAATCGAACCCACAACCAGTCGTTACAGTCACATGTTTGCGCCACTGCGCCACGACTGGGCCCATAATAATATCTCTGTTTTGATTATAAAGCGGAGAGCGGAATTTCTTTATACTAGATTCCCTCTGACTATCCTGCTATGCAGAATAAAGCATGAACCTCTAAGAAAAATATATTCACATATTTTTAAACAACTGGAGAACAAGCAAACATACATCAACCATCCATTCTATCTTACCTAATCGAACTGCCCGCCCCAATAATTTATGTGACAGTGACAGTGTTTTTTAAGGGAAACGATTTTTTTTGTAAAAAAATAGGAAAACACCATGATTGTTTTTTCTTTATGGGTTAAATTATGTGGTCTTTTTTAAAATTTGTTATTTAATTTAAAATTTAAATAACTAATTTTTGCACTGGTCGAGATGTATTGGTGTATTGCGTATAGCAGGGTAGTCGATAAGTTGCGTGTCTAGTGGCGGAATTCAACGCCGTGCTTTTGCTCCATATACTCGTAAGTGCCAAATTGAAGATATGAAAACGAAGATATTTAAACATAATAATTTTTCCGAGTCGAAATCGAACCCATAACCATCGTGATTACCGATACTACATACACACATCGAGATATCAGATGACATTGCACTGCGCCACGATGGCCTTCTAGATGTAAAAATAAATATATACATTTGAAAAACCTCATCAAAATAGCTTATATCAAGATTACCTAGCCTTCTAAATCTCTTATATAATCGTTATGTAAAGCATACTATTTCCGACAGAACTTTAGTTTTTAAAATAAAAAGCTACAAAGTATTCAAGTCATCAACTAAGTATAACATGCGAGTATCCTATATTTTGACGACAGAAGTTAGACTATGTTTTATGTCCTAAGGAATTTTATGGAATAAATATTTTTATACGCTCTTATGAGGTTCACGTAACCTGTCAATATAAGAGACAGAGAGAGAGAGAGAAAGAGAGAAAGTGAGGCTTACTCTATTTGTTTATAATTTAACACCAATAATAATTAGATATAAAAACATAATGTCAAGACACTTTGTTATATACTTTCTGCCCAAATTTAAGACATTGCATGTTGAACAAAGGTGCTCAACGCCACGTTTTGTTATACAAAGGTGGAAAAATTAAAAATATTTTTTTAGCACATTGTACCCAGCATACTGTTAAGATACTCCTATTTCCCGCTTTCCGCCAAATTCTGAAGACAATGCATGGTAGAACACAACGCCGGGCTTTGCCTCAACACTAGAGCAAAGAAATATGAAATATTTCAATAAATATTTCAGTTCCTCGAGTGGGAATCGAATCCACGACCAGTCGCCCTGTGCCACTGCACCACGAATGGCCACAGATTAAAACAATTTAACTATATAAAAATGGCGCATTGTTGCATTATAAGGAGAAATTAATAATTTAAACATAATAAAGTCCCCAAGTAAAAATCGAACCTGCATTCGTCGCATTTCTACTGCGCCACAATCTCCTTTTCCATATCACCATCACAATTCATAAATTGTCTATATAATCGAGGGACCCAAAATACAAAGCAAGCGAGATATAGAATTGAATAAAATAATTCTTTAACGTCATGATTTATTCAACTGTGTTCATTGTCAATTTTGTGTAAAAGATATATTGCGTGAAATACAAAATGTGTACGAATACTGTACTGGTATTAGAAGTTGATATTAGAAACTGGTAAAATTTTTAACCATATTTAGCTAATAATAATTATTTATTAATTATGAGGCCAGTCGTGGCGCAGTAGCACAGATGTGTGACTTAAAACGACTGGTTGTGGGTTTGATTCCCACTCAAAGAGTGGAAATATTTAATATTTCCATTTTCTTCGCTCTGGTGTCGAGGCAAAGCGCGGCGTTAAGTTCCGCCACTTAACACACAATGTCTCCGCATTTGGCGGAAGGACACAGCGTGAAGCTAAAAAATTATATTAAGTTCGACTGTAAACGCGATGATGTGGGTTCGATTCTCTTTTGGGGCAACGATTATATTTTAATTATTCATTGCACTGGTATGTAAGACTGGTATTTAACGCAGCATTGAGTTATGTCATTCAACAAACAATTTCCGGTAATAAGGAGAAAATGGAATTTCTTGACACTAGGTCCTTCCTGCCTACTCTGCTATGTGCAGAAAGATCTTGAATCTGCGAATAAAATTTCTTGAGAAAAAAGAAAATATCGTATTTTAAACACGATTGGTTGTGGGTTTCTATCCTAACTTGAAGAAATGATTATATTTGAATTATTTTTATTTCCTTGCTCTGATAAGACAAAGCACGGCATTATGTACTAAGCAGGGTGTCTCGATTCCGGGCTATACGTCGTGTTATTCACTCAGTAGCACCAGAGGTTTTTTTTTTTAATTTAGATAATATAACATTATTATCAAATATTTCTTGTATATAATATTAAATAAATATTTGTACGTAGAAAATGTGGGAACGATATTCAAACATTCACTGATCGAAGCAAAGCTCTTTGCTGGTCAACTCAATCAAACTTCGAGCGCTATCTTCCTCTAGACTACGTATACGACACTTATTAAGCTTTCAGACATATAAACTAAACTAGTTATAATATATAGTAGCAGTAAGGAAAAATATAAAAACTGTACGTTACGCCTGTATCTGTATAATAATTTGCAAAGGCTTACTATTGATTAAAACTTACTTAAAGTTATTTAAATATAATTTCTATATTGTAAATCTTTTTTAATTAATTAATTCAACTTTTATTTTTAAGAAAATGTTATTTGTATATGGGATGTAGTGTAAAGCTAAAAAAAATGAAACATTCACGGATAATGAACTAGTCTAGCTCACACCTAAAACAAACAAAAAGCTATAATAGTAATACTTATGCCATGAACTTATGCTCAAAAATGATTAAAAAAGCCAATGGGAACAAATATGAAAATATGATTAACGAACCAAATATGAAAATATGATTAAAATGTCACAAAGAAACTGACACTAAACAATCAGAAATTACAGTGACAGTTTGCAAGTAAGAAAAGAGGAAAACCTGCAAAAAGCCAGCGCAGAGTAACATCAAAACCTTAGTAGTTTCCGCGATCACAATAAAAAAAAGAGCTTATTTCGTGCGATATCTCGACATCACTCATTCCGCCCGACGTTTTAACGAACAGAAGATAGTATTCAAGTCTATTGTGCCGTTTATTATGAAGGGATGATGTAATTGAATAGAAATGTCAAATTTGCAAGTGAAATTTTGTATTTTGTACAAACTTGTTTCAAGAACGGAAGTAACACCTCAATCCTCTTGTAATATTATTCTATAAAGTCATTCAATTTGTTGTAATTGAATTAAGTACCTATATTTTGAGCGTCACGATACTAAAGTTTCAGTTGGGTTGACTTGTTTGCATAATTGGCGCAAAGTTGCGCTTTGGAGTTCTGAATGATGAACGGACTTAACTCTCTCATATTCTTAACTTGATTGGCATTTCAATTTCATAGACGTTATTTACATAGACTGTTGCTATTCACTTAGATAGTTAACTGCGAAGTTCTATTCTAATTTTGTTGTTCGAATATTCGGAATTTTGTAAGTGTTTCGGTGGAATATGAAATATTTAGAACGGTTGCTATATTCGCGCTGGATTATGGTTGCTAGCTATCGATGAATATTTGATAGCTACTAGCACTTAAAAGAATAACAAAAAGTCGTTTTATGTTTAAAAAAATAGGATTTATACTGGCCTAATTTTTCTAAACTAATTTCGTTGCTTTACCTAATTAAAAAAAAAACATTACAGTTTTTTCGCATAGCAGAGAAGGCACAGATAACCTCCAGACACTCACTTCTTTACTTTTTATCTGAAATCGAGACATTGTATGTAAAATGGTGTAGTTTAACGCTGCGCTTTGTCTCCTTCCAACCAGAGCGAAAATGATGATAACTTAGATATAAATAATGATTCCCCTTTATGAGGCTATTGTAGTGAGACAAACTGTAAACCTAATTAGTTGTGGACTAAGCTAGTTAAACTAGACCTAATCTTAATACAGCAAAGAATTAACCAATATACATCTACTTTTAATTTTGTTTTTAAAATGAAAATCATTAATAATAATATTCAGCACATCAGATAACTCTTAAAAATTACCAAAAAAAATGCGATTTTAAAACCAAAAATATTTAAAAAAGAGCAATATTTATTTACTTGTACATACATATTTGTACATTGATCCTACATTGTGCAATGAAACTCCATAAAGCAAACAGATAATTTCGATAGCCGGCGAATTATTCAGTGCTAACGTTAACCGCTCTGTGCAAATGCTTCCAAAACTGAATGCACCCGTATTGTGGTTTCGTACGCAAAACCTACTTTAAGCTTTCTATACAAAGTACGTATATATATATGTACATGTGTGTAATTTATTATATTGTATTTATATGTTTATTTCGGCTTACCTCGACTTAGAGTAGACGTAGTGTTATGGCACTCCACTTTCTGTTTTTTGCACAAATTTGAGGCAATACGTGTCTTAAAAATGGTGAAACTCAATGTCATTTTTTTCTAACCAGGACAGAGTAGTGAAATCTTCGAGTGCCTATCACAATAAATGTTTATTGTCAGATCATCTTCTATTACGCCACGGTGGGTTCTAATGTTTTTAAACAGAACTTTTTATATTTATTATTTGATTACAGTAGTTGATAAATGAGTAGTTGTTTTTAGGTAAAAACGAAAATTAGTTAAGACTAGCATGCCACAAACTTACTAAATTGATTGAACAAAAAAGGTATGGATCGACATAACTCTTCACGTAATTAATTTGGACTCTAAATTAAAATGTCCACAGCACAGTGTCAATATAAAACAAAAATGTTTACCTTTATATAGTTTCACGCTTTATCCTGCGTAACAGATTAATTAGAGAAGGATTATTGTCAATACACTCCATTCTCTGCTTTCCGACTGAAATTGAGAATTTTGACTTAAATCTAATATAGTCAAAAACTTTGACCAGAGCGGAAACATGAAAATATAAAGCTCTCTTTATATTTTGAGGTGTCAATGGACACTCGGAAGGAACGAAGTTCCTTTTGATTAATTAGTGAAGTAATTGTAATAAAACATTTTTTTTTTAAGTTATAATAATATTTCTTTTTATTATTAATTATTAATTTATTGTTAATTAAATGTATTATTAAGTTATAATTAATTAAATTTATTATTAATTTATTATTAATAAGGAAATGTGCCTGAGAGACAGCTTACAATAGCTTACTATAGCAAAAATTGTCGTTAGTGTCTAATTTCTTGTGGCAACACTGAGGTGTAAACGTCTTTAAAACTTCTACCATAAAAAATAATTGAATTTATTTATTTTTTATTGTTAAACTTAGTGTAATTTGTGAAAAAGTTCTAGTGAGATAGACATTTGTGCAGTAATTATCATATTCTGCATATAGTGTTGTAAAACTTTATATAGTGTGGTTTGCTGCGTTTGTTCGCCAACTGTCACTGCGCAGGTAACGAACTAAATTTCAAAATAATAATTGTTTTAAACCTTTATTGCATTTCCTTTCCTCTCAAAAACTATTATAAGTTTATATCTAACAAAATCAGCTCGTACTGCTCTAATCTGATATTAATAAGTATACTATTGTATAAATAATAATATAATAAGATGACCCGCGGTACCAAGGCGCGCCAGGCGGAGGATAAGCTCCAGCTGACGCTCCAGGAGCTAAAGTCATCTAAGATGCAGTGCGAGCAATTACTGAGAGAAAGGGATGACAAGGAAATAGAAATTCTGCAAGCTATCGACAAAAATAAAGATCACAAAAATGAGCTATTAAAACTTCACTTACATAGATTACTCAAATCTATTGGAACAAAATGATAATTTGCAGAAAATGGTAAATGGGTTTGACCAGTGCAGGGAAGAATATGAGAGAGTTCTCCAGCTTACCGATGAATTAAAAACACAACTGTATGAGGCCCATCAATATATATTAGAATTAGAAAGTAGTAGCTTAAAACAGAACAGCCTCTCAAAGCCAGAGCCTCTAAAGAAATGGTTGGGAATGCACCTTCTCTGGTTTCACCTGTCATCACCTACAAAAATGACATATCGACAATAGACCTGACTGGTGATGACACTGTGACTTCCAAACCAGTTCTTACTAAGAGTAAGTTGAAAAAATATATTAAAATAAATAAATTTTAATAATAGTAAATTTATTAAAAAGGTGCAGCTGAAAACTAAAAATGTTTGTAAAAATAACACTAAGATGACATAGAGAACTGAAACAAATAGTAAGCTATATGAATGTACCAAAAAGATGAAAAATATTAAATGGTCATTTGAAGCTGAGGTGAGTTCTCTACAGTTGGTGATTTCTATTTTAAATAAAAAGTTAAAATCTATTTCTGATAATTATGAATGTGGTCAGAGTGAAATTTCAGAGCACACATCTGCTATGGATGAGCTTCTCAAACTTTGTAAAAATAACTCAGAGTGTTTTGAATCACTCACTAAAAACTATGTCAAGTGAGTGTCAAGCGCTTGCACCAAGCACTCCAGGGCATCCACCCTGGAGTACTTGGTTGGTGCCCTGCAGATGTCAGGGCATCTGACATCTGTCAGAAATATCTTCTCCATCTCCAGCTGTTGGAGTTCAGGACAGTTTTGTTAGGGTTAAGTCACAACTCATACCCACAGCAATACAATATAAAATCAAAATATATAGTGACAACTTGGGGAAAAATATGGGTGTGATTTTAAATGACATTTTAAAGGACACTCAGTATTGAATTATTGTATGCCTGGAGCTACTTACTCCCAGATAATGAATAAAGTTGTTAGTAATACTCATTGTCCTAATAATATTTTAATTATTTTGACCGGGGGAAGAGAAAATGTGAATAAAAAATCTCTACAAGAATATCACTCTCACTTAATGGAATTAAATGTTAAAAAAAATATTATGTTTACATTTCCTTACTTAAAAAAGTTGCCACAAGAAAATGACCTTAGATATAATTTAAATAATATGTTACATATTATAATAAATAATAACTATGTGACATTAAATGATGATAATAACAAATTTAATTTAATTGACATTAATAATATAATAGATTATAAAATGAATAATTTGACACGTGATAGGCTACACCTATCTTATTTTTATAAAAGATAGATCGCAAGTATGCTATCATATTATTTACATTTTAACTTAACCAAAACTTTGTCTTCAAAGACGGCTGTTTCTATTGAACAGCATAATTTGAATTGTAATTTGAAATCCGTTTCCATAAATTTAAATTAAATAATAAGGTAATAGAGGCAGTCTCTAGCAGTTTATTATGTGGTGATATATATCAGAGAAAAAATAATGTAATAAAAAATGCAATTTGTTATGATAGTGGTACAAACTTGGTACTTTGAAATATACAAGGTATATATACTTAACAAAGAGTTAGAAATTGAGTTATTATTTAAATGCAATAATATTTATGTACTTTGTATTACAAAACTGGCATCAAAATTCGAAAGCCATTTTTAATTTTAATGATCACCAAGTAGTTAGTATGTTCAGCAGAGAATAAGCCATTTGTGGTGCTTTCTTTTACTTTTGTAACTACAAAATTTAAAAAAATTATAAAGTTGTCTGTGTACCAATGACAAATGGTTGTATAGAGAAGTTTCAAAGTAATATAATAGCAAAACTTAAATATATAATACATTATTTAGCAATTTTGTTAAAGTTATTTTAAAATTAGTTTAATGCTATTTTTACTTCTAAAACAGTTAATTCCAAGAGTTTCTTGTCATTCAATGATTGGGTGACTGTGGGAATATATAAGAGTAGACTAAGGTTATATGAACTTTATAGTAAAAAATCATAACATAAAGAGTCATTTAAGAATTATGTTAGAAACTATTCCAAATTGTTTAAATAAGTATGTTCCATGGCAAAATGTTTAGACATTAAAAATAAAATCAAAAATTCTTCTGATAATATTAAAATGAAATGGAACATAATTAATTGTGAGACTGGGAGGGCGAAGAATCGCAACTTTGGATTTCAAATAAAAGTTAACAATGGTATAAGCCAGCTCAGATCTAGAGATTGCTTGTACATTTGAAAAATTCTTTGCTGATATTCCAGTCTCCACAACTAAAACTCTTATACCTTCCACAACTGTCGCCGAATCGTTACTTAAGGAGACTGTGTTAAAATGTAATGTAAATTTTAATTTTTAAGTCGACTGACTGAAGAACTCAAGAGAGATTGTTAAAACATTTAAGTGCCTTGATATCAAAACATCAGATCTGTGAGATATTTCTGTTACTCTAATTAGTTATCCCCACCTTGCAACTTTATTTAATAATTGTTTACAGCATGGTGTGTTTTCTGACCTAATGAAATTCAGTAAAGTCATATCAATATTTAAATCGGGTAGTACACCTGATCCCAACAATTTTCGACCTGTATCTGTACTACCCTCACTTAGCAAAACTTTTTAAAAAATAATTTTAAATCAATCAAAACTGCATTTCGATTTACACAATCTTATGCATGATGAATAGTATGGCTTCAATAAAGGCCGTTCCACCACCGATGCCGGTATCGGTCTACTTAAGAGTATTTATGAGGCTTTGAGGAATCGCAGGATGATCTGGGCATGTTCTGTGACTTGTCCGAGGCATTTGATTGCGTTCAGCACTCCACTTTGGTCAGGAAGCTACACCATTACGTTATAAGAGGACGTGCACTCGATCTTCTGACCTCTTATTTAACTAACAGGATTCAGAAGGTTGATGTAAATGGCAAGACATCTCCTGGGTCGTTAGTTAGTATGGGGGTCCCACAGGGGTCCCCATTTTTACTTGGGGGCAATGCAGCCGCAATTAACTTGATCTTTGTTCTGCAAAAGCGAGCTATTCGTGCAATCTATAACTTAGGCCCGAAAGATTCATTAAGAACAAAATTTAAATAAATTAATATATTGACTGTTGCTTCTCAATACATATTTGCTAATGTCCTGTATGTTAAGAAAATTATTAAGGATTTTACAAAAATCGGCGACACACTATATTAATACTAGAAATAAGGAGAAATAAATTACTGGACTTTGATTTCGTTACAACTTTTCGTGACAATTTATTCCGTCTAGCCCACATTCACAACGCGCTATAAGGAACTTCTTTTCAATAATTTGAATATAATTTTTTGAATACCCTCAAACGAGAAACAAATCTACAGTCATCACATTCACAGACACTATCTCACTCAATATTTACTTTACTGTATAAAAAAATAACTAAGCTTAAATAGAAAATGCTGCAAATTAATAAACCATTAAACGGATGAAGAAGATTAAACCAAATGGGATGCGTTTAAACATTTTTCGCTTAATATATACCTAAATGAAAAGCACAAGTTCATTACGCGATTTATAAATTAATTAAATTTATGAATAAAATATATATTAATGCCTTTCCTATCTTCAAATACGTTCATCGTGGCGCAATGTGGCGCAGTGAGATAGCAGCTAACTAGAAACGCGACTGGTTTAAAGTTCGATTACCAGTTGAAGGAATAAATGTTTAAAATAGTTTTGACTCTCCGCTCTAGTATAATAAAGCGTGACATTGAGTTCGACCAGTCAACATTTAAAGCTTCTTTTTTAGGTGGAAAGCGAAGAACGGAGTATCTTGACACTAGGTCTCTTTGACTGCTTTTGTCGTCTGGAAAAAATAAAGCTGGAAACAAACAAAAATAATAGAAAAGATACATCTTAAAATATTTTTTGTGAACTAAAACAGTAAACTTACTGTCAATAAAATCTAGTCTCTTTTTTTCTATTTTTTTAAGGTTCGCGCTGTATCGTGTGGGAATCGAACCCACAACCGCTCGCTTTACAGTCACACTTTGTGCGACTGCGCCACGACTTGCCCACAGAGATTTATTCTCTACAAAATTTAATACTATCATAATATTATAAGTAAATTATAACGATAAAATCAATTATTTATAATAATATTGTAATGAAGTACACTTGAACCGACTCATTAAGAGCTAAAACACCACTTGTGTATCACTTCACTAAAATCAGACTTTAGCATTATTGAGCGTTATTCCGCTGAATTGTATCGCTAAATGCCTAATACTCGAAATTGGTACTTCATGATGGAATTATGATTGATACAATAAATGTGTTCGTGAATAGCATTCCGCTAAATATGTTAGTGGTTTGAAACATATTATTTGTGTTTTGGAATTCAATAGAAGAAAGCTTTTAAACATAAATACTTAGGGAAAATATTTTTAGAAAACGTAAACAAATTTGAACTCAGCGGGAATCGAACTTTTGCCTTTTGTTTACCTTCCTATAGACGTTCTACATGCGTTCTATAGTCATGGGTTCGAATTATACTGCGTCCTAATTTTGAAAGGTTTCTCATCAATTTTTTCAGTATCATAAGTGTGCAGATAGTACTGTAAAACTGATAAAAATATTAACTTTAGGAATTATATTTTCTTTTTCAATGGATTTTTCAATATTCTAGTAGAAAGTGTAACGAAAAACTTTTTCGCCTCTTTCTCTGTCATAAACCTCTTCAAAGACACCCTATGAATCCCCGTGCTTTTTACATGACCTTCCTCTAGCATCATCGATACTGTGTTCTCGAAGATCTACCAAGGTATCCTTTTACATCTCTTACAACTCATCTTTGTTTCTTTAATTTTAGATTTTATGACGGAAACCTAAAACAGGTGTTTTAATATTAATAATTACAATTTATATCTCAAAAATACTATTGATTTAACTCTTATAATAATATACAGCCAAAATACAAATACGTCAAAGTAAAATAAAAATAAAAAATATATATTTAATCTATCAGCCGCTTCCGCTATGAAAGAAAAACATGACATTTTCCAGTATTGTAAACACAAATAACGAAACACGAAAACTGACGTTAATGTTGAATGACGTTTTTATTCCGCCTCAAATTAAAGAGAATAAAGCGGCAAGTCCTATAAAACATTGGAGTTTCGGCCAAAAAGATTTTATATGTAAATTATAAACGGCTATCCACAATCGCTGGGCATTAATCAATGTAATCTAATTGTAATTGAGATGAAATAAATTCGCACGAATAATATCGTCTGGCGTGTGTTCTTAATTGATGTCGGATTAAATAGGGATTTTTTTTGTTGACGTCCCTTTATAGCCTTGTACTGGATTAATGGGAATAATTTTATATGTTCAGAAATATGTGTTCGAAATGTGGGTACTTTCTTTAATTGTGTATGTTTTTTTTTTATTTTATTGCAATGGGAGCGTAGTGATACGTCACTACGTTTTATTACCATTATGTGGAGTTATTCTTAATTCAGTATGACTTTGTTTTATCCTGACTGGATAACACCATAATCATTTCAAATACGTTAGGCCAAGAACTAAAGCGTTATAAATGATGGTATTTAAGAAATATATAGACACATAGAAAATGATATTTATTTATTATTTATTATTTCACCAAGAAATAACACTTCAAATATGAAACAAGCTATTTAATTCGTATTTGGCCCATAAGAATAATGTTTTATTTGTTGTAGCTTCACGTTTTCTCTGTCGCTTTACATAAATGCACGTTACATATATCAAATTAATATTTTAACAATTTTTAACTGTCTGTTTGTTTCAGTTAATCTTTTTAACGGCTAGACCGATTATAATGGGACTTTTTTTGGCAAATAACTGAAGTAATACGGAGTAACTAAGACTACTTTTGTTTTTAAATTATATGTATTATAACTCTTTTACCAAATTCCACGCTGACGAAGTCACGAGCACATCTAGTCAATAGTATATAAGTAAAATAGTAATAAAAATATATTTTGTTTCAGTTTCGACACTAGAGTACTGGGCCCAGCAGGCCATTGGTCAGATGACAAAAACTTCGGGGAGCGAGCTAGATGGGTCGGTCAGCCGACTTCCGCTCTACGGGTTAGAGATGTGCAGTCCCACGATAGAGCCATATACAGGTGTCGAGTCGACTTTCAAGTGTCACCGACGAGGAATTACAGAATCGCCCTTGATGTTATCGGTTAGTATATATTTTTAAGTCATTTATTTTTTTTCAATTTAGTAATAATTCACTGTATTTATTTACTTATTATATAGTGTTTTCAAAGTTTGTTCTTGATATGTGTTGGAACTTGCGTCCATATCACGGTCTATTGTGCTTTTAGGATGATTTTATGAATTGTCATACTTAATTATCTTGATACATTGTCATTTAGTAAAAGCGGAGAGAACAGAAATTTATATGGAAGTAACTTATTATTACTCCGAACTGACTTTGCGCCTATTTTAGCTCATAAATTGGATTTATGCGTAAGGGGACGTTTTCAAAGGAAAATATTTCAATAAATATATTATTGAAACAACATGTTCATCACAAATAAAATGACTAACTACTTAACTACGTTACTAATGTATAAATAAGTATAGCATTTCTTGTATTTGTCTCCATATAAACAATCGAAAGACAACATTTGCTCGTTTCGGTCAAAATAAATATTTTTAAAATTTGTAATGCAAAAGCAAAGCTCCGGTAAGGTAAGCGTGGCGTTAAGTTACGCGACTGAATACGCAATGTCTCGATGTCGCGAAGAAAATGGAAAACGTGGCTTTTTTTTTTGAAAATGTGGCTTGTCATCAAGTTTTTTGTAACTACTGTGCTATATGGGAAAAAGCGTAAAGCTGCTTATAGCACTTAAGTTAACTCTTATTATAATTTTGAAGCTGCGTCCTTTACAATATTCTTCCACTGACCTATAAAGATATTTTGAAATGCCAAGTTTTCTTAACTTATAAATAACTTAGATACAAGGAACGTAAAGCTTAATTTATTTAAGTGGTAGGGCAATATTCAACGTTTGACATTTAAATTATGCGGTGAGAGCTACTTAGCTAAGTAAAAGTGACTAGTGATTGCTTGTGGCTGGTTCTGCATTTTTATATGATTTTATGTTAATAAATTTAGTAGAGGCGAATCGTAGCGCAGCGGCACAAAGTATTATTGTAAACGCGAGTGGTTGTGGGTTCGATTCCCACTCGAGGAGATGAAATATTTGATATTTCGTTCTCTTCGCTTTGGTGTCGAGGCATAGCGCGGCGTTAAGATCCGCCACTTAACACGCAATACCTCTGAATGCGGTGGAAAGCGGGAAACGGAGTGTCTTAACACTAAGTTCTCTCTGCCTACCCTGTTGTGTGCGGGATATAGCGTGAAGCTAAAAAAAATGAAGATTTAAAAAAACAAATCATAACAAAATGCCTTTCATTATTAATATAAATCATGAATTCAAATAAATTATTATTTTGATCAAGCTTTGTGAATACAAGAGAACGTTGAGAATGTATGGCAATGATTTAAACAATATACTCGACAAAGGGTCTCAGTGTTCAAATATTAAAGCTTTCAATTAAAATTTAATAAAAAGTATAAAGCAAATTTTCTTTGAAATACGAAACGCTGAGCTCGCAGTTATATATTCATTGTTACTTGTTATATATAAAGTACATAGGTTTTAAATTCCAAATATATATTTTTTAATTAAATAAATAAATAGCTTCACGCTATATCCCGCACACAGCAGGGTAGGCAGAGGGGGAACCTTGTGTTAAGACACTCCGTTCCCCACTTTCCACCGAGTTCGGAGGCATTGCTTGTTAAGTGGCGGAACTTAACGCCGCGCTTTACCTCGACACCAGAGTGAAGAAAATGGAAATACTAAATATTTCCACTCCTCGAGTGGGAATCGAACCCACAACCAGTCGTTTACAGTCACACGCTTGTGCCACTGGGCCACGACTGGCCACTTATATTTTTTACTTTGAACATATATTTTTTAATTTGAACTATTGCTTGATGCTACCGAGTTTTGACACGACGGCTTAAATATTCTTCAATTATCTAGTTATAGAGAGCTATAATCGGCTAAAGAATGTTTAGGACTAGGACTAGGTTTGTCTAGAACTATCATCAGTTCAAATCTAGATCACATTTCGAAGGTATTAGTAGATGTTTTAAAATTTAATAGGGATAGAGGCTCGGGTGGTAGAGGGTAATATTAATGCATTTTAAAGGGCCATTTTAAGTCTATGCTATTGTCGCAAGTCCCAACAACTACTCTAAGCTCTTCTTTCTGCAATACGACAAGTATCCACACAGTGAATCCCTGGATAAGTAAGGGCTTTCTTCACAAGATTTTTATTACAAATTTTGAATGAAAACTGTCAATAAATTATGTTAAAAATATTGATGAATAATTAAGTAATTTTTATTTTCTTTTGCCAATTTATAAAATTTTCTAATAATCTTCCTACAGCGTTCCTTACAAGGAAAGTAGTAACAACCGTATAAGAACTTCGACATAACACGATAACAACGTGTAGCTTAATTAGTTGGTACGCTTGGAAGGATTCCAAGAGACGGTAGGTTCAAATTTTTATTACTTTAGAATTTGAAATAAATAGGAGGCCATTATGGCGCAGTGGGGCAGTATCTGACACGATGGGTTGTGGGTTCGATTTCCATTCGGGGGAATAATTATAAATTCATTTTATTCCTCACTGGTATCTAAGATAAAGACAGGTGTTTTATTTAAATATTTTCGAAGTTTGAACCTGATATTCTGGACAGGATAACCAGAATGTTACCAAAGCACATCTAACTTTAGCTATAGCCACGGTAAAAACACTACAATTATCTTAAAAGATATTTTAGCTCTATAATAAGAAGTACACTTTCATACAAAAGTACATAATTTAAGAACGCTAAGCTGCATAAGTAAATAGCATCCTCTCTCGTCAAATGATCCTTTGTTACAGTATTTAAGTAGTGAAAAGCTTTGTAAAACAGAAGAAGTTCTTCTTACAGAAAAAGTTATATCATATTATTAACATGAATTAAATTTTCGTCGAATATTCAAACTAATAAGTTATCAGTCAGATACGTGTACAATACGTAGGTTTTAAAAAAACGGAATTACATATATGCAATTTTCTGTGTCAAGTGCAAAGTGACCTAGTGTCAAGATATTCCGTTCATATTCCACCCGAAAACAAAATATAATTTGATAGATATACTACATATGTATAATCAATATATTTAATTTATTATAATTCCTTTGTTCTTCAGCTATCTTTTTTTTATAGCTTCACGCTGTATCACACACAGGAGGGTAAGCAGAGGACACCTAGTGTTAAGACACTCCGTTCCCCACTTTCCACCGAATTCGGAGGCATTGCGTGTTAAGTGGCGGAACTTAACGCCGCGCTTTGCATCGACACCAGAGCGAAGAAAATGGAAATATAATTTCCACTCCTCGAGTGGGAATCGAACCCACAACCAGTCGCTTTACAGTCACACTTTGTGCCTCTGCGCCACGACTGGCCCCTAGCCCCTTAACTATCTTAGTAGTAATGAATGCGATTTATTGTAGTTTCGATTCATACTTCTACTCTCTGGCACTCAAGACAAAGCGCGGCATTGAGTTCTGCCACTTTTCACGCAATGTCTCGATTTCAGACAGAAAGTGGAGATCGAAGTGTCTTTACTCTCTCTGACTACCCTGCTATGAGGGTCAAAAACGATATATTATTATAATATTAAAAAAATATATGTATATAATATTACAATATTTTATCGCTTCTAAAATGTATTCATTTCTTAAAACCCCTTCAAAAAACGTGACTTTATTTTGTTCAAGCAAATGACACGTTTGAGTAAAAAAATATAACACAAATTACTTTCATTTGCTAAGCCGATCCAATTTCCGTAGTTTTAAAGAGAACAAATTTAAAATATTGTCAAGAAAAGTAGCGACAATTTTTTACGAGCGACTTGTATAATAAGTGTATCTGTAGGTATATTTTTGTAGTTTTATTCAATAATCTTTTTATAGAGAATCAAAGAGTATATTCATAATTATGGAACTGGCTTTTTTATCTGTAAGAAATATAATTACAAGTGGCCATCGTGGTGCAGTGGGACAATGTCTGACCGTAAAGGTTGGTTGCGGGTTCGATTCTCACTTGAAGTAATAATCATATTTTAACTATTTTTCTTTTTCATCTATCTGTTGTAAGGACGGTGAGATACTAACTGAACCAACACCCGTTTTGCAACGATGGGCGGAATTCTATAAGGAGATGTATGAATGTGATGACGCCTCTGTCTCAAGTAACAGCGATATGCTGAATCTTGATGTAGCAGACGGCGAAATCAGTATAAAAGAAGTAGAGAGTGCCATAAGAAGTCTGAAATGGGGTAAGGCAGCGGGAGCAGATGGAGTTACTACTGAGATGATCAAATATGGTGGGCCGCGCGTCTTGGACCTGTTCTTTCATCTGTGCAATTTATGCTGGAAGAAAGGGGAGGTCCCAGATGATTGGCGAGGTGCAGTCATCGTGCCTTTGTATAAAGGCAAAGGTTCACAGATAGACTGTGCAAGCTATAGGGCTATCAGTTTGATTAGCTTAGGTAGTAAAATTTATGCTAAAATTTTAGCGAGAAGAATGCAAGAGAGATCTGAGAGGCTGTTGTGGGAGGCCCAAGGAGGCTTTAGACCTGGAAGAGGGTGTATGGATCAGATCTTCTCCCTCCGCATGATCACAGAAAAATTTTTGGCTGTAAACCAAAAAGTTTTCTGTGCTTTTGTGGATTTGGAGAAGGCATTTGACAGAGTTGTGCGAAAGAAGTTATGGGAGATACTGCCTCGGTACAATGTGAACGGACCCTTGTTGCAGGCTGTAAAGTCTCTTTACCGAGATCACTCAGCCTGTGTACGAGTAGGAGCTGGCATGTCGCCTCGGTTTGATATTCAATCGGGTGTCAAACAGGGTTGTGCCATGTCAGCTTGGCTGTTCAATTTGTACTTGGATAGTTGTCTCCAAGGAGTGAAACAAAGCGATATGGGAGTGAAAGTGGGTGACTTGAAGGTAAACTGCCTGTTGTACGCAGATGATGCAGTGCTTATTGCATCATCAGAATACGAGTTGCAGGCATTGGTCACCATCCTGAAAGATGGGTGTGAAAATAATGGTCTAAGCCTGAATGCGAGTAAAACTAAGATTCTGATGTTTGAAAGAGATGAAGAAAGAACGGAATGCAAGATCATGGTTAACAGAAAGAAATTAGAGCAAGTGAATGAGGTGGTATATTTGGGAAGTATGTTTAGCAGAGATGGAAGTTATGATATGGATGTTGAAAGGCGTATTGCTGTCGGTAACAGCGTTAACGGTGCCCTCGCTGCGTTGATGCGACGGCGGAACGTGAGCACAGCCGCACGTTTAGCTGTGTACAATGCAGTGCTGGTACCGACGCTGCTATACGGCAACGAAACGTGGGTATTGCACAAGAAGAATGAAAGAAAGATGAATGCTGTGGAGATGAGATCTCTTCGAAATATGTACGGAGTCAGCTTAGCTGACCGAATCCGCAATGAAGAGATGCACAGAATGGCAGGTATTAGCGAGTACGTCATAGTAAGAATGAAGAAGGGCGTGCTCAGATGGTTTGGGCACGTCGAGAGGATGAGTGATGGAAGAATGATAAGAAAGATTTATGAAGCAAAGGTGAGTGGTAAGAGAGGCAGGGGGAGACCTCGGTTGACCTTCGAAAACAAAGTATCGATGATACTGGAGGAAGGTCACGTAAAAAGCATGAGGACCCCCCGGAGGGCGTGTATGAAGAGGTTGATGACTGTGGACGAGGCGAAAGAAGTATGCAGGGACCGTAGCGTTTGGCGCTCCGTTCTCTCTGACTAACCCGCAAGAGATACAGCGTGAAGTTAAAAAAAAAAAAAAAAAAAAAAAAAAAAAAAAAAAAAAAAATCTATCTGTTACTTAAAAAAGTGTGTCGTTAACATCTGACACTCAACAATATCTCCATTTCAAGTGGAAAGCGGAGAACAGAGTATTGTTACACTATGTTCTAGTTGCCTACCGTCCTATGCGAGATAAAGCAAGACGCTGAAAAAGATTCTTCCAGTACTGACCTCATTTTTAATAAATCGACAAAAAATTATATTATATTTTACTTTTTCTTTAGATTTCATATTTAATGAAATCCTTATATTAAATAATAATCCTCTTTACACTATAAATTAACGGTTTAATCGATAGCCATCCATTCATTGATTTAATTACAGATTGCAATGCTCATATTGAAATATGTACATATCTCAAATTATTGCTGTAGGTAGCTTCATTATGAATTCGGTGAATTATTCCATGCTGATAAAGAGGAGCGATGTATTGAAACTTACTGGGGTAATATACAATTCAGGCCATCGTGGTGCAGTGGGATAGTCTGACTGTAATTGCGATTGGTTGTGGGTTCGATTTCCACTCGAAATAAAAACCGCGGCGTTAAAGTTAACTACTCAACACGCTATTTCTTATATTCGGAAGGAAAGTGGCGAATGGAGTGTCTTGACACTAGGTTTTTCTTGCTACTCTACTATGATTCATTTTTTTTCAATTATTTTTTTTAGTTGCTAATTGTTGATTTCAAATGTGGGAGGACAATTAAGAAATAAATAAATAATGGATTTTTTGAGCAATGTCTCGAAATAGAAAACGTGGGGAGAGTTGAGTGGTTTTCAATTAGGTTTCATTTTTCGTAACGAAAAATGGAAAAAATAATAAAAAAAATACTAGTCTAAAATAAAATTACTTCTCGGTTTGTATCTACGTGTATTACGGAAAAACTACAACATGAACTGTCACGCAATTTACAATTGCCTTGTTTGAGTTAAATTTTGGTTCATGTCTTATTTTGATATTCCTTGGAGCCAAGCTATTATTGTTCTAATACTATAAAATAGTTTAGTTATATTCTATTTATTTGACTATACGCGCCTGTAGTTAAGTATTATTTTAGAATTTGACATATTTTTTTTTAATTTAAATGGGTATTTTCACTGTATAAGCAAAGTCACTGAAAAAAAACATTTTTTCTTTCATGATCACTTCCGTTACTATAAAAATATTTCTTTTATAAAAAACTAATTAACAAATATTCAAGAATAATTAAACTAGAAAATATCTAAAGCAATTTCCAACTCACATTCATTGTTAATACAAAAACAAAACACAAAACAACGAAAACAAAACTTAACATTTGTAATTCAACAAAGTTCCAAACAAGCATAAGGTGAATGAAAAAGGAAGAAATGAATAAAAAAAAAAATCTTCAACGAACAAAAACTTCGAGACACAAGGGATAATCACGATAAAACAGAGCGCAGCTATAAACTTGACCTGCCTTTATCCTGGTATCAACAAGAAAACTTGGATCCGTGGACAATAGGCGAGGATGACTTTAGTTCTATCGAGTGCCATAAAAATGTAGGTCGACTACGAAATTAATGCTGTACGAATTCGATACATTTCATTTTATATATTTTTTTCCTTAGTATTGGAATTTTTAAATTGATATTAAAAATATGCTGTGCCTCGATGAGATTGTAACGATGTTGTTTCGTATGTTTTTGGTTGTTTGAATTAGGTCGGTTACGGAACTGTTTTAAAAATTGTTGAAAAGTTGTATCTGTACGTTGAATATATTTAGGGAGAAATTACTTACGAGAATAAAAAATAATTATTAATGTTTGTCTGTCTGTGTGTAAGTTTGTGATATATCTTCATGGTTATTGGACGGAATGAAATGAAACTTTTTTGTTATATTGCTTTCAAGATTAATTATAATTAATGTTATATTTGATTTTAAAATTACTTCAATAAATGAGCTTGAGAGCGGGTCCTTTTTTTCCCCCAAACATAAAATCTAGAAGCTGAAATAAATTTACAATTGTCTGGAAAAATTTACGTGGGAGTCTAAGAGAAACGTAAATTATCTCGATAGAAGTAAAATACCTCGATAATAATTATTATAATTTTGGGTCGAAGTTTTTATGTGAATTAGTGATAAATATAAATAAATAATAAAATATCTTGAAAAAGACTTTTTATACGTTTTTTTAAATGTCTTTTTCAATTTTCCTAAGTGTGGAATAACACTTTAAAAATGTTTAAAAAAAATAAATAGATTATCTTTATTGGAACTTACAAAAATAGAAGTAGTATGTGATTAAGCCATAAACTCAACGCAAGCAAAATGTGGGTATCAACTAGTACTATATAAATGTTTCCATTTCGTAGATGAAAAGTGTCTAATTGATTAAAGTGTTTACAGATATTATACTTGTTACGTCTAATAAGAAAAACTGAAATGCAGACTTTTCCAACTCAATATCTTTTAGTACTTTACTTACCTCACAAATTAAAAATATTTTAAATTTTTATATTTTGATATTTGACTCCAAATAATTTACTTATAAATAAATAACGGGGAACGGAGTATCTTAATACTAGGTTCCCTCTGCCTACCCTGCTGTGTGCGGGATACAGCGTGAAGCGGAAAAAAATGCAAAAAGCAACATTTTTGTAAAGAATTGAATCGTATTGTTAACTATTTGAAACTTTAAATTTTTACTCTCCTTCCCGCATAGCAAGATGGGCTTAAAATCCCACCTTTTTCTTTCTAAAAGAACCTCGAGTCAAAACACTCTGCTCTCTGCTTTTCACCTAAGTACGAGACGTTGGCTGTTAAGTGGCGGAAGTCAACGTCTAGCTTTAACTTAAATCTTAAGTCTTTCTTCTTATAATAGTAATTCTTCTTAATATGATATGATTTATGATAGAATATTACATGAGAAATATAAAACGAGCCTTTCTTTATTATTGGCAATCGTTCAGTACGACAATTGTCATATAAAATAATGGTTCTGGTCCAATTTTCAAAGTAATTGGTACCTAGATTTGCCAGTAGTATAATATTGAAATTATACTACTGGCAAATCTTGGTACCCTAGGTATAGGATATTCCATTGAATTTTATTTTGAAATGTTTTTTTGATACACTTCGTTCTATAGTTTCCGCCTGATATCGTGACATATATATATATTATATTAAAAGTATACGTACATACTTTTAACATTTTGAATTGTTATTCAAACACTTTAAAAATTGAAAAAGACATTTATTGAAAACGTATAAAAATTTGAACGCAGATGAACGGATGGGTTAGCGGTTATTGCTTAGACGGTTTCTTCAAGTAGGTTCGGTAGGTTCAAATCTTACTGTGTTCAAATGTTTAAACGTTTTTTTATAAATGTCATAAACATACATGTTACTATGGTAACATACGATTACAAATAGAATATCCCGTTTCTGTATTCTCAATAACTGATCTTCGGTTTCATCATTTATATAACTTTAAAGCTTGTTAAAATATAATAAAAGTGAATAAATTGAGTGAAATATCGTTTATAACAACGTTTTATTATTTGGTTCTCAATAAGCTCTCTCATTCCAAATTGTTGCAGTACATTAAAACGAAGTGATTTACCATCTTAAGTTTTCCATCATTTTGAGCTTAGAATAGCATTATATAGCATACGTGGTCTTCTAAACTAAACATGTACACTAAATTTTAGTTCAACCGGTGAATATGTTCCAACATTAAGTTACAATATGCCACCTGAACAAACATATATACGTTGCAATTTAAATAAAAGCTTGTGAAAAAAAGTAAATAATCATTTTTTTATTAAAAAAAGCATGGTTATGTATTGCCATCTAGCACTAAACGTACCTATACTAAATCTTAGATATAAATATTTAGCTGGGATAAATATTTTAAATTTAAGTTACAAAATTCCACAACGAACAAATAAACATTCATACATTGCGATTAAAATAAAATATTGTAAAAAAGGACTTTCTTAGTTTTTACTTTTAACATGTTAAGTGTTATTTACACGCTTATCAAATTAAAAAAGACATTTTTAGCAAACGTATAAAAATTTTAAACGCATAGCTTTACATAAGTCATCTGGACGTTTGGATAGTTTCCAAGGGTTCAACGGGTTCGAATCCCGCTGCATTTAAATTTTTTATACATTATAATAAAAAAACTTGTGGCCAGTTGTGGCCCAGTGGCACAAGCGTGTGACTGTAAACGATTTCCACTCGAGGAGTGGAAATACTTAATATTTTAATATTTCCACTTTTTTCGCTCTGGTGTCGAGGTAAAGCGCGGCGTTAAGTTCCGCCACTTCACAGGCAAAGCCTCCGTATTCGGCGGAAAGTGGGGAACGGAGTGCCTTAACACTAGGTTCCCTCTGCCTACCCTGGTGTGTGCGAGCTAAATAAATAACTTTTTTTTTTATAACTTCTAAACAAAAAAATATGAAAAATATGATAAACAACCACGGCATTCGGACTATGTCTCAACATTCCTGGTATCCAAGATACCAAAAGCAAAATCCACGGCTGACGTGAGGATCGCGATAACACACGTTAAAACTTCCTACAGCTTTATCCCTGAATCGACACGGAATTCCAACCGAGTAATTCCTTAACAGCCTTGGGTATTTTATGGGAGAACAGAATAGGTGGCGTGGTGAACCTTTTTGATTGGAGTACCTAATTTTGTTTAAGGATTAAGTAAATTTTGTTATGCAGGATTAATTAATGTCATTGTTAGATTTTGCATTTGTTATGATATATTTATTATTTAATATTTGAAGACAGCTGTTAACATAAATTGTTCAGACGGTAGCTTCACGATTTTTCTTGTATTACAGTGAAATCAGAGAGAGCGTAGTGTTAAGGCACTTCGTCCTCCGTTTTAGAAGAAAGGAAAAACGTAATGAAAGTTTAAATACAATCATTCCCACGAGTGGAAATTGAACCCACAACCATTGCATTTACAGTCGTAGGCTGTCAATTGCGCCATGATTGCCTCACTTAGAATGACGTAAAGTAAATCAGGTTTTTAATACCATTTTTAGATTAACTATATTCAATATATCATTTATAAAACTTATAGCAAAAAGAACTTATACCTATTTCTTATATATAACAGCATGGCACAATAGTTTACACTATATTAGTTTCCGCCTATAAGAGATGTGAAGCTCTTCTGTCCAAAAAAAACACATTTAAAACAGGTTGGGAAAGTAATACATATTCGACGAATTGCGTGATGAGAGACGAAGTCAAGGTCGCAATATATGTTATCACCAGGACGGAGAAATGAATAATTAAAACGGAGAAATAATTGAATTGGCGCCAGTCGTGGCGCAGAGGCACAAAGGGTGACTGCAAAGCGACTGGTTGTACGTTCGATTCCCACTCGAGGACTGGATATATTTAATATTTTCATTTTCTTCGCTCTGGTGTCGGCAAAGGCAAAGCGCGGCGTTTAGTTCCGCCACTTAACAAGCAATGTCTCCGAATTCGGCGGAAAGTGGGGAACGGAGTGTCTTTACACTAGGTTCCCTCTGCCTACCCGGCTGTATGCGGGATAGAGCGTGAAGCTAAAAAAAATGAAATAAATATTATACTGAGTAGGAATCGAACCCATAACCAATCGCGTATATATTCAAACATTGTCACAATGGGCAACGATGGACTTAGTTTACGTAGCACCGCTATAGCATTATTTTTAATACTACAGTACTATACAGTAGTTATTAGTAATTAAAATCGAAATCTAGCCCAAATATTTAAATACACCTTGACATTAACACTGAATTTCATTTGAACTTACTTCAAAGGGACATGAAAGAAAAATATAATTACAAAAGATAATTTATATACTTACTGTAATTAATGGATTTCTTTGTTCTCTTTATTATAGGGCGGAAACACTTCAGAACTGGCTGTTTTTTTAGCTTCACGCTTATATTTATATAGCAAGAAAGAGAGATTGTAACGTTGGTTCTCTTCGTTTTCCACTTTTTATTCAGTTACGAGGCATTCTATGTAAAGTTGCGGAACTCAACGCCGCAGTATGTTTTTCTAGCTTAGATAAAAAAATATATAATTAGTAATGAGGCCAGTCATGGCGCAGGGTTACAAAGTATGACTTTAAACACGACCGTTTTGAGTTCGATTTCCACTGAGAAATGGAAATATTTAATAATTCTAATTTTCTTCGCTCTGATATCCAGGCAAAGCATGGCGTTAAGTTCCGCCACTTACTCGATCGGTCGGTAACCTAGTGTTAAGACACTCCGTTCTTTAGCGTCACGTTAAGTCAGGAAACTTAACGTGGCGCTATGTCTCTCTAAATAAAAGAAAAACAAAAAACAATATAATTATTACTCCGAAATTAGATTAAATCTACATTCATTGCCTTTACACTCCATCCCTGTGCCACTACTGCCCCAACTGCCTATATTGCGGGCTTAATAAATAATATTCTTGGTTTGAGACCAGTAAGCCAGTTACGAGAGGCGGTCACATTGACTGGCGTGTTGCGGTTTCAACTGAATTCAGAATTCATTGTGGAAAAATGTATAAAGTTGAAGTTTTAATATGTTGAGAGTGTTTTAAAATATGATAATATTTTCGTTGTTAATTATGTGGTTTTGTTATATTGTTTTTAGTTAAATTTTCGTTTGTTTGTGTAGACTATGAAATGTAAAATTACATTTTGATATTCTAGTAATAATTTAGAGTTGTTTCAACTTCTCGAGGAATTTATATGCCAAATTTTGGCTCTATAAGTCCAGTGCTTTCAAAAGTTACGTCATTCGTGTTGTGTGTCAGCCATTCATATGAGAGTTTTATGTATAGGAAAAGAAATTCTTTTGCATTCCATGGATTCACCGGACTAAAAGTAGTATTTTAGTCTGTAACTCGAGTGTAGGTCTAACAGTTTCTTTTAAAATATGCCAAACCATTATTACCGAGATTGTCTCTCTACCTAACCAAATCTAAATATAGAAAAAATAATTATTATTGTCTATTTAGAATCATTATTACGCACCGTGTAACGGTATATACTCTAAGTATAAATATTCGTTTATAGGAAAGAAGCAGCTTTATGCCTTTCCACTAAAGTAGTAGGCAGAAAGAATTAAGTGTTAAGACACTCTTTTCTTCATATTACACCAAAAAATAGAGAGAATACAACAAGAATTTAATATCATACTCTCAATATCATACAGAATCAAAGCAAAAATCCATAACTTATAACATTTAAACAAAATAACTATAATACAAAAACGCTATAACATATTTTACACAACATTTTACATAACGAAAATGAAATAGGTCAATAGCAATGCTTCAAAGAAAACGTGAACATTCCAATCTTTAATATATTCCACATTCAGAATCACATACTCATATATAAAGGTATAAATCATTTGGAAATACATAAAATGAATCGTAAATCATGTTATATGACTTAGTTGTTTCCATTGCCAAGAGTTGCAATTTAAAATTAAAGTAAATGTTTGTAACGGTGCCAAAGTTGAGAAGTTTAAACATGAATTGCACTTCTTGTGTGCTCTTCCTGAAGGAAGATACTATGTATCATGTTTATACTAGCATCTGCAACGCTGTTAACTAACAAGCGATCTTTAATTAGGTCATGATCTTTATCTATTTCGTCTAGTCGTTTTTTTTTTTCTTTTTTGTTTTGAGACTAAAACTCATTAGAGTCAGCTTTTTTTTTAATTTATCACTGTATATATATATTGAGTTTTTAAATTTTACAAGCGTTTATTTAGTTTTGCCTCATGTTTGTCTGTTTGTAATAAAACTATGGGAGTTACATTTCACCTTGTCCCTAACTTAGTGTCACACCCACCCAGTAGTTCTAAACACCTTCACACCTAGTAGCTCAAAATGGCAGCTGTAACAAAATGGCGAGTTACATATTCAACAACAACCCTTGTTTTTAATACACTCGTACAATATACATATCAATTGAAGAACCTTGCATATCAATTGAAAATAAGTAGAAAAAACCTTATTATAAAAAATATACTACAAAAAACTTTAAAACAATAATAGGTACAGAAGTTGAAAAATACCTAAATAAAATCTTCATTATTTTATTGAATATTTTTATTTTCCTTTTTTTAAAAGTCAATATCACTTACTATTTCACATTTATAGTATTGTATGAATTGTTACAATAAATAAGCCATAACCTATATTTTTTCAATAGTCTGTATACAGTATACATTTTCTAAGGCTTGTTGTTCAATTACAATAACAAAGAGAATTCCTATTTTTTACTGCTTTATGAATTTTTTCTTATCTTTTTTTCTTACAAAATATATTTTATGCAGAAAAATCCTAGTGTCTGTCGTAAATTTGTCGTATTATGTTAACTTCAACGAATGAATATTAGTGAATATTGAAGTCAAACGTTGTTAGGGGCATCACTTTTAGCGGTAGAAAAATAGAGACTACAATCTTATGCTCTGCCTTTGTGTAGTATCATCGACTATGCACTCTAAGGTCAACTAAGGTCTTTTCTTATCTCTTACCACCTACCTTTGCATTATATATCTTTCTTACCATGATTTTATCGTTCATCCTATCAACATACCCAAACGACCAGAACTCATAAGAGATTATACCTACTTTTAAACATTTTTAAAGTGTTATTCCACACTCAGGAAAATTGAAAAAGACATTAAAAGAAAACGTATAAAAATTGAACGCAGCAGAATATACCTAATTAAAGAAAACAATATTATTTATCACCAAATTCGTTCTATATTCTCTGCTAGAATACTAAGACTTCTTTATTAATATCACGAGGGCAACAATTTAAAATTTAATCATCATTACGGAGAATAGCCTTGTACAAGACAGGACTGAACAAAGGTCCAATGTGTTTCTTTATTTCGTTCAATAAAAATTGTAAGCGAACAAAAGTAGGAACTTTTTTCGACATTAATCGTAAAACTTTCCTGTTGATTTCATGAGGATAAAGATTTAAATTTACGCTTCGCTCTGATGGATCTAGTATGAAAAAGATTGAAATTAAAAATTGTATTTTCGAACAATAGTATTTTTAAGTAAGCAATTTGTAATATCATAATGGATTGGAGTGCTATGGATGTTAATAATTTAATATCTTTATTTTTAATCCACGCTTTAATCCGTATAACTGAGTGAGTAACTACATATATACTCGTATCTTCATAGACATATCTTGCCCGACATGTCGAAAGGCGGGACTTAAACGCCGCACTCAGTCTTACCAGAGCAGTAAAATTAAAGTATTTGATATGTAAACGTTCCTCCAAGTGGTATTCAAGTTCACAACAATCACGTTTCCAGTAAAATGCTCTGCTAACTGTAAAAAGGTCACAAAAACCTATTTGCAATTACACTTGGTAATATGAATATGTGACCGGATCGAATGACAATATAATACTGAAATAGCAGGACTGTTGAATATGTAGTATATGTAGTATTATATTATAAATGCGAAAGTCTGTGTGTTTGTCTGTCATGCTTTCACGGCTTATCTACCGGTCCGATTTGGATGAAATTTAGAATGAAAGTAGTAAAAGTTACTGGGTCTAACATAGGTTACTTATTTTTTTAAAAATCGGCTGCTAAAGGGTTGAAATAGGGGATGAAAGTTTATATGAAAAATCTAAACCGCTTGACCGATTATAATGAATTTTGGCATAAATATAGTTGATAATCAAAGCTTAAGCATAGGCTACTTTATTTTTCAAAAATCCACCCCCGAGGGTTACAATATAACGAAGCTGTTATGAAGTTCACGCGGCGAAGCCGCGAGCGGGCCGCTAGTGTAGTATAAAGAAGTAAGTCGAAGAAAATCTAGTGATAAATTCTCTAACTGTACCTTTTAAATACCATACACATATTTTAATACTTAGAGCTAATTTTAATAAGTTTATAAAATCGATAGACTCTTAATTCTTAACTTATACTAATTCTATTCTAATTAAATCTGAAAAACATCACAATCAGGTATCGTATCTATAATACCATACTAAATAAGACACACTGTATCTTATTTTCACTTTTTTCTAGGAGAGCACGTTTTCATAATTGTATTTGTGACACGCTCGCTCGTGATCCCCTTTTCATTGTGTCCGATAATGAAGGTGCCTCTATAAAAGAGCATCTATCTCAAGTACTGCCGTGAAATATAGCGCTGATGTATACTTTGTTACTGTGGGCCATCTGGCTTTCTTGTCTTTTTATGGTTTGGCTGTAGGTATATATTTGGCGAAGAATTTTAGTGTTTTTGTGTTATTTAATTGTTATTGGGGTTATTGAGACCAGTCGTGGCGCAGTGGCACGAACGTGTGACTGTAAACGACTGGTTGTGGGTTCGATTCCCACTCGAAGAGTGGAAATATTTGATATTTCCATTTCCTTTGCTCTGGTATCAGAGGCAAAGTGCGGCGTTAAGTTCCGCCACTTAACACACAATGCTTTCGAATTCGGCGGAAAGTGGGGAACGGAGTGTCTTAACACTAGGTTCCCTCTGCCTACGCTGCTGAGCTGAGATACAGCGTGAAGGTATAAAAAAAATTGTTATTAGCAAGCATGTGAGAGGTAAAGAATTGGTTTCAATATAGTGGGGAAATCTAAATCGAAGTATTTTAACGCTAGGTTCTCCTTTCCTACCCAATGGGTAATCCAGAGAGAATCCTAATGTCAAGATACTCTATACCTCACCTTAAAAATAACCTCATTCCTAAGCATTACTATGAAAAATGGTGGATATCCCTTAAAAAAAATGTCTATTTTTTAATTATAAAAATATTATAGACAGATTATACTTAACTTAAGCTATTTTTATTGCTCCACCCTGGCAACAAGACATATGTTACTCGGCGCTTAATTCCGCCACACACAGTGTACTGATTTAAGACCTAAAATAGAGAACGGAGTGTCTTAACACTAAGTTCTCTTTGACCATCCTATTATGTGTCAAAAAATAGAAAATATACCGAAAATTTAACACTTTATATTTATAAAACATCATAACCACGAATACACTTCATTCACAATTTATTATACAAAATAATGACATAACACTTTAAAAGACAATTGTGTACGAATTGTAGGCAAATGCTGAATGCGCGAAACAATTCACAGCTTATATAACCTTATGAGGAAAAACGAAGGCAAGACAGTTTATTACCGAGCCTCAACTCGTATTATAAGTAGGTTACGTATTGAAATGTTCAGTGCACAAATGTTGTATCTAAACAAGTATATATTTTTGTATGCTTTTTTCTTTTTTAAGCTTCACGCTGTATCCCGCACGCAGCAGGGTAGGCAGAGGGAATCTAGAGTTATGACACTCCGTTCCCCATTTTCCGTTAGTATTTTAAAATAAGTATATATGATGCTATATTCCGCACACAGCAAGGTAGGCAGAGAGATCATAATGTTAAAACACTCCGTTCCCTATTTTCCTCCGAATTCTAAAGGAATTGTGTGTTAAGTAGCGGAACTCAACGCCGCACTATTCCTCGACACCAGAACGAAAGAAATGGAACATAAAATATTTCAATTCTTCAAGTGGGAATAAAACCCAGAACCAGTTGCGTGGCCTCAAGTAAGTGTATGAGGTCATCGTGGTGTAAAAGAATCTTAGAAGGTAGAAACGAAAGCCAAAATTTAAACGCGATAACGTCTTAACACTAGGTTCCCTCTGTACATAATTATGTTTAATAGAATTCAATAATAACGTGATATTCGAACTCAAAACCAATCACACATTTACAGGCAGACGCCTACCCACTGAGCTACGATAACCTTAACTTAAAAATACTAAAATGATATATATTTTCTATCAAAAATATTGGTTACCCCATTTAATACAGTCAGCCTCATATATAACCTGAATTTGTGAGCAAATAAAATAAGAAAGTAAGTGTAAGCAAGAGTGACTTGCGCTGGAATCGCGAGTTCGTAAATATAAAGTTTGATATTAAGCATGGAGTTAATATACACGTACCTTCACCGTAATATGAAACTTGCATTTTAATAAAAGCTTTTAATCTCAATTAAATTTAGCTTATCATTCGTTTCTGTTTATTTATTTATTTTACAGATGTTAATGAAAGTAGATTAAAGGTGGTCAGTCGTGGCCAGTCGTGGCCCAGTGGCACAAGCGTGTGACTGTAAACGACTGGTTGTGGGTTCGATTCCCACTCGAGGAGTGGAAGTTATATTTCCATTTTCTTCGCTCTGGTGTCGAGGTAAAGCGGGGCGTTAAGTTCCGCCACTTAACACGCAAGCCTCCGAATTCGGCGGAAAGTGGGGAACGGAGTGTCTTAACACTAGGTTCGCTCTGCCTACCATGCTGTGTGCGGGATACAGCGCTATTTTTAATAGATTATAATAAAATACGGGCTTGGTTTCCTGCATTTCTGCATATACACTTTAAGTAAGGTTTATAACATGAAAAGGTAAAAGTAATAAAAATGTACAAAAGTAAATAGGCCCAAAAAGGTTTAAAAATTAACAAATGTTTCCGTTGACTCCTAGATTAAGCCTTACCTTAGCGACGTTTATGTTATTTTCTTTATAAAAATATATAAAAATATTAGCGTGTCTAATATTTATTTTATTAATTCAATATATGTATGTATTTCTAATAGATTATAACAGAAAATATTGCTGTTCTACAAATAAACCAAATTTTATTTTTCTTACTACATACTTTTCGTTAAAAAAAGATTTAAAGTTTTCCATTCACTTATATAATAATGAACGAAAAACTGTAGAGATAGTAATTTTTCACTACACATACTCGTAGATAGCTACGTAAGGAAACAAAGCAAGCAAGTTGTTTATACTTTGGACGTATTTTAAATTGCTATATTAAATAGCCCCTTTAAATCTGCGTCGCAAAATAGTTTCACGTTTCATTGTGATCAGAGTAGAGTATGAGGCGTGGAAATGAAGTAATCTTGTTTTTTTCCTTGTTACTTTTTATATTGTTACTCTTTGTGTTATATTTCTTTATAGCTTTACATTGGGGCCAGTCATGGCGCAGTGGCACAAACGTGTGACTGTAAACGACTGGTTGTGGGTTCGATTCCCACTCGAGGGGTGGAGATATTTAATATTTCCATTTTCTTCGCTCTGGTGTTGAGGCAAAGCGCGGCGTTAAGTTCCGCCACATAACACGCAAGGCCTCCGATTTCGGCGGAAAGTTGGGAACGAAGTGTCTTAACACTAGGTTCCCTCTGCCTACCCTGCTGTGTGCGGGATACAGTGTGAAGCTGAAAAAAAAGAAAAGCTTTACATTTTTTCCATATAGTAGCGTGCTCAGATAGAAGCTAGTGTCAAACACTATATCTGTTCCCCACTTTCCACTTGAAATCGAGACTTTGTGTTTAAATGTCGGAATTTAACACTGCCCTTGGTCTTATATACCAGAGGAGAGAATTGAAAATAATTTCCTGAGTGAGGATCGAACTAATCGCGTTTACAGTAAGATTCTGCCCTACTGCGTCAATACTAGTCTTAAAAAGTTTTCTGAGTTTCTTGCACTGGTTCTTTTCAGGTCTGAGGCATTAACTTTAGTGAACCGGTGGTAAATTATTTGAAGTTTAAAAATGAAGCACGTAACTTCGAATTAAATTATTTGACTTTGAATGTAGAAAATAGTGTCTCGAGACTAGACTTTCTCTAATTTCCTTGCTATGTGGAAAAAAGTGTGAAGCTGATTTTGTAATATGTTAGTTTTAGATACATTCCGTATAGAGCGGACCCTAACTTGAAACATTTCCAATTTCTAAACTTTAGGGTGAGAAATAAATCCACCAATCATTAAGTATATAGTACAGTTATCTATTATGGACGTGACGATCATTATATACAAATATAGTGTTAGAGAGTTGTAATTGCTAAATTCTGTTAGATATTATTTTTATATTTGATTCAAAACGTCTTAGATTCGGATGAAAAATAAAGAAAATAGTACAAAAAATGCACCTTCAGAGAGAAACTAATGTTAAGACACTTCGTTATCCACTTTCCGGTCAAAATCGAAACATTGCGGTTTAAGTGGCGGAAATAAACGCTGCGTTCTGTCCTAGCTACCAGAGCGAAGAAAATAAGATATATTCATCCCTCCGAGCGGGAGTCGAACCCATGAAGATCGCGTTTACTGTCAGACACTGTCCCACTGCACCACGATGGCATCTACTTATTACGTATTTTTTACTTTATTTGCATTTATATCTACAATTACCTACATGTTTATTTAAAATTTTGTATTTATATAGATCCGTCCAAATTATATGTTGTTTCATTCTTAATAAAAGCTAATATGGGAACAAAGTGTAGGTACTATTACAGGAAGATTTTTTAAACAGGAAAAAATATATATATTTTCCTTACAAATTTTCCTCATTACAGCCACGGTCGAATTACCTTAAATATTATTAGGAGAAAAAAAAAATGTGCCAGGTGTTTATAGAGAAGCGAATATCGCACCACAATGAGCGACTGTGTGAAAATTTAATAACATTTACAGCTTCGACAGGGCCAGGCGTGGCGCAAAGTGTGACTGTAAAGCGAGTGGTTGTGGGTTCGATTCCAACTCGAGGAGTGGAAATATTTAGTATTTTCCATTTTCTTCGCTCTGGTGCCGAGGCAAAGCGCGGGGTTAAGTTCCACCACACACACATTTCACACGCAATGCCTCCGAATTCGGCGGAAAGTAGGGAACGGAGTGCTTAACACTATGTTCTTTCTGCCTACCCTGCTATGAGCGGGATACAGGATGAAGCTAAAAAAAAGAATAAAATATACAGCTTCGAATCGCAAGAACTCGGTGGAAAGTGGGGAATGAAGTGTCTTAACACTAGGTTCCCCCTGCCTACCCTGCACACAGCAGTGTTACTGTGTGCGGGATGCAGCGTGAAGCTAAAAAAATATGCAGCTTCACTCCTTTTCCCGCATAATGGAGAAGTTATGGAAAACCTAGCGTCAAGACACTCCGTCCTCCACTTTCTGTCTGAAATCGAGACATTGCATGTTGAGTGGTGGAAAAACGTCGCGCTTTATCTTTGATATCAAAGCGAAAAAATGAAATCAATACTATTAAATAATATTGTATTGTCTGTTTGTCATATTGAAACAACCACTTTTTTCCACTTTTTTCTACATGTATACACGATACATATAGCAAAGTAACATTTTTTACAATTTTTATCTGTCGTCTGCTTGTTCCGGCTAAACTCTTGAGCGGCTGGACCGATTTTGAGGGGACTTTTATTGGCAGCTGATGCAAGGAGTAACTTAGGATACTTTTATTTAAGAATTATGGACGAAGTCGGGAGTATAGCAAGTTTTAAATGTAATCATTCCCTAAGTGCAAATCGAACCCACAACCATCGCTTTACAGGTTTAAACAAAATAGTTGTTGATTATAACGAATATTAGATCGGAGGTTGTACTGTTTTGTGACCTACTTTCACTCGTTCAGAGTAAAAGCTACAGCGTATTAAAACTTTGACGGTTTAATTTATTAAAATTATGATTGATAATTATATACACATATGATTTATCTTTTTATATATGATTTATCATTCGATAATATGCACTATATGATATGTATTTTCAAATACATTGGCAATATTCAAATATATCTTTAGTAATCTTTTTAAATTAAACTTTTAGTTTAACGGAAATGTTTGTGTAATGTTTGGTACTTAAAAAATTTTTTTAGAAAAAATTTATTTCTTAAATATTTTATACTTAAACAATACACTTTATACACTTTATACACTTGAGTAGTCTATAGTAACTGGTAGATACATAAAATAGATTTATTTAAAACCAGCGACTCGCCAGCGTAAACTACACAACTAACCGTGTAGTCGGCCGCCAGTAAAGCATCTTACCTAATTTTATTTTTGTTTGAATTTTTTGTTCAATATAAATAAAGTAAGCCTGTAGCACTCCAGAACAGTAGCTTTCTGAATGTGAAAGAATTTTCATGATCGGTTCAGTATTTCCGAAGATTACCCCTTACAAACAAAGTTACAAGCTTTCCCTCTTTATATAATAGTATTGATGTATAAAAATCGAGAATACGAAAAATATTTTATCTCTCACATTTAAAGATATATCCATAACTTTAGAGAGATCAGGGCATACAGCGTCGCACTGTATATGCGATGGAAGTGGGTTCAATTCTTACTTATTCTTACTTAGTACTTAAGATAAAGCACGGCGTTAAGTTCCGCCACTTAGCACGCAATGTTTTGAATAAATTGAAAGTAACAAACGGAGCATCTTTACACTATGTTCTCTCTGCTTTCCCTGCGGAAAACCGTTAATCTATAAAAAAATATATATAAAATAGTTAAAGAAAACGTTATGGCTAAAACATATCGATACAGAGAAGCATCTGTTCGTTCGTAGCTAACCGTCATCAGCGTTTTACCCAATGTCTACAAAAGTGACCGGCTATTGCCCAAAAACCCTTTTGTTTGAAATCCGCAACACCCTATTTTCTTTCTGTGTTTATTTATTCGCAATTTACTGAGGTGACGTGGTTTCCATTTTTTCGGTTATTTTCGTAATAATATCAACTCTTGAAGTGAATGTTTTCATAATATTTTCTTTTTCCCCTTTTTTTGTATAGAAGTTTTGTAGAAAAAATCTTAAGTTAAAAACTTTTTTACTATCAAGCTTTATCAAATTATTCTCAGTAAGCTATTTTATTTAATGTCAATATTGTTGAAGTGCATTAAATAACTAGCCCGCCATCTTGCGTGGTCTGACATGTTAGGTTTAGAAAGACATCATACATCTGACCATGCGTTGTCATTTAAATTAACCATATATTTTACAAAATTTAAACTTGTACAAAAATATGTATGTACGTACGTTTGTTCAGGTGAGATATTGTAACGCAATTTTGAAGCATGTATTCTTAACTGATTGAAATTAAGTTTTGAATTAACGTGAAAATGCATCTCTGTATGACATTATTCTAAATCAAATATGGATGGATCTAACATGGCACCACTTAAAATGGCGGGTTAAGGCGGATTATTCTCTCAATAATATAAATAAAGCACTCTAAAAATATTTATATCAATCGAAAGAGCTTCCTTAGAATATTTCGAAAATTTTTTTTTAATAAAGTACTTTTTTGCGGCCAGTCGTGGCCCAGGCACAAGCGTGTGACTGTAAACGACTGGTTGTGGGTTCGATTCCCACTCGAGGAGTGAAAATAATTAATATTTCCATTTTCTTCGCTCTGGTGTCGAGGTAAAGCGCGGCGTTAAGTTCCGCCACTAAACACGCAATGCCTCCTAATTCGGCGGAAAGTGGTGAACGGATTGTCTTAACACTAGGTTTCCTCTGCCTACACTGTTGTGTGCGGGATATAGCGTGAAGCTATTTTTTTTTTTTTAATAAAGTACTTTTCATTTATTTTCATATTCTTCTTCTTTTTCAAGTAAATATTTTTTACGTAAAATACATTCTTCATTATTCCTAAAATGTACAATATTTTTATAAAATTTAATCAACATATAACCTACCATAAATTTGATAACCGAAAAACCCATTCAAAATTACGATGAACGTACAAACAAGAAAAAAACGTTTTGGAAACTAAGCAAAAGCAAAGAAGGTGGTATTTTCACAAGGCATTCGTCCGACCCTTGTTTTAAGTCAACGAAAACATCCTCATTTCGTCGGCCACGTTCGGGCGTATGTTTATCCGCAATTTAGTTGTTTGAAGATACCAGTATGGAGGATTTGATTTTTCTATGTCCGCATGTAAAGATTGAAGCGTTAGGAGAAAATGTGGACACTAAGTGTTATGTTACTTTAGGATATAGTTGCAAAAAAAATATTTTAGTATAAAAGAAAAAGGGGAAACATTGTGGCCTGTGGTGGCACAGTGGCACAAAGTGGGACTGTAAAGTGACTGGTTGTGGGTTCGATCCCACTCGTTAGTTTTTTTTTTTTACAATTTTATTTACACCACTACAGACATAAGGTCTGTACCTTTTTTTAAAATAATCTTTTTCTTTTTATATATAAATTCCTTATTTGATTACAATATCAGAGCTTAAAACAAATTTTATTAAATATACCATAAGAGAGACCAGTTTTCTTAGTTATTAAATGTAACTTATATCTTTTACATAGTATTAATATGACTTACTATGACTATCTTTTACATATTTCTTAACATTTATTGATATTATATTTCTTTTAATATATTTTATTAATATTTTTCCCACTCTTTAGTTTAAAGGTTCCTGATTTTACTAAATGTTTGTTAAGAATGATTTTCTAGTTTTATTAAGGCAGCGTGCCCCTTTAATTTGTACTGTTCAATTCACAATATCTTAATTTCAGGCCTGAAATATTAAACGCAGTGTCTTGACACTAGCTTTACTCTGACTTAACTGTCATTCAAGATAAAACGACTATCTATATAATAGAGAAATAATAATAAAGAAATTTAAACAAGAATTTAGATAGAACCTTATTCTAAAAAAAAACTAGATAAAATTCGCGAAATTAAGCAACACAAGACAATGCTTACTAATCTAAAACTACAATATCAGCTTTACGGCATTCTCTATACAATAGTAGGAAGAGACTGTGTTACCTTTGAGTCTGGTCCCAATTTCCTGGTCCTTTGTTTTATTCAGTCAGCGAAAATGTTTTTATTTCCACGGTCGTGTTATACTTACGCAGGATTAGTGGATGGTGTTTTAAGATGAGAAATCATTTTTTTTTACATAGGTTTGGATATAAAGACTTTTGTTATATTAAAAATTACAGATATTTTTTATTGATTTTATTATATATATATATATATATATAATATATATATATATATATATATAGAGATAGATATATATATATATATATATATATATATATATATAGATATATATATATATCTATATATATATATATATTATATATATATATATATATATATATATATATATATATATATATATATATATATATATATATATATATATATATATATATATATATATTTTAGGATATGCCTGTAGTTAGATTTGGTCAGCTAATTATCTAATTGGTTAATTTATCATTATTATGGGTTATGGGTATTCAAATACACACTATTTGAATTATACATTGAAAATATTTATGTCAAATTTACATTTTAAAGGTTCAAATGTAGATGGAGACGATGTGAAGAAAGAAAAAGGTTAACTTCTCTTTGGGTTATATTTTTCATTTTCACAGGACAGGGTCTTTTTACGATTCTTTCGTTAACTGGACACTACGGTCCGTTCCGTTTATTATAAAACAGATGTCTGTGAATTGAAATGCAAAAAGTAACTTTTTATAGACAGATAAGGGATTTTTTTAACATGTATGTAATTAATGTGATTCTAATTTGCAAGCAACTAATTTATATCTAACATACGAACTACGTTTTAGCATTTAAATTAATTGTGATTTCTGTATGAGCATTATATTTACACTTCAAAAAAGGAAGATGCTTTTTTCTCGCATAGGAAGATGGGCAAAGAGAGTCTAATGATACTCCGATCTACTTTAATTTATCAGTCGAAGTCAAGGCATTGCGAGTTTACTGGCAAAGATCAGCGCTTTTTCTTATCACAAAATAAATATAATAATTTCCCGAGACGAAATCGAACCAACAACCATCAGATCTACAGTCAGTCGCAGACCCTCCAGACCAGATCATTATCTTTTTTCTTACATTTTTGTATTTTCACATTCAAAATCTGCATTTAAAATTTATCCAACTCTGGTTACTTTCTGTGAAAATGGATAATTTTCTAAATAACGTTCATTCTTTTATTACAAAAGTCTTATATATTTTAAAAATGCGAATCGCGTTACTGAATCACATTGCGAGTTGGTTTAGCTCAGAATTTTCTGTTGTTCTCTCTACAAAATAAGCCGTAATTACCGCTCTTGGCAGGAGCAAAACGCTTACAAATTATTCTTTCACCTGAATTAACTTTGCCTACTTCAAGTATGGAAGCAGGCAGCTTAATAAATTATATAATTTTACATTAAACTTTGTAGCATTAGTACTTTAAATTATATATATGCGGCCAGCCGGTGGGTAAAGGACTGGTTGTGGGTTCGATTCCCACTCAAGGTGTGAAAATATTTCCATTTTCTTCGCTCTGGTGTCGAGGCAAAGCGCGGCGTTATAATCCACCACTTAATAGCGCAGTGCCTCTGAATTTGGCGGAAAGTGGGGAACAGAGAGTCTTAACACTAGTTTCCCTCTGCCTATCTTGCTGTGTGCGGGATACAGCGTGAAACTAAAAAAAATATTTTGGTATTAGTTACCATGGCGTAATATACACACTACAGCGCCGACTCCCACACTTTCCGCTGACACCGCATTTAAGAAGACAATGGGCTGCATCGTTTACAAATTTACAGAATAATATATTATAATAATTAATGCAGTCTTAATCCAGTTTTCAATCAATAAAGTTATGTTTTATATAATTAATTGTAATAAATAAATAAATAAATCTTTTTAAAAAGACTTTCTCCGGTCGTCATATCATAACTGGCGCAGTCGGTAGTAGTTGCGGCAATTGAGAAAATAGAATCTTTGATCAATTGAACGATTTTTGACCGTTTAAACCGCAACTTTCTTCTCAACGAATCTACAACGGCGGCATCGGAAGAGTCTACTGGAAACTGGAAGACCCGGAAAGGAGATGCAGAGGATATTTTGGTGAGTACTCTCGCTATTCCAAGTTCCTGTGCTCTATTTCCTTCCGTATAGAATTAGTGTTTTAGAGGTGTTTTGTCTAAAAGCTAAAATCGCTATAGGCTTTCACTTCGAGAAAAAAAAAATATATAAAACAAGATATATAATTTTAAATAAAATACATAAAATATTTTTATATTATTATATTTGCTATATACTTTGAAATTCAAGTATATAAATTTAAAAAAAGAAAATGTCTTTTGAAAATTGCGATTCTTCTAGTTTTAAGCTAATTTCTGAATTTATGCCAAAATATGATGGCAATACAAAATTATTAAACTATTATATTAGAGAAGTAGAAAATATTTTAAATTTATTAGAAGCCACAGCCAGGAACCATCCTGCTATTTTATGTTTAACAAAGAGTAGATTAAGCAGCGTCGCTATAGAACCCATAGCATATCAAGATTCCCTTACTTCATGGGAAGCCATAAAGGCGGCTCTTGTTCAGAGACTACGAGAACCGAGAAACGAAATCCAGGTTATGCAGGAATTAAGTAGAATGAGACGTAATAAAAGCGAATATGCGGAGAGTGTTGGCAGACGTTTAAGAGACATATTAGATACACTTTTTTCGGTAGGTACACATTCAAATAAATCGTATTACGAAAATATGGTAATAGAACAATACACCAACCAGTTAGAATTTCAAGTTTCGATAGGCGTAAGAATAGCGCAGCCTCTTACACTCGAATCAGCAATAGTAATAGCTAGGCAAGAGGAGGCGAAACTTGCTTATAACCGGACAAATAGTAATAGTTTTAATATACCTCAAGCAAAGGTTAAGGAACCAATTAAAAGTTTTAATCAATTCCCGACCCCTGCACCTTTTAAATTTCATAATCCAGTCCCTAGATTTAATCAACCAAATAATACTTTTGTCCCTCAAAAAAATAATTTGACCCCGGAACAGCGTCAGCAATGGGTACAATCCATGCTACCATGGAAGAACCGCCCAGTAACAGGTAATTATAAACCTTCTTACGGTAATTTTAGAAATAACGTATCCCAACAGCAATTTAATCCCCAAAAAGTTTCGGATGTGACCATGAGATCCATATCTAAGCCACCGAAGCCACAGTTTGCAGCTGAGGAACTGTTCTACACTAATGAACCCTTATCGTATGAACAACCCGGTGATGATGGAGTGGACCTCGGTTATCAGCAAGGTCAGTATGAATATTTTGATAGTTGCGACCCCAACCAGCACGACTACCAGTCTCATAATGAGGAGACCTATACCCAGCAGGATTTTTCCCCGGATCCAGACCAAGAGGGCTCGAGTTAGTGAAACTTAATAACCACGATAAAGATCACCTACCATATATAGAACTACAAGAATTTCAAGGTAGGTTTCTCATAGATACGGAAGCATCACGTTCTATGATATCCCCTTCAGTCATTCGAAATACAATTTTTCAAAATTTTGTCGAATATGAACCTTTTGAAGTAAAAACAGCACATGCTACTACGCGGCACGAAGAAGTAGTTTATTTACCCCTTCCCCCAATTTTTAATAGCGATATTATTCATAAATTTTTAATTTTTGACTTTGACCCGAAATACAAAGGACTTATAGGTTTAGATCTATTGAAGACCTTAGACTGTAACATAGACATAAAAAACAAGCTTTTACATACTTATACCGCAGAGATACCCATTTACTTTGATTACCCCACACAAAAAATCACTATAGAACCCAGGTGTGAGAAAGTTATAACCGTAAAAACAAACTATACTGACGGTCAATACATCCATGATGAATTTATTTGGTCTAATGGTTTAAAGTCACCTGCAGCAATAGTCCAAGTTAATAAAGGAAAATTTAAAACATCAATAATTAATTTTAATACTGTGAAGAAAATAATTTCTAACTCAGTAAATATTCCATTAGAAAACTTTCATAATAACTCGGACATAGATAAATGTAAATTAAATTCAATTAAAGTAAACACAGAGATAGATAAGGAATTATGTGAAAATTTACGTAAAATAAGAACAGACCACATGAATGACGAAGAGCGTCGTGAAATTAATAAGATTTGTTATAGATATAGAGACATCTTTTATTCTGAAAAAATCCCACTTTCTTTTACACACGCTGTTAAGCACAAACTGAGACTGACAGACCAGACCCCAATATTTGTTAGAAGTTACAGACAACCCCCTCAACAAAGAATAGAAATACAAAAACAAGTAGATAACTTATTAAAACAAGGTATCATCCGTGAGAGTATATCCCCATGGTCTTGCCCCGTTCATATCGTCCCTAAAAAAACAGACGCATCGGGAAAGGTTAAGTGGAGACTAGTCATAGACTATCGACGACTTAATGACCGACTCATAGAAGACAAATACCCTCTTCCTAACATAAATGACATTCTAGACAGACTAGGACGAGCTCAATACTTTACCACGTTAGATCTCGCTAGTGGTTATCATCAAGTGGAAATGCACCCTGATGATATAGAGAAAACGGCCTTCACTACAGAGAGAGGACACTATGAATTTCTTAGGATGCCATTTGGTTTGAAAAATGCACCTAGCACTTTTCAAAGGCTAATGGATCATATACTCAGAGGTATTGACAACGTTTTTACGTACCTAGACGACGTTATAATAATATCGACTTCCTTACAAGAACATATTGACAAACTAAAACAAGTTTTTGACAGATTTAAAACCCATAACTTGAAAATACAACTCGACAAATCCGAATTTTTGAAAAAACACGTTAAATTTTTAGGACATGAACTGACAGAGCGAGGACTTGTACCGAATCAAGACAAGATCAAAGCTGTTTTAAATTTCCCACTACCAAAAACCCATAAAGACATTAAAAGCTTTTTAGGACTTGTTGGTTATTACAGAAAATTTATTAAAGACTTTGCCAAATTGACTAAACCCATGACATTATGCCTTAAGAAACATAGAAAAGTAATACATTCCCCAGAATTTTTAGAATCCTTTAAGAAATGCAAGCAGATTTTGACTAATGCACCCATTTTACAGTATCCAAATTTTGACGAGACTTTTATACTGACAACAGACGCATCAGACATAGCCCTTGGTGCTGTATTATCTCAAGGCCCCGTAGGCGCGGATAAACCTGTAGCTTACGCTTCAAGAACCCTTTCCGATACTGAGACCCGCTACTCTACCAGAGAAAAAGAATTATTAGCCATAGTCTAGACAGTTAAATATTTTAGACCATATCTCTATGGTCGTAAATTTATCATCTACACCGATCACAGGCCCCTGACTTGGTTAATGTCACTAAAAGACACAAACTCTAAACTGACTAGATGGAAACTGAAACTGGCCGAGTATGACTACAAAGTTGTTTATAAAAAAGGACAACAGAATACAATCGCAGACGCTCTCTCCCGTGTGAAAATTTTCCACAAAAGTATAGATTCCCTAGCAGTAAATTTAGATGACAATGACGACGATGACATAATCAATAGGATATTCGAAAATGTAAGACAGGAAGTAGAGACGGATACGGTTACAGTACAAGAACCCCCTACAATAGACGACAATTTTAATAATGACAATGACGCAACACTTAGACCTGACATACAACCACCCAGTATAGGAACAGAATCTGTCAGCCTTGACCCCGACAATTTAATTTCGACTAACCACACACAACCCGACAATGAGAATCAAGGGATACCAATATTAGAAGACGCTATAGATAGACAACTTAAGCAATTTCATATAAGGTCAACTCCTGGTTCACATTATAGAGTTGAAAACAGATCAACAAATTCGCGCACGGTTATCAAAGACGTATTTATCCCAGTCAATAATACGGAAAAAGAAATAATACAGTTTTTAAAGGAGCACACTATCGCCGATCGTGTATTCCACTGTTACTTCTATAATGACGAATTATATCCAGCATTTGCTAGAGTATACACGACGATATTTAATGATAGAGGTCCAAAGCTTTTTAGGTGTACAAAACGCGTTACTTTAGTCGAAAATAAGACAGAACAACAGGAAATAATTAAAAAATATCACGAAGGTAAAACAATCCATCGTAGCATTCAGGAAACTTACAAGCAAATTCATAGAAATTATCATTGGCCCAATATGCTATTAACTATTCAAGCGTTTGTAAATAAGCGTACTACATGTTTACAAGCTAAATATGAAAGAAATCCCCTGAGACCCCCATTAGCTCTAACCGAAACCCCCAGTAAACCCATGGAACATTTATTCATGGATTTGTATTCTGCAGGAGGAGCAACATTCCTCACAATCATTGATAACTTTCCAAAATATGCTCAAGCAGTCCCTTTAAATGCAACTAGTAGCGTACACATAGCTGAAGCTTTATTTGATATTTTTTCAATATTAGGAACCCCTTTGAAAATTACAACCGACTCTGACAGTAAGTTTGATAACGAAGTTATAAAGGACATGTGTGCCCTACACGACATTAACATTCACTTTACAACCCCTTATAACCCGAATTCAAATTCACCCATAGAACGATTTCACTCAACTATAGGAGAAATTATTAGGATACAGAGGATGACGAATAAAGATGACCCTATACAAATTATCATGAAATTTGCTATTATCGCATATAACAACACTATTCATTCGGCAACAGAATATACCCCTCACGAGCTACTTTTTGGACATACTGCATCCAGAAACCCTTTAGAACTTCATTACACCAAGCAATTTTACCAAGATTATGTTCTTAAGCATAGAAGGAACGCTGAAGCCGTACAAGAATGTGTGGCAGCGCACGTGTCTAAGAACAAAGAACAGGTAATAGCGAAGCGTAACCACAGCAGAGAAGATATAACGTTTAAGGTAGGTGAAACAGTTTTTAAACAGGTGGCCAAAACAGCGAGAAACGACAAAACGAAGCCGGTGTTTAAAGGTCCGTACAAGATAATTCACCTTCATCCTAATAATATAGCAGCGATAATAGGTAGCCACCCTAACTCTAAGTCAATCAGAGTTCACTTCAAACTTTTACGGCGACCTCATCTTGTTCCATTATTATCATCTTCGGATCCCTCGTGTTCCAGTCAAAATCAGACGTAACATTTCAACCCGTAGATGATAATAATGGAATCCTTTTACTTAAACAAGGACGTATCCTTAAACAAGTTGATTCATTTAACCTTGCTTGTACATATAATATAACTCATTTATATTTAATTTCCATTAAACTAATGTCCTTATATGCAAGTACAAAAGCAGCTGAAAACAATACTGCATCAGAAAATCTGCATAAGACATATAGAGATCAAATAGAACATAATTTAGATTTAATTGATAAAAAGTTAATGTTTATAGCACCTAGAAATAGAGTTAAACGTGGTATCATTAATGGCTTAGGCTCAGTTGTTAAATTAATTACAGGCAACTTAGATAACGAAGATGCAATCCGTTTTGAAAATGAAATTAATAAAATTCGCAGTTCAGTTTCATATATTCAAACATCTCAAAAGCGAACATTATCTTTGGCAGAAAATACAATTAATGAATTTTCTAACCAATTAAATAAAATAAACGAGAATCAAAACAGATTAGCATCTCTATTACATAATATTACAGTTAATTCAAATACTATTTCAAACCAATTACACTTTTTAGAGATTTATGTACAAATAAGTTTTAGTTTACAGCTTTTATTAGATAAGTTAATGATATTAGAAGATGCTATGTCATTTTCGCAGTTAAGTATAATGCACCCTAGTATTATTAATCCTCGTAATTTAGTTACAGAAATTAGAAATTTAGAGAAATTTTCTTTTTTAAAACCAGTTGCTGAAATTAGTATGGAAAACATTCATAAAATAAAAAAGTCTATAAGCGTGAAAGCGTATAGTACAAGACACTCTTTAACATTTATATTAGTAATCCCGTCCATTGACTTTAATATCTATGATCATATACATATATATTCTATCCCAAATAAAGAAAACCTAACCATTATACCTAAGTTCAAATTCCTTGTCCTTGGAAGCGAAGAGTACGCATACTCAGAAGAACCCTGCAAGAGAATCTCTGAAGACACTTTGCTCTGCAACTCGTTAGACTTAAGAACAATTGAAAAATCTGAAGATTGCACCATCGCCTTAATAAAGAAACAAAAAGGAAACTGCACTCATGCTCGCATGAATTTTAACAAAGGAAAACTCCAGAACATCAACGAAAATACCTGGTTAGGAATTTTGCCAGAACCAGAAGTAATCAGAACTCAGTGTGGACGCAAAACAAATTACAGAAAAACATCAAACATTTTTCTCGTAACTATCACAGAAGATTGCCAAATTAATATCATGAATAGAACGATAAGATCACACAGCAACACCATCACGATGAATGAAATAATTCCGCTACCAGATCAAAATCTCATACATCAAGAAGAGGTCCATTATGAACTGCACCTAGAAGACATCTCGCTAGACAGCATCCATGAACTTATGAATACAGTTGAAGAAATTCAAGAAGCAGATGATTTTCACTGGGTTAACTTAATGACAATCCCTAGTTGGCCCACGTTAATCCTGTACATAGTAATTGGGACCCTAATTTTTTGGAAGTTTTTTTGGAATAAACACAAGAAACAATCCAAACACAAGGACACAAGTCGCGAGGACGCTCCTGAAAGCTGCAGGACCAGCTTCCATCTTAAGGAGGGAGGAGTTACCATGGCGTAATATACACACTACAGCGCCGACTCCCACACTTTCCGCTGACACCGCATTTAAGAAGACAATGGGCTGCATCGTTTACAAATTTACAGAATAATATATTATAATAATTAATGCAGTCTTAATCCAGTTTTCAATCAATAAAGTTATGTTTTATATAATTAATTGTAATTAATAAATAAATAAATCTTTTTAAAAAGACTTTCTCCGGTCGTCATATCATAACTAGCCGCATAACTTTTCTCGCACATCGAAGTAGTTAGAGACGACCTAGTGTCAAGACACTTCGTCCGGCACTTTTCGCATAAATTGATATATTACATGTAGTTGTACATAGTGGTAGAACTTATTTCACGTTTTATCTTTGTTACTAAAGCTAAGAAATAAAAATAAAAATATAATCATTCCCCCGAGTGGGAATCGAATCCACAACCATCCCTTTGCATTCGCAATGACTAAACATTCTATTTCCACGTGAATTTTCTGAAATTAAAAATATTTTCACTTCAACGACTTCATAAAACAATACACAGCGTTAAGTTCCGTTCTGACACTCAGTGCCCTCAAAACGAAATGGGTCCATCACGATAAAAAGGCTTTTAATTACATATTAACAACCTACATAACTGAACGTAGATTCTCATATCTGCGAAACACATTTACTAATTACTTTAAAACTTTCATACAAGTTAGAGTGGGAATAGTAGATATCTATTTTGCCGTGATTCATCACAAGATAGTGCTATAGTGCATTTACAAAAAACTAGTGGAAGTCAGTAGTGGAAATTGATAGCAGTCTAGTGATTTAAGAATGTAATTTGTATTCGATTCGTTCTATATTCGATTGGTTTTAGGTTCAATTCCCACTCGTGAAAACGATATATTTTTTCTTTTTTTTAACTTCACGCTGTATGCCGCACACAGCATGGTAGGCAAGTGTTAAGACACTCCGTTAAGTGGCGGAACTTAACACCGCGCTTTACCTCGACACCAGAGCGAAGCGAAATATAATTTCCAATCCTCGAGTGGGAATCGAACCCACAACCAGTCGTTTTACAGTCACACCCTTGTGCCACTGGGTCACGACTACCCACAAGTAGTGATTTAAGAATGTAAGGTACTGAGGCCATCGTCGATGGGAACATCGCTAGATTGTCAACATGATTGGTTTTTCGGTTTGATTCCCATTTGAGGAACGGTTATATTTTTATTTTTCCACTTTGTACACAAACCAAATTATGGCGTGGAGTTCCGCCATTCAACACACAATGTCTTGATTTCAGGCAAACTGAATCCAATGTCTTGACACTAGTTTTGTTCTGATTACCATATTATGCATGAAGATAATAATATTTATTTTTTATTTCAATTTTTATTTCACATTACCATATAGGGGCTAGTCGTAGTGCAATGGCACAGGCGTGTGACCGTAAACGACTGGTTATGGGTTCGATCCCACTCGAGGAGTGGAAATATTTAAAATTTCTATTTTCTTCGCTCTGGTATCGAGGCAAAGCGCGGCGTAAAGTTCCGCCACATAACACGCAATGCCTCCGAATTCGATGGAAGGTGAGGAACGGAGTGTCTTAGCACTAGGTTTCTTCTGCTTACCCTGCAGGATACAGCGTGAAGCTAACAAAAATATACCTTTTTTCACTATACCAATATGGTTTTCAAACAGCAAAATAATTAAAGTTCAAAAATTGTATAAAATTCACATAAGAAACCATATAAAAATTGAACACGTCGAAATTCAAACCCGCGCCTCTATAAAAATGTCAAGGATAATTGAAATAAATAAGATTGCCATTATATATTCAAATTTAACAACATATAATAAAATAATAATTAACATAACAAAAAAATGCATCTCACTGTATAATAACGATCATTATAAAAAACAATAACTTTTCATGAATGTCAAAAAATTCGTTTAAGCTGAAATCAAAATCAATTTAACGTATAATTTCAATCTGGCCAATGAATTATACAGCGTAAGCGGAAATTATGAGAGCTTAATTAAAGCCTTGTATTTAAAATATTTTTATGCAACTTTATTATTTGGTAGAAAATATTGCTTTTTTTGGTCTATTGTGTTAAAAAATAAGAGATTATTTTTTATATATTATATATAAAAAGGATCTTTGTTCTCGGCTTTTTTGTTAGTATGAACTTAATATCAGTTAAAGTTTAAGTATATGGAATGACCACAGATTAAATTTGCAGGGTAATCGAATCGTAGAAAATTTAGGTATATTTAAAAAAAAACAGTTTCATGTTTTTTCCCTCATAGGGGGTAGTCAGATATAACCTATTTGTCAAGAAATTCTCTTCTGCGTTCTTCCTGTCAATCTGATTTGCTGCGTGTTAAATGATGGAACTCAACGTTGTGCTTTGGTTTACCAGAGCTGAAAAATGAAGTTAATTTTAATGTCACTTTTCTAAATATGTTATTAAAAGAAGTACTCTTGTTAATAGTTAAATTAAGCTCCTTTAAAAACGGCCCATATGTATACTGTTCGGTTTATTCATAAATTTGGATACATGATCAGATAATATTTTCATAGCATGTAAGTATAAAATCTATAGACTTTGGTATTAAAAATAAAGAGAATAAATATTAAAATGTGCGTGTTTAAATTTATAGAAACTTACTAGGTTAAATTTAGCATGTTTACTGATTGTCAGTTTGATTATAAGTTTTTACTAAAGCTACTTTGAATCCACCTATTATATTTCATGATATTTAAGATATTTAAACTATTATCAGCTAATTTACAAATTTACCAATTGTTGTTTAGTTACAGAAGAATATTTAGGTCCTCTCTGACTCCTTCCTTACTCGAAACAAGGCGTAAAACTGCAAAATACCTAATTCTTTCCGCTTACCTTAACAACATACAAAAATAAATGTTATAAACGTCACAACGACGAAAATATTAGACAAGAAAACATGTTTCAAGTAAAAAAAACAGCCAAAATATGTTATATTCTTGTCTTTATATCTACCTTATATTATATAACATTGTAATTTTTCCACAGAGCTCCCATCTAAGCCGATGATCTTTGACGAGTTCGGTAAAGAAATAGCTAGCATCGCCGGCCCTTACAACGAGGGGGGCGATTTCAAACTTATTTGCTCAGTGAAAGGGGGTGAGTACATGATTTGCCTTTCTCTACCCACTTTTTTGTCTTGCAAAGGTTCTGATAAATGAGTTTTAGTACGGATTGTTTTTTTACCCGCGACGGAACGGCGACTGTATATGTGTTTGGGGTGAGAGGTTGTTTGTTTGTTTGTTTGTTTGTTTGTTTGTTTGTGTGTTTGTGCAAATTACTATGTCAATTATTTCCAAAACTATAAGTCCGATTTTGATACGGTTTTCTATGATAGGTTCAGGTTCAATTGGCGTATGTTCTAAGATATATTTTATCGCCCCAACTCACCAGGGGGCGCTGCAGTAAGCATTTTAAGTGAAAACGAACGTTTTCAATTATCTCAAAAAATAATAGTCTGATTTCGATACGATTTTCAGTGATAGATTCAGGTTTAAATGGTGAATGTTCTTAGATATGTTTTATCGTGTCAAACCACCAGGTGGCGCTGCAGTAAGCATTTGTTTGTACTTTTTTTGTATTTATTTGTCTAAAATCGAAACTACTGATCCGATTGAAAAGATTTTTCAGAAAAAGATTCAACTTTGCTAGATTTTTCTTTTAAGATTTTCCTTTTTTTGTTACGGGGAAAACTCACCAGGGGGCGCTGCACTAAACATTTGTTTATGCAGAGCAAAAACTACTAGTTCAATTTAGATGAAACTTTCAAAAATAGGTTCAGGCTTAATTGGTGCATCTTTTCATATATGCGTTATGGTGACCACTCATCAGGGGGCGCTGTAGTAAGCATTTGTTTGAGTTTTTTTGTGTAAAACCAAAATTTTTCTTGTATTTATTTGTCTAAAACCGAAATTACTCAACCGATTGGCTAGAGTTTTCAGAATTAGATTCAGCTTTGCTTGCTGCATATTTTAAGATTTTTGTTTTTTTGTTACGATGAAAATTCACCAGGGGGCGCTGCAGTAAACATTTGTTTATGCAGAGCAAAAACTACTAGTCCGATTTAGATGAAATTTTCAACAATAAATTCAGGTTTAATTGGTGCTTCTTTTCATATATGCGTTACGGTGACCACTCACCAGGGGGCGCTGTAGTAAGTACATTTGTTTGTGTAAAACTAAAACTACGAGTCCTATTTGAATTCAGTTTTCAATGATAGATTCAAGTTTACTTAGTGCATATTTTTATATATGTGTCATGTATGTTTACTTAGTGCATATTTTCATGTATGTGTCAACTCTCTAGGGGGCGCTGCAGTAAGTAGCTGCTTCTATTTTTTTGTGTAAAACCAAAACGACTAGTACGATTGTCAAGAGTTTTCAGTATTAGATTCCGCTTTACTTAAAGCATGTTTTTAAATTTATATTACGGTGACAAGTCACCAGGGGGCGCTGCAGTAAAATATTGTTTGTGCAAAGATAAAATGACGAATTTGATTTGGATGCAGTTTCAATAATAAGCTCAAGTTTAATTAGTGCATGTTATTGGATATGTTTTATCGTGTTAACTCACCAGGGGGCGCTGCAGCTAACATTTGTTTGTAATATTTAATGCAAAACCACAACTACTAGTCCGATTAGGCAGAGTTTTTAGTATTAGAGTTACCTTTACTTGGTGTAAGTTTTTAGGTTTTTTTTTACGTCAAGAACTCGCCAGGGGGCGCTGCATTAAACATTTAATTATGCAAAGCTAAAACTACAAGTCCGATTTGGATGCAGTTATCAAAGATAGGATCAGGCTTAATTAGCGCGTGTTCTCGTATATGTGTCATGGTGACACCTGACCAGGGGGCGCAGCAGTAAGCATTGGCTTTTATTTTTTGTGTGAAACCTATTTAGATGCGGTTTTCTGTGATAGGTTCTGGTTTAATTGCTGCGTGTTTTTATATGCCATATCTACCACGATAAATTAGTTTGTTCAAAATCAAAACTACTAGTGGGTTTTGTGATTTTCACTGATTTGGTTAGATTTAAGTTTCGTGGAAATGTTACGGTGACAATCTGCCAGGCGCTGCAATAAGCATTTGATAACCAGAAAGCATTGGGTTTGCATGAAGATTAATATAAAGTATTTCAATATTATGTAATAATATATAATGTATATCTATTCACTTTAAAAAGTTTAAAATAAAAAACAAAATTAAAAATTTTGAAAAACCCCATGACGGTTTAATTGTAATTGTAAAAGGATAAAATAACTATAAATCCTCCGCCTAAAAGAATATATGCAAACGAGATGATGGGGACGACTTCGTCGGGGGCTGCCAGTTGCAACCTCTATTTTAAATATAGTAGCTAACAGTATAGATTTCGTTTTAAAGTCTTTAAAATACCAGTTATCAAAACTGTAAATTCATTTTAATATTTAATTTTTTTGCCAAACCTGTTTTAACAGCAAGAAAACCTATGAGAAGGTTTGTGCAAACTTAAAGTAATGACAGCCCCCGACGAAGCCGTCCCCATCATCTCGTTACATATATTCTTTTAGGCGGAGGATTTATAGTTATTTTATCCTTTTACAATTACAATTAAACCGTCGTGGGGTTTTTCAAAATTTTTAATTTTGTTTTTTATTAAACGCAATATGTCAATCAAGTTGATGTTTGGTGGTTATTTTTTGTGATTCATATGCTTTTCTTTTAATTAGAATAATTGCTTGTTACTTTTTTTTAGCTTCTCGCTGTATCCCGCACACAGCAGGGTAGGCAGAGGGAACCTAGTGTTAAGACACTCCGTTCCCCACTTTCGGCCAAATTAGGAGGCATTGCGTGTTAAGTGGCGGAACTTAACGCCGCGCTTTGCCACTGACACCAGAGCGAAGGAAATGGAAATATTAAATATTTACACTCCTCGAGTAGGAATCGAACCCACAACCAGTCGTTTATATACGTTCGTGCCACTGCGCCACGACTGGCCTCAATTACCTTTAATTTGTTATTTTAATAGATTATTAGATAATATATATATATATGGTTATGATTTTCTATTATCTTTATATATTAATTATTATAATTAAAGTAGGTATATATCTGGTTATTTACAAATAATTATTGTGAACGTCCAAATAATATAAAATTGAAAAGCTAATGTTAAGCATTCAGGCAAAAAGCAAATTAATATAAACAGTTTGATAAAAAGCTCTCTTAGTTGTTAAATTTCTTATTTGCATAAGAATGTAATCAAATAAATGATTCTGTGTGAAATAGGCTTTGCGTGATTGACTCTGGCTCTTTAATCATTTTTTTTTTGTTTAACTAAATATTTGAACACTTGCTACTGAGACTGATTTTCGTTTTTATTCTCAACATTTTAGTTGTATATGTTCTAAAATTATCTTCATTTGCTAAAATAAATTTACTTTTAAGAAATATATATTTTTTTAAAGTCAATTGACACCTTATTCCTAAAATAATACAAATGTTTAGGAATTTGGGAATCTAATTTACAACTGTATTGATAGATTGAACCTTTATTACTGTACCATAAAATAAATCTTCTAAAATGTATTTATCAATATTTATAAAAAACATTTCCCAACACAGTCTATAGACTGTGTGTATACACACAGTCTATATACACAAGGTATAAGGTATCGCGCAAGTTTCATTTTCAAGCCATCATTTTTTTTTCTAAATATATATTTTTTTCAATTAAATCTATATTAAGCAGACTAAGTTGCAACAAACAAATAAACCTATAAAAAACCAGTATAACTGGCCAGTCGTGGCCCAGTGGCACAAGCGTGTGACTATAAACGACTGGTTGTGGGTTCGATTCCCACTCGAGGAGTGGAAATTATATTTCCATTTTCTTCGCTCTGGTGTCGAGGTAAAGCGCGGCGTTAAGTTCCGCCACTTAACACGCAAGCCTCCAAATTCGGCGGAAAGTGGGGAACGGAGTGTCTTAACACTAGGTTCTCTCTGCCTACCCTGCTGTGTGCGGGATACAGCGTGAAGCTAAATCTAAATAAAAAAAATTATCCAGCGAAATTCAAAGATTCCCTTCAAAACTGTTTAAGCCGTGTTTACCCGTGGGGGGACGGACTTAGAATACAATTCCCCTCCGCCGCTGGGTAGCGTCCCGTAAAAGGCGGGTAACCCAGTAGCTTGGTGGTAGGAGATTCGTTCTCCGACTGGCTCGCGACCACTATCGTGTCAAAGACGAACCGCTAAACATCTGACGATGTGTTCCGGTTCGATGACATGTAAGCCAGCTCTCCCTATTCCCATGATTCCTATCCTCCCTCCCTCCTTCTGTCCTACATCCCCGAGGCTGGCAACGCATCCATAGCTCTAATGCTATGGATGTCTATGGGTGAAGGTAACCACTTAACACCAGGTAGACCTCGTTGCCACCACTATTCCATAAAAAAAAAGAAAAAAAAAAGCATCTCGACTCTGTCCTAGCGGCATTTTTAAACGTTTTTATTGATCTAAAAATATTTCTTATTGTTTAAATAACTATTACTAAAATAACTAATCATAGCATATAAATCTTAATATTATTATTTTTTCCTCAGGCAACCCTACACCCCGCGTGCAATGGCTACATGGGGACAATGTTCTCGCAACACTATCTGCGAACGAGCTCCAGCCAGCAGGTAGCAGCAGGTCATTGACCCTCGCCGTAACTAACGCTACGAGGTCCCACCTCTCATCCGTATACACTTGTACGGCGGATAATACTTTACTGTCCCCGCCTTTGAGGGCCTCTGTGCGGATTGATTTATATTGTAAGTTATTTTTTTGTTATACTATGAAAAAATATATAGTTTTAAGCAGATAAATCGCGTATAATTTTGGTATTCGAAAGACTTTTTGAATGTACCTGTGACCATGGACTATTGTAAAGTGTTAGAAACGTCGGATTTTCTAATAATATATTTACGAATATATGCGATTGATCCGGTTAAAAATAGTTTCATTACCAAATGTTATTATTTGAACAAAAGATCTTATTATTTGAACATTTTGTTTATTTTACTATGTTTGATATTATAAAAGCAAAGAATAGAGTGTTTTACATTAGGTTCTCAGCGTCAAAAGATATATTCATAAAATTGAGAATTAAACCCAGAGCTATTTAGCTTAGAGTAAATTCTAATTAAATATCATTTTGATTAATCTAGGTTACCTATTTCATATATAATACATAGATTGTTTAAATTATATAAAAACAATATTACATGTTTGCGCGATTTTGAAACGTGAGAAATTTATATGGTGTAGGCTTTACCATAAGCCATATAAAAATACAATATCGTTCTTTATCGTATAGGGCTCTGTAAATATAATCTTTTTTAGCTTTTTCCACATAGCATGGTAGTTAGAAAGACCCTGGTTTTAAGACACTCCATTCTCCTTTCCGCCCCGTCTCAAATTAGAAGAGTAAGTGTAGAGAGAAATGAAATTCGGTAGAATCATCATAATTAAATTATGATTATATAATTATTATTAGTGGAATCGAACCCACAACCAATTTGTGATATGTCAAATAAGTAGTAGTAAGAAAGCGCCTGGACGATTCAGGAGATGCTGGTTCGAATCCCGCTGCGTGCAAAATTTTTATACGTTTTCTAAATGTCTTTTTTTTAGTACTATTTTTTTTATTTTTCTCATAACTAGTATCATGTTTCTCTTTTCTCCGCTTTCTGCATAAGCATTAGTTACTTTAATAGCTACTTGTAGATGAGAGAGAGAGATGTAGAGAATGTAATCTCTTTTGAAAAGACGAGTTAAATATATAATTGTTTTTACAAATGTGGAAGAATTTGTTGTTTTTTTATAAATTAAAGTATATTCTGCAAAATATTTCTTATGAAAATTCCCGCATAGCAATGTTATTACATAGAGCCTAGTGTTAAGACACTCCGTTCCCCCACTTTTTGGTCGAAATCGAAACATTGCGAATTTAGTGGCGGAACTTAACTCTGTCCTTTGTCTCAGGTACTAATACTTATTCAAGTACTCATATTACTTTCTCATATTATGTTCAAGCCGTATTTGTCGATTCAGACCGCGTACTAACTGCAAAACCTTTTTCTTCCAATGAACATGTGCAGGGCGGGTCAAACAAGGCTTTTATCGACAGCTCATTTTTTACTTCAAAAAAATAAGCTTTGTTGTTACTCTTCCTAGACTTATATGAGTAGAATAAGTATTTTTTTCTTTTTGTTACCTGTAATAAAGGGAAAGACGTTGAGATCAGCCACTTGACATGCAATATTTTGATTTGGGAGGGAAGTGGAGAAAGGAGTGTTTTGACACTAGGCACTCTCTGACTACTCAGCTACATAGAAAAAAAAATGAGAGTGTATAAAACAGTAAGGTATCTACTAAAAACTATTTGAAAATCAATTTAGAATTTTGAACAATCCGTAATAGTAACTTAAAAAGTATTGCTAAAATTCACACACGAATCTATTCTTTTACGAAGAACTTTTGCAAGGTATTTGTTATTTAGAATTATAGGTTCTTAAAAAGTACTTTTTGCTAGTAGCCGTTTCTATTAAAACGATTACAGCCTTTCCATTTTAAATATTATTTTTATGTCATATTAACTAAAGCCGTAATGGTAATAATTAATCAATATGTAAAACTTTGTCATATCTAAATAATCTAAAAAGATATTTATATTTAAGGCGCAATAAGAACGCCTGGCATTATACGTAATGGATGGCCATTCGAAGGAATAATTATTACCATTTGTCCTCTGTGGTATTGAAGGCAAAGCGCACGGTTATGTTCCGTTATTCAACGCAATGTCTCAAATACTGGTTCAAAATGGAAAGTAGTGTCTTGACACTAGGTTCTCTTTGCTATGCCAATAAAGAGTGAATCTGTAAACCATAAATATAATAATCAGTATTCCTCAACCTTTTAACAAGCTTTTAAAACTTTTTTGACATAAATAATTGATTACTGCAGATTATTTCATAACAACGGTCTAGTGTCTAATGAGAAAGCTTTGGTGATTTATTAAAAGGGATATGACCCAAAATCTGGTGAGAACGCATTAGGCCTTTAATGAATATATACTCGTACAGTATATGTATCGACGAAGGTGTTCGAGCGTCGTAGTAAATGGAAAGCCGTTGTTTTTGTCTAAATAAGGCAAAGTGTGTAAATCAATATATCGAAAGCGTGATAAAGTAGTTTCTATACGTTAGGTTAGAGGATTAGGTATATGCGATATATGAAAACGGGGCTTTTGTTTTTAGAGAATGAATTGCGTGATTCATTGTAATATTTAATTAGTTTGGAGGTTGAGGTGGGTTAGAGGGGAAGTATATGTAGTATGTATATTTATAAATTATTTTGAATATATACAAAAACAAAAAAAAAAACAGTTTTATGTTTTTTCTCGTATAGCAAAATAGAGAGAACCTAGTATCAAGGGTCTCCATTCTCCGGTTTCCGCCTGAAATTAAGACGTAGTGTGTGGAACGGCGTAACTCAACGACTGCCGCGCGTTGTCTTAGGTGCTAAAGCGAAAAAACAAAAATAATTTAAATATGATGGGGCCAGTCGCAGTGTGCAGTGGCACAACGTGTGACTGTCAAGCGATTGGTTGTGAGTTCGATTCCCACTCGAGGAGTGGAAATTTCCTTCGCTCTAGTGTCGAGGCAAAGCGCGACGTTAAATTCCGTCAATTAACACGCAATGCCTCCCAATTCGGCGGAAAGTGGGGAACAGAGTGTCTTAACATTAGGTTCCCTCTGCTTGCCCTGGTGTGTGCGGGATACAGCGTGAAGCTATAAAATAATATATATGATCATTTTCTCTAGTGAGAATCGAACCAAAAACTAATTCGTAATCGCAATAACAGTCTGACAGTCCCACTGCACCACAATAGCCTATTATGGGAATATAAAATATTCTGACAAATATATTAACATAATAATAATATCTTGATATATACAAAATTGATATAAACTTACCTTTAAGAAATCGTAACGCGTCATTTTCCATAGAATACTTATTTTACTTGGTGGAATTACGTAACAGCCAATGCAGGTGCAACTTGTGAGCGGGCGGCGAGAAAATTGCTATAGTACAAATGTTTGTTTCTAACGGTCTCTCACGGAATAGAAAATTCTTATGAAATACTGTTGAAAAATTTTATAAAATTTTTCCTTACATCGTACTGAATTTAATATAGTAAAGATGTGTTGTGTTTGCGGGCGTGTAGGTGCAGGCTGTCGTAATCTATAATATATTAGATAGTTTTTATTGTTAGTTTTTTGTTAAATTTCATGTTTTACTGGTATGAGAAATTAAATATATGTTGAACAATGTGTACGTCAGGTTACACAGAGGTGTATTTCAAGTATATGGCACTTTGTGCGATGTTTTTTATATTATTTAATTTATTATTTAAATATATATTATTTATTTTACTAATATATTTCTAATAATAGTAAGAACCGAATAATAGTAAGAAAGAAAAGATAATGAGGCAATCAGCGGAATATCGTCTGACTGTAAACGCGATTGGTTGTGGATTCTATCCCAACTCAGGGAATGATCACGTTCAATATTTTTACGTGAAGCGTGAAGCTATTATAATTCAATTTTACGTTAAATTAGAAAGAAGAACTTATTTTTTACATAACTCTAGCCGACATGTGTGTAGCAAAATGTATATTATTTAAAATAAGATTCCCCTTCTTCTTCCCCTGATTAAGAATCGAATTCATAAACATTGTGGCCAGTCGTGGCCCAGTGGCACGAGCGTGTGACTGTAAACGGCTGGTTGTGGGTTCGATTCCCACTCGAGGAGTGGAAATTATATTTCCATTTTCTTCGCTCTGGTGTCGAGGTAAAGCGCGGCGTTAAGTTCCGCCACTTAACACGCAAGCCTCCGAATTCGGCGGAAAGTGGGGAACGGAGTGTCTTAACACTAGGTTCCCTCTGCCTACTACTGCCCTGCTGTGTGCGGGATATAGCGTGAAGCTATTTAATTTTTAATTTCATAAACATTGCACTTGCTGTCAGACGTTGTCACATTATGCTAGGATGACCTTTAAAAATAAATATTTGAAAATTTTTTACAACTAATAAATTTTATGTTAAAACATATGATGAGATCACCACATTTCATATTCGAATGAAATAAAACCTTTCAGTAATAAAGTTCTTTTGAGGATTTTATTTTACATTGATCTTTGTTTGAAGATGTTTTGTAAATAACTGTATTTTCAATGTTTTTGACTTTATGAGATTTCGTAAAATTTTTATTATTTCTTTTTTCCTACTATTCTTATTAGTTAGATAGAGGCCGTTGTGGGACAATTTGAAAGTGTATGACTTTAAAAAGATAGTTGTGGGTTCGATTCCTACTCGAAGAAATGTTTAATTTTAAATTTTGATTTATTCACTCTGGTACCTAAGACAAAGCACAGCGTTGAAGATTTACCACTGAACATGCCAAATGTTTCGAGTGGAAAGGGGAGTTTCTTTATACTAAGTTCTTTCTAATTACCACGCTATGCGGATAAAACTGTCCTTATTAGTAATTTCCTTTAGTTTTTATAATTTCTCCGCTCTATTGAGAAAAACACGGCGTGGAGTGCGGTACTCGACACGTAATAACGCAGATAATGCAGAAAGTATAGAACGGAGACTCTTCATATCTGATTTGCTCTGCCTACCCACCTACCTGTACGCGGAAAAAAGCGTAAAAATAATCAAAAAGTGGTGGTGGAAAGCACCACGCAGTGTATATGTGTATGTGTATCGTCAACTTGTCTAGTATACAGAGAAAGGAGAGATTTATTAGTACTCAACTAATCTTATAAATTGTAAAAAAACATATATTAAAACTTTCATCCCCAAAGCGTTGATATAAACATTAATTTTAAAATTATATCACAAGAAACGGTAATTTCACTCGCCAAATGACCATAACAAAAGTGATTTGATCAAAAATTAACGCAAACGCTCCGCTTATATGGTTACTGTATGAACTTTACGATGACCCCTAAACTTTTATAGATAAACCTTAATTAACATTTTGTTCCCAGTGAGGCCTTTATCAGTTGAAATTTTATCAAGAGAGCAACCCTTGTCCGTGGGCAGACAGGCGGAGCTGTGGTGCAAGTCTACTGGGGCGCGGCCGCCTGCGACTATCACGTGGTGGTTGGGTGGGAAACAGCTGAATTCTGTTACTAAAATGCAGGTAATATATTTATTGATTTGCTTGAAAACTTGAAATAAGTAAAGACTATTGAGGCCAGTCGTGACTTATAAACTTAAAATAGAGAACTATTATTCTTACTAGAGATTATTATATAGGCCAGTCGTGGCACAGGGGTACAAAGTGTGACTGTAAACCCGGTAAAACTAGTTGTGGGTTCGATTTCTACTTTTATTCCTTCTTTGAATTATTGAAATTGAAATATTTATTATTTTCTGTCCTTCATGTTAAGGTAAAGATAAAGCGTGGCGTTAAGCTCCGCCACTTAACACGCCATGCCTCTTAACATTAGATTCCCTCTACCCTGCTGTGTACAAGATGTAGCGTGAAGGTAAAAAATCTTAAAATAAGTTTACGCTATTGTAGAGAACAGAGTGTTTTGACACTAGGTTCTCTGTAACTACTTTGCTATGCGGGAAGCGTAAAGCTAACGTGACGCAGTGGAATAGAGTTCAATTACAAATGCGATAGTTGTGGGTTCGATTAACGCTCGGAGAAATTCGAACGATTCGCAAATTCAAACACACAGGGTTTTGAACCCGCGTCTGTTAGAAGCCCTCTAAGCTACGTTCGACTACGTTGAAATTCTTACACGCTTACTACAAGCTTCTTATAAGCTATAGCTTATTTGGTTTGCTAGCATGTTTTGTATACGTTTTCTAAAAATGTTTTTCATATACATAAACCTTCAAATATGTTAAAACCTTTACAAAATGCATTAAAATAGCAAAGACATATTAACTTAAGTAAGTTACAATAAAAATAGGACAAAGAATTTATGAGAAAACTAATAGACAGTCACAATGATTGTATGTACAGTACACAGTAACAAAAGTATTCACAATTTCCGATTTAAATTGAGAAATGCTATTATGAGCACGCAACAGATTAGCTGTGCCTTAATAGGCTTTCAACTTACTATCATTTGTACTAGAAATGAGATAATTACAATAAGTCTTTAGTGAATTTTTATATTCGAGTAAACTACTCTAACTGGGGCCAGCCGTGGCGCAGTGGCACAAGCGTGAAACTGTAAACGACTGGTTGTGGATTCGATTACCACTCGAGGAGTGGAAATATTTCCATTTTCTTCGCTCTGGTGTCGAGCCAAAGCGTGGCGTTAAGTTCCACCAGTTAATACGCAATGCCTCCGAATTTGGTGGAAAGTGGGGAACGGAGTGTCAAAACAATAGGTTCTCTCTGCCTACCCTGCTGTGCCCGGGATACTGCGTGAACCTAAAAAAAATACTCTAATGAACAAGACAAAGTGCAACGTTGAGTCACTCAACAAACTTGAATTAGGGCATGAAATGGAGAACGAAGTGTCTTGATAATTCTCTATAGTTCTTCATAATTCTAAAACTTGATAGTAATATAAATTGCTATGTATATTAATATCATGATGACGGTAAAGAAAGTTATAAGAAAAAAAGCCTACGGAAGCGAAAGTGTTTATTGGGTAATATTATATTTAAAAATATATTGTACTTTCATTCTTTTGTGAGAAAATTTTGCCTTGTAAGGCTAAGTTAATGAATATTAGGTAATAATAGCAATTTCGTGTATTAACTTACTAATTACGTTATTGAAAGTAAATTTTAAACTCTAAATGGGTCCAGCCGTGGCGCAGTGGCACAGACGTGTGACTTTAAATGACTGGTTGTGGGTTCGATTCCCACTCAAGGAGGGGGAATATTTAGTATTTCCAATTTCTTCGCCCTGGTGTCGAGCCAAAGCGTTAAGTTCCGCCACTTAACACCCAATGCCTTCAAATTCGGCGGAAAGTGGGGAATGGAATGTCTTAACACTAGGTTCATTCTGCCTACTCTGCTGTGTGCGGAATACAGCGTGAAGTTAAAAAAAAATATATAAAAATTATATAGAAAACGATACTAAAAGCTACTTCAAAATATGAAAACCTCAAAAAGAAACGTACAAAATAACACACGAAGAAGACGAAAAGCCTTAAACCAACAAAAAGCAAAACAACGAAAAGTTGTAACAATCGCCTCGAGGTTCACTGTGGCATGGAGTGAACATATATAGCGCAATAATTAGTGTAACTTTGAATGTACGGTGTTCAGATACTGGTATTATTTTTTTAAGTAGTACGTAGTATTATAAACATGATAAACTTCTCGGTTTTTTCCACATAGCCAGGTAGAGAGTACTTGTCATGACTGTGTAAAGACATTCCATTCTCTGATTTGGACCGACTTCATGACATTATGTATTGAATGGCTTAAGCTGTGTCTTGTGTTTTTTAACCATATTGAAGAAATAAAAATAATTTAATTATGATTTACTCTGAGTGGAAATCGAACCCACAATAAATTGCGAATATAGTCATAAGCTGTCCGATTTGACAGGCACCAAGATATCCTTATTATCTTTATCCCATCCCCATACGCATTAGTCATTAAGTATAACTTTATAATATTACAAAAAATCTAGATTTTATTCTAGGAATATTTTTAGTTCCACGAATAACTTTAACCCATAATCCTCACATAGTAATTTTCATATGAATTATAACGTGTTTTCGCCATTATCGCTAGAAATGCCACTCAGAATAAACAAGCAAAAACATTAAAAGGTTTATAATACGTTAAGTATATGTAAAGTCACTCGTGTCAAAACGTACACGAGCGTTTTGTAATACTAAGTCTACAAAATGAATCAAGCCAGCATAAAGTGGGGTTACCAACCGTTTTGGCTTTTCCAGGACATGTTAAAAAATCTCTTATTGTAATTATGAAGATTGTGTATGAGTCTTGATATCTTTTAACAATAAGCGTGGCGTTAAGCTACTTCAACTAGTGTACAGTGTTTTTAAAATTATTAAAAAGTAGTAGATTATATATTGTCGTTATACCCATTTTATGCCCAATTTACCATATTATATATTATTCTATAATATTTTGAGTGACGTTAGAAGCTCTATTTGCTCTTGCTTCCTGTTTCTATTCTTTTTTTAATCTTTCTACATAATTATATGAAATACTTGAATTACTGAACGAGTGACTGATACTATCAGACTACTGACTGAGTGTAAACGATGAACTACATGAGAAAACAGCTGAGACTTGGTATATATGAAGGTTTCTTGGGGTTTGTAGGAATAGTACTCCCCAATCCGAAAAGGAAGGTGAGCACTAAAAAGATGTATTGGAACTCCTATTGTCTTTTTTTTTAGCTTTACGCTATATCCCGCACACAGCAGGGTAGGCGAGAGGGAACCTAGTGTTAAGACACTCCGTTCCCCACTTTCCGCAGAATTCGGAGGCATTGCGTGTTAAGTGGCGGAACTTAACGCCGCGCCTTTCCATTTTCTTCGCTCTGGTGTAGAGGTAAACTCTACACCTGAGCGAAGAAAATGGAAATATTAAATATTTCCGCTCCTCGAGTGGGAATCGAACCCACAACCATTCGTTTACAAGTCACACGCTTGTGCCACTGGGCCACGACTAGCCACAACTATTGTAACCGGCAATAATGCTACTTTATATTTTAGTATCCACGCAAACAAAATTACTGGTTTACACTAGTATCATATAAATCCTAGTTTTTGAATTTCAATTTGTTACCCTACCATAAGGTGACAGTCTACTGAGTGTAACAATGCAACAGGTAAGGAAATGTTGGGAACACAGCTGTAGATCATTTGTCGTCGCGACTTGAAATTCTGATTTCACTTGAGTATTCTATTTCAAGTTGTAAAAATAATAAAGACTTTTTATGCTGTAATCAAGTATGTAAAAAATATTCTTTTCATATTTTACACTTTGCTCTATTGTTTTTTAGTAGATTTTTGTTAATTATAGAGATAATTCACTAAACTAAATATATTAATAGGAAATTTTATATATGACCCTGGGCTTCCAATGGCAACCATACTAATATATGTAAAGTATGGCGTACTTGACCGTAACAAAGATAAAAGAGTGTTAGTATAATTCACTTTGCCCATTTCACATATTGTGTGTAATTAAAAATCATAGCCAAAGTTGAATGTTTTTTTTTTAAAAAAATGTTTCATTTTTGAACGTCAAATAATTTACCACCGGTTCACTAAAGTTAATGTCTCATATCTAAGAAGAACCATACTGAGACATTCTTACATTTATCATCGAAAACAATACATTTAGTATAAGCATATACATATAGTTAAAGACAATGCAAGCATATATTATGTATTCGAATCAAAATTGCAATACAACTGCAGAGCAATGGCTATTTGTAGTATTTTGTAACTATAGAGAGCCAACTGAACTTTATTATTTAAGAGTACACCGTCTGTCCATTCATCTGACTGTTACAGTACTATCTTATGAATAATTCTTGTTTAGTAGTATGTATTAAATTTTATGAACAGGCGAAAAATATATTCTTTTGAAGATTTTTTGGAGTTAAATACTATCTATCTATCTATGTGGCCAGTCGTGGCCCAGTGGCACAAGCGTGTGACTGAAAACGACTGATTGTGGGTTCGATTACCACATATATTTGGATTTTCTTCGCTCTGGTGTCGAGGTAAAGCGCGGCGTTAAGTTTCGCCACTTAAAACGCAAGCCTCCGAATTCGGCGGAAAGTGGGAAACGGAGTATCTTAACACTAGGTTCCCTCTGCCTACCCTGCTGTGTGCGGAATACAGCGTGAAGCTAAAAAAAAAATACTATCTATAATGGAAAGGGAAGAAGCTTTTTGGTAAAGAAAGTGTAGGCTTAAGTGGTCCACATATCATTTAAAATGGCCTCATTTTACACTATAAAGGGCAAGCTCTCTTAATAATATTTATATATAAATTCTTTTCTTTTACTACAACCAACATAGACAAAAACTAACCAACACATAGCGGCTTTTTAAATCGTTAAAATAGGTAAGGCATTGTAAAGCAAATATTTGTTCTACAAATTTATAACCATTTTAACGTTAGACGTTAGTTCTAATCAATAAACATGTCAATTACTAAAATTAGAATCAATGAAAAGCCTAAATATAACATTTAAAGTCAATTCTTCGTACTCAAACCATTTGATGAATATTTTAGTACTTAATAATTAAGAAAACGTTGCTGAAATAATTGACTATCATTATAAATATACTAGAAGATAATAAATTCTCTTTATCTACCTTGTTGTATAGAATAAAACGTAAAATTAAATTAAAATTTTATTAAAAAAAGTGTCATAAAATATAGTGGCCAGTCGTGGCCCAGTGGCACAAGCGTATGATTGTAAACAACTGGTTGTGGATTCGATTCCCACTCGAGGAGTGGAAATTATATTTCCATTTTATTCGCTCTGGTGTCGAGGTAAAGCACGGCGTTAAGTTCCGCCACTTAACACGCAAGCCTCCGAATTCGGCGGAAAGTGGGGAACGGAGTGTCTCAACACTAGGTTCCCTCTGCCTACCCTGCTGTATGCGGGATACAGCGTGGAGCTATTTATTTTATTTTTAAAATATTCTGATATTGCTCCTAACTACCTAACTTTGGTTATAAATCACTTTTTTTCTACTTTCACCATATTAAAAAATAATTTGAAAGAAATAAAAAAAAACGTAAACTAAAAACCGTGCCGAGTATGTCACTACCTACACTCGCAAACATACGTTAAATAAATTTACATACGCAGTATAAATAAGCAAATGATTTCACGTGAAAAGGTTCTTAAAACAGAACGGGCGTTCTACGTAACAAATATTTGCAAAGTCAACATTTGCGAGCTGATGACTTACGTCTAAAAGTGCACTGCGGAATGGGAATGTCAATTTTGTTATTTCATGCGAGATAGATTTTATTTTATAAATTTATAAAATTTTTAAAATTGAGAATATAAAGGGGCTTGTCGTGGCGAAGAGGTACAGTGTGCCTGTAAAGCGTGTGGTTGTGGGTTCAATTTCCTTTCGAGGAGTGGACATATTTATTATTTCCATTGTCTTCGCACAAGTGTCGAGACAAGGCGCGGCGTTAAGTTCCGCCACTTAACAAGCAATGTCTCCGAATTCGGTTGTAAGTGGTTAACGGAGTGTTTTAACACTAGGTTCCCTCTGCCTACTCTGCTGTGTGAAGGATGAAGCTGAAAGAAAATGATAAAATTTGTAATGGTTTTATTTTAAATTTGTTAGTAACAGATATATATTTACTCCCCCATATTTTTTTTTATCTACACCCTTTTTCCCGCATACAGGTATTGCGTGTTAAATAGCGAAATTGAAACAAAATATAGATAAATTAGATAATTTCTCTGAGTGTGAACTCAACTCATAACCAATTGCGTTTAGAGTCAGAACGATCATGTCAAATTATTTTTCTGTAACTTTTCTATAGTACAAATATTTTACTGGACAAGTCAGGTTATCGCGGCGTTGAATTCCGTCTCAACACGCAATCCATTGAATTTGGATGGAAAGTAAAGAACGGAATGTCTTAACACTCAATTTTTTTTACCCTTTCTCAAGAAAAAAAACATAAAGCTTATAAATTAACCCCACATAACAAAAATTATTAACAATTACATTCTCAAACTTATTACACACTGAAAAAACATTTTCCATCGGAAGCAACCGAAAACAGTACTGAAAAATGCCAATTTCCTTTACCATTTGCTATTGTATTTTAACCAGTGAAATATCCGTAGAAATTTAGTTGCGTACCTTTCACGCTTCAAAGATCCCACTAAGCCATGGCAGTCGGTTAGGCGTTAACATCCTTTAATTAATCTAACCTAGTGTGTTAACGAATCGCCCTTGGCTTAAACACTTAAAGAAGGATTAGGATGTATAAATGGGTATTACAATATATATTGTTTATAAAATCAAATTCACTATAGGAGTGGTTTAAGCTGACACCTTCATCTTGACTGATAGTTAGTGATAAAAATTTTACCTTTGTAATTATGATATTTTTTTTGTTGAAAATGCTAAAGTCTTACCATCTAAAAGGCGTAGGCCATAAAATTGTCCTTTTAAATATATTTTTTAAAATGTATACACTCACAAGAATAATAGTTGTAATAAAAATCGTAAATAAATCTTAACATAGCGGAACTTCAAGCCGGTCTACTTTGACAAATTGAAAAAGGCGGAAGTTTGAGACCTGCAATGTTTTTTTTTTATAAGAAGGCATCTTCATGAAATCTAGTATATCTAGTATGCACACTTCGTTTTGCACTTTGAGTGAGTAGTGGATATAAACGCTGTGCTTTGTCTTACCAGAACGGGGGACTAAAACGATTTTAAAATTGCAATGCCTCTTCATGGGGATTGACCGTCCTGCTGAGCCACAACGGCTTCTAAATCTTAATATTCTTCTAAATAATTATTATTTAAAAGTCTCAATAAATAAAGACATAGAAAAATTCAATCTGGGTTGGAGTAAGTAAAGCTTTTTCGTTATCAAAAATTCCAGATAATCCTTAGTACCTACCGTATCTAATTCAGGCATAGTAGATTTTTGTACAAACTTATTACCTTTTTCATTAGTAGTATAATACTTAATATACATAAAAATATAAATAGAAGTTAAATAGCTTCACGCTGTATCCCGCACACAGCAGGGTAGGCAGGGGAACCTAGTGTTAAGACACTCCGTTCCCCACTTTCCGCCGAATTCGGAGGCTTGCGTGTTAAGTGGCGGAACTTAACGCCGCGCTTTACCTCGACACCAGAGCGAAGAAAATATAATGTCCACTCCTCGAGTGGGAATCGAACCCACAACCAGTCGTTTACAGTCACACTCTTGTGCCACTGGGCCACGACTGGCCACTAAATAGAAGTATATACCTATATAAAAATCAACTAAAATAAGTGAATGATTATTTTTTTTAAACGTATTTTTCATTTTTTTTACGCTTCGCTTACAGCAGGGTAGGCAGAGAGAACCAAGTCTTATGACACTCCGTTCCCCATTTTCCGCCGAATTTCGGAGGCATTGCGTGTCAAGTGGCGGAACTGAACGCCGCGCTTTGCCACAATATCAGAGCGAAGAAACTGGAAATATTAAATATTTCCACTTTTTGAGTGAATCGAACCCGCAACCAGTCGTTTACAGTCACACGTTTGTGCTACTGCGCCACGACTGGCCTCATATTTTCCTTAATTCTAGACATTGCATGTTGAGTGGCAGAGCTCAACGCCGTACTTTGTATTGTATGTTAGACAAAATGACAAACTAAATTATGATCATTCCACCTAATGGATATCGAGCCCAAGAACAATCACGATTACAATCAGACACTTTTTATATCATGGCCAATACGTATCTTGTACTAATAAATAAAATTATTTTTGACAAAAATATTTTATCAGCTTAATTCTTAGCACATTTGCTTTCAATTACTTCAAGCGCTACAATTTTCTCATAACCACAATCTACTGTGAAGTGTTCGGCGAGCGAGTTCACCAATCGTACTACAATTACGAAAGTATATACAAAAAATAGGTAGTTACTTAATATATGGAACACATACTTACATATTATGAAAGAGTTATATTATTTCTTTGCTTATTTAAAAAAATTAACGATGAACATCGTATGATTATCATATCTGTTTCACGATTGTTCAGCCGCTTAATCAGAAAAAACCTGGTGTTAAGACACTCCTTTCCACTTTCCATCCAATATTGACATTCAATCCAATATTGACATTTACATGACAATAGAGACATTGAGTGTTCAATAAAGGATCTACGCACCACGTTTCGTATTATCACCAAAGCGGAGATATAAAAACAGTTTAAATAAGTCTCCCCTTAGAGAGAGTTGAACCAATAAACATGGCATATAGTAAAAACGCTGTCATATTACGGCTCAATGACTTCTACAAAATAGTTCGTGTAATAAATATGTTACTGATTATTTTTAATATATCTGTTTATAATAGTGCATAAAAGAATAAATAAAAACTGGAAGCTAACATAAACAAACATATAATACAAAAACAAGCCACTATGTAAGTGGTACCACTCTAAGTAAAATTTTAGAGGATACAGTTTTTGTTCATTAAAAGTAATTCGAAGCTACTTACGCTACCTAAGGAATTATTTCGGACTTAACCTCAAAATAAAAACTTTTTTCAAACATATTTGAAATATATTTAAATCGGTCATTTCAGCTCTCTCCCTATTCCCACCATCCCCATCCTTCTTCCCTCCTTTCCTCTTCCCTCCTTAAGGTCGGCAACGCATCCACAACTTTTCTAATGTTGTGGATGTCCATGGGCGAAGGTACTACTTAGTAGTCTTCTACTATCAGGTTGTCCTTCTGCTCGTTTGCCTACCTTTTATCAATAAATAAAAAAACAAATATCTCTTCCATCCGTATAATTGTCATAAAAAAGTAACCAACAGTTTTTTGTTCGCGTATTAATATAATTATTACGGTATAGTAGGTAATTATTTCAATAGTTGCACATTTTCAGGCTATTACCTTGTAAATGTACTCAAAATTAATTTCATTTTAATTTGAACACTACATTATATTGTATTTTAATCAACAACGCTGTTGTCCGCTATTTTGTGGTAAGTCTTATACAAACGAATATATGTATGTATATGTGTTTATATTTGTTCACTTTTACACGTTGTATTGTAAATTCAAAATGTATATAGAATAATAAGCAGATATTATTTTATATAATTCGGCTTAAATCATATTATAAATAATACCAATCATGTAATAATGCTGTAATAATCACCTCCAATAGGTAAATAAATCTTTTATGGGTCGGAGTATACGCATATATAATAAAATTCCACAGCTTGTAGATTTACCACTGGAGAAATTTAAAATCATTGTGAAAAATACTTTAATAAGTAAGGCTTATTTCTCTGTAGAAGAGTATTTAAACGATAAAAATGCGTGGACTTAATCTGATTAGAGTCCAATGCCGATTTAGCTAACCATTGTATCAAATAATAAAATTGAAATTTTTATATTTGAAAAGAACAACTGCTGAGTTTCTAGCCGACTCTTCTCAGCAGAACTGCCTTCCGAGTCGGTGGTAGCTTATGTACATTCGACGATTCAAAAGTGCTAATAAAAGTCTCCTTGAATAAAGATATTTTGAATTTGAATAGGTTACTTTTAACGCTTTTTCAACGTAGCAGAGTAGTCATAAAGAACCTAGGTGTTATGTCACTTCGTGATCCATTTTCCGCTTAAAATCGATATATTACGTGTTAAGTGGCGATACTTAATACCGTCCTAGGTACCTGAGCATACGAATGAAAATTATTTTAATATAGTTATACCCTGAGTGGAAATCGAACCAACAGTTATCGAGTTTGCAGACAACCGTTGTCTCACTCAAATATGATAGCCTATATTTTTCCATTTAGTTAAACGAACCTGATTTTATAATTGCCAAACACACTAAGCCAATTTTAACTTTTTGCAGGTAGCAATTAAATATGTAAATGATATTTGTGTAAACATTGTTTTAATAACTGTGATTCCAGCTTAATTCTTTGTCCCTTATAGCAGGGTAAGCAAGGCGAAGCTAATGTCATGACATGTGCTTCGCTTTAGACAGCACTTTAGGCGAATGTAAATTCGAAGTATTGCGTATAGAGTGACGGAACTTAACGCCGCGCCTTATGTTTTTAGAGCAGAAAAATGATAATAATTTAAATATTGCGAATCGAACTCACAAACATTACATTTACATACGCTGTACTACTGTGCCATGATAGCCTCAACTAACAATAAATAAGATTTTTTTTAGCTTCACGTTCAGAGGGAACGTAGTTTTATGACACTCCGTTCCCCACTTTCCGCCGAATTTGTAGGCATTGTGTATTAAGTGGCGGAACTTAACGCCGAGCTATGCCTTGACACCAGAGCGAAGGAAACGGTAATATTAAATATTACCACTCCTCGAGTGGGAATCGAACCCACAACCAGTCGTTTACAGTCACACTCTTGTGCCACTGCGCCACGACTAAGATATATAAATAATTTAAAATAAAATTTAATATTAAACATACATATTTTTCACAGGAATTAGACGACAGGAACGAGACTCAGTCACTATTAGCGTGGACACCTCTGAAGGAGCACAACGAAAAGGTGCTCACGTGTAGAGCAGAACATTCAAAATTCAATAAATCTACCATAGAAAGCAAATTGCCACTAAATATTTATTGTAAGTATTATTACGCTTAACATAATACTAATTTTAAGATATAATTGAATATGATACTTTATTTTCATGAATTTTTGGATAAATTATTTTTTTTAACAATCTTTTAATAGTTATATATTTTATTACGGGGTAAAGCGTGAAGCTGCTTTTGATAATTATAAACCATTAATTTCTTCGAATTGCATTTCATTTCAAGTTACATTTCTAACTAATTTGATATATCTATTTTAAAAGCCATTTTCTCGGGAATGTATTTGAATTTACGTCCATTGTCACTCTGTTAGTAATCTGTCTTTCTGTCTGTCTGTCTGTCACTCTATCATCAAACGTAATAAAATTAAAATATTCAAATTATTATTTTTAAATTTATCCGCTTTGTGATAAGATAAATCGTGGCGTTAAATACCACTTAACACTTTACGCGGGTTCGGGCACAAATTGGAGAACGGAATATCTTAACATTAGTTTCTCTCTACCCTTTCTTCTAGACCAAGCGTCAAACAGTACAATCTACCAATCTTTAATTATCTAAATAGTACCATAATTTCCAAATAACCTTTATAAAATACATACGAAAGTAAATAAATAAAAACATAAAATGAACGTAACAAACAACAAACTAAGCCGTATATAACATAAAACCTTTCGATAAGACCCGTCTTTAGTGCGACAGCATAAAATAATACAGAGTGGCGTTTCTTAACGACATACAAGGTGTATAAAGCTAAGGGACAAGCCTTGAGGCTTAACAGTAAAGTATTAGTTTACAGAGAATCACTATAGGGTATAGGTATTTATTACCTAATATGATAGAGTAGTAGTGGCCAGTCGTGGCGCAGTGGCACAAAGTGTGACACTGTAAAGCGACTAGTTGTGGGTTCGATTCCCACTCGAGGAGTGGAAATTTTTGATATTTCCATTTTCTTCGCTCTGGTTCCGAGGTAAAGCGCGGCGTTAAGTTCCGCCACTTAACACGCAATGCCTCCGAATTCGGCGGAAAGTGGGGAACGGAGTGTCTTAACACTAGGTTCCCTCTGCCTACCCTGCTGTGTGCGGGATACAGCGTGAAGCTAAAAAAAAAAGCACAGTGTTAACTTCGGCCACTTAACACGCCAAGTCTTAATCTCGGGTGGACAGTGGACAACGGAACGTCTTGCCACTAGCTTATATCTTATTACCCTGCTATGTGGGAAGAGATATCGTCGCGGCACATTGGAACAGTATCTGTAAAAACGACAGGTTGTAGGTTCGATCCCCACTTAGAAGAATATTGAGTCATTTTTAGGGGTCCCAACATTTATTATTTAAGTATAAACCTTAAGTATTCAATTTACTAGACTGCTACTGCGTTCAAATTTTTATATATTCAATTTGCTAGATAGGTGTACGAATAACAGTTTAAAAATGTAAAACATATTTAGACTCTGTCCTTAGCAACTGTAACAAAGTTTTATTTTAAAAACAGGTAATTTCGTATCGTCTTCTGTTTAATGTTTTACGTAGTAACTTCGCGAATAATGAGCAATTACGCGGCAATTTTAAATCCTTAATTGTTTTTCAGAATAATTACAAAATATGAAGAAATATTTTCGATTAAAATTATTTGTTCTTACTTATTTTTGACTAGCTGTTGTTTCCACGGCTTTGCTCGCCTGATCAAAAGGACTGACTTATACTATATACAAGATTTTAACCTCTATCTCACCCTCTTAGGCTTAGAATTTTCACACTCACTGAAATAGATACACACAAAATTTTAATCAATAATTCAGGCATAAAGTTTCATAATTGTAACTTTAAAACTGACGGTTTTTCATACTTATTTTCAACCCCTATTTCACCACCTTAGGGGTTGAATTTCCAAAAATCTTTTCTTAGTGAGCGTCGTAAGTCCATAAAATAAATATGTCCACCAAAAATCACGCGTCTTACTTTAGTAATTTCGGTTCGGCGATGAATAATCAGTCAGTCAGAAGTCAGGACAAGTAATTTTATACCTACACATAGATTAACATAAAGGCACTTTGGCTGAGATGCTTTTTTTGTTAAAATAGTCAATATAAAACACGTTTTTTCATATACTTATGGAAATTTTCTTGCAATTGTATTGTTGTTGCCCCAATATTTGACTACAGTCATAGTGCCGTGCGATATGCGGGGAATTCGCTTAAATTTCGGATTCCACTTAAAACAATATTTGTTATATAGCTTATTCTTATTTCATACGATAAAATTTCCTTCTGCGGGATTGTAGAAATCTTCGGGCTTATATATTTATTTACAAATCTACGTAGAGATTATACACAATAACACATATATACTCGTACATATATTTAAAGCACAAACTGCTCTAATCCGCAGACACAATATGTTCTAACAATGAGGATTAATATGTTTTAATGGAAGGAAAAAATAATAACTAATTTCTTCCTATATAATCGGCAAAATGCAACAAAATCACAAGGACAAGAAAAGTCATGATACTGTCAAAAAGCTGTCAGAAATTTGCTTAATGGATCGTCCATTCCACTGTCAGAACATAGTCAAATTTAGGTGAAGTCTAGAGTTTATGTATTTAAAAAAGCAACTGCACGCTTTTTCCAACATAGCGGGGTAGTTTTAGAGAACCTAGTGTCAAAAACACTTTGTCCTCCACGTTTCGCTGGAAATCGAAACATTGTGTGTTGAGTAGGGGAACGCAATGCAACGCCGCGCTTTGTCTTAGGTACCAGGCCAAGAAACGTAAATATAATTATAGCTGTTCCCCCTTATGGCGAACTAACCCACAACCCTCGTTTTTCAGTCATACGCTGTCACAAAGACATGAAAAGTCAAGATTGTGTAACTTTCAGAATTTTTTTGACAGGCTGTTCGTTCCACTATCAGAACCTACACAAATGTAGGTTAAGCCCAAAGCTTATGTATTCAACATTGTACTAATATTGGCTGACCGGTTAAAATTCGCTCCCTTGCTACAAACTAACCTAATGAATAAACTACAGAGAAAACAAGCGCAACCAAAAACTTCATTTCTAAACCAACTAAAAGCTAAAACGCATTAGACCATAAAATTTAACAACACGCCACGTTTCAGAGAACTCTCACCAATCATATTTCTAACTTTAACAAACGAACATCCAAACCTACATTCTGATTTATCAAATTTGCGGTAACTGGAATGGAATAAGGTAAAAATATATTTTCGACACAGAAATGAAACTTTCATGCACTCATAAAGCCACGTCAAATATTCTATGATGGGTTTAGATATAGGGAAAACGTCCTTGGGACTATATGAATAGAGTATATAATTCCGCAGATGTGCCAGTCGCTACAATGCACCTAGGTGCCAAGATGAACCCGAATGATATCGAAGAGGGCGACGATGTGTACTTCGAATGCGACGTCGATGCCAACCCACCCGCTTACAAAGTAGTGTGGGAGCACAACGTAAGTATGACTGATGTCTTATATTTTATTGTGTATCGCCTGATTTACTATGAAAGAGATGATCAAGATTGATAGCAAGAATATTAGTTTTTGATATTTAAATTTTCTTGAAATAGCGGGGTGAAAGATTTTCTTATTAATTGGGGCCAGGCGTGGCGCAGGGGCACGCAAGTGTGACTGTAAACGCGACTGGTTGTGGGTTCGATTCCCACTCGAGGAATGGAAATATTTAATATTTCCATTCTCTTCGCTTTGGTGCCGAGGTAAAGCGCGGCGTTAAGTTCCGCCACTTAACACGCAATACCTCCGAATTCGGCGGAAAGTAGGGAACAGAGTGTCTTAACACTAGGTTCCCTCTGCCTACCCTGCTGTACGCGGGATACAGCGTGAAAGATTTACTTTAATTTTGACTTTTTTCTGTCAATCATACAACGAAAAGCAATTATAAAATATCATCGTGGCGTAGTGATACAGGATCTGACTGCAGATATGATGATTGTGGATTCGATTTCCACTCGATTATATTTAAATTATTTGCATTTCTCCTCTCTAGTGACAATACAAATCATGGTGTTTAGTTTTGACATGCAATGTTGCATGTATATAATATGTAATATTTTAGATTTGGGTGGAGATGAACCGAATTTGACACCAGATTTTTTTTACATGCTCTGCTCTGCTACTAAAAAAAGCTAAATTATTTTTTAACTCTACGCATCCTCTTATTTTTTTTACAATAAGTGGAGAGAATTGACATAACACTCCGTTTCTTACTTTTAAAAAAAAATATCCATTTTTATGAAACGTCGCAAACAATAATTATTCCAATCTTTACTACCAACACATCCAAGGTATACTTTATTACTTTTAACGATTAAATTTATATTGAAAATAATTTACTTTTATAACGTCTATGAAGACGCATTTGACGACTTCGATGCGGTTGATAAGGTTCCCACGATTTTTCTAAATTACACTTTATGACAAGTGAATTAAGTCCAAATTACTGTGAACGAGATAATAACACTTATTAATTTAACACCAGCCTCGGCCTCATGAAACTTTTCAAAGCGACGCTTAGGGATAATTACGTATTGAATGAAGTTTTATCTAGCGCATTATCTACTGGGGAAAAGGGATGGCACTCTTATAGCGGCTTAACGTAACTATTACACTCGATTTAATTATCATAAATAACGTTAAATCTCTGTTAATTTTATCTGCAGTGGGTTATTCGGGATTTCTGTTTTGTATTCTTTTGTGTAAACTTTTGTAAGTATTTGTAAGGTTTTTGAAAGTAAAAAAATGTAGTTTGTGATGCTTATTTCTACATAGTAGAGACAACTTAGTGGCAATATACTCCACTCTCCACTGAATCTCTCGTCATCGAGGCTCCATATATAATGAACAAGGTTTTTGATAATTTTTATGTATATATCGTCGTTTCATGTCTAATATTCGACACATTTTTAGATTTCACAGGAAAACTTATCAATTTAGTGACACGAGCAATGTTCAGGGGTATTGTTGTTTTTATATATGGGGTATTTACATAGAATACTTATTGAATAATTCAAATTCAATCCAAAATGCTATGCTATGCAAAATGCAATGCTAATTTTCTTGATTTTGCTGTATTTACAAACTGTTATTATCTACAACGATGATATCCATATTTTACTGAAGACAAAAAATCAACATTAAGTTTATATCAATTAACAATTATATATGTACATGTCATGTATATAAATATAAAATTTACAACATAAATATAAAATCAAACCATTAAAGCAAATAGAAAATTTAACTATTTAAACGAAATAAATGCGTATTCGTTAGCGCTACACGTTTTTTGTTTGTGCCAAACTCGCAAATTGTTACATTTAACCAATCCAGCGTGGTACATCGAAAAGTAAACGTCATTTATAATAACAAAAATATTTTTTCGCGACAATTCTGTATTCATAGCTAAATCCCGTATTCATTTTATGTTTGAATTTAGTTTTTGATTGACCGCGTGAAGCGCCATCGGTTTGGAAAAAGCAACAGCAGTATTTTCATTTTTATTTTCGCAAACTTAAAAAAAAATGTATGCAACGCTTACAAACGGCTTAAAATTGTTTTGTGATAGCCGATATTTATTATTTTATCAGAAATGTAAACTGATCGTGGTGTGTATATAATAGTTTAATTTTAAATGTGATTGGTAGTGAGTTTGATTCCCACTTTGGGTAGTGATATTATGTAAAGTAGTTTTATTTCTCCACTCTGGTATATAAGATAAAACGCAATATCTCTAATTGGGGCGGAAAATGGAGAAAGAGATTTAGAAAACGTATAAAAATTTGAACGCAGTGGGATTCGAACCCATGCTTCCTGAATGCCGTCCAGGGGCTCTCATCGCTGAGCTATGCGTTCTGCTACCAGCTGCCTCGATATTCTTACACGATTTATTACAACATTTTTGTTGTTAACATCTCTGTAGAGAGATATTTACAAATTTCTGCTACCCAAAGATTATTCTACGAACAATCGAATGGCAAGAAAGAATGCTATTTATTAAATACTCTTAAACATTTTTATACGTTTTCTAAATGTCTCTTAACTGATCATCTAATAAACTATAACAAATACAATAGTTGTGGGTTCTATCTCCGTTTAAGGGAATAAATAGTACTTAATAAATATATTAGTTTAGATCTATGATCATACGATACGATATATACAATCTAGTTTGGAAGAAAATTGTTAAGGTCTCATACGCATCATTTCTATTAACCAGAAGAAAAAAAATAGAACGGAGTGTCTTAGGACTGTCTCTGTGCCTAACCTTAATGAATTAGAAACAAAAAATATTAAGAAAATATTGCACTCGTTCGTTACACAACGTTTGCTAAGCATTCTTATTTATACCGCAAAGTTTGGTCGCAGGCTGATATTAAGTTTTCTCAGCGGAACATGGCACTTTATCAAGTTAAGCTACAAGTATAGCATTGTTTACTATTGTGACGGTTGTAAGTTTAATTTTGGCGTGCTTATTTTGAAATTATAGTGTTTAGTTTTGTTATTTATGAAAAATATGACTAATTATTAATTTTAAATTGAACTATTTTAAAAGTATTTTTTTATCAGCGTCACACCACATATCACATAGTTAGTTAGCAAGGAACTAGTGTCAAGACACTTCGTTCTCCATTTTCTGCTTGAGTTTTAAACATTGTATGTCGACTGGCAAAACACATTGCCGGGCTTTGTACTAAGAGCATCAGAGCAAGAAATAATAAAAAATAATAATTAATTATTATAAGTAGGTATCGAATCTACAACCAATCGAATTTGCAATTAAGCATTATGCAACAAATAATTACGTATAGTTTGGCATTCAAAAATATATAGGAAATACAGCGTTTCGAATACCTTACTTACCGTACTTAGCCCGTGGTCAAAGAAATAATAAATAAAAACACAAAAAGTGAAGATTTTATTGTTACCAATAAAAGAAAATACATTAAATACATATTCATATGTGTGAGTTCGAAGTCACACACGCAACGGTAAACAACTGCGTAACGATAGTGTAAATAATCTTAACAGTTAGTTATATTAATAGGCAAAGAGAAAAACTTTTTGCACATTTTAGGAAATAATGTATTCATTATTAATTAGGGGCCAGTCACGGCGCAGTGGCACGAACGTGTGACTGTAAACGACTGGTTGTGGGTTCGATTCCCAATCGAGGAGTGGAAATATTTATTATTTACATTTTCCTCACTCTAGTATCAGATGCAAAGCGCGGCGTTAAGCTCCGCCACTTAACACGCAACGCGAGAACCCAAATTCGGCGGAAAGTGGTGAACGGAGTGTCTTAACACTAGGTTCCCTCTGCCTACCCTGCTGTGTGCGGGATACAGCGTGAAGCTAAAGAAGAAAAGAAATAAACACTTTAAATTTATACAATAACAAATAAAAACACACTCTCATATGTTCAACATACACTTGAGTATAAAGTGACATACTCGTACACGTTGCTAAGGCAACGCGTACTTTACGCGTCAATAGGTCTATTAGTATAATTATTATAATATCATTTTGACCTAAATTACTTTATACAATATGTATTATGATAATAGGAGCATAAACTTTTGACTACGTTTCGTTAATTACCCTAATTACTTCATTCAGATACAAATATTCTATACTATAATAACTTTACGAGCATATTTGAATTCTAAAAGTAAACATGTAATTATATGTAGTCTGTTAAAATGTGAATTTATATTTATATGAATTCATACTTACATTATAAATGCGAAAGTCTGTCTGTTTGTCTGTCACGCTTTCACGGCTAATCTACCGGTCCGATTTGGATTGGAAATTAAGAATGAAAGAAGTAAATAATCCAGGGTCAAACATAGGCTACTTATTCGGGTCGAACATTTATATAACAAATATAAACCGCTTGACCGATTGTAATGAATTTTGAAATATATATAGTTGATAATCCAAGGTTAAACATCCGAGGCTACTTATTTTTTTCAAAAATTCACCCCCGAGAGTTGCGTTATAAGGAAACAGTAACGTAATTCATGCAGCGAAGCCGCGAACGGGTCGCTAGTTAAATGTGAATGAATTGATGAAGAAAAGCTTCACGCCTTTCACGCATAAGGACGTAGGCAGAAACCTAGAAGAAGAACCTAGAACGAAGACACTCTCTTTTCAAAACATTGCCTGTTGAGTGGCGGAACTCGACACAGTATATTGCTTGTTGTATAAAATTGAATAAATTATTTTAACATTATCTGACTATGTACGAGGTGGTTATCAGTTTAGTCCTTACTAAGGGATGAAAATTAAATTACTATTATTTTGATTCTGATTTCTATTTACAAACTCCGAAGCTAAGTTTCGTCAACCAACATGTAAGATGGCCATTTGAGGCCATCATGGTGCAGTTGGACAGTGTCTGACTGTAATCGCAATTGTCTGTGGGTTCGATTCTCACTCGTAGCAATGATAATATTAAATAATTTTCTTTTTTTCGCTCTGATAATCAAGACGAATTAAAACTTTAAGTAAGTCCAACGTACAATATTGAATTCGAACAAAAAGTGAAGAACGATCTTGACTCTTGGTTTTTTCTAATTAAACTCATATACGGGAAAAAAATAACATAAAAATAAATATTTTTTCTAATTATACTGTTCTTGTATATTTAATATTTCTACTAAATCCGCCCACAGGGAGTCTTACTGCAAAACAATCCATCCAACGGGGTCATCCTAACCGGAAACACGCACCTTGCGCTACGCAACGTGTCGCGTCACCAAGCCGGCACATACACTTGTACGGCATCTAACGTGGAGGGAGATGGGAAGTCACCGCCTTTGAAAATGCAAATTGTTTGTAAGTTTGTATGTTTTCTGTCTATATGTAATGTCTGTCTATATTAAAGTTATGTAAGTTATCATTTTTATTATTAGAAAGGAAATTATTTTAAACGGTTTTATCGTGTATATTTTTGTACCTGTGACTACGGGGTGTGATACTGTACTAGTAAAGTATACTATTAAAGTACATTTGAAATGTTGGATTTTATTAAATGTATTTTTGAATAACAAAAATATACACCATTAATCCTGTTGAATTAGTTTCATTTTAAAATAATTATAAAATTAAAATCATCTGACTAATGCATGTTGTAGCTAGAATTAGCAATAATCTTAATATTAAAGAAATAAAAAGCTAGATAAGTAAAAACTTTGATACATACCAGCTGCGCAATACTAGCCTTGTTTCTCGTATAACAGGATAGGCTTGAAGGGTACCTACCCTCGTCTCTTGGAGTGTTGAGTACTAAAAACTGTTAGTTTTTGGCACTTACCGAAAAAACTACTTTGTTTGATCTATTTATTCTTTTGATCAGACCAATAAATAATTATAATTTAAATATAATAATTCTGCTGAGTGGAAAAAGATCACACAAACTTCCGCGCTTACAATCAGACCCACTCCCACAGTGTCACGTTGACCTCACATCTAAATAGCATATCTTATTCAATTAAATGAATAAATCAAGCCAAATTCCATCCAATAATGCAAATACACTAAGAAGTTCACAATTTACGCCATTTTATACGTCGAATAAGAATTTCAATAAGGACTGCCAATAAGCTTATACATACATATGTAGCAGTACCCAAAACGAAGGTGGGATAGGACGGGATCATGTTTAAGCGAATACTTCTCAGTTTTATTTGAAAAGTTTCGTCCTTAATGTTGAATGTTCGGCGTTTATGTGTCGTCAGTGAATTATCAAATGTGGAGCCCATTTGTTTTATTACCAATCTTCTCACGTAATAAAACTTTCTTCTGTGTCACGTTATATCATTAATTATGGCTTGAATTTTAAGTGTATACTTTGTTTTTGGTTTTGAGAGTTAATATTTGTTTGCTGTGTTGGGTATAGTATGAAGTTTTCGAATTTAAAATGTTTTAGGTCGTTGTAGCGTAGTGCGTCTGACTGTAAATGAGATTGGATGTAGATTTGATTCCCGCTTGGGGGAACATTTAAAATGCTTTCATTTATCCGCTTTCGTGTACACAAGGACGGCGTTAAGTCTGATACCTGATTCATAATGTCACAAATTTTCAGAATTTGAGTTCTCTAAAAAAAAACGTGGAAAAGCTACAGATGATGATACGATATCAATGTTTTTACTTATTTCAATGAGTAGAATTGATAAATATTATATAAAATATGGGATGTGTTCTTTACAATATTTAACAATTCAATTGACTATAAAGTCTGTTACTTTTACTCATTTATTTTTTAATAAACAAATAATTCGTCTTCAAAAACCGATCAATACAAATTTTACTACGAAAATTTTAGCCAAAATACAATAACCCACCTCAGTCACTACTTCCATATAAATAGCTACTACACAATATAAATTCCAAAGATATTAACCGCTTTTGACTTACCTAAAAGCGTCATATATTTCTGAAGCAAGAGCTCTACTTATTAAATATTGAGACTACTATACGCCATCCATATAAGTGTTCCCATTTTGGACCAATTTACAAAATTTATACAGACCAAATGTTAGGGTAGACGGAATGAAGGAAATTTAGATGTAAGACAATTCGATTATTGACTATTCGAACACAGTGTAGGCCATAATAGCATTGGGTAGGCATTAAATTGACAGGCATACCGCATTTAACGGTGGAGATTATCTTTCCAAGATTCAATCCAGTCGCACAAAGGGATCAGCAATCTTCGATCATTTAATCAATTAGAAGCCAGAACAATACGGCAAATGGACTGACGTACACTTACATTAAGCAGAAGCTGTATAAGGGCTAATAGTGGTTTGTGAGAAAAGAAAAGATCGTTATCATGATGGCCAGCGACAGAATGAATAAGTTGTACAATTTTCTTTTTGTGCTGTCTTAGTATGACGTGAATAGCCTAAATAACGTGTGTCTTAATTACAGTGCTTTTGAAATTTGTATAATCCTAGTGGTTTGGGTCTCTCATTGAGTGTGCTTTTTTTATTATATGGTCTTTACTTTTACTTCTTTACTATTTTGTGCTTTTTAAGAAGCCAATGTGGCGAAGTGAGACAGTATCTGACTGTAAGCGCAATTGGTTGTAGGTTCTATTCCCATCGGACGGAAATTAGAGATTAGATTGTCTTGTCAATAAAATTATAGAATCACTAACATAATGTTACTTACATTATTTTAGTGATTCTATAACTTTATTTTATAAGTAGTTCTCCTTTTTATTTTAATTTTCTCACATTATATTAGTAATTCGCGTTTAAAATAGCGTCTAAAATTGCCCAGCCGATTATTTGTTTACTTATGTTTAGTAAGCTGTGGTAAACGGTGTTGGTATTACTGTTATTTAATTGTTTATAATAATGTCATAACAAAATACACTGTAATACTGTTTGTTTACCCAAATAAACGAAAAAAGAAAAAAAATAGAGATTAGATTATCTCAGACTCCAATGCTATGTGGGGAAAACTGCGAAGATTCTATATGCAAATCCACATAGTGAAATAATTTCGCCGTTCAATTTCGTTTTAAAGATATACATAGATATAAATAGTTCTGTCGAATACACAGGAGTCATCAAAAGATTCTTTGTTTTATTTGGGTTCACACTAATAATTTTGAATTTACTTATATATAACTATCTGGCGTATAATTATACATATAATATGATTTCAATATATCAAAAAACCATCGTAGCACAGTGGAATAAAAATTAATTGTAAATACAATTGTTCACAGATTTAATCCTTACAAATTGAAATTATTTCATTTTGAACATTCTAGAAATACGACTACTGTTTTCTAACATTTTTAACAAGAAAAAATATTAAAACAAGCTTAGCTCTAAGGAGTAAAAGGAATATTTAGATAATTTTGTTATGTACGTAAATACACACATACGCATATATTATGTGACATACTTTTGAAGGATCTGAAATTCCGCAAAGGCCTCTCGTAATACGAAATGCGTAACAAACATTTCTTAAACTGAAACGACAATTTTCTTGATTTACTTTGAAACTTTACGTCAAAACTCGACGAAATTGTACGATATGCCACGAGCAGTGATTATAAACGTGTTAATAATAATTAATTACTGTGACAATGTTGAATAATAGCTTCTATATGTGTATTTTTTTGCTTATTGTATTTTTAAGAAGAATATATATTTTAATTTGTGGCCAGTCGTGGCCCAGTGGCACAAGAGTGTAACTGTAAACGATTGGTTGTGGGTTCGATTCCCACTCGAGGAGTGGAAATTATACTTCCATTTTCTTCGCTCTGGTGTCGAGGTAAAGCGCGGCGTTAAGTTTAGCCACTTAACACGCAAGCCTCCGAATTCGGCGGAAAGTGGGGAACGGAGTGTCTTAACACTAGGTTCCCTCTGCCTACCCTGCTGTGTGCGGGATATAGCGTAATAGTGAAGCTATTTAATTTTAATTTATATATTTTAATGTAAATATTCATTTCATATCTTTTGCATAAGGGATGCACAATATGATGAAATACGAGACTAGACGAGGCTAGACGATTATTTATCGCTTAAAGAGTAACACTTATTGGGTATATTCTATAGTGCAATTACAGTTGTTAGTTAAAATAATTAGTTGAATTTCAATGCGTTGGTTGTCTACAGATCGCGTAACAAATAATACATTTATTTAATTGACAAAAAATAAAACATTAATTAAAATAAATACATTTAAGAAAATTTTGTTATAGTGATCCAATGGCATCTCTAAGGATTTACATACAAACGTTACTATACACTTTTTGCTGCATAGCAAAAAAACCAGAGAGGACCTGGTGGCAGGACACTTCGTTCTAATTTTCCGCCTAAAAATGCATGTCTTCATACATTCCTTGAAGAGTGGTTGAGATCAACGCTGCATTTTGTCATATTCGCCAGAGCAAAGAAATGAAAATTATAAAATTATGATCAATACACTCAATGGAAATCGAACACCCAACTATCGTGTTTACATTCAGACCCTGTCCCACTGCACCATTATGGTATCCCAAAATATACCCTTATACATACAATATAGTATGTCTTATCTCATATAACACATAAGTGTATAAAAATAATATATTCTGTACAGATAGGCCGTTATGCCGGAAAAGAGAAGTGAAATTGATAGGTGCAGCACTTCAAGAACCGTCTAAAGTGGACTGTGAAGTGGACGCTTTTCCGCCTCCAGACACCTTCGAGTGGACACTCAACAATTCAGCTGGTTCGATAAAGGTCGACCCGGTAAGTAACCTTGATTGTAACCTTCAAAATATATTATAATGGTTTGCGAAAGCTATTGTGCTTTGCTTTACGCAGTTTAGGTGAGTGAGTTTAGTGATGTTGTGAAAATTGTGGGCTCCGCTCTCTATATATATTTAAAGAAATTAATTTAAGACTACATTTTTCGTGGCCACTCGTGGCCCAGTGGCACAAGCGTGTGACTGTAAACGACTGGTTATGGGTTCGATTCCCACTCGAAGAGTGGAAATTATATTTCCATTTTCTTCGCTCTGGTGTCGAGGTAAGCGCGGTGTCAAGTTCCGCCACTTAACACGCAAGCCTCCGAATTCGGCGGAAAGTGGGGAGCGGAGTGTCTTGACACTAGGTTCCCTCTGCCTACCCTGCCGTGTGCGGGATACAGCGAGAAGCTAAAAAAAAAAATTCTGCACTATAATTTTCACTTGTAGTTGATTGTAATGTACAAAATATTGAATTTACTAGTAACTGTAAATAAGAAAAGTTATTCTATTATTCCATACAATCCATCATCATCATTACTGCTTCAATTTATATCAATCCGGTCAATATATTTATACAAGGCATTACTTTCGGTTCCACCTAAGTAGTGCTTCTTAAAGTTTTTAAAATCGTAAAAAAAAATTAATTTCTTATTATTAAGTTCTTAGTTCTAGAAGCAAAAACTATAACAGTAACAAAACGTTTACTCACTAAACTAAACTTACCTAAGTAAAGCTCTCATTTGATTGCCAAAGGTGTCCAAATGTCAAAAGGTAATTTAAGATCACACTTACAATTTAAACTACAAATTGTATTTATTGTTAATAGATCTGATCATTTTAGTCTAATATGTTATATATTTTGATATATTTATAAAAAAAAATATATTACAATATTTTTTTTAATCTTCACGCTGTATCCTTTGCGGGGTAGTGAGAGAACGGAGCGCTAAACACTACGGTCCCTGCATTTCGCCTCGTCCACAGTCCTCAACCTCTTCATACACGCCCTCCGGGGGTCCTCGTGCTTTTTATACTGTGTTTTCGGAGGTCAAATAAAGAAATAAATACTCGTTAATAATAAATGTGAAATATTCGTTAAAGGGTTGCCTTAGCAATTTGTATGCTATGTTATACAATCATGTACGTCAAACATACGGTAGGTTGCGTAATACGTACATACATATCTTATCTATGTGCCTAAATTTCCAAATGAAGCGTAATTTTTTTCCTATTGTGTATTTTTATATATACTCTACGATGTTTTCCGCATAGTATAGTCAAAGAGAACTTAGTGTGAGACATTTCGTTCTCCACTTTCCTTTTTATACGCTTAAAATACTTACTTTTTCGACTTCATATATTTTTCAAAATGATAAAGAAAATGAATCAATGTAATGTGTTTTTTTTTTATTTTTTTATAGCTTCACGCTGTATCCCGCACACAGCAGGGTAGGCAGAGGGAACCTAGTATTAAGATTTCCGCCGAATTCGGAGGCATTGCGTGTTAAGTGGCGGAACTTAACGCCGCGCTTTGCCTCGGCACCAGAGCAAATAAAATGGAAATATTAAATATTTCCACTCCTCGAGTGGGAATCGAATCCACAACCAGTCGTTTACAGTCACACGCTTATGCCACTGGGCCACGACTGGCCACAAATGTGTTCATATCTATTTAAACACCCAAAGCTTGTAGTTTCGTATGTACATATAACAATAATACAAGTATTATTTTTTAATTAAAAATAGTTAATTAAACTTAACCAAACTTAACATATAACATTTCGAATTCGGTCGAAAAATGGAGAATGGAGTGTTTTCACACTATAGGTTACCCTTGATTACAATGCTGTGCTGAACACAACATCACCGCGTGAAATATAACGAAAATGTATTATGGAAGATTACTAAAAGCCATTAGTTACGCGTTTCCATAAAAAATAAACCAACTGTTTACCGAATAAAAAACTATTATGGAGCAAATTAAACAACTTTGACATTGAAAGTTAAAAGAAGCTAAAATACTGGCAATCGACTCATTATAATAATTGTCTATCATTATATTGTGGAACGTTTGTTTAATGTAATGAATTATTAATAATAACCTTTCTATAATCATTGTTTTGTTTTAAAAAAATAATTTAAAATAAAAAAAGCTTTTTTCAAATTAATTTTAGCAGTTGGGGCCAGTCGTGGCGCAGAGGCACAAAGTGTGACTGTAAAGCGACTGGTTGTGGGTTCGATGCCCATTCTGGTTTTTGCAGTTATGCAGCACGGCGTTAAGTTCCGCCACTTAACACGCAATTCAGTGGATAGTGGGAGGAGTGTCTTAGCAATAGGTTCCCTCTGCCTACCTTACTGTGTGCGAGATACAGCATGAAGCTAAAAAAAAGCTCAACTGGTTATAAATGCTTTACAATTACAATAATAATTATAAAAAACAAACATACAAACATTGCAAATTATATAAAATCTCTGAAAAACTATCTTAAATAACGAGTTGTCGCTTGAAACTTCGTTTACGTGGACTTTATGACCCTATTACCATTTCTATCTTCCGTAGTTTTGGACTGCAAAACGTATAATTATTAGAATTACGATAATATAACGAAAGCACATCAATATGTGTATCGCTTAATTAATAGAGGCCGTCATAGAGTAGTGGGACAGCGTCTGAGATTGTAAAGAAATGGTTGTGGGTTCGATTCCCATTCAGGGGAATAATTAAATTTACTCTTTTATTTCTCACCTCTAGTACTAGTCTAAGCCCAGTGTTGAGTTCCGCCATTCAGCATGACTCGAATATTGGGCGAAAAGTGAAGGCTGAAATGTCTTGTTTTTTAAACCTTAGTTAATATTATTGATAAAGTGTGTGAAAAAATGTTACACTTTTATTATTTGAGAGTATTTAATTAGGATAATTAAAAAAAAATGCTGCGTCATAAGGGTTATAACAATATATTCCCCATAAATATAATGTAGTGAATTAAGAAAATATTAAATATTTTAATTTAGTAAAAGAATGGAATAAGATTTCAAAAATAGTTTTGATATAGATATTTAGTAAAATAATGCAACTTCACGCTAATTCTTGCATAGAACAATGTAGTCACAGAAAAATTTATGTCAAGACACTCCGTTCTCCACTTTTCACCCGAAATGGAGACACTGCGTTTTCAGTGGGTGAACTCAATATCGCTTTTTGCCTTAGGTACCAGAACAAAGAAATCAAATTTATATATTCTCATTCCCCAAGTGGAAATTGAACCCATTACCATCGCTTTTACAGACAAACAATTTCTACTGCGCCTAAACTTAATCAATAATTTCATTTCTTTGTGTAGTATAACCTACTAGCAAATTCTATATAACAATCTATGCCTACTTCATTTCTACCGCTAAAAGCGTGAAGGCGAAAATTTTATGACTAATAAATAATTTCAAATGAAATAATTAAGATTCTTATCAGACCTTAGTCATACAATGCCATAATTTATATTACATTGAATCGTCCAAACGGGAAGTGGCTCGGGGAAATTGTAAATAGCTGTATTATTCATAATTCCCTTGATTTTATATCAAAAATGTTCGTAACTGTTATTTAATAATGTAACTTCACGCTGTATCCCGCACACAGAAGGGTAGGCAGAGGGAACCTAGTGTCAAGACACTCCGTTCCCCACTTTCCGCCAAATTCTGAGGCATTGTGTGTTAAGTGGTGGAACTTAACGCCGCGCTCTGCTTCGGTACCAGAGCGCAGAAAACGGAAATATTAAATATTCCCACTCATCTGGTGGGAATCGAACCCACAACCAGTCATTTACAGTCGTGTTGTTGTCATTGCGCCACGACTGGCCCCTGTTGTTTAATAATTGCTACTTACTTTAGAATGTTTTAAAGGTTTAGTTTGTTGTTTGCTTGTCATTACATAAAGAATAATAAAATGCAAATTAATATTTTTCGGCTATATTAGTAGCAGTAAGCGCGGCGTTGAGTTCCGCCACTCAATGCCCCGATTTTGAGTGGATAGTGAAGAACGGAGTACCTTAACACAAAATTCTTTCTGCCTACAATATTTAGTTTCACTATTTTCTAATACAGCAGGGTAAGCAAAGAAAATATATTGTGAAGATACTCCATTCTCTATTATTAACGAGTAATAATTTATGTAAGTTATAACAAAAATACAGTTCGTGCAGTAATAAAATCTTTACGCGTAATCTAAAAAAGTTCCAATTTGTCTCTTTTTTATCAATTCTTACCTCTTCCTTTCGTGAATTCTTTATAAAAAGAACGGAATTGTAAAATATATGGGAGTTCATTTATTTATTCTTTATTATACACCATAATTAAAATCAACAATCAAGCAACAAAAAAGAAATCCAGGTTTACAATTAAAAGTACTTAAGATCGAAATAGGAATAGTAAGGCAATTATCATAAAGCCCACACAAACCAAGTTGTGAGTGATCTATTTATATAGAGCGACTGAGTTAATATGTTTATATAGCTTAAGTTTCTCAGAGAGGCATCTTGGAAATATATTTATTCATAGAACCTATCGTAGTACAGTGGGATAGAATCAGACAGATAGTTGTGGATTCAATTTCTACTCGGGGAAAAAATATATATAAATTTTGAAATTAAACTATTTTTAACCGGATTAATCGCGTATATTTTTGGTATTCGAAAATACATTTTTAGAAACCCGACGTTTCGAACACTTTAGCCCGTGGTCACAGGTAGACTCAACGGTCAAAATGTGTAGTAATCGCGAAAACAAAAGATCATATTATGTATATATTATTTTCATTTCTCCTCTCTGTATGAATACTCAATATGAATATCTTGAATTTGTACGGAAAGTGGAGAACGGAGTATCTTAACACTTGCTTCTCTCTGACTGCTCTGCTATGTGGAAAAAAGCATGAAGCAACAAAAAGAAATATAATCAAAATGTCTCCTTACCAACAGTAAAAAATAATTTCATTAAAAAAACAACACGAATTGTCAAAAAGCGTTCCTCACAAAATAGTTCCGAGTTTTGTCATACAAATTACTTAATCCGTTCCCTCTAGAGGTTTTTTGAACATGGATTATATATAAGTGAGTACAAAGGCTCCAGAATCCTCGCTCGTTTGACGCGGAAAGTCGCGAAAAGGTCGCAACTTTGGGAATAGGTACTTCCTGATTTTTTATGATACCACCCTTGGGCATAAGAAATTATTGAAAAGCGGATCTTTTCTTTGTTCTGTGATATAAACGACCCAGTCTATTGAACTTTATTATTCAACATCGGTGTATTTCATATTCATTTTTACGATGAATAAATCACAAATGTTTGATAGATTTGGGATTGAAATATATATTTACATTTCGTGTTTCACTTTGTATTTATAGCAAATTTATTACTTAAATATCGATTGTTACTGATTGATGTAAAAGTTTTGTGTTATTGTGATTGTAGTTAGATTGCCTGGAAATGCTATTATATGTGTTAAATTTGGGCGAAAAGTGAAAAACAAAGTGTCTTCACTAGATTCTCTCAGATGTGCGGGAAAAACCGTGAAACTAAAAAATATATGCATATAACAAACAAACAAACAAACAAAATGCTTATAGCTTCACGCTAAACAGGGTAGTCAGAGAGAGCCTACTGTCAAGACTTTCGATGCTCCATAGGCAAAAACAAATTTAAATATTTTATTAAATGGATGGGGCCAGTCGTGGCGCAGTGGCACGGACGTGTGACTTCAAACGACTGGTTGTGGGTTCGATTCCCACTCGAGTAATGGAAACATTTAATATTTCCATTTTCTTCGCTTATGGTACCGAGACAAAGTGTGGCGTTAAGTTCCTGCCATTTAACACGCAATGCCTCCAAAATTTAGCGAAAAGTGGGGAACGAAGAGACTTAACACTAGGTTCTCTCTGCGTACCCTGCTGTGTGCGGAATACAGTGTGAAGATAAAACAAAATAATTAAATAGATAATATAATAACATTTTATTTTTTCACTTTTATATACAATATATAAAAGGAATAATAAATGACAAAGTATTTTGTAAATATTTATCTGTTTATATGGAAACAGAAAAGGCCTTTGAAAAGTTCCTTCCCTGTGTGTTCCTTATTTATTTTCTTAAGAAAATTTCTATAGTTATGTTTTGTTAATGCTAGGATTTGACCTTTAATTATATTTATGAATAGTAAGCTTCGTTTATAATAAAATCTTTGAAAATCACAAAAAAGTAAAAAGTTCCTAATATTACTACGGCATGTTAAAAAATATACCTAAATAGAGAGAATATTAGATTTTAGAAATATTGTTTATGAAGATTTTTAATACTGAAGTCTTATGTACAATATCTATATTTTTTTTTTCTTCACATCACGCTTTAGTCCACTTCCGTAGGTAATCAAAGAGAACCTAGTGTAAAGGCACTTCTTATTTCACACACCGCCCAAATTCGGAACACTGCCTGGTGGACTTTACTGTCCCGTTTTGTCTAATTCACTAGAGCTGTGAATTAAAGAACGTTTAAAGATATATAATCATCAAACGAGTTTCACTGCGCCACGATGGCCTCTAACGCATATATTAAAAAGAAAATTTACTAATAACATACCCGATTGTCTACTTCTTACCCCTTTAAAATCACTATGTTATATGTCATACTAGCGGGCCGCTCGTGGCTTCGCCGCATAAACTCTATAACTGTTTCGTTATATTGCAACCCTCGGGGGTGGATTTTTGAAAAATAAAGTAGCCTATGTCTAACCTTAGATTATCAACTACATACAGACATTCCAAAATTCATTACAATCGGTCAAGCGATTTAGATTTTTTATATAAACTTTCATCCCCTATTTTAACAATTTAGAGGTCGATTTTTGGAAAAATAAGTAAGCTATGTTTGACCCTGGATTATTTACTACTTTCATTCTAAATTTCATCCAAATTGGACTGGTACATTAGTCATGAAAGCGTGACAGACAAACAGACATACTTTCGCATTTATAATATAAATATGAATTATAACCTCAATAAATAACTAATATTTTTTCCCCAGGATCGATTCACAGTGGACGCAAAAGCCGGTAAATCAGTACTAACCTACGTGCCAGTGTCTGACATAGACTACGGCACTCTATCATGTCGGGCGACTAACCTCGCTGGGCAGCAAGCCTCGCCGTGTATATATACCCTGCTACCTGCGACTAGGCCGGACCCACCTTCAAACTGTTCTGTATATAACTTAACCGATGACTCATTGGATTTGACGTGTCTGGCAGGTAATTTGTGTGAAAATTATTTTGTTTTGGTAGGTATATTAAATTTTTAGTACAAAACTTCGCACTTTTTTTATTACGTAGAGTATTTATTATACAGTATCTATATAACTGGATTATTACTGCAATATAAACAAAGTATTATTTAAGTATTGATAAAGTATGCTTTGAGTATTATTTTAAATTATACAATATTTTCTATTTACACCGCGATGATTTGAAAAGGTTTCAGATCTTCTTTATTGAGCCTTATTGAATTTGATTAGTACGATTCTTCTAAGTGGGCATCGAACCCACAATCATCACGTGTGCTGATCTACTATGCCTATGGTGTAGCCTTGTCTTTGTGACGTTACTACTTGAAGCATTACTTCATATTTCACATTTTAATAAAGATACTTAATAAGATGTTTTTATTTTTAATATTTTCTACTTCTTTCCTTTTTTTAATAAATAATTTGCTTACAGGTTACGAAGGCGGCTTACAGTGTGTTTTCATAGCAGAAGTATGGGCTAACGAAGGCCTAGTAACAAATTCTACAAACGGTGCGGCCGTATGGAATCTCAGAAGGCTTGGTGCTAATAGGCATTTGAAGTTGGTTGTATATGCAGCCAATAGTAGAGGCAGATCTGAACATATTACATTCACTGTTGAAACCGCGCCCAGATTGTCACCAAGGACCGGTGAGTTTAAAATTTTATGTTATTACTTATTCTTTAATTTAAAAAATACATTTTTAGAAAGGGTTAGGTATAAATTTGAAATGAATCGGGATTCGAACCTGCACTTCTTGGAAACCATCCAAGGGTTCTGATAGTGAAGCCATGCGCTCAAATTTTTATACGCTTTCAAAAAATGTCTGTATAATTTCCTATGTATGTGAAGAAAATTTTTGAAAATTTGAAATATCTACAATAGTTAGATAATTATCTACAATAGTTTATTACGTGATGAAAATTCAACCTAACACCGTCCTTCTCGTAGTGCTCTAAACCGGGAAACAATGTATATAGTTTTTAAAATTATATATTAACATGTCTTTGAGTGGGGTTAGTCGCGGCGCAGTGGCACAAAGTGTGACTGTAAAGCGACTGGTTGTGGGTTCGATTTGCACTCGAGGGTCGAAGTGGCGAAAAGTGGGGAACGGAGTGTCTTAACACTAGGTTCCCTCTATCTACCGTGCTGTAGGCAGCATACAGCGTGAAGCTAAAAAAAACAACTTTATATTACATTGTAAGTAAATACAATACAAATCTAAAATCCCCTATTAAACAAACAAATCCCACAAGGAAACAAATTTGACATTTGTTATAACGACAAAAAAAACGATGCCAATACTCTTGTTAGTACTTCATAAAAGGAAAAAGGAGACATTTTTTGATAAAACCAATGTAAGAAGTTTCAAAGCAGATGAAATCCTTTTATAAACAGAACACACGACTTTGCCCGTTTGATCTTTGCTCGTTTGGCCTTTTATCGTTTACGCTTTAACTGAAACCTTTTATTGCAATCTGAATGCATTTTGTATTATGTTGTTTTTCTTGCATTTTCAAGCTTTCTCTCGTATAGCTGAGTAGTTAGATAAAATCTGATGTTAAGACACTCCGTTCGGCATTTTTCGCCCGAAATAACATTTTGAATAGAGATATTTTGAACAAAGCGGAGAAATGTGAATAATCTATAATTACGTATATTATGAATGCGAAAGTCTGTCTGTTTGTCTGTTACGCTTTCACGGCTAATCTACCGGTCCGATTTGGATGAAATTTAGATTGAAAGTAACAAAAAATCCAGGGTCAAACATAGGTTACTTATTTTTTCAAAAATCAACCTCTAAAGAGTTATAGGAATTGACATTAGGTGTTAACCGCTTGACCGATTGTAATGAATTTTAGCATAAATATAGTTGATATTCCAAGGTTAAACATAGCTTACATTATTATTCAAAAATCTGCTCCCGAAGGTTGCAATATAACAAAACAGATACTCACTTTTTTTTGTAGCTTCACGCGGTACGCTGTATCCCGCACACAGCAGGGTAAGCAGAGGTAAGCAAGTGTTAGCACACTCCGTTCCCCACTTTCTGCCGAATTCGGAGGCATTGCGTGTTAAGTGACGAAACTTAACGCCGCGCTTTACCTCAACACCAGAGCGAAGAAAATGGAAATATTAAATATAACTTAACTTAACTCCTCGAGTAAGAATCGAACCCACAACCAGTCGTTTACAGTCAGACGTTTGTGCCACTGCGCCACGACTGGCCATTCACTTCGTAGTCACTTCATAGTCATATATTCAATTCATATATAATACTTGAGTGGGAATCGAATTGACAACCATTGCGCTTAAAGTCAGACGCTTTTGCCTCGACGGTGGCCTCATATTATGTATATTCACAACTAGAATGATTCAAGTTTTTACTACTACAAAATACTAGAAATAGTTTTATTTTCTTTTCAACTTCTACGATATTTTACTTTAAATAAATTTAAAAAGAGTTTTTCTAAATAAAAATAAGCTATTTTCGTGAAAGCAATTTTAAGGTCAGTGTTTCATAACTAAGCGCAGAATCTTTAATATTTATGTAGTAGTAGTAGTATGTACAAAACTTTTTATATTTTATAGTAAATAGAGCGGGCTTAGTACTAACGTATTCTATTTTCTTTCGTTGTGCATTTTCAATACAATTTGTCTTTATTTTTGCGTTTTTCCACACATTTGTTGATCTTGAAATGTTTTTCATGTTTAATATGGAAAGAAAATTATACCAAAACAAAAAATCTATTTTTGTCGTCTTCTCACTTTGTTGTACATAATAGAGTAGTCAGAAATAACTTAATATCTGGGCCCTCCTTTCTCCGCTTTAGCTCTAAAATTTAGGCGTTGCGTGTTATATTGCGGAACTGAGCGCCTTTTTCTTACTAAAGTGGAGAAAAGATAATAATTCAAGTATAATTATTGCCTCGAATGGGAATCGAACCCATAACCAATAGCTTTCTTTTTGTAGCTTCACGCTGTATCCCACACACACAGCAAGGTAGACAGAGGGTACCTAGTATTACGACTCTCCGCTCCTCATTTTCCGCTGAACTTTGGAGGCATTGCGTGTTAAGTGGCGGCAAGGCGGCAGGCGAAAGAAAATGGAAGTTTTAAACATTTCTACTCCTCGAGTGAGAGTCGAACCCACGACCTATCGTTTGAAGTCACACGACTGTGCCACTACGCCACGACTGACCCCAAACGTAACCAATAGTGTTAAAAATATTTTATATCAGCTTCACGCTTTTCCCGCATAGCACCCCGCTATATGCTAGTCAGTCAGAGATAACCTAGCTTTCAGACACTCTGTCCACTTTTTGCCTGAAATCGAGACATTACTTGTTCACAGGCGAAACTTAACGCCGTGCCATATCATAAATTATTTAAATATAAACATACCACCGACTGGAAATCGAACCCACAACCACTATTCCACTACGCCATATTGCCCTCATATTATTAAAAAAATACAATTTATATTTTCCTTCAAAATATATCTCAACAATAGAATAAACTATACACACGGTTGTGTGACATTTAAAACACGTTTCATGAATCACGTAGAGCGGTAGAAGGTTTCTTTTTGAATAAGACTTTTCTATATAAAATATATTTCTACGAGTATCGTATTTTATTTAATTTTGATGTTATATTTCTAATGTATTAAAATAGCTTCTTTGGTACGTGATGGTTGTTACATATATTAAAAAGGTTTTCATTGGGCTGGCTTTAAGGTTTCACGCTATATCCGCCACACAGCAGGTTAGGCAGAGGAAACCTAGTGTTAAGACCCTCCGTTCCCCACTTTCCGCCGAATTTTTTAGGCATTGTGTTTTAAGTGGTGAAACTTAATGGCGCACTTTGCCTCGAGACAGAAAATGGAAATATTTATAATTTCCATTTTCTTCGCTCTGGTGCCGAGGTAAAGCGCGGCGTTAAGTTCCGCTACTTAACACACAATGCCACACAATTCGGCGGAAAGTGGGGAACGGAGTTTCTTAACACTAGGTTCCCCCTGCCTACCATACTGTGTGCGGGATACAGCGTGAAGCTAAAAAAAAATAGTGTATACCATATGATATAATAGAGCACATTTATATGTATATGTTATGTTATGTCTACTGTATACACAGCTATCTACAGCTGTACTGTTTCTACGTTACCCTTTTAACCTTCCTGATCCCGGTAACTCAAATAGAGGCAGATTGGAAGGCAAGATTGATCTATAATATTATTAAAAACGATTTTTCATGAAGGATTTGCGCACATAACAATCATGTAGGTTATATTAGGAAGACATATACATATTTGGGACCGAGTCGTGGCGCAGTGGCACGAACTTGTCACTGTAAACGGGTTCGATTCCCACTTGAGGAGTGGAAATATTTAATATTTCGATTTCCTCGCTCTGGTGTCGAAGCAAAGAGCGCCATTAGGTTCCGCCACCTAACACTCAATGCCTCTGAATTTGGCGGAAAGTGGGGAACGGAGTGTCTTAACACTAGGTTCTTTCTGCCTACCCTGCTGTGTGCGGGATACAGCGTGAAGCTAAAAAATTATATATACATATAGAAATATTGGGAAAACATTACACTGTATGCTTAATAGTTGTGGATACGATGTTCTTTTGAGGAAATATTTTCATTTCAATTATAAACATTGTTAAGGTTTTATTTCTATCATCGAAAAGAGGTTATCGGGGTTCAGTGGGATCATCTGACTGTAATGGCGATTGTTTGTGGGTTCGATTCTCTCTCAGTAGAATAATCATAATTTATTATTTTCATTTTCTCCGCTCTATTGAAAACGACAAAGCACAGTGTAAGTCTCGTCACTCAACACGTGATGTCTTGAATTCGCGTGAAAAGTGGAGGGCGGAGTATCTTAATATTACGTTTACTTTAACTACCTCGCTATACGGAAAAACTGCTAAGAGAAGTAGCTTCTTAACATTCCATGGGTTCACAGTCCCAGTATGGAAAGTGTTTGAGACTTGTGCCTCAAGAGTAAGCTTAAGGGCCACCTTAAAATAAGCGTAAAGTTGATAGCAGTGCCTTCACACTCATTTCTTTTTACCCACCAACCCTTTTAAGCACTAAATATGATAAGAAAATGTTTATGATCAAAAAAGTATATTTATATTTAACAAACATTTGGGGCCAGTCGTGGCGCAGTGGCACGAACGTGTGACTGTAAACGACTGGTTGTGGGTTCGATTCCCACTCGAGGAGTGGAAATATTTAATATTTCAATTTCCTCGCTCTAGAGTCGAAGCAAAGCGCAGCGTTAGGCTCCACCACTTAACACGCCACTTAACATGCCTCCGAATTCGATAGAAAGTGGGAAACGGAGTGTATTAACACTAGGTTGCCTCTGCCTACCCTACCATGTGCGGGATACAGCGTAAAGCTAAAAAAAAATAAAAAAAAACAACCATTATCTAACCCAAAAGCAACTCGAAAACGAATAATCCGCAGAATGTCAACAGAAATAATAACGTGTAATACAATTTTGAGTACGCAAAAAGTTTCATACGCCGCTGTTTCGTCCCGTTGCGGTTGCATTTACTTGCCGGATAACTTTTATTAGAAGTGCTTTCATGGTCGGTAAAATTTTGAAAGTGTTCCGTTTTAACTGTTATTTTGTTCAAAAGCATAAGCAGATTTCACAATTTGTAATGCAAAGCAGTGCTACCAACTTTCCTACTTCAGAGTTTTAATTTTTTTATTTTAGAAAACGAGATATTCTAGATCCGTTGTTGCGTAGTGGTTAGTTTCTCTGAGTTAGGTCTAGGTTCAAATTTTGTATGTGGACTATATTGACTTTTGATCTTCTGGTTTCTTTTAAAAACTACATTTACTTCTAGTGTTCTGCACTCGTTTATAAGGATTATGTAATACAGTCACTTTCATGCTTTGTTTCGTATAGTATGGTAGTCAGGGAAAATTTATTGTCAAGCACTCAGTTCTCCACTTTCCGACGGAAATCGAAACCTGTCAAGTCTGATCTTAACGCCGCGCTTTGTCTTGTAGACTAGAACTCAGAAATGAAACAATTAGGTTATAATCATTTCACTGAGCGGAAATCGAACCCACAAGAAAGAATATAAGAAAGTAGTTTAAAATTAACCAAATGAAACACAATTTTATTAGAGCTTAATCATTTAAAGCTACTTATCATCTAGAATGAGTGACAGTTGTACATTAAATACTAGCAATAAAAAATATACTTCATTTTTTTTAGCTTCATTCATACAGCAAGGTAGGCAGAGGAAACCTAGTGTTACGACACTCCGTTCCCCACTTTCCGCCAAATTCGGAGCGTGTTAAGTTGTAGAAATTAACGCCGCGCTTTTGCCTCTAATACCAGAGCGAAGGAAATGGAAATATTCAATATTTCCAACTCCTCGGCTGGGAATCTAACCCACAACCAGTCGTTTACAGTCGCACGACTGGCCTCATATTCTTCATTCAATTTAAAAAAGGCATAGATTTCAAGACATACCAACACATTTTATTATATTAAAAGCTACCATTAGCTATTAAAAATAAAGAAAAATTCATACATAACGAACTAACTATATATAAAAATTAAGTTTTCATATATTCCATTACAAAATCCTACGAGTGATCGCGAATGCGTGTTGAATATTTAAAAAATACTTCGACGCGAGAGGTATGCGAGTATGTTTCCATTGTATCTATAGAATTCGTTAATATCTATTTTGTTTTACATGCACGTATTACGGTTTGACGGTTGAACGAGCGTCCAATTGTAATACAAGTTTTTACAAAAAAATAATAAAATGTGATCGAAATTGTTATTTTTTAGCCTCTCATTTTATTTTGATCGGTAGGGTGATTAGAGAAAATTTAATGTCAAGAGTTTGTTCTCTTTTTTCCGCCTTATTAATATATATATTTCGTGGTAAGTGGTGGAGCTCAACGCCACGTTTTGTCTTGCGGAAGAAGAGAAGTGTAACTTTTTTTTTAGCTTCACGCCGTATCCCTCACACAGTAGGGTAGGCACACTTAGTGTTAAAACGTTTCGTTCCCCACTTTCCACTGAATTCAATGTCGTTTGCCTGTTAAGTGGCGGAACTTAACGTCGCGCTTTACTTCTGTAAAAGTAATTTAAATTATTAATTACTATTCCTCCGGGCGGTAATCGAGCCTACAATCAATTGCTCTTACAATTAGGCGGTCTCCTACTGCGTCATGATGGTCCCAAATACTAAATGTAATTCTTAATTCTGATCCAACATTTTTACACATTTTATTTAGATTCCTTAAATATCTCATCATTATTAACATCAAATGATAAATAATAAATTTATGTAGAACGGAGTGATATACAGGAAAAAACTTTAAAAAAAGTTTAAATGAATTAGGAAATTTGATTTAAACGCTTAGCCATCATATTAGATTGTTGATACAATAACGCATCAGTAATAAGACCTTTTTATAATAATATAAAACTAATGTTAAAATAATTCAACGTACACGTGTAATGGAGAAATGTTAATATCGACCTTACATATACTTAGTATATGAAATAACATACTTACTTACATACGTTCTAACATCAAACGCCAGTAAGAATTTTAAGCTAACAATGTAATCAATTTAAAGACCATCATGGTGCAGTGGGGCAGCGTCTGACTGTAAAAACAATGGTTATGGGTTAGATTCCTACTTAGAGAAATTATTATATCATTTTCATTTTTTTATTCTGGTATCTAAGACAAAGCTTGGGGATAATGCTAAGCTTCTTGCGGCGGTTCTTCTCGGGTCCGAGGCATTAACTCTAGTGAACTGATGGTAAATTGTTTGACGTTCAAAAAATGAAGCATGTAACTTCTTAGTTTGAATGAAATTATTTGACTTTGACAGTTTCTCGATGTCGAGTGGAAAGTGGAGAACGGAGTGACTGTGAAAAATGCGAAGCTGCAGTGAAAGCAATATGCGTTAATTATATATAAGAAAGTGCTTCTTTTTGATTATGATATGGAAACAATACGAGTATATGCAGTCATTAGATTATTCTAATAGCTTATGCATCTAATTGAATGTGGTCATTTGTCATTCTGTTTGTCTGACATCAAGTACCTATGGCATTAACTACCCTATTAAATGATATTAAACATAATTTTCAATTTTTAGAGGAATATTTTCAAATGGGTCAAATATAGTACGAGTAATTTTATTATATTTCTAATGAATTATTGTAATAATTATTGTGTTTTTGTATTTTTTCTCTCCCATATAAAATTTAACCACACCGATTTTCATATTCATACTCTTCCTTACATATAATTTTCAGAAAAAAATGGGTCAAAAGATTTTCTTTAACATATTAATATATACACATTATAAAATATTCAATTGGTTAGGATACCGGCTTATATATAATAAGCGAATGCATAACACAGTCTCATGTACTACAATACACAACAAATAAAGCATAGAGTGCCTAATCACTAAACTTACACTGTCTGCCCCGTAACTCCTAAACAAGTTGGGCTAATTAGACACAAACTGACCGCAAACTTATAGTCTACCAAATTCAAGCTTTGAACTTGTACTATGAAGTTATATATATGTACACTTAATTGCATAATTTAATTATTATAATAAATTGGCCGTTATGGACCTGTGAGACGGCGTCTGACTGTAAACGCGACGGTTGTTGGAAAAGAAAGAGAAAAACGGAAGAGAAAAAAGGAAGAGAAAAACGGAGTGACTTGATACTAGGATCCTTATCTTTTGCGTAGAAAATGTGCTTATTTGAATTAAGTTAATTGTATACTCTAAGCGTAATATGAATCTCACATGAAGCTATATGTATATGTACATAGATATATATCTATCCATGATATCTGTTATAACATCTTATACATAATTTTGGCACTGACTAATGACATGTCACGATAATTATTATGAATCGCGAATCACGAAGCTAAATCCCATTCTTAACTTGGTAATTAATTAATGTTTACAATTTGTACGTATTTTGGACTTTTGTTAATGTTAACAACCCTTTTGACTTAGTGGGAACATTTGGAAGTAGCCAGTTCGATTATATGTTGGGTAAAATATTTTAATAAAATAAATATATTTTAATATCTTAGTAAGGGTTTTGTAAATTTTTCTTCTTTATCTAATTTCGAGGCGCAAATGAGAGGAGTATTTTTTATCAGGAGATGTACGAGTATGTATGGTCAGTATGTATGTTGTCGAGTCCCATTCTTCAAACAATGATTGGTTCTTGGTCTTCCCGACCTTGGGAAGTTTGTTGTTTGTTTTATTTTTTATCTCTTTTCATTTATTAATTATTTATTATTAAAATAATTTTATGTGAACTATAGGACGCGGTCACACTGACACTCAATAATATATTTACCAAATCCGTATATACTTACATATATTATAAATGTGAAAGCTTATGTCTGTTGCGCTTTAACGGCTAAACGCCGTAAAACTGAAGTACCGGCCCGATTTTGATATAATTCGGAAAAGAAAATAGTTAACCTTTTCAAATATAAGCTGCTTTTTTTTCAATAATCAACCCCTAAAGTTTTGACATAGTGGATGAAAGTTTGTATCGAAAGTTGTATAATTACGGAGGCGGAGCTGCGAACAGTCGCTAGTAATATAATAGAATAACTGTTTTAGATACATTTTATACTGCCTTTTAACAAATATATGTAAGAACGAAAGTAGGCACAACACGATCGTAATTAAAATATGACTTTTGTACACTAAATTAATGATTTTCACGTAAATGTTAATAAAAGGAAAATCGTATAATAAATATGATAATTAGAAATTTAATATCAAAACCTCCTCGAAGTTTCTCGAGGGTATTATCTCTCGATTATGAGCGGAGAGACTTTTGTTTATTACTTAGAATTCACAAATTAACGTAATAATTATGATTATAATATTTTAACTGAAAAGGCAAATGGTTGTTGGTTCGATTCTTGCTTGGGACAATGGTTATTTTTTAGCAAAAAAAACGTGGCCCAGTGGCACAAGCGTGTGACTGTAAACGACTGGTTGTGGGTTCGATGCCCACTCGAGGAGTGGAAATATTTAATATTTTCATTTTCTTCGCTCTGGTGTCGAGGTAAAAGCGCGGCGTTAAGTTCCGCCACTTAACACGCAATGCCTCCGAATTCGGCGAAAAGTGGGGAACGGAGTGTCTTAACACTAGGTTCCCTCTGCCTACCCTGCTGTGTGCGGGATACTGCGTGAAGCTAAAAAAAAAAAAGAAACTAATATTTGAACCTATATTCCTTACAGACAGTTCTTCAGAACACTTTCCTAATAGTTTCTAACATTAAAATTGCTAATTTTATCTCTAATTCAATCCCCCGCCTAACTACGCTAGGTAAAAGTATAGGCGTTACGATTGCCATGAAAACGGCCATTTGGCTTAAATTCGAGTATCAATTTCGTAGCTTAATCGAGTTGTGATGACAATGTTATTCTAACGTCGTTTAAATTTTAAATTTTATATAAAGTATTTTATATTAATGTGTATAAAATTACAGCTCATTCAGGCTTGCTTAGTTTGTAAAATTTTTGAATTATATAGATTATATTTTCATTATACATATTACATAAAATACGTTTTTGTTTAATATTTTTTTCAACTTTTCGCCTGGCTAACTAGTGTCACTAGCCTAACTAGTGTCAATAGTTTTCGACTAGCCTACCTAGTGTAAATACACTCTGTTCCCTACTTTCCGCCCATGTTGAGTAATGGAACTCACTGACACTGGAAAGGACATTTGAGCTATGAAAATTTTGTATTTTCGTTGGATCTATGAGAATTTTCAAAAAAAAATAACCATAAAGTCTTGTTTTCGTCAGTGAGTCAAAATAGTATTTAAAAATGTTCTTAAATTAATTGATAGAAACAGGATTACAATTATAAAAGAGAGTTAAGAATGAAGTTATTCTTTTTTTTTGCTTCACGGTGTATCCCGTACGCATCAGAGTAGGCAGAGGGAACATAGTGTTAAGACACTCCGTTCCCCACTTTTCGTCAAATTCGGAGGCATTGCGTGTTATTATAATATGAGTTGAGTTCAGCTACTCAACACGTAATATTCGGTCTTAACACCCATATCCTCTCTTTCTACCCCGCTATGGGGGTAAAGGTGTAAAGTTGTATTTTAAAAGCTTTTTTTTCTTATACAGAACCGCAAGAACCTTGGGAAGTGAACTGGGCGGTGGGCGGAGTGTTGGGTGCAGCACTCACCGTAGCGCTAATTCTCTGCCTCGCCCTTATTGCGACGAGAATACGGCATAGAGCTAGAGATTATGAAGGTATGTTAATTAATTTACTTTATTTTCTCTTTAGTGTTAAAGAATAAATATATGAACGTAGACTTTTTAACTCCATTTTTTTTTATTTATGCTTTAAATATATTTTTTCTGCTTCACTATTCTCTCGAGTAACAAGATAGTCAGAGATAAACTTAAGTTCTTTACTTTTCGCCTGAATTCGATACATTGCGTGTTAAGTGGCGGATCTCAACGCTGCACCAGTGCACAGAAATGAAAATAATTGAATTATGAGTATTCTTCCGAGTTGGAATTTTACCCACCATCCACCTTGACTATAAGTAGACGCAGTGGCGTTGCACCACGATGGCTTTAATCATTTCAACTTCTTTAAATAATGACCTACGTAGTTTTAAGCAGCTTAAAATTACCTTTAAATCGAATTCATATTTTCTAAAACACTTATTTAAATTTAAATTTACGCTTTTAATATTCAAATTTATCATTTTTTAATGAAAAAGACGTACTACGTATAATAAAATAATTTTAAAACCCAAAAATTAAATACATAATTCAATTAACAGTGACAATGCAATCAGCCAAGAACCAGAAAGCGACACTTCAGAAGCGGTCCTCCCCCGACGACCGCAACCCGGATCTTATTCCACTTAGTAAAGGTAATTAATTGCACTCATGTTTCATTTTAGCTAATGTACTATATAATATAATATATTAGTAAAATATTTTACTTTATTACTGTTTTTAATTTAGATTTTTCTTAGTAACTGTTACTTATAACTCCATACATCCGTAGGCAGAGGGAACCTAGTGTTAAGACACTCCGCTCCCCACTTTCCGCCGAAATGAGAGGCATTGGCGGAACTTAACGTCGCGCTTTGCCTCTGATACCAGAGCGAAGAAAATGGAAATATTAAATATTTCCACTCATCGAGTGGGAATCGAACCCACAACCAGTCGTTTACAGTCACACGCTTGTGCCACTGGGCCACAACTGGCCACAATATAATACTAAAATATTTTACTTTATTACTGTTTTTAATTTAGATTTTTCTTAGTAAGTGAGCTGTATGAGGTTATATTTTTCATAGTAATTTAATAATATGATAAAAATGTTTCGTATTGTAGAATCTAGACCTATATGGGGTATTATTTATACTACTAGACTATTTATTACTGCGTATCATATGTGCTGTCATAGCAACGCTATATACAGAAAAATATACTAAACCCATGGATGTGTAATTGTTTTGTGTATTTTAAATGCGAATATTATGTTAAATATTGGCTTTTTACATTTCCTTCCAATGTTAACCTTAACTATGCCATTTTTTATTTCTTCGTCTGCATGATGTACATGCGTCAGAAGGAAATCAAAAATTAGTTCCTTCACATATTAATATAAAATCCCGCACACAGCAGGGTAGGCAGAGGGAACCTAGTGTTAAGACACTCCGTTCCCCACGTTCCGCCGAATTCGGAGGTTTGCGTGTTAAGTGGCGGAACTTAAAGCCGCGCTTTACCTCGACACTAGAGCGAATAAAATGGAAATATAATTTTCACTCCTCGAGTGGGAATCGAACCCACAACCAGTCGTTTACTGGCCACTGCAACTGAGCCACGACCGGCTACAACCACAACGAATTCTCTGAATACCAAAATTTCAGAATATTAAAAAAATATATATAATTGACTTAAATCTATAAGACCATCTAATAGTGTCCTTTGAACATAATGATTATAGCTTGCAATTTTCCGGTTTTCGGTGAAAATACTGCAAATAAGGAACTTAGGCTAATTGCAGCATTAAGTTTTATCACCCCACAACGTTTGTTACAACAATACTTACCTCTCCTATTTACTTAGTAAGAGGTAATAAAGCGGAGAATCCATATTAATATAATATTATAAGTGCAAAAATCTGTCTGTCTGTTACGCTTTCATGGCTACAGGGCCAATTTAGATGAAATTTGAAATGTAAATAGTTCGAAATCCAGAGCCATATATACATAGGCTACATTTTTTTCGAAAATCAAGTCGAAGTAATTTAAATTATTATCACCCCGAGTTGAAATCGAACCCACTATCAGCCGCTTTTACAAAAATACAATATTTATTGTGCCATGATGATGATACACTAGATATAGCACCTTAAATATGGTGGTCACAGGTAGACTCACCTCTACCTCTACCTGTGACCACGGACTACTGTAAAGTGTTCGAAACGTCGGGTTTCTAAAAATGTATTTTCGAATACCAATAATATACGCGATTAATCCGGTTAAAATAGTTTCATTTCAAAATGTGTAATAATCGCGAAAACAAAGATCATAATATATATATTGAAATTTAATCCAATCTAAAACTCCCTTCAAAAAAAGGGGTACTGAGAAACCTGTATTGTATATAATTAATTAGGAGGTTTTCTCCGTATTAAATATGTTATGTTGAATGTAATTTTCATACTTTGTTCATAGATATTCAATCTTTACTGTAAACAATGTTTAATGTTTAATATTAATTAATTTTGTAAAAGCCAGCAATGATGAGAAATTGTGCCTTAAATGCTAAAGGTCTTTGTACGTTAGGGGAGGATATAATTTAATTGATTTTAAATTAAAATCATGAGTTAAAGCTTGAGACTGTCGTGGCGCAGTGGGATAGAGATTATGGGTTTGATTTTCACTTTAGGAAATGATTATATTTTTCATTTTTTTTTTTGGTACCAAAGAGTTTCGCCACTAATATGCAATGTCTAAATTTAAACGGAGTGTCTGAACGTGACACTAGATTCTCTCTGACTACCCTGCTATGTAGGAAAAAATATAATCCTTTGGAATAGGATAGTATTGAAAGATAGGTAGGTGAAGTAAACTTCACTGGCAATCAAAAGTTGATGGGTGTGCAGATGTCGTTCGTGTTTTAGCAGCATTAAGTTGCCAACGTTTGACGATCTTACATAAAGGCTAGTCGTTATGTGGTTCTAAAATTTTGGTCTAGAAGTTTATGGGTAATACCTAACTTAGATGAGCTAGGAAGTCCAGATGACCATATAACGTACTACCTATATCTATATACATTATACATACATTAAAATGTAACTGGCACTGCCTTTACATGGTAGATATATGATAATAATTATTATTGGGAGCATCAATACACAGTGGCTGGAGTTCGGAAAAGTGGAGAACAGAGTGTCTTAATTACTAGTTTCTCTCTGAGTACCTGTTATGCGGAAAAATGCTTAAACAACTTTTTATAAATTAAACAAAAGACGTCTTGTATAATCATACATATAATATTATAAATTTTACCAACGAAATAACACTGAAACTGAATCAAGGGCCATTTATTTTTATACTGAACCTAAACGGACCGCTCTTAAGATAAGATGGTATCGTTAAGCGTAATGCGAGCTCGAATTGGCCATCCTATATGGAAATCCCACATCTTTTTTACAATATTAAGGTTTTCATTTATTAAAGTCTTGTTATTCTTAATGTTTTTGTAATAAAATGATTTTTTTTCTAACTTTTTCTGGTATGATGTTTTGATTTTGCTGAGAGAAGTTCACGTTTTTTCTGATATTGGGCTGGACAGAGAGAAATGGAGGAGAGAAGGAGGAAATCTCCTTGAGAGATATTCAAACCCACAATAATCATTATATATACTATATAACGTGTTGTCTATATCTACAACATCATATGTATGTTCTCCTGTCTTTTCCCACTAAATGTATCACATTTTTATCTATATATCATGTATTGAAAAAGATCAAAGCCAATTTAATATATATTTTGCCGTTTGAATTGCTTAAAACTTTACATACGTATCTGGACCCGACGATTTTTACTATATGTTCGTAGTATCAACCTATTGTTTGAAAGAACAACTCTATTATAATAAAGAAATGATACATATTTTGAGCATATTTGTCGTTTGAATTTATTTTTAAAGTTTATTATTGCCCTAGGAATCATTATGGCGCAGAAGGAAATTATGAAGCTGTGTGACAGCGTCTGACAGTAAATGCGATTGCTTGTGGGTTCGATTTCTACTTTCATTTTTCCGCTTTACATAACTGGCTTTGTTGAACTCGTCCCTCATATTATCTTAGTTGCTGGTGGAAAGTGGAGAACGGATTGTTTAGACGTTAGTTTTTCTCTGAAATGCCCTTCTACGAGGAGCTTTAGTTATTTTTTAATTATTGCCTTCTTGTTTCACAGAGCTTTCTTAGCCAAAGAGAATCAAAGGCTACCCTGCATTTAAAAAAAAATATTTTACTTAGTAAATTTTAAACAAATTAATTGAATAAAGTCAAACATGTCTAAATTGCTATAACCTCATTATCATATGAAGTAAAACGTTTCTAACCTTTCGTTTATAACACGAATAGTTTGTATTTGTGAATTTACATAATAAAATGAAATTCTTAGCTAACATTAAGGCTACGACGAAACTAATGGGTACTTTCATTCACGAATTGCATTTACATCGGGTAAAACGATTTTGTTCATAACAAAATTGTAGGTAGAAAATGCTTTGAGGTACACGCAGCTATTATTGAAGCCAACATGGCGCAGTGTTAAAGCATCTGAATTTGTACGGTACGGTTTGTGGGTTCGATTTGTACTTGGGACAATAATTATATTTAAATTATTTTTGTTTCTATGCTCTATAGAGATGAAATGTGGTGTTGAGTTCAGCCACTTAATATGCAATGTCTCGGGTTAAAGTGGAAAGAGAAGACTGAAATATTTAAGATATTATAAAGACTCTCTTTATTTTTCTATGTATTTATTTATAAAATTTGAGCTTCGTCCTGTAATCCTTGCGGGGAAGTCAGAGAGATATTTTTTATGCAATCAGAAAGATATTTTTTTATTTTCATTTTTTACATACAAAAAGTCTTTTATTAATAAACATAGTCATATATTTGTCCCTCAAGCTCACATAATTAAGACAAGCATATAAGTCACTCCTTTATTACCTTTCTACCAAAATAAAGATTTTACCTATTTATTTCGTTTTTCACACAAAAATTCTTATTCCTTCAAAAATTCACACTGTAGTCCTCAAATACATAAAACATCAGACTCAAGATTTCCAAACAAGATCATAACATTATTTATTTGTGAACACAATTTATTAAGCCACAATTAATTATGACCTGGCAACTGTTTGCTATAAACCTTCGATTCCTATTTCGATTAATGATTACATTTAAATTATTTTCATTTTTCTGCTCTATGAAGACAAAGTACGGCGTTGACTTCCGCCCCACACTATGCAAAGACTCGATTTAAGGCAGAAAGTGATTAACGAAGTATTTTAATATGACGCTCTCTTTGTTTTTTTTAAATTCTAATTCATTAAAAAAAGGGATTATTTTTATGTTATTCATATAGTAGTTTATACTTATCTATAATTCCCACGTCATTAGAAAGTAAGTCACCTTTGTACCAAAAAGGAGACTATAAGTGTGTTCTCCATACAACGTGACATTGGCGAAGTGATTTGTGCTCTACTGGCACGTTCGAAGCGCCATAATTAAATAACTGAACTGAACTAACTATAACTATTTATTACGTTTTTCACACAAAATTCTTATTCCTTCAAAAATTCACACTGAAGTCTCACTCAAATACATAAAACATGAGACTCAAGATTTTCAAACAAGATCATAACATTATTTATTTGTGAACACAATTTATTAAGCCACAATTAATTATGACCTGGCAACTGTTTGCTATAAACCTTTAGACAAACTCTGAATTCCACCGATTCCATTGTATACTGAACAGTAATATTTCACAACTTTCCTTATTAACCGAGCAAACTACGGCGAAATCTTTTCATCTTTTGATAAGGGCACTAACGAAGAAGCTTTACGATCTTCATTTTGCACTTCGAGTGACGCTTGGGTAATTGTTTTCTTAAAGAACATCCTTTTTGTAGGCGAAATTTCGTGTAAACTTAAGTTATTTTCGTGTTTATGTATAAATAATTAGGAGTTTGAGTGTCAATTTGTCTGTAGAAGTATGTTCTAGATTTTAAAAAAGTGAACTTATAAATAGCATGTTACTGTAATGGAATTATAAATATATAATAATGATTCATATAAGACGAAATATATGAGAAAGATTGATGAGATATCAATACTAATGTTATTAATAAATGGGAGAGTCTGTCTGTCTGTCTATCTATCTATGTGTTACGTTTTCAAGGGCTAATCTACTAACCTAATTGGGATGAAATTCGAAATGAAAATAATTGAAGTCCCAAGATCAAACATAGGCTCTTTTTTTCAATAACCAATCCTTAATAGTAAAAATCATGCAGTCGAGCAGGTAGCGAGTAATAAATCAGACATCTTCATTCTCTTTTATAGATAACTTCAAAACTATTTTTCCCCCCAGGAAGGAATCAAATCACAGCCACAGCTATCACGTATACATTCAGACCTGACACTGTGCCACAATAGCATAACATATAATGTTTATATATAAATAAACAATACCTTTAGTTCTTAGTAATTCTTAATACGAAACTTATTATTTAAACATCAGATACAAAGTAAACAACTGGAGCACGGTACATTTTATCTTCACGAATCACCAGAGACGCTCTAATCCTTTAAATTCTAGAAACTTTCCTCTTGGAAAAATCTTATGAAAAATAACTAAAAGCTCACTCAATCACAATACGAAAGCGAATCTAAAAATGTATTTGTAACTCCCAACGTGCAATAAACCTGTACAACGCAGATGTTATTAGACAAAGTGCTCTATAAATCGTGAACAATCCGTATTGTACGATTCAAAACTGTTTGATTTAAATCAATGAATATGTTGATTTAAATCAATCAGTAAAGTATAGCTAGTTTAGTGCTATAAGATAGTAGTTGATAAGTATCTTACGATAGGTATGGGTTCGATTTCTCGAGATTTTTAATTAATAAAAGTAATTTTAATTTTTTTGATGTGGTGATACAAATCCCGGCGTTAGGTTCCGCAAACTAAGCAATTTTTAAGCTACAATGAAAGTCGAAAACGTAGTGTCTTAACTCATATATTGTTTAAGTCTTAGGTTTAAGTACTGAAATTGTAAACAAAAAATATATATTGCAAATGATAAAACAAGAATCATGTTAAAAAAGGTACAAACCTTATGTCCGTAGAGTGATAAAATAGAAATATAAAAAAAAAACACTTAGTTTATTCTGCTCATAAACTCGAAAAAGTAAATAATTTTCGAAAGGAAAGCTTAGAAATAAGTAATATGTTCACTTCATAACTGCAAGGTGGTATGAATGTAAATAGTTTAATATAATAATGTTATAAAGAATTTACACCAGAATTTATGCTTACAGCGACGCGACGTTTTCTCGTAACTTACAAACTACAGCCAATTGACCTGATAACATATTTTGTTTAATATAATATGTAGGAAATTCTTGTATTTGTTTCATTTTACAGTTTAAATTATGATAAGACACTCTTTTCTCCATTTTTCAATTTTTTTATTATTAAAGCAATATGTGTTTATTGGGTGTCAATACCGCATAATGTCTAAAATAACATATAACCAATATATTTTATTTTAATAGAATATAGTTATTATTTTCATAGTCTCACTGTAACAAGATAAAACGCAGCGTTAAGTTACGCCATTACGTCAAAATGCCTCAATTTCGTGTGCAAAATGGAAAACGAAATGTCTCGACTAGGTTCTCCCTGACTGTCATGCTATAAGCGTGAAGCTGTTTTTACTTAAGTATTTTTTACTATTAAATTGTACTTATACGTTTATAAAATTTACCCAGATGTGCATAACTGGTCAACCAACCTCGCAAAATTTTAAAATATTTTTATTTTAGCTTTACGTTGTATCCCACACACAGCAGGGTAGGCAGAGGGAACCTAGTGTTAAGACACTCCATTCTCCACTTTCCGCTGAATTCGAAGGCATTGCCTGTTAAGTGGCGGAACTTAACGCCGCGCTTTGTCTCTGACACCAAAGCAAAGGGAATGGAAATATTAAATATTCTCGAGTGAGAATCAAACCCACAACCAGTCGTTTAAAGTCACACGTTCGTGCCACTGCGCCATGACTGGCCCCACTAAAATATGATTAAAAGTAAAAAATATATACACACCCTAACCGATAAAGCACAGCACAGACGTTGTTAGACAAACTGCCCTGTAATTTGCGAGTCGATCCATTGTACTGTCGACTCCAAAACTTTGCTTATTAACCGAACAAGCGCTGGAATCTTTTCATCTTCAATTAGGAACGCATGAATAATGTAAGAAGTTTTACTTATATTTTTGTTTATTTTACATTTTTTAATTTGAATACCATCTTTTAGTTGAGAATATTTCTTGAATTAAAGCGCATAATGTGTTTTAAGATTTTATTTTCAGTTTCATGCTTTTTCCGGTATTACTCTAATGAGCAAGGCAAAGCGTGGCGTTCAATTCCGTCACCTAATACGTAGAGAATGGTGAATAGTGTCATGATAGGATCTATATGACCACCTTGCTATGCGAAAAGAAACGTTAAACTGTTAAAAAACAAATTAATTTACAAAAGCAACTTAAAGGAACACACTAAAAGTATTTTGATGTTATCCTGGTCACCCTGGCTAAGAAAATTTAGACTGTGAATAAATCTGGACATTTGTACGTTGCGGCGTTCAGATCCGCCATTTGACATACAATGTCTCGATTTTTGGTCAAGGTGGAGTGGAGTCAATGGAGTGTCTTGACACTAGGTACTTTCTCTCGGCAAAATAATTTGGTAATTAATTAAAATTAAAATTAAATAGCTTCACAACACACGTTTTATATAAATGTCAAATTAAATTAAATTAAATAGCGTCACGCTATATCCCGCACACAGCAGGGTAGGCAGAGGGAACCTAGTGTTAAGACACTCCGTTCCCCACTTTCCGCCGAATTCGGAGGCTTGCGTGTTAAGTGGCGGAACTTAACGCCGCGCTTTACCTCGACACCAGAGCGAAGAAAATGGAAATATAATTTCCACTCCCCGAGTGGGAATCGAACCCACAACTAGTCGTTTACAGTCACACTCTTGTGCCACTGGGCCACGACTGGCCACATAGTTTGGTTACAAAAGAAACTAAAAATCAATGTTATTAAGAATTTTTTAATTTAAAATAAGAAGTAAAAAATATATATTGTGATCAAATTCATGCGTGACTGCGTTGCGGCGTTAAGTTCCGCCAACCAAAGTGTCGATATCAGGCGAAAAGTGGACGAAGAAGTGTCTTGACACTATTTATCTAAATATTAACAAATATATTTAATTTATAAGCCATTCTACATATTCTAAAGATATAAATCTTAATATAATTACAAGTACACTTAGAGATTTGAGCGAGCTTGTGTTGAGATCGAGTTCACGTTAATGACTGTATTACGGCTGTTATTATGTAACTTGCGTGTTTGTTTCAAGGTAAACCTTAACTAGGCAGCTTTGACCTCTTTATAATAAGGACAAATACACATGTGTGTAATTTTATGTTATATATATATACATATATAAACTTATATAGATTGTAGATGCTCAGTGGAAAAGCGTTTACAGTAAGTATGATGTGGGTTCTATATTATCATTTTAGCTTTTTTATTAAAGCTGTTTTTTTATCTCGTTCAGGTTAAAGCGGCGTTAAGCTCCGCCAATTAATTTAAAATAATATCTATAATTCAGATCGAGAACGCTTTGTTCTTCACCCGAATTATTCCTTGACTCAAAAAGGCGAAATAATAATTTTATTTGCATTTATATACATATAGTTATCTGTCTACGTGTCGCAGTATAGCTATTTAGTATATAGGCAGGTAAGTAAAAGTATTATATATTTTCATGATATTAAGTGACAGTACCTAATTATTAAAAACAATTCCGCGAATGAAACAATTATAACGCGTCGCGTCAAATATATTTCAAATGTCCCACGATTGCATTTTTTTTCTAATTAAAAAGCGAATAATGGAGTATATTAATACTAAATTCTCTTTTTGCAATTAGGGATAAATTGTGAAATGAAAAAAAAGATCCACTATGAATATTACGAGAAATATGTAAAAATATGACCAAAATTATATATGAATTTTAAATTCTCTGAAAACTGTAATGAAAAATGTTTCATTACGATCAGTTTAACATCTTTGTGAGGAATATAATATTTCATATTATGTAACTACTTTATTTTATTTTACACGTTTATTTTAAAGAAAATTATTGCTTAATCAATTAATTATATTTATTCTTTGCATCTAAGACAAAGTACGGCATTGAGTTTCAACTCTCAACACATAATATTTTGACTTCAGAAGGAAAGTAAAGAGCGGAGTGTCTTGCCACTAGATTCTCTCTGACTAATCTGCTCTAAGGAAATAAAACGTAAAGCTGTCTTTTTATAACATAAATATAAAAATTGGGGCCAGTCGTGGCGCAGTAGCACAAGCGTGTGACTGTAAACGACTACAGGATTGGAAGTGTTTAATATTTCCTTTTTCTTTGCTGTGGTGTCGAGGCAAAGCGCGGTTAAGTTCCGCCACTTAACACGCAATGCGTCCTAATTCGGCAGAAAATGGGAAACGAAGTGTCTTAACACTAGGTTCCCTCTGCCTGCCCTTCTATGTACGGGATACAGCGTGAAGCTAAAAAAATATATATAAAAACGCAATTTTTCGATTTCGGGTGTTAGGTAAAGTCTCGATTTTCCTTCTTAATTGCGTTCTCTGACTAGCTAGATATGCGAGATAAATTGTAAAGCTGCTTGTAATAGGCCAATTTAAAAAATAATAAAATTTCTCAAGAAAATATAAAAGTCACTTCGTTACATATTAACTCTTTACAAATACTGTAATAATATTTAAACCATCACAAAGATGTAAGATAAACTATAATTTTAGAAGCATTGTGCTCTGTGTCGAGTCACGCTTGGGAACTTTACTTATTAACCAAAGGAGGAATCTTTTCATCCCGCTTTAAGAAAATCGGGACAAAAGAAATTGTTTATTTCTTAGAGTATTCTAAGTTTCGTTGTTTTGAAGTAGCTTCATAGTATTTTTCGAATAACAGGGTAGTAAGAGAAAGAGACTCTTGGATCCAATCATACTGTTCGCCACTTTTGAATTGAAATAGAAATACTATGTGTTGAATGACGTAACTCAACGCTGCGTCTTGCCCAAAACCCCTTCGCCGCCTTAACGAAAACGGACAAATAAAATAATTAATTAAAATTATGTATAAGTTTCAATAAATATCTGAGAGACTTCTCTAAATATTTTAATTAATAGATGTGGGTTCAATATGTGTCAATTATAATGATAATAAATAAACACTTAATGAGTGCTAACATATTTTACTTGGGTGTATGTCCCTGAAACCGTGTACAAAAATTAATATAAAGGATATTGATAATTAATAAATATTTTAATACGAGAATCCGGGCCAGGCTTGAAGCCAGTCGTGGTGCAGTGGCAAAGTTTGACTGTAAATGGACTGGTTGTGGGTTTGATTCCCACTCGAAGAGTGGAAATATTTTATGTTTCCATTTTCGTCGCCTGGTGCCGAGGCAAAGCGCGGCGTAAAGTTCCGCCACTTAACACGCAATGCCCCCAGAATTCGGCGGAAAGTTGGGAACGGAGTGTCTTAACACTAGTTTCCGTCTGCCTACCCTGCTGTGTGCGGAATACAGCCTGAAAGAAAAAAAAGTTGTTATAATCATAAGAAACGGTTTAAATGATTTTTACTTGCATTTTATATTAACATAATTTTACTAGAAGTAGGCACTTCAATTGTAAAGCAAATTTCCCTTTAATAAACCAGTAATATAATAATGATTTATTATTATTTTCGACGTACAAATTTAAAATATCAATAAAAGTTTGATACGATTCGTGTTCTAATGCAAAACAAAATGATGAATGCTTAAACTTTTTGAAGCAATTTATCAATCTAATAAATGAAATTTATTGGAATATTGAAAAAATGTCACGTGTATTAATTATTTGTTAGATTAAAGACAGCTTTTTTTAGTTTTTATTTTTATTTTTTTAAATAAAGTCACATTTTGTACAGTTAATTAACTAAACACTTCAGATATTATTGTGGGACCGCTCGTGGTGCAGTGGCACAGACGTGTGAATTCAAACGACTGGTTGTGGGTTCGATTCCCACTAGAGGAGTGGAAATATTTTATATTTCCATTTTCTTCGGTCTGCTGTCGAGGCAAAGCGCGGCGTTAAGTTCCGCCACTTAACACGCTATGCCTCCGAATTCGGCAGAAATGAATAATGGAGTGTCTTAACACTAGGTTCCCTCTGCCTACCCTGCTGTGTGTGGGATACAGCGTGAAGCTAAAAAAAAAATGTAATTTTGAAAAAATGTAATTCCCCGAAAGGAGATCGAACCATCGCACAATGGGAGAGCATTAAGAAATGATTTGTTAAAAGTCTAACAAAATATAACAGAATTTAAGCATTTTATCTATAGTCCACGCAAACAGCTTCGGTAAAAATTACTTATAACTCTAAAAATTTGTACAAATCATAATAAATTCAACTTATGTACAACACGTCAACACTATTTAATTTATCCTTTCTGAAAGTTATCACCGTACTAAATAGACACGAAGTTTGCGAGATCGTCACAAGAGATTTGAGGTTGCCGCTTACTTAGTTCAAGAAATCTGAATCGCTCTATTCAAATGAATGTCACCCTAAGTAACTGAAAGCTCAAAGTTCATAACATTAATCATTAGTGTTAATGTCTACCACTATTTAGTGAGAGCTCCGGTCGTATACTGTGCTAGTTTTAAAGTTTTATATGTGTTTTTTTAGTTAAAGTTTGAATATTTTGATATACAAAGTTTTTATATATGAAATTAAAATAAAGTTATTTGTTTTATAATAATTTTGATAAGATATATGGAGCGTATAATATATTAAAGAAGTTGTCGTAGCACAGTGTGACATCTGAGTATAATCGTGATGATTGTGGGTTCAATTTCTACTCTGATAACTCATTATCAACTATCATGATACTCAACGCCGAAACGCCTCGTCTCAATGAGGCGTTGCGGCGTTGAGTTCCGCCCTTCAACAAGCAAGTTTTTGGATTCGGGCGGAATATGAGGAACAGAGTGTGTTAACATAGTTTTCTCTGCCTTACTATGGGTACAGAAGCTTTTGACATTATGTTCCCTCTGCCTACCTTACGGGGGCAAAAACGTCATTTATTTGTTATTTTTTTTATATAGCTTCACGCTGTATTCCGCACACAGCAGGGTAGGCAGAGGGAACCTAGTGTTAAGACACTCCGTTCCCCACTTTCCGCTGAATTCGGAGGCTTGCGTGTTAAGTGGCGGAACTTAACGCCGCGCTTTACCTCGACACCAGAGCAAAGAAAATGGAAATATAATTTCCACCCCTCGAGTGGGAATCGAACCCACAACCAGTCGTTTACAGTCACACGCTTGTGCCACTGGGCCACTTTTATTTGTTATAAACCTGTAAAAAAGATATTAAACTATTAATCATGTACAAAATTTGAACAATGCAAATAAAATAATCAAGCTTTTATAAACAAAAAATCATATTAAGCAACAAATTCTTTTTTCCGCTACAAACTTAAAAAATGAAATGAAATCATATAAAATTTTAATAAAAGTTCTCAACTTATTCTGTGTATAATATAAATTCCGTAACTGTACAGCGAATAGCCCTTCTCAGAAATCAGTAGAATCTGAAAGCATTATAACTTTATATCTTATATATGTAGTCGTAGTTCAAACTCAATGAATAAATTATTCTACGATATACTAAAGCTTATATGTTATAACTGTTATTGGTCAAGAGTTCAATAGTATCTAATATTATCTTAATTCTCAGGTTAATCCATACTTATATTATAAACACGAAAGTCTGTCTGTTTGTCTGTCACGCTTTCACAGCTAATCTACTGGTCCGATTTGGATGAAATTTAGAATGAGAGTGGTAAATAATCCAGGGCCAATCATAAGATACTTATTTTTACAAAAATCAACCTTTAAAGGACTTAAATAGTTGATGATAATTTATATGGAAAATCTAAACTCCTTGACCGATTGTAGTTCATAATTAAGGTTAAACATAGGTTGCTTTATGTTTTTAAAAACCACCCCCGAGGGTTGCAATATAACGAAACAGTGACGTAGTTCACGCGGCGAAGCCGCGAGCTTGCTGCTAGTTTAAAATAAATTTCTGCATTGAATTCCATCACTATATTTTATTTGTAGAGAACGTAAATATTGCTTGATTCGTTTTTAGTATCTATATTTTATTATATTAATATGTAAAGAAAATCTTTGCAACTCTTTCAGGCTGGTGTAAAAGTATGAAATTAGGCGTAATTAATTGAAGCTTGCCCTCTCTTGCCGTCCTCGTGCGTTAATAACGCACGAGGACGGCAAGAAATAATCGTTTTGCATATTAATATATTAGAGAGATATCAATTTGAAACAATGAATTTTAAATGAAATTGACATACGTATCGTTTTGTTAAAACGTTGCTATGGTAACTTGTTCATTACGCGACAATGTAGAATATGAATAGGCTAGAGGACTGTATCGTAAAAAAATTGAACTTTGTTATGCAAAACAAATAGCAAATATATGTACTTATATTTGCTTAAATATGTATATTTTTAAATATATAATTAATCAAACATAACACAAATCTTGGCATAATACAGTGAATAACACTTCCTAATGATTGTATTCATGTGATATGTAAATTGTATGTAATTTCTACATACACACCATATACATATGTAACTAATGTGATACCTTGAATCTAATCTGTTAATGGAGTAAGATGGGAGCAACCCTTGGTTTGTATTCAATAAGAAAATAAATTTGTTTATGTCGTTTTGTAGACCACCATAGTACAATGGTAGGTAGTACCTGACTGTAAAAGCAATGGTTGTAAATTCAATTCATACTCAGGGAAATAATTATATTTTATCATTTTTTTCTGTAAGACGAAACGCGTATTATTACCCGTGGAGGTCGGGTTAAGAATACAATTCCCCTCCGCAGGTGGGATAGCGTCCCGTAAAAAGCGAGTAACCCAGTAGCTTGAAGGTAGGAGACTTGTTCTCCGAACTCTGGCTCGCGGCCAATAGCATGTCTAAGACGGACCGCCAAATATCTGTTGATGTGTTCCGGCCCGATGGCATGTAAGCCAGCTCTCCCTCCGTTCCCTCCGTTCCTATTCTATGTACCATTCCCTTCCCTCCTTTACCTCTTTTGGATCTCTTTGTGGATGTCTATGGGTAAAGGTAACACTTAAAATCAGGTCATCCTTCTACTCGTTTGCTTCCTTTATTCAATAAAAAAAACGTGATTATGTTCCGCACACTTAACACGCAATTTGGAGAACCTTGATACTAGTCACTTCCTACCCCACGTATTGTCAAGTATTACAAGAAAAAAGTTTAAGCTGCTTTGTGTATTGCAAATACATAGAATGTCTAAGTAACCAAAAAAAGATAATATCAAAGTTATCACTCTAATGATGACAGTGGACGAGACGAAAGAAGTATCACAACCCCGCTGATACAGCGTGAAGCTAAAAAAAAATCTTTAATGTATGTCAATAACTGGTACCATGTAGATAACGGAGTGTCTTGACACTAGGTTTAATTTAACAACATCTGAGTATTTGTACACGTGTCCGAATCCGATGATAGCAAATACTATTTTCATAGTATGGGCATTTTGAACGTTGCGAAGTAAATATAGAAAAACACACTTTAAAGACTTCTCATTAACTCGTTAATGAGAAAACTCCTTAAACTAGTTTTATATTTTTACTTAAGCAACGATTATTTATTGTTATCTATTAGATAATATTGAGAATTTCTTTTTTTTTTTAGCTTCACGCTGTATGCGGCACACAGCAGGGTGGGCAAAGGGAACCTAGTGTTAAGACACTCCGTTCCCCACTACCCTACTTTCCGCCGTATTTCGGAGGAATTGCGTGTTAAGTGGCGGAACTTGACCTTACGCTTTTAGCCTCGACACCAGAGCGAAGAAAATGGAAATGTGTATCAAATATTTACACTAATCGAGTGGAAATCGAACCCACAACCAGTCGTTTACAGTCACACGCTTTTGCTACTGCGCCATGACTGGCCCCATTATATATTATAGAGAAATATTTTACTAAATTTTATCAAAACGGCCAAACAATATCAGTAATTCTTATTCAGCTTAGATTATTATACGGTACAGTACTTATAATTACGTTTTCTGTACTCTCTTACAGTAATTTTCCTTAACCATTCTTGGTTTATCATAAAAAGTCAACTTATATGATATTTTAAATCTTAAGAACCTTTTCACAAAGATCTTATTGATATAAAAGTTCGTTGATATGGAATTAAGTGATGAAAAGCTTATTTTAATAAAATAGAAAGGTTGACACAAAGAAGCTTATAATGTATTATTATTATTATATAAGTACTTTTCTTTCCAGTTCTTTTATTTATCAGTATTAATCTAGTAGTAAAAGCTTTTAACATCTAAAAATAGCGTTCTTCAAATCAAATTTTACTTTATTTGGTCATATCATACAAAAAAATCCTCATTTACGTAAAACATCTTGTTTTTTTCCGCAGAGCAGTCAGAGAAAAACTAGTTTTCAATTTTTCTACTTAAAGTTGAGGCATTGCCTGTGAATGACGGAATTCACGGTTTATATTAGGTAAAAGAAATGAGAAATAAAGATATTATATCACTTTTCCCTCAAATGGAAATCGAACACACAACCATTGCATTTACAGTCAGGCGCAGTTCCACTGCACCATGATGGCATCAATCGATATGAAATAAGCATATTTTTTTTGTTAGCTTCACGCTGTATCCCGCACACAGCAGGGTAGGCAGAGGGAACCTAGTGTTAAGACACTCTGATCCCCACTTTCTGCCGAATTCGGAGGCATTGCGTGTTAAGTGGCTGAACTTAACGCTGCGCTTTGCGTCGACACCAGAAAATGGAAATATTAAACATTTCCACTCCTCGAGTGGGAATCGAACCCACAACCAGTTTACAGTCACACGATTGTGCCACTGCGCCACGCCTGGCCCCAAGCACATTTTCATTTTTAATAAGCACATTTTTATTCGAAAAGGGTGTCAAAAATCGAGACACGTAAATAAAACAGTTCATGACTCGACTCGAGGTAGAATAAAACGCTAGTGCAAGTAACGATCGATGGTCTCCCTCAGGCCACATTGGATAATTACTTAACCAGATATAAGGGTGCTTCAAAACCTACTTTTGCGATGCGTTTATTTTTAATTAATTTACTAAATGACATTTTTGAGGCTCTATTATTATGCGTGTTACTAAAATTGACCTTTTGAGATGTATTAAAAATATTATTAATAGATTAAGTTACTGCTTTTTGTTAAAATGATTAAAAGATATATATTTTTACTGAATTAAGTGTAAAACATGTCTGTCTGTTAGGAATAGTGTCGAAGTAACGATACCTTAAGTATAATGAAGGCAAATTTCTAATTTTTAAGTTATAACTTTATATGTGTAATATAAGAGAAAAACGAGGAAAGGAAATGTGATAAAACAGCAAGGAAGGAAAGAATATAATGTAAATTAGCACATGAGCACACAAATTTTTCGATCCGACGACAATATAAAAGGGCCACTTAATATAACACTTGGATCATTCACGGTTGGCCCATAGAATGCTAAGAAGTTTCTTCTTATAGAATGAACGGTAAAGACGATCACGTGAATAAGAAAAAGGCTTGAAAGAATCGTTAGGTGAATAACACAAAAATATTTTTCCGTCACCGCATTAATTAAATTTAATATTTTGAAGGTATAATATGTTTAGCTGTGGAATAATTTCAGTTTTTAAATTTATGTACATACTCGTATATGTAAATTGGCTAACCTAACCTTATAAAAAACATTCTATTTCATTTACACAAACAAATACAACAGCATTTAATTCGACTAAAAATACAAACAAATTTAAAAGCTAATTACTACAAAGCTTTTCACTTAAAAATAGATTTTTATACCAAATTTTTAGTTAGACGAAGTTATTTGAATAATTTTCACATTTTCCACCGAAAAATATAAAATTTATACGTTCAAATAAACGTATGTATATTCATTTTATTTCATACTAAAGCAAATATGTTCAGACATTGTAACGTTACTTTAAGTTTAATGAATGCTTTCACGTTTCATCTAATGTAATCACAACATATACGTTTGTACGTACATACATACATACATACTCGTATATAGATTTTCGCAGCCTCAGGGAAGTCTACATCAAACAGCGCTTTTAATGTTAATATAAGGTTATATTATATAGATAATAATTACGAAATCCAGGAAAGCTTTTATGTGTCAGTCATGCCAGTACAAATTTTGTAATATTTTAAATTAACTTCCAATTGAGGCCAGTTGCGGCGCAGGGGCATAAAGTGTTACTGTAACGGGACTGGTTGTAGGTTCGATCCGCTCGAGGAGTTGAAATATTTAATATTTCCATTTTATCGCTCTGGCATCGAGGCAAAGCGCAACGTTAAGTTCCGCCACTTAACACGCAATGCCTCCAAGAAATAGGCAGAAAATGGAGAACAGTGTGTCTTAACACTAGCTTCCCCTACCCTCATGTGTACGGGATACAGCGTGAAGCTAATCTTACAGTTCAGTTTAAAAGAAAAGCTTCAGACTGTTAATATTTCGTATATGGGTTAGATTCTAGCTCGAGAACATTTAATAATAATAATTTATCTCATTTTTCAACCACTAGCAAAGTAAAATTTATAATTTCTCTGAAGACTATGAATATTATATAGGAATTGTGAACGAGCTCCCTTTCTCTTAAATAACCTGTCCAAACGTTCAAGCGAACTAATCTATACGTTAACATCCCACCACGGCGAACTTTTGATACGGTTGTTACAGTTTTTCGTTGTTTTAGCTTTTCCTGGAAAAAAGACATTTATATAGCTTCACTATTTATAATCAATAATAAAAAGTAATTATTAATATAATTTACTTAAACGGTGGAAGCTCTTAATGGTTATATATATGTTTTTTGCAGCTTCACGCTTTTTTCAGCCGGAAAGGACTTAGTGTCAAGACACTCCATCCTCCAATTTCTGCCCAAAATCTATACCTTGCGTGTTAAATGGCACAACTGAACGTTTGGTTTAGGCGTTTGTCTTTGGTGCCAGAGCGAAAAAATGAAAATTGAAATATTCTCCTGAATGAGAATCGAACACACAACCATCGCTTTACAGTCAGATGCTGTCCCATTGTACCACGGTAGCCTATTCTTATTATCATATATTCAAATACAAAATCATATTACACTGCATCTAAACGCGTTAAGCTTGAAATTTAATGTAAACCACAGTTGGTTTACAGTGTAAAAGCTTGCTATATGTACTACATATATACGTAGATTTCACGTATTATTACGTGAGCCAACGGAATATATTTAAAAATATTTCGTTTTCCACTCTTTGTCTCACTATTGTGTGTTTAATGACGATGTTTAACGCCGCAACATGTCTTACAATATATAATCTCTATATTATAATTAATATAAATATTTCAACATGTTTAGAGTGTTTTTATTTTATACATTATTTATACATTAAGGAAGTTGAAAAATATTTTAATGATATAATGTAAATATTTAAAAGAAGCGTTATTACAACTTGCACCTATTGGAAGCCGTCGAAGTTATAGGTTTTACATTCGACTAAGTTAATTTTTTTATACGGAATATAAGTATCCCAACTTATATTTGCTGTTAGCTATCTATCTATAGATTCTGCTACCCAAAGATTATTTTACGAACAATCAATATTTCAAGAGATACAAATTCAAATCCTGTTACTTTTCGTCTTTCATTAGCTCGTTTCTTAGATTTGTTTTTTTTAAATTTACTAAGTATGCAAATAAAATATTTTATAAAAAGCATTTACTCCAGCTCAACGAGTGTTTGAGGATGCAGAATGTTGTATATTGAATACACTGAAACTTTAATTTGAATAATTACATTATGACAATTTTAGAAACCTTTAAATTGCTGCCTTGTATAGTAATGTTTTTGCACTCATACTGTTCTTTGTAGGACCGTGAATTTGATACTGTGACCGATCTATACTGTAATTTTCATTTGCGAAATTTCAACAAAAACATGAACTTTAAAAGCATAAATACTATGTCGTACTTTACACATATCTATATATATTTTTTAGCTTCACGCTGTATCCCACACACAGCAGGGTAGGCAGAGGGAACCTAGTGTTAAAACACTCCGTTCTCCACTTTCCGCTGAATTCTGAGGCATTGCATGTTAAGTGGGAATGGAAGTATTAAATATTTCCACTCGTCGAGTGGGAATCGAACCCACAACCAGTCGTTTACAGTCACACGCTTGTGCCACTGGGGCACGACTGGCCATATATTTTTCTTGCATTTTAATACATTCATTAAGCTTTTCGCGAATATTCATTACCATACTACCTTCATAACTATACGTAATGTAAAATTTTACTTTAAAATGAACGTGTAAAGTAAAATAAACTAGTTACATAATATATGAAATATTATATTCCTCACGAAGATGTTAAACTGATCGTAATGATCCATTTTACAGTTTTCAGAGAATTTAAAATTCATACCTGCTCATTTTGTATTATTGTATTCATATTTTTTTCATATTTCCCGTAATTTAAGGGGTAGGTAGATATACTTTTTCTTCCATTTCTTGTTTTATTTCGTATAGCAAGGTAGGTAGAGAGAACGTAGTGTCAGACTTCATTCTTAACTCTTGGTCTAAATGGAACTTTAATGTAGTAGACATAATGACAAAATACTGATTATTTTTTATGTTTTTCTTGGTTTTTTACTCTAATGTTACATTCAAATTCAAAGTCCCACTTCGCCATAAAGGCCTCGCTTGAAATATAAATTAAAAAAAATGAATAAAATAACTTTAATGTTATAAATACTTGTCTTGTACCAACTCTCCTTCTAACCATAAAAGAACCTGCTTGTACTATTAAATTTAAAACTAGAAATACAAACCTATACAACTTAAAAACTAAATAATCATACATATATACAAACAAACATACATACAAATCACATGCAATTTAAATTAATTTATTTAAATGTTATATGTAAATACGAGGCTTAGATTACAATCTAGTACGCTGCGAAGCTTACGGAGTATAATAGCATCTACATCAGTTCAGTAGCAATTCTATTATTATGTAGGTACTTCAGTGAATATTATATTATTTGAGTAGATTTGCCATATCAGATATATGTATTTTGTTTGTTAATACGGCGTTCAGCGTTAAATTCCACCACTTAACACGCAATGCCTCGGAATTCGGCGCAAAATGGGGAACGCAGTGTCTTAACACTGGGTTCCCTCTGCCTACCCTGCTGTATGCGGGATATAGCGTGAAGCTATAAAAAAATGTACTTCAAGCAAAAATATCGACATTCAAGAAAAGTTTGTAGCGAAATTTTAAAAACTACCTGAATTACTCTTAACCTTGCATCCATGTTTTACAAATACACTGGAACTATTATTTCAAGCAATTTTTAACGTGAAAGTTGAGCTTCTGATGCAACATAGTAATAAATATAATTGATTCTTTAACATTTTATGTAACTACATACTACAGATTCAATAAGAATTAAGCAAAATCTATAAAATATATAAATATATCAAATACTGAATTATGAAAGAAACAAAAAAACTAAAATATAGTTGAAAATAATACACAAAAGGTAAACTAAAAAATAAAGGTAAGGCTGTCGAGGGGCAGTGTTGCAGCGTCTAAATGTAAACAGGTTGGTTGTGGATTGGATTTCTGCGCAGGGGAATAATTATCTATACTTATATTATAAATGCGAATGTCTGTTTGTTGGTCTGTCACGCTTTCACGGCTAACCTACCGTCCTGATTTGAATGAAATTCGAAATGAATATAGTTCAAGACTCAAGGTCAAACATAGGCTATATATTTTTTTTTCAAAAATCTACCCGTAAACGGTTAAAATAGGGGATGAAAGTTTGTATGAAAAATCCAAACCGCTTGACTGATTGCAATGAGTTTTGGCATAAAAATATTTAATAACACAGAGATAAGCATAGGCTACTTTAGTTTTTAAAAGATTACCCCAAATGGTTGCATAATCACGAAATAGCGATAGTCGTGTAGTTCACGCGGCAAAGTCGCGAGTGGGCCGCTAGTATTTACAATATTATCATTTCTCAGCTCGGTAAAATACAGCGTAAAGTTGATTGTCGCTACTCTCAACAAGCAATATCACGAATTCGGGCTTGAAGCCCAGAAGGGAATGTCTTGACACTAAGTCCTCTAGGCAGGATAAAGGATGAAATTAAAATATTAGCTTAATGAATACAGAAACATCACCGTTCCGCGCTTCATTACCAAAACCTACCTAATCAAAAATATAAGCATTACCCAAAAACCGATTTGAACCCAGAAATACCCTGTAAATCTATTTAATATTATATTAACAATATATAACACTTTTAGGTATAGACTGTCCACCGGAACCTCCACAGTACTCTACAGTAGTAGCGAAATCAGAAGCGAAGAATTCCACCAGCTGTCACAGCCTCGCGCGCTCGCAGTCGCCCACCTCGCCTGTGTCTACACCGCACGAGTTACCAGTAAGTTTGAAGTAGTATTTAAAATTGTATATTATTATTATAATTTTAGAATATTATTATTATAATTTTAGAAGGAAAGTCAGATAGTTCAGAATTGATTAATTTGTAAGAAAATTTTAAAATAATTTGAATACTTTAATTCTTTGGATATGAAAAACATAAAAATGTTTTTTCTTAAAAGAAAATGTGTAATGTATAAAGGATTAGTTCAAGAACGTATAGCTTAGTAGTTATAGCGTTTGGACAGTTTCCAAGAGGTGTGGGTTCAAATCTTGATACGTTCAAATGCTTATACATTAAAATATTTTTTTTTTATATTATCCTTTATGGACATTTTAAAGTAAAAACAGAAATTTTGAATAAAGTCTCAGACATTCTTCTAATAAAAGTATAGTTTAAAAAATTATAATTTTGTATACATATTATTTATATTTACATAGATTATTGTTATGTATGTCGGTCTTTTTATGTATGTTTATTATTGTGTATATTTTGAATTATTTTAAATAAATTTTATTTTTAAAAATATTTTCTTTTTATTTTTTCCGACAACAAAACTCCATTTAACTTATTGTATAACATTTTCGAAGATGATGTTAGCTTATAAATTTTCATTTTATTTTTCACTAATTATTTTAAATCTTGTTATTTATTTTTGTATTTGTTGTTTTCGTTATTCTATTATAAATGTTTCATAAGGCTAGTAGAGTAGTTCTGAGTCAGATGGTGTCCTACATCTGACTTTAACCTCATGAATCCATGGGTTTCATTATCACTTAGTGAAATGATGATATTTTAAGTATTTTTTTTTGTCCACTTTTAACAACATTTACGTGACGTCTCAATTTCAAACGGAAAACGGTGAACGGAATGTTTCAACACTAAAATCTCTCTGACTTATCTATAATAATAAACTGGGAAACATAGTGAAACTAACAAAATAAAACTTGCATTTCAATCAAGATAGCTGTATAAAGCATTAGCCAACATAAAAGCAGTAGATTTAATTCAAAAGACTGGCATACTATAGATTGTTTGCGGGGATTAAAAGCGGGACGAAAACAAAACAAGAGTCGAGTAGTCAGATATAGAACACTATTTCAGAAAGCGTTCCGTCGTGGCATCCACATTTGATTAGTGGTTTGTCTGGTATACGTATGTATATATATGTATGCATATATAGATATGCAGAAGCTAACTGAACTTTAGTTAGGTTTTAGTTTTTAAATGAATGTTTAAGTTAAATTAAATTTTAAATATAGTTCGTATAACACTTTTGTTATTTTATTTGTAAGGTTAACTATTTTATGAAACAAGTGTTTTGTAGTCTGTTATTTTATGAAGTATAAATATATAATAAAAATATGGAAAATATAAGTAATTAGTTGGAATTTATAGAAAATAATCTGGTGATAGTAATAAAATGCAGCTTTGAGTTTCACTAGTCAACGCTTAATATTTCGAAATAAATAGGTAAGTGGAGTAAAAAAAACAAGTTTTAAAGATAAGTGAACTGTCTTTGGTTTTACCAAAGACAGTTCTCTTATTGATTTAATATTTAGTTCAGGCAAACATAGCTTTATGTTTTAGCAACTGAATGTGATCAACTGAGTAAGGGTGACTTATGTGATCAGTAATAGTAATTAGACTAAGGACAAGCTCCATAAATATATTTGTTTGTTTTTTTTTAGCTTCACGCTATATCCCGCACACAGCAGGGTAGGCAGAGGGAACCTAGTGTTTAGACACTCCGTCCCCCACTTTCCGCCGAATTCGGAGGCTTGCGCGTTAAGTGGCGGAACTTAACGCCGGACTTACCTCGACACCAGAGCGAAGAAAATGGAAATATAATTTCCACTCCTCGAGTGGGAATCGAACCCACAACCAGTCGTTTACAGTCACACGCTTGTGCCACTGGGCCACGACTGGCCACAAATAAATAATAATTTGTCATATAATTTTTGATATTCCAAAGAGTATTTAAGTGAAGAAATATTATGAAGAAAGCTTAATTCTCTGACAATTTTAAACACATGTTATTGACAATCCTTGCAAATTCAAATAGAATTATTTTAAAATTATTTTATTGTTATAATCAATAATATTACATTCCTTATTATGCAATACCACACTTATATCCAAATGTAGCTATTATTTTTCTTATCTAGTACAATATACCGTTTGAGCACAAAGATGCACTCATGGAACAAAACGAGAATAGGCAGATTTAGGGCATTGTTTCAGAACAATCGCACATTTCTTGGCCTGCATTCATACTTTTTGTATGTTTAGTAAGTAGGTATGTGTTAGGTGTTTTTCTATACTACTAATATGAGTTAAGCAGCAAAATATTTACATTTTTAAACATAGGTAGCGCGGTAGGTAGTAAGGTATAGCGCGGCGTTAAGTTCCGCCACTTAACACGCTCCGAATTTGACGGAAAGTGAGAAACGGAGTGTTAAGACTGTATTAAGACACTAGGTTTCCTCTGCCTACCCTGCTGTGTGCGGGATACAAAATGTGTGAAGATGTGAAGGTTTAAAAAAAACTGAGTCAATAGCGCGTAGCACAGTTGCTTAGCGTCTGACTGAAAAACCGATGGTTGTGGGTTCGACTCCCACTCGTGAGAATGATTATATTTTATTTTCATTAATACTCTATGGTATCTCAGACAAGGCGCAGCGTTAAATTTCGCTATTCAACATGCAATGTCTCGATTTCAAGTGGGAAGTGGATAACAGAGTGTCTTGACACTAGGTTTTCACTTTGACTAGAACGCTATGCGGAAGAAAATGTAAAGCTGTTTTTTTTAAACTTTTATACTAATCTGTGTATTGTATAAGATCTTTCATACTAAGACGTTTAAAATGTACTCGACCTTTGGGCCGGGTTAGCAGTTATGTTACATTAAGCCTCTTGAATATACGTTAATTTTGCTAAGTATCAGGACTTAATACTGTCTGGGGTAAAGATACTTAGGCTTGTGTATATGTATCTTTAGTACAATACCTATACTGTTGCACTTCATATGAAAACTTAATGAGATCGTCAATTGTTTTGAAAAAATGAGGAAATCGTTGGTCTAATCTTAAATCAAATTTAATAAGATTGAGATTTCTAAATAAAGAGGTATAGAATAAAGGCGGAAGAGTGATCCTATTCTCTTCTTGTCCAAGCTATTTTGTGAATTAAATTTATGGATTTTTTTATTAAGAAAGCTTTCTTTTTGCATACATTGAAAGATATCAAGTTATGTCAAAGACGTCTATATACGTCATTTGAACCTACAGCTAGTTAGTAGGTTTGAAATATTTCATCATAAATTCTAGTTTCGTTAGAAAAGTGGAAAAATCCCCCACACGCCAGCTACCTGTGTAAATGCATTTTCCACCGATAAAAAAGGTATGCAAGGTAAAGCCGTCTGGTTAGAATTTTCTAACTTGGTGTAAAATTGTCGCTTAATCTGATATACGAGTGATGGAACTACGTTTTGTCTTTACATTTATATACACGTTACAATTACGATGTTTAATGTTTAGTAGATAACATTTTTAGTTATTCACAAACTTTGAAGGTAAAAAACCTTTAAAAATTTAAACGCAGCAGGATTCGAACCCTCATCTCTGGGAGGCTGAGTTAAAAGGTCGACAGTTGCCAAGAGGTGTATTTGAATCTTGTTGTATTCCAATTATATAAATTGTTTTAAAAATGTGTTAGAGAAGTTAACAATTACAATTTTACTACTACAAATATCTTTTAACGAACGTAGAGTGTAAAATTTAGCAGGTATATAAATAACGAAATAAAATCTCGTAAAAGGTTTTTTTAATAGATAGATGTATTCATTTAGTATTTATATGAAAACTGCATTCTACTATAAGCTCAATCACGTTTTTATTGTTTTGACCTGTACTTGCCTCTCTATCAAACGAGAGATTAAATCATAATAATCAAAGTGAATATTGCAAACTATTTTGACCTACTTTAAGCCATCCGATTTGTTCGAGAATTTACATAAATACTAAATATAATATTTTCGTATTTTTTGCAGACTCACACTATTTCAGGTGGTTGGGGGTAGAGAATTTAGTGTCAAAGGACTCAATTCTTCACGTTGAGTGATGGATTCGATGCCGCGCTTAATCTTTTTACCAGGGCGGAGGAGTAAAAATAATTTTAATATGATCATTCCCCGTGTAGGAATCAAACCCACAGCCAATCTCGCTTACAGTCAAATGCCGTCCCATTGCGCCACAATACCCTTTACTTTTTTCTTATTAACTTAAATTACAATTGTTTTAAATTAAAGATAATTATAATATATATAAAAATATCTACCCCTTTATATCCATTTTAATCCAACGTTTTATTCCAGAACGAACGTCATAACGGCACACTGAGATCGCATCGAGAAGTTGTAACGACGCGAACGCCGTTACTTGCCGCCCATCAGGAGAGCTGCGTCTAACTAAAATATACTAAAATATATGTACATAATTTTATACTAAAACAGGATTTACGTAACATTTTTAAGTATTTTTAAGTAATTTAAATAAAATTATTTTTATTTAATTTTAGCTATTATAGGAAAAAATATTTTTATTTTTATTTGTCAAAAAGTTATTAGAATAATTGAAATAAATCAATAAATTAATAGTGAATTTCAAATAGATGTGTTAAATAATGACATTACAGTTTGTTTATAAGTATGTAATTTATTATACAGAATGATAGCAAAGTCCGCGTACGTATTTTTAAAAAGTTTGCCCAAAATGTAAATAAAAATCGACTAAAAGTCGTAAATTGTTGTAAAAAAATTATTATATAGGCAATATAGATAATATTAGACTATTCTTCAAATGATTGACGTGAATCATCGATTTAGTAGTAAAATTACTTATACATTCGAAATTTTACTTTTTATTATTTTATTTAATTATTGACCAATTTTATTAAATGAATTTTATGAAATCAATTATTTAGCATGCTTAAAATAGTTATTTTTAGTGAAAATACTTATTTATATTATTAGAATAGTTATTATTGAAGTAAAACCTCTTTATGCATGTATATATGACCTGAGCAGTAAGCTGGTGAATACGTGACGTTACGAAAAGTGTGATCGAGCGAAGCGAACAGAATTTGAGCGAGATATAAATTAGTGAAATGGAAAGGGAAATAGTTACATTTCCTATATTACTTAATGACCTGAGCAATAAGCTGGTGAATACGTGACGTTACGAAAAGTGTGATCGAGCGAAGCGAACAGAATTTGAGCGAGATATAAATTAGTGAAATGGAAAGGGGAATAGTTACATTTCGTATATTACTTATTATGTACAAACGAGCTAGCTAACGCTTCCTTTCTTTCCTTCTCTCATAGCCAGTTACATTCGTATACCTAAGACACAGTGCAATTCTATTATTTGCATTAAGCATACAAACATATATATGAAGTTAAAGAAGTTTTACTTCAATTGTGTGGTCTAAAGCACATTTTTTTCCTTTTAGTAATATATTTTATAGTTATTTTAGCTTTGCTACGACTGAATGTAAATAAAAATAACGTCCCATTAATTTTTGTTACGAATATAATGAAAATATAATTTGTCAATCTCTAATATATTCGTATCATTCAATTTATCATTCGTCTTTGTAAATAATCTATGAAAACTATTAAAATTGTAGGCTAAATTATTTGTAATGCAATTGAAGCGTTGAAAGACATATTTAATTTTAATTTAATAAATTGAACTACATTACTTCTATACTAATTTATGAACAATGAATGATTGTAAGAAATAATGAAAAGAATATGAAGAACATATCTGTGGCTAGATTTTGAAGCAGTCAAACAATTTTGTTTTGAAAATGTTCATTTTATGCCAAATTCATTTTCTGTTAAGTTATTGAAAATAGTAATTTATACTTTATTATTATTTATATAACCAACCGTTTACTTTTCGCAATATGGTCAAAGCCTATTTAAGTATATATTTTTTTCTTTTTTTTAAACTAACTTTTTAAAAACTTTTCTGTATTTTTTTCTTTATCTGTTTGTGATTTTTTTTACTTACTTTAACGAGTGAGTTCACTCGGTAATTTAAATATCAAATTGTATCGTTCCGTAAATACTAATTTTGAATTATTTTGCGGTAAGCCTCATTAAAGTCTGCCACTTAACAGACATTATTTCGAATTCAGGCGGAAAGTGGTGAATGAAGTATATTGCCACTAGGTTTTCTGTAGATATTGTTGTTTTATTGTTGAAAAAAATATGGTAAACTTATATAAGTTTATCTATTTAAAAACACATTCATTTAAATTATCACCCGCCCTTTCATTTGCATGAAAAAATAAACTTTAAAAGACTTTTTTACCTCTGATGGAATAAATTCCATTCCAAGGAATTCCTCCAGGCTTTCTACTCTGCCAGTTTGACTAGAGTATGTCACTTATTGATTAACAGATGTTCATTTTATTTATTATTATTATTATTTGATTTTAAAAAATATTGCTTTCAAAACAAAACGATGAGAAGATGAATAAAATGTTTTTTAACTAGTTTTTATATTTTTTTATAATTTCCTAATTACTATTTTTTTTAATTAAAATGAATCCTTCAAAGAGCAACATGGTTGACGAGCAGCAAGTTCCAGATACAAGGACCATACCATAGAATTGAATTTTGAAAAGAGAAACTTAATTTTTAAAAAAATCTTATTGTGACAGTTACATAGCATTATTTAATTTGACATTTAGATAAAATGTAATTAATGTACAAAATAATGAAGAAACAGACATAGATAGTTAATAAGATGTCATTCTCTAACGTTACAACAGTTACTGACAGCTGAAATTTTAATGAAAGTTTTACAATAATCAAATATTTTATTAGCATCAGTAATTATCTATTCTATTATTTTTATTAAACGAAATACGACGATTAATACGAGTATATGAAGTATGAAAATAATATACACAGATGCATTTGCAAAGTTGTATCGTTGCTTAAAATGTATCATTTCTTTTAAACATTTTTAAAGTGTTATTCCACATTTAAAGAAAACGTATAAAAATTTTTGCATTCCTCAGTGGTGAGAGCGCCTGGACGGTATTCACGAGGTGCGGGTTCGTATCCCGTTGTATAACGTATAATTTTCAAAAAAAAATTATACGTTTTCTTTAAATGTCTTTTTCAATGTATCATTTCGTTTTTTTATATGGTGAATGAATTTTGTTATGTCTGTTTATAACAACTTTTTGAAGATTTGAAATATGTTTTATTTATTAAATAAAATAGGATTTTTTTTACTTATTTATTAATTAGAGGAGAACGGAGTGTCTTGACACTATAGTTCTTATAAACTACCCTGCTATGCGTGAAGTGTTACAGAAATATTTGTGTAAAAACGCGATACAAAAGTCAAGTAACAGTTATGACTTTCTTGTTAAGTTTATATTATTCATTCATTTTTTTTTCTTTTAATCTGTAAGACTAGTTTGAAACTACTACCATGGTATCTTTATATTTTTTATTTTTATCTAAAACAAAAACAAAAATCTTTGATAACAATTCCAGGAAATAGCAGAATTAAAAATAATTTATGTATATTATAATGAACAGGTGAATATTAAGTTCAGATACTTATATCATTACGAATGACACATCGACAGACAACTGACAAAAGGGGATTAAAGCCATATATTTTCAGTAAAAAATCTTTTTTTTCTCTTATTTTTTTCTCTTAGTCCTTTATTTAATTATATTTTTGTAGTAACCTTAAAAAAAATATTACTTCGTATAATTTTTCTCAAATGGCAGTCATCCCCTTTTGTTTGTTAGATATCGTATCGTATATAAATAAATTGCTCATGTAAATTTTTAATATGAATTTATTAATCTATGGGTGCACTAATGATGTTCAATTGTAAGTTGTAACAAAATTGAAATAAATTATTGAAATGATTTTAAAAGTATACTGCATTTTTTATTTCATTATACACACATATTCAAATTCAAAATATTTTATTCAAGTAGACTTTTGTAAGCACTTTTAAATCGTCGAATGTACCTAAGGTACCACCGACTCGGAAGGCAGTTCTGCTGAGAAAAGCCGGCCAGAAATTCAGCAGTTGCTCTTTTCAAATAAAAAAATTACAAGTTTGTTATTTGATACAATGGTTAGCTAAGCCGGCATTGTACTCTAATCAGATTCATTCCACGCATTTTATCCTTTAAATACTCTTCTACAGAGTAATAAGCCTTACTTATTAAAGTATTTTTTACAATTATTTTAAATTTCTCCAGTGGTAAATCTAAAAGTAAGTGGTAAACAAGCTGTGGAATTTTATTATATTTGCGTATACTCATATATACTCATATATATGGTAAAACCGTTGTGGCACAATGGGACATTGTCTGACTGTGAATACGATGGTTATAAGTTGGATTCCAACTCGGGGTATGATTATAAATTTCAATTATTTTTATTTCTCCGATCTGGTACCCATGAAATACGTGGCATTGAGCTCCACCATTTAACTGAAATGTCCCGATTTTAGGCGGAAATGAAGATATTAGAGAATGCGATATTACGCTACTAAGCTCATTCCGGCTACCCTGCTTGCAGTAAAAAGCATTAAGCTGCATTATTTTACTACTACTGACATTTTTTTAATAAGTATTTTTTTTAAACCGTTTTAAAATGTTATTCCACACTTAGAAAAATTGATTTTTTTATATGTTTTCTAAATGTCTTTTTTCAAGTATTTTCTTAATAAACCACAAATTTTATTCTTTTAAAAATTTTTAAAGAGTTAGTCCACACTTAGGAAAATTGAAAAATTCAAAGTTTTATACGTTTTCCAAATGTCTTTCACAAATTTTATTCCCATACATATAACTTACACTTCAGTAAAAATTTATCATAGTTTTTACACTACCGTCTAAATCGATATTTACTTTAATATAAACTGAACACCTCATTAAACCTTCGAAAACACAGTATCAATGACATTCGAGGAAAGTCCCATACTCTAAGCGTATTAATTTCTCGGTGACAATATATGATGAATTTACATTCACAATTTACATTCATGATAAAGGACGAACAATAGAGTGTTAAGGATACGATTGTACTTATTATGTAATTGGGCCCCATATCTCAATATCTACAAAGTGGGAGAAAATTTAATAACAACAAGAGACTAAGCGAAAAAATTAATTGATAAAATTTGTGCATTGAGGCCAATCGTGACGCAGAAGAACAAAGTAAGGCTGTAAACAAGATATATTGTCGGTTCGATTTCCACTTGAAGATTGGAAATATTTAATATTTACATTTCCTTCGCTCTGGTATCAGAGGTAAAGCGCGGCGTTAAGTTCCGCCACTTGACCCGCAATGCCTCCGAATTCGGCGGAAAGTCCCTACTTTCCGCCGAATTTCCACTAAGCACACCAAATGATAACAATTATGATCATTCTCCTCAGCTCTGATAAGCAACAAAAATCTCAGGGTTAAGACTCATCAACCAACACGCAATGTCTCGACTTCGATTGGAAAGTGAACAGTTGGTGTGTCTAGACTCTAATATGGTTAAAAAATCTCAAAACCATGTTATATGAGTGAATGAATTTCGCCATTTCGAAACATACATGGGTGGAAAGAAACCATAGCACTCTAGATACTCTGCCTAAGTCGTGGACAACGAACCCATAATCTTTCGAATGCTACTCAAATAACACTAACAATACTATTAATTACACTAACAATACTACTAATTACACTAACAATATTACTAATTACACTAACAAAACTATAATTAATGTACATTTCTTTTTGTTTTTTTTTTGCACCCCTATATTTTAAAATGTAACTGCCTAAGGTTACCTGTTAGAGATCACTCATAGTGATAAGGTCGCCTTTGCATGCTTATGTGTCTGTGCCTATTAATGTGTTTTGTTTTGTGTGCAATGAAGAATTTTATTTATCTATCTAACAATTAGATCCAAAGAAGGCCAGTCGTAGCTCGTGAGTAAAAAGTGTGACTGTAACATGACAGTTTGAAGTTCGATTCTCACTCGAGAAGTGGAAATATTTCATATTTACAATTTCTTCGCTCTATTATCGAGGCGGCGGTAAGTTTTGCCACTTAACACGTAATACCTCCGAAATTCGGCGGAAAATGGGAAATGGAGTGTTTTAACATTAGGTTCCCTCTGCCTATACGCCTCTCTGCCTTTGCCTTGCAGCTGCACGTGGGAAACAGCGTGAAGGTAAAAAAATAAGATTTTGAGATATTGCAAACGTAAAGATCAATACTTAGCAAATACACGCACAAAAACAATATAAATTTTAACAAAAGAATGAAACGATACTGATTAAAACGTAACTCCATTTATATTCAGGGTCATTCGAAATATCGATGTTTGGAACAACACGCGATATCGTATTATAATCGTGTAAACGATTTTGTTTTTCTTTAGTTTCGTTTTATTAAAGACCAGTAAATAGTGAAAATAAAGTCGCCGTTTAGTTGCTATGATGCTATGAAATTTGTTAGTTGGCCTAATTCTCACAAATCACGTAATATTTTATGTTTTGTGGAGATATTTATGCATTTCTGTATATAGAGGGGTATACTCGTATGAATAAAAACCACCACCAGAGTGGCACAGTGGGACAGCATTTGCCTGTAAGCGTGTTTGGTTGAGGGTTCAATACCTACTTGGGGATTTATTTAAATTATTTTAAAATCACCATACTTGTAAGACACAGGCCGTCCTCGTTAAGTTCTGCCGTTCATTATGCAATATAACAAATTTGAGAGGAAAATGAAGTGACAGTAGGCTCCTATCTATACAATCCTGTTAGGAAAAGGCATATAATTGCATATATACTAGTTAGCTATAGAATATGACTAAAATGAATAGAATTGACTTTTTGACAATTACAATATTTTATATTTTAATTTAGGGGATTATAACGCAAGAACGTTGTAAAATATAACTTATTCGTTGTAAAATATAATAAAAATATAACTTACATGTGCAAAAGCAATAATTTGAAAAAATCCAAAACCATTTTTTTTCTACTTACAAGAATAATAACGTATAAAATAACAAATTCAACTCAAACCAATACAACAAATATTCGACATTACTCCTCCCATACAAAAATACCCAAAAAACATTCAGAAAAACACAATTTCCATTCACATCCAGTAATAATTACATTCAATTTTAATCCTGGATCGGAGAAAAATGTCACTCATAAATAACCCCAGTATCCTGAAGGCATTGTGTGGAGTGATGCAGGTCCGACGTATAACGCGTCCACCGTGGACTGAGGCGTTAGGACCATTTGTTAAGCATTCAATGCCCGACTATTTATCTCTACCATTGACTGGGTACTATCAATGTGGTGCTATTCTGCTACGATATATCATTGTAAATCAGGGGTGTGATGCAATTTGGTACTGTTATATGTTATGTAAGGTAAATGTTGGTATGTAATATAAGTTTTCCGTAGCTTAAATATTCCAAAATATATTATATAGTTTCAAAATATATTATATTATATAGTTTAGTAAATAGTTTAAATATAATCAAACTTCTGAATGAACTTAAACCCACAACCAACGCATTTACAGTCAAGTCTGATTGGGACATAGTCATGTCCCACTACGCCAATTAATAATTTTGGGTAGAAAATGAAGTACGAAATGTTTTGACACTAGGTTTCCTCTGACTATCATGCTATGCGACAAAAAGTGTGAAGCATCCATACTTATATTATAAATGCGAATGTCTGTGTGTTTGTCTGTCACGCTTTCACGGTCTTTCAATCTACCGGTCCGATGTGGATGAAATTTAGAATGAAAGTAGTAAAAATTACTGAGTCAAATATAGGCTACTTATTTTTTCAAAAATCAGTCTTTAAAGGGATGAAATGTGGGATGAAAGTTTATATGAAAAATCTAAGCCGCTTGACTGATTGTAATGAATTTTAGCATAAATATTGTTGATAATCAAAGGTTAAACATAGGCTACTTTATTTTTCAAAAACTACCCCCGAGAATTGCAATATAACAAAAAAGTTACTTACATAGTTCACGCCGCGAGGCCGCGAGCGGGCCGCTAGTATACGAATAAAATTATTAATTTATCTTGGTGTAATAAACATGCGCTGGTATGTGATATAGATACAACACAAAAGAAAGGAGAATAAAGAAAAGAAAAAGAAGTCATTGGCAGGAACTCTCATGTCCAACTTCGTCATAAAACTTACTAGGGAGAGAAAGGAAACAAGAACTCATGTAATGATATAATCAAAATTAATTCAAATAAAAATATGCCAAAATTCCAATATACACACATACATATTGGCTGAGGCACATATAAGCTAATAAAAAAAATAACTTAATACTGAAATTCTTAAAATAACATTTAAACTAAAACGTTAGTGACAGTTCAATAAAATTTCGTGTCGTAAAATTTCTAACATAAAAATATTTTTATACTATAAAATAACCAAAAAAGTAAATATTCTGAAAATATTCCATTTCTTTCAATAAAAAAAATACTACAATTAATTTTAACACTTCCAAAAACAATTCCCTTCATATTTTTCCTCTTATAACAATATCATGTCACCTTGACTTTAAGAATTTTAGAAAGGAAAATAGAAGTTTATTAAATTCGCGACTTTAATGCGAGCCTCTCCTCACTTTTCATGCCATTATCACTTTGTAATTACACTTTTATATAAGTGGGTCCAAAGGACTTTCAGTAAATAATTGGTTTCTTATAATGAATGCTTTGAACAATAAATAATGTTGTATATTAAAAGATATTATTCGAATATTGTTACTATTAGCTTTCAAACGTTTTTTTTTTATTTTGTTGTTTATTTAGCTTCACGCTGTATCCCGCACACAGCAGGGTAAGCAGAGAGAACCTAGTGTTAAGACACTTCGTTCCCCACTTTTCGCCGAATTCGGAGGCGTGGTAAGTGGCGGAACTTAACACCGCGCTTTACGTCTTATACCAGAGCCAAGAAATGGAAATATTAAATATTTCCACTCCTCGAGTGGGAATCGAACCCACATCCAGTCGTTTACAGTCACACGTTCGTGCCACTGCGCCACGACTGCCCCAACTGGCCTGTTTTTACTTTGTTTTTACTAATAGACGTTGAATATATACATATAAATAGCGTGCTAATGTATCTGTTCTTTATAAATATTTTTTATTTTGAACTAAAATCCTATATATTTATCTATACTGATAATTATAGCTTGTCTCTAATCACTGACTCACTGATTTATCGCTGAGTGTAAAGTATTATAGTTAGTCATATATGGTCAGCCATGGTTAATTTTCAGTGAAATAATTTTATACAGTATATACTACGTGTGTATACCTATTGTACACGCACATGCTAAGTGCATTAAAGGATTTTTGGAAATTCAAGTCGTAATGAGCTAAAGTGGAAATTAGGAACGTGTATGGAAGTACGTCATTTTTAAAATCAAACATGAAAATTTTATATTGGGTCAGTTTAGGTATTGAGTAAAAACCTATATCAAAGGTTACAAACACACTATCTCTAATGGTACTAAAGAGGGCGTTGATTTCTGAAGTTAGAAACATGAAACTTCAATAAGTGTTTGTATAAGTATGCGCTGAAATATATTGTAATGAAAAGTAAGGTACGTTCCATTACTATTATTTAAGGTTAGAATTTTTTTCAGACATTTCACAATAAATAAGAACTAGAGTTTTCAAAAATTTTTTAGGGATTTGCATTTAGATACGCACTTTTACGTAGCTGTTTGACTGAAGTATGGATACATTAGCAAATATAAAATATATAGTATGCAAGCACAGCCGTGGCTAATAAGTTATAGTTATTCCTAAGTGTCATCTTACAATCTTGAAGGTATCACTTTAATATGATATGTATTATGGTATGGTATACTTTAATATGGTATTATGAATCAAAAAATATTCTATTAAGGACCCTTTCGAAATATGTGCAAAAAATAAAAGATAACCCTGTCCTTCAAGAGACTTTTAATTAAATACACAATAAGAAATCAAATTTACGCAGAAAAAATCGAAAAAAAACCACAACCACCTTTTTTCACACAATTTTCCAAAACCACAGCTAATATAGGAAATAATAATGTTTGATCTGCAAATTACATGTCAAAGTTTTAACGATATCTGTCGGATCCATGAAACGAAATCTAAAACAAACGAAGATAAATGAGCCGTTTGAAACCGTCGATGACAAAAGCAGGTATCGAAGCTCGAGATTGACAAAGTTTTATCGCGAAACGTCAGTCTATTAGAAATTATTATTAATTGTAATGTAACTTTACAACGTTTCTGGTTACCTGTTAATATTTTAGTATCTTTTTGTGTGCAGATCAAAATACACTTAGTTAATTAGCTGTAGGGAAATAAGATGTAACTTTAAACTTGGAATAAAATTAATTGTTGTTCTTGCTTGTTATTAATTTGGCAGTGAAATCGAATCGTCGAATTTATTGATCAAAACTACTGAATTACAGAAAAAGTAAAAAGAATTCCAGAAGGAAAGAAAACTGGTAAACCAGTCATAAAATAATGATGGACTCTATTTTCAGCGTCAAGCTTTTGTCGTAGACCGTAGCAGTGTAGTCAGAGAGACCCTGTGTTAAGTGCCGAGACACTCCGTTCTTCACTTTTCAACCAAAATCGAGACAATGTTGAAAAGACAGTTGAAAAGATCAGAAATAAAAATAATTAAATAATTAAATTATTATATCCCAGCGAGAGTTGTACTTACAAACGTTGAACAAAAATTAAATGACACTCTTGTAAAATGAACACTTTGTGCCTAATCCATTGTACTTAGGAGAAACAAAAATAATTATTTGCAATCAAATTTTCTCTTTTCTTCACTCTTTACATGTCGTGCAATATTTATAGGTGATGTTCGAATGTCATTTAAGCCTATAACAATCTTGTATAATTGACAGATGCCAACTGCGCCATGATCGGTTGGATATATCAAATCAAGTAAAATTATGAATTAAATTTACGGTTACTTTATGCAATATGTACACGCACGTATATTGTTTTTTTGGAGTCATGCTGTATCCCGCACACAGCAGGGTAGGCAAAGGAAACCTAGAGTTAAGACACTCCATTTCCCACTTTCCGTCGTGGCGGAGGGCCACGTAAGTGTGACTGTACACGTGACTGGTCGTGGGGTCGATTCGCACTCGACTAGTGAACATATCTAATGTTTCCAATTCCTTTCTCTGGTGTCTAGGCAATGCCTCCAAAATTTGGCGGAAATTGGGGAACGAAGTATCTTAACTGTAGGTTTCCTCTGCCTACCGTGCTGTGAGCGAGATACAGCATGAAGCTAAAAAAACATCTTACTGTACCAAAAACATTTACGGACTACAAACAATTATCTAGAATAATAATTTTAGTTACTTTAAAATTTGCACAATGCTGTACAACAAATAAGTCATCGCAGGCTGGCATCCTTCGTACTCCACACTTCACTTAGATTTAAACTCACCGTGATAAAAGTGACATATCAGAGCAATTCTTAAGCCCAATACAATTCCTGCTCGACTCGTCCGAGCTTACGCTACTTCCCCCTACCTAATTAAACAACTAGATTTTGAAATTTAATATTGTTTCCCCATTTACCATTATTTCATGGAACGTTACGTACACTATTTATATGTAAGGAAAAATACACGTTTAATAATATGTCAGCTCACGCGTCGCAAAGTTGAAAACTTTTGTAATATGCCGCCCATTGTTCTCTCATTTGCGATGAGGCAGCTGATAATAATATATATTACGAGTATACTTATACGTACCTACCTTATATATACGTAAGTAATAAAAGAAATCATCTTAGCACAGTGGGACAGTGTCTGACTATAATGACGATTGGTTTTGGGTTCGATTTCCACTAGCTGGAACGATTATAATTACATTAATCTCTGTTCTGGTGTAAAAGACAATGTGCGGCGTAGAGCTCCGCTGCTCAGCACCCTATGTGTCCAACGAAAAGTGGTGTACGGTATGTCTTGACACAAAAATCGCTATGCGGCAAAAAGCATGAAGTTTTATGAATAATAAAGGATATTTATATTATAAATGAAACTGTATTGGTTGCAGTAATTGTTTATATTTTTGTATTCGAAGATAAAGAAGACCAAAAATATACGAGAAGCAAGCTTGACTACTTACTTACTTAGCTTATTTTCGAAGCTACAATGAATCAGCTAAAACTTCATTCATTAAAAATATCTAATATTTGCACAAGAAAAAGACATTTTTTTATGCATCTCACAGTAATCAAGACTAAACACTCCTTTCTTTAGATTTTGTGTGTTAGAATTGTTTATTTTTTTAGCTTCACGCTGTATCCCGCACACAGCAGGGTAGAATTGTTGAAGTGACGAAACACAACTCCGCCCTTTGTAAGTTAGGTAAGGAAGTTATAATTTTTTTGCATACTTACATAAACTAAGCCTTAACTTAGGCTTAGTTTTTTAAACTAGACTTACTTGATTACTTGATTTGTAAACTGGGTATTTAACAGTAACAATTTATGAACAAAAGTTTATTAGTGTCAAAATATTTCACCAAATATTTGGTATTCGCTAGTACTTTTAATTAAAACGTCAAATTTATATGATAGGATTTGCATGTTTAGTATTATTTTTAAAATAAAAAAATACATTGCTTTCTCTGCATATTCAAAAACATGTTTTTTGAGCTTTGCTATGGGCAGAAAATTTAGTGTTAACACCTCATTCTCCCTCTTTCACTAAAAACTGACATTTCACAGGCTTAGCATTTAGAACGCTTGGACGTTTTTCAAGAGGCGCGGGTTCGAATTCTGCTCTGTTCAATTATTAAACATTTTCTAAAAATGTCTTATTTATTATTAAAACACTTCATTTTCTACTTTCCGCCTACTATACTTTGTAAAGAAGCCCTAAAAAAATTATTTCATATAATTTATATTTTGGTATACCCACTATGAATAAGTTAGCGCGAGCTTATCAAAAATGCGCCACGAAAATTCTGACTTACAAAATATGTCGTGACATACCTCTCATAAGGCAAAAACGATCTTTTTTACCTTATTATATATTCATGCAAATCTTTATTCACGTTTCTAACTAGAACGTACTCGTATATATGTGATTTTTTTCATTCAGTCTATTCGTTTTATGATTTAGTAATGTCTATTGATTTGGTAGGCAACGGAGGCAACCACTCACCATCAGGTGGTCCTCCAGCTCGTTTGCCTCATCTGGACAAAATAAAACATGGCGTTGGGTTCTGCTACCAATGGTAATGCGAAAAGAAGAGTAAAGTTGAAGAACTAATAAAAAATAATCTAGTATGTGTAGAGTAATCAAATTAAATATATTTAATCTACTACGTATTTTTTATATTACCTTATTCATTGTTTTTAGCTTCACGCTGTATCCCACACACAGCATTGTAGGCAGAGGGAACCTAGTATTAAGACACTCCGTTCCCCACTTTTCGCCGAATTTGGAGACACCAAAACGAAGAAAATAGAAATATTAAATATTTTCACTCACCGAGTGGAAATCGATCCCACAACCAGTCACACGTTTGTGCCACTGCGCCACGACTGGCCCCAATTATTTAATTATGAAATATTAATTGACAAAGAAAGGAGTGTCTTGACACTATGCCCTTTCTGACTGCCACCCATGATTAAGCGTGAAGCTATACACATATAACAATTACTGACATGGTTAAAGAAAATGCAGCTATGAATTCTGAAATACTAAACTATGTTGTTTTCTTGAGAAAAATGTTCTAGAATATAATAACTAAAAACTATGTAATTGAAAACAAGTACACGGTAAGGTATTTCAATTTAAAAGGTTTTTCATACACTTAGGATAAGAAAAGTATTTTTAGTAAATGTATACAAATTTAAACTCAGCGAGACTCGAATCCGTGCCATTTTGAAACCGTCCGAATCCTCTAACCACTAAGCCATACGATCTATTAAGTTACGTTGAAATTCTTATATGCAATATACATGTAAGAATTTCGACGTTATTAATTATTAAATTATATATATTTTTGTTTACTATAACAACAATCAATTAAAATATTTTCCTTACGGACCCGGATGTCATACAGTTAAGTGCGCATTAATTTAATAACTGTTACAAATGTACTCGCTTGTTATTACTATAGAGGGAAATATGTAATATTTATGTACATACAAGGAGTACCTTATTCTAGAAATACTTCCTTTACTCAAATATCGATTTTTTCAGGTAATAAATTAAAATATATAATAATAATTTTATTATTTTCGTTTTTAGCTTCACGTACCTACTCCTGCATAACTACGCAGGAGTATATGAAGTACGTCGACTAACTAGTGAAGGAGAAAATATTGTCAGACCCTCTGTTCTTCCCTTCAGTCGTAATTTTGAATATTGTGAGATGAATAAATATTATATTGGTTTTAATGAAATACAACCATAAAAGATCAAACTAAAATGATTCATTCTTCGTTTTACTGAAGACAAAGTCAAAATAGAAAAGCTGTGTTATAAACTTTAATGTAAACTTTAATGTTCAAAAGCAATATGATCGCCTGAAATATGTGCATCCTAAAATTTTAAGATTGTATGAGTCATCTGCATACTAAAACTACTAACTCAACAAACATTCATATTATCGATAATATCGATCTCACTCAAGGAAACCAATTTAACCACAGCAAAAATAATTTAACCATTAAATTATTTTTGCTTCTTGGCCCTGGCTTCTGCTTTTCCCGTGGCAAAACGAGGCGCTGAAAAAATATTATATTTTATTTGATATATCTTTCCTTCTATCTTTTTCTCCATGTTTATGTAATTATAGGAAAATAATCATAGATCCAATAAGGTTAACGTTTAACTATGCCCCTGAATAATTCCAAAGTGACACTAAAAGCAATATTTTAATATAATCTATAATTTAATATAATATATTAAATAAAACTTAAGCATTCTTAATTTCTTAATTAATTTTAAAGTAAATCTAAAATTTTTACCACTTTATAATGTTAACTAAACAAAAACACCTTCGAGTCAGCTATTAAACTAATATGTACCTACAAGTTACGAATACTTTCACTCAACAAACGTTCACAAAAATTGATATACAATATTTATTTTAACATGTGCAACCCTTAATACTTCACATACATCATAATTTAAGTAACGTTTCCATTTATGGGAGTGCTTCTATTAAATTGATAGATACACTTAAATAAATTGATGTCAAATAAAATAAAACATCGTTATGATGACACTATCGGTAGTTCGTGTAATACTATAAGAGAAATGCTCCGTAAATATACAAGAAAATTTTATAAAACATTGTTTTCTATAAAAGCTATATTATGGCTTCGACTATTTTTCGGATATTACAGTGAAGTAGTGTCTTCGAAGCTTTTACGTTTCATAACCAGATTGTACTGTGCTTTTTACGGATTATTTTCGATAGGTCTAATTGCTTACATTTTGTATAAGCAACAAAATGAGTTCTTGTCTATTTTCATCTTTCAAATGACCATACATTTCTTCATTAACTTATTTATATCATTCTACGCGAAGGACGAAGCTTTTCAAAAGTTTTACACAGAAATTAAAATCATTGATACAATGCTGGGGGTGAAATCTGACCACTTTAATATAAACATATCGACACGTATATCATTATTGAGTTTTTTTGGCAAAATCGTGGTAGAATTTGTATGTTTTTTCAGAGATATAACTTTTTTTAATACTAAACATATGTTAATAGTCAGCATGCTGCTAACAAACCATTTGAGTCTTAGTACAGGGATTATGCTATTTGAACTAATGTACGCTAGACTACATTTTATAGTGAAAAATGTAAGAATGAAGTTTGAAGATAAAAGAGTAGCTGCTAATAAAAAGAGTTTTATGCTAAAGAAATTCTTGCATATATACAAAATTTTACTAAACAATTTCAGTCGAAACAATAATTCATTGAATGCTGTGGTAAGTAACTTTAAAAAATATTATTTTTTGTTACAAGCTTTTTAACGTTTATTTAACTTGCAATATATGTAAGTTTGTTTGTTCGTACTGAATCTTACAACTGAATTTTGAATACATCTCAAGCCGATTGCCGTTGTGGCGCAGTGTGACGACGTCTGACTGTAAACTTGACGGTTGTAGGTTCGATACCCACTCGGGAAATCATTATATTTAAATTTTCATTTCTTCGCTTCGGTACCTAAGAAACAGTGCGGGGCTGAGTTTTACCAATAAACACGCAATGTCTCAATTTCGGACGGAAAGTGTTCCGCAGAGTGTCTTGACACTAGCTTTTCTCTGATTACCTCGCTATGGGAAAAAGCGTGTAGTTGTTTTAACCGATTGAGCTGAAACTTTGTATACACGTTTAGTTTACATAATGATATGTGACGTTATTCTAGAAACAACATGACGGAACATCCAAGATGGCGGACTAGTTACTTTTAAAGCAATTTGAATAAGTCCAATGCCGGTTAGCTACCATTGTATCAAATAATAAAATTGTAATTTATATATTTGAAAAGAGCAACTGTTGAGTTTCTGGCCGGCTCTTCTCAGCAGAACTACCTTCCGAGTCGGTGGTAGCTTTATGTACATTTGGCGATTCAAAAGTGCTTTCAAAAGTCTATTTGAATAAAGATATTTTGAATTCAATTGAATCTAATGAAAATAAAATATATATCAAATGCAAGACCTTGCTTAGAATAATTCCAAAAAATCTAGATTTTAAAAAAGTTTCTATTCTTTCAGTCTATTTTTTTATTACTTTACTGATTTCAAAAATAAAAATATAACAATGTAAGCTATGGTATGCAACTGCTCTATAAAATCTCACGCTCTAAATGTTTATTCTGACCATTAAAGATTTTTTGAAATATCTGTATCAATATTTGAAATAATTTTTTTAAGCCTTTTCTTGAAAATTATGCGAGTAAAGGATAATTAAATCTATAATATAGAATACTTTAAGTTTAAATGGAGTAGAAGTGCCTTCAATTTGTTTATACTATTGCAAATACACACATATTCTACTAGACTATTGACATATACTATATATTTCTTTAAAAAAATTACATACTGGTTGCTAAGGCAACGCGTAGGTACTTTACGTGTCGACGGGGTCTAGCATATTGTAAAGCCCATATATAAAGTTTTAATTTTTTTAGTTTTTAAGCAATAAAAGATTATAATTCTTTTTTACAGATCTTTTTTAATTTAATATTTCTATTTGTGAGACTTGTACTCTGTCTTAACTTTGGAATAGTCGTATACGTTAGTCATGTAAGTTTATATTTTTACTACATATATACAAATAATTTACTATATGTTTATATCAATACGTCAAGGTAAAACTTTGGTCATCGTTAAATAGTATGCGCATTATTAGTTGAGAGGTTGCAACCTAGCTCAAAGAAGCCTTGCAGAACCTACTCTTAGAGAGTTATTGTAGGCAAGAAGCGGTAAGCAAAACGGGTGAGAGACAAGTTGGTTAACTCTACCTGAGTGAAATTTCGGAAAGCATATATATGACTGGTCAATTTAAAATGCGCGTACCATATAAAATTATGCAAATTTGGCACAGTTACAATCTATTGGAAAAAGAAGCCGAAACCATATAAAATTACTTATAATATATAGTAAATATATTAAATTAGGTAATATACCATGGGGCCAGTCGTGGCGTAGTGGGACAAAGTGTGACTTTAAAGCGACTGGTTGTGGGTTCGATTTCCACTCGAGGAGTGGAGATATTTAATATTTCCATTTTCTTCGCCTTGGTGTCGAAGTAAAGCGCGACGTTAAACCCCGCCACTTAACAAGCAATGCCTCCGAATTCGGCGGAAAGTGGGGAACGGAGTGTCTTAACACTAGATTCCCTCTGCCAGAGGGTAGGCAGAGCGTGCGTGCGGGATACAGCGTGAAGATAAAAAAAAGGTAATATATTAATTTCGCGCGATTGCATTTAATCAGAGGAATGGTTATAATTTTATTTGTTTTTTATTTTTTCACTCTGATGAATAAAACAAAGCGTGGCAAAGAAATGTTTTTGATATATTTTTTATACATATTTTCTATACTTATACTGCCAACCTATTTCCAGAAATATACTGAACTGTCGATCAACATTATTTACGAAGGATTTATTAGTGCAACGATGATATGCACTTTAGCTACAATGGCGGAAATGATTTTGAATGAGTACGATAGAATAAAAGAAATACTTGCAGATCTTTTATTAACGAATAAAGGTTTTACCAATTTAGAAATATATTTAATTTTAATGAAAAATTGTTAATCAGTGCGTTGCGCCATTCGGACAGAAAACGCAGTGTCTTGACACAAGAAGCTTTCTCAATCTGCCCTGCTTTGCGGAAGAAAACATAAAGCAAAAAAATGATTTTTTTTTTAGCTTAACAGCAGGGTAGGCAGAGAGAACGAAAAAGATAAAAAAATAAATCCTAATCTTCATAATATAGATGGTCTATAATTAATTTGTGTACCGTGTAAAGTTGCTAATCGTCTAAAAATTTTAATTCCAGTACGAACCGCAATAATTATAGTTGCTGAAGTAAAATATGCTCGAGTGTAAAGACATTCCATTCAATTTTGGAGGCATTGCGTTTTAAGTGGCGGAACTTAACGCCGCGCTTTGCCTCGGTACCAGACGAAGAAAACGCAAATATTAAATATTTCCACTCTTCGAATGAATCGAACCCACAACGTCGTCGTTTGAAATCACAGTCACGCGCCGTGACTGGCCCCAATTAATTATTTAAAATAATTAATTGGGCCCAAGAATTATTTAAAATTTTATATATTTTAGAATTAATAATTATACATTTTATTGTACTGCAAACATATATCAATAACAATGGTCTCAAATATATTTACAAAATAAAAAAACGACATATATAAATACTTTCCTACTTGTTTCAGATGAAGAACTAAGATACATGATCTACGAGAGCCTTGAATACATTTCGAACAGACCTCCCAAATACACCATCTGGAGAATATTTCCATTGAATATTCATCTATTTATAGGATTTGTTGAACTTTGCACTACTTGTGTTGTTATTTTATTGCAATTTAGATATTGAAATTGTTAATTTTGTTTTATCACAGACAAATGCCCAAAATCCATACTTATATTATAAAGGCGAAAGTCTGTGTGTTTGTCTGTCACGCTTTCACGGCTAATCTACCGGTCCGATTTTTTTATTTATTTATTTATTTATTTATTTATGACATGCCAACAGCACAAGTAACATTGTGTATCATATGAGTTATGTGTACGCAGTTCCAGTCCCGAAACTTGTACTAATTACAGGCACATACAACGTTTATAATTTTCCCGGTAACTAATATACGAGTACATTTAAAGAAAAATTTAAAGTTGGGTTTGCGTTAACAAAATTTAAATTTACAAATACAATATAACTTTTTTTTTTTTTTTAAGAAAGGAAAAGAATTAACTAAACTATACAAATGTAGAATACAATAATAAAACAATAAAACAATAGCGGATTTATACATAAATAACTGTATCAACTATCGCAACTTAACCTATGGTGGATTTTTCTTTTAAAGTTGACTAATGTGTCATGAAAGATATCGATGCCAGGGTCAGACAAGTTGTTATACAAAGTAATGATACGGTTAATTGGAGAAAATTTGCCAAGATTAGTCTTAGAACTAATAGGTGAGAAACTGTTTTTGAGGGGACGTCTAGGAACATGGTAGGGTACCTCTATGTTTATTTGTGATAAGAGATCGGGACAGTCTAATTTATTGCGATATAATTTATATAAAGTTACTACGTCAGCTACACGTCTTCTATTTTCGAGTGATTTTATATTAAAATGACTCATGCGCTGTATGTAGTCAGCTCTAAATGAACAAGTCTTATCTTTGTAAGCTAAGTACCTTGTTAAGGAGCGTTGAACTTTTTCAATTCGCCTAATATGGGTCTTATAGTGTGGATTCCATGCCGTAATTGCGTATTCTAATATACTCCTTGCTAACGTGTTAAAAAATGCTATAATACAATTCGTATTTTTAAAGTCACGAGTGTTACGCTTAATAAGACCAAGCATGGTCCATGCTTTGGAGACTATTTGATTGTAATGTTCCGTGAATGTAAGCCTATTGTCGATGTAAACGCCGAGGTCTCTAATGACAGAGACCTCTTGCAGGTCCTGGTTATTTATAGAGTATTGGGATTTGATGGTTTTCTTTTTTCGGGTAAACTTTATAAAAGAGCATTTGGAAGCATTTAAAACCATTCTGTTTGTACTGCACCATTCTTGAATAGAGTTGAGGTCCTCTTGAAGTAAAAAGCTGTCTTCGATTGTTTGTATCGTACGGTAGGATTGAATTTTAAAATGATTGGATGAAATTTAAAATGAAAGTAGTAAATAACCATGGGTCTATGATATTTTTTTCAAAAATTAATCGCTAAAGGATTGAAATGGGGGATGAAAGTTTATATGACAATTCTAAACCGCTTGGCCTATTGTAATGAATTTTGGAATAAGTATAGTTGATAATTGAAAGTCAAACATAGGCTACTTTATTTTTCACAAATCCATCCCGAAAGGTACATACATAGCAAAGCAATTAGGCAGTACACGTGGCGTAGCCACAAGCGGGCCGCTAGTAAATAAATAAAAGTAAAGTAGGTTTATTTATAACATAAATGTTCTAATTTCATCCCCTCCCGCGCGTCCGGAGAACGTATACGTGTTTTAAGAAGCTCCGTAAAAATACTGTTTTAAAAATGATAAAAGTGCATATTTTAGTGATATCTTTTGAATAGAGATTTCTTATTGATATATCAGCAAAGTGATAATCAGTTTGTGAGCAAAAGTTTCAAAATTAAGTGTTTTAAAGTGATTGTAGTGCAGATCTCAAAGTTCTTTGTTCAATAGCCGTTGGACGTGACAAGCGCATGACCTTTGAACCTTACTCCACCGTCTTGCGCGACTCATTGTACAGTCTATAGTCATATATTTAACACTCTACGTAAGCCTAACGATAGCCCAAAGGAGCTTGCATCGGACATTAAAATCGATAAGTCGTGCGTTCCATCCTCACTAAAGTACCACTCGGACTTTATCTGTTTTTTGTTTATTTTTTTTTTTTATTTTATTTATTTATATTTTTTTTTTTTCATTGTTTGTTTATTATTATTATTTTTTTTTTTTTTTTATTATTTTATTTTAAATTTTTATAATGCCTCTGAAAAGAACTCCGCCCAAGTGTACTTCATCATCACCACTCCAGCATAGTAGTTTGGAACCAAGCATTAGTAGAGAGAGCCATACTGTTTCTAATGCTACTACCCCTAATGTCACTGTTAGACAAAAACGTAGGCGCTCACCTTCGGACGATATTGGGGAGAAGCTAGCTTCCTTCATGGTTGAATTTAAAGATCTCCTTGAAGCCCTTAAAAAGGAACAAAACCACAAATTGGAAAAATTATCTTCGGCAGTCGACGAAATTAAAAGGCAAAACATCGAAATCCAAACATCCGTTGAGTTCCTATCGCAAAAATATGATTCTATCATTAATCAGATTGACAAATTGGAAAAAGAGAGACAACAAAATATCCTTCAAATACAATTATTAGAGACCAGAATGGAAAACTATGAAAGGTTATCAAGGTCGTCATGCATAGAAATAAAAAATATCCCTAAAGCTCCTTCAGAGACTAAAGATCAGCTGATGAATACTGTCATCTCGGTCGGAAATTGCTTAAATGTTCCTATCAAGTCACATGATATTAAGGACGTTTTTCGCATCAACTCTCGAGACCCAACAAATCGCACGGTCCTTGTGGATTTTACGGGAGCTATCATGAAGGAAAAGGTCATCCAAATGTACAGGAAGGGAAATAGAGAGAACTCCAGACTAACAACGGACAAATTAAAGTTACCGGGACCTATAAAGCCCGTGTTCATATCCGAGAGTCTAACACCCAAGATGAAAAGGCTTTTCTTTCTTGCCCGAGATTTTGCCAAATCGAATGAATACTCTCACTGCTGGATCTCTAACGGAAAGATACTACTAAGGAAGAGGGAAGGAGATAGGTCTATTATTATTAGAGATGAAGTCGATTTAACGGATATAAAAAAAAAAAAATGACTAGGCTTTGTAATTTTGCATGCATGTTTTTTAACTGGAACCTTAATTTTAATTTTATCTTGTGCTAAACTTTTTAATATTTACTATGTTTATTATTACACACACTTCATTTATTGTAAATTTACTTTATTTTCTCTAAAAATGTTAAATTTATACTACATAAAAAAATACACATTCACACAAACACGTTACACTCATTACTCAATTTTTAAAAACCTCAGATGCAGTTATAATGGCTCTCCCAGTATGCATTTCATTACAAATTTAGACATTCGTAGAATATATGAATTTGACGGGCTTGTTTTAATGCTGAAAACTTCCATCTTTACAGATAGAAATTTGAATATAGCCAAGGTTTTGATATTAGTTATCTGTACTTGTGTTTTAAACAAAATCAAACAATGGTAGACAGAAATACAATGGATAATATTGATGAAGTCTTGACACCTGAATCACACCTCTGTTCCCCTGAACAATGTAATCAATCTTTGAAATCTCTAACTGGACTAAAAATTCTTCACGTTAATATTCGCAGCATAAGCCATAACTTCGACTCGCTCCTAATTTTGCTCGAAAGAATTAATTACCAAATTGACATCCTAATTCTCTCTGAATGCTGGTTAAGCAAGGCATCTACTATACCAGTACTATCGAACTTTATTTCATATAAATCAGGTCATACAAACCAAAATGACGGTGTCCTTGTATATACCAGAGATACTCTTCGGTGTCAGGTAAGTGAACCTGACTTCAGCGAAGCAAATTGCCTTCAAATTAAGATTTCCTCCTCCTTCGTAATAGTTGCTCTTTATCGTTCTCCATCTTACCATTGTGTTAAAACATTTTTACACAGTTTGGATAACGTTTTGACCACTTTGAATGCATTTAAAACTTTGGTTGTTATAGGTGATGTCAATATAAATATTAGTAGTTCGGCTAATGATATTCATGCTGAAAAATACCTTAATCTTTGTGCAACTCATGGTTTAATACCAAGTCACACATATCCCACTAGAAATGAAAATTGTCTTGATCAAATAATTCTTCGCAGCCACAACAGCTCTGTTACATATGTGATGGATGCACCATTAACTGACCATTGTCCTATCTGCATCTGTTGTGAATTTAGGTACAAAACTGCAACAGTCTCGCAAGGATTTACCTCAGTAGATAAATCAGCGGTTTTCAATACACTGAAAAATTTGGATTTTACCGATATTTTAACCATAACTGATCCAGAGGTTGCTGCAGAGAAATTGGTTGCAAAGATATCTTCTGCCATACACAATCATTCACGCAATATTGCCTCGTCTTCCAGAAAGCGCATCTTAAAACCCTGGATTACACCAGGGCTTCTCCGTTGTATACGCAACCGCGATAAACTTTACAAGAAGACCAAAAAATATCCTAACAACGTTATATATAAAATTACTTATTCACGCTACAAAAATTTTTTTAATAATCTGTTTACAAAAATTAAATCTAATTTTGAGAAGAATGAATTCCATAAGGCTAACAAAAATACCAAAAAAACATGGAATGTTATTAAAAAAATTACAAACATCTCCATAAAGAACACCGACGCGTCAAGTAAACTCCTAAAATCGGCTAACAACCCAATAGAGGCAGTATACCAGCGAAATAAGTATTTCGCTGGTATAGGAAGAGAACTTATATCTGCGGCTTGTATCAGGAACGTTTCGCAGCAATATCTTCCTTACTTGGTTTCCCAGACAACGCCAAATTCTATGGTCATGAGCGAAACAGATAATTCTGAAGTCAGATCCATAATCTGTAACTTCGATAACAATTGCGCTGTAGGATGGGATGGTATAACGTCATACATCCTTAAAGGCGCAGTTGACTTACTTCTCCCTTCAATAACGTGGGTTTGCAATCTATGCTTGTCTCAAGGCATATTCCCTAGAGTTTTTAAAAAGGCTATAGTTCACCCTATCTACAAGAAAGGTTGCAAGGATAGCGTAGTTAACTATAGACCCATTTCTGTTTTAAGCTCACTCTCTAAGGTTCTGGAAAAACTTATAAATAAAAGGCTAGTTGCTTTCTTAGACAAGTATAACTTGCTATCGCCTAACCAATTCGGTTTTAGAGTCGGTAGATCTACAGAGGATGCACTCATGAGTTTGATAGACGATGCAGTACAGAATATTGATAGAAAGAGAAAGGTCCTTTGTATCTTTTTGGATATTTCCAAAGCATTTGACACTGTATCTTTGCCACTTCTTCATGATAAATTAGGAAAAAACGGTATTAGGGGAACTACTTTAGACCTCTTAAAAAGCTATCTATCCGATAGAACTCAAGTAGTTACAATTAATGGCAACATTAGTGACGAGGAACAACTCTCGTGTGGGGTGCCTCAAGGCAGTGTATTAGGACCTACTCTCTTTTTGGTTTATGTAAATGAGCTTTGTAACCTTAGAATTCCAAACTGCAAAATCGTTTCATACGCAGATGATACCGCTCTGCTTGTCCATGGTGATAGTTGGTCAGAGACACGTCAACATAGTGAAAAAGCTCTTTTTGCTCTGATGAACTGGTTTTCTTGTAACAGGCTATCCTTAAACTTGGATAAAACACAGTACATAGCATTTTGCCACAAACGCTCTCTGGTACCTGAAGGCTTTTCTATAGCTGCCCACAAATGCTCCTCTATGCCGCGAGAGGGCTGCAATTGTAGTTCAATAACTAGGTCGTGCTCTGTCAAATACCTCGGTGTCCTTATTGACGAAAGCCTCACTTGGAAGGATCATATACTGGCTATGGCTTCACGTATTCGAAAACTTGCGTATATTTTTAAACAGCTGAGATCTGGTGCAAGCTCTGAAATTTTAATGATGGTGTATTACGCCCTTGTCCAATCGAAAGTTTCTTATTGTATACCAGCATGGGGTGGCGTAACGAAAGCATCTTTGCTACCTCTAGAAAGAGTACAAAGATGTATTTTAAAGATAATCACTTCTAAGCCTGTTCGTTTTCCTACATCAGAGTTATACCAGATATGTAAAGTGTTAACAGTCCGACAAATATTTATTCTTTGCTCTGTTTTACGAAAGCATAAATTCACCTCCTATAATTGTCAGTTTACTTCCGGCAAACGCAGATGTGACAAAATCTGCCAAGTGGAATTGCGTCGAAAAATGTCTTCGAATCGTCAATTTTATTATTTAAGCCCTATACTATACAACGATATAAATAAGATATTAAACATTTACCCTCTAACTTCTTATCAATGTAAAATTAAATTATCAAATTGGCTATTAAAATTAACTTACGACCAGACCGAAGACCTCTTTTCTCCAACTAACTAGATCCACATTAGTAAAATATATATACAAACACACACACACACACACACACACACACACACACACACACACACACACACACACAACACACACACACACTCACACGCACACTCACACACATACTCACCCACACACACACACAACACACACAACACACACACACACACACAACACACACACACACACAACACACACACACACAACACACTCACACACATTTTTCTATATGGAATGGTATTTAAGTGTATGTAACACTTACATTCATTTACTTATTATTATATTGTATTATTAAGATTAATTATGTATATATTTTTTGTGCTTTTTTTTCTCTAAATTGTTTTATTCATTTATATAATTTATTTATTTTTTTTTCTCTTTTATGTACGATATTTTGTCAGTGATAATTTACATTAAGAAACGGCGCTTGTGAGGCGGACGTTGATAACTGCAACACAGTTAGTAACTAACGCAGTTATTATCGTTATAAAATGTTATTATGATGTACTCACTGTTTAAACCAATAAATAAATATTATTAAATATTATTATATAGTAAGCTCTTTCATTTGATATCAGAATTGTAGGAGTTCATTAAATATATTTAGTCCGCCATCTTATGTGGTCCGCCATGTTGAATTTAAAATAAGTACATATGTGTAGGGAACTATTACTTATAATTATTGTTTATTTAGTATATTTAATTTGTAAGTTTATTTATTACGACAAAACATTATACGTTATTCATTTATTATTTATATTTTTTTATATACTTATTATATTCATTCACTATACATAATACAATATCATATTTACATATTTAAGCATTATAAGTATTAGCATTTAGTTTATAATAGGAGTATAAATAATATTCGGAAGCCGCCGGTAGTTGTGAATCCTTTCACCGGCGTATCGGCTAATATTTAAGGCCTAACAGTCGTTACTTCGCTTTCGATGCGCTTGCAATTATTCCCTTGTTTTCTTTGTTCTCCTTATATTATCAGTTTCTACTTTGGCTTATTATATTATTATTTCGTAGCGTGTTAAACTATTTTATGATCTTTTGTAAAATTTTAAATGTGTATTTGTACTTTTAAAGTGGTGTCGAAATATACGTTATAACACAAGTAAGTGGACTTTAAATTCTCCCACATCAACACTACATATGTAAACAAAACTTTAGCTCAATCGATTAAGGATATATGTTTTAAATTTTAGTTGCGAAATTCCACGTTCCATAATTCAATTAAAAAAAAAAGCTTGTAAAAGCTTGTAAAATAACACTGAAATAAAATTAATAAGAATACGAAATAGCTTAGTAAATAAAAGCAATTTTATAATCTCATAAAAGGTCATTAACATTTGTGTATGGAATATCGATGATAGGAATATCGATGGTATGAATATCGCTGGTATGAATATCATTGTGTTAATTTTCTTTTAGTTAGTTTTATAATTGCTTAACTGTTGGATCAAGAACAAGATAGAGATGCCAGTATTACTTGAAATAGAGTGTATTGTGAGGAGATTCTTCACTTTTGAGTTAGGGATGGATAATGGACGGATATTTGAGCTAATGGGAAGATTACTATATAACCTAGATTCTTATACAGAATAATAATATGCTTCGATTCCTACCTTTAAGTTAATCAGGTAGAAGGTCAGTAATTATTTGTGAAGTTGTATTATACATATCTTATTACTGTGATACGAATTCATTAGTTTTGAAGTAACATCTTGAAGTCATAATATATCAAAAAGCTATAAAAGCATTTTTGTATTTGAAACAATATGAGAAATTTTAAATATATAATTATTGACTTTTAACCGTTACTCTTATTTATACGGAAAGCGCACTAAATATCAATTACGGTCCGATGTTAATCAATAGAAGCACTAAGACAACGACGTCTCACCACATGTCGTACAAACTTCCCTAATATGCCGCTAATCGGTTTGCCATTAGACGTGCACGTGACGAATCTTTAAGCAAGTTTGGCTGGATTTAGTCTACAATTTATGTATAACTATATATTTGTTTTGCTTCACGCTGTATCCCGCACAAAGCAGAGTAGGCAGAGGGAACCTATTGTTAAAATATTATTAAGACACTCCGTTTCCTAATTTTGGTCGAATTCTGTGAGTGATAAGTGGCGGAACTTAGCGCCGTGCTTTGACTTGCCACTGGAGCGAAGAAAATTGGAAATATTAAATAATTCCAATCCTCGAGTGGGAATCCAACAAACAACCAGTAACTATACAGTCACACTTTGTGCGTTTAGCCCCGTATACTGCTTTATAAATCTTAGTTTAGGCATATATAATAATATTCCACAGCATGTTTTAGATTTGCTACTGCAAAAATTTAAAACGACTCTAAAAACAATATTAGGTTACTTCCTAATATTGTTTATTATTCTATCATACGATTACATAATTATATACTATTGCAAACTTTATTTAGAACTACTTAATATACTAAATCCCCTAGTACATTAACTTTATGTAGCGTTATTAGGTAGCATTATCGTTGAAATAAAATATAATAATAAGAGTAGAAAATTTGTGTGAAAAATGACGGTGGCGAAGCCGCGAACAGGTCGCTCGTATTAAACTATAACACAGCGATTTTCGATTGGATACGCATAACTAACCAACAAGAATAAAAACAGCTTTGAATTACGTAATTTAACAACCTTTGCACGTGCAATAAATTGGTCTCTCATGATTTGGATGAAACTTATAGTAATATAGATAATACTTAAGAATAACACATAAGCAACAATGTATATAGCCATGATACAAATCAAGTAAGTCGGAAAAATTTTGCGCTCTGAGATCCGATATCTTGGCGTGCGCTGCCTAAACCGTTTCAGCTACACAAAGATAATGAACGCAGCGGGATTTGAACCCGCGCCTCCTGAACACCGAATTCAAATTTTTAAACATTTTTTTTCAATTTTCCTAGGTGTGGAATAATACTTTAAAAAGGTTTAAAAGTATATAATAAATAGCATTCTAATGTTTAAAGTCTTTAAGTCGTTATTGGAGAGAATATGGACATGTCAAACACATCGTTTTTATGATGATTTGGAATAGCATTGGGCTGAAGAGGGAAGCACTATTAATTTTCTATCCGGAAGAAAAAAAATGTATATTTAATACATTAAAATTATTAAAAAGAAATACATTTTAGTATTGATGCCAAAAATATGGCGATACGAAGTTCGCCGGGCTCGCTAGTTTTAAATCAAAGTATGCGATAACATACTATATCTCTATCTCTTATGTGGCAGCCATTATCAAAAATATTTTTTAGTATGACTAAATTACATTATTTTTCAAATATCATAAATGTATCATTTTTAATTTAGAGGCAATCGTGGCTCAATGATAATATCTAATTATATCCACCATGGTCATGGAATCGATTCCCACTGAAAGAATTATTTTGACTTCTCTGCAACGAAACACCTAAATATTCAATAAAAGAGGATGGGCAGAGCATACAGAGGGCCAAGACACTCTATTCTCTGCTTTAACTTGTTATTAATATAAGAAGTACTTGACAGTCTACGGATAAATTAAGGTAAGCCTCATTAAATTACAAGCACGATCTATACCCATCAATAGTTACGAGTATAACGTCTAAACACCCACATGTTCCACAAACTTCTCTAATATTATGATCGAATTCATATTAGTCGTATTGGAAAACATCTTTGGCTACAAGTTAAGGTTTATATATAGTTTTACTTTAGCCATTACGTATATCAATATCTGTTATATACTTACTTATAATATATTTATATTTGTCGTTTAGGTACTACAAAAATCAATAATGAAGATTTTTTATTTAGCTACACGCGGTAAAAATCGGTAAAAACGAATCGAGCCCATAATCAATTGGACTAACATCGCATCGCTCGACCAATATAAGGCCCTATTATGGCATAGTATGACACGATACCTAATTTATTTTGGAACTTTATAGAAAATTAGCTTCACGAATTTAGTGGGGTAAGCATCTCTGCTTAAAAGTAGTTGCAAGATTCTAATTTCTCAGTTATCTATCCGAATTCCAGACTTTCGTGGACGAAAATAGCCCCTATTCCTCTCGAGAGGAATAAAGCGATTTTAAATAATTTTTTTCTCGTGTAAAAATCGAACCTACAAACATTTCATTTACATTGTGCCACTGTGCCATTACAGTCTTTTCCAAATTTCCAAACCTTTCCCAACGTTATATTGAATAAATATATGCTTAATTAATTTAATAAAATGAAATTAATTGAATAATGTATACAACTGCGGAGAATTCAATTAATGCGGTGAATACAGTAGCTTAGTTGTGTTAGCGTTAATAATCGAATTTCCCCATCCAAGACACTGATCAGAGATACTGCTTATACTGGTATTGTATTGTTTAAAATTGTAAATGAAAATATCAACACTGAAAATTATATTTGGTGTAACCTGAAATTTTTCATAGAAGTTATTTCAAGAAAAGTCCAACAAAGAAGTCCGAAAATTCAAAAATGACGTTGCTATACATAACACAATAGTAAATTGTTTTTTTTTAAAAGTATTTAGGCTTTAGTGTTAAATTGTAATACCTTGATAGTAACTATGCTTTCCAGCGCCGACATATATTTTAGTAAAATTATCTCTTTTTTTTAATTTCTTGCCATTGCATTGTGGTATAGTGAAGTGTAACTGAATAAACGCCATTATTATAAGTTCTAATTCCACTTTAGAATTAATAAAGTAATATTATGAAATAATACTGATTTAACGGGATGTCTTTATTAACGGAATACTATTTTAACAGAACAAAATATTTTATTGAAGTTTACTGTTCTGTTTAAATGAAATACTTTAGATTGACATTACAGTAAATGGTTACCCATTTAGTGTTTTTATTACGGATTTTCACTTACCTTATTCACTCGCCCTCGTGATTTTGATTTGGCTAGTTTGTGATATTTTTAAGTCTTTTTTCTTGCATTTAAAGATTTGGTGATGAGTTATAACATAATTGAGATATAATTAATGTTGGAGTTATATTTGACAAAGTCAAAGTAAGATAATTTTATTCAAAGTAAGAAATTACGTGCTCCGTTTTTTAAACATCAAATAGCTTACCACCGGTTCACTAAAGTTAATGCCTCAGACCTGAGAAGAACCGGCACAACGGGAAAAGCTCAACGGGACTTTTTCTTTCAATTCAATTATAATTCACATATTTATTAGTTACAAGTTAATTTATGAATGTATAGTAAGAACGGGTTTGAAAATAATCTCCACGCTTGGTAACTCCATTGCTGATATAACTAAGAATAAGTTTGAATAAGGCGATCTTCGAGAAAAAGACACTTCTACGATACCCACGGGACGAAACTGGGTGGTATTTTTGTAGGACGGGACGGTAACAGGGCAAGGTATAACAAAGTGACATTTGTTGAATGAAATGGCTTATCACTACATTCTTTCTATAATCCATTACCGTTATTCATCCTGGTGCATTAAGATGACGACTTTCTAAAAACATGATTGTGGGTTCGATTCTTACTTGGTTAAAAGTTATATGTTGGATTTTGACCATAAATATCTTAAGCTTTTCGAACAAAACGAGAATTATTTAAAAGTAAAGTGCAGAACATAAAAGATCAATACTCTACTCTAATCAACAGTATATCCCAATTCTACTATAACCAACAGTAGACGTTTTTTATTTTCGTCTTAATGGCGTCTAAGTTAAAAAGTATGCTTTTTGCTTTATGCTTTTTGCTGCATCGCGGTCAGAGAGATCCTAGTGACAAGACACTCTGTTCGCCGTTTGCCGCCTAAAATCGAGACGTTGCGTGTTAAATGGCGGAACTTAACTCCGCCTGTTTAAGTAAAAGAAACCCATAAAAACCATATGTAAAAGTTTTCCGAGAATACAGTGTACATAGCAAATTTGCAATATAAACAGGCGACTAACAGTGCTATCAGTGAACGTAATTGTATAGCGTCTGAAGGGGTCTGAAGAGGATCGTCTCGCACCCTCGTATGTGAGTAGCGTTAGCAAAATAAGAAATTAAGAATGGCTTAATTAATAATATGAATGTTTAACATTTTAATATTTTATTGAATAGAATAGAAATATACGAATAATACATTAAAAGTAAAATTGTTGCAAGAAAAAGGTTGAATATTTTTTTACTTACTTACACTTACTATAAGAAATCGAGATATTGCGTGTTAAATGGTGGAACTGAACGCCGCATTTTGTCTTAAAGCTAAAATATTTTCAAAATAAGGTTTACGTTATGCGTAAGTCAATGAAACAGAGCATATTTCCTTGTATAATAAATTAAAATATATACAAATTTATATTGTGATACATGATATATAGTGCTTAGTATTATTACTTATAAGCTACTTAGAATGTAAGTGTGAGAAATTTTCCTACCAAAATTTCTTGCTTATATTGTACTTCAAAATATGTATGGTGTTATTATTAACACTTTATATATTCATATTATTTAGAAATATCTGACTATATGTATAAGAAACTAAGAATTTTTAGAAAAAGTATAAAAATTTGAGCCCGCTCCTCTTGGAAACCATCTTAGCGCTGTGACCGCTAAGCCATGTGTTCTACTACCGGCTGCGTCGAAATTCTTATACGCTTATTACCACTTACTTTTGTCGTTATTTAAATTTTCATTTTCAATTTCCTAGGTGTGTGAACACTACTTTGAAATGTTAAAAGTAAAACATTTTGGCAACATTATCATTCAATTAATGAAATTAGCCTAGATTTTTTTTTTAGCTTCACGCTGTATCCCGCACACAGCAGGGTAGGCAGAGGGAACCTAGTGTTAAGACACTCCGTTCCCCACTTTCCGCCGAATTCGGAGGCTTTGCGTGTTAAGTGGCGGAACTTAACGCCGCAAGCCTAGATTAGCCTAGATTAACTTATAATAATAGCCGAGGTTATAGGTTGTATTCAATACATCATAATTAGATAGTTTTTCATTGCTCTCTATGTCAATAAAGATCTTTCTTTATCTCAATACAATGTTTTTATTTGGCTGAAAAAAGGATAATTTACAAGATATTATTCGGTTCTGTTTATCTAATACGAAATTCAGATTTGTAATATAGCGTACTTTTTCCCGCATATCAGGGCAGTCAGAGAGAAAATCTCGTGTCAAGACACTCCGTTCTTCAAAGATAAAACATTATTTCATTGGCTCTCCTTAGAAAACCATTTCTAATTTATTTTTTTATAAACTTTTTGACGTATTTTTTCTGCATTTAAACATAAACTATTTTTAAAGTTAAAATAAATAAATGTTTTTTTTTTAAATAAATGTCCATACTATATTTACTTATTTTGTACTAATTGTTAACACACGTTTGTATCAGTGAAAGTGATTGTCTGAAGTACATAGGGGATCGGAAAGAGTCTCCAGCATACCCTTAAGCAAGTGGAATATAAACTTAGAGACACTGCTATGAATATTCTTTTGATTTATATACATTTACGTAAAATAAAATATAATATCAGTGTACGTAAAACTTATAAAACTTATTTTTTTTAGATTCACGCTGCAGGGTAGGCAAAGGAACGCTAGACCGCTCTTTTGCCCCGAGACCAGAGCGAAGTAAATGGAAATATTAAATATTTCCACTCCTGGAGTGGAATCGAACCCACAACCAGCCGTTTTAAAGTCACACTTTATGCCTCTGCGTCACGACAAGTTGCAGTAGCAAATAGAATATAAACTTTGACTGCTTAAATTCAATGCAGTCTGCATTGAATATGATGGGATATAATGTTTTATTATTTACACTTTTAACTTATTACATATTTACCAAAAAATATATATTTGAGTGGTCTATTTTAGCTTTATAACATTTGAAATTACTACTTTCAAATCAATTGTTTTTTTACAAGAAACCAATTTTGAAATGTTTTCAAGATTTGTGTTATAGATTCATATATATATGTGACGGTTGTAGGTACAGTTCCTACTTAGGGGGGTTGTTCTACTTACTATATTGAAATTATTTTCGTTTCCCTGTCTGGAATGTCTAAGCGCGGCGTTGAGCTCCGCCAACGCTTCAACGCACAACGCCTCGACAATCAAGACATAAATATTTCTTATATTTTAAAATGTCGTTTTATTTTAATTAATAAATAATATAATATATTACGTATAAGCTAACACAATTTTCATATTTATAAAACTGAAAAAAGTGTTTATTTTAAAAAGACTTTGAGGGGAATTCATGGGGCTACCCTAAGGTCAGTCTCTATTAATAGCCAACCTTTCCAACGATTAGAAAAGGGACAACCTTTAGAAAATACTATACTACAAAACAAAACGTTGACGACATTATGTAATTAAATTTTGCTTATAAGCTTTCTTAGGCCCTCTTTTCTTAGGTGCCATCGTGACGCAGTGAGACAGTGTCTGACTATAAAACGATTGTTATGGGTTCGATTACCATTCGAGGGAATGATTACTTAGATTTTTATTACATTGTTCAGGTACCATAGACTAATGACGGCGTTTAGTTCCGCCATTCAAAACGCAATGTCTCGATTTCAAGCGGACAGTAGAGGACGGAGTGTCTTAACACTAGGTCTCCTCTGACTACCTCACTTTGCGGAAAAAGTATGAAGTTAAACGAATAAACTTTCCATTTTGTAAGTCCTTCCTACCTGTTCATTATATTAACGAAACACGTGATATTAGAGTCAAACTAATCTATTCTCTATTTCTTAAAGCAAAAAGCCTAATTTTCTCTATAATAATTCGAAAGTAATTATAGCTATATCTGATATAGATTGTACGTTTTGATAATACATTGGGTGCAACGTGAAAATTGTACTATCAATTACTAGGAAATATTTCCGCTCTTCAATTTAGGTTAACTTCTCGTAAACAATAATGAAGAGCTTGTAATTTTTAAAATGTGTATTTTTATCTTCGAGTTTTATTTTTTTTGGTATATTTTCTGTATTTTATTGTATATGGAGAGGCCAATGTAGCGTAGTAGTTAGTATGTGATTGGCAGTAGGTTCGATTCCCACTCATAGAAATGATTATTTTAGAATGTTTTTTTTGTTTCTCCGCTTTGATATGACAAAGCACGATATTGAGTTACGCCATTTAATATGCAATGCCCATTTTTTGGTACAGCTTCACGCTGTATCCCGCTCACAGCAGGGTAGGCATAGGGAACCTAGTGTTAAGATATTTCTAACCCAATTTCCGCCGAATTTGGAGGCATTGCGTGTTAAGTGGCGGAACTTAACGCCGCGCTTTGCCTCGACGCCAAAGCGAAGAAAATGGAAATATTAAATATTTCCACTCCTCGAGTGGGAACTGCGCCACAACTGGCCCCATTTTTTGGTACAGAACGTGCAAAAAGGAGTGTTCTGACACTACGCTTTCCCTAATTACCCTGCTACGCGTTGAAACCGTATAAAAAAAAGAAAGATTATATTAAAATTCGATTCTTTTTTCAAAAGGCGTGAGTAGTATATCTTAAAACGCCACTTGGCCTAATCAGAACATCTCAACACGCAATGTCTCGAAATCACATAATGTCACAGCCATCGCGTGACGTCAAACACTGCCCTACTCAACTACGTTGGTGTTAATTAATTTATTCCCTTAAAAAATATATATTTTTAGTATAAATTATTCTAATTATTTTCAGATATAGAATAATTTCCACGTTAAAGTTAACTTCTTTCTTATTTATTATTTTGAAAAAGATACAATAGAATAGAAGAGAAAAATACTTTATTGCACTCATAGACACAAAACACACAAGAGTGATACATGACTAATTTTAAATGTATTTAAAGGCGGTCCTATTGCTTTAAGATATCTTTTACAGACAACCGTTGGTGACGTATGGACTAATTATAATTAAAAATGGGAAATTATATTTTCATTGGAAAGATTATCTTATACTATTGCATATTTTTAAGGTTGAGACATTTGGTTGTGGGTTCGATTCCCACTCGAGAGAACGGTTATACATAAATCATTCTCATATCTTCGCTCTGGCACCTAATACAAAGCGCGATATTTGCACGCAATGCCCCGATTTACGAGGAGTGTCCTTTACATTAATTCTAATTCTCTTTGATTACTCTGCTACGCGTTAAATAGCGTGAAGCTGAAAAAAAAATAATGTTGTAATATTTCAATTGGGGCCAGTCGTAGCGCAATGGCACTAACATGTGACTGTAAAAGACTGCTTGTGGGTTCAATTCCCACTCGAGCAGGGGAAATATTTAATATTTCAATTTTCTTCGCTCTGGTGTCGAGGCGAAACGGGGCGTTAAGTTCCGCCACTTAACACGCAATGGTTCGACGGAAAAGGGGAAACGGAGTATCTTAAGACTAGGTTTCCTCTGCCTACACTGCTGTGTGCGGGATGCAGCGTGAAGCTAAAAGAAAAATAAGTAAAAAAAGTAAAGAAAATAACTACCTGTGACCACGGACTACTGTAAAGTATATTTATAAATATATTTTCGAATACCAAAAACATACGCAATTAATCCGGTTAAAAATAGTTTCATTTTAAAATGTGCAGTAATTGCTAAAACAAAAGATATATTATTACAAAAAAGAAAAGAATAGAAAAGAAAGAAAGCGTATAGCTAAAAAAATAAGTATCTAACTCATGGCAAAAAACAAGTATGTTTTCATAGTAAAGTTTACATGCAAAATATAATTCGTACACTTAGTCCTAATTAAAAATTTAGTCAAAAAACCGCAATATTTAAAATAAAACGGAACAATCGCATTTAAACAATACAATTTTTGTTAAACACTCTTCGATTCCGACCATAATTGGTAATATGATAACAAAAACAAATATTTACATAGCTTTTATGTTAATATTACGTATTGTTAACAACGCAGGGAGGTTTTGTACCGCAATTGTAGTGGTATATAAAAGCGTACATGTAATGAACACCAATTGTTTATGTAAACTAAATAATATAAATCATTATATTTGGCATATTAATTCGGGGCCAGTCGTGTAAACGAATGAACAGTAGACTGTTAACGACTGGTTGTGGGTTCGATTCCCACTCGAGGAGTGGAAATATTTAATATTTCCATTTCCTTCGCTCTGGTATCAGTTAGTTAGTTAAGTTCCGCCACTTAACACGCAATGCCTCCGAATTTGGCGGAAAGTGGGGAACGGAGTGTCTTAACACTAGGTTCCCTCTACCTAAGCTGATGTGTGCGGGATATAGCGTGAAGATAAAAAAAAGTTAAAAAAATATTTGGCAGATTAATTATTTATTTGTTTTCAAGCATAATTTTATATAGTGCTTCGTCATATTTTTATATAGTGTTTACCATATAGTAGGACAATCAGAGAGAGCGTACTATCAAGTCACTTCTTTCTCTGCTTCTCATGTGATGTCCAAAGAGTATGGCTTAGTTAGAATATGTGAAATTGCAATTATCTTAGTAATTAGTTCAAATTTCTGATTAGACAAAGTGATACAAAAGACATTTCCTACGTAATACGTGTACCGCTAACCTAATAAAACAATGACGTAATCACAAAAAGGTTGTTTGTATATTGATTTGATATTTTTAATATATAATGACTTTTCTCATGAAGTTATATAATTAATTTGATAGTAAAATAATACATGAGGAGTATAAAAACAAAGACGCTTCAGTCCAAAAATGTATTTTTTTAACTGAGTATACGAAATTTGAGAGCCCACAAATGGCTACACTATATTATGAGAGGCAACCTGAAAATCCATCGCGATTCTATAAAAAAAGCACTTAGAAAATAACGCTTACGTGCAAAACAGCTTCGATCCAAAAAATGTTACGAGCAAATACGCCACAGTCACAATCTACCAATCAAAAGTCGTAATTTCAAAATATCTTAGATGGTGAATGTATCATTTTTCGTTGTAAGTCGATTGTGGATAGTGGCTGCCAGCTGTCATACAATGAATATTAACGTGCAAACATGCTTTAGTACAACGTTTAAATGCAAAGACACCTAAGTCCTACAGTATTTCTCAATTTTTATATGCTTACAAAAATAATAGCTTCACGCTATATCCCGCACACAGCAGGGTAGGCAGAGGGAACCTAGTGTTAAGACACTCCGTTCCCCACTTTCCGCCGAATTCGGAGGCATCGCGTGTTTAGTGGCAGAACTTAACGCGTTTGCCTCGACACCAGAGCAAAGAAAATGGAAATATAATTTCCACTCCTCGAGTGGGAATCGAACCTACAACAAGTCGTGTACAGTCACACACAATGAATATTAACGTGCAAACATGCTTTAGTCCAACGTTTAAATGCAAAGACACCTAAGTCCTACAGTATTTCTCAATTTTTATATGCTTACCGTAAAGTTATTTAATTTTAATTAATGTTATATTAATAAAGTATTCCAATAAAAGCACCAACATATAATTCGGGTAGAAATATCGATTTATTACGACACAGAAGAAATTTGCAGTTTACTCGATTTAGGTATTTTGTGACTGAAGTGCCTTTGCTTTTATACTCCTCACATATGTTTATTATAGAATGTCATCATAGTAAATGGAAATTCATCATATTTTCAACTTAAAATTCTAATTTATTCTTATTTTTTTTTTTAGCTTCACGCTGTATCCCGCACACAGCAGGGTAGGCAGAGGGAACCTAGTGTTAAGACACTCCGTTCCCCACTTTCCGCCGAATTAGGAGGCTTGCGTGTTAAGTGGCGGAACTTAACGCCGCGCTTTACCTCGACACCAGAGCGAAAAAAATGGAAATATAATTTCCACTCCTCGAGTGGGAATCGAACCCACAACCAGTCGTTTACAGTCACACGCTTGTGCCACTGGGCCACGACTGGCCTTATTCTTAAAATCTGAAAATATTCTGAAAATCTGCTAAAACGTAATTACATCACTGTTCTATCAATATCACGTCCATATAATTAGATAATTTCTACCCTATAACTTAAAAATACGCACAGTACTAACTAAATATTTATTTTAGGTAATTTTAAGAACCGCGGACGATTGGGGCAGTACCCGAGATCTGGGCTAGTGGCGGGATAGGAGCACCGTCAGGTTTTTAGTGGGTAAACGGAGGAACGAACCGGAGTCCCACATAACCGCGTCTGGGTCCCCACCCCGGGCGGGTATCCGTAACAGGATTTTCCTGACGAGAAAAAAAAATGTAATTTTAAGAAACAAAGTGACAAAGTTCAAAAATACTTTTTTTAGTAATTCACCCAAAAAAAGAACGATATTAATCCCCAACGTCATATTTAAATTATTAACTGACGTAATTGCTTCGTAGATTAGCGCGGACGAGGCGGAAGGGTTTATTTATAAACAAATTATTTTAAGAGTCACGATATTATTCGTCAAATGAAATGACAAGTGTTTTTAAATGTCAACTTTTAAAATGAAGCTTGAAAAATATTCTGTAGAGGAAATTTTGTGATGGCGTAGTTTAGATGTTTTTAAGTAAGTCTAAATTTAACTGTCACTAGTTAAAATTTAACTGGAAAAAGTTTTGATGTAATATACTAATATTGATAATAATATACTAAGTCGTGGCCCAGTGGCATGAGAGTGTGACTGCAAACGACTGGTTGTGGGTTCGATTCCCACTCGAGGAGTGGACATTATATTTCCTTTTTCTTCGCTCTGGTGTCGAGGTAAAGCGCGGCGTTAAGTTCCGCCAATTAACACGCAAGCCTCCGAATTCGGCAGAAAGTGTGGAACGAGGTGTCTTGACACTAGGTTCCCTTTGCCTATACTGCTGTGTGCGGGATATAGCGTGAAGCTATTTAATTTAATTTTTAAATAAGTCTAAATTTAACTGTCACTAGTTTAAATTTGACTGGAAAAAGTTTTGATGAAATATACTAATATTGATAATAATATACTAATTTATATACTTAAACTTAATTAAGCTTACTTAACTTGCTAATTTATATACCTTAAGAATTAGCTGAAAGTGAGGAACGGAGTGTCTTAATACTACGTTCCCTCTGCCTACCCTGCCGTGTGAGGTATATAGTGTGAAGCTTAATAAAAGCAAAAAAATATAATATATACTAATTTATAAAATTATTGCGTCTAAAATTACACTACTTTTACTTGTCCTTTCTGGAATCTTAGACAAAGCGTAGTGAGTTCTGCCACTTAACGAGTAGCACGAGATATTTGGGCGGTAAGTGAAGAAAGGAGTGTCTTCTCACTAAGTTTTACCTGACGACTCTGTTATGCTTCTCGTAAGTGTGAAGCTGTAATTGACAATTGAAATAGCCATCTAATATTTTTTACTCGTATTTGTCAAAGTTATAATACAAATTAGGCTTCACGCTGTATCCCGTACACAGCAGGGTAGGCCGAGGGAACCTAGTGTTAAGACACTCCGTTCCCCACTTTCGGCCGAATTCGAAGGCTTGCACTTAACAAAGTGGCGGAACTTAACGCTCCGCTTTACCTCGACACCAGAGCGAAGATAATGGAAATATAATTTCCACATCTTGAGTGGGAATCGAACCCACAACCAGTCGTTTACAGTCACATGCTTGTGCCACTTCGCCACGACTGGCTACAATATAAATTAACTTCAATGAACTTTACTTAGGCAGAGAGCTGAATTAAGAAACAGTGAACAAGATTTAATAATGGGTACCTGTCTTTTAGATTCACGCCTTTTTCCGCATAACGGGGTAGTCAGAGATGACTAAGTGTCAAAACACAATGGAGGACTCCATTTTACGCATGTAATCGAGTCATTGCATTTTAAGTGGCGGCCCTTATCAGGTACCTATTTCAAACAAAACGTGAATTTTATTTCAGCTCTATAATATACCTTGAAATAATTGAAAGCAAATTTATAATTTACTTTATAGCAATAATTTTAACCAAAACCTTATAAACATATGTTTGAATATTAATAAATAAATATACATAAAGCCAAAAGGCTATCGTGTCGCAGTGGGAGAGCGTTTGACTTCTACGCGGTTAGTTGTGGGTTCGATTATCTCATACACCCTCATTCAGGCGAACATTCAAATTATTTTCATTTCCCACCTCTGGTGATCAAGGCTAAGCAAGAACGGAGTGACTAAACTCTTTCTGTACTACCTCACTATGCTGAAAAAAAGTTAACTGTTAACCTGAAAAATATGATTAACTAAGCTACTGACTTCCCAACAACTTTACATACACACTAAATAAATACTCAAATACTTTCATAAAACCGTATAAATACTTATAAATATTTATGTATATTTATAAGTATTTATACGATTTTATATATTAAAAACAATAAATTAAGTAGCAAAACGTAAGTAGGAAGAAGCCTATTAGATCATTACATCGTCATAGACGAAGTTCCTGAGCAATAGACGCCGAACTTGGTGTTTGTGAACATAATTACGGCTTTCGCAAGCTGCGATTGGACGAACGCCCCGTGAAATTGGTACACGCTACTTGCAGTGCTTCTACTTAAATTAGTAACTTAATCTTAATATGTATTGTAATTTAATTATAATATAAATATATTGTGTATGTTTAAGTTAGGGTAATGTGGTGCAGTGGGATTGTGTCAGATTGCTGAGGCGATTGGTTGTGGGTTTGATTCTCACTCGGAGAAACTGTAATTAAATTATTATCCTTCTAAGACAAAAGTCTCGAAAGTTAAATTTGAAAACGTAATACAATTAAAAGTCTTATAGGAAAATTTTGTCTATAGGTGTCAGATAGTCTTCAACTGAGTGTATGTAGGAATATATAATAACAAATGCTTACGTTATTAATAAATGCTGTATTATTGAGATTATTGAAATACATTTATCAGTGGATAGGAACATTATCATTTGAAACTTTTCAGTTTATTAACAAAACATAAATTATAACATAATTAAACACTAAACTTTATCTAAAATGAGAAAATTTTCATCTTAACTAAAAATATGAAAATAATTTTACTTAAAATAGTTTCCTCGTGCTGAAATCGAACCCACTACCGTCACGTACATAATTCAACTACATAATATGCTGTCATTGCGCCAATATGACCTTATAATTGACATTAAAATAAAAACAATAGCTAATTAATATATAATTACACATAATGTTCTTAAGTCGAAACACAAAGTTATTATCTTATCCCTTTAGTTCGTAACATGTTGGCAAGTTTGGTTACCACCGATCAAACCTACAAACTAATTTAAGCTATCTTGGCATATTCCGTCCATCCGGATATCCTTACCTTACTTTACCTTACTTTACCTCACTTTACCTTACTTTACCTTACGTTACCTTGTTACTTTGATTTATAACTGCCTGCTTGTATAATCGCATGTGCATCAGTGATGAATATTAATGAATAATCTATGACAGTGATTTATAATATTAGGTTGGTCGGCTTGTTGGGGTTTTCAAGTATTGTATTGTGACTATATATATTAAGTTTTTATTTTAAAGTATTTTTTTTTAATTTCACGCGTTTTTCTGCAGAGAGAACCTAGTGTTAAGACACTCCGTTTTCCACTTTCCACCTAATTCGGAGGCATTGTGTGTTAAGTGGCGGAACTTAACGCCACATTTTAGCTCAACACGAGAACGAAGTAAATGGAAATATTAAATATTTCCACTCTTCGAGTGGGGATCGAAGGCACAACTATTTGTTTACAGTCACACGCTTGTGCCACGGCGCCACGACTGACCTTAAAGTTTTGTTTTAAAGTATTTTTTTAATTTCACGCGTTTTTTCGCACAGTAGTATAGGCACAGAAGGTCTAGTCTCAAGTAACTTCGTCCTCAACTTGCCGTTCCAATCGAAACATTGTGTGTTAAGAGGCGAAAGTTAACTCTGCACTTTGTCCTAGATATCAGAACGGAGAAATGAAAATAATTTTACTATAAGTTCCCCGAATGGGATTCGAATCCGAACCATTGCGTTTACAGGCATTACGTCACGATTATAGAAAGAAATAACTAAAATAAAAAAAAAATGTACAAAATTCTTAACGCTTGAACGACACGACCAAGCGTCCTAATTATAGGTTAATACTTAGTTGTTAGTGTCATAACTTCAGCTGTTAGTGTGAAAATAAGTACTACTTAAATTTGTTGTAGAAAATTTTATAAAAATATACTGCTTACTCTTTAATTAATATATAAATATTAAAGTGTTGTAATTTTCTGATTTTGTAATTAAAAAAAATATATTTATTAATTAAAAACCGACGTGGTTTAGTGGGACAAATCGTTTGACTGTAATCGCCACTAGTTGTGGATTCGATTCCCACACGAAGTAATTTAACTATTTGATTTGTCAACTCTAGTGGAAGAAACTAAGAGAAAGCGCGGAATTGAGATTCGCCACTCAACACGTAATATTTCGAATTCGGGTAAGAAGAGAATGATATATATATATATATATATATATATATATATATATATATATATATATATATATATATATATATATATATATATATATATATATATATTGACGTCTAGCGTCAAATTATTTTTCTGACTATCGTGATCTTCGGAAAAAAGCTTTTACTGCAATTTAATGATTTTCGGAAATTAATTGCAATTTCCGAAAATAATTTCAATTAATATGAAGATAAAGATGTTTTGTGTGTTGATAAATCAGATTTATTTTTCCTTGAACTATGCTTTTTTTGTACTGTTACATATTTTTTAACATGTACGTATGAACGTTTAAACTAGGAAGGATTAAATAATTTATCTACTGAGGTATTATATAAAGGCCACATATGCAGTAAATTTAGTGCTTCATGCTCAACTTTCACCTTGTTTCATGCTACACCGCCCTTGCTCATTCGGAGCTTAAATGACGTAAAATAATTAATTAACCTTTTTTCGCATACCTCCTTATACGGAGAGAATGTATTGTAATTTAAAGACACTCTGTTCTCTTTTTTTTCTCTTGTATTTTATGTTGAGTGGCAGAATTTTCTAAGTTTTTTTTAGTTTCACGCTGTATCCTGCATATAGCAGGGTAGGCAGAAAGAACCTAGTGTTAAAACACTCCGTTCCCCACTTTACGCCGAATTTGGAGGCGTGTTAAGTGGCGGAACATAACGCCGCGCTTTTCCTCAACACCAGAGCAAAGAAAATGGAAATATTAAATATTTCCACACGTCACTGGGAATCGAACCCACAACTAGTCGCTTTATAGTCACTCATTGCGCCTCTGCGCCACGTCTGGTCCCAAGATTTCTCTTATCAAAATCCAAAAATGAAAATAATTTAAATATAAATCACTCTCCCGAGTAACTTCTGAGTTCAAATCGACCGTAGGACCATCATTTTAATTGTTAAAATTTACCCCACTGCCCCTTAACAGTAGTAGCTAAATCATTACTTTAAACAGTAATGTAACTTGCAACTTTATATGCCAATTTAACGCCAACATGGAGCATTTGATATCCACCTAAGTTTATGCGATGCGTGTAGCTTCAAATTTCACTTAGAGTAACATTTTCCTTTCTAATAGAAATATTCTTTGCCCGATTCCACAAATTGCAGTATTGAATTCCACCCTTCGTTTCTTAGAGGAAAGAGGAGAACAAAATTATGTATCATACTTTCTATGGTTAAATTGAAAAAAATATAAGGGCGTCATGGCGCAGTATCTCTCTCTCTCTCTCTCTGATATGTGATGGTTTTGGGTTCAATTCCAAATTAATCAATTGATTACATTTAAGTTAGTTTTATTTCTTCGCTTTGGTGAACAAAGCAAAGCTTGGCGTTAAGGAATGCCACTCAACATTCAACATTCAATGTGAAGGAACAAATTAAAGAGAACCACAAAAAATATTTCTAATATCTACTATTTCAATTCACCGCTCTAGTAAACAAGTCAAACCGTGACTTTGAGGTCAGCAGCTCAACACTTAATGTCTTTAATTCGAAGGAAAAGCGCAGAACGGAGTGTCTTGACACTAATTTCTCTGTGCCTACAGTGACGCAAAACACTTTAATTACGAATACATTAAAAAAATCCAAAAAAATCCGTAATTAATTTAAAATTTCATCTTAAAAATGATGTTAACATATTAATTGCTCTATAAACCGTTAAAACATAAATATTATAGGAAGCCCTCGTAGTACAAACCTAATCATGCTTGGGCAACGATTAAATGAATTTCCACTCGATCGAGCTCGGCCTAAGCTCGTTACTTGCATCGCGCGTACGTGACTATTTTTACAGATTTACTTTGGTACAAGTTAAATGAACAGCCGAGCTACTGATTGCTAATGTGGGTAATAGGTGACTTCGTTTACCTAAGGATTCTATTGTTAGTAAATCAAAAGTCTTTAGCGTCTTATGTTTTTGAATATATAGAATTATAGATTTTACTCATACATAATATGCAAATTTATTTTTGGATGGCCCATATAAGGTAAAGTTATCATGTATAGGTATGGTAGGAGAATAGAATCTGACTATGAATGACATTGATAATTATTTTAATTTCCTCTCAGGGAAATTATATCCCCTGTATTCCGCTCTCAGGGTGTGCAGAGGGAACCTAGTGCTAAGGCACTTTATTCCTAACTTTCCACTGTATTGCGGAGGCATTGCGTGTTAAGTGGCGGAACTTAACACTTTACCGACACCAGAGGGGAAAAAATGGAAATAACAAATATTTTTACCCCTCGAGTGGGAATCGAATCCACAACCAGTCGCTTTACAGTCACGACTGGCCCCTAATGATTACATATATTAAAATTCTTATATTTCTCCATCTTAGTAGGATAAAGTGCGGTATTAAATTTCGCCACACAACGTACAATGCCGCCGCCCAAATTGAATAACTTGGAGAAAGGGGTGTCAGAACACTAGGTTTCCACTGTTTAACCCACTATGTGCAAAAAAGACTAAAAGTTTATATAATGATTAGTATACTTGTCTGTTTATTAACAAATCTTACTATTAGTTTATTTATTTATGCTACGATATTTGTTCAAAGATGCCTATATCCTTTTTGTTTATAAAATATAAAATAATGTTAAACTTTAAAATTATGTTTTCAATTGGACATTCACAACTGCACTATTACTGCCTTACCCTCTTTCTAGGTTCCGATAGTATAAATGGAGGCAAATCGGAAAGCGATTTGCTTACTAGATTGCGATTATGGTCACTCGGACAATCTCATTGGCTGTGGTTTTCTCAACTCGTCGCTTTCATTGTTAGTGGTGTAGACAAAGATCTCGACTTATTTTGATAACTGCTTTAGAAGATATAAAATTATTTTAAATGTACTTTTATAAAATAACTCAAATCGTGGCTCAGTGAAGAATAGCTGTTCATAAACTCGATTATTTTGGGTTCAAATCCTGAATTCGAATTCTGGGGAATAATTATTTTTCAAATAAATGATTATAATTAGAATAAAATATTATGTCCTATTAATAAGAGTATATTTAATATAAATTTACAACAAGTATACATTTTTTTTTACTTTCAAATTAGTTTTTTCACTTTGCCACTTTCAATTTTTTCTTTTATAAAAGCCTATAATATATAAAGGGGTAGAAGATACTTCTACCCCTTTATAATCTATATACTTTAATATTATTATATTAAACAGAAGCGACGCAATGTCCCTTATTAAGAATTTTGCCCTTTCCTTTATTTGCCACCTTGTTTACAAACCTTAAAGCGGTACCAGTAATTCAGACTTTTGTCTTCAAAAAGGTTATCCGATATGGTTCGTGCCATTAGGGTTGTCCTTCTAGGAACATATCTATCTACACTTAGCGATGACCGCTAGTCATTGGTTGATAAGTGAATAAGATTTTTTTGTTTATGATAATACACTTAATTTAATGTTAATTATATATGAAGGGAGTAGAAAACATATAACTAACTTTTTAACAATAATGTAATAGAAAAGTATTAAATTTATAAAATAAATATAACGCAGATTCTAACGTTTGAAAATCATTATATATATATTAATATATGAAAAAATACTTTGAACATTTTTAAGAAAAATGTGCGGAAGGAAGAGTTTAAAATTTCATATAGCTAAAAGATTTATTATATTCAATTTACCTACTATTAAATATAAATGTTCTTTGCACTTCATCTTTATCAGAAATATTATTCATTAATAATATTCATAAAACGATTGTTTTAAAAATATTTTAGTATATTTAATATATCGTTATATATTAAACATACTAAAACATTTTTAAAACAATGGTTTATATAATGCGATACACAAGTTACTATGACAACGTATACGCGTCCAAACGCCTAGCATCAACGAATACACAACCCTGAATATTCTGTATTTTTCAACAAGTTTTTTTAGCTTCACGCTGTATTCCGCGCCAGCAGGGTAGGCAGAGGAAACCTAGTGTTAAGACACTCCGTACCCCATTTTCCGCCGAATTCGGAGGCATTGCGTGTTAAGTGGCGGAACTTAACGCCGCGCTTTACCTCGACACCAGAACGAAGAAAATGGAAATATTATATATTTCCACTCCTCGAGCGGGAATCGAACCCACAACCAGTCGTTTACAGTCACACGCTTGTGCCACTGGGCCACAACTGTGTACTTTATTTCTAAACAAAAAAAACATTAATAAATTACAAATTTCATCACGAACATGTATAACTATGCCAGGCAAGGCAACTCCACCTAAAGGAGTCATTATCGACTCACAACTATTACTGGGTCCATTCGCTATCGCCCAAGATTGATGGGCAGCGGCTTTCACGAGGCCATTTCATTCACTCCAAGATACAAATGGCGGACGTGTTCCGCAAAACGGATTGGCTGTAAGGACTTATTGGCTTCTTAAACATTCTGTTAATAGCACGCATCGTACCGTTGCACGCAAGTTAAAACGTTTTACAAGTGTTTTATACTGCGTGTCAAGTTTTATGGGGGTATTTAAGGAGGTGTCTAAGGTAATTTTGTTTTAATGTTCGATTTGGATGTATGGTTCCGTTTTTGAGTTTAGTTTAGTGTGTTTATTTACTTATATGTATTTATTAATTTATTGTTGTAATTTTAATATTTTTTCAGTAGTGATATTTTTTTTTTGAGAAATAAATATCTCAGTAGTGATGTGAAGGCAGACTGATGGATTCTTTCAGTTGATTCTGATAGAGTAATCAATATTAAAATGTAAAATGAAAGTAAATTATTATCCGTTAATAATAAGAAAAACAAATAAATACGTATACTCGTATTCAAGTACTGTATATTTAAAAATCTCTAATTTTTGCATTAAATCAAATTGAATCAATATAATCATTTAATCTTCAATTTGTGAATGATAAATATATTTAGGAACTAAAATAGACACTTATTTCAGAAATAATATAAATGGGTACTTTTATTATAAATGGGAATGTCTGTCTGTTTGTCTGTCCGATTAATTTACTGGTACAAACTCTAAAGAGTTGAAATAAAGGATGAAAGTTTATATGAAAAAAAACACCACTTGACAGATTGTAATGAATTTTGGCATAAATATAGTTGATAATCCAAGGTACAAAATAAGTTACTTTATTTTTCAAAAATCAACCCCTCCATTACCATCCTTCCTTCCTCCTTCTGTCCTACATTCCCAAGGCTGGCAACGCATACATAACTTGAATGTTGTGGATGTCTATGGGCGAAGGTAACCACTTAACACCAGCTGGGCCTTCAGCTCGTTAGCCTCCTTTATTCCATAAAAAAAATGCTGTGCTATCTTAAGCAATTACGGATACTATCACGTTTTTGCATAAGTCGAATCAATTTCTTAAAAAAAATGTCAAACTGGTTCAAAAAACGGTGTTAGTTTTGAACATTACACACAAAATATTTCTTCTACTAATGAAAAATGGAAAACAGAGTAATTTCACCTTACAATTTATTGTAAAATTATTCTGTGCTTACTTCGTAAATACGACTGATGCCTAAAAATAAGAAAACAAGTTCTTTAATTTTTCAACTTTAGAGTTTCCAGAATAATAAATGCTTTCTATTGTCAGCAGCTTTCAACAACAGGCGAACTATAATAAAATTCAAAAAGGTTTTTAATTATAACACCCTTCGTTCGTCATTGCTTTGAGTTGAGATGAGAAAGGCGATCGATGATTTTCTCTTTCCCTTCGTCTTGTCTTAATGATTTTCAAATTTTCATAAAGTAATTGTCAGCTACATTCAAAAATTTCTTTTGTTAGGGAATATATTTTATTATATTTTTTTTATTTATATGAATCCTCACGAAAAAATATACTTAAATTATTTTAAAAAAGTCAGGGCGTTAAATGCAATGTTTCAAATTGCTTATAGTTCTTGCTTGAAATATCTCGAATTGAAAAATGGAAATATAAAGAACAGAGGGTGTTGACTCTCCGTTTTTTCTGACTATCATCTAAGAAACTAAGTAGTTTTTTTCCTTACAAACTAAAGACATTTCAATCTCTTTTACCGGTATGGTAAAAAACAAATATTTTCCCAAAATACTGACTATTATTATTATTTCTTCACCCTGTATTTCGCACCTAGCAGATTACACAGAGGGAACTTAATGTTAAGGCACTTCGTTTCCCACTTTCCGCTGAATCGCGTGTTGAGTTGCGTAACTCAACGCCGTGCTTTACCTCGACACCTCGAAATGAAATATTAAATATTTCAATTCCTCGAGTAGGAATCGAACCCACAACTAGTCGCATTTACAGTCACACTTTGTGCCCCCGCGCTTCGACTGGTCTCACTAATTATTTACCATTAATATAATATGAATCTATAGCTAATTATTAAAAATCACAGCTAACAAGTTACCTCATTTTACCTAAAAGATACGATGTAAAGTTAAGAAGTGAGGTTTAAATATTATTTGGGAAAAATGGTCCATGATTTATGTCATAAGTTTATAAAATGTTAAATGAATTTTGTTAATACTTTTCTGTTCGGGATTCTTTGGAAAACAATTTAACTTTACAATTGTTTCTTACGTATGAAAACGATCTACATATATAAACATACGTACATATATACTTACTACCTGCTTGTTTAAAATATGTCGTCATTTATCTTTGTAAGTCACAAAAATTATATGCTATTTAAAAGTCTTTGGGCATTTATTAAGTGACTTACATTCAGACTAACAAATAAAAAACGCTTAAACTACTGTACGCTAAAAGTTTAAAATTGACATGTAGGTTCTTTAGAGATAGTATAGGGGGATCATAATGACAAAATTAACTCGATTTTTTTACAAGAAAAGTTGAAAATGATATTTTCAGTTTGGGTGACAGTCAACAAGTGACAGTAAATGGTTTAGCGGTCAGAGCACTTGGACAGTTTTCAAGAGGCGCGGGTTTGAATCCCGCTGGGTTGAAATTTGACAGTCCACATTTTGAAATACAACATTACCGTACTAGAGTGATGACATGAAAATAAATTAAAAAAAAAGACTTCTCCTGGTGATATACCCAATATTTGCACCACATTACCCTCACTAAAAAGCTAATTTGCTTATACAATCAACTAAACGTAATAAAAACCACTTTGCTTCAGTACAAAATGAAAGCAATAACACTATATGCAGGTTATAACCGATTACCAGTATTACTAAACAGTGTAAACACGGAAATGCCTATATCTGATTACATGCGAGTTAGCAACAAGCCGGCCGCATCGTAACAAACTTAGTTAGCTGTTTCACTCGCAAAATCATAGCTAGCTTTACATATTTTGCATTGTTAGTGCAAATATTGATATGATAGTTTATTGTGGAATTATTGATGAAAAAAGCAGTTCGACATAGCGAGGTAGCAGAGAAGAGCTAGTGGCAAGACACTCCGTCCTTCATTTTGCGCCTGAAATCGAGATATGGCATACTGAGACTCATTGGTTTTGTCTGTGGTGTCAGAAAAATGAACGTTTCAATATGACCATTCCCTCGAGTGGGAATCGAACCCATAATCGTCGCGTTTACAGTCAGACGCGGTCCCACTGTACCATGATGGCCTCAACTTTTTATTTGTTTTGTTTTTTGCTTCACGCCATATCCCGCACACAGCTGGGTAGGCAGAGGGAACATAGTGTTCAGACACTCCGTTCCCCGCTTTCCGCCGAACTTGGAGGCATTGCGTGTTAAAGTTCTGATACCAGAGGGAAGGCATTGGAAATATTCAATATTTCCACTCTTCGAGTGGGAATCGAACCCACAACCAGTCATTTACAGTCACACGTTCGTGCCACTGCGCCACGACTGACCCCAAGTTTTTTTTTGTAAACTTTTAATTCGATATATTACTTGTTTTATATTCAGATACACTGCATTCATGAAAAAAAGATAAAAATATTGTATTAAAAATCATAATTTTACGACAAACAGAAGACGTGAAGATGTATGGTGGTGGTGGCTGACTAAGATAGATTAATTTAGTTACGAATAAATTAAATAATAAATATACGAATACACCTCCAAGGCCTATAGTTTTTAATAGAAAAAAAATATATAAATCAGTATTGATTTCTTAATTTGTAAAAATTCAAACAATATAACGGAGGATATTGACATATTGACACTTTTTCTGTCTACTTATAACCTTTATGCTATTCTACATTTCAAATGAAACAAACATGGCCTCGGTAGCGCAGTAGGCAGCGCGTAAGTCTCATAATCTTAAGGTCGTGAGTTCGATCCTCACCCGGGGCAATATTTTTAAAAAATATCCTTAAAATTGTAGTAAGAAAAGAATGGAATTATTTATGCTATTCTAAATATGGTAATGCTTAAATTTTTATTTATGAAAATTATTTATATCATGTACTTTTTTGTATTTGTACTGTTAGATTCTATAATAATCATTGAGCATCAAAATCACACGTTGAGCTGTTCGACATCTAAACAGCTTCTGAAAGTAAACACTTTCTTATTATTTTTTTTTGGCAATTATTATTTTTAACTCATGGACTGACAAAGTCTAAATGCGGCGTTAAGTTCCACCATTCAAAATACAATGTCTCGAATTCGGGGGGAAAGGGCTTGAAAAACAATTAAGAATATCTTTTTCTTCGACAATAATTCCATAAACAAATGCAAATAGACCAACCAATGCAAGCAACCTCCTTCTATCACCTACAACTTTATGACCCATAAAATCTAATGTGTCTCTACAAGAGATACTCGCTCGTAGCTAGCAAAGAAAATAATAGATTAGGAATCTGTCTGATTATGCAGCGTTTAAATTACCGATACCGAATTAATACGGAAGCAGCTGCGGGTAATGTTCATTACCACAGAGTAATGTTGTTTAGAGAGTCATTTCAAATCCATACTTATATTATAAATGCAAAAATCTGTGTGTTTGTCTGTAGGCAGTAGAAACTATATTAACCGGACTAATTGCTGTCATTGGGCATCAGGATATCTATCTTCACACAAACCGGCTGCATATGTAGTAGGTACATAATGTTAAATATTTATCAAAAATAATCGTGGCCAGTCGTGGCCCAGTGGCACAAGTGTGTGACTGTAAACGACTGGTTGTGGGTTCGGTTCCCACTCGAGGGGTGGAAATATTTAATATTTGCATATTGTTCGCTCTGGTGTCAAGGCAAAGCGCAGCGTTAAGTTCCGCCACTTAACACGCAATGCCTCCGAATTCGGCGGAACGTGGGGAACGGAGTATCTTAACACTACGTTTCCTCTGCTTACCCTGTTGTGTGCATACAGCGTGAAGCCATTATAATATAACATTAAATGATTAATTATTAAATATTCTTCAAATGTTTTCTTTCATAGCAAGGTAGGCAGAGATAACCTTGTTTCTTAACATTCCATTGTTTATTACGTGTGGAGTGGAATTCAACTCTGTGCTTTGTCTTACTCACCAAAACGGAGAATGTTAAAGAATTGTGCCAGTCCGTAACGCAAATTTTATGAAATTTATTTGAGTGATTTAAATAAAAACGTAAATGTTTATCGTATATGCAAGCATAAAATATAGACTATAAGCGCGATTGATTGAGGTTCGATATCCGCGAGGGGTAAAATTAAAATGATTTTGTTTCTTCCGCTCTGGTTAAAAGGCGACAAAAAATAACCGCGGCGTTGAGTTCCGCCACTCAAAACGCATGTGTCTGAGCATGTGTGTAATGTTAACGGAAAGTGGAGGACGGAATGTCTTAACACTATGTTCTCTCTCCCTCCCCTAAAAAATATAAAAAACTTAAAATAAATCTATATCTTAATTTAAATTAAACCAACCCAGTCATCTTTACCAGAAAACCTCAGCTGTCTCGCCAAGCATTTGCGAATAGGGATAAAGAAAGCCAATAAAAGAATAGTACATTTTTTATAGCTTCCGTTATTACCAATCAATTGCTTATCCTATTGTCATGTTTACAATACTATCTGCGTTATATTCGACTAGGTTTATTATGTAATTAACTGGAACGTTTCTAATAAAACAACAGCGAGTAAAACTTTTATAGTGTATCTTCATACAAATACAGTTGCTTTTGTTTTTCGCACGTTAATATATATATTTTTTATATTGAGTAGGATTTTCAGTGCTTTTGAAATTAACTGTTATGATAAAAAAATAATTCATAGGTCCAAATTTCAAATATCGGGGATTTTTACTATATTTTTTTAATATTAATTTTGGTTAGGTTAATCACGTTTTCACTGCATAGCAACTGCCCAGTTGGGGAGAACCTTATGTCAAAATATTCCACTCCGCTGAATGGTGCCGCCCTTTGTCTGTTTTAACAGAGAAAAAAATGAAAATAATTTATTTATGAACTTTACTTCAAGTGAGAATCTAACCCAAAACCAATCGCGGCTACAGTCAGTCGCTGTCCCACCGCGTCACCATGGGCTCAAAATACTGATATGGGTTCTTTGTCTCGAATATGGTATTGAAATAGATTAAGTGTAAAAAAATAGTGTCTCTAGTCTTCACTGCGTAGACCTATATTATAGCTATCTCATGTGAACATAATAAAATAATAAAAAAGGTGTATATAAAAAATATTAAAAATAAAGATATCAGAAATTTGAATACAATATCCGTTTAAGCGATTAATTACTAATAAATCGTATATTTAGGACAAAAAGTACATATACTATTTTAAAAAAGTTCTTCTACAAATAGTTTGAGAGAAGCGAGAATGTGTTTTATTCTAATATAACGTAATGTTTTAGTATATTATGTATTTTTACATACAGCAACTCAGAGGCCTCGGTAGCGCAGTAGGCAGCGCGTAAGTCTCATAATCTTAAGGTCGTGAGTTCGATCCTCACCCGGAGCATTATTTTATATATTTTTTTAGAAATTTATGTACGTTATTTTTAATTTTTCTTTTTTGTAGTAGAAGCATTTTAAGTTAATAGTTATTTTTTTCAGCTTTGTACATTATACCGCAGTGTCAAGACAATCTGTTCTCAGTTTGAGAATTTGTTTTATTTTCGTTTTTGTGTTTTACTCGTATGCATATCTCAATTGTTAAGTAAAAAGAATAGAAGGTAGAAAAGTTAGTTAAATTATTTTACTATCCATAGAAATAAAAAATATCAAGGTGTAGTGGAACTGCGTCTGACTTTAATTATATTGGTTGTGGACTCCTTTCCTACTCAGAGGAATCATAACTTATTTTTTTTTTCATTTTAACGCGGAATATATCAATTTGACTGAATAGAATGTATGAACGAAGCTTATGATAATCAGATTATAATTCATAAATGTATAATACGTATGTATATTAAACATCAAATAAAGTACATCCTCAACTACTTGTCTAATTTTTTTAATTTATTGATTGTTACAATAATATTATATATAACATTTTGATGTTTTTGAGTACTTTTTTATATAGTACGTATATAATACAGATTAGAACGGAGTGTTCTGACACTAGGACCTCTTTCTCTACCCTGCTACGTGAAAAAAGTGTGAAGCTGAAGACATTGTACCTTTGTATAAGCTCTTCTCCATAAATGTTTTTTTTAGCTTCACGCTTTATCCCGCACACAGCAGGGTAGGCAGAGAGAACCTAGTGTTAAGACACTCTGTTCCCCACTTTATAAATGTTATCGCTTTCGTTAAAATAAAAAACTTATACCGGGTTTCCATTAAGTAGCGGTTATTACATATACTTTGCACTTATCAAATTAATATATAGTACCCAAAAAATTACATCAAACCCCTAAGAAGAAAATCATAAAACGTTTTGTTTCACAACAAAAGCTACTCTATGACTTAAAGTACGGTTCGGAGGCTCTTCCAGCAAGGATCCTTGACTTGGGCCTGCGGTACGTACCGGGTTAATTCGGTCATCGCTTCAAGTACAAAGTATAGATACCAATTATACGCCTTTGTTTGCTACCAACGTTATGTTAATTGACCCTGTAGGGTAAGAGTTTGGAAATGAAATGTGAATATTGAACGTTTTGCCTTTAAATTGTTTGTTTATGTATGTATATAGTTTTATGCCTTTCCCGTTTAGCTGAATAAAATGAAAAAAATATAGAGTTAATACACTCATCAATACAGTGGCGTGTTTAGTGGCGTTAAGTTCCGCCACTTAACACGCAATGCCTCCGAATTCGGCGGAAAGTGGGGAACGGAGTGTCTTGACACTAGGTTCCTTTTGTCTACCATGCGGTGTGCGGGATACAGCGTGAAGCTATAAAAATAAATCAATACAGTTCTCCAATTTTAACAAAAAATCAGGATATTGTTTTTATGGTGATATTTAATGCAGCGTTTTGTCTTGTTAACGAGGGCGGAGACATGGTTTTTTTTTTAGCCTCACGCTGTATTCCGCATACAGCAGGATAAGCAGAGGGAACTTAGTGTTAAGACACTCCGTTCCCCACTTTCCGCCAAATTCGGAGGCATTGCGTGTTAAGTGGTGGAACTTAACGCCGTGCCTAGCCCCGACCCCAGAGCGAAGAAAATGGAAATATTAAATACTCCTCGAGTGGAAATCGAACCCACAACCAGTCGTTTATAGTCACACGCTAGTACCACTGCGCCACGACTGGCCCCAGACATGAAAATATTTAAATTACAATCGTCACCAAGTAGAAATCGAACTCACACCCAGTCGTGATTACTACCTGAAGTCATCCCACTGAGCCATAGACGATGGCTTTTATATATGTACGAGTATAGTATATAGATTTTTATTTGTTTGTATGTAATATGAGGTATAAGATTATTGGGAATAAGTAAAATTAATTTTACCATATTGTAACTCTTTGTAGAGTAAGTCTCGCGTTATTTTACAATTTTATTTTTATTTTGAATGAAGAGATGAAAATAATATAACTAATCATCCTAAATCTATTAACATTATAATGTAAATTAGTATTCAGGCTATCGTGTCGTACTGTTACATTGTTTGACTGTATATGTTGGTTGTAAATTTCAATTCGCAATCGGCAATGCTTATATTTAAATTATCATAATTTTTCGGATCTGGTAAGAGGACAAAGTGCGGCGTTGAATTCCGCCACTCAATATGTTATGTAATAAGCGTGGCCAGTCGTGGCCCAGTGGCACAAGCGTGTGACTGTAAACGACTGGTTGTGGGTTCGATTCCCACTCGAGGAGTGGAAATATTTAATATTTCCATTTTCTTCGCTCTGGTGTCGAGGTAAAGCGCGGCGTTAAGTTCCGCCACTTAACACGCAATGCCTCCGAATTCGGCGGAAAGTGGGGAACGGAGTATCTTAATACTAGGTTCCCTCTGCCTACCCTGCTGTGTGCGGGATACAGCGTGAAGCTAAAAAAAAAAAAAAAAAAAATATGTTATCACAGGGTCTTGACATTAAAATTCCTACCTTACCTTCCTATGCTAGTAAAATCTAAAAGAAATACAATAAAATAAATAAAAATACCATTAAAATTCGACCTATATTTAGAATAAGACTTCCATTTGAAATTAGAAGGTCATAAACACAGCTTAGACATAAGTAGTGCTAAGCCGAGATTAGTCTGGATAAGGGACATCAATTTACTATAGTAATTAAGATAAGACACGTACGGGAAGAATCGGAAAGGGGACATATCAATTACTCCTACAAGCCGTTCGTTTCATTTGATCTTTGTAAAGAGTTTGCTAAGTGTAAAGTGCTTTATTTTATTTATCAAATTAATTTTATAGTAAGTAAAAGGATTGTTTATGTTTAAATGTACTGTAGTAAAGTGGGAGTTGTGAGTTCGATTCCCACTTCAGGAGCGGAAATATTTAATATTTCTATTTTCTTCGTTCTGGTGACGAGGTAAAGCACGGCGAAAGTTCCGCCACTTAACACGCAATGCCTCCGAATTTGGCGGAAAGTGGGGAACGGAGTGTCTTTACACTACGTTTCCTCTACCTACCCTGCTGTGTGCGGGATACAGCGTGAAGGTAAAAAAAAGAAAAAAATATATACTAAAATATTAAGTAAACTGACGATGTAGTGTATATAACGTTTTTTAACGCTTATATAAAATTGATTTGCCCTTTTTGGTATCAAATTTAATTTTTCCAAACATTTATTTTATGGTTAGTCATAATTTTTATGAATTTGAAGCTATATTTTGTAAAAATATTATATTATTAACTGTATGACTGAAAAACTACGGAGATATAAAGATATTAGGAATAGACAATTGGAGTGTAGGTTTCTTGCAAAACGTAGGACGGCACTTAGGGACCAATTTGAAAATAAAATTGTGTGGGGAAATTTTTTAGGAGTAAAAAAGAAGATTTTACACAAATTACTTTGCGCCCACGAAGACAATCTGCTTGAGTAATAAATATTTTAATACAAGTGTTATAATTTTTTAGATATAATAATTATAGTGAAACGAGACAACAAATAATGCTAATAAATGAACACAACATTTAAAGTAGACTTACTTATAACTAGTTTCTCTGTGAAATTTGAAAGGGATACAAATATTTATCATTACTTGCTTCTTATGATACATGTGTAAAAGTAATGGCTATTGCTTTGCTTCCCAGTTGTGTTAAATTAATATTTTTATTAAAATGCGCATGTTTATAAAAAAATATATATATTTTTACAGTTTCGATAAATAGAGTGTTATTGAGTTTCGACATTAGAAACGTTACAGTTTGGATGGATAAAGGATTATTGAATTTTTTTATCAGAAGCTTTAAATATTCTTTTTCTTTCTGCATAATAAGATAAAATAAAATCATTCATATAGCAAAGAGGGACTGGTGTGCACATTTTTTTTTTTTTAGCTTCATGCTGTATCCCGCACACAGCAGGGTAGGCAGAGGGAACCTAGTATTAAGATACTCCGTTCCCCACTTTCCGCCGAATTCGGAGGCATTGCGTGTTAAGTGGCGAAACTTAACGCCGCGCTTTACCTCGACACCAGAGCAAAGAAAATGGAAATATTAAATATTTCCACTCCTCGAGTGGGAATCGAACCCACAACCAGTCGTTTACAGTCACACGCTTGTGCCACTGGGCCACTGGCCACAATTGTGTTTTTAAAATTTTATTGTTTTGCCTCTACTGTCTTTTAATTAAAATTTATAAAGAATTTTTTTTAAATTGAAAATTATTTAATATATAACAATGTTTATATTCAATTATAAAAATAAATAACAAAGTGTTTACTCGACGTAGCAATTTCGTAGCGTCTCGTAGCACTTTACTAAGAGTACGATGACATGACATCGCAAATGCAAGAAGTAATACCTGTTAGCAACAAAGTAAGCTGTCCTTATTGACTTAATCCAACGTTACTTTCTTGTTACTTTTTGTATGTCGACTGAGGACTTACTTGAGTGTTTTATTTTATATATTTTTTCAATCTAATATATTTTTTTATATTATATTATATTAGCTTCACGCTGTATCCCGCACACAGCAGGGTAGGCAGAGGGAACCTAGTGTTAAGACACTCCGTTCCCCACTTTCCGCCGAATTCGGAGGCATTGCGTGTTAAGTGGCGAAACTTAACGCCGCGCTTTACCTCGACACCAGAGCAAAGAAAATGGAAATATTAAATATTTCCACTCCTCGAGTGGGAATCGAACACACAACCAGTTGTTTACAGTCACACGCTTGTGCCACTGGGCCACTGGCCACAATTGTGTTTTTAAAATTTTATTGTTTTACCTCTACTGTCTTTTAATTAAAATTTATAAAGAATTTTTTTTAAATTGAAAATTATTTATTATATAACAATGTTTATATTCGATTATATACATAAATAACAAAGTGTTTACTCGACGTAGCAATTTCGTAGCGTCTCGTAGCACTTTACTAAGAGTACGATGACATGACATCGCAAATGCAAGAAGTAATACCTGTTAGCAACAAAGTAAGCTGTCCTTATTGACTTAATCCAACGTTACTTTCTTGTTACTTTTTGTATGTCGACTGGGGACTTACTTGAGTGTTTTACTTTATATATTTTTTCAATCTAATATATTTTTTTATATTATATTATATTAGCTTCACGCTATATCCCGCACACAGCAGGGTAGGCAGAGAGAACCTAGTGTTAAGACACTCCGTTCCCCACTTTCCGCCGAATTCGGAGGCATTGCGTGTTAAGTGGCGGAACTTAACGCCGCGCTTTACCTCGACACCAGAGCGAAGAAAATGGAAATATTAAATATTTCCACTCCTCGAGTGGGAATCGAACCCACAACCAGTCATTTACAGTCACACGCTTGTGCCACGGGGCCATGACTGGCCACATATATTTTTTTCATCTATACTAATATAATAAAGAGGTAAAGTTTGTAACTTTGTTTGTAAGAGTCAATCTTCGGAAATACTGAACCGATCACGATTTTTTTTGCGGGTTGCTAATGTTAAATAATGCTATTTGTGGTAGACATGAGAGTAATTTATGATTAAAATATTGTTAATTAAATAGTATATTTAAATCAATTTCATATAATCAATTGACAAATATACAAATGTTAGTACTATCAGACCTACCGTAATCTATCACCTGCTGGAAAAGTAGATCTGCTGAGAAAAGTCGGTGAGAAACTCAATGGTTGCTCTTTTCGTACATAATCCTACGGTAAGTTCATATTTATCATTACTCTCCGCGAAAGCATCTATTTCACACATTGACGTCCGTATACTTGAACAAAGTAATATCCTCAAATATTGGTAATGTTTTTTATTTAGATTATTATTTATCATTCAAAGTAGTTCTGAAATTATTAAAAATAAATAAATAATACAGTACAGTATAAATATCGTAGCTGTCTGTAAATATCATTAAATATTGAAGGTAATTTAAAATTGCAAATGTTTAAAATGTATTTTTTTTAAAAAACGAATAAGTTAAGAAGTAGAAAATAAATACTTACAAAAATAATTCACGCACTTTATGTTTTTTTTTATGTACATACATTGGATCTGGATACAGGTGCAAATTATCAAACAAACCAGATAACAAAAAGCGGTTGAAAATAGCGTTGCAAGATTTTCTTACATAACTTTTTTATTCATTTAGCTTTACGCTGTATCCCGCACACAGCATGGTAGGCAGAGGGAACCTAGTATTAAGATACTTCGTTCCCCACTAATATATTTTATACATAACTATATATAAAAATGCAAGTAGAAATAATAAAAACATAGAAAAAGACAATAATTCTTATAATAATTAAAACAATAATGTATTTCTCCCAACAGCATTGTATATTAAAGTGAAACTAGAAACTTAATTGATACAACGATGTTCGTTTACATAGTAAATTAATTGATAACAAGTGTTCAGATTTGATCATGTAACACATATATTGGGAAGATATTATAATTTCTACTATAATTTTGTATAATCAATATGTTTCGGAAATTTATTATCTTTAGTGGAGAAAGGAGTGTCATAACACTAGGTTCGCTCTGCCTACCCTGCTGTGTGCGGAATACAGCGTGAAGCTAAAAAAAATAATTATCTATGGTGAGATAAAGTATGGCGTTAAGTTCCGCCGAGATAAAATGTTTCGAATTCAGGAACTAGCGTGGAACGGAGTGTCTTCACTTTAGATTTTCTCTGCCTACCTTGTTATGTGGTAAAAAACGTGAAGTTAAATAATACTTTTACTATATTATAAGTAGAAGCAAGCAAGCTTAGGTACATAGAAAGAAAATCATATGGCAACTAGCGCAAAATATATTTACAAGTCTGTGAGACGTGTGTTAATTAATTAATAAAGTTGTTTTATTACGCAAAGATTGTTTTTACTAAAATAAATTATTATTATATATCACAATTTGTAAGAGTTAATAATAAATTTATAATGTTAAAAAATATATGTACTGTTTTCTTATGATAATTAAAAGTACACTCAATATTGTATAGTAAAAATATTTTTCAATTTTTTTTACCCCACTGAATAAAAATGATAAAAATAAAGGTCCTTATAATAATTAATTAAATAGCTAATATAACCTCTTTTTTAAATATGAAAAATGCATATAAAATTTATATTAGCAAAAAAAAAATTTAAGTATAGGTATATATACATATATTGAAACTGCAACATTATATCTGTCTATATGTAGAAAAAAAAATTAAAAAAGCATTACAAAATCATCAGTACACAGTATCTCCAAAAACTTTTTTCTAAGCAGTATCAGCGTTTAACAAAAGGGTCGGTTTACTTATTTAATGCCATGTTAAGCAGATATCAAGGCCCCAAATAAATAATGTATGACGCTAACATTGTGTTGATTTATTAGACGAGTAAGAAATGTGATAAGTAAATACATCTAGCTGTTTTAGAGCCAAACTGATACTCACAATGTCCCCGTTAAGCAATTTACACGCACAGTCGTGTCGTAGTTCCTATGAATTCCGATAGATGGCGTTGGTTTTAGAATATATTTAATTAATTAATTATATTTTAAATGTATATTTTTTTATTATTATATATTTTGTGTTTATAATATAAATATTATGTCATTTTTATTGATAAAATGATAATTTGCAAATGATAACTTTACTGGACCTGAGTTGTATTTTTCATGTTTCAATGTTTTTATGTTGGTTGTATTGATTAAGATTGGTATAGTACCCGGCAATAAATAATGCACATCGATGCTTAGAATGAAACAGTCGGTCAGTTTCAGTTTCGTAAAGCGCTGTCTTTGTCACTCAGTTGATATGTGACGTTTCTCATTGTTATTATTTTAAGCGACCGAGACAACGCTCTACGAAGTCGAAGCTAACCGACTGTTTCATTCTAAGCATCGATGTGCATTATTTATTGCCGGGTACTATATATTTGTAATTTATGTGATGTAGGCGTTATTCTTTTTCTTGTTCTATGTTTCTTGTGCTCTACGTTATTTTTATTTCAAACTCTTTAAAGCTAAGAACATATTTAATTATAGTGTTTTTATTATTTATTTTTACTTACACTCCTCAATACTAGCAAATAACTCTGATTCCGATAAAAACTATTGATAAACCATTCAGTTTTTGTCATGATGTCCATTTAAAATGTATAACAAGCCAGAAAAGGGACCTAACACTTTTGTTTAGCTAAAATAAAATATACATATTTCCCTCAGACAGAACCTAGTGCCTGAACACTCCTTTCTCCACTTTCCACTTGAAATAGATTTTGCGTGTCGAGTTACAGAAATAAATACCATGCTTTGTATAGCTACTAAAACGAAGAAATAAAAATGGAATAATCATTTCCCTAAATGGCGCTATATTCCCTAAATTCACAACCAAGACTCTCGCCTATTTAATAATAGGCAACATGTATTTTTTTTTAGCTTCACGCTGTATCCCGCACACAGCAGGGTAGGCAGAGGGAACCTAGTGTTAAGATACTCCGTTCCCCACTTTCCGCCGAATTCGGAGGCTTGCGTGTTAAGTGGCCGAACTTAACACCGCGCTTTACCTCGACACCAGAGCGAAGAAAATGGAAATATAATTTCACTCCTCGAGTGGGAATCGAACCCCGAACAACCAGTCGTTTACAGTCACACGCTTGTGCCACTGGGCCACGACTGGCCACACCAATAATATCAGAAGCATAAATTTGTACCCTGAACGGAATTTGAACCCACGACAACCGATTCATATAACCACACTCCAAATCTACCATAACGTTGTTCGTGTAATACTTTATTAATAATTCAACAGTCTTTACGGATATAGCTCATTTCCTGTATCGAGTATATAGCTAATTTGCTAGAGATTAGCGGCGCACCATAAATATAGTGTTAGGTGATTTATTTGTCATCCGGGCGCATTTCCACCCCCGATATTATCTATTGGGATGTTAATCACATTTATTTATTGCGTATAGGCTACCCTCTAAAAACTAATCAGCGCGGCGTTCGGTTAGGTGTTACTGAGATATGTTCATTATTGCTCAATTTTCGATATGGTTATATTAAAATATATAGAATATGTATTTTTTAATGTATTTATTTATGTGTTTATGTTAATGGAACTGTAGATCTTTGGAAAGTTTGAAGTTGAATTGTTATTGATATGTCCAAAGGGTTATATAGGCCGTCTTATGCCTCAATTAAGTAAGACGCATGTCTTAAGGTGTCAAAACTTCAAATTATTAAAAAAAAGGTTAATCAATATCTTAAAAAAAAATATTAAAAAAAGTTTATGGTTTGGAAAAATTGTAATATCATTGTACAAATAATGTTTCTAAAAATATTAAAAAGAAACTTTAAGTTTTTTTGTCTTTTTATACTTAACTGTTGTAATAGTTAACAGTTTTTTTTTTATTTATGGAATATATCTACAGGTAAGTATAAATTGAATTATTAATCCGACCTTTATAATTGTGGAAATTAAATAATTTAAATGTTTAGTAATTCACGAATTAAAGATTTTCTCTGCCTAGCGTCAGTTGTACTATTTTCTATTTTATTCCGCTTCACACATTCTCCGCAGTTGAAGAATCCCGTCAGAAAGATCTTAGTATCAAGACATTTCGTTCTTCCCTTTCTGCCCGAATTTTAAATATTACATGACGATTAGCGGAACTGATTACTTAACGCTTTCAAATTTTAAAATAGGAAAATATATACAAAATTTTAAAAATAAAAGAAATATATTAAACCTTTTTATATATTGAGATAATAAATTCACGTAGTAAGTACGTATGTAGGCACCATAAATTCGCAACGGGTAGCAGTATTTCTGCAGGTTATTCGGTGGCAGATCTTTTAAGCGAAGTTAACTTATGGCCATATAAACCAAACTGAAAAATGTTGCATTTGTGCAGAAGGGCTTGATTTGGTAAATTAAACATTTGAAAATTAAATATTTAAATACTTCAAATATACATATAAATTTACAAAACAATTTAGATCTAGAACTTACGTCACTTCACTCTTAAGAAGGCGATGTCAATTGAATCACTTGGGATTTGGTTTTGAAAATTGATTTTTTTAGTTAGGAAGCGAAAACAGCTTGACAATGAGTATAAATATACATTTCTAGTCCAAAATACTGCTTCAAGCTCCTTTCTTAATACCTGGCTCCTACATACACATTATGACTTCAAAGATTGCTTAAAGTCTTAATAACTAATGCATCTACATAAAAACATACAGGTAAATATAATATAAAAGGTATATTTTCGTGCTGCTTTAAACTGTTACTTAAATGTTATTTTTTTTAGCTTCACGCTGTATCCCGCACACGGCAGGGTACCTAGTGCTAAGACTCCGCACTCTGTTCCCCACGTTCCGCCTAATTCGGAGGCATTGCGTGTTAAGTGGCGGAACTTAACGCCGCGCTTTGCCTTGATACCAGAGCGAGGGAATATTAAATATTTCCTCGTTCACTCCTCGAGTAGGAAATGAACCCACTACCAGTTGTTTACAGACACACGTTCGTGCCACTACGCCACGACTGATCCCAATAATCTGATATTATGACCTTAATTATGGATCGTAGTGACATATCACTATTAATTTGTCTCTTGACATCTTAAACAATACAACGTCATTTAAATACCGTTTTTTGTAACTATTTTGCATTGCTTTCATATCATGCGTCGACTTCAATGACAGATTGCGCTATCTTACAGCGAGTCAGACGTATCGCTTGCATATTGAATGAATGAATGTTGAATGAAACACTGTTTTTAAATATTTTTTTCATTTTGAGTTGCATATATTTCATTTTTTATGTATTTTCTTTTAAAAGTTTAAAAATAACTCTATTACCGACAACACAACGGTAATAACAGTATTACCGACAGAATTTTGACGCAGCTGGTAGTAGGACGCGTGGCTCGGCGCTGAGAGCGCCTTGACGGTATTCAGGAGGCGCGGGTTCGAACCCCGCTGCGTTCAATTTCATACTTTTTCTACAATGTCGTGTTTTAAAATGTCTTTAATACCGTTCATTTTGCTGAAATTCTTAAAAGAAATAATTTTTTAAATAATATATTTTTTCGCAAAACAAAGAAAGGACTACCAGGATTATTGCGGCCATCGTAGCACAGTATGACAACATATGACTGCAAACACGATAATTACGAGTTTGATTCCCACCCGAGGGAATGGTTGTTATTAAATGTGGCAGGGTTAAAACGCGGCGTTAAGTTCAGCCATTCGACACGCAATATCTCAAGTTCAGGCTTAAAATCGAGAACAGAGTGTTTTATAATTATTAAGTTTAAGTTATTTACGTAGTTTTTGACGTTTGTGTGTTAAAGGTTATTACCTAATTAAAGATTTTATAAATGATTCCGCCGAATTCGGAGGCTTGCGTGTTAAGTGGCGGAACTTAACGCCGCGCTTTACCTCGACACCAGAGCGAAGAAAATGGAAATATAATTTCCACTCCTCGAGTGGGAATCGAACCCACAACCAGTCGTTTACAGTCACACTCTTGTGCCACTGGGCCACGACTGGCCACGAATTCGGCGGAAAGTGGGGAACGGAGTGTCTTAACACTAGGTTCCTTCTGCCTACCCTGCTGTGTGCGGGATATAGCGTGAAGCTATTTTATTTATAAATGATAACACACCTTGGGAATGAAATGCTCGCTCCTGGTTATTTCAAAAGTATCACTGTAGCAATAAATCTGTATATCACAATTGCTTTAATAAACAAAGAAGTCCCGCTGAGTTTCTTTTGCTGGGTCTTCTCAGGTCTGAGGCACATTAGAGGTAAACTATTTGACGTTCAAGAAATGAAGCATGTAACTTATTTAAATAAAATTATTTGACTTTGACTTACTTTGACTGTATACTAGGTTCCTCTGCTTATGCCTGCTAAGCGTTAAGCTAAAAAAATGATTACAAACTTATCATACTTAGAAAATAACTTAGTAATATCACGATGGTCATTGATCGATCCTAAATGGAATGAATTATCATAGAAATTCGGCTTCAATAATAGCAATCGATTCTACCCACTTAATTCTCTTTACTTGATAAAAGCTTTTGTAACGATGGGTGATGTTAATTATTTTAATTAATTCTACACTAAATTAAGTAATTACTTGCTCACAGTAAGTACTTCTAAGTAATTTACAGTTTAACTTGTTGTCTAGACGGAGTAATTGTATAAAGAAAGTCTACTATACTACTACTACTACTGTATTTTATTCTTTTTTTTCTTTGTTAGCTTTACGGGTCAGTGGTGGCGCAGTGGCACATACGTGTGACTGTAAATGACTGGTTGTGGGTTCGATCGACCCACTCGAGGAGTGGAAATATTTAATATTTTCGTTTTATTCGCTCTGGTGTCGAGGCAAAGCGCGGCGTTACGTTCAGCCACTTAACACGAAATGGTTCCAGAATTCGACGGAAAGTGGGGAACGGAGTGTCTTAACACTAGATTTCCTCTGCCTACCCTGCTGTGTGAGGGATACAGCGTGAAGCTAAAGGACTCGGCAACTTATTTTTTATATGTAAACAGACTAATCGTATAAAGAAAATCTACTATACTACGACTATATTTTTTTTTCATTTTTAGCTCTACGCTTTTTACAACATATCAGGTTAGTCAGAGAGGACCAAGTATCAAGACATATTCTCCGTTCTTCACTTTTCGAAATCGAGACATTGCATGTTACGTGTGAAGCTCCACGCCCCGCTTTGTCTCAGGTACTAGAGCGGGGAAATGAAAATATTTTAAATATATGTACCTAATTATTACTTCGAGCAGGAATCGAATTCACAACCGATCGTATTTACAGTCAGACGCTGTCTCATTGCACCATGATGCCTTTTATACCTATTAAATAAATTGTCCTTATTCACTGACTGACTGATTTTTACTAAAAGGATTATTTTGTGGTATAGACACCCACTAACACAAGCACTTTTTATGAAAATTCAACCTCTAAGAGGGCGAAATAGGGGTTGAAAGCTAGTATATATTATATAATATTATAAAACTAATAAGAAATGTTAAATTAAGCATAAACAAATCTCATTACAATACTCCCTCAATCCCTGAATGTGAAACCATTACATTACAAGTATTTTGTATAGCGCGACTACTTTATATTTGGCTTTCTGAATTGTTTATTTTAAATATTTATTTCTAAAAACAATTTTATAGTAAACGTAGAACATTTTCTAACAGGGTCTGGGGTTGTGGGTTTGATTTATGTTTAAAAAAAAGTATAAAAAAAGGCATTTAGAAAACGTTTGAAAAATTTTAACGCAGCGGGATTCGAACCCGCGCCTCCTGAATACCGTCCAGGCGCTCTGACCACTGAGCCATGCGTTCTACTACCAGCTGCGTCGAAATTCTTATACCAATAGCCGGGTATTCAGAAAGAACCTAGTATGAACTCCGTCCTCCACTTTCCGACCCATTCGGGATATTGCGTGTGGCGGAATACAACACTGCGCTTTATCATTGATATACGAGCGAAGAAATGAAAATAAATTCAGGTATAACCAAATAGGAATCGAACCCACAACCGTTTAAAGTCAGACGCTGTCTACTGTTGCGCCACGGCGGCCTCTAAATTCAAAAATATTACACAATATTTCTGTTGCAAGTTATACAAAGCATGAGAATCGATTAGAAGGCATGTTTTCTACATGCCATGTAAATTTGGTTGGATAAAAATAATAATATCTGTTTTGTGCTGCATCACGTTTTTTGTATAATAATATTTTTTTAGCTTCACGCTGTATCCCGCACACAGCAGGGTAGGCAGAGGGAACCTAGTGTTAAGACACCCCGTTCCCCATTTTCCGCCAAATTTGGACGCATTGCGTGTTAAGTGGCGAAACTTAACGCCGCGCTTTGCCTCGACACCAGAGCGAAGAAACTTTTCGACCTACATAACTATTGTATAATAATGCATAGTGACAAGAAATACCTTTCCAAGTAATTTGAAGTCATTGCGTAACGGTGTTTAACGCTGAATTTTATTAATCTTTTTTTTAAATATCTTCAAAGTAAATCCTGTATTTTTAAAGTGGAGTATCAAACTTAAGTAGTCGTGTTATACGTAAACAGCATTATATGGGTGAGTGTTAATATTTAGGCAAATTGAAATTTCAGATAGGCTCTGTAACGGTTATAGGGTCGAAAAATGTTGATTGAAAATTAAAAAAAGCTAAGGTGTATGGATATTAAAATATAAAAGCAAAATTAAGTGTTGTTAAACGTAGGGGATTATAATTAAATATATTATTGTAAATATATTTAATAATAAATATGTAAACGTAAGTATTTTAAAGGTTAATAATATATTAAGACATTTTTTTGAGAATAATTGTAAATTCAAAGGTAAGTAAAAATGATTGTAACGATGTAAAAACAATTTTAGTAGGTTTTAGAGTTTTTTAAATAACTTTAAAACTCACGACGAACGCTTAAATGAGAGTTTGATCTACACGAGCTCAAATTTTCACAGTGCATGTTAAATGCACTCGGCTTGGCATTATTTTACATGAAATTATTTTTTATTATATTAAGTAGTTATGTTTGGGGCCAGTCGTGGTGTGGAGGCACAAAGTGTGACTGCAAAGCGATTGGTTGTGGGTTAGATTCCCACTCGAGAAGTGGAAATATTTAATATTTCCATTTTCATCGTTCTGGTGTCGAGGCATAGCGCGACGTTAAGTTTCATCACCTAACACGCAAAGCCTCCGAAAGTGGGGAACAGAGTGTCCTAACACTAGATTCCCTCTGCCTGTGTGCGGGATACAGCGTGAAGCTAAAAAGTAGTTTGTTACGTTAGTTAATACTGCATAATATAGGACGAATATTTAATAAACCGTTGCCTCTCTGTAAAGGGACAGAAATCTAAGAACGAAGTGATATTACAAAGCTTTCCCAAATATAAAAAGGCTTAAAAATAAAAAAGATCAAAACGGATGTCGTACACCCAAAATTATTCGACGTAGAAAGCAAGCAAGTAAAACAAAAAAAATACATGTTCACATTGAGGAGTGTAGGAAGACAATAAGAAAAGATTTTTCGAAATTTTAATGGGAAAAGATAAAAAGAGTTTTAAATTGCTAAAACTAATAGTACCAATGCAGCAATACGGTCTAACTCTTTTATTTTTGAAGAAATGGAAATATTAAATATTTCCACTCCTCGAGTGGGAATCGAACCCACAACCAGTCGTTTACTGTCACACGCTTGTGCCACTGCGCCACGACTGGCTCCTCTAAGTCTTTTATTAATAAAATATAAATAATCTTTTTTTAAACTAAATAAAACGTGAGATCATCGCGGTGTAAAATTTCAAGGACTTAAGACAAAGTGCGAGGTTCAATTCCACCACTCAACATGCAATGTCTTAAGCAATAAAAAATTAGAAAGGAGTATCTTGCCACTACACACGATCTGACTGCCATGCGTCACTATAAGAGGAACAGAGAGATACCCCTTTTTTAAAAAAAAAATAATAGCCCGCAATATGACAATATTCATAAAAAAACAGTCCATAAAGAACTGTCAGTTAATTTTAACTCTCGGAGGTTGTTAACAGCAAAAGTATGTACCTAATATTTGTTGTGAATTCGATTCCCACTCGGTGAAAGGATTATACTTAAATTTTTATAATTTCTTCGTACTAGTACCTGAGACAAATCGCAGCGTTAAGTTCCATCATTCAATTTACAATATCTTTAACTTACAATTTTGAAAGGTAAATGGAGAAAGGCGTGTTTGACAATACACTCTCTCTGACTATCATTTACCATTATAATTAGAAAAGGGTAAAGCCACTTTTTAAAAAAAAATACAATTTACCACAATAAAACCATAGTATTCATGGGAAACCAAACCAAAAAGAACTGTCAGTTAATTTTAACTCTCGGAGGTTGTTAACAGCAACAGGATGTCGTATTTGCCGCCGCCTCCCGTCATCCGGCGCCACTTCCGCTTCCTTTGGAACCTTTCCTATCTCGTGCAACGTTTTAAACGTGGATTCTGGTATTCACTTTGGTATTTTGTTAGCGTTTTAGTTGAGAATCAGTTGGATTTAATTGTTTTATAAATGTCATAAACATTTACAATATCAATTGAATATGATTCTATTTTATAATATTAGATAATGATATTATAAATTTTGCTTAAATTATATAAGTATATTTTTTGTGTATGAAAAGGGACAAACGAGCAGAAAGCACCTAATGGTAAGCGGCTACCTTCAGTCAAGGACATCCACGACATTAGAGGGGTTGCGGATGCGTTACATGCCTTGAGGGTGAAGGCAGAAGAAGTATGAGAGAATAATGGCTAATAGAGTCTTACATGTCATCAAACCGGAACATATTTTTGTTTTCTACGTGATAGTGGTTGCAAGGCATTCGGGGAACGAATATCCTACCCCCAAGTTAATGGGTCACCCGTCTTTCACGAAATACTCCCCAGCAGCGGAGGGAAATAGTATTTCCCGTGGGGGGACGGGTTAAGAATACAATTCCCCCCCGCCGCTGGGTAACGTCCCGTAAAAGGCGGGTAACCCAGTAGCTTGGTGGTAGGAGATTCGTTCTCCGACTGGCTCGCGACCACTATCATGTCAAAGACGAACCGCCAAATATCTCATGATGTGTTCCGGTTCGATGGCATGTAAGCCAGCTCTCCCTATTCCCACCATTCCCATCCTTCCTCCCTCCTTCTGTCCTACATTCCCAAGGCTGGCAACGCATCCATAACTTTAATGTTGTGGATGTCTATGGGCGAAGGTAACCACTTAACACCAGGTGGGCCTTCTGCTCGTTTGCGTCCTTTATTCCATAAAAAAAAAAATCTAATTCCGTCCCCCCCACAATACTATAATTATTTTTTAATATATCTAATACAATGAAATAAGTCTATATTTAAATATAAAAGCTAATTGAAAAATACGACAAAGATGTAAAGATAACGAAATAAATATAAAAACAAATAAGAGTAAAATGGCTGCAGTAGTTAAAGTTTAAAGTATTGTTTAAATCCTAGACTTTTTTCGTTTAGCGAGACTAGTGTTTAATCTGTCTAATAAGTAATTTGTATGTTATTTAAAATATTTTAATTAAAATATACTTAAATTTACCAACTCCCCACAATTTAACTAACCACTAGAAACTCAAACAAATAAAGTAATTCTTAATCTACCTACTTAAACATAATTAGAGGGGTTGCTTATCGTCAACGCCACTCAATACGCTTTGTACAAATGTTTAGACGGAAAGCGGAGAACGGAGTGTCAAGACACTAGGTTCTCTCTAACTATCCAGCTTTTTTTTTTTTTTTTTTTTTTTTTTTATGGAATGAAGGAGGCAAACGAGCAGAAGGCCCACCTGGTGTTAAGTGGTTACCTTCGCCCATAGACATCCACAACATTAGAGTTATGGATGCGTTGCCAGCCTTGGGAATGTAGGACAGAAGGAGGGAGGAAGGATGGGAATGGTGGGAATAGGGAGAGCTGGCTTACATGCCATCGAACCGGAACACATCATAAGATATTTGGCGGTTCGTCTTTGACATGATAGTGGTCGCGAGCCAGTCGGAGAACGAGTCTCCTACCACCAAACTACTGGGTTACCCGCCTTTTACGGGACGCTTACCCAGCGGCGGGGGGGAATTGTATTCTTAACCCGTCCCCCCACGGGGAATCCCCCAGCTAAACAATTAAAAGCGTAAAACTAAAATTTTTTTTTAGCTTCACGTTGTATCCCGCACAAAGCAAAGATCGGCAGAGGGAACCTAGTGTTAAGACACTCCGTTCCCCACTTTCCGCCGAATTGGAGGCATTGCGTGTTAAGTGGCGGAACCTAACACCGCGCTTTGCCTCAACACTAGAGAGAAGAAAATGAAAATATTAAATATTTTCACTCTACGAGTGGGAATCGAAACCACAATCAGTCGGTTTACAGTCACATTTTCTGCCACTGCGCGACAACTGTCCCAAACTAAATATAAGTAGTATACACTATATAATATCATTTAAACGATAATCACAGCTAAAGTGGCAAGCGATCAAACAAGTAGGAATTAAGGACAACATCGGCCGGAACGTTTCAATCAAAGTTCTCGCATGCATTATTCAGGAGGCAACACTCGGCCATAGTAATTGAAATGCGCCAGCCCGGCCGCGGCTCCTCCATGCTAATCGCATTGACACCTAACATAAATCACTAAACACTATCACTATATATAGTGTATTACGATCTATGAGGTCAATATGTGGTTGAATAAACGCGATGGTTGTGGGTTCGATTCCCGCTTGTGGTAAATTTTGTTATTTAACATATTTTGACAGTATTTGAGACCGCTACGGAACAAGTGTTCTAAAATCGCGAGAAACATTTTTTTTCCTCGTTCTACGCATGAGTATGATAATATAATATACATACAGACATTTATTGAATATTCGACTATCGACTATCATTATTTCATGGTTTTGCCTGTCTGCTATATAAATTGCTGTAAATTTTTTAATCATAAAGTTATTAAAAAAATGTCTAAGAGTTAAGGGAACTTTACAAAAATACAATAGTAAAAACTACATTTATTCGATTAAGCTGTTTCTGAGATTAGCGTACACAAACAGACAAACAGAAAAGAAAATTCAAAATAATCGTACTTTGTTCTATTGCATGAACAATTTCGGAGGACGAAGTGTCTTAGGCCAACCTGACTACCCCGCCATGAACAAAAAAACGTGAAACTAACTAAAAAAAATTAACAGACATTCATACTGAACACAATATAACAAAATAAAACCAACTCAATATTATATTGCTACCCATAAACGAAACTAAACAGAAACAGATAGAAAGTTTTCTAATAAATCAGAACTAGCGGTCGGGGTGTAACCGCACTGATAATGACATCATTGGTTGGCTTTAAAGTGATTTATACGAGTCAAGATTACCATCGAGTTTAGTGCATTTCAATTACTGTAGACCTTAAGTGTGATTTGAATAATGGATAGATTTTAATATGAAGTTTTTTACTATGTTAATATGTATGTATGTCAAATTTAAGTTTTACCACGTATCGGACCATGATAACGGAAAGTATCACTACACCCCCCTCTCCCCATCCAAATTCGTTAAACAAAGTTGAAAAGCTGAAACTGAACACAGGCCGTTGTCTTTTCATCGCCAATAGAAATAATAATTCCAATGGGGAGCCCACAACTATCGTGTAATTTTAATATGATTACATGAAATTAAAAATAATATTTTTAAAATTAAAAATAATGTTTTTAAAATTGTGGCCAGTCGTGGCCCAGTGGCACAAGCGTGTGACTGTAAACGACTGGTTGTGGGTTCGATTCCCACTCGAGGAGTGGACATTATATTTCCATTTTCTTCGCTCTGGTGTCGAGGTAAAGCGCGGCGTTAAGTTCCGCCACTTAACACGCAAGCCTCCGAATTCGGCGGAAAGTGGGGAACGGTGTCTTAACACTAGATTCCCTCTGTCTACCCTGCTGTGTCCGGATACAGCGTGAAGCTAAAAAAAAAAAAATTAAAAAACGATAGCCAGAGATGTAGAAATGTCTACTTTATTGCACACAATACCAATATAAAGAGCCATAGAAACAGTTAAACAAATAGAAAAGTGTAAAGTTGATCCTGCTAATAGCAATCTCTGACGGAAAACCTTTAGCAAAACGAGTTTAATCTTAACAAATACGAATAAGCACACAACAGAAATAAATAATGTATTATTAGAAATTAAAGAATAATAATTAAAAGCCAGTCATAAAGGGCACAAAGTGTGCTTGTAAACGCGACTAGTCGTGGGTTCGATTTTCACTCGAGGAGTGGAATAATTAAATATTTCCATTTCGTCGCTTTGCTGCGTTAAGTTCGTTAAGTTCACTAGGTTCCCCCTGAGTAAGCCATGAAGCTAAAAAGAAAAAATAAAACCTAAAAATGGATATAAATATAATATTGGATACATACTAGGATAGGATATGTACGTGTACGATCTGTTCATACACTTCAAAAGAATAAAACTCATTTAAATAGAATTTCACTATTAATATCTGAAATCTACCTAAAATATTTACTTGTGAAGAAATAAAAATTGAAATATAAGCGTTCTCCCAAATGGGAATCGAATCCACTACCATTCAATTCAACCATAGGTCTCCTAAAGTTACTTAAATATTGTAAATTTAAAGAAACATAACTTAATTGTTTCTCTTAAATATTTATTTCTTCACAGAAAATTTTAAGTGTTCAAAATTTCTAACTTTAAAGCAATTAAATTATTATAATCTTTCGAATCGAAAATCTTAACGTACAACATTAGCGTTTGAAGCCAACATTATTGCGATAAGTTTTAAAATTATACAACATTGTCAAAGCTAAATTTTCCGATGGAGACTATAATTTTGAATAATTTATACGATTTTAATACCCCAAAAGTAATCAACATAAAACGCTGGCTTATGTTTTAATGCGGCTTACGAATAAATTGGAATAGGGTGTCAGACTTGCCTAGCTATTTACTATCGTTAATAGACATATACATACGTATTGCGCTTAAAAACCAAAAATGAGCGCATTAAGCGAAAAATAAGCATGCGTAATGACGCTTATTAAGCCAAAAATCAGCTTACTTCGTAAAAGTGTTTATTAGGCAAAAATCAGCTGACGTCACATAAACGTATAAGCGGAAAAATAGTATAAGTCATGAAATATTACATCATGAAAACTCTTATTAAGCGAAAAATAAGTTCATATCACGTTCTTAATTAAAGTACTAACTAAGGACTTAGTTTGAAATTCATATTAAGATTAGGTATTACAAAAACGCATTGACTGATCTAGGAGTGAAAAACATTGTATTCTATTAATATTTTAAATTGTTATTAACACTATTAAAAAGACATTTTTAGAAATCGTATAAAAAATTAAAGGAAGCAGGATTCGAACCCACGCCCGTTGGAAACCATCCAAGCGCTCTGACTCCCAAACTATGTGTCCCGCTGCGTTCACCTTGAAAGCATGGCTGAATGACCGCTGAATGTATCATTTTACCTTTGACCTTTTCAAGTTTATAACCTTTACATAAATGAATGGGGCCAGTAGGACTGGTCGTGGGTTCGATTCGCACTCGAGGAGTGGAAATATTTAATATTTCCATTTTCTTCGCTCTGGTATCGAGGCAAAGCGCGGCGTAAAGTTCCGCCACTTAACACGCAATGCCTCCGAATTCGGTGGGAAAATGGGGTGTCACTGCCTACCCTGCTGTATCCAGGATACAGAGTGAAGCTAAAAAAATAAAGAAAAAAATAAAAATACTTTCCTATTTCGTATAGAAAAAACGTTTTATTTAGTAATGGTTATAACAAAAACCCTCTGTGTTAATTTAAATTTTATTTGCGGGACATTTTTATTTTAAAATTACAGGCGCTTCTCCGATCTGATTAAATAAAATGTAAATTTCGGTTCTTTCGCTCAATACATTATACTTATTACATTATGCTTTATAACTTTCTGCATTTATTTACTTGATATTTTATATCTTATTATGGCTCATTGCCTTAATTTCATTATGGTTAAATGTCTTACTCTATTTGTACATTTTTTATAGCTTCACGCTGTATCCCGCACATGGCAGGGTAGGCAGAGGGAACCTAGTGTTAAGTTCCTCCAGTCCCTACTTTCTGAATTCTGAAGGTATTGCGTGTTAAGTGGTCTAACTTAATGCTGCGCTTGGCCTCGACACCACAGTGAAAAAAACTAAATATTAAATATTTTCACTCCTCGAGTGGGAATCGAACCACAACCAGCCGCTTTACAGTCACACTTTTGTGCCTCTGTGCGACGACTGTCCCTTGGACAATACATAGTTTAATTTCTAAAAACGTAATATTTTTATAAACGTAAGCGAAATATATATACTCCAAAATAAGCAGAATAATGAGTAACTTAGATATTACAAAATATAGAATTTGCTCAGAAAAGTATGATTTAATAAATAATAATATAATAAACATTACATAATACGACCATCATAGTACAGTGGGCCAGCGTCTGACTGCAAACGCAACTGGTTATAGGTTTGATTGCCACGCATTGCAATGATTATATTTGAAAAGGACATTTATATTTGAATAATTTTCGGTTCTTAGCGAAGAAGCGAACCGATTTTCGACCAAAGTTAAGGTTTCGAAGCAAAAAACAGAGAAAATAATATCTTGACACTATAAAAAACAAACGATGACGAGGCTATAATATAATAAGAAACTAAAGAACAGTACATAATAAGTAGCAAAAACCAAAAAAACAAGCCTTTTAAACTCCAAAAATGTAACTAAAAATATCACCCCCTAAACATAAGGCTAACTAATGGAGATTTGTTTTCAAATCATTATTTTGCCTGTCGGAATCAATTTGGCCCATTCCATTACTTTACACGTTAAACTTGTAGGAATTTAATCAAATTACAGCACCGGTATTAGTTTGCTCTCGCGTCAATCGCGTGTTACAATTTACGAAGACTTCGAAGCTAAACAAATTTACAAGTAAACTTTGATATGTTACGAACAATTTCGCTGTGAATTTTGTATAGTTATTTTTCTTTGCGAGCTTAATAGATTGACTTGGAGTAATATGAACGAAAATGTATGTGCTAGGTTTTTAATATATGTATTTAAGTGGTTCCGAGGTACACCGCGGCGTTAAGTTCCGCCACTTAACACGCAATTCCTCCGAATTCGGTGGAAAGTGGGGAACGGAGTGTCTTAACACTAGGTTCCCTCTGCCTACCCTGCTGTGTGCGGGATACAGCGTGAAACTACAAAAAAAAGTAGTTATTGAGGTCATTGTGGTGCAGTGGGACAGAGTCTGGCAGTAAGTTCGATGGTTGTGGATTCTCACTCTGGATTGTTATACTAAAATTTTCAATTCCCCGCTCTGATACCTAAGATAAACCGCGGCGTTGAGTTCCACCATTCAACACGCAATATCTAGATATCAGGCGGAAAGTGGGGGACGGAATATACTGACACTAGATCTTCTCTGTTTTGAAAAAAAGTATTACTGTTTTTCTTAAGTAGATATATTATAAACTAAATCGTAAGTCTTACTTTTGATATAAGCAACATAATGTCACATAAAGTTACATAAAAGAATATAATAAAATCATTTCTAATACAAAAACACATAAGTAATAAAGTTTATTTCTATCTGCTGAATATTCGTCTGTTTGGTTTTTATTACGTTATTTTATTTTAGCTATTCTAGTCAACAAAGACAATAATATAAAGAATAATAATTTAAGCGGACATCGCCCACAAGCATATCTTTTTCTATATTTCATCTTTTTTAACACTATCTCATCTGCTTTTCAATTCTGTAAAGTTATAGTATTTTTTTACTTTACCATCAACTATGATCCGATAATGGAAATACCAAATATTTCTACACCTCGAGTGGGAATCGAACCCACAACCAGTCGATTTACAGTCACACTTTGTGCCTCAGCGCCACGAATGGCCCCAAACGTCTAAACTAAACGTTTGACGACGCTAAATTATTAATTTCTACGTCTAACTTATTGTCGTACAGATTTCAATACATATTTACGTAAATCAATAAAAATAACATAAAAATTGAACAGACTCACCCGGTGATGATTATACTTCCCGCAGTGTTGACCACGTTTCAGCTTCATTACACTTTGCACTTATTACTATACTACACTATTACACGACACTACTCTTTACACAATAGTTTTCTTAAGACTTATCTCCTCGAGCGGACTTTTGATTCAGTTCTTTATTTACGAACCCAATTTTGACATTAGAAAGTAATAATAAATGTCATTTCATCAAATACAATGTAGAAATGTCACAAGTGAATATGTAGGTAGATGAATAATTGTTTGAAATGACTCGTATGTGGGTAATAGCGGGCGAGGAGAAAATGAGTCAACGCCGTACTATATTTTCCTAAACGTATTTGCGTGTGGGCTACGACTAAGATACAGTTACGGTTTTAAAAATAAAATAAATTCTTAAATGTTTTGAATGCAATAAATATACAATTTTATAAAATAAAATACACATGTTAACAGGCCTTCGTGGCGCAGTGGGACAGCATCTGACTGTAAAACGATGATACGGATTCGATTCCCAGTCCGGGAATGGTTATATTTAAATTATCATTTTTCGTTCTGATAACCAAGACAAAGCGTGGAGTGTAGTTTTGTTACTCAACGCAAACAAGGTGTACGCTAGGTTCTCTCTGACTACCCCGCTACGCGTGAAGCTGCAATTTTTCTTATATTTAAACACATTCATTAGTTAGTATATCATTAGTTAGTAGTTTTTTCCGGATATCCGGTGGTTCGGAATGTCAAATCTGAATGTCAAAAAAGAATTTGAATATCACGTTTCCTGCGAATGGGGATCCAACCCATTACCATTTCATTTACACCCAGTCAAACCCACTGCGTCACGGTAGCCCCTGATACTAAAATAAAGCATTTTTATCAAGCGACTTATAAATGAATTAAAAAATCATGACGGATTATAGGTATATAATTAAAAAAAAACACGCCGAAAAAAAAGTATTTCAAACAAACACGTTAAACAATTCCACCGAAAACTCTCGCCGATAGGATATTTCTAATTACAAAATTCCATTCTATTCTATTTGATATAACGCGAAGCAACTCTTCCCAGGATGGGTGTAAATTGTAAAATGTGAATCGCTCAAATATTTACCGAATGCTTCGCCGGACGCGCCACCCTCTGGGTACACCGTTTGGTGGAAACACACGGTTTGATATTGCTGTATATATACGCAGTTGTTAGTTAGGAATTTATAATTGAAAATAAGTTTTTTATACCGTGTGTGGGGATAGTTGAACGTTATGTAGGTTATAGTCGAGAGTTCTAAAATTATTTGGTGGAATAATAACGTATATGTAAAATCATCGAATACAACATCAATTTAATTCAATTAACAACAATTTTATTCATTAAATTTACAGTGTATAATAAAAAGACTATTATCAATAAAAATGGAAGGAAAAAATCTGAAAAATCATTTCGTTTTTATTTTGTTAAACTACTTTATATTTATTTTTTTTAATTTTCTTCAAATATTTGATCGAATGAAACTAAATGGCTTGGTGGATTTAATTTATACTTTGTAGGTTGTTTGTGAATATATTGAACTGTAAAAGACACAGTTAGTATTACCAGTTTTCTTGATATATCCAACTTAGCACCTGATTATCCAAAAAGCCACCGAAAATCCTTTTTTTAAAGATTTTAAAGTTAATTTAAAGAAGAAGATAGTTTTATATTTCAATTAACTTCTTTAATTTTACTACTTTGTAGCCACACTATTTTAAAAAAATGCTAGGTGAAAAGTAATGATTTATTAAAAAGTTTTTAAAATTTATTCAACGTACATATTTGTAAAAGAAAGTATGCATAGTCCTATACATACATAAAAAAACCATGAAAAATAGCAGTAATAATCTTCAAGTAAAATCGACGTTAGTTAGTAAATCGTCTAATATAAAGCGATAACATTTGCAATAAGCGTCCGTACGGTTTCACTACTTTTGCCTATGAACTAGTCTAAACGGCTAGAATTATTTACGAAATTCGTTTCGCAGCCTTGTATTTGTATTCTTTCAGTTGTATGTTGTCAGCTGTTTACCAATGTTATTAAAATTGCTTTAGGAAAATTTTATTTACTCTAATATATTCAAATTTTAATAAAAAATACATTACATCGACTCTGATAGTACTTGCTGTTTGTTTATGTATTTTTATTCTAAAGACCTAATTTAAACACCAATTTTAAATGTTAGTTAATCCCTCTAAATTTCGTTTCAGCTTCTCACTTTTTCCCATATAACTAGGAGAGAACTTCATATAAACTCTCCGTTCTCCATTTATTTTTTTATTTTTTTTTTTTTTATGAATTACGCCAATGTTATAAAAATATTTTACATGCATACAGACTTCTTTAATACTTTGTTAATTAAAGGTTTATTCCAATTATGTTTTAAAACAATAAACGTTAAGCCTAAAAAGGTCAGGTCAATGAATACCAAACACGCTTCATACTCACAACACTGCTATACGCCTCAAGCAATTTCCACTCTCTTGCCAAAGAAAATATATAAAAAAACATCAAAAATCCTTTGACAGAGTCTTCGGTCACTTAAGATTCTCATATTTTTTTACAATATCGATGTTGTACATATTTTTATGAGGGATCAGGCATGACACGACGGCCAATAAAGTCGCTCCAATAAGTTGCCGCCGAACGATTTTACGACGTGCGCCCGTTTGATCGTTTTCTAGAACTGACATTTGGATTAAGTACCTATAGATTATTCGTATTAGTCGAAGAACAAATGGTATTTGTATTTTTTCAATTTTTTTATAGCTTCTTTTATAATGTATAAAAGTGTAACATAGTATATCCAACGTAATGTTATATAACGTTATGTTAAATAAAAAGTAATGGAGGAAAAGTAATACAATTAAAATTATTTCTTTAAGTGACGATTCAACACTAATTTATATACTGTACTCATTATCATTTTTTTATAAACATATTGAAATAATATGCAGTGTGCCAGCGTCTGCCTGTATATACGATGGTTACGGGTACAAATCCAAATCGAGTAATGAATATATTTAAATTATTTTCTATTTGCCGCTCTGCCGATAAGACAATCGTACCGAATAAACCAGAATGAAAGCTGCTACCTAATAAGCAAAATATATTTACTGTTTACTTATAAAAATACTAGCGGCCCGCTTGCAGCTTCGCCGCATGAACTACGTAACTGTTTCGTTATATTGCAACACTCGAGGATGGATTTTTGAAAAATAAATAGCTTATGTTTATTACAATCGGTCAAGCGGTTTAAATTTTGCTTTTACCATTCAATTATTTTAAAGTTCATTACAAGCTTTCACCTCTTATTTAACCCTTTAGAAATTGATTTTTGAAAAAATAAGTAGCATATGTTTGACCCTGGATATTTTAATACTTTCATTCTAAATTTCAGCCAAATCGGACCGGTAGATTAGCCGTGAAAGCATGACAGACAAACAGAGAGACTTTCACATTTATAATATAAGTGTGGATAAGTTACTGATAGAAGATGAGAAAGGCCATCGCGGCGCAGTGTCTAACTATATAAGCGTTGTTTGTAAGTTCGATTCCCACTCTGGGAATTATATAATTTAAATTATTTTTATTTCTTTGCTTTGGTGACAAGAGAAAGCGAGATGTTGCTTTCTGCTTCTCAACACGAAAGTCTCGGAGACTGGCGGTAAGTACAGAACAGTGTCTTAACACTATATTCTCTCTGCCTACCTAAGTATACGAAATAGCTCGCACCTTAAAAAAGGTAAGAAAATAAATAAATCATAATTTATTTTAAACGAAGCTCGAATATTCTTTGAAAAGCATAATATTTTAATATTCCGTAAAAAACACACTACAAAGAACCAACACATCAGAATGTGTAACGAATATCGGAACGTACATGTGTTACAGCAAAAAGTATGATACGAAAAGGAATTCAGTATCAAACAGACTGTATCCGTTCTGCCGTTTATTCTTGTAATATAAAACGTAGAAAATGCAACGACTTGGAGAATAAATCTCAAAGAAATGCCTTAAGTTGTATAAAATTGTACAACACAGTGTGTTGAACTGTGAATTGAACTAACTCAGAACTCGTATATTATTAGGAAATGATTAATTATACTTTATTTTAAATGTATTTATTAAATTTACGGATATTGATCTTTTATTACGGATATTATATTTTAAATGAAAGCCATCATGGCGCAGTGGGGCAGTGTCTCATTGTAAGCGTTATATTTGTGGATTCGATCTCCACTTAGGTTAATGATTATGTACCTGTGACCCCGAATAGTGGCGGTCGAGGAGGAGCACCGTGAGATTTTAATGGGTATACGGTAAGCTCAGTCCGGAGTCCTACATAACCACGTATGAATCCGCAATCGGGCTGGTATCCGTAAGGGATTTCCTACCGTAAAAAAAGGAGAATAAGTATATTTAAATTGTTTTCATTTTGTGCTCAGACAATAGGACAAAACGCGGCATTAAGTTCCGCCACTCAACACGCAATGTCTAGGATTAAGGGAGAAAGTACAGAATGGAGTGCTTCGACACTAGCTATTAGGAAAAACGGTAAGCATTCTTGCATTGTTAGGAGGGAAAAAGAGTGAAATCAATTAGAACTAAAATATGAGCGTATATAACATTAGATGAATTCATCGTATGTTTGATAATTGTATTTCAAACTTACAATGCAATATTGATTTACTATTAATACTTTTTTTGTATTCCTGAATAAATTTTAACTGTGTCAAATTTAATATTTGGAGGACTTTTGTGTGGCGGACTGTAACTTTCTCGGATAGACAACCAGCGCGGAGAAAAAGAAAATAATATCTCATCCCCAAGTGGGAATCGAACCAACAATCAAACATGATTACCGACAAACACTATCATGCAGTGTGATAGTGTTAATTGTGGTGCACCACAATAATAAGTTTTCATTTTTTATTTCTTTTTTAGCTTCACGCTGTATCTCGCAAACAGCGAGGGAGAAGGAACCTAGCCTGAAGATACACCGTTCCCCACGTTCTGTTGAATTTTGGAGGCATTGCGTGTTAAGTGGCGGAACTTAAAGCCGTACTATGTCTCGGTACCAGAGCGGAGAAAATGTAAATACTAAACATTACCACCCCTCGAGTGAGAATAGAACCCGCAAACCAGTCGTTTGAAGTCACAAGCCTGTGCCACTGCGCCACGACTGGCCCCTTTATTTATATATATATAAACATATTAATAACAAACCTAACTAAGAAAATTACTCCCGCTTTATAAAATTTACAAAGCAATTCTCTTAAGCAATTACATTTAATACAACTGTTTCTGGACCACTAATAAATGTTCTATCACAATTTAACAGACCACTGCGTTCTTGTTAAGAGCTTGCTTAATGCTTAGAATAAGTGTCAAAGGGATAGAGACCTCGCCGCTATATCGGTTTTCATTCGAGCCTTGACATTTTGGAGTGAAGCGATATAAAATATATTTTTTTAATAGCAAAACATTTTTTTTTTAGCTTCACGCTGTATCCCGCACACAGCAGGGTAGGCAGAGGGGACCTAGAGTTAAGATACTCCGTTCCTCACTTTCCGCCGAATTCGGAGGCATTGCGTGTTAAGTGGCGGAACTTAACGCCGCGCTTTATCTCGACACCAGAGCGAAGAATGGAAATAATAAATATTTCCATTCTTCGAGGGGGAATCGAACCCACAACTAATCGAGTTTACAGTCACACTTAGGTGCCCCCTGAGCTACGACTGACCCACTTTTCTTATAGTACTGTTGTACTAAAATAGATTTATGCTTAATTTTCCAATTGTACAAGATATTAAAACTTTAAAATATACAAACCATGTATCCGTAATTATGTCATGACTTTAAAAAACGTAGTGAGTTCTTATTTTTTTTTTGTAACGCAAAATCTCTAAACCTTTTTAAAAACCAAAAAATACCTGAATGAACCAAAACACCAAAAAACCAGGTCTACCGAAACCTGTTCTCCACTATTTCATGATATTCACATGTTTTTCAAGTTTGTACTAAAGTTGTAAAACAGAAAAATGTAACTCCAAAAAATTTAACCCTAATTAATTATAGATAAGTAAGTTAAAAAGCACTGAACGTAACTTAAACGTAGTTTAAACCACTAATGAACTTTAAGTATACTTGCAGCAATTAAGCTTCTAAATACTGTTTTATTTTAAGAAAAAAATTTTACTAAATACGCTTTTAAAAATTATATTACAGTTTGCGTAAAATAAACACGACATACTAAACATAATACTCATATGTCAAGAGATCAAAATTTCCTTAATTTAGAAAAATTATAATTAAGAGAGATTCTTTCTTCATTTTACTTATTAAATACGTATGAATTTTGGAGATTTTTTTTTAGCTTTACGCTGTATTGGACATACAGCAGGGTAGGCAGAGGGAACCTAGTGTTGAGACACTTCGTTCCCCACTTTCCGAATTCGGAGAGATCGCCTGTTAAGTGGCGGAAGTTAACGGAGCACTTTACCTCGACACCAGAGCGAAGAAAATGGAAATGTTAAATATTCTCACTCCTCGAGTGGGAATCCAACTCACCACCAGTCGTTTACAGTCACACTTTCGTGCCACTGCGCCACGACTGGCCCCAACAAAATTTTACACGGGAATTTAAAAATAGAAATAAAAACATTTATAATTATTATCAAACACGATATTTTTTTCACAGTAGGCTCAAGAGTCGTCCGAGCATTAGTCGAGAGCCCTTGAAAGGAGTACTTTGAAACCCACAACGATAAAATATTATTATTTGTTAACATTTGTTTGTTTAAATGTCAAAGAAGGAATATGTAATTGCATATGAGGTATATTTTTAATTAAAAAAAAGAGGCTATCATGGGATAGTATCTGACTGGAATCACGTTTGGTTGTAGGTTCGATTTCCCTATGGAGGAATGATAAAAAGTTTATTGTGTTCATTTCTTCGCTCTGGTTCCTAAGAAAAAGTGTGGCGATGAGTTCATCCATCCGGAGGATGGAGAACGGAGTGTCTTAACACTAGGTTCCCTCTGCCTACCCTGCTGTGTGCGGGATATAGCGTGAAGCTATTTAATTTTTTTTTTTTTTTTATATAACATATATGTTTAATTGAAAAAAAAAAAACATCGTGCAGTGTCTGATTGTAATCACGGTAAGGTGTAGGTTCGATTCCCACTCAGCGTAATGATGCGTAGCGCCAAACGCTTCGGTCCCTGCATACTTCTTTCGCCTCGTCCACTGTCATCAACCTCTTCATACACACCCTCCGGGGGGTCCTCATGCTTTTTACGTGACCTTCCTCCAGTATCGTCAATACTGTGTTTTCGAAGGTCAACCGAGGTCTCCCCTTGTCTCTCTTACCGCTCACCTCACCTCTCTTACACTCTTATATATCTTTCTTACCATTCTTTCATCACTCATCCTCTCGGGGTGCCCAAACTACCTGAGCACGCCCTTCTTCATTCTTACCATATATCATCATTTTATTATTTTTATTTCTTGAAGAAGACAAAGCGCAGCATTGATTACCATTCATTGTACGATATTTGAAAACTTCCGACTTCCGGCGGAAAGCGGAGAACAGAGTTTATTATCACTAGATTCTCTCAGATTACGCTATGCGTGAAAATATGGAAATAGTATAAAATATATGAATAACTATATGAATATCTGATTCAGATAGACACTGAAATATTCTAGTAACTGGAAGAGCTATTCGTGTTTATTTTTGGCGAACGTATTCGTGTACTTCAATAATCGATAATCGATATTGTGCTAGTGTATCTTATAGTACAAAGTTTTCATTCGTCTAAAGTAAAGTATAGTATGTGTAATAAAAACTTATTTTTAGATTTAGATTATTCGTAGAATAATCTTTGGGTAGCAATAATTTGGAACAATCTCTCTACAGAAATGCTAAAAATAAAAAGTTGTATTAAAACATGTATTAAGAATTTCAACGCAGCTGGTATAAGAACGCATGGCTTAGCGGTCAGAGCGCTTGTGCGGTTTCCAATAGAAAGGGTTCGAATCCCGCTGCGTTCAAACATTTATACGTTTTCTATAAATATATTTTTCAATTTCCTAAGTGTGTAAATTTTAAAATTATGCCATATTTTTAAGTATAAGGTAAGAATTTAATTATAAATTTAATTCCTACAGTTGGAAGATATTTGTATGAATCGATGTAGTTAACAATGAAGATAATGGACTTTTTTAAGAAGTTTAAGTTAAATATTGTATTTTTCTTATTTTAAAACGTAGTCGTCGTACTCGTTTCAGCCTTTCGACGCCCACTGCTGGACATAGGCCTCCCCCAAGGATCTCCACGACGATCGGTCCTGCGCCTCCAGCATCCAGCGGCATCCGACGACCTTGACCAGATCGTCGGTCCACCTGGTAGAAGGCCTGCCCACTGAGCGTCGTCCGGTACGTGGTCGCCACTCGAGAATCTTTCCGCCCCAACGGCCATCGGTATGTGTCCCGCTATGTGTCCCGCCCACTGCCACTTCAGCTGGGCAATTCTTCGAGCAATGTCGGTAACTTTAAAACGTAATAACACAAAATTGAAAGGAGAATCTAGCATATTTATTGAGAGCCACAAATTAGCCAAAGAGGTCGCAAGTAGGTCAATTTTTTTATATCTAAACACTGTTTAGAGTTAAATAAAGAAAAAAAACACTTAAAATATTTAATAAATTACCTGTTTCAAACTAATAATTTCCGACCAAATATGATTGTATTTTTTATTCATCAAGAAAATGCTAACATAGTATACTTTCCAATAACAACTAGAAGGTGTAGAATAAAAAAAATGTAGAATACCCACCCAATATTTACTCCAACGTTAAAAAAATGCTTGCTTGCTTTTTCGAGGCTTTTATCTCTCGCATGGTATAGGTATGTGGGTGTATTTAAAAAGAGGTAAAAAAGAGGTGAGGTTCTAGTTGACGTAAAAAATTTGGATAGGTACATGGATTTTTTAACAGGTTTTTGTTAACTTTATACATGTTTGTAGACAGGGGGAGCGTTAAATATAATTGTTTCAGTGATAATTTGCAATATAAGAGTTAGTAAATGAAAAATTATTACCGTAATCATAAAATAATCTTATAATAAAGCATTTCTTTTATGAGTTATATATCTTTTATTAGTAAAGTTACAAGTATAATAAAGTAATAGTATAAGTATAATAAAAAAAATCATGGAATAGATTGTTATTAATTTATATATTTTTTTTAATATAAAATATTTTTTTAAAATCTGCTTCACGTTGAATCCTGTATACATGTCAAATGTTTACATAAATATTTTATTTATTTTTTTCTCAGCTTCACGCCTTTTCCCGCGTAGTACGGCAGTCAGAGGGAAATCAGTAACAAGACACTCTGTTTTTCATTTCCAAGCCGAGACCTAAAGCAATCAACTTAGAACCTAGGCATTAAGTATTAAATGGCGAAACTCAACGCCGCGCATATGCCACGACACGTATATTTACAAAATAGCAACAAGAAATTGTTTTGGGGCAGTCGTGGCGCAGTGGCACAAGCGTGTGACTGTAAACAACTGGTTGTGGGTTCGATTTCCACTCGAGGAGTAGAAATATTTAATATTTCTATTTTCTTCGTTCTGGTGTCGAGGCAATGCGCGACGTTAAGTTCCGCCACTTAACACACAATGCCTCCGAATTTGGCGGAAATTGGGGAACGTAGTGTCTTGACACTAAGTTCCCTCTCCCTACCTTGCTATGTGCGGAATACAACGTGAAGCTAAAAAAAAATTGCTATACCAAAAATTTCATACAAATACACACCACAACATAATCTTAAAATTAGACCCACTCCATACAAGTACAGCAGTAAAAAAAGACGTAACTTATGTAAAAAAAAACTTTATTAATATTTAAATGGGAAAAGTTGGATCCTTTTTCGTAAAAGGTAAACACTACGAAATCACGTAAGTATGTGTGCCTTACTAAGTTTTACAGAAGTGGCTGAGTTAGTGTTTGCGAAGAGACCGAACGCTGACTACAACTTTACCCTAACCGTAGGCGTGTGCCACAAGGAAAATAAAAAATATATAGAAAGAAAGAAAAAATATATGAAATACTGTAAAAAAAAAAATCTTCAGTTATTTATCAGCTTCACGTTTTATTCCACATCGCAGTAGTCAGAGAAAACCTAATGACACATCGATCTTCATTTTCCGCCGAAATGAATGACGGAGCTTAACTCCGCACTTTGAGACCTGGGCGGGGTCATAATTTTAATATATTACTATTATAACTATTCCTCGTAGCGGGGACTGAACCCAAAACCAGACCAGACAGACTTACAGTCATATGCTGTCCCATTGCGCCACGAAGGCTTCATATATAAGAATCTAAAAAAGGAATAAACTATTATAAAAAAGCATTTAAAGACCCCTCGTGGTACAATTGATACCTACCTTTGTGTATAATAGTTCAAATTTGACATTCTGATTAAAAAAATAAGAGAAAAAATTGTTCTTTCAACACACTCCATACTTCACACGATTTTGATACATTGCGTGTTGAGTATCCGAATTAAAAGTTGCATTTCGTCTAAGTTATCGGAACAGAGAAGTAAAATTAATTAAATTATAACTATCCCATCGAATGGGAATACAATTCTAATAAGTGTAAAATATTTGTTAATTATATTTTAGCCCACAGTTTGGGTTGAAGAAAAATTGCAACTGACTTCTGATCTTAGCCTGAATTAACATTTTTTTTTTTTTTTTTTAGCTTCATGCTGTATCCCGCACACAGCAGGGTAGGCAGAGGAAACCTAGTGTTAAAACACTCCGTTCCCCACTTTCCGCCTAATTCGAAGGCATTGCGTGTTAAGTGGCGGAACTTAACGCCGCGCTTTACCTCGGCACCAGAGCGAAGAAACTGGAAATATTAAATATTTCCACTCCTCGAGTGGAAATCGAACCCACAACCAGTCGTTTACAGTCACACAATTGTGCCACTGAGCCACGACTGGCCACCACATTTAAAATTGATTACACAAAAATATTTTCGTAAAAGCATATATATGTATATAGATTTTCGTTATAAGACTTAGTAAAATATCGTGGACTTTCGATGATATTCTCAAGAGCAATGGCCCGCGGAAATGTTAAGAGACACGCGAGTGGTGCTTGAATAAAAATGTAAGCAGGACGAATTTTTCACTGAAAATTTATGTACAAGAAATGTTTTCTCACACAAGATATGCTTTATGTTGATACTTTCTTGTAAAGAATAAAGGGTGTAGTAAAACTGTAACTTTGTTAAAGTGCAATTACTACGATTTAGTTTTCTACTGTTTTTGGAAATGATTTCTGAGCGCTTCATTGCGCATAGCCTAATAGCCAGAGAGCGCTTAATGTCTAGACACTCTGCTTCCCACTTTCCGTTAAAATATCTCCAATATTGTATGTAAAGTAACGGAAAATGTCTTCAACATTGTGTGTAAAGTAACGGAAAATGTCTTTAACATTGTATGTAAAGTAACGGAATTCAATGCCACGCTTTGTACAACGGGGGAATTAATATAATTAAAATATAATCATCTCCTCGATTGTGGGATGACAATCTCAATTCTTGGTTAAATAGATGGCCTCAAGAACTTGGATAATTATTTGTAATTGATTTTCAAACATTCAAAAAATAATTTTATGCCGTATTCTATGTAGCGTGAAATAAAATATCAATAATAAAATAACTAAATAAATAATGTATTATTGCCACTGTAATAATATAGTTGGACGGCTTGACCGAAATCGAGCCTTTTGTTGTGTCAAACTCAAATATCAACAATATTATATAGTAAGGCAACTTAACGCCGCGCTTTCTCTCACCAGAGCGGAGACATGTAAATAGCTTATTATATTATCTTTTATTTTTTTTAGCTTCACGCTGTACCCCGCACACGGCAGGATAGGCAGAGGGAACTTAGTGTTAAGACACTCCGTTTCCCATTTTAAGCCGAATTCGGAGATATTGCGTGTTAAATGGCGGAAATTAACGCCGCTCTTTGCCTCGATACCAGAGCGAAGGAAATGTAAATATTAAATATTTCCACTCCTTGAGTGGGAATCAAACTCAAAACCAGTCGCTTTACAGACGCACTTTCTGCCACTGGCCCTATATTATCGTTAATATATTATCGTTTCTGCAAATGGGATCGAACACATAACCAATCGCATTTAAGATTAAATAATATTCCACTTCGCCACAATTAATACTTAAAGTATATTAGACCGCTAGCCGCTCTTAAATTAAGACAAAGCCTTAGTTTGTTTTAGTCTTATGGGTTTTATTTACTGGAGATATTTGTATCTCGTATATTATACGCAATATACTTTCTTTATAACATGAAGCAAATAGAGCATTTAAAACTAACAGCGTCGAATTGTATGAGTTTCAAGTGCTTTTGTTCGTATTTATTATAACAGTTTTCACACTAAGTAGTTAAGTTATTGCTATTATTGTACTTGGTAATTGTGAAGAGTAATTTATATTTGTAATTTACGAGTATGTAGATGTTGCCTTGGCCTGGTTATGGTTAATGTTGTTTTTAGTTCCGCTATTGGTTATATAATATTTTCTATTTTTTCTTTTCCAAAATATAAGCTTAGATAGTGAAGGCTCTGACCATTGTTTTTTTTATTGTTTGTGCATAGTGTTAAAGGCTGAGTGTAAATAAAAATATGTAATTTTATTAAAATTTTAAATGTTAAGTACATGTAACTAAATCACCAGCAGTGTTATCAAGTTTCATACTGAAAGTACAAAAAGTTTTGCTTGTAACAGTATTTATTTTTTCTAAAATATGAGTCCACTTCCTCAGATTGACTGGAGGAGATCTATTCTAGGGATAAATCCACCTTTGTTGACTAACATATGTCTTTACTTTACTTTGTAATTTATTTTCTTATACAATAAAGAATATAATAATACATTTTCAATTGTACAAAAAAAACTAGGAAAGGGTGTGAAGCTATAAAAAAATGATCCATTTCTTACTCTAAAAAAGAGGCACAAAGTGCGACTGCAAAGCGACTGGTTGTGGGTTCGATTCCCACTCGAGGAGTGGAAATATTCAATGATTTCAATTTCCGCGCCTTGTGCGGTGGAGTTCAGCCAGATAATACGCATTGCCTCCAAAATTCGGACGAAAATGGGGAAGGGAGTGTCTTGACGCTAGGTTCCTTCTGCCTACCCTGCCGTGTGCGGGATACATCGTGAAGTTTAAAAAAAAGCATAGAGTTTTAGTTACCTGTTTCTGTATAAATTTTACTTATAAAATTATTACTATCATAAATATAAGAGTTTGTTTATTTATAGCAATGTCATATAAACCGTTACTATATATATTAAAAAAGATATATGGCTTTTACGCATATTATCGTATTTAGCCCTTATTCTTTGTTCAATCTTTGCTTTTTCCGCTTATATATTTTTCTCAGGTAATATCACATTATATTTGTTATAATATACTCAAATTTTAAATATGAGCTTATACGATTAAAAAGTAACGCTGACAAGCTAACCATTGTACAACACACGAAAAAAAGCAACTTAAAAAAAAAATACACGCGTAAAATACACAGAAATCTTATTATTAATTAATTGACCTAGAAAACCTAACCCATTTGATTTTTCAATTAAAATCTGAAAGGTTAAACAAAAGCTGAACGAACAATGCCCCGAATGGCGTTTCGCAGCGGTTTCATAATTTCCCTATTTGCAGATGTCGTCGAGACTTTTTTGTACTTTGTTTTCGCTATCACAAAGCTTGGTGTGAATTACACTCAGTATTTACATTAAAATAGAATTTCCTCGTATAAAAAGGTGTTGATTTGATAAATTGAATTGTTTATGTGTGAGAATGTGTGGAGTTATGAGGGCATATTTCATTATGAGGCTTTCTTTTCCAGTGAATTTTTATGCTAGTTTATTTTTGTTTTTTTTTTTTTTTTTTTAGCTTCACGCTGTATCCCGCACACAGCAGGGTAGGCAGAGGGAACCTAGCGTTAAGACACTCCGTTCTTCACTTTCCGCCGAATTCGGAGGCTTGCGTGTTAAGTGGCGGAACTTAACGCTGCACTTTACCTCGTCACTAGAGCGAAGAAAATGGAAATATAATTTCCACTCCTCAAGTGGGAATCGAACCCACAACCAGTCGTTTACAGTCACACGCTTGTGCCACTGGGCCACGACTGGCCACAAAATACACTACAATGGTAGTTTATGATTAAAAATTTTAGAGTGGTTATATTGTTTTATATGCTAGTTTTTGGGTATAAATTTAACTGGATTCGTTGTTTTTCACTAGAGGTATGTATGACTTTTGACACTTCTCTATATCTATAGATTGTGTTTGTGTGTATCGTTACTTTCTTTTTACCAATCTATCTCCTACGTGGTATTGGCGAGATAATAAGTATTCAACTTCCACATTCGAAACGTCGTTCCAAACATATTATAGCAGCCTTAACGTACTTTATGCAATTATTTATAGATGACGTAAATATACAATATTTATTTTATATTCCATATTTAGTAATTTCGTTTGTTGGAATTGAAATTGAAATTTTTTTGTTCTTATTACCACTGAAGATAGTTTTTGTCATTTTACACCTTCACGCTATTCCTCCCATAGCAGGGTAAAGAGAACCCAGTGTCAAGGTACTCTGACTTACTCCGTTCTTTGTTTTCTATCTGAATCGAAAACAGCTAAGTGGTGAAACTCAATGCCGCACTTTGCCTTTTCTTTCTAAATATCTGATTTAGAAAACGCATAAAAGTTTGAACGTAGCAGGATTCGAATCCGCTCCTCCTGCAAACCGTCTAGGCGTACGTGTACAAATTTCTGCTACCCAAAGATTATACTACGAACAGTCGTATGGCAAGAGAGAATGCTATTTATTAAATACTCTTTAACATTTTTAAAGAAACACACACAATTAGAAAATTGAAAAAGACATTTAGAAAACGTATACGCTAAGTCACGTTGATGTGTGCATGCGTTCACGGTATGACCGCTAAGCCATGCAAGCTTAGCGGTTAGAGCGCTTGTACGGTTTCCAGGAAGCGCAGGTTCGAATCCCGTTGCGTTCAAATTTTTATACGTTTTCTAAATGTTTTTTCAATTTCCTAAGCGTGTCAATAACACTTCAAGAATGTTAAAAAGTTATTCAAATATAATTATTCCTCGAAGTGTTTCAAGTTGAATAAACAGACAAGCAGATAGATAGATAGACACAGGTTAAGTTAATGAAAATGTCAAAAGTCAAAACGGTTAAATCTCTCCAATATCTCTCCAATAAAAGATTTCTAATATGATTCTAACATAAAAATTTTCATAATATTATTGAGTGAGTCTTATTTGCCTATAAATAATTCAATATTAATATATTATGTAAGTATATAATATATGTATGTACTATATATGAAATTAGTTCCTACTACCAGATAACAAGTAACGCTACGTAGTCGTTAGCGAGAGCGTAAATAGCAATTACGTATGTGTGTGGGCGTTACTCTGGCTCTGCAGTGTTTGTTGTAATTAAATCATTACTACATTTATTTGATTTTTATTTTAATTGAATTAGCAGGATAGTAAGTAGAAGTATTTAGTTTTTTTACATTTAGATGATTACATGTTAGATAGAATTTAGGTGAAAAATAAATTATGGAATAAAGTATTACTTCTTTTTTTTTAATTGTTATTGTTATATAAAGATAAGGCTATAGTGATACAGTATAACACTGTCTGACTAAAAAGTGTTAATTTTGTGTTCAATTCCCACTTGGGGGAATAATTATATTCAAATGTCTTTCATTTTTATTTTCGCTTCTTAACACATGATGGTTTCAAATGGAAAGTAGTGATGCTCTCTCTGCCTATCCTGTTATACAGAAAAAAGCTTCTATATAAATCAAGTCTTTGTTCCCTTTATTAAACAAGTGTGGGAGGACATAAATAAAAATTACCAGAATCGTTTAAAGATATCAAACAAAGATTTTAACGTTAGTTCGTATAGTAAACAAAAAACAAGGAAAAAGACAAATAGTACAAACATAGGTAAATCATAGCGGTTTAAGTGATTTATTATTGAATCAATAACTTCAATAGTATTATATTGATACAATGTGTACATTGTATTGTACATTATTAAGAGAATACGACCGCATGATTACGAATTTAAACACCGCGACATTAATATATGAATGTGAATTTGTGTATTACATGTAATCATGTAATGTATGATATTTTAATATATTTTTTAAGATTTCTTGTAAAACAGGGTAATCAGATATAGTCTAGTGTTAAGACACTCCGCATTTTTCACTCTAAGTCGAGATGTTGCGTTTTGAATGGCGGAACTCAACGCCGTGTTTTTATCTGCACCGTTATCTTAAATATCAGAGTATGTAAATGACTTAAATGAAATCATAAAAAAACAAAGATATTTTTAAAACATTGATAAACCTAACAACCATCTGGTTGTCTACAGTCAAACGTTTCCCAACTGCACTCCAATTGCCTCACAGGTCAAGAATGTTTATAATAAACATTATTAAATTTTAGCTATGACAGGATAAAAGAGCAGAGCAAAGTGTAAAGAAATTTCAAAGGTAATTTCTTTCAAAGCCCACTGGACCGGGTCCTGAAAAATAAATTACTTTGCGAATATAAAATGGAGGCGACTTCAAAAGTGCGAGAACTCACCGTCGCGTTCACTTGTTTACTATAGTTGTATTCTAGTTTTAATTATTTTTTTTTTTTTTTTTTTTTTTGTGTCAATTTATATATTTTGTAACAGCTGCAGAAGCATTGTTTCAGAAAGTCATTCTTTGATGAAGATATTTTGTTTATTTTTTGTTCTGGCGCACTTTGTTAGCTTCTTGTTCTTTTTTTCGTTTATTAATTTATATACAGAGGAATTTATTGTTTAGAAAAGTATTTTCAAATTTATTATGATGCATTATTTTAAAATTTTATCATGTTTTAGACGTAGCGTCGAATTTTTTATTTCATGTAGCTGTTAGTCAGAGAGAACCTAGTGTTGACACTCCGTTCTCCTCCTTCCGTCAGAAAGCGAGATATTATGTGCTAAAGGGCGAAACTTAACACGGTATACCAATATTTATATTATATTGTTTTTTTTTCGTTTCACGCTGTATTCCGCACACAGTAAGGTAGGCAGAGGAAAACTAGTGTTAAGACACTCTGTTCCCCACTTTCCGCCGAATTCGGTGGCATTGCGTGTTAAGTGGCGGAACTTAACGCCTCGCATTGTATCGACACCAGAGCGAAGGAAATGGAAGTATTAAATATTTCTACCCCTCGAGTGGGAATCGAACCCACAACCAGTCGCTTTACAGTTACACTTTGTGCCTCTGCGCCACGACTTTATTGATATGTAAGTGTGGCAAATATCAACCTGTTTGTTCTAGGTAATTCTTTCTTATCAAATTGAGGAAGTATTGGAAGATTTTTCTTTCAAAATAGGCTATTTATAATTTATACACCGAAATATATTTAACATTATTTTAATTTTTCCTTTCTGGAAAGTCGAAGCACGGCGTTATGCTCCGCCAGTCGATACATAATATCTCCATTTCAGATGAATAACGGAGAATCAAATATTTTAACAGTAGGATCTCTATTACTACTTTACTATGCGAGAAAAAGGGTAAAGTTAGTACATTTAAAAACAAAAAAAATATCTCAATATATATTTATTCTTCTAGTTTCAATTTCCTTATTCTCTTACCTTATATAACAATACAATGTTTATATATACTACAACTCTTTTCTAAAGTCTTCGGTTAAAACTAATACACTTATTTCAAGGACGTTTTAAATTTAATCAACCGTATCGGTACTTCACAGAGCAAACTCAAAGCAAGTATCACTAGCAATAACAAAATGAGGATACTGTTACAGCTAGATGATAGTAAACTTTTGTGAACAATATGTAGTGTTCTTTTTAATTTTCTTCTATGTCATGTTCCTTTTTTTTTACCTTCACGCTGTATCCCGCACATAGCAGGGTAGGCAGAGGGAACCTAGTGTTAAGACACTCCGTTCCCCATTTTCCGCCTAATTTGGAGGTATTGCCTCGACACCAGAACAAAGAAAATGGAAATAATATATATTTCCACTACCAATCACTTTAGAGTCATACTTTGTGCCTCTGCACTACGACTGGCCTCTATGGTATGTGAAATATATATTTATTTATATACATTAAAAACAGTGTCCACTTTTTCACGTAAAGTGGATTAGTCGGAGAGAACCTAGTGTCAAGATACTCAAATAACTTTTCTCCCGAAATCGAGACACTGCGTGTTGATTGGCGGAACTCAACGCCGCGCTTTGTATAAGATATCAGAGAGAGAAAATGAATATTGAATTATAATCACTCCCTCGAGTGAGAATCGCACCCATAGCCGTCGGGTTTACAGTTAGGCGCCAGGACGATCTTAATATACTTATACATGTACATAAATAAATATATATTAGACAATATTCACATTATTTTAGGAGGTCGGTTCGATTTTTTTTAAGGGGAAAGTTAATTTTTAGAAAATTAATTAAAAAATGAATGCAACGGGATTCAAACATACGCCTTTTTGAAATCGTCCAAGCACTTTGTATGCTAGCACTTTGACGATATCTAGAAGTCACAGGTTCTACGTCTGCTGCGTTCAAACTTTTGTACTTCTACTAAATATATTGTTCATATCCTTTGTGCGAGTCATACTTTAAGAGTTTAAGTTATAATAAAAATTATTTTTAAAATATTTCTGAGTCAGGTTAGGTTAATAATGGTGTTAAACATAGCTACTTTGTAATGCTAATTGCAACACACAATGCTTCTAAAATTGGTGAAATGTGAAGAAATTTGTACTAACACTAGATTCCCTTTGTCTACCTTCCTATATGCTAAAGAAGTGGCCAGTCGTGGCCCAGTGGCACAAGAGTGTGACTGTAAACGACTGGTTGTGGGTTCGATTCCCACTCGAGGAGTGGAAATTATATTTCCATTTTCTTCGCTCTGGTGTCGAGGTAAAGCGCGGCGTTAAGTTCCGCCACTTAACACGCAAGCCTCCGAATTCGGCGGAAAGTGGGGAACGGAGTGTCTTAACACTAGGTTCACTCTGCTTACCCTGCTGTGTGCGGGATATAGCGTGAAGCTATAAAGAAGAATGAATTTAAAAAATACTTTATAATGCCACACCTCCTTTTGACTATTATCGACCTATTTATATAAGCACAGAAGTATTCCTTGAAAATATCATCCGCACAAGTTGTTCGATATTTCTATTATAACCTATAAATTCTGTAGCGGAATCATAAAAATTTAATATGAAATGTATTTCGTGACTTATGTGATGTTATATTTTACAACTCGTTGTAGATATTTCTTAAATAAAAGATTATTCTATATATTCCATTTTAGAAAAACGTCTAACTGTGAACGTGGTTGGTTGTGGGTTCGATTCTCACACGGGGGAATGATTATATGTATATAAATTGTAAATATAAATTGTAATGCCAAGTTATGATATTTTGATTTTTATTTGATATATCCATTTTTTTTTGCTCTGATATCAAGGCAAAGTGCGGCGTTAAATTCCGCTACTTAACACGCAATGCCTCTAAATTCAGCAGAAAGTAGGGAACGGAGTGTCTTAACACTAGGCTTCCTCTGTGTATAATGCTACATGCGGAATATAGCGTGAAGCTAAAAAAACAATCAATATATGTATGTACTTACAGAGTTATATACACACAAGAGTTCAGAAACTTCTCAACTCCGGTATATTTTTGTAGGCCCACGCGGAAATTGCGTGGCTTGTATCGACGAGTTCATTGACGCTCATTACGTCAAGTTGACGATTCTTTCATTTCCGGTGTCTATATACGAACGATTGGAACATTTTTTTCTGTAAAAATATTTAATGTCTTTTTCGTTTTATAAAGAGGATATTATTTATTTAAAATGTGGTACGATAAAGTATGCCTGTTAGAAGTTTGTGCGAGGTTTATTTTTAGATTGCGTATCCATACTTATATTTGTATGAGATATTCCTCTTATAAATCTACGTCGCTATAGCAACGTCTATAATTTTATGTAAAAGTATACACAGGGTATAAAATGATAATTAGTATTTTTTTTATAATATACATATTTCTCACAGACAATTGGCAAAATAGTGTTATACATATTTTCAATTTCTCCCTTTCGCATACTTTTTTCTAAAATTGATACATATTATTAAGTATGTGTAGACGAACGACTTGAAGCAGCATTTGAATATACACTCAATGTGATAAATGTATATTTTCATTAATTTACTGTTTTCTGATCCAATAAAAAAATACACTATATCCGGCGTTCAGTTCCTTCGATAAAAATGCAACCTCAAAAACAGTCGAAAAGTGAAATAAAGAATTCCAAATCACTCTATCTATCTACCCCCTTATATAAAATACATAAATTATTATTTTTAATCTTGTACATTATTTTTTATAACAAACACATTCAAACTATGTGTTTTTCAACGAATAAATAAAACACACAACAGTTTTTCTTTCAATAATCTAAACATCTATACACAAACATGTTACAATTCCCCATGCGTCATACGTTAATACTAGACATAATTACAAGGCGATGCCATTTAAGTGCATTAGTTAAATTGGATGCAGTGCGTAGACACCTGACATGAGGTAATCTCGTCACCGATTCTGACTGACGTGAATGTTTGGTGTAATGAATTGGTTTATATCATCATTATATACTCCTTTGTATTATGGAATTTATGTTTAATATAATTTTTGTAAATTATCATTATTATTTCATTTTTTGTTGCTGAGGCATTTGATAAATTTACCCTATTGTCATTCCTTGTGTGTTGATCTTCCCTGTAATCCTTGCAGTTAAATTCAAAAAATGTTTACACTAACATTTATATAATAAATGTAAGTGTAAAATCGCGAATAAAGTTGTTTTTTTTAGTACGAAATGTTATTTCATATAGGGATGACTTATACTTTAGTAAATCTAGTTTTCCATTGAAAATGTTGAATTTTTTTACAGTAACTTATGTATAGGTACAAGAAATTGTAATTATTAATTAGTCCTTTTTGTGAAGTGAAGACACGAGAATCTAGAAGAAGGAGAAAATGTATGTTAAGAAAATAGTTTTCTGTGTAGTATTACAAGTTATTTTTTTGTAGCTTTACGCTTTTCGAGAATTAATAATTAACGAGAACTGTAGTTACACCCATTGCATATAACGCTGTCACACTAAGTCACGATGGTCCTGTAGGTGTCAACTATATTGTATTGTATGGTACAATGGAATCCTTATCGATGTTAAGTGAAATCATTTTAAAATAAATGAAATTACATTTAATTTAAATAAAATAAAATATCTTGAAAAAACTAATAATATTAGGCAAATACATGAGGGGGGCCAGTGGCCAGGGGCCGTGGCGCAGTGGCACAAGCGTGTGACTGTAAACGGCTGGTTGTGGGTTCGATTCCCACACGAGGAGTGGAAATATTTAATATTCCCATTTTCTTCACTCTGGTAGGTAGGTAGGTATCGAGGCATAGCGCGGCGTTAAGTTCCGCCACTTAACACACAATGCCAACAACAGAGTGTCTTAACACTAAGTTCTCTCTGCCTACCCTGCGAGCGGGATACAGCGTGAAGCTAAAAAAAAGAAAGTTATACATATATATACCTACTCGTCATTTTTAAATTGAAATCATGACACAGTGAGACAGCCTTTATCTAAAGTTGCAATTATTTTTATTTCCTCCCTTTGGTTAGACAAAGGCCGGCGTTGAGTTCCGACATGAGTAACGAATTTTTGCTCCAAATTGAGACATGACGTGTTAATGGTAAGTGATATATCGATTTCGGAAGGAAAGTCGAGAGTAGAGTGTCTGGACACTACGTTCTCTCTGACTACCCTAAACAATTTTATTACACGAACTATCTGAAATTGTCTGACGTACCATTATCCTATATACACATATTTATTTATTTATTTTTATTTTTTTTTGTTTTCAGCTTCACGCTGTATCCCGCACATAGCAGGGTAGGCAGAGGGAACCTAGTATTAAGATACTCCGTTCCCCACTTTCCGCCGAATTCGGAGGCATTCGGAGGCATTCGGAGGCATCGAAATATTAAATATTTCCACTCCTCGAGTGGGAATCGAACCCACAACCAGTCGTTTACAGTCACACGCTTGTGCCACTGGGCCACGACTGGCCCAGACTGACATATTTATTTATTATATACAAAAGTTCTATTAGTTCTTTGTGAAAGTTCCACTTAGATACGTCTTTGTTTCCTTCCTCCTAAAGCTCGTTAATTAATGAATTGTTTAAAAGTAGAAAAGTAAACTTTTTACTTTTTCAGCACCTTCCTTTAAAGTAGTTTTTCTTACTTCCAACTGAGCTCTTATAAAATAACAGAGTGTTAATTAATATTTATTGTTTTTATGTGATTAAAATTTGATTTGACATTTTATATATTATCGAGTCCATCCTGGCACAGTGGGGCAGTGTCTAACTGTAAATGTGAATAATTGTGGGTTCTATTTCCTCTCATTTAAAAAAGTATATTAACACTATTTTCATTTCTCCGTTCTTTGTGCCAAGACAAATTGCGGCGTTGTGATCTGCCACTCATTTATATTATTTATAAAATATATAAAACTTTGTGATAAACTATTTACTAATTGTTAAAACAGGTTGTATTTTTTGTTTCAATTTTTTTTATGATTAAGTTATTTAAAGCGTTAGGTGACCTACCTGTGGCTATATTTGTGTAAATTACACAATTTTTCATCCTCTTTCTCAGCTTTTAAAGTTTTTTAAAATAGGAAGCATTTACCGTGACAGCGTGTTACATGCGTACAGACAGATTTTCACATTTATAATATTAATATGGATTATTTCATATATTATAGTAATAATATTACAGAAAAAAATTACTTTACTTTCCATTGATTTATGTCGTTTTACCGTTCTCGCTGAAATTGCAAAATATTCTCTTTATAGAAGTATAGTAAGGAAGCACTTCTATTACACTTTTCAAAGAACTTATAGAATAAATTTCAGTTTTATACGCCCAGTGGCTTCAAAAAAAAATTATTCGCATAATATCGATGATTAGAATGATTAATAATGTATTAATAATCTAAATAAAGAAACCCCATTAATATTGGAAAATTTATTGGAACGTTATAAAATCTTTTGTTAAATTGATGCAAACCATAAAACAATTCGATCAATTTCTCAGTTCATTGAATACATTGTTGTATATTATAATCAGAGTGATTTACGAATGAGTAGATTATTTATATTGTTATATTAATTTAAGTATATCCATGGGCCGTCGGGGGCCAGTATTAGCGCAGAGGCACTAAGTGTGACTGTAAAGCGACTGGTTGTGGGTTCAATTCTTATTTGAGGAGTGGACATATTTAATATTTCCATTTTCTTCGCTCTGGTGTCGAGGTAAAGCGCGACGTTAAGTTCCGCAACTTAACACGCAATGCCTTAGCACTAGGCTCCCTACCCTGCTGTGTGCGGGATACAGCGTAAAGCTAAAAAAAAATGAAAGAAGAAAAAAAATATCTATGTATTAACGGCATCGTGTCGCTGTGGTACAGTATCTGACTCTAAACGCGATTGGTTTCGAGTTTGATTTCTATCCCCGGATAGAAAAAGAAAGAGAAAAGCTTTGAACAAAAAGTGCAGTATCATCAGTTTATTGAGTAACTGATATAATATAGAAATTTGACTTGTGATTAAGTTTCCTTGAAGAGAACCCTAAAATAGGATTTCCTGAGATCGAAGATCAAAAATCAATTCAAAAATCGAGATATTACGTTTTTCAATAGAAATTACGGAACATAGATATAGAAATAATATGGGTAGGGTCGTCAAGTCCACGCATACGAAGCTGCGGGCGACCACACGTTCATAATAACCGCATTTACCGAATTCTGTCACTCAGCAGACGATTTTTTAAGCAAAAAGTGGTAAATATTATTTTTTTCGATTTTCAGTGCTAATTTAGCAAAATCGAGACATTCCGTGTTGAGTGGCGGACCTTAACGCTGCACTTTGTCTTAGATACCAAAGTGACGTTTTTTTAACTTCACGCATAACGGGGTAGTCTCAGAGAGGACTTAGTGTTAAGATATTCTGTCCTAAACGTTTCGCCTAAATATCGAGACATTGTATGTTTAGTGGCAAATGTGGGAAATGAGAATTTAAACAATCATTCTCTAGAGTGGAAATCGAATTGACAACTATTGTATTTTCAATCAGATGTTGTCTCATTGCGCCACAATGGTCCGTTTGGCAATAGAAATAATTTAATTAAAATCACTTCCCCGAATGATAATCGAACCCACAACCAATCACATTTACAGTCAGCCACTATCCCACTACATTCCCATCTAGTATATCAAACAACAATTAATTTTATTTACCAATACCTCATTCCTTTTAAACTCCAAACTCTATAAAGATAGGAAAACCAAGTTTTGGTATAAATAAACATTTAAAGATAAAATAGACCAGGCAAATACAAGCACTGATGAAATTGAATTCGCACAGTGGCAGTGGCACGACGTCTGCGCTCTCATGGGACCGGACACTCTAGATACAAAGTTCTATTTAGCGAAATATGCTATTAACTTAGCTTTTAGTTTAAAGTAAGTAGGTAGGTAGGAACCTTCCACTTTATTACAAGTAATATTGGTAAGTATGTTTTCTTTCTAATCTTCTTAAAAGTTTGTAGTTAGTTATAAGTTAGATATGTGTTGAATTTATTTTGGTATATTTGCAAATTTTGAGTTTTATAATATGATCAAGTTTTTCTCCCTATACGATAGAGTAGACACAGAGAACCCAAGTTGAAGAGGTTTCGTTTTCTATTTTTCGAGCGCTCAGTCACTAAGTTATTTTTTTTTTATTTTTTTTAGCTTCACGCTGTGTCATGTACATAGCAAGGTAGGCAGAGGGAACCTAGTACTAAGACACTCCGTTCCTCACTTTCGGCCAAATTCGGAGGCATTGCGTGTTAAGCGGCAGAACTTAACGCCGCGCTTTGCCTCGACATCAGAGCGAAATATTTCCACTACTTGAGTGGGAATAGAAGCCACACCCAGTCGTTTACAGTCACACACTTGTGCTACTGCGCCACCACTAGCCCCAACTACCACTGACTTAGTAATGGAAGAAAAAAAACATCTATTGTTACCACAATTTATTTATATACATTTTTAAGTTAAATTTTTTTAACTGGTTTAATAGCGTATACTTTTGTAATACCTAAAAATAGTCCGTAGTCACAGGTACACTGGTAGACAGTGGACCACTGTAAAGTGTTCAAAACGTCGGGATTTTTTAAATATATTTTCGTATACCAAAAATATACGCGAATCCACTTAAAATAGCTTTATTTCTAAGTAGTATTGGAGAGCTTTATATTTAAGACTATTTTTAATGACTACATATATTTCCTAATTTTATTTGGCCATATTTTTTCATATACACCTATATATAAAGTGGACATCACTAACTCCTGTGAGCAAACACATACGGTGAGACGAAATTACATTAACCCCTTTGTTTTCAAAAATCAACCGGCGTAGTTCTATTCAAAATTCGTTGTTCTCGATTTCTATTGTTGACGCGAATGAATTTGTTCCGCACATTTTGCCCTTTTAAATGTTAAACAATACAAAACCATGTTGTGAAAATTGAAGCTTTTTGTTAGTGGTCGGTAGTACACCTGCTTTTTATTGCCCAAATATTGAAAAGCGACATGTTGATCTAATACGTACAATTTGTATGCGTTCTGTTTTGTTTTGTATGAATCAAATTTGTGTTTTTATTTGGGCTGTTAAGAACTTTGAAAGCGATTTTTTATATATGTTTTGGTTGAAGCGATGTATGAAGCGAAGGGCGTGTTAACGTAGTGTAGTTCCTGGACTTAATATTTCCAAAATATGAACATTTGAACCATTCTACACTGAACTTGAAACTTATTGCAGTTCATTTGAACTGCTACGCTTGGTTACATAGTATTTATTTTTCGAAAAATAATCGTTAGTTTACTATCTTTTCATTTGGCGACATGGGATATGTAAATATATATTAAACTACAAACAGTAAAAACTGTGGCCAGTCGTGGCCCAGTGGCACAAGCGTGTAAACGACTGGTTGTGGGTTCGATTCCCACTCGAGGAGTGGAAATTACATTTCCATTTTCTTCGCTCTGGTGTCGAGGTAAAGCGCGGCGTTAAGTTCCGCCACTTAACACGCAAACCTCCGAATTCGGCGGAAAGTGGGGAACGGAGTATCTTAATACTAGGTTCCCTCTGCCTACCCTGCTGTGTGTGGGATACAGCGTGAAGCTAAAAAAGAAAAGATAAAATAATCATTTCCACAAGCGGAGAGCGGAGCGAAACTACGACCAACGCGATTATAATAATACGCTATTTCACTACACTTTGACGGTTTCACAATCACATATTTCTTAGTATTGTTCTATTTACTGTTCTATTATAAACTGTTTAGGTAGTGTATTTTAGTATTCAGAATAAAATAATACATTTGTATGTGTAAATAAGTGTATTTATTATATTTCTTGATATTTTTTTATATTAATTAAATATATTTTATATATTTATTGAATTATTTAGAGTTTTGCCAATCATGACGTTTTATCGTTTTATTTCATTAAGGGCTACTATCAAATGGAACGATTATTATTTTGCAGTACGTTTTCAAATAAAACAACTATATAAAAAAATACTATTTTAGGATGTGACCTTATAGCATAAATGGGTAAGGGTTAGAGGACTATCTAAAGGGCGCAGGTTCTTATTTTATTACATCTAAATTATTTATATGATGTATTAATCATTTGTTACAATATTTCTTGAGTAAAACGATGCTAATTAAAATTATTTATTCTTTTTATTAGTATTAGTAATGTAAAGATAATATTATTAGGTACAACGTCCTTATTACGAAACTGTTTTTTAGATTATTTATGTTTAAATCATTATTATATAAGTGTGTATTTTTTAATTATGAATATAAATTTTGAGAATTTAAACAAGAGTAGAATTTATTCCTTCGAAGTGTAAAGAACATTTACGATTTCATACAAATCTCAGAATAGTGATCTGTTTCATTTTCTTTAAGCTTCTCGCTGTATCGCGCATACAGGATCGTAGATAGAGGGAATGTATTGTTAAGACACTCCATAGTCCATTTTACGCCGAATTATAGAGCTATTGCGTGTTAAGTAGCGAAGGTTTACCTCGACCCTTGAATAAAGAAAATGAAAATATTAAATACTTCAACTCCTCAAGTGGGAATCGATCCCATAACCACTCACGTTCAGTCACATTTCATACCCCTGCGCTACAACTGCCCTAAATCACTTATCATCTTCAGAAATATAAATTTAAAGGTACAATTTTAAAACAAATAAATTAGACACCTGTGGGCGTCGGTAAATACCGTTAATCGATTTCCTAGCGATGCACAACGAAGTTTCCTGTTTTTTATCTACAGTAAAATTAATGACCGTTTGCTAGTTGGCTAGCAATTAGACAAAATTTATGTGAACGTGTGGTCCAGAAGCTTTTAATTCGGAACACTCGATCTCGATTTTGAGGTGGCTCAATGAAATTTAATGGATAGTAAAGTTAGATTTTTAAGATTAAAATGCATTTATATATTGCGTTTTGACATTGAGTATAAATGAAATTAGTTGTGAGTTCGATTCCCGCCCTGGGGAATGGTTATATTTAAATTATTTTCATTTCTCTGCCCTGGTCAAGAGTCAGGCTTAGACATGGTGTGGCGTTGAGGTCCGCTACGCAATCAAAATCTCGCAATGTATCGTATTGGGGCGGAAAGTGGAAAACGGAGTGTCATGCCACTAGGCTCTCTGATATATAAATAATTTGAAAAGTATAGACACTTTACATATAGCTTAAGGATTTATTTAAGTTAGCAAGGATTTAAGGGCTTTTTTGAAAAAAAATAAGTAAAATATACAGTTTTAAGAAAAACTACATTTTATTTTCAAAACTTTAACTCTCACTCTTGGTATTGTTATACAGCTTCAAACTTTTCCCCCATAGCGAGGTAATCGAAGATGACCCAGTGTCAAGATACTCCCTCCTCTTGTTTTTCTTTTAGCTTCTCGCTTTATTCCGCACACAGGAGGGTAGGCAGAAGGAACCTAGTGTTAAGACACTCCGTTCCCCACTTTAGGCCGAAATCGGAGGCATTGCGTGTTAAGTGACTGAACTTAACGCCGCGCTTTACCCAGAGGCAAATCTTTTATCAGAACACCAGAGCGAAGGAAATGGAAATATTAAGTATTTCCACACCTCGAGTGGGAATCGAACCCACAACCAGTCGTTTACAGACACACGTTCGTGCCACTGCGCCTCGACTGATAACAATGAAATAATTGTAGCATTTTTGTTGTTAAAGAAACTGTAATATTTGAGTAAAATTTTTCTTTGAACACATAAAATAATAAATATCTGAACATTTACTACGAAAGAAGTTATTAGGTAGTTATTTTTGTTTAGGTTATCAAAACGTCGAGATATTTTGTCGATGCAACATCGGTATAAAACTGGTGCCACTTTATTAGTCCCACGTTCATAATAAAGACCGCCATTATGCAGGGCTTTCAGACTTGGTTTTAAAATTTTCAAACATATAATCTAAATATTTATGAACAACAATCTCGTTATAAGTATAAGTTTTAAGCTTCGTTCTTTTTTAACGTATAGGGAGGTAGTTAAGGAGGACTTAGTGTTAAGACACTACTTCTTTCGGCGGAAATCGAGACGTCAACACCGTGCTTTTTCTTAGGCACCAAAGTGAAGAAATTAAAATTTAAACATAATCATTCCCCGAGTGGGATTCGGACCCACGACCATCGTTTTATGGCCAGACGCCACCACAGTGCTTTACGGTGATTTAATATAAGTAATTTAATACATTAAGTTGAGACGATAGTGGCGCAATAGTACAGTGTCACGAGTTCGATTTTGACTCAATGGAATGGTGGAACCATTGAATACGCAATGTCTCGAATTTGGACGGAAAGTGGAGAACGGAGTGTCTTTACACTAGGTTCTCCCTAAATACCATTATGCGGGAAAAGCATGAAGCTGTATTGCTTGTAATTTTGAAAAATCCTGACCACGAGAGTATTTTTATTCTAATTTTTTTTTTCTGACAGTAATATTATTTTTATAATTTATTATATTTCTTTACGCAACAAAAAGGTAGTGTGGTAGTCCAACAATCGTGTAACAAGAAAATAAATATCATAACAAACTATGTTTATATATTTCAAACAGCATATTGTTCAAATTTTTAACATCAGAATTTCCTGAAAGAAAAAGTGTTATATTAATTCACTATATGTCTCCAATCACACAATGCCTAAAAAATACAAAAAATAAAGAATATATACTAACAAATAACCACAAACCACTAAATAATCAAGTAACCAAAGAAAAGATTGGCATACATACATATACATACAAACGAAGAACAAAATCCACTAGAACTGATAGCCCTGACATCGACATACGCTTAGCCCGAATTAAACCTGTATTTATAGAGGTCCACGCATGGATTCCCATGACGATAACGTGTAATTCCAATGTTTTGCCCAATAGTGTATGCCAGTTAGTAACAAAATATGGCCAGCGTAAACATCTCATTGGCCCTTGGCTGTTTAAAAATATAGCCTCTGATGGCAATAAAACCTTTCGTTCAACGGCCAAAAGCAAGTCTTAACGACTGTTGAGAAAATCCGTTATAGCAGAACGTAACGAATTAGAGCTGTATCGTAAATATCAATAGATGTACGCCAATTGTGTAATCGTAACATCCTATGTTGGGCTGGTCGTTTCTTTTACGGTGTTAGTCATGTTTTTATTTTTTTTTTAATTTATAGTGAGATGGCGAGGACTTATAAGGTTTTAAGTTATATGGGATTTTATTTTAAAGGATCAAAATACTTTGTCCTTAATTTCGACAAAGTAAGTCGAAAGACAGAAATATATGACTTAGCTTGTTTTTTTTTTTATTTTCTTGCCTTCTAAAGAACGTCAGGTTATAGGAACCTAATAGATTAGTTCGCACTTTATTCTTCACCAGTTTAACAGATATTGTACGTTTGTTAGCGAAGCACCAACGTTGTTATTTCTTTTAAATTACCACTACTTAATCAGTATTTTATTATATGCTTGGCTTGCGAATTCGCGGATGAAGACGCAACAAAAAAAATAATCTTAAAAGTACCTTAAGACAGACGTTCCAAAGATTAGTCGGAACAAAACGGACACACAGACAGACATTCTGACAAATTGTAAAATATGTATATGTAACGTGCACACTAAAAAGTGATTATTTAATGATTACAAGCAGACACAACAAGTTTATTTATTTTTTTATATATACGCAGCTAAATTTTACTCCAGGAAAATATTATAATAACATTCCTAAAACTAACAACCCAACCTATTTTACACACGAATCAACTTATGAAAGCCAGGCTAGACATATTTATATGAAGAAGATTTAATTGAACAGAATATAATATTCCGGTCACTCAGCTTACTGAATACAGAGTTAATACGATAACTTCGCAGCAATTCATGTTATTCCTCTGTGGGCTCTTTTAATTACTGTCTGGCCCATGTATCATAAATTCTAATGGACTTCGCTCACAACGGCGCAAATTGCATTTTAGAATATAAACGTAAACAACACATGATGTGATCGAAAATTTAAATTTTAATGTTATATTTAATTTTCTTTTTTTTTTGGTTAATTTTGGTTGATTGGTGTATTTCTTGGACGCTAGTCGGAATATCGTGTTAAGGAAATAAATAGTGAAACTGTGCTTCTAAGGCAAATTAGTGTTTTATCTTGAGTTAAAACTAAGACGGGCAGTTAAGTTAAATTATTACTTCGTACGTGAAGAATATTTTTTTTTCGCGAACGGAGAAAAATTAAATTTTGCACATATAAGGTTCGTATGGAAGTGCAGGAGCACATGGTAGCATGTAAATGTAACTATTTGTATTACTGATACTGCTTTCCACTGAGATATTGCGAGTTGAGTAAAGAAATTCAAAGCCGCGCTTAGTCTTGTCACCATAATGATGATGGATTAAGAGATATAAAACCTTAAAGTTCATTATTAAAGTATTTTTTTTAACTACACGCTGTATCCTGCGCACGGTAGGATAGGCGGAGGGAACCTAGTGTCTTAACACACTCCGTTCCCCACTTTTCGTCGAATTCGGAGGCATTGCGTGTAAAGTGGCGGAACTCAACACCAGAGCGAAAAAAATGGAAATATCAAATATTTCCACTCCTCGAGTGGTAATCGGACCCACAACTAGTCGCTTTACAGTCACACTATTGCGTATCTGCGTCACGACTGGCCCTTATTTATTATTAAAGCATATTTCTTGTTATATCCTACCTTTTTTTAAAAATCATATACATGTATGCATACGTTACTAAATTTGAGCACATTTCTTATACATTATTTTTTTTGTTCATAAGTTTGTTAATCAAAGTCAGTAAAGCCTACCTTTTTCTTCTTGAGCCCTTAAAATGTTTTACCTTTTACAGGATTAATTTCTTTAAAATGTTTTCAGTTCTGACTAAGCCGATGTTACTTAGTTGTTTAAAACCCTTCAAAGATCATCTTTTCTTTAATATTATTTATATTAATATCTATGGACATATAAGTATGATTCGAACATTTTGTTTAACAATAATATATTATCAATATTTTTTTTGAAGCCAGTCGTGGCGCAGAGACACGAAGTGCGACTGTAAAGCGACTGATTGTGGGTTCGATTCCCACTCGAGGAGTGGAAATGTTTAATATTTCCATTTTCACTGGTATCGAGGAAAAGCGCAGCATTAAGTTCCGCTACTTAACATGCAATTCCTTTAGAATTCGGTGGCAAATAGGGAACGGAGTATCTTAACACTGGGTTCTCTCTGCCTACCACGCAGCAGCGTGCAGGACTAACTTATTTATTACTAAAAACTTGGCTATATAAGGCTCATAGAGTTCAGGTGGCTTAGCTTAGTATATAGTGTCTCTATGTTTTCATTAAGGGAGTCCAGTTTTTTGTGATTAGTAACACGCATTTATCTAAGACTCGTAGTTGATATGTAATATTATTTTTTATAGCATTTCATTATAGATAAATTAAATCCTTAAAGTGTTTAAAGTATTTTTTTTAGTTAATATAAAAAATAAAAATATATTATAAACATTATTATTAATATTAGTAGGGAATAAACGAAACGATATAACAGGCCCATCCTCGTACAATGTATATTATAGTGTCTTACCGTATACAAGTTGGTTGTGAATTTTGTTCCCACTTGGTGAAATAAATATTATAGTTATTTTTATTTCTCTTCTTAATTAGTATACAACATTAAAGTGCAGTATTGTTTTCTACCATACAACAAATGATCAGTCTTGACGCCAGGTTCTGTACGACGACCCTTCTTAGAGGGGCAAGCGTTAAGCTGGAAAATAATATGATTTTTTTATTTTTTAGCTTCACGCTGTATCTCGCACACATCAAGGCAGCACGCGTCTGAACGGTATTCAGGAGGCGCAGGTTCGAATCCCTTTGCGTTCAATTTTTTTCTTTTTCTTTAAATGTCTTTTTCAATTTTCCTAAGTGTGGAATAACACTTTAAAAATGTTTAAAAGGAAAAGTTTTTTTTTTAATTTTTGTTATTCTTCCACATTTTCTTAAAGGGTCCTCATACATTGTAAATAAATGATCCTACCTCAGTTAATACTGAGACGTGTTTCCAACGGTCGGCCGACATCTTCCCTTGGGAGGAAGCTACAAATACTTTAATTCTTAACTTAACAATTTATTTAACAGATTAACCACTGAGCGCCAGAAGGATTTGCTGCACTTTTCCTTACATGTGTTTGGTTTTTTAAATTGCTTTTGTTAACTAATATTACTTCTAGCCCACAGTTAGTTAGTGTAATATTTATTTACTTGTAATATTTTTGTATTTATACACATATATACAATGTTATTGGACTAATTTTAGTGTGTTGATAGTTTTTAGCTTCACGCTGTATCCCGCACACAGGGAGGCAGAGGGAACCTATTGTTAAGACAGTCCGTTCCCCACTTTCCGCCGAATTCGGAGGCATTGCATGTTAAGTGGCGGAACTTAACGCCGCGCTTCGCCTCGACACTAGAGCGAAAAAAACGAAAATATTAAACATTTCAGTGTTATATAAAATATTTCTGCGTTATTTAATATTTTCAAGGAGTGTCCTCGAGTGGGAATCGAACCCACAACCAGTCGCTTTACTGTCAAGTGTGTTGATAGTTTTATTATTTTATTTCCTTCTAATTTTCCGAATCCAAAAAGGTAGAAAGACATTCTTATGTTAGAATATACCCTTAAAATTTCAATTAGTAAGTGTTATATGTATGTTAGATAACAAAACCAAACCACATACCTACAAAATTTTAATTTTATATAACGATTTCAGCTGTGCTTTGTATATCAGTCAGGCGGAAAGTGGTGAATGGAGTGTCTAGACACTGTATTCTCTTTGACATGACGTGGCGTGAAGATATTTTTTTAACAATGTCATGTCCACGCCAGTTAACAAACTTTCTATTTATAAAGAAATTCAATTTCCAAACAAAATTGTTACTTCAAAATATAATTCTTAAATTACTCTCTTTCAATAAATTATTCCAAAAGTGAGACAATAAATCACTAAAGAAATTACAAAGATTTGAAAACATAAAGGAAATGTTAATGAACGAACTCATTCTTTGCTTTATCCTATAGATTTACAATTAAGGACCTTTAAAAGCATCGTATTGTTTTAAGTACAGCTTTTCTCCTTTTTGTACATAACAGGGTAGTCAAAGTGAACCTAGTGTTAAGACACTCCTTTCTTCCGTTTCCGGCTTTCCGGATACATTGCGCGCTCAATGGCGGAATTTAACGTTGCGCTTTGCCTTAGGTACCAGAGTGGAAAAGAGTTTCTTTTTATTTTTTGTAGCTTCACGCTGTATCCCGCACACAGCAGGGTAGGCAGAGGGAACCTGGTATTAAGATACTCCGTTCCCCACTCCGTGGAAAAGAGTTAATATAGATAATCATTTCACCAAGCGGGAATCGAACCCACATCCCACTTACTGTCACATGCTGACACACTGCGCTACAACGGCGTCTATTTTCGCGATTTACAATTAAGGACCCTTAATAGCATCGTATTGTTTTTAGTGTGGATCGTTTAAATAATTTTATGGGATTGCGTCACCAAAATCGGCCATTTCCTTTTAAACAGTGCCATTTATCGTTTTACTTGATGCGCGAACTTTAAGGCGATTTTTACTCAGCCACGTAAATTTTATGATATTTATTCATTGTTTTTCTTCTGAATAAAGTAGTTATAAAGATTTTTGTATAGTCGAATTTGTGGAAATTAGCGTTAAGTTCTGCCACTTTCCAGCGATTTCGGGGAGAAAATAGAGAACGGTATAACTTTATTATGTGCTCTCTCTGACTACAGGAACAAGCGTTGAGCTGTTACTTTTAAAATTATAAAATTAGTAAGGACATTTATATAAAACGTGTGTTGTGAAATATTAAAGGATATATTATAGGTATTGTGCCACAATTAGGTAATGTCTGACTATTTTTGTGCTTATGATTTCGATTCCTAATGAGTGGAATATGAATATTTAATTTTTTTTCATTGTCTACTAATACATGGTCACACAACAAGCAATGTTTTTAAAACAGGCCAAAAAGAAGAAGGAAATAATTTAATGATTTTATAATGCGTAAAGCGATGCGATAAAATAATAAAAAAATATTTTAAATTACAATATATAATAAAAAAATAATCTATTTTTTTGTTTCATTGCTAGTAAAAATACTAGTTGTTAGTATTAATTAAGAATTTAATCTACATTTTAAGATGCAAACAGTAATCAATGCTACCTACTTTACCAAGCTAACATGTCAACAAAACAGATTATAAAAAAATGTCTATGAAACATAGATAATATATAAATATAACACAACGAAGTAGACCAAAGTGTCATACTAACGCTGTCATAAACACACAAATCGAAACAATAACGGCCCTAGGCAGATTTATTTGGCATTACGTGTGCCAAAAAAAACTATTTGAGGTTAATTATTAATACGAGTTAACTTTTGAGATACAAGCAGTAATCAATGTTACCACCATTACCAACTAAATTTGTCAATAAAATAGACTATACAAATATGTCTATGCAACACAGATAATATATAAATATAACACAACGAAGTAGACCAAAGTGTCATACTAACGCTGTCATAAACACACAAATCGAAACAATAACGGCCCTAGGCAGATTTATTTGGCGTTACATGGGCCAAAAAAGAAAATTGGAAGGGTAGGGTCGCGAAAAATATTTCAATATGCTATTCACATTTTTTACGATCGTCATGTGTGTTGCCTTACGATTGTGCTACCACAATATTGGGCTATCTTTCCCTATGTTTTCGTGTTCGTTTTAGTACTTTATCGGCAGATTGAATAGGTGCTGCCCCAGTTTTGTGATAAAGTGAGAAGAGATTTTTGTTTTCAGTTAGTTTTTTGGTCTTGAAATTTCGTAGTATACTATTTTACAAAATTTCAAGACCAAAAAAAACTACTTACTAGTTACATGGTTTGTCCAGCTTAATGGGGTCGTCAGAGAGAGTCTATTGTCAAGACACTTAGTTTTCCACTTGCCTCCAGAAATCGAGACATTGCGTGTTGAATGGAGTAAGTCAACGACGGGTTTTGTCTTAATCGATGAAATATCGAGTAGAAATCGAACCCACAATCATTGCGTTTACTTTATGATGACAGCATATACAGATATGCCCACTGCGCAACGACGGTCAAGGACTTGAACTTGGTTAAGTATGGAGTTATAATTAAGTCTTTTTATTATTTACTGTAAAATGTTTTAATCATGTGAAAATGAATGCTTAGCACTTTCTGAGTTGTTTTAGAGGATAATGATATTATTCACGTACGTCAGCGGTTTTAAACTGCCTAACAAACTAAACGTTTCATATCTAATAACTTTATTAATAGTTAAATATTAAAATGACTTTCGAAGGGCATTTTCACTATATATCTATTCTGATAAGTTACTAATTACACATTATTTTTGTATACCTATATAAATTTTGACGGTTCTCTTATATTCAACTAAGCACTTGAGCAAAGAGAAGCTTCGCTTTCCTCTTTATTAGAGATGTAACTCAACGCTGCTTTTTTAAACTATCGTTTCAGAAAAAGACAACATATTTAAGTAGTTGATCTATATGATACTCATAAACTTATATTCTTTCCTTTCAATCAGACAGGTCAAACTTTACCACATTTCCTTCAGTTCCGCTCTTTGTCCCGTATAACATGGTAGACAGAGAGAGTCTAGTGTTAAAATACTCCGTTCCCCATTTTGTGTCTTCATACGAGATATTACATGTTCAGTTCCGAACCTCAACACAGCAGATAAATGAAATTATTTAAATATCCCTTAAATACGAATCGAGCACGCAATTATGGTCACGATAACCTCTATTTTTATATACACAAATATATAATATATTATTTATACAAAAAACATTCAGCCACTTCCTTCCAAATGATCTACCAAAGACGAACAAACAAAAATATGCTTTATATTAATAAAATAATAACAAAATACCAAAAACGAAACGAACGAAATTTCATACCAAACGCCGTATCACAAATACAGAAGGTTCAATATCACTTCCTTAATACAACACAACTAATGTTTCTTGTTCAAGCCGACTGTTTTGCGGAGATATAAACGTTTAATGGGTGGGGTGCGGCAAAAACAGCCGCAAGTGCAACCAAGATTATAATATCGGAGTTTCAATTGCACAAGTTTGAGCAATTTGCTATTTCACACTATCGTTCCGTTACAGATGTTTCGGTCGTGTGTATTTCTAAATGGAATTTTGTAATAGATGGTAGGCGTGTGTGGTTCTGCGGTACGTTATAATGGTAGCTTAAATTTTTTGGTGTTTTTTATACTTTTTAGATGGTTGCGGGGTAAGAATGTAGTGGAAAGACACTCCGTTCTCCATTTTCTGCTCGGAATCTTGTTGTTAGGTGTAAAATGGCGGAATTAAACGCCGTTTTTCTTTTATACTAGCGGAGAAAATGAAGATGATTTAAATATACTATGTCTTCTTAATGGAAATTGTCGGTGAAATGAAAGTAAATAAAATAATGCCATCTCTTTTTTTGTCGATCTTAATATTCTTCATAATATATGAAGACCATTCAACATGACTCGGTACAAAAATAACATTGGCTCTTATTTGCACAACTTGCATTTTCTAAGTAAAGCGCCGTAACTAAAGAAATTAATGGACTTGGTACAATTAAAATATCGAACACGATATGATTAGAAACATCATTGGTATGTTTAGAGTTTATTATAGTCCTTTTTTAAGTACTATAATATTTTATAAAAAAACCTTTTATATTTATCAGTTTCACATTTTGCCCGTATAGCAGAGTAGTCGGAGACGAACTAGTGTTCTAACTCTCTGTCCGTTCATCCACTTTCCGCACAAATTAAGACACTCCGCGTTGAGTGGCGGAATTCAACGCCGCACTTTGTTTGTACCATAGAGAAGAAATGAAAAATTGAATCATTATTCTCATGAATAGAAATCGAATCGACAACCATCGCGTTTAGAGTCAAACGCTGTTTCATATATAAACAATTACATATATAAAACACTTTTTTTTTAGCTTCACCCTGTATCCCGCACACAGAAGGGTAGGCAGAGGGAACCTAGTGTTAAGACACTCCGTTCCCCACTTTCCGCTGTATTCGGAGGCTTGCGTGTTAAGTGGCGGAACTTAACGCCGCGCTTTACCTCGACACCAGAGTGAAGAAGAAAATGGAAATATAATTTCCACTCCTCGAGTGGGAATCGAACCCACAACCAGTCGTTTACAGTCACACACTTGTGCCACTGGTCCACACATTTAAGATAATAAAACCAAATAACACACATAACAAGTTAATATATTAAAATATATTACATCATTTTTATATATTCAAAGATAATAAACTTCTCAGGCCACACGTTTGTCGTAAAGCGAAACTAAAGCATCAATCATAACGCTGCGGTAACACGAAAATATTTTTCTCTCCCGCAAATATCCAATTTCCGAAGACAAACAAATACAAAAGGTTGCCAAATATGTGTTTTACTGTTTTCGTTCATATCATTTTTACCTGCTTCTGAGGAATATTAAGTCAGTCTAATGCAGGTTTACGTTTTTTCTTGCATATTACAGTAGTCAGAGAAACTAGAACAGGTCAGAAATAGAGCTAGTACTACTACTACTACTACTTAATTAGTCCCTCCGTTCTTTAGTTTCTGCCTGTAATGTTTCGAGACATTGTGTAATCTGGCGGAACTTAACACCGCGCTTTATTTAGACACCAAAGCGAAGAATGAAAATAATTTAAATATTTTCCAATCAACCAAGCGGATCATTATAAGACCAGTTGTTACGCAGGCACAAAGTGTGACTGTAAACGCGACTGGTCGTGGGTTCGATGCCCACTGGAGGACTAGAAATAACTATTAATTGTTTTTGTTTGCTTTGCTTTGCGTAGTGCCTCCAGGATTTGCCCGAAAATGGGGAACGGAGTATTTTAACACTAGGTTTCCTCTAGCTATTCTGCTATATGCGGGATACAGCGTGAAGCTAAAAAAGCCAAGTGGAAATCGAACCCAGGACCAATCACAATTACAAGCATATGCTATATCACTGCACCACGATCATCATATACATATATTTTATATAATATATTTTTTTTTTAGCTTCACACTGTATCCCGCACACAGCAGAGTAGGCAGAGGGAACCTAGTATTAAGATACTCCGTTACCCACTTTGCCCCGAATGCGGAGGCATTGCGTGGAACTTAACGCCGCGCTTTACCTCGACACCAGAGCGAAGAAAATGGAAATATTAAATATTTCCACTCCTCGAGTGGGAATCGAACCCACAACCAGTCGTTTATAGTCACACGCTTGTGCCACTGGGCCACGACGGGTCACCTTTATATAATATTAAAGAAATATTCCATAGTCAAGTTAAAAATACACAATTTGTATTGCAACATCACGTCCCGCAGAAATTAGCTTTCACATAACGTGTCTGGTATTTACTCCCTGCATAAAATATTCAGGCGCGATCTGTCACGTTTGCCAACTCTGTGACGTAATCAACTTCAAAATTCAATAACACTTATATAATATTGATGATGCTTTCTTACTGTTGCGAGTTTCATGAATTTTCTTCTAAATATAGAAGTCTGCTTGTTTCGTACTGAAGCCTTAAATATATGTGAGGTTGATTTTAAGTGGTATTTTGTAAGGTGTATAAATATTGCTTTGTATGTTGTGTGATAATATTGTACGTGGGTATTTAAAAACTAAATAGACATACATATAATTTTGTTTTTTAGTTTCACGCTGTATCCCGCACACAGCAGGGTAGGCAGAGGGAACATAGTATGCAGACACTTTGTTCCCCATTTTCCGCCGAATTTGAAGGCGTTGTTTGTTAAGTGGCGGTACTTAACGCCGCACTTTGCCCGATACCAGAACGAAGAAAAATATTAAATATTTCCACTCTTCGAGTAGGAATCGAAGCCACAATCAGCCGTTTACAGGGATATATATGTGCCACTGCGCCACGACTGGCCCCTATTTTTTTATGTCATGGAGTATTTTTTCATCTTCTTTCCCTTTTTAGACAGCAGCCAGTTCTCAGAAAGATAACTTAAGTGTCAAGACACTTAGTTCTTTGTTTTCTGCCTATTTTATAGATTTTCGGACGTATTAACTCTCTTTCTGAATCTGAGCGGATTAATTAAATGTAGCATATTTTCGTTTAGCTTTTAGTTTACCATAGAGGGGGAAGGTAAAAGGAGGGAGATAAACTATAATTGTAATTCTTTCGGGTACGTACAGTATCCGCAACCTTCGTTTTACTGGCAGACATTGTCTTATTGCCACTATGCCGACTTCACAAAATCACTTATACTTACATTAAAAACTAAACACACATTCCATTTCGTTAACACTATCATTCACAGGCTAATACAAAGTGTAGGTTTCACACATTAAAATTTCGATCATAAAATAGGCAAATTGCAATCGATACTGCCAAAACACTGATATTGGCATGAAATTCGTGGAAAATTAGCTGAATATCGAAATTACTGGCGAGAACGATACAATATGCTGACATGGACCTAACAGTACTCCTAAATATGATAAAATTCGGTATAACGTACCATTAGTGTACGCAGGCAGCTATTAGAAGTTAAAACATTGTGAACAACGTTGCACGAAATGTACGTGGCACAGTGCATTACAACGCTAATAAAGTAGCAAAACATATTATTTCTCCTAATTTAATATAGTACTCTTGTACTGCAAACAGAAAATTTATGTAGCGGACATTTTACTCAGAAACAGTGTGTTTTTAGCTTCACGCTACGTGGATAGTGTAAGGCGAACGACGAAAATTTTTAAGTAAAAATTTACCTTTTTTTACTTATTTTTCTTTGTAATTCTCCATTTTTCGCTTAGTTAGTCACGTTGCGTGTTGGGTTGAGTACTCAATGCCGCTTTTTATAATCTGATTAAGGAAATGGTTATATTTTACGAATAAAAATTAGCTTATAAATGTTTTTTTTGACCCAATAACCATTGCGTGCAGTTAGATATGACCCAACTAAACCATCGAGTCTTATCTATTAAGGAATTTGCGTCTATACTGTTTTTGATTTTAGTGTAACTAGTTATACTGGTTGCTTGGCAAGAAGAAATGTGTATAAAGAAATATCTTTTTCATAATAATGAAGATAAACTACAAGGCACAATGATATTTAAAATATATAATTAAAAAAAAATGGATCAAATATAAGAAAAATCATTTTTTCCCTCTCGTGGCGTAGTAGTATAGTGGCGTTTAGTTCCACCACTTAACGTGCAATATCTCGAATTGAGGTTGGAAATGGAGAAGTAAGTGTCTTGTTACCGAAAAGTTGAAAAAAGTAGGCATTTAATAGGTTAATAAAGCAGAAATATTTAGAATAGAATTCTGAATACTAAACTACGTAAGCTTTTAGACCAAAATCTTAACAATTACAGTGATTTGTCCGAACGTATATAAGAAACTATTCAAACGAAGATATTAATCAAATCATGAATCACAATTTGAATTTCAAATTTATAGGAGAAGCCAGTTAGAGGAATAATATTTACTTTGATTACTTCACAAACTCTCTGGATAACTGTTATCGTAAACAACTGAGTTGTGTCTAAGTTTTAAATCAATTTTCACTTATATTACACTCACTTTCACTAATGATTGCACAAACTTTGTGTTTTATGTAAATGTGACGATAAGTCGTGATAATATCGTTGATTATTCGTTTAATCCTATAACTTTGATTCGAGATTAAGTATACTTAACTATAGCCAGAGGGAGTCTAGTGTCATGACACTCCTTTGTCCGTTTTCCACTGGAATTCAGATTGTATGTGGCCAGTCGTGGCCCAGTGGCACAAGCGTGTGACTGTAAACGACTGGTTGTGGGTTCGATTCCCACTCGAGGAGTGAAAATATTTAATATTTCCATTTTCTTCGCTCTGGTGCCGAGGTAAAGCGCGGCGTTAAGTTCCGCCACTTAACACGCAAAGCCTCCGAATTCGGCGGAAAGTGGGGAACGGAGTGTCTTAACACTAGGTTCCCTCTGCCTACCCTGCTGTGTGCGGGATACAGCGTAAAGCTAAAGCTAAAGAAAATGTATTTTATTGTATGTTGAATAGTAGAACTCTTGTTCTTATAAGAAGAAGGGATTCATATCGCTCCTACGTAGCACTCATATCGTCACGCTTACTTGTAATGCTGTTCCACTGCCCCACGTTGGCCTCAATATATATAAGGTTATTTTTCCTATTAGAAGATTAATTTATTTTTTGAAAGGACAAAAAAGCAAGTCTTCAGGTCGTGGTGATAAAAGTAACGTGATGATAAAAGATAGAAATGGTAAAAGAATAACATATGAGGGTAGAATGAGTGGTAAGAGTGGTAGGAGCACAATGTCGATGACATTGGAGGCAGCCTCTTTGTCGTAACTAAGAGGTTGATAATAAATAGTAGACGATGATTTTAAATATGAAGATTATTTTTGAAAATTATTCTCATGTTAAATTTTACATTAAAATTTTACGTGAGAAATAGAATGGACGTTAATATTTATATTTTATACTCTTTCTATAGCGTATTTAAAAATACAATTTTTTAAACATGCATTGGCATTTTTTGACGTATTTTTTAAATGACTTTGTATGTATACCACAATTGTCAGGCAAATACGCGAAGCTTCCAAATAATATCAATATTTAAACTTCCTATAATAATTGATATACATATATAAATGATTTTTTATACATACGCCTTAATTCGTTAATCGCATCGTATCTGTACAATGGCGACTAAGCCCCTGCGACATATTGGTGTATTAGGTCCCGATGTATATCACGAGACCGTACGTGGATTTGCGAAATTTATTCCTATGACCCGCTCTGTTTGAACTGGAAATGCTATAGGAATACTGGATGTGATATGTTTTCTGTTGTACCTATATTTTTAATATTTTATTAGTGACTGTAAATGCGATGTGATGAGATGCGGCGTTGAGTTCCGTCATTCAATATGCGTTACTTTTTAAAGAATACGCAATAATTCATTCACAAATAAGTATAAATAGGTTATATTATTTTTTTATTTAGCTTCACGCTGTATCCAGCACACAGCATCGTAGGCAGAGGGAACCTAGTGCTAAGATACTCCGTTGCCCCCTTTCCGCCGAATTCGGAACGGTTTGCCTCGACACCAGAGCGAAGAAAATAGTAATATTAAATATTTCCACTCCTCGAGTGGGAATGGAACTTACAATCAGTCGCTTTACAGTCACACTTCCTCCTGCCGTGCCTCTGCGCCACGACTGGCCCCAATGAATATTGGTGATATCATTATTTACTAATTAGTGACATATATATTTTTTGTCTTTCATAGTTTTATTTGTATAAAAATTATAAACAAGCAAGCGTACGGAACAGCTAGCAGCAGTTCTAAAGTTATAAAATAGTAAGTACAATAATGCATAAGTAAAGTTTGAATAAGTTTTAAGATAATATTTTTAACAAACTTTGTAATAATATATGACGCATATAATGCTAGCTAGAGCAGCGATGAGCAAATGCCCACTTAAAAGTATTATGTAATCAAAAAAGATTAAAAAGATTAGAAGAAGAAGAAAATAAAAAAAAGATTGGAAAAGGACCTGGGTTGCTTAAAAAGGGTAACAAATACTTCAAAAACTACCAGCTGTGACAAAGGAGTACAAAGACTGTAAACGCAACTGATTGTAGGTTCGATTCTTACTCAAAGAATAGAAAAAAATAATATTTGTTAATTTTCTTTGCTTTAGTATCGAGGCAAAACGCGGTGTTAAGCTCCACTACTTAACACTTAACGTTTTCAGAATTCAGCGGGAACTAGGGATTGTCTTAACTATCTTATTTTTTTACATGAAAATATTCAAATTTAGTACGAATTATATTAATAACTATTCCAATATTCCATACAATATCAACGAAAACTTAAGAAATCAGACATAAACGTACGTTTTTGGTTGTTCTCCTACCTTTATAACAGTCCCACAGTGGCTATTCACCTTTGTAACCATTTCGATTACGACGTCATGATTTCAAAGAAAAAAGATAAGCATTGGCTTCTAATGCCTTAGCCGGATACGATACGCGTGAGATTTGACCCGGATAAAGGATAGGATATACGTTATCAGGATAAAGTTGCTATGTTTGTCCGTTTTCGTTTATTTACATGCATTTTGTTTAGCGGAAGGACGTTTTAGTAAAGCGTGTTTGTAAGGATTTTTGTTGGCGTAGTAATGATTTTTGAAACATATTGGGAAGCCTTGAAGTTAGTAGACGATAATACTTTAATAAGTTTATTTTTTTTAAAGAACCTTCACACTTTTTTCCAGATATCAGGGAAGATAAGTTTGACGAACGATTAATGTGACGAACACTCTGTTCTTAGCTTTCTGCCAAAATTGAAATATAACGTGCTTCTTGGCGGAGCTCAACGCTGCGTTTCGTTTTATCAAAGCGGGCAAGTTAATAATTAATTCAAATGCCGATTTATTTTCGCCAAGTGGAAATTGAACCTGTAAGCTTAACGTTCAGTTAAATCATATGTTACTGCATCACACTAGCCTCTTTTTTAATAATAATGTAAATATGTTTTGTTATTGAATATAAGGAACAAGTAAAAAAATGGCTAGTCGTGGCTAAGAGGCACAAATTGTGACTGTGAAGCGACTGGTTGCGGGTTCGATTCCCACTCGATGAGTGGGAATATTTAATATTTACATTTTCTTCCCTCTAGTGTCGAGGCAAATCGCGGCGTTAAGTTCCGCCACTTAACACGCAATGCCACCGAATTCGGCGGAAAGTAGGGAACGGAGTGTCTTAACACTAGGTTCCCTCTGCCTACCCAGCTATATGCGGGATACAGCCTAAAGCTTACTTTATATTTCGCGAAAATACCTGAAACGCAATAACTAGGAAACAATCGAATCTAAAACCTTTAACTAAGCTCTATAACCTACTAAACAATTTTCAAAATTACACACCACGCCATACAAAACAAAACACTTTCATGAAGCATCATAATATGAATAAGTCGTATTCATGCTCGCGCGAAAGCGGTGACCTCTGACATAACGAAATTTTTCAAATAGGTGTTACACTTAGCGTTTGTAAGGTTTTCTCTATTATGAAAGAGATACTTTTATACTCAAAATGCTCAGTACATTTTATTATGAGCTATCTGACAAATAAAAGTTTTTTAGTTAGTCGTGGCGCAAGGGCACAAAGTGTGACTGTAAATTCGACTGGTTGTGGGTTCGATCCATGAGGAGTGGTAATATTTAATATTTCCATTTCCTTTGCTCTAGTGTTGAGGCTAAGCGTGGCGATAAGTTCCACTTAGCACACTATGATTTCAGGATTTGGCGGAAAATGGGAATTGGAAATTCTCTCTGCCTACTCTGCTAAGTGCAGGATTACAGCATGAAGGTAAAAAAAATGTATCTGATATTGACTATTGAGGCACAATTGAGACTGTATATATGTATATATATTTATAGCTTTAGGCTTAAATATATAGTCTGTACAGACCATATATATAAAATGTCCATACAAATCGTACATACAGGCTATACTATAGGTGGGTGGGAGGTACCTATATATATAGGTTGTGGTAGTTGTGAATTCGATTCCCATATGGGAATAGAAATTCGATTTGGTTAAATAAATTGCGATGTATAATTCTACTATATTCTCGAAGAACTTATGCAAAGTTTCTAAAATAAGACGGAAAGTGACAGACGAATAAGCGTCCAATTATGGTTTTCAGTTGGTTCGAGGAGGTTAAAATTTTTGTTCGATTTCTCTCTTCTTTAAGTTCAGTTAAACACTATAGATATTTGATTAAATATCTGAACATCTTTCTTAAAAATAATTTAGGTGTATATTTATGTATAAAAAATTATCTCACTACAGAGATACTAACAAGTTGTAACAAGCATATAAGAATTCCGACCTAGCTGCATAGAACGTATGCACTGACCCAGTGGGCAGCGCTCGGATGGTTCTCAATAGTCGCGAGTTCAAGTAATGCTGTTTTACTAAAACTGTTTTTATTTAACGCTTTATTCTTACTTGTTTTATTTATTTTATTTTCTTCTCTTTTGTATAAAATACGTATGAGTCAGATAAAAATGAAAAAATACATAAATGTAAAGGTTTTTGTAGGTTCATTTTGAAATCTAAGGAATTTTAATATTTTAAAAGTGTATAACAGCAATACAATCCTTTCAACTTTCGACAGTGGACAAAACGTTGTGACGAGTTTTGAAATTAATATTAAACCTCGCAAACGAGGTATTTAGAAAATTTGAAGGGTTCATCGAGTTGAATAGAAATTAAGAAATACCAGTAATATCAAAGGTTTTAATTTGGTTAGTATATTATTATTTTATTAATTAACCATTGTCATTGGTAGAAATAATATATGTTATATAAAAATGTGGAAGTAAGGATTATTGAGACGTTGTGATCTTATTTTAATCACTTTTTCTACTGTAAAAGACAGAGGGCGGCGTTGGGTTCCACCAAATACGCAATCAATATCTTAATATCACGCGGAAAGCAGAAAACAGTGTAAAAAAATTATAGAAAACGACGCTGAGTCTCGGTTTCATTGAAAAATGAAATATCTCGACATTTAGTTTTTTTTGACCCTGGTGTACGGAAAAAACCGTGAAACTGGAAAAAAAATAAAAATAAAAAAATTATCGATGTACATAGGAACAACAAAAAAATATATAAAAAAATTATATTAAACTATATAATCAAATGTCAAGTGATCCATAACCAGCGAGGCACCTATCCCACTATCCCACAAAAACGGACAACAGACGGTTTCGGTAATTAATTTTAATTGCAAAACTTGGCGCGAGAGCGCAAGAGCGTTCTGCTGTGTCCCTAATTCGTTAATGTGTAATTCGTGACCTGTATGTACTAGCATGTTGACTTACTAAGTTATACATTTTGATAGGTACTGAGAAGATAGTGTTATAACCCTACTTTCTCCGTTTTTTCGGAGCTTAAGATCCTGTTTTGTTAAAGCAATGACTGAAGCACTAGTATAACAAAATATTATTTCTTCGACCAAAATTTCAAGTTTACAGATGAGTTCAGTCAGTCTGTTTTTTTAATTGTTTTCATGTATATGAAGAACTAAGTTACATATCACCTGTCAATATGCATTCCATACTTTTTGAAATAAGCTTAAGGATTCACGGTAAAGATTCCTCCAACTTATTACAGACAGGAAAAAAACACATTTTAAAAGCAATTTATGTAGGATCTTCTCAAGTCTGGTTAGAGCTCCTCTTCGGGTAGTGAGGGCTTGCCTTCACGTTAACGCAGTTTAAACCGATTCCTTTACCATGTTTAAAGCCTGCACTTGGGTTGCAATTCCTATGCATTGCCCGGCCCGGCTTTCACACGGTGAATCTATGGAATGCTAAGGAGTTTCTTCTCTTACGTTTTATAGGCAATGCAAATGCAGTGCTTACTGTGAGTGCTTAATTGTGATGATTTTTACGCCCAGTGATTTCGCCTTTTTCGCTTTGTCTATCAGTCAGTGCTATTTTTTATGTATGTACTACAATCACTTATATCAACCATTTATATACATTTATACTATTTTCAGCTTCACGCTGTATCCCTCACTTTGGCTCTATACAGGATAATGTAAATATTAAATATTTCCACTCCTCGAGTGGGAATCGAAGCCACAACCAGTCGCGTGTAGTCAAACTATATGCCCCTGCGCAACGACTGGCCTCTATACATCTTGAAATACGTTCTAATATCTATAACATATACACCAACAGTTACTCATAAAGTACGAAAAAACAATTTTATGTACAATAGTAAAATTATTTCAGCGAAACCGTCTGACCCTGTAAAAAATACACTAAGCGCTGTATGATTTAATACCAACCTTGAACTTTTAGTTCAATCACGCGCCCATTCATTTTACATCGTATTGCATTACATGAGGAATTTTAAGTTCACTCTTTTTTAAAGCGTTGTAAAATTTTTTATGTTTTGAATTTTATTACGAAATAATTGTTTTGCTAAAATTTATGTGAAAGCCTGAAAGGTCAAACGAAACTAAACTAGTTTTATTTTGAAAAAGATATTTAGAAAACCGCGCCTCTTGAATACCGTTCAGGCGTTCTCACCACTGAGCATGCGTTCGTTGCTCACTGGTGACAGCGCCTGAGTGGTATTCAGGAGGCGCGGGTTGGAATTCCGCTGCGTTCAAAATTTTTATACGTTTTCTGAATGTCTTTTTCAATTTTCCTAAGTGTGGAATAACACTTTAAAAATGTTATAAGTAGTTTTTTTTTTTTCAATTTCATGTTTTTCTTGTATGGCAGGGTAGTCAGAAAGAACTTAGGTTCTAGTACCAAGACACTGTCCTCCACGTTCTCCGGATTGAGGGGCAGAATTAAAAGCCGCTTTGTCCTTTTCAGAGGGAGAATAATAATTCAAATACAAACACTCCCGCGGGCGAGAATCGAATCTGCAACCAATCACATTCACTGTCAAAGGATGTTCCATTGTGCAAAAAAGTTTTTAAATAAGGTTGGTGTAAACATGAAATTATTACTTAATTTAGTGCCAAATCACTCTGTCTTCCATCGTCTTCTATATATACTAGAATGAGTCATTGAAAAATATTTGAAAATGTGAACTTATTCCTTAGTGAGAATCAAACTAAACCCTCAGATCCACATTTTCAGTAGAACCACAATGGCTGTGAAAATCAAATTACATGTTCAAAAAATGTAAATACAGTTTGAAATTTTAAGTTACATTTTCTTAAGGAAACTTTATGAAAACAAGCTAGGAACAAAGTTGTTCTTGGTGATTTTCTATTACCGCTAAAAATTGTGGAGCAACTTAGCTAACACTTGAGTCGCAACCATATTGCACCTTACATGGTATTTTAGTTTCAATATTTATATTTTTTTACATCCTCACACTTTTTCCGGATATCAGGACAACTTAGTGTTTAAAAAATTCGTACCAGGGCAAAGAAATAAAGATTATTTAAATATCATTACCCCGAGTCGAAATCGAACCTACGCTTAGTAGTATTTACAGCCCCAGTGCGTAATGACGGCCTAAATTATTATTTTGTGGCTTATTTTTCTTGTTATATAATGCCACATATTGGAAAAGACACAGTAAATATATGTAGAAGCATCACCATGCCCTTAACTTCTTACCTATTCAAAGATATTTCATATTGAGTGGCTGAACTAATTTTGCTAACAAGGTAAAGGTACCTAATAATGTAATGGCACGACTTTTTATTGTCAAACTATATTTGAATATTTAAAATATTTATTCTTTCTCTTTGACCGAAAAGGCTTAAGCATTGACACATTTTTAAATATCTTGTTAATATTATACATTAGGAATATATTTTAAGTTCATTACATAAGGAATAACTAACAGTCGTTGGATTTTCACTTACAGAAATATTTTACCATAACCTTTTACACTAAGTCATGAAAAAAATATGGGAAGAGCTATGTATTATGAATAAGCTCTTGATACCTAATTTATATTACGTATGTATAATTATCTTGTAAAAGAATACAGAAAAATTCAAAACATGTTTTTGTTTCACGAAATTTTTGCATTAAACACGAAAACTAGTGAGATATTATATTTTTAGCATCAAGCTAATTTTATAATAATTCACAAAACAATTACAATTTTTATTAACACAATTAAAAGTTAGGGCAGAATGACAATGTCAATTATTACAAAATATTCGAACAATGTTGTCACAACGATAGTAAAAAGGTAAGGAAAATATTCTTTATTCCTAACTATATTATATTACTTGAAATATAAAAATTATTGCGTAAATACTACAAAAGCAGGTATAATACAATATTTATTTACCAAAACATAAAACATTTTCAAAGCACCATTTATCAAGTCGCAATAAGAACATACCTTTGCATCGCACTCGTATCGAACAGTGATAAATTGGAATTGTTTCGCCTCTATTACCGCTAGCTTTAATTGTAAACTATCTACTACGTAGCTTCTGTAAATTCCTAGCAATGTTAATATTGTATTGATGGTAATATTCATTAATTAATCTGATATTATAACATGATATTAAATTTCTCGGAACTAATTAACGTGTTCGTGTAATGAATTTGGTTTCTTTTTTTCTTTTAATTACGTTTAAATTGAAATTGAATAAGTGTAGATTATATTTTTTTTGAGCTTCACGCTGTATCCCGCACACAGCAGGGTAAGCAGGGGGAGCCTAGTGTTAAGACACTTCGTTCCCCACTTTCCGCCGAAATCGGAGGCATTGCGTGTTAAGTGGCGGAACTTAACGCCACGCTTGGCCTCTGAGCCAGAGCGAAGGAAATGAAAATATTAAATATTTCCACTCCTAAAAATGTATGTATACATATTTCCGAGTGGGAATCGAACCCGCAACCAGTCGTTTACAGTCACACGTTCGTGGCACTGCGCAACGACTGGCCCCACGCACTATACATTATATGTAAATCTTCTTATTTTGTTTTATCCATTTTTATTTTATATCTTATATCTCATGCATAATGAAAATATATTATCATATTTATTTTATTTTTAAGTTTTATTTTAATTTCTCTGTTATGGTGATAAGAAAAAACGACATTAAGCTCTGCTATTCAGCACACGCTGTCTCTCATAATAAAATTGGAGAATGGAGTACCGTGAGACTAGCTTCTGCATACCCTACATACCTATACAAGAAAAAGCGTCAAGAAGAAGATTATTTTTGCAAAAATAATGGAGAATTTTGCACGGCTATGTAATTCCAAATATACCTATACCTAAATACACAGGAGGGTGATAATAGAATTGATTGACATACAAACATAACTATTTTAATGTAGACACAGATATAACACTCAAATTGAGTCAAAAAACCTTTCTTTTTCATAATTTCGCTTTCGTTTTGTCTCTCATAGGAGGGAATACAGAGAAAATCAGTGACAAGACGCTCCGTTCAACATTTTCCGCCTTTTCGAAATCATAGTCATTGTATATAGCCAAGAACATTCGAACTGCATCAAGTATTTTTAAAAGCTCACAAATAAAGTAAAATTATGGTGATAAGCTCAAAGCTATCTAACAAAAGTGTAACGCTTATTAAGCACTTGTTTTTAAAAAATGAGGAAAACAGGATTTTTATACACAAAAACCAATTTTAAAAAGAAAAACGGACAAAGGTACGTTTCCCTAACAAAGTAACACGGAACCAGAGCGGAGATGAAAACTCATAATTATTATTAAGAAAGATCCATCTTCCAAAGGAAAGTAATTGACATGATTTTCATTCGAAATATTTGAAGACGCCGAGTGTCGTCTGATTTTTAATATTTTTTTTCCCTTTTTATTTATTCAGTGTGAACTCCGCTTTTTTGAACTTATAACGCGTTGTTGCTCTGCAATTTTCGTTTGCTCGACGCGAAAATTAGTTCGTTTTTAAAATGTGTAGGTATTTATATTTGAATTTCTACGGTATTTCTGTAATATTTTTCCGTTTATTATAATTTGTTCATTTTCTTGTTTGAAATTTTATGTTTAATTATAATAAGTAAAAGTAGCACAGTAGAAATGTGTATGTGAAACTTATGAGTTGAACTCCCGTATAGAGAATCTTGTGTTGAGACATAAGACGCAGACGCCGTCGTGGGGCAGTGGGTATAAAACACCATCTGACTGTTTTGATTTCGATTCCCAATAAAGAAATAAATTTCCATTTCTTTACTCTAGTACCTTAGACAAAAGCGTTGAGTTCCGCCACTCAACACGCAATGCCTCGATTTCAAGCCCAAAATAGAGGGCAGAGTGTCTTGACATTATGTCCTTTCTGACTAACTCGCTTTGCGGGAAAAAGCGTCAAGTTGCACTCCATTTTTTTCTTTAGCTTTATCACGACGTTGTGTATTTGGTGGCCGATCCCGTGGCATTACAACTATAAGAAGAAATGAAAATAATTTAATTATACACTCCCCCTGTGTGAACCACCCTGAAACCAATCATGTTTACAATCAGGCGCTGTCTCACTCAAAAATAAAAACGGAGTGCCTTAGCACTAACTTCTCTCTACCTACCTTGCTAAAAACGGAAAACAGCGAGAAGCTAATAAAAATAAAAATATCGATAAACCGTTTCCAATCGAAAATTAGTAGAAAAGCTCAATAAACCATTAGAACGCTATAACAATAAATATATATCACAACGTTATCATCCTTAACATATTCCGTTACATATTTTTAATGGCGCGTTAAAAAATACATTATTAATTTTACAAAAGCCAAAATCGTCTTGTTTAATCTAAATTACCGTTTTTATTTTCACATTACGACCGGGATTTCGTGCTGATTTATACTGTTATTAATCAAGCTGAAATATCAGGCACGCCCAATTATCTCTTGTATTTAAGTCGTTTTGTTTTTCATTTGGCTGTGCTTTGGTACTTGTGCATACAAAATGTTACTTAGTGTTAAAAATTTCTTTATTTATTCAGATTTAATTAATAATTTGAAGGTTTAAGATGTAAAAACATGTCTATATGACATGTGTATGACTACAGACTGTAGTGTTCGAAACGTCGGGTTTTCTAAAATATATATTTACGAATATCAAATATATACACGGTTAGAGATACGATTAAAATGGTTACAAATCAAAATATATAAAAATCACGAAAACAATAGGTGTTATTAATTTTCATTTGTTTAATTTAATAGTTGGTTGGTAGCTTGTCCTAAATATTACAGTTAATAAGTCATCACACATAATGTAATAAAATGTTAGTAGTATTAAATATATACAAATTATTTCTCACTAGACGTTCTTTCTGTTTTTTTTTGTAAAATAGTACAAAAAAGAAGACAACGAATTTCATAGTTCGAATTCTAAGTTTTTTGGGGGGGCAGCGAGAAATTAGTTTTAAGACACTCCATTCACTTTCTTTCTAATTAAGAGTTGTAAAACGTGTATGATTACGGAACTTAACACCGCGTTTTGTTTTACCAAAGCAAGAAATAAAAAATAAATTACCACATGAGAATGTAGACCACAAGTAAGTATAGCACTTATAATATATACATTCCCACTGCGCCACGATGGTTTTTATTTATCTAAAATTCAATAAAGCTTTTCCTTAGCAAAGTTTTTTTCAAAAGTGTCATCAACTCTTTATTTCCTTCATATTTGACTTTACGTTCATAACTAAACTTACCATTGAAACTACTGAAGTTTCCTCTAAGACGACAGTTCCATTACTCGCCTACTTTTCTACAGTTTTCTCACTTAGCACATTTTTGTGACAAGATTTTATGATTTAAAAAGTATAGGAATAAAAGTACGTAATAATTTATTAAAATTATGTATATTTTAAAGTAATTTATAATGTAATAATATTTTACAAAAGTACATTTTGTGATAAGAAAAGATAATTCCGTGGCAATACGGTATAGGGCTTACTATAAGAGACTATTGTGGGGCAGGGCAACAGTGTTTAATTTTAAGTACGATGGTTACCAGTTCGTCTCATTAGTTAGATTGATTATATGTATATGTATAACAAGATCTCTATAAGACAAAGCGCGGCATTGAATTCCGCCTTTCAACACACAATGCTTCGAATCCAGGCGGAAAGTCTAGAACGGAGCATCATAACCTCTGGGATTCCCTGGGCTATTTCGGATAAAGGATGGAGCTGAAAAAAAATATATAAAATGATATAAATATATATTTTTTTAGCTTCACGCTGTATCTCGCATACAGCAGGATAGGGAAAGGGAACCTACTGCTAAGACACCCGTATTCGAAGGTATTGCGTGTTAAGTGGCGGAACTTAACGCCGCGCTTTCTCTCGACACCAGAGCGAAGACTCGAGTGAGAATCGAACCCACAACCAGTCGTTTCCAGTCACACGTTTGTGCCACTGCGCCACGACTGGCTCCTATAAATATATTATCCTTATTTTAGTTTTAATTCAAGCCACTTAACACGTAAAGTCACAAACAAAACAACTCAAATATGATATGGCATAATTTAAACAAATAAATACATATTTTCTAGAGCAAGTGTCGTCGAGTGGAAAATCAGCGAGTATTGTATGTAGCTACATGATAGACTCGACTAGCCTGTGACGTTGCACGCATTGCGGATGACGTCGCCATTTGTTTTCTTTTATAAATACGTTTACACAGTACGATACGATCGATCGGATGGGAAGAATCGTAAGGTAATAAATTTAAAGTTTAATATTTAAAATATGCACGTGCACGAAACTACACGCTGTTTCTCGCAGTAGATTAGTAATAGTATAATTAGTGTCAAAACAAGCCCTTTCAGCCATTCTCAATTTCCCTTCCAAAATTGAGAGTGGAGAATTAAAAACAATTATTCATTATTAATTGAATATCATAATTCCCACCAAGTGGGAATCGAAATCACATCCAATTACGTTTACAGTCAGACGCTGGCTCACTACGCAACAAGATATAATTATACACTACGACTATCTAAAGCAAAACATATAAAAAAAATGTAAAAAGCAGCATATAAAATCGTAAAGCAAAACGAAAGTATAAAACGCTTACAATCTATTCGATTCAAAGGAGGTTGTATAACGCTTAGGTTGGGAATCACAATTTTTCCCTGTTTCCCCAACAAAGGTGGAGGCCTTGCGTAATTTATCCGGGATTTTCCCCTGATAGTGACAGATTATGCAGTGTTGCCATAAAAAGAAATGTTTCATTGCAATTTGCATTGAAAAATATTTCATGAATATTTTATATTTAAATTGTTCATGTTTTACAGCTGCGTTATTTATTCCACTTTAGTGTCAATTCATCTGAATGGAAGATAAATTTATTGAAATAAAAAAAATATTTTAAGTGCCTACTTTCTTTGTTCATATTGTGTTGGTGGATTTCGAATTGGCTTTTTTGTAATTGTAGGGTTATACTGATGATTGAGCGTGGCTTTGTCTGTGCTAGATTATATTTTATTTTAGCTATATGTGCTTAGCTACATATGTATGTATGTTATAGTACACTATTAAGACGCGATGAAGCTGTTTTTAGAGCTTACCTACAGCTATCAATTATAAATTATAATAAAATTTTCAAGGTTTTTTACGCCAAAGATTTTGTATATTCTAAGCTTTTTAAATATCTTATACAACCTTCTTAGTAAATAAGTAGTATTCTCTTAAACTCTTAAAAATACAAACTTCTTAGTCGTCGTCGTCGTCGTCGTCGTCGTCGTCGTCTCAGCCATTCGACGCCCACTGCTGGACATAGGCCTCCCCCAAGGATCTCCATGACGATTGGTCCTGCGCTTCCCGCATCCAGCGGCATTCGGCGACCTTGACCAGATCGTCAGTCCACCTGGTAGAAGGCCTGCCCACTGAGCGTCGTCCGGTACGTGGTCGCCACTCGAGAACCTTTCCGCCCCAACGGCCATCGGTTCTCCTCGCTCCTCGCGTGTCCCGCCCACTGCCACTTCAGCTGGGCAATGTCGGTAACTTTTATTCTCCTTAGTAACTTCTTAGTATATTAGTAGTATTCTCTTATTAAATCCCCGTAGTAGATACCTATAGTATTAAAAATCAACATAAAATCTTCATTAATTTCTGACACTTCTTAAGTGTTGTTCTCACATTCAAAAATTTTAAAATATTTCTTTTTAGAAGAAGAATATTTTAGAAAACTGTATAAAAATTTGAGCACAGCGGGATTTGAACCCACGCCTCTTCGAAACTGTTCAAAATATCCAAGGACTCCAAAAATTGAAAGGTTTGCAAGAAATACGGGTTTGAATCTATTTATATAATTAATATCTTTTGAAAAATAAATTAATTATCAAAACAATAGATTACTAGATTACCTTTAAATAAATAAAGAAATTGAATCTTAATTCTATAACTTCGTATGGGACCAGTCGTGGCGCAGAGGGACAAAGTGTGACTGTAATGCGATTGGTTGTGGGTTCGATTCCCACTCGAGGAGTGAAAATATTTATTAATTCCATTTTCTTCGCACTGGTGCTGAGGCAAGGTGCGGCATTAAGTTTTTCACCCAATTCGGCGGAACATGGGGAACGGAGTGTCTTAACACTAGGTTCCCTCTGCCTACCCTGTTGTGTGCAGGAAACAGCGTAAAGCTGGAAAAAAAATGCTTAGATTTCTAGATCCTTTAAATAATTAAACAAATTAAGATTAAGTAATTCTAATACTTCGCACATTAATTATCTTTTGACTAATAAGACGTTTGAAATCATAAGCAAATATCAAAAAACATTTTATTACTGCAAATGCACTGTGAATATTAATTATTGCCTCGCTTTAAGGCTTACTTCTTAATTTTTAAATACCTTTCCAAGGATAATCTTCTCTTCGAGGTCATTTATTATTTTACTAAGCGCTACTCTGAGTAATTAAGAGAAATATTTTCAGCACTTTTTTTTCTTTATTAATGAATACATTTTTTGAAACAAATGTGATTTATTAAAAAAAATGCTGGAGTGTACAGGTTATGATGATTCCAATATGGAGTATATTAAATGATGAATGAATGATAATGATAATGTTTACATGTTTTTAAATGTACCATTTCTCAGAAAAAATAATATTGAGGCTTTCTTAATTCTCCACTTTCTGCTTATTTATAATATGAATATGGTTTTATCATTATATCGCTATCATTATAGCGTAACTTAACCCCGTATTATATCGAATGTGACCGGGCAAATAAACAATAAGACAGACAAACTTTTATATGTCTGAAAATAAGACAAATACAAAGGTCATTCTTAAGTTCTGCCACTTAATATTCAATTTCGCAGATTTCCGCGGAATATTTTGACACTAAGCTATTTCTGACCGCATGGTAATAAGCCTGAAGCTAACAAATTGCCTCATTACGATGTGAACCTGTAACCATCACGATCAATTCAGGCATGTATTAACAACAACATCAATTTTAATTTCATTATTATTCACTTTATAATTTGTTAATTTCAAATGTTATGATAAGCGAAATAGCCGCTCAATTACTATACTATTATTGGAGTATTTAAATTAAAACATGAACAACATGGTAAATTATCTATTAGCTAACATATACACAAAGCTTATTTGTCATTTAAGGTGTAAATATTTTTTTCAGCTACACGCTTTTTGACGTATAGCAGGGTTTGCTAGAACTTAAAGAGACAGATGGAGTCAGTCAAGACACTCCGTTCTCCACTTACGGTCCGTAAATCAAAACATCTTTTTTTTTAGCTTCACGCTGTATCCTGCACACAGCAGGGTAGGCAGAGGGAACCCAGTATTAAGACACTCCTTTCCCTACTTTCCGCATAATTCGGAGACAATGCGTGCTAAGTGGCGGAACTTAACGCCGCGCTATACCTCGACACCAGAGTGAAGGAACTAGAAATATTAAATACTAGCGGGCCCGGCGAACTTCGTATCGCCATATTTTTGACATCAATACTAAAATGTATTTTTTTAAATAATTTTAATGCATTATAACATACATTTTTATTTCTTCCGGATAGAAAATAAATAGTGCTAATAATATCTCTTCCCTCTTCAGCCCAATGCTACTCCAAATCATCATAAAAACGATGTGTTTGACATATCCATATTCTCTCCAATAACAACTTATGGACTTTTAAATATTAAAATGCTATTTATTATATACTTTTAAACCTATTTAAAGTGTTATTCCACACTTAGGAAAATTGAAAAAGACATTAAGAAAACGTTTAAAAAATTGAATTCGGTGTTCAGGAGGTGCGGGTTCTAATCCCGCTGCGTTCAAATTTTTATACGTTTTCTAAATGTCTTTAACAACTTAAGGAATTTAATTTTCCTCGTTCTCCTGTAGCTCTTTGCCTGCTATGATCACTACTTTATGATTGTCCGATGACGGTATAATTTCTCAGGCTATTATAAATAATTTAATCAACTAATTACGTTCATGCAAACGTTGTTATCTCTCTCTTTGCTATATAACCGATAACATGATAACACAGCTTTGATTTAATACCGCTACAGATATCCCTAAGAAAAATGTAATTGAATGCCTAATGCATGCAATATAAGGAAACGGAATATAAATTAATAGTAGCTGAATAAAGTTTAAATATTGTTTTTATTGGTCAAGTTGAATTGAAGTATATAAATACATCTCAATAAATATAACCTGCATAATATCACTTTATACTATAAGTTCAAGCCAAATTATTAGTTTATCTCATACATCTTAATTTAATCTACGAACTAAAAATTGAAAATATACTATACTCTTCATTCACGTTCATCCTGTATAAATAGCTGGGCTTATTATATGACTGAAGGAATAAGGCATATTTATAGCTTCAATTTAAAGTGTTGTAGAAACGATTGAAGTTTTTCGTTGGATAAAATTTTATATTGATTTACTATTTACTCAGGAACATTAAAAAACTGCTTTTGTATTAGGAATGCTAAGTATTTACAAAAAACATACCAAGATACGATTTGGACTCCGAGTGTGTTGAAAATTTGACATTCGTTCTTCAGCAGATATTTCAGATCTGTAATTTTTATAAGTCAAGGAATGTTCATCACGCTGAACAACTTTTGTTAAGGTTTCATTGCCTTATTTGTTAAAGTTCAGCTAGGTCTTTTATTTTGAAATATACAACAAAAAAACTTTTGTTCGAATCTGATCCAGTAGATCATGAGATGTGCGCGTACAAATATATAAAAACATAGAAAAAAAAATTAAAATCAAATATTCAAGTTTTAATGTCGTTTTCACGTTCCTGTCAATACTTGTTTTTGTAAATTTGTGTATGTATATGTATAGACGCAATTGTTCACTATTTTACTATATTAGAGTAGTTTGTCCTTTTTCTTTTCGCTTTATGGTTTTTCTCGCAAAGCGAGGTAATCACGCATAGAGGGGTCATATCATTCCGTCCTCCGGTCTCCACTCGAAATCGAGACTTTGGAGCGGAACACAACGCCGCGTTTTGTCTTTGGTACCAAAGTGAAGAAATGAAAATATAAAAATAGTTATACCCCCGAGAGTTAATCGGATCCACAACCGTCGCATTACAGTCAGACACTGTCTCACTGCGCTACGGCAGCCTTAAGTACTTAGTAGAGTAGTTTAGGTTTCTAATCAGCAACCAGTGAATATTTTTTTATATTTCTAACGCAGAAAATGACTATTTTTTTTTACAATTTCTCAATCCTTTTTCGTCAACTTAGTGGTAGAATTTTCATAATCGCTGAAATACGTATTTACTATTTTTAAATAATACGCTTATAAACAGAGTTCCACATTTTAACGTTGCAAATGGCGAACTTCCATACAAACTTTCAACCTTTATTTCACCATCTTAGGGGTCGATATTTCACAATCGATGAAATAGAAATTAAATATTTTTTTATTAAATAAACAGAAAAAAAGATCATTCGGCTTTAATTTCAAAACTGATGGAATTTCATACACTCTGTTAACCAACTTTTAACCACTATTTCCCCCTCTTAAGAGATGAATTTTTAAAAATCCTTTCTGAATGAGCGCCTACGCTCAGTATTTCTTTTGGGGAATCGTTTTTTTGAAATAATGCTTACAATAAAAATATTATAAAATAAATAAAAATTATAATTAAAAGTCCAATAAACTTGTACAAAAATATTAAAATAAAAAATAATAAAAAATTGAAACAAAAAAGAATAAAAAAAAAATAAGACATCCATGTCAGGATCGAACCGTGGACCCTAACAAAAAGTAACCATAAAAAGCAAGCGCTCTTCCAACTGAGCTATCACAACTTCGTCAAAAACTGCGAAATTGACATTCGTATACTATGTATAAAATGATATTTTAGCAGCTTTTTATCAATTGTTTTGTCGTCTCGAAACCTCTCCAGTAACATTTAAACTTTATGGTATGGTTTTAAAGTTCAAATTGACTTTTAATAATTATAACGAATATTTTGTATGGGAGAATAGAAAAGTGTCTTTTTAATACTTTTTCAGATTATTTTTTTTATTTTTTCTCTCCGTAACTACAATCCTCGTATTTCAAGGAATAATCTAAAAAAAGAATTAGCGAAATCGGTCCAACCGTTCACCGAGTTTTGCGCTTACCAACATATTCGGCGATTCATTTTTATATATAAGATTTCCCTCGAGAGAGAATCGAACACACAACCAGTCGCTTTACAGTCACACGTTTGTACCACTGTGTCACGACTGGCCCTATGAAGCTCTACGCTGCCCTTTATCTTACCAGAATGAAGAAATGAATGTAATGTATATGTAAAGTTTCCTGAGTGGGAATCGAATCCACAACCAGTCTTCTTTACAGTCAGACGCTGTCCTACTGCGCTGCGATGGCTTGAGACCAGAATTTTATTTAACTTATTATGATATATTTAACAGCCCTGAAAAATTAAAACTTAAGTCACAAATTAAGGTTAAGTCACAAACATTAATTAAAATGAGTAATTAATTTGTAAGTCATATTTAAAGAAACAGCAATTATCTTTTAAACGTATTAATTCAAGGGTCGAAAAATATTAATATTTTCAAGTTTCTTAAGAGCGTCAATTAAGCCACCAACTTTGGGCGCTTATCTTAGTTCTTCAGACGCTATTTATTTGGCTCGGTAATAATAATAGCCGGTTTCAATGGCATTATACTGTTGTTTGTTTTAAAGTTTAAAGTTTTTTTTAAAGTAATATTTAAAATAACGGGGAACGGAGTGTCTTAACACTAAGTTCCCTCTGCCTACCGGGTGTGCGGGATACAGCGTGAAGCTAAAAAAAAAATATTTAAAATAGTGAAAGGGGTGTCTTGATTCTATTCTGGTTTTTTCTCTCTATGCGAGAAACAGCGTGAGGCTGAAAAAAATTAATAAACATTTAAAAATTGAATGTTGTACATATGTTATGTTAAAAAGTTATGGTTATAAACGAAAGTTCTAGGTTCTAATTTTGTAAGAGGTTATTTATACTTATTTTATAAGTCTTTAATGTAACTCCAAATATCTTGATACTGTCAACCAATAAGCAATTTGTCTCACTCAATAATTAGACTTGAGGTAACGCTGAAAATGTGTCTTAGGTTCTTCCTATATGCAAAGAGGTTAAACAATTTTATATAAAGTTTGAGAAAGAGGTGAAATATTTGATGAGCTATATTATTTAAGATACAGGGCGGTCGGTTTAAATTCGTGTCGTGGCACAGAGGCACAAAGTGTGACTGTAAGGCGACTGGTTGTGGGTTCGATTCCCATTTGAGGAGTGGAAATATCTAATATATTTTTTTCGCTTTAGTGTCGAAGCAAAGCGCGGCGTTAAGTTCCGTCACTAAACACGCAATGCATTCAAAATCGACGGAAAGTGGGGAACAGAGTTTTTTAACACTAGGTTCACTCTGTCTACCCTGCCGTATGCGGGATACAGCGTGAAGCTAAAAAAAAATACAAACTTAACATCAATTAAACATAACTAAAATCTCTGAGCAACATTTGTCTAACATATTAAAATTTAATAGCTATGCACCGCACACAGAAAGCTACGCTAGCAATTTTATAATTAAAGCCTTCTCCCTTTATTTGCTATATATTTATGTAGTAATTTAGATATTACAGTACGACTATATGTAGGTTGAGAGGTGTTTTGTCTTACACAAGCCTATAATTATGTAAAATGGAAATGCGGCCGTAATTCCCAAGCTTTTTATAAGTTTTAATTAGTAATTACCGCCACTATAATGTAAGCTCAACACACTATACAGTAAAATGCAGTATTTTTATCGTATGAGGTAAACTTGAACGTATTTCATATTTAATTGTCTATATTATATTTTTATCCGGGACACTATTGCGCAGTGTTGTGTTGAGGGTAATTTTCATTTGTTGTGGGTTCGATTTCCATTCGGAGGAATAATTTTAATTTAGTTTATTTTCATTTCTCCGCTAGACATTCTAATACTAAATAGATACTGAAACAAAATCTTATTCTTCAAGTAATAAAAATACAGCAGAAAAAACAGCTTATTTTTTGCATAACAGAGTAGACAGATTCCTTGTGACATCTGAATCTGAGACATTGTGTTTTAGGTTTCGAAATTCCACGAATAAAAATAATTTTAATATAATTAAGTGGTATTCCATGTTCATGGCCAGTCGTGGCCCAGTGGCACAAGAGTGTAACTGTAAACGACTGGTTGTGGGTTCGATTCCCACTCGAGGAGTGGAAATTATATTTCCATTTTCTTCGCTCTGGTGTCGAGGTAAAGCGCGGCGTTAAGTTCCGCCACTTAATACGCAAGCCTCCGAATCCGGCGGAAAGTGGTGAACGGAGTGTCTTAACACTAGGTTTCCTCTGCCTACCCTGCTGTGTGCGGGATATAGCGTGAAGCTATATTTATATTTATTTATCCATGTACTCGTATAGTCAAACACAAAAAAAATAAAAATACGCCAGCTCACAGCTCTATACTTTTTACCTCATAGCTAGGTAGTAAGGGAGAAAATCAAAACCATTATAAGTGGCAGAATTCAGCGACGAGCCGGGGATATCCACGGCACCAGAACAAAGAAATAAAAATATAAATATAAAATTTCCCATAATGGAAATCGAACTAACAACCATCGCTTTACATTCAAACGTACCACTGCGCCACTGCGACCTTTAAAAAACATTATAACAAATAATATTCACATTACAACCACTGTTTCCCATTGTTGTTTAAACAAAAGGCACAATAACGGTCCAGGTTTAACTCCAAATGGTGTACAGTATAGCGTGACACGATAGCATTACGTAAAATAAATATTACAAATCGTATACAAATGAATCACGTTCACTGGTTCGAATCACGTTATTCCTTACACTTGCGAAAGGAATATATATATTTTTTATTTCTAACAAGGTAGGCTATATGCGTAATGCGATGGTTATTTGTTGACTGAAGAAAAAAATAGTATATTTTTTGACTAATTTCAGCATGGCTTGTAATATGCGTAGAATAAACAACACCTTATCTTAAATCACTATTAATATGTATTATTTTGTTTTAAATGTTACATTGGTGTCCCTAAATGTTAATTTAATTATAAAAATAAGTTAAATTCATTTATGTGATGTTTATACATGTTTAAGATCAAAATTAATGTAGGTTTCTCCTAACCTGCTAAGCGGTAAAAAGCTGAAAAAAAAATTATTACCAATCAGCAATAGTTCATCAGTCAATTAAGAGCTATGACCAGAATAAGATTAATTAACATATTAGACAAACTTACGTTGTTATTATCTTTCACCAAAATAAATTACGTATTCCATTATTACACAACACATTAAAATATTTAAACAATATGTTTTAAAATTACTTGACAGTAATGAATATACTGTTTTATGCAAATAAATAATGAAGTAAAACAAAGTAAAGTTTTACAATAACCACATTTTATAATGACAAAGGTAACACCAGTTGAAAGCGATCCTATCAGCTAATAGGCAAAAGCTCGATGATCAATATGTACTTATTATAGATTATATTAATTAACTATATAATTAACTATATATAAATTATAATAAAGAGGTAAAATTTGTAACTTTGTTTGTAAGGGCTAATCTTCGGATATACTGAGCCGATTTTGAAAATTCTTTTATATTTAAAAGCACAATTCAGGAGTGCTGTAGGATATATTTTATTATGATGCACCAGAAAGTTAAGAAGACCCAAAAGAGGCCTAAATAGGGTGTAATAGTCTTATATAACGCCGCGAAGCGCGAACGAATCGCTAGTTAGTAATAAAAAAAAATTCGACCTTTCCTACTGCATCTACGAGACGTAACCAGGCACTAAGACAAATTTATAGTTAGTTAATACGTGTCTAAAATGAGTTATAAATGGAGTATCCATTTATAACTCATTTTAGAGACAGTTCATGTTTGAGTATATCTAAATACCTTGTTATATTACACAAACGAAAGTAGTAAAAATATTTTAATATACATAAATACGTAACATACAAATAAATGTACACATGGTTTCAAGAGGAAATCGAAACCAAATCATTGCGTATACACATACTGACAGGCAAACACTATGTCACGGCGATACGTTTGCATTATATTATAAAACCTTATATGATATAGAGCTTAGAAAAAAACGCATTGTGCGTTGTCTGAACTCTCTCAATTTCAGGTGAAAAATAAAGACCTGAGTGACATGACACTACGTTCTATCTACCTGGCCAGCTATGCAAATACAATTACAAAGCCATTAAAATAAATTAATAATAAAATAATAAAACCAATTTGCCATGTTTTTTTGTGTGGAAATCCACAATCTTTGAATATTCACACTGCAATTACGTTAATGGCGACCACCGGCGCATTTCATCCGCAGCACCCGAAGACTGGGTATTAACTGGGATTACGATGCTTATTACGCTTGCTGCTTGGCCGGTGTTTTCTATTTACTATGAATATTTCAATATTCTATGCATTTTAAGACTAATTCTGCTTTAAAATTTCGTTATGGTTAAGCATTTATTGTTAACAGCGGGAAGAAAAGATAATAATTATTTTTTGCATTCTTCATTGTTATAGTAATACGTGTAGGTAAACCTTGCAGTCTTTTAACATAAAATATATGGAACAGATGTGCAGAAAGTCAACGTTTTTTTTATAATAATGCATTAAAAAGAGGTTTAATTAATAAAGTAAATGTTACACTCACTATCATGTCTTTGATATATTTTTATGTAAAAGACAAGATCACATACAATGTTGCTTAGCGTGTATCTATGAAAAGTATAGAACTCTTTTACGATACTAGATTTCAAGGAGGCTTCTATTATTTATAATTACGAGAAACAAATATAATTTAAATATTCATTTAATTAGGTATATTTAAATTTTCATTTCTTCCTCCTGTTACAAGTTAAGAAAGGCGTGGCGTTAAGTTCCGCCACTCAAAACGCAACTTCAACTACGGACGGAAAGTAGAGGGCTGAGTGTATTAACACTAGGTCCTCTCTGACTACCCCATAGTTGGAATCGAAACCACAACTAATGGTATTTATAAATACACAGAGCCCCGCTACGCTACAGAGCACTGTATATTAGATTAAAACTGTTTATTTATTACGCTCTTATACGTATTACTTCTTCGAGATCACGTGATGTTCTGTAGCTGATCGTGGCTGATTTATTATTAAATTTGTTCCTTCGAAGTTTAGTACTCATTTTTAATTCTACGCACATAAAGAGGGGTGTTATAAATTTAATATAGTCTTTGTGTGACTGTCTGTCTTTGGAATCACAGCTGTAAAACGGATAAACTGATATTGATGTAGTTTTTTCGCTTAAAAACTAGTCTCCTTGTGGTTCTTAGCTTTGGTAAAAAATTATATAGCAGATTGAAGAGTTTCAACTTTTTTCCAAAATTATGAAAGCCTTTTTTGTATTGAGTATTTTACAAATTAAATATTTTTTTATAATTATAGAGTTGTTTTATAATTATATAAAAGTATTTCTTGTGTAGGGTGGTTTATAGACCTTTTAAGTTTTTTTTTTAGCTTCACGCTGTATCCCGCACACAGCAGGGTTAGGCAGAGGGAACCTAGTGTTAAGATACTCCGTTCCCCACTTTCCGCCGAATTCGGAGGCATTGCGTGTTAAGTGGTGGAACATAACGCCGCGCTTTACCTCGGCACTAGAGAGAAGAAAATGGAAATATTAAATATTTCCAGTCCTCGAGTGGTAATCGAACCCACAACCAGTCGTTTAAAGTCACACGCTTGTGCCACTGGGCCACGACTGGCCACTACCTTTTAAGTTACAGTTGTTATTTTGAGTTTGTGGTTGAGATGTACTGAGATTGTGGCGGAACTCAACGTCACGTTTTTTATTCACCATTTAGTTGAGAAATAAAAGACAATAGGCAAGTCAAGTTATATATGTAAAGACATATAAGTAAGGTCTTGATTTACCCTCACAAATGAACAAATTTAATGTTTAGAACTTTTCAAACGCCACTCCCGTATTACGTTTACTAAACTTCTCTCGTCACCTTGAAACATTTGCTTTTAAAGTCACAAGCTTAACATAACCTGACTTAAAATTTACGAAAATAAAATTATTCAATTGCTAGAATTATTTCAAACGTGAGTTAATACTTCTATATACGTATATGATGTATATATCAGAATATTTTTACACAGTTTCACGATTCTTTCCGCGTTTTTTAGCTTCACGCTGTATCCCGCACACAGCTGGATAGGTGGAGGGAACCTAGTCTTAAGACACTCCGTTCCACTTCCACTTTCTAACGAATTTTAGATGCATGGCGTGATAAATGGCGGAACTTAACGCCGCGTTTTGCCTCGATACCAGAGCGAAGAAAATGGAAATATTAAAAATGTTCACTCGTCGAGTTGGAATCGAATCCACAACCAGTCGCTTTACAGTCACACTTTGTGCTTCAGTGCCACGACTGGTCCCAGATTACTTCTAGATTTTCGGTTGAAGCAATTAAGCTTTGTTGACTCATCATATAAATTAAATAATTTTAATTTAATAACTACTAGCTAATATACTTAATACTAGCTAATATAGTAAATACTAGCTGTGCTCCCTAGTGGGTCCGCGTAAAATTTGTAAAGATATAATTCTAAAATAAAGTTAGCCTAATTTACTCCTAATTACATCAACTATCTGCCAATGAAAACGCTGTCTAAATCAGTCCAGCTGTTCCAGGAATTATCAGAATAATCAGACTACACATGCAGTACGCATTTAGTAAAAAGCAATTTTTTTAATATTACAAACAGACGCTCCAATATATATATTTTTTTTAGCTTCACGCAGTATCCCGCACACAGCAGGATAGGTGGAGGGAACCTAATGTTAAGACACTCCGTTCTCCACTTTCCGCCAAATTCGGAGGCATTGCGTGTTAAGTGGCGGAACTTAACGCCACGCTTTGCCTCGACACCAGAGCGAAGGAAATGGAAATATTCAATACTTTCACCCCTCGAGGGGGAATCGAACCCACAACCAGTCGCTATACAGTCACAGTTTGTGCCACTGGGCCGCGACTAGTCCCTGGACTTGAAAATAATATTTCCATACATTATATAACAACGTAACAAACTTTGTGCGGGACACAGCAGGATAGGTGGAGGGAACCTAATGTTAAGACACTCCGTTCTCCACTTTCCGCCAAATTTGGAGGCATTGCGTGTTAAGTGGCGGAACTTAACGCTGCGCTTTACCTCGACACCAGAGCGAAGGAAATGGAAATATTCAATACTTTCACCCCTCGAGGGGGAATCGAACCCACAACCAGTCGCTATACAGTCACAGTTTGTGCCACTGGGCCGCAGCTGGGCCTGGACTTGAAAATAATATTTCCATACATTATATAACAACGTAACAAACTTTGACTCACGTAACGACGTCACTGTAATTTCACCGGACGCTATTTTAATATGTCCAACAAAAAGCAATTAAGCCTTCACCTAAAACTCAATACTGTAAATTCCCTTTGATAGTACTTTTTTTCTAGTTTACTAGTACTGTATAGATGTATTGTTTTGCAATACGTGGTGAGCATTTTACCGGAACTAAGCATCGAAGGATTTATTTTATTGTTTCACATGCGTCAGCGTTGCTAGTGAAAATAAGCAGCTTATATCTTTTGCTATGAAAATGTGATTGTTATGTTTGAAAATATTATATATTTATATGCAATGTATGTAAATGCCATTGAGGTGAAGTGGGTGAGAGGAGAGAGAGAGTTGTGGGTTTGATTCTTACTGATAGCAATATACTCGTATTGTTTATATTTAAATTATTTTTAGTTTTCAGGGGCCAGTTGTAGCGCAGTGGCACAAAGTGTGACTGTAAAGCGATTGATTGTGAGTTCGATTCCCATTCGAGGGGTGGAAATATTTAATGTTTCCATTTTCTTCGCTCTGGTACCGAGACACCGGAGCACTTAACACGCAATGCGGCCTCCGAATTCGAGAACGGAGTGTCTTAACACCAGGTTCCTTCTGCCTACCCTGCTATGTGCGGGATACAGCGTGAAGCTAAAAAAAAACACTTTGTACCTTAAGCACCACGTGGTCCCTGAACACGCAGTGTCTCAAATTATTACAGGAAATCAGAAATCGGCGTGTTTTGGTTTTAGAAGAAGGTTTTTTTTTGACTATTCTGCTATGAGAAAAGTAAAAATTAATATTGAAAATTTAAAAAAAGCTGTAAAAATAATATTCATAATGTGTATTTATCTAAAATATTTGACATTATTCTAAAAATTGAGATATAGTATTTAATATAAAGTAAGGATTCTACGCGTATAGAATTTTAATAAAAACTTACATATATCTTTATAACAGGCACCGTCGACCATCCTACTATAATAGACCATACAATATATGTATTAAACTGTTTTAATTCAAACTAATACGGCCATCACGGGCCTCTATCACGAACCTTAGAAATCTGGAAGTTTTCCAATTCGAAATTCGTGGGGCCATTGAAGAAAATTGGATTTCTTCGTATGCTCGCCTCTTAGTTTCAAGCTGTGTCATGATTAATGCACATTTTGTTTATTAAAGTTGCCAATTGTACTTAAAGGGGAAGACACGATTGTTGGACTTGTTATTGCAAGTTGTTCGTGTATTTGATTTACAGATCGTATTAATGGTTTTTTTTTGGCTTCACGCTATATCCCGCATACAGCAGAGTAGGAAGAGGGAGCCTAGTATTAAGCCACTGTTCCCCACTTTCCGCCGAAGTCGGAGGCACTGGGTGGTAAGTGGCGGAACTTAACGCCGCGCTTTATCTCTGATACCAGAGCGAAGGAAATGGAAATATTAAATATTTCCACTCCTCAAGTGGGAATCGAACCCTTACAGTCACATTTTGTGCCACTGTGCCACGACTGGCCCTTATATCAAGCAGAATGATTGTATTATAATTATTTTTATCTAACATATAGCGTCTAGATTGATGATTGATAGACAGGTGGAATGTCTAGAACGGAGTGTTCGAATTTGGAGGCGTTGCGTGTTAAGTGGCGAAACTTAACACCGCTCCTAGCCTCGACATCAGAGCGAAAAAAATGGAAATATAAAATATTTCTACTCCTCGAGTGGGAATCGAACCCACAACCAGTGGCATTCACACAATGCACCTCAGCGCTCAACTGATCTGGAATAATTTTATCGTTCCATATATTTACCATGTGACAATAATCTAAAATTATAATGTAAAGTGAAAGCAAAAGAAAACAGGTCAAATTATCCTCTCATAAAAAACAAAATTAAAAATTTTGAAAAAACCCACGACGGTTTAATTGTAATTGTAAAAGGATAAAATAACTATAAATCCCCCGCCTAAAAGAATATATGTAACGAGATGATGGGGACGGCTTCGTCGGGGGCTGTCATTACTTTAAGTTTGCACAAACCTTCTCATAGGTTTTCTTGCTGTTAAAACAGTTTTGGCAAAAAAATTAAATATTAAAATGAATTTACAGTTTTGATAACTGGTATTTTAAAGACTTTAAAACGAAATCTATACTGATAGCTACTATATTTAAAATAGAGGTTGCAACTGGCAGCCCCCGACGAAGTCGTTCCCATCATCTCGTTACATATATTCTTTTAGGCGGGGGATTTATAGTTATTTTATCCTTTTACAATTACAATTAAACCGTCGTGGGTTTTTTCAAAATTTTTAATTTTGTTTTTTATTTTAAACTTTTTAAAGTGAATAGATATACATTATATATTATTACATAATATTGAAATACTTTATATTAATCTTCATGCAAATCCAAAAAAAAATATAAACCCAATGCTTTCTGGTTATCAAATGCTTATTGCAGCGCCTGGCAGATTGTCACCGTAACATTTCCACGAAACTTAAATCTAACCAAATCAGTGAAAATCACAAAACCCACTAGTAGTTTTGATTTTGAACAAACTAATTTATACTGGAGCGCCCCGCGGTAGTTCGTGGTAGATATGGCATATAAAAACACGCAGCAATTAAACCAGAACCTATCACAGAAAACCGCATTTAAATAGGTTTCACACAAAAAATAAAAGCAAATGCTTACTGCTGCGCCCCCTGGTGAGGTGTCACCATGACACATATACGAAAACACGCGCTAATTAAGCCTGATCCTATCTTTGATAACTGCATCCAAATCGGACTTGTAGTTTTAGCTTTGCATAATTAAATGTTTAATGCAGCGCCCCCTGGTGAGTTCTTGACGTAAAAAAAACCTAAAAACTTACACCAAGTAAAGGTAACTCTAATACTAGAAACTCTGCCTAATCGGACTAGTAGTTGTGGTTTTGCATTAAATATTACAAACAAACGTTTACTGCAGCGCCCCCTGGTGAGTTAACACGATAAAACATATCCAAGAACATGCACTAATTAAACTTGACCTTATCATTGAAACTGCATCCAAATCAAATTCGTCATTTTATCTTTGCACAAACAATATTTTACTGCAGCGCCCCCTGGTGACTTGTCACCGTAATATAAATTTAAAAACATGCTCTAAGCAAAGCGGCATCTAATACTGAAAACTCTTTCCAATCGTACTAGTCGTTTTGGTTTTACACAAAAAATGGAAACACTTACTGCAGCGCCCCCTAGAGAGTTGACACATACATGAAAATATGCACTAAGTAAACATACATGACACATATATGAAAATATGCACTAAGTAAACTTGAATCTATCATTGAAAACTGCATTCAAATCGGACTCGAAGTTTTAGTTTTGCACAAACAAATGTACTTACTGCAGCGCCCCCTGGTGAGTGGCTACCGTAACACATATATGAAAAGATGCACCAATTAAACCGTAACCTATCGTTGAAATTTTTATCTAAATCGGACTAGTAGTTTTAGCTCTGCATAAACAAATGTTTACTGCAGCGCCCCCTGGTGAATTTTCGCCGTAACCAAAAAACAAAAATCTTAAAATATGCAACAAGCAAAGCTGAATCTAATTCTGAAAACTCTAGCCAAGCGGATAAGTAATTTCGGTTTTAGACAAATAAATACAAGAAAAATTTTGGTTTTACACAAAAAAACTCAAACAAATGCTTACTACAGCGCCCCCTGATGAGTGGACACCATAACGCATATATGAAAAGATGCACCAATTAAGCCTGAACCTATCTTTGAAAGTTTCATCTAAATTGAACTAGTAGTTTTTGCTCTGCATAAACAAATGTTTAGTGCAGCGCCCCCTGGTGAGTTTTCCCCGTAACAAAAAAAGAAAAATCTTAAAATATGTACCAAGCAAAGCTAAATCTTTTTCTGAAAAATCTGTTTAATCGGATCAGTAGCTTCGGTTTTAGACAAATAAATACAAAAAAAAGTACAAACAAACGCTTACTGCAGCGCCCCCTGGTGGTTTGACACGATAAAACATATCCAAGAACATCCACCAATTAAACCTGAATCTATCACTGAAAATCTATTGAAATCAGACTATTATTTTTTGAGATAATTGAAAACATTCGTTTTCACGTAAAATGCTTACTGCAGCGCCCCCTGGTGAGTTAAGGCAATAAGACATATCTAAGAACATACGCCAATTGAACCTTAACCTATCATAGAAAACCGTATCAAAATCGGACTTATAGTTTTGGAAATAATTGACATAGTAATTTGCACAAACACACAAACAAACAAACAAACAAACAAACAAACAAACAAACAAACAAACAAACAACCTCTCACCCCAAACACATATACAGTCGCCGTTCCGTCGCGGGTAAAAACAAAATCATTTTACTTTAATTTCGACATAGCAAATGGAATTTCTGGCCACAATCGTTATTCTCAGAAACGTGTTATTTTGTAGACCGCTCTTATTATTTTTCTATTTGCTTCAATGATTTACTGAGAATTTAGTTATGATTTCATTTAAAAGCCGAAATTCGACTATCTAAACCATTTTTTTTTAAATAAATTTCGATATTAAGTTATTGGTACATTAGTAATTTATCTTGTTTTTGCTTGTCTACATTTAAGTGGTCATTGAACTTTTAAGTATTAAACTATATTTTTTTCAACTTCATGTTCTTTTTCGCATATAAAACTTAGTGTCAATGTACTTCGTTCTCCACTTTATGCCCTAATTAAAAACAACATGTTGAGGTTTTAATTCAATGCCTGGAGGAAAAAAATTCAATGCCTGGCTTTGTCTTGCACATGGACTTCCCGAAAATGTCTTCTTATGTAGGAGTTTGACTATAAAAATGATGATTATATTTTCTTTAGGTATTCATTAGAATAGAGCGGGACACGTCGTTTGAAATTTTTTTTGATCTCAAGATCTCAAAACTAGAAACTTTGAGCTTTAAAATGCTTGTTTTTTTTTATTTTTATGATCCTTTAATTTTTACGTGTAGTGTATATTCGATTTCGACTTGAAGAAGGGATTTTATTTAAGTTCTCTTATTCCTCTGCGAAATATCTCAAGTTAGTGTGGAAAGGGGTTAATGGAGAGTTTTCACACTTGGTTCTCATTGGCTATTGTGTTATAAGAGAAAAATCCATAAAAAAATTTGTAATTAAACGTCCTTTTTAAAATAATATCTTATACAGTTTAGCTTTTAAAAGGTATTTAAATTGTTATTGGCGTGACTATATAACTGGGTTATAGTCACAAAGAAGTACGTACTATACAAAATCAATAGCTGTAGTTCGATTGCAATCTACTAACGCAATGAATGTTTGTAATATGTATGTAGTTGTATTTTTTATGTTGATAATAATTGATTTTACATTATTTAAAGTTGAATTTTACAAGTTCTAAATATTCCATTGTTAAAGAGGTTCACGCTATATCCCGCACGCAGCAGGGTAGGCAGGAGGAACCTAGTGTTAAGACACTCCGTTCCCCACTTTCCGCCGAATTCGGAGACATTGCGTGTAAAGAAACTTTTACAAATATACTTTTGCATGCATCGTGTTTACATATGTCATACATACGTCGTGTTTACAAGTACATATGTACATTTAGGACAAGTAAATGGTTTTTAAAACTTCCGCATGTTTTTTAACAGCTTCTTACTTTTTTGCATGTTACGGTAGTCGTAGAGAATTTATATTCTCGTCGTATTCTCGACGTATCTATAATCGTCCGGGTTCTCCGTTCTTCATTCTCTACCCGAATTCGAGATATTGCGTGTTCAGTAGCGAATCTTAATGCAGTTGGTTTTCTTACTAGATAACAATGAAAATAATTTAATTATTCCATTATATTTCGACGAGTGGGAATCGGACCCACAATCAATCACTTTAACAATTAATTACATGTAGTCTTACCATGATGACCTATATTCAATTGTTTACTTTCTTTTTTTTAACATTTTGAAAGTGTTATTCCACGCTTAGGAAAATTGAAAAAGACATTTAAACAAAATGTATAAAAAAAATTGAACGCAGCGGGATTCGAACCCGCGCCTCCTGATACCGTCCTGGCGCTCTCACCACTGAAAACCACTGAGCTCAGTGGTGAGAGTGGTCTTTTTTACTTTTTATTTATTCCTTGTACTTTTACTTTTCCCAATTTTTCAAAATCATTAAAAATATTTCACAATATTTTAACTTTTCTAATCAAAAATGTGTATGATACATATGTGTGTGGTACATAATAATTAAGGATCTTTTTAGCGAAATTATGACTGCTATATAAGTATTAACAGCAAAATTTTTAAAGTTGTAACATCTGTAAATCATCAGAAGTTTCACCGTATGCCGCAAGGATGACATATGATGGTACTCGTAGGTAGGGCGTGCTTGATTTTGCGTCCCATTAGTGATTGTAGGTTCAATCAGGTATATAAAAATAATAGTTATTAAAGAAAATTTATTGTGTTGTGATGAGACTAAAGGCGATGTTTGGTTACTCACGACTTAAAAAGTTTATAGTCATTACAACCTTTTATTAAACTTGCAATATATGTAGTTGCCTCGTGAACTGCCCTGAACTCTTGTAGACTATTTTGACCTATAGCATGGTGGATTTTTTAACAATCTAACTATAGCTATAGAAAATTAATGAAGAGGAACTGAAAAGTTCCTCTTCATTAATTTTCTTTTATCTTTACGCTGTGTCCCGCACACAGCAGGCTTGGCCGAGGGAACCTAACGATAGGTCACTTCGTTCCCCATGTTCCATTAAATTCTGAAAGCATTACGTACTAAGCGGAAGCAACTCATCGCTGTGCTTTGCCTCGATATTAGAGCGAAATAAATTAAGTATTCAATATTAAGTATTCAATATTTCAATTCTTCAAGCACATCGAACAGACAATCTATCACGTTTACAGTCACAATTAGTGCATCCCCACCACGTCTGGCATCAACAGAATATATAATATACTAAAAATTTTATACAAAAACCACAAAATTTATCAAAGCAAATGAAACCGGCGACCAACTTTAAAAAAAAACCAGACAAACTAAAGGGGTCTAAAGCGATTTTTCAGCGTTTCCCATCCCGAGAGGTCCGAACAAAACGATGTTTACTCGACGAGCTAGCATCCAATCACGGCGACAGTTACTGATTGAAGCGTATACGTTCTGCGGAATTATAATTCATTGGACAGATTATGTGCCTTGATAGTCACTATTTAACGTTGCGCTGTTTTAAACTAGCTTGTTCTGAGGTTTTGTTTATGAAGAATCAATATTTAATTTGAGATTATTGGACTTAAGTTACGTAAAATGTATTAAAATATGGTTGTAACTTCTTAAAAATGTATTAAAATATGATACAGAATAAGCATGGAACACCCAATGCCTCCGAATTCGGCGGAAAGTGGGGAATGTTCCCTTTAAAAATTAAAAAAATGCATACATAGATATTATATTAAAAACGTTTATTTTCTTTAATATGAAAATTCAATATTTAAACGTATTAATTAAAAGTAATAAATATAATTAAAATTGAAATTTTAAAAAAATTAAACCTTTTAAGCTCGGTTCAAACCTGCGCTTCTTGGAGATTTTTTAAACGCCTAGAGCATATAGAATCCAATTCGAATTAAAATATACTTTACAACAGTACATACGTGGCCAGCCGTGGCGGAGAGCCACAGAGTGTGACTGTAACGCGACTGGTTGTGGGTTCGGTTCCCACTCGAGGAGTGGGAATATTTAACAACACCATTATCTTCGCTCTGGTGTCGAGGTAAGCGCGGCGTTAAGTTCCGCCACTTAACACGCAATGCCTCCGAATTCGTCGGAAAGTGGGAAACGGAGTGTCTTAACACTAGGTTCCCTCTGCCTACCTTGGTATGTGGTGTGCGGGATATAGCGTGAAGCAACTAAACAAAAACGGTACATTGAAAATCTTATATATTTGTCTACAATTACAATCTATTGTTTATGCAATGTTTTTAAATATTGTTCTTACACAAAATCTAAAACCCACTTAAAACTAGACATAAAAAAAAAACATTTATTTCCTTAAAATCAAATAAAATTAATGTTTTCTCTAGGTTAGTATTTTCAACGAAAATTAAATATTCACTCTAACATTTAAATATTAGAATATGAATGAAAATCCTTCGCGCGTCGATAGCTGATAGCTGATGGATTTAATTGTTCACGTTTCACGTGGCCGATTGGCCGTCCACATTTATTTAGGGAACTAATCCGTCGGTACTAATGCAATTATTGCTTTGAACTGTATTCAAGTTGGAATTTTGCGGAATTTCAATTTCAATTTTATATGAATTTGTAAATTTGTAATAATTTTATTTGTGTAGTAAATTATAATTTTGATAATTTTGGTTGTGTACTGTTTAGTTTTGTAATTTAACCGAAAACATCGATATAAGCATTTTCAGGTCGTTTTCGGAAACTTTTAAGGCCGTTGTTACGTATTTGGGCAGTGTCTGACTATAAAATTTATAGTTGTAGGCTTGATTCTATTCGGTGGAATAATTATATAACATTTTCATAATTCCGCTCTGGTACGTCATACAGCGCATGGCGTTGAGTTTCGCCATTCAACTCGTTACGTCTCGATTTCGGATGGAAGGTGGAGGAGAGAGTGTCGTGACACTAGGTGTTCTCTGAATACCTTGTTAAGAAGAGCGTGAAGAGATTTATGTAAAGCTGAGGGGTATTCGACGAGAATCAAGGGACAGTGTCTCACTGTAAACGCGGCAATTGAGGGTCGATCCCCTGAAGCATTACCTTTATTATTATAATTAAATTATTTTCATTGAATTGCTTTTAAAAGACAAAAACTTCTATGTTCCATACCTTGTGGTTCCTTCCTTCTAAATCTGAGAAATTGCTTAACAGAAATAACGTTAAGAGGGGCCAGTCGTGGCACAGTGGCACAAAGTGTGACTGTAAAGCGACTGGTTTTAGGTTCGATTTCCACTCGAGGGGTATTTTTGTAATATCCATTTTCTTCGTTCTGGTGTCGAAGCAAAGCGCGGCGTTAAGTTCTGCCACTTAACAGACAATGCCTCCGAATTTGGCAGAAAGTAGGGAACGGAGTGTCATAATACAAGGTTCCCTCTGCCTATCCCGCTGTTAAAAAAAGTTTCTATTAATTATTTAATCTTCTACCGATCTTGCTACCATCGTCCATTTAAAAGCACACAACTTACCAATACATTTACACAACAAAAAGCTTTATATACACTCAACAAGGAACAATATAACGCAACACTACTCTAAAACAACAATAGTCAGATTAAAAACATACTCCCAACGCATTTTAGATGAAAACAAATATCCAATGGAACGTTAGAATCAAAATCGAGAATCAAAAGCGTTTGCGTTACTTTTACTGTAACTACAGCGTTTTCACGTTAGCGTGTGTAGTGTATAAAATATTTGTAAAACAAATACGGGCGTTGCTGTCGTTTACGTAACTGTACTGTTGTATTAGCACTGTTTATAGGTCACGGTAGTTGCTATAGTATGGTAGCATGTTAGTTTTCAATGCTCATACGTTATACAGTATTAGTTGAGTAGTATTGTTTTAGGTTAATGATGAGGTAATGAATAGAATTTGTATATATTTTTTAACTTCACGCTGTATCCGGCACACAGCAGGATAGGCAGAGGGAACCTAGTGTTAAGACACTCCGTTCCCCACTTTCCGCCGAATTTTGGAGTTCGCGTGTTAAGTGGCGGAACTTAACGCCGCGCTTTGCCTGGTACCAGAACGAAGAAAATGGAAATACTTTAGTATTTGTATTACTTAAATATTTATATTTCCACTCCTTGAGTGGGAATCGAACTCACAACAAGTCATTTGAAGTCGCACATCTGTGCCACTGCGCCACGACTAGTCCCTTAATTTTCGTATGATTACCGAAATGTATTGGAAAAATTAATAAAATTGAATAAGTTGCTTATATTCGTTTTATTCAACTTCACGTTTTTCCTGCACAACAGGATAATTAGAGAGAGCTTAAGTCGAGACATTGCGTGTTAAGTTTTGCTTGCTAAGTTTTGCTGATTTGAGCTACGATAAACAAAAATAATTAAATTTCGATCATTCCCTTAAGTGGGACTCGAACTCATAACCAATAACAGACGATGTTCGTCTGCTCTATAATAACCTCCATTTTTAATAAAAAGCAATGTTATATACCATTAAATTGTTATAGTATTTTAGAAATACTGAAAATATAGTAAAAAAATACATTTTCTATAACACAGCTAATCGTCGTCACAAACAGGCCGCTAAACGTCCACTAACCGTCACAAGCAGATCGAACGTCATATAAAACAATAACTGCAGTGACTATTTCTGTCGATAAGATAGTACAATGGACTAAGCAACGAAAACAACGAGAAGCTACGCTTTTGTCTCTCTTAAACAATATGAAAAGCTTGAAATGATGCCGAGAAATTCATTGGATTTATGAAGAGCATATATTGCGATGTTGTGAATGAACATCGGGTGAACTAATGTATGTATTTGTGCATTTTTTTTTTATGGTTTGTCACTATTCTTGCGCTCGATAACTATGTCAAGGAAAATAGTGCTTCTACTCTCTCTAGAGTAGAATTACTATTTCTTTATATATAATGTGTTTAGTAATATTTTGCCGATTTTACGCTTTTTCCAGTCAGATTCCAATATGAATACACTCCGTTCTCCGTTTTTTTTTTGGATTGTAGATATTGTACATTGAATGGCATTTGTAGCCAGTCGTGGCCCAGTGACACAAGCGTGTAACTGTAAACGACTGATTGTGGGTTCGAATCCCATTCGAGAAGTGGAGATTATGTTTCCATTTTCTTCGTTCTAGTGCAGCGTTAAGTTCCGCCACTTAACAAGCAAGCCTCCAAATTCGGCGGAAGGTATGGAACTCGGAGTGTCTTAACACTAGGTTCCCTCTGCCTACACTGCTGTGTGAAGGGTAGGCAGAAGGAACCGTAATTGACGGATACAGCGTGAAGCTAAAAAAAAAGAATGGCAGAAGCCAATGCTTCACTTAGTTTACTTAAGCAGCGAAATGAAAATAAAAGTGTAATCATTACCTCATTAAGAAGAAGCAAAAAACAAAAATGATCTTGGAAAGCAGAAAACGCAGTATCTTAACTTTAAGTTTTCTCTAACTATCCTGATATGCGAAAATAACATTCTTGATTTACAGCAAATACGCTTCCCAATTTTGATATATCGTCAAATGCCTCTTAAATACACAATCATTAAGCCAAACCACGCTTCCACTCCAATCCCATTAATAATACTATAAGAAACCCAACAATATTAAACTTCTACGTGAAACTTAAATATCTAATCAACGCTAATGCCTCAACCGAAAGTTCAAACAGAAACTGTCCATTTCTTCCATTCTCGAGTGCAAGCCAAACTATCCTCGTTAAACTGACGGGCCATACGTATCAATTACGAAAAACGGTTCTCACGGGTATTCCACCGTACTGTAGAACTATCTCGGTCGATACACTAGACGTTCTTTGATCAACGTAAATTACGAAACCTTTTACCTATCAAATGGTTCTATCGCTAAAATTAGAATCGAAAATGCAATTTTTTTCCTCGTAAAAATGGGAAAGTTACAATTCATAGCTGGCAGATTACTTTAAAACAATGAGATGTCCGATTCGTTTTTGTATAGAAGACGCTGAGAATGGCCCTTTTTTAGATTTAAATGGCGTTTGTTTAATACAATGGAGTTTTGTTTATTGTTTCGCGATAAATATCGTAACAGCTAAGTGATTAAGTATTTGAGAAGTTGTCTTGTATTATTATTGTTATTAATTTCGTTATTTGGTATTAAAACATAGATTTATTTAAGTGGCCAGTCGTGGCCCAGTGGCACAAGAGTGTGACTGTAAACGACTGGTTGTGGGTTCGATTCCCACTCGAGGAGTGGAAATTATATTTCCATTTTCTTCGCTCTGGTGTCGAGGTAAAGCGCGGCGTTAAGTTCCGCCACTTAACACGCAAGCCTCCGAATTCGGCGGAAAGTGGGGAACGGAGTGTCTTAACACTAGGTTCCCTCTGCCTACCCTGCTGTGTTCGGGATATAGCGTGAAGCTATTTAATTTTAATTTAATTTAATTTTTTAATTTGATTTAAGTGTTTAACCTGATAGAGACTGTGGTGGCGTAGTAGGACGACATCTAAAGGTGATTGTATTGTGAAGTTCGATTACCACTCAATAAAATTATTAAATTAAAAATATTTTCATTCCTTCGCTCTGGTACCTGGATAAAGCGCCACCCAACATTTAATGTCTCGATTTGAAGTGGAACATAAAGACCGGAATGTCTTGACATTAAGTTCTGCTATGTGGAAAAAAATATGAAGCTTCTAAATAAACTAATATAATGTAAAAACGATATTTTGGCGCAATTAAAATTTAACTTTTTAAAGTATTTTCAAATGAAATTCTACTTAAAATGTCTTTTTTAGTTTATTAAATATATAGTCCCATACAACCTGATATCAGTCAACATATAAATTTAGACGGAAGGAAAGTGGAGAAGAATACTACTAAAATTGAATTCCTTATCTTCTATACTAGGACACAGCCGTTGCGCAGTGGCACAAACGTGCGACTGTAACGAATGGTTGTTGGTTCGATTCCCACTCGAGGACTGGAAATAATAATAAAAACCTTTAATAATAATAATAAAATAAAAAAAATATATATATATTTAATACTTCCATTTTATTCGATCTGACATCAAGGCAAAAGCGCGACATTAAGTTCTGCCACTTAACACGCAATGCCTCCAAAATTCCGCGGAAAATGGGAACCGGAGTGTCTTAACACTAGGTTCCCTCTACCTGCTGTGTGCGGGATACAGCGTGAAGCCAAAAAACAATCTTACATAATACATAAAATATTGAAATGAAAACTCACTACAACAAAACTATTATAAAAATAATATAAACCAAGTAATTTCAAATTCTAATTTCCTTATATAAATAAGGTTTTATACCTATGTAAGTTTATTAGACAGTGTCCAGCAAATTGCGATAATAGTGAAAAGACAAAGGCCCTTGAACACCTTTATTCATTAACCTGACTTTCGTGTGTTATAAATTGCCCTTAGGGAGGTCTTTATAGCATGTGACATAACCTAATTATTATTTATACGGCCAGGTCATTATAGGTAGGTGAGGAAAATGTTACAAATATATATGTTGAACATTATGTTGTTTTATGTATTTGTTGGAAAAATGTAGTGTTTTGGGGCCAGTCGTAGCGCAGTGGCACGAGCGTGTGACTGTAAACGACTGGTTGTGGATTCGATTCCTACTCGAGGGGTGAAAATATTTATTTATATTTTCTTCGCTCTGGTGTCGAGGCAAAGCGCGGCGTTAATTTCCGCCACTTTACACGCAATGCTTCCGAATTCGGCTGTAAGTGGGGAACGGAGTGTTCTAACACTAGGTTCCCTCTGCCTACCCTGCTGTGTGCGGAATACAGCGTGAAGCTATAAAAAAATCTTAAAGCTATTTGTAGCGTGAATAATAATGACACTTCTATCTGAAAAAAAAAAAGAAATCTTACCTGATGAGTTTCTTCGGCGTTAGTTTCCTTCGTAGCGTTATTTTAAAGTTATGATAAAGTCTAGACTTTTAATGAGTAAAATAAAATGACTGTGAATTGAATGATAACAGTTCATTTTTTTTTAGAACTTTATCTAGGTTCAGATTTATTTGTCTTAATCAAAAGCTTAATTACACAGCTTTAGTATTTTTTCCAAATTGCTTTTATTGTTATTCAAATTATATAAAATTAACTTATTAATAGAAAATTTAAAAAACTTAAACGCAAATAAAACTATAGCGCCTGTCTCTAAACGTAATTGTTTGTGAGTTCGATTCCCACTCAGGAGACTGAGGATATTTAAATTATTTCCATTTCTTCTCTCTGGTACATAAGACAAAGCGATTTTTCCTCCAATTCAGGCGAAAAATGAAGAACGGAGTGTTTAATACTAGTTTCTCTTTGACTATCCTCTTATGAGGAAAAAAATGTTATTGGTGACAGGTGTATACTGTTAAGTATATTTAAAGTGTTATTCCACACTTAGAAAAATTGAAAAAGACGTTTAGAAAACGTATAAAAACTTAAACGCAGCGGCATTCGAACTTGCGCCTCTTCAATACCGTCCTGGCGCTCACCACTGAACCATGCGTTCTACTACCAGCTGCGTCGAAATTCTTATACGTTTTCTTACAACTTATTCTTTGTGTTTGTAGAGAGATTTTTACAGTTGTATACTGTTTTTTTTTCAAAGTAAAGATAATTTTCTAAGACAAATTTACACTTACAAATTCACACTTTCAATATTATTAAATACAACTATTTAATCTAAATTTCAATACATTATACCTCATTCATTATATTTCTATGTACATTAAATTTAAAACAGAAACAATATACACATAACAAAAAATACACATTTTTGTTTATTTTCACTCCATATTATCTCTATCGCAGACAAATCGTTAACTATAAATATTTAATAGTAAACACTTATCATACCAAGCAGCCATTACGTTCTCAAACAATAAAATAGTCACGCACAGTAACAAGCAATATTAACATAATGCGTTCTATAAGATGACCATTGTAGATCAGTAGAATAGCCTCTAACTGTTAATATGATTGTCAGTTCGGTATTCACTTAAATAAATAATTGGATTTTAATTGTTTTCCTTTCTTTCATTTTTTCGCTGTAATAAGGCCGGTAGTGGCGCAGAGGCACGAACGTTTGACTATAAAGTTCTGGTTGTGGGTTCGATTCCCACTCGAGGAGTGGAAATATTTATTATTTATATTTTCTTCGCGCTGGTATCGAGGCAATTCGCGGCGTTAAGTTCCGCCCCTTAACACGCAATGCCTTCAAATTTGGCGGAAAGTGAGGAATAGAGTGTCTTAACACTAGGTTCCCTCTACCTACCCTGCTGAGTGTCAGATACAGTGTGAAGCTAAAAAAAATCAAGAAAATAAAGACTTAATGTTGCGTTGATTTCTACAATTCAATGTCTCGATTTTATGCGCAAAGTCGAGAACAGAGTGTCTTGAATTTCTCTCTCTCTGACCACTGTACAGGAAAGAAGCTTGAAGCCATTCTAAAAGCTTCAATGTTCTACGTTAAATTGATGGGAAGTGGCCATCAATTACATATGCACACAGGCTCAGGTTAGCAGTTAGCACGCAACGCTCGCTACCACTCCAACCGTTGGCTAATTCGAGTGAAACTGGTTGAAGCGAGATATTACCAAATCGAACCGGTTATTACTGGATTTTGAGCTGGATTTTAGAGGTTTTTGCGCTTCATTCGCTTGTGTTTGACAAATATTTACGTTTACGTTCATTTTAGTGGAAAATTGTTGATTAGTTTTGTGAATACAGTAGCAAATTACATTGTAAATGTGTATTTTTTGTAATTTATATAGTTTAGTTTTAAAAATTACTTTTTTCATTATTGTATAAATAGCTTAATAATGGAGATCATCTTGATGCAATCTGTGAGCCCTGCCCGTACACGAAGATTGTGGGTTCGAGGCATGATTAAAATAATAATTGATTTTTTTTCTTCGCTGTGGAAATATAACAAAGTGCGGCGTTAGGTACCACCACACACAATACCTGTAATTTGAGAAAAGGAAAACGAAGTATTTTGACACAAGTGTAGGCAGAGGGAACTTAGTATTAAGACACTCTGTTTCCCAATTTCCGCCGAATTCTGTAGGCATTGCGTGTCAAGTGGCGGAACTTAACGCCGCGCTTTGCCTTGTCAACAGAAGGAAGACAATAGAAATATTAAATAATTCCACTCCTCGAATGGGAATCGAACCCACAACCAGTTTTACAGAAACTCTATGTGCCTCTGCGCCACGACTGGCTCCAAAAACACATTAATAGTAGATATATATAATAAGCAAAATTTATTCCACACATATCAAGTTACTATAAACAATACATATAATGATTAGAACTGTTATCTAAACACTGTAAACATTATACACCTAACTGAATCAGTTATTATTACATTTTAAGCTAAATTTTAGGAGGCTTTACGCTTCAGTCATTTTTGTTAAACAAACATTCACGCTCACTTTATCGGAATATATAATTAGAATCATTTAGTGAATATTATAGTAATGTGCGTTGTATGTGAAAATGTAATTATTTTAACTCTATTTGAGGTTTAGAAATTGTATAATATATTAGGTGTGGAACGAAATTACTATTTAAAATTTTAAAGTTCACATTATTATTTTGAAAAAGATTATTATCTTTATATAAATTTTTGATAAATTACATTTTAAACGTTACTCATAAGCATTCTTCAGTTCTACGCATTTATAAGCTTTAAGCTCCCACTTGAAATATAAATATTGCGTAATGAATGCCATAAACCTAACCTAACCTAACGCCTAACGCCGCCCTGTTTCTTACCAGAACGAAGAAAAGAAAATAACTTAAAGACTCCCACGAGTGTAGTGGAACCCACAACCATCTCGTTTACAATCAGACGCTATCTCACTATGCCACGATGACCTCAATATTAATAACTTTTTTTTTTAACTTCACGCTGTATTCCGCACACAGTAGGGTAGGCAGAGGGAACCTAGTGTTAAGATCCTCCGTTCCCCACTTTCCGCCGAATTCGGAGGCATTGCGTGTTAAGTGGCGGAACTTAACGCCGCGCTTTACCTCAACACCAGAGCGAAGAAAATGGAAATATAAAATATTTCCACTCCTCGAGTGGGAATCAAACCCACAACCAGTCGTTTACAGTCACACGCTTGTGCCACTGGGCCACGACTGGCCATAGATATTAATAACCTAATAATCATTTATAAAAATCGCGCCGCGTTACTTTCTGAAACAAACCGCCTAACAAAACTTCAACAAAAAAAAAAAAATAATCAAAAAATATCCTTTATCACCATTAAGAAACACAAACAAGTCCTTTGTCACCAAAACAATAACAAAATTTCCCCCTATAAGTCCTATCATACACATCGAGGTTATCACAACAGTTTTTTCAACAAAAATTCAAGGGAAGGTAAAAAAAGCAACTTTTCTTTTGTTCCCAAGATTATTCTATTCAGTTCCATCGTAAACAGAGGCATAAACAAGAAACTCATCACGGTCTATGATGTCCTTAAATCTTCTACCTTTTAAGACTTTTGAGGGAGATGGCATAAAAATTCTACGCTCAATCTCAATGGTTCATTGTTTGCTTGACCTTTTGCTAATGCGGGTCATACTCGTATAGCCACTTCATAAAAAATACGTGTTTAAAGGACGTATGTTAAGGGTTTCTGAATGTTTATTATAGGACATTGGAATCTTTTATTACAATCTCGAGGTCGTCTTGGCGCAGGGGGATTTTCGTTTCTATTTCTATTTATTTTATTTTCTCCCATTTCATTTTGCAGCAGAAAGTGGAGAACGACTTGTCTAGCTTGTTATGAGGAAAAATATATATTTTATTCATTTTACCCAATTAACCTAGAAATATGGCCATACCTCTCGTTTATATGTATTCAAAAAGAGTTACCATAAGATAAAATTTGTTATAAATAAACTTTATTATCAATAATAATAGATATATTATTAATAACACGTTATCAATATATTATAATAATGTCCAATCTAGTAATTTGACAGCCTTTGGACATTTGAATTACGCAAATGTTTACCAAATCAATAATTATGTATCTTACTACTTAGCAGATAATATGCTAATCTGCGAATAAATTGAAGCATAAGGCGATAGTGATTATTATCAATTGAATACACTGAAAACTTAAATTTATGGAGTGTTCTAAAACACATATACATATGTATGTAATCGTAGTACGGTCCTTATCCATAAATTTTAAATGAAAAAGTTTTAAATGAAAAAATGATGTGAATAAAATGAAAAACTCTCTACTAATAAGCAAATTTATTATTCAAGAATTATTACACATATCTGCTTAATATTTACGATATGTCAAGAAGTCTTTGAAAATCACTGAAATCATAATTTATTTTAAATGTAATTATCCCTTTAAACTTAAATCTTCACATACATATAGTAGTAAGTTCATTTATTTACAATAAAAAATCTAAACACAATGATAGTGACTTGCAAAATAATGATGTTACAATTATTATTAATAACATTTTAAATTTTCCATTTAATTTAATATTAGGTATTTCATTTACATATATGTAGATTATTTACATTATAAGAAAACGGCAATATTAAGTTCCAATTTTTCTTAACTTAACGTTGACAACATATATTTTATTTACAATTATTCGTAATATTTTAGTTAACATTAAATGTAATAAATTTTATAGCATCACAGTGAATTCATTTTCATATTCATATAATACAAATTACACGTTTAAAGTGCAATATAATATATAATTTTCCTAATAATTTCAGGTGTTGAAAGGGCTCATAGAAAAGATTATAAGTTTTTTTTTTATTAAAATTGTGTATAAACAGCTATTCATTTAAGACATGATATGAGTATATTATGATAGTTTAAAATTTAAGAACTGAACAAGTTCGCAATAATTATTTTCTACGCATTTTCACTTATTGTCTGATTCGCTTAAAACAATAAAATAATTTCTTAAGAAAATAATTTATATAGTACATATATTTCTTTTAAACTTTTTATTGAAAGAAAATGAAATAATAAAATACAATTAATATATTTTATTTAAAGCAAAAATCGAACTTCTAACATAAATAATATGTATTTTAATACATTCACCTCGACAGTATGAGCATTTTTTTCCTATTTACATTGTTAAAATTTTGACTATTACATTTATTTTTAGAAATAAAAATATTTTTTAAAATATACTATATTTTTTACAATATTACAATTTTTTACATAATCTTATTGTTGAAGGTAACATTACATATATGACAATAATTAATAATATAACCAAATATACTTATTTTATAGTATACGTGTAAGCCATATGGACAATTACAGTATAAAATAATGTTCAAAAAATTATAAAATCATATTTAGAACAAATTGAAATCATTATCCACATAGTGCACTTATTAATTTGGACTAAAATTCGTTTTCAAATAAACCTTTTGTAATAGCTTGCTTTTGAATATGTGCCTTTTTTTTTACTCATTACTTACTCGCAAAATGTAGAAAACCAAGTGATTCAACACTACTTTTTTCTATCAATCACTACTAATAAATATTTTTAACATCTTCATCTGGGGTCAGTCCGGGCGCCGTGACACAAGCGTGTTACCTCACGACTGGTTGTGGCTCGAATCCACTCGAGGAGTGGAAATATTAATATTTCCCATTTTCTTCGCTCTGGTGTCGAGGCACAAGCGCGGCATTAAGTTCCACCGGCGGCATTGCGAATTCAGCGGAAACTGGAAACGGAGTATCTCCAAAACTTAGGTCCTCTTACCTACCCCTGCTGTTTTTCCGAACACAGCGTGAAGCTTATAAAACAAAAACACTATTAACTGAACACCTCAATAAAAAATGCCACCGTGTTATCAAAATTTTTAAATTTGAAATAAATGTAAAACAATCTAAATATTCCCATACACAAAAAAAACAATAATACATATTTCGCATAGTATGCTGAAGATATTTCCAAGAGGTTTTGTTCTCATCGTAGTTTCCCTAAAGACAAGAAAATAAAAACGCTAGTGTAGATGAAAACAACTCGTGGGAAGCTCTTCGGAAACACATCACTGTTACTTTATTTAGCGTGAATAACCGAGCTATGTTGTGGATAATAAAAATATTGTAACCACAAGTTTTTGTTGCTTATTTTCTTTTTTAGAAAAAATTTTTATTTTAAATAACTTTTATTAAATGTTGTTTTTGGTTTAAAAGGAATTTCTTGTTAATTGATTGTTGGTAACGTTAATATAGTTTATAATAAGCTTAGGTGTTTAAAAACCGGTATGTCCCTTTTAGAGAGGCGATAGTGAATATGTTAAAAATTGTGGTGCAGCTGTAATTGGGGGATTAACAGATAGTTTAAAAACAGTATATGTTTTATTTTTTGTTATTAACAACATATTTACAAAAAATGTAGAAAATGCCGGTAAAATTTGAATGGTTTTCTTCGCGCCTCTTAGAAACCGTCCCAAGAAGCGGTTACCAGCCACTACCTATGTTCCAGTAAGAATCCAATAGGGTGAGGTTCGAAGTGGCCGCTGTATAATTTTCCTATTTCACGGTTGGGGTAGGCGCCCAAGGTGGTCCCCTTGTAAACGAATAAAGTGGGTGGGTCCTATTCCCACTTGAGGAGTGGCATATTTAATAATTTACATTTTCTTCGCTCGGTCTTCGCTTCTGGTATCGAGACAAGCGCGGCGTTTTATGGCCTCTGATTCGACCTGTAAGACGGGGGGAACGAGTGGTCTTAAACTAGGTTCATCTACCTACCCCTGCTTTACGCCGGATATATTCGGAAGCTAAAAAATGTTTCTTTTTCTCTACTATGAGGAACTTAACATTTGAATCTATTTTCAAATAATATCATACAAACAGTTCCAGTTGTTTTCGTTTCGCGTCTTTGTTTCCGTTGTAATACTTTTGTATTTTACCGTAAAGCCTTAGCAGTTATCGTACGAAAAACATTCGTAACTCTATTTTTTGAAATGGCTAAATATTACTGGTGAAATTGTTAACAACAACATTACTGTAATTTATATAACGAATAAAAACGTTTAATTTAGTAGAAATTTAATGATAATTAAAATCTTTGGGTTCTGACTCTTGACCCAACTTCTTTCAATCTTCTTCAACACGATCCTATCCAATTCTTGAATTTTGTGGGGGGGCCGAAGCAACACTTCTTAATAAGACATACTCAATATTATTGGAAGAAATAAGTTGTAAAATAAAATAATACATGACGTGCCACATAGTGTTAAGTAAGGCCGTTTGGGTTTGGCCACCCCTAGTTTAGTTTTTAATTATTAAAATGCGGTGGCAACGCGAAGATAAATGCCTAAGCACAATACTAAAAATAATTTAAAAGTTTTTGCACGTTCTGTTAAACATAAACATTATTTACTAACGAAACCTCAAGCTTTTAAAATTATACGATTAAACTAGATTTTTTTTAATTATATAAAAATAACATTACCAGCAGCTTCCATCACGTTTTTTCCAAGGTTTGTTAGCAAAATGGTCCTAAACCTTAATACCAAGATACTTCGTCCTTCACTTTCCCTTCACAAATGGAGACATTGCGATTGAACTCATTGAAAGTGTTGTCTATCTTAAGGTACATAGCGAAAAAAAAAATTACGTATGATTCATTTCCTCTTTAATAATAATTTACTAACATTATAGCAATCACAAAAATACATATATCGAATGATTTTTAAAGAAAAATTATTTTTTTAAACAGAAAAAGACTTTTTCTCATAAATTCAGACAAAATTTAAAACAGATAACTTCTAGCGGTGTTACTATACAGTAGTATAGTACTATAGTGAAGAGAAGTTTAGTAAGCTATTGTGGGATAGCAACTTTTAGTTGCAATAGTCCCCTTGCCAACTCTATGTTTTAATTCACGTAGAGTGCACCGTTTTGACGCGTTTTTTTTTTCCGCAAACGGCGCCCTGCACTTGATCCTACCTAGTAGATTAATTCTTTTTACGGTTACGGGCACCGTGAAAAGTTTGTATTTTGATTATTTAAATTTGTATTTTTTTTTTGGTTAAAATATAACTTTATGTTTTTTTGGTTACAAAAAATTGTTTTAGTAACTTTAATTTTGTTATATTTTATTTCCGTATTTAATAGTTGTATAAGTGTATTAAGCCCAGTTAGGTAATTTATGGGCAGGTTATTTGTGTTTATGAATTGACTTAATTAATAGTTTTGTTTTATTTGTATTGTCATAAGAATCGGACACGTGGGCAATTTTATTTGTTAAGCTTAAAAGTGCAGTGGAGGTAATTGTCCCTCCAGATGCCCAACTTCGCCCCACTCTTTTGGAAGCCGAATAAAATAGAAACGAATGAAAGACAACTAACACTAATAGCCCCGATATAAAGATGTGTATATTTTTTACTGACTTAGAATCCATAGTGTCCAGGCACCTCCTGTTTTTCCCGCTTTTTTATGAAATCGGTATTGTAGCCGCGCCCTTGTCTTTTTACTAGAACTAGGTGTCGAAACAATTAAATATAAATATTTCAGTGGAAATCGACCCACAATCACATACAAGTCTGGCCGTAAAAACAGATACATACTCAAAAAACGTTTTACTGTTTCGGACACATGGTATTCATTTACTAATAAATTTAAAACATATTATTTCACCATTTTTTAAAGAGTTTTCACATGTTAGAAATGTCATTAATACTTTTCGTGAACGTGTGAAACGACGGGGTTGTTGGGGTTCGATTCCCACTCGAGGAATTGGAAATATTTATACCTTCCATTTACCTTCGCCTCTGAGAGGCGAGGCACAGCGCGGCGTTAAGTTCCGCCCTTTTTTACCACGCCAATGCCCTCCGAATTTGCCCCAAAAGCCGGGGAACGGAAGTGTTCCCTTAAAATAAACACTAGGTTCTTCCTACCAACTTGTTGTGTGCCGCCATACAGCGGAAGCCTAAAAAAAAAAGAAACCATATAAAATTTGGGACTCACAGCGAGAACTCGAAAAAAACAACTTCTTGGAACTTTCGAATCGACAAACTCATATTTTATACTTTCTTAAAATACTTAATAATCAAACCACAATCATAATTAATTTAATAATAGAAAACTTTCACTTCATCTCTACGTTACTTCCGATAGTTTTTCATTTTATCACCCTGCGAGGACGCGACGCGTCAAATGCGAACGCCGGCCGCATGTGTAATTCAAGTTCCATAACAACCCGCTTGACGTGCGTTTGTTTTTGTCCCGCAACGTGCCTATGCTCCCTTGACACTTTTAGATTTAAATTCTTTTATAACTAGATTCGTAAAAATTTCATGTACTAATCGACCTGTGGTAAAGGTTTGTGGTAAGATCAAATACACACTGGCATGTATTCACTGAGGATATTAACACTGACAAATCGGACCACTCCCCGTTTCTTCATTTTTTTTGCTTCAAATCACGAACATTGTCAGAGTAGCGAGAGAGAGTAGAAACATTTGGAAAATAATTTAATTTCAAATACTTATCTATGTATGATCATATATTTTTTTGCAATATTTATTAAATCGTTTTTTGTATTGTTAAAATGAAATAATTGCCTTTGATCCAAAATTTCAGTTAAATGTAAAATAGGCCCATCATTTTTTATAATTTTTACTTATTGCTTTATAAATATTTGAAATTTCCTTCGAAAAAACATTAATTATATAATTCAGACAGAAGATGAAAGTTTCTGATGCCCGTATTTAAAAGGAGCCCATTATTTACATCTTATACTTGATCACATCCCTCAGCTCCTGCTGTAAGCTAATCACAGGTGGGATACTGACATATCAGAAACGTTTTCAGTTTCGCTTTCTGTATTTACATTTATAAAAAAGCTAAATCTAAAATTAGTATAAGATCCAAAAAAAAGATCCCCCCTACTTTCCTACCCAGAAGCAGTGTCACTTTAAGCATAACCACTGCAATAGCTCCCTTAACAAAACAAACACGGTAATCAAGTGGATAACCTTCAAGTTTTCTTTGTCCCGAATTTTCCGCATATGTTTCAAGTAATAACTGCAGTGGTTTTTTGAAAATATTTAAATTTGGGTCAAACATTTATGGTATGTTGTTTCTGCAGATTAATGCACGGTATGATATAAAGTTAACTAACTCCCCTTTGATTTTTTTCCCAATATAAATGACGTTTTTATACATTTTATTTATATATGCAAAATATATTGTTTTTTAAAAATAACTGTGTTAATAAAGTATTACAGTGGTTTTCTAAATCTAAATTACTTTATTACTGTATCTCAACGATAGCTGCTCAAGTCTCAGCTCGAAACCAACACTAATTTGATTTTGTGTTTGATTCCCTACTTTAAATCTTTAAATTGTTTCCACACTTATAACTTTTAGTAAAAGAACTAGGGGCGGCTACAATTGCCTCGATTTCACGAAAAGCGGAAAACGGAGTTAACTTGACATTGACTAGATGCTATCTAGTCATAAAAAGATACCATAGAACTATTTTCCCTTAACGTTTTCTGACTCCTTTTTCGTTGTCAAGTGGCTGAAATAACGTAAACAATCGATATAATAAGGCTTAAGAACAATAATATCTAAATTTATTACCCTCCTTGGAAAAATAGAATACTGGGAAAACGAGAATTTATGCTTTTCGTCCATAACAAAGAAAATTTAAGAGCCTACTCGGTATTGTATTAATATATATGTCCCGTTGACCTCAATATGAAAGCCATGTAACAATTACTAAAAAAATGTCAAGAAAAAGACTTACTCGTTCGCCAGCGCATATAAAACAACCGCTTTCTCCCACTTCACAAAGCCATAATTGTTTCCATACATCGGTGCATTTGTTTTTCTAGCCGGTTTGATCTAATGCATTTTTAAGATTATTGAAACTCGAGTACCGATTGCGCATAGGTTGGACTTTCATTCTTGTTTGTTATTTTTTTGTTTGATTCTGAAAATGGCTCTCGCTCCGGTCCCTCGCTTTGTAGCGAACCTTTTCTTTATTGCTTTCCAAGAATTACTAGCGCTTTGAGCAACTGTTTACAATTTTCAACTATCCCGACTAAAATCGCTGGCAAAGTTCCCTAACGTTTTAACATTATAGATTATAGTTTTTTAGAGCGAAACTTATGGTTCGTAAGCGTCATGAAATCTTTTACTTGTGACTTTTGTAATATCTAGCAATATAGATCTACGTAGTAATTTATATTAATTTACGACGACCTGTTCGCGACTTTGCTTGCGTAAATAGTTATTTTATGGTAATTTTGTGGAAATTTCTATTGTTTTATTTTTTTATTTATAAGCCAGTGGCCAGTCGTGGCCCAGTGGCACAAGAGTGTGACTGTAAATGACTGGTTGTGGGTTCGATTCCCACTCGAGGAGTGGAAATTATATTTCCATTTTCTTCGCTCTGGTGTCGAGGCAAAGCGCGGCGTTAAGTTCCGCCACTTAACACGCAAAGCCTCCGAATTCGGCGGAAAGTGGGGAACGGAGTGTCTTAACACTAGGTTCCCTCTGCCTACCCTGCTGTGTGCGGGATATAGCGTGAAGCTATTTAATTGATGAAACTGATCGCTGTCTGTATATGGAAGATATATTAATGAGAGCATTTATTAATGTAAAAGAACATAAAACAACGTTCTTTTTATTTTTTAGCTATTTACTTGTGCATTTGTATACGCTTATCTCACAAATAGCTCGTATTTAGGAATGTATTGAAGATGGAAGTGCATGTACATCATGTAATCATAAAAATTATACTTTTTTATTCCACGTGACAAAGTTGGCTACAAGATAATGCTTTTTAAAATTAGCTCCATATATTCTGCATTTTTATTATAAATTAATAATATTTTTTTATCGTAAATTAGGTGCAATAAAGAATATATGAAATAATCGTATGACTATAGCGGTTTTGAATTTAAGACGGCCCGTGTTCTCGTTTAAATTAAGTAGTTTATAATTTTTTATACAAAATTTTATCCCCTATCATCTCTTTCAAAGAGACGAAGAAAGAACGGAATGTAAGATAATGGTTAACAGAAAGAAATTAGAACTTTGCACTTTTCACTTGTAGTGACATTATGTGCCATGATCCGAGCCACAGAAGTATCATAAATAATTTGTACAAAAATATTATATCGGCTTTAAGTGAATCTGCCATTATAAGTTGTGCACGTAGGAAAGTTGGCAGGCGGACAGTACCAGGTTGGAATAAACATGTCGCTGCTGCTCACGCGGAAGCCAGGCTGCGGTCTGAGCTGTGGATGTTGCTAGGAAGGCCGCCACACGGTTTTTATTATCAAAAAATGTGTGAGGCTAGAAGAAAATTTAAATCGCGTTTAAAATGGTGCCAAGATCACGCGGAACAAATTAAAATGGATATATTAGCGTCGAAGCATACAAAAAAAGATTTTCGTTCCTTTTGGAAGCAAACTAACAGACTGCAGCCAAAGCCGGGAATCCCCGTGAGCATCAACGGCTTGACTGATCCTGCGCAGATTGCTAACCTTTTCGTGGATCAATTTTCGGTGAAGTCGCCACTTGGTAGGACGATTTACGTGCAGGATGCTGGGGCCGGAGTGAACAGGTTGACAAAAATAGCAACTAAAAGTGTTGCTGACACTATAACTTCAATGACTAGAGGCAAGTCACCTGGTCACGATGGTCTTAGCATTGAGCATTTACAGTCGGCTGGTCCTCACTTGCCCCGTGTTTTGTGTATATTGTTTAATTTGTGCTTAAGTCATAGTTATATGCCGGACGATATGATGCGTACAATGGTGGTTCCTATAGTTAAAAATAAAACGGGTGACAATGCCGATATGAATAACTATAGGCCTATTTCGTTGGCAACTGTCATTTCAAAAGTGTTTGACAGCATTCTTAATACACAGCTTAATGCGTACGTCCAACTACACGACAATCAGTTTGGTTTTAAACCTGGTCTATCAACATAAACTGCAGTGCTGTGTCTTAAGAGTTCTGTCAATTACTACGTAAAGAGAGAAACACCAATTGTCGCCTGTTTCCTTGATCTTTCTAAGGCTTTCGACCTGGTTTCCTACAATGTTTTGTGGAAAAAACTTCAGAAAACCGGTTTACCCATAGAGCTCATTAACATTCTTAAGTATTGGTATGGAAACCAGGTCAACAATGTACGATGGGAGGGGGCGTTGTCTCGCCCGTATGACCTGGAGTGTGGCGTGAGACAAGGGGGTTTGACTTCGCCAACCCTTTTCAACATTTACGTTAATGAATTGATAGCAGAGCTCAGCAGTACCAGGGTTGGCTGTTACATAGATGGTGTATGTGTTAATAATATTAGCTACGCTGACGACATGCTGCTGCTGAGTGCGTCCGTCTGTGGCATAAGAAAATTAATATCTGTGTGTGAGTCTTATGCTAAGTCACATGGTTTAATTTATAACGTAAAAAAGAGCCAAATAATGGTATTTAATGTACGAAGCAAGTCTAGAAAAGCATTACCACCAGTATTATTAAATAACTGTATTCTAGATAGGGTGGATAATTTTAAGTATCTGACGGCACTATCTGACGTCTGATCTGAAAGACGATACTGATATTGAGCGGGAGCGGAGGGCATTGTCAGTGAGAGCGAATATGGTCGCTCGTAGGTTTGTACGTAGTTCACCCAATGTTAAAATAACATTATTTAGAGCATATTGTACATCCTTTTACACGTGCAGCCTGTGGGCGACATATACTCAAAAATCTTATAGTGCCCTCCGCGTTCAGTTCAATAACGCGTTTAGAGTACTGTTGGGGCTACCTCGACACTGCAGTGCTTCAGGGATGTTCCCTGAAGCGCGTGTGGACTGTTTTTACGCTCTCATGAGAAAACGATGCGGGTCTCTGGTGCGTAGGGTGCGGGGTAGCCCAAACAGAATTCTGAACATGATATCCAATAGATTGGATTGCAAATACATGAATCATTGCTGTTCCGTCGCAAACGGGACGGTGCAGCGGTGATTCGTGTGTTTTGTAACATGTAAAAAAAAAAAAAAAAAAAAAAAAAAATTGTAATTGTAACTAACCTAGTTTATAAGAAAAAAATGTTTACTAACCAAATGAGTCATAGTAACTTAAAATAAAGAATATTATTATTATTAGAACAAGTGAATGAGGTGGTATATTTGGGAAGTATGTTTAGCAGAGATGGAAGGTATGATATGGATGTTGAAAGGCGTATTGCTGCCGGTAACAGGGTTAACGGTGCCCTCGCTGCGTTGATGCGACGGCGGAACGTGAGCATAGCCGCACGTTTAGCTGTGCACAATGCAGTGCTGGTACCGACGCTGCTATACGGCAGCGAAACGTGGGTATTGCAGAAGAAGAATGAAAGAAAGATGAATGCTGTGGAGATGAGATCTCTTCGAAAGATATGCGGAGTCAGCTTAGCTGACCGAATCCGCAATGAAGAGATACACAGAATGGCAGGTATTAGCGAGAACGTCATAGTAAGAATGAAGAAGGGCGTGCTCAGGTGGTTTGGGCACGTCGAGAGGATGAGTGATGGAAGAATGGTAAGAAAGATTTATGAAGCAAAGGTGAGTGGTAAGCGAGGCAGGGGGAGACCTCGGTTGACCTTCGAAAACACAGTATCGATGATACTGGAGGAAGGTCACGTAAAAAGCATGAGGACCCCCCGGAGGGCGTGTATGAAGAGGTTGATGACTGTGGACGAGGCGAAAGAAGTATGCAGGGACCGTAGCGTTTGGCGCTCCGTTCTCTCTGACTACCCCGCAAGGGATACAGCGTGAAGCTAAAAAAAAAAAAAAAAAAAAAAAAAGAAAAAAAAAAAAAAAAATTTTATCCCCTATTTCATATTTCAAAAATAAGTAGCCCCTAGTTGACCCTGGATCTTAATTTATCTTTATTCCGAATTCCATCCAAATCGAGCCAGTATATTAATTTCCATTTACAATAATAGTATATAAGTATGGATAAACTGAATGAAGAAAAAATATATTACACAAAACATTTATAAAGTTACTTACATACAAAGTTTTCAAATTACATCAGGTTCTTTTGAGCGTTCGTGCACTTTAATGAACTGTACGTACAATTTTACTTGATACATGTTTCGAGATTTAATCTTAGATGTAATCGTATTACTTTTTCAATTTTGTATTCGTAATATAATAACTTTGAGTTCGTTTAAATAATATACGAAAGTACCTTAAGTTAGATAAAAAACGTTTTTTATAAAAACGTAGTTTCACGCTTTCTAGTATCAAGACATTCTGTTCTCCATTCTCCATTTTCCACTAAAAATTGAGACATTGTATGTTAATTAGTAGTGTTTAACGCCGCAGTTACTCTCAGATAGAAGAGCGGAGAAATGAAAATAATATATAATCAAAAAGTACATTTAGAAATCGTATAAAAATTTGATCGCAGCGGGATTCGAACCCGCGCTTCCTGAATACCGTCATGAGTCATGCTACTACTACCAGCTGTGTCGTAATTCATATACGCTTTATTACAACTTGTTTTTTTTTGTTAGCATCTCTGTAGAGAGATTTTTACAAATTTCTGCTACCCAACGACTATTTACTACAAACAATCGTTTGGCAAGAGAGAATACTGTTTATTAAATACTTTTAAACATGTTTAAAAATATATAATCAATTATCCAAGTGGTAATTTAACCCACAACCATCACGTTTACAGTCAAACGCTTCCACTACGCCTCGAGGGTCATATGTTATGACGGTCATTTTATAAAAAATGAAGCAGAAATATTGTGTACAATAAATATTTTTAATAATGCAAGCATATCTCATAGTAGAAGCAAAGATTTTGCTGTTTTTAATTAACTTCTTTGCTTTTGACCTCTTTGAAGTCTTCATGGAAAAATAAATACGTTTTTTAATATTAAATTAAAGGAAAGTAACTACTAAATTTTGAAAAAATGAGAAAATTTTTAGTTTTTCTATAGAACATTATATAATTATACTGGTAACTTTTAAGTTAAGTTCCGCCACTTAGCACGCAATGCCTCCGAATTCGGCGGAAAGTGGGGAACGGAGTATCATAATACTAGGTTCCCTCTGCCTACCCTGCTGTGTGCGGGATACAGCGTGAAGCAATAAAAAAAACTTTTAACTTTACCAGCTTAACGCCTTTTCTCGTATAAAGAGTACTCTCTGTTCCCACTCTCCGCCTAGAATGGACACACGTAAATGTCACGTTTTGTTTTTTTATTACTTCTAAATAGTTTCTCATATAACCTTTATATTTTAAAGTTATAGTAAAAAGTTAGCTTTACACAGTATTTAAAGAAAGTACGACCCTAGCATACTTGAAAATTTACATAAATTTCAAATGAATAGCTTCAGTCATACAGGTTACAGTTTAAAACAATGAATTCAAAAGTGTAACCAATAAATATAGGAAATTATATAAAAAATATTCTAAATACGATTTCTTTTATGATTTCTTACCAATTCAAGCCTTTCAGGCATTTAAATTATTTCAAACCATATATATGTAATGTTCCCTTCAACACAACGTAATATAGATATATACATAGCAGTCTACACACAGCTTTCTCTAGCGTTCGCTAATAGAGGAGTTCTTGTAGTAACCACTTCTCTTCTCCTAGAGAGAGTCCCACTTGTCACGCTACGCCGGTCGTCTGCTAATGTGCCGATACTCTAAAACAAAATTATATTATATGTTAGTATAATATTAACCATTTATAATATTTATAATGTAATTTACACATATCTTTAGAAAACGTTTAAAAAATTTTGACACAGCGGGATTCAAACCCGCGCTTACTGAAACCGTCAGCGCTCTGACCTTTAACCCATGCGGTCTACTACCAGCTGCGTCGAAATTCTTATACGTTTATTACAACTTATTTTTATTCTTAGTGTCTCTGTAGAGAGATGGTACAAAGACTGTATAATATATTTCAACGTGACGTAATGAGGCAACGTCTGGTTGAAAACGGGATTAGTAGTGGGATCAATTTCCACTCTAGGAATTATAATTTTTTTTTGCTTCACGCTGTATTCCCCACACGGCAGGGTAGGCAGAGGGGAACCTGTGTTAAGACACTCCGCTCCCCACTTTCCGCCGAATTTGGGAGACATTGCGTGTTCAGTGGCGGAACTTAACTTACCAGAGTAAAAATATTTTCAATGAAAATGGAAATACTAAATATTTTCACTCCTCGAGTGGGAATCGAACCCACAACCAGTCGTTTGAAGTCACACGTCTGTGCCACTACGCCAGGACGGGCCCCTAACTGGACAGATTTATAACATGTAAATATTTTTTTTTATTTCATAAGGCGCGGTATTGAGTGTCACAGAACACATAAGCTCTCGATTTTGAGAGTGAAGAACGGAGTCTTTAAACACTTGCTTCTCTCTAAGTACTTTGCTATAAAGGAAAAACTATAAAATTGACAAATATTTTACTCGATTTATGTATCGAATATGCTACCTACTTAATAATGAGATACACTAATTACAATTTAACCATATTTTTAAATACTCTTTAAAATTACAATCATAAATACAAAACTATTAAAAATCACACCATATTCGATTATTTAATACATCATAGTGAACTATTAACACACATTTCAAGTTTATCTCGCGGTAGGCGTACAGTAGTACAGTAAGAGGAATGACAGTTCCGCAGGGAGTTTTCTTGTTTGCGGCAGTTTCAAATGCTTATCCGTCGCATGTCTCTTTTGTTATTTATTATAATATGTGTATGATAATGATAATGTGTATTATGTTTCTATATTTAATGTATGTTCTATATTTAGATTAATCAATATTTTTACTCAGTTTCACCGCTATTTTGAATAGCAGGGTAGGGAGACAGAACAAAGTGTCAAAAATTTAAAGTTAAAATTTAAAGTTAAAATTTTAAGTTCGAATTCGGCGGAAAGTGGGGAACGGAGTATCTTAATATTAGGTTCCCTCTGCCTACCCTGCTGTGTGCGGGATATAGCGTGAAGCTGTATATGTAATACACTCCGTTTTCCGCCTGAATATTAGATATTGCATGTTGAGTGGCGGAACTCAATACGGTGCTTTGTCATGTTAGGAGCATTACAAACTATTCCCCCATTGGAAAATCGAATCCACAATCATTCACTTACAGTCAGAAGCGTGTTCCACTACCATATCATGGTCTCCATAATAGCAATATTAATAATTGGGGCCAGTCGTGGGGCAGAGGCACAAAATGTGCCTGTAAAGTGACTGATTGTGGGTTCGATTTCCACCCGAGGAGTGGAAATATTTCTTATTTGCATTTTCTTTGCTCTGGTGTCGAGACAAAGCGCGGCGTTAAGTACCGCCACTAAACACGCAATGTCTCCGAATTCGGCAATAAGTGGGGATCGGAGCATTTTAACACTAGGTCCCCTCTGCCTACCCTGCTGTGTGCGGGATACAGCGTGAAGTAAAAAAAAATGTAATAAATGAATGTTAACGCTGCCGTCGTTAAAGCTTCTCCATACTAATAAAATTTGTGATTTCTCAAAAATAATATATAATAGTATATACAGCTTCTCCTTTTTTCCCCGTATTTCTTATAGTCAGAGAAAACTTTCCGTTGGAAATCGAGATTGCCTGTTTAATGGTGAAACTCAACACTACGCTCAATCTTGTTTACCATAGCGGAGAAATGAAAATAATTTAAATATAATTAGTCCTCCACGTGGAAGTCGAACCTACGTACATCCATTACGCTTGCAATAAGACAAACATACAAACAAACGTATATATTATAAATACCTGTGCATCTGACACTGGTGTGTTAGGCGTGTGCGGCGTATTGGACCTGTCGTGTAGGCTTTGCACGCTCCTGGACGACCCGACTGGGGGTGACACTACCGCGTTGTAGGGCGGCGGCTCCGGTGGTCGCTCTGAATCTCGTGTGCAATTGAAATCTGTGTTATAAGTAAGGATATTAACAGTGATAATAATATTAGTTAATTATGGATTCAATTCTCACTCGAGGAAATGATTATTTAATTTTGTATTTCTTCGTTCTGGTACCAAAGATGTAGCGCAGCGTTAAGTTTCGCCACTCGAAACGCAAAGTCTCGATTTCGTGCAGTAAGTCGAGGACAGGAGGTGTGTTGACAATATTATTAATACTGTATCTTTCAGCTTTTACCCCCTTAGCGGAGTCAGATAGTTCTCCGTTTTATACAATCATTCCTCTAGGTGGGAATCGAACCCACAGTCATTCAAGAGTTTACAGTCAGTTAAAACATAAGTATTATTTAGGTAAACTGATTCTACTCAACAATATCTGGTCTTTTAGGTTCATTTAGATCTTATTAATTGAAATAAGGTTACGCCATTTTTTATTAAACTTTTGCTCACTGCAAAGATAGGGAATGAACAATATTTTTAGGGATACATTTCTACTTTCGTTTAATTAAAAATTTATAAAACATTTGTTTTACTTAAAATTTTCAAATAAGAATGTTGATATGTAAAATCTAATTCTACTAAACAATATTCCCATTCACATATTGACTCATCTTTCCTTGTTCAAACATAAAAAACTAACAACTAGGACCTACAAACCAATAAGTCATTTCAAGTCAAAATAACCGAAAATCCTTCACATTCTTGTATAGAATTAAATCTAAACAAAACTTTCGTCCTAAGATCATTGTTTCCCATACAGAGCTAGGACAATAACGCAAACGAATGTACTTACCTTTCCCAAGAGGCACTACATCTGGGTTCTTGTCGTCCGGCTGTATGAGAGAATGGTTGGAGCTATGCACTCCCTTATACGCTTTCGCCATTTGCATGGGGGCTGAAACAAAATATTGTTTATTGTACGGATTTTATTGCAGAGAGTGGGATTTTAAATTGATATAAAGGTATTCTGAGGTTTTGGTTGCATTGTGTTTAGATGTTGTGGGAGGAAGGGTGTACAATAGTACACATAAACAATGGTTTATCTACTATTTTTGTAAATAGTATGATTATAATTCATAAGTTAAATATTTTAAAAAAGTTAAGTAATCAGAAAGTTGTAATAATTATTTTTCTATATAGTTATTAGGATCGAACAAGCAAATGGAGCTGTGCTGTAAGTCATAGCTACGCAATCATTTAATCCATACTATACATACTTCTTTACTAATGGCTATTATAAATGCGAAAATCTTTCTGTTTCTTACACTTTCATGACTAACCTAATGGACCAATAATAAATAAAATAGTTGTAGATTCAGGATCAAACATACACTACTTTTTTAAAAAATCATACCTTAAGTAGCTGAAATACTGTATGAAAATTCTAAATTATGTAGACGAAGCCTGATTAATCAATAAAAGTAACAGCAATTAAAGACAAAAAAATTCATGGTAAAAAATATTTAGAATTTTAATTGAGACACTTAAAAATAGCCAATAGAAAAGACTATCAAAGGACGTTTAGAATTATGAACTGAGTCAGAGATTCGTCTCATTACCTCTCTGATCAATCTGGGTATTAGTTGATACTCATGAACTAAGGAGGAGGTTATTGTTCTATTAACAAGCCGTTTATGGTTTTGAGAACTCTCTAGGATCAAGATCAATTATGACTCTATCAATAATAATACCCAGTCTAGTGCTTACTAATTGTAGGACCAAGGCATTAGGTAAGCGGTTTTCGAGCATTATAGCAGCTACATTATTGTTGTAGATTATGGTCGTATTATTGCCACATATTTTACTATAAGTTGTGGCCAATCGTGGCATAAGTGTGTGACTGTAAACGACTGATTGTAGGTTCGATTCCCACTCGAGGAGTAGAAATTATATTTTCATTTTCTTCGCTCTGGTGTCGAGTTAAAGCGCGGCGTTTAGTTCCGCCACTTAACACGCAAGCCTCCGAATTTGGCGGAAAGTGGGGAACGGAGTGTCTTAACAATATGGTTCCCTCTGCCTACACTGCTGTGTGCGGGATACAGCGTGAAGCTAAAAAAAATGTACTATCATGTTATGAATGATTTTTTCTATACATCTCAAAACGATTATCTAATATTTATACTAATATAATAAAAAGGTAAAGTTTGTAACTTTGTTTGTAAGGGGTAATCTTCGGAAATACTGAAACGATCATGTAAATTGTTTTACAATTAGAAAGCTACACAATTCAGGAGTGCTATAGGTTATATTTTATTCAGATTTGCCATGCCATGCCAGCCATGAGCGGGAGGCTAGTATAAAATATAGCTTTAAACGAAGCTGTTTCCACGAAAAGATTTTTTATTCGTACAAAATAAACAGATCTGACAATTAGTACGTATGTTGGGAATACCAATATAAAATAAAAGACACTATATGCAAAAAGAAAATGAAAATTGGAATAAAAACATGTATTTCCATACAGTCTTTTTATGCTTCTTTTAACCAAACAGTAAGTTATACTGAATGTTTAGCTCTTACTGAATGTATTGTAAGGATACAAGAGTGTGATATGTTTGTGATCGCATAAATCACGAAAAAGATTAGTTCTCAAAATTAATTTAGATAATATTAAGATCAATCTCTAATAGCAAAAAAGAACATGCATACAGGCTATTAGAGCAATAGCCTAGACGAAAAATATATTAAAGTTTAGTTGAATAAAAAAATCACTTTTGCTCAGACATGATAGACTTTTAACGGAGACATGAGAGAACTTCCCTGTCCCAGTACAATTAGTATTGAAGTCCAAAATTGTATTTTTCAGAAAATAATAATATTATGTTTAAAATGCAAGAATATATTATTATAAATGGATAATTATATGAATTTTCCCTTTTTTCCGACTTTTCTTTTTTGCTCATACATGACTCATGAACGTAGTGTAGTAGTTATTATCATCTACGCTTGGCGGGCTGCTAAAAATATACAGCGGGCCGCGGATTGCATATCCCTGATTCAGCTAAAATTTCCCTATGAGATTAAATATAGCAAGACCTTAAGTTTCATTAACTTACTAGTATATTAGAAAATTGTTTGATTCATGATAATTAAAATCTTTGCAAAATGCGTAACACATGTAGATGAAAATCATTTTATAAAAATACATTTATGCACCTACCCGAAAAACAGTGTAATTTTATAATAAATTAAAGGTAATTGGATAGTACGTAATTAATTGTGCTGGATTACCACTAGTGTGGCGTCGTAAATTTTCTTCAATAAATTTATAGTGACTTTTTAGTTATGTAAGCTGTTACTTAATTCTTTTTATTCCGCCTCATAGTTTTCCTGTTCAGGGTAATCATACTAAACTTAGTGTCAAAATATTCCGATCTCCATTTTTGCCCAAATTAAAAATATTCCGTGTTGAGTGACGGAGGACTACGCTGTACTTTGTCTCGTTCATCAGAGTGGATAAATAGAAATATTAAAAAAAATAAAAATTTTGCACGTAACGAATTTGAACCCATAATCCTTGTGTAGCCTAAAGTTACAACCATAATACCGGTCACGAGTATTTAACCTCATTTTTAATAAAATGAGAAAAAAGCATTAACATTTTAATATGTTTAATACTAAATATTTTATGAAACCGTCGACAATTTCCAACATAATATATGCAACATGTTTGCCAAAGTTATTAAAACGTCATGTTTAGAAATTCCTCTTTTCCGGTTAAAGTTATATTACTTTTCTGACCTTTCACTTTGAGTGTACGTTCTTTTAACGGTACAATATTGCAGTGAGGTTTGACATTTCGTGTCGTGCATAAGACACTGCAGGCAACAAATGTCAGTTGAAATTTCTTCATTTTCCAAAGTTCAGTTATAGTTTATTACAATATTTCTAGCCGTTGTGGCACAGTGGCTGACTGACTATAATTGCAAGAGTTGTTAGTTCGATTCTTATTAGAGGGAATGATTGTTTTTATATATTTTCCATTTCTTCCCCCTTGTTAGCATACAAGGACAAAGCGCGGCGTTGAATTCCGCCTCTCTACACGTAATGTCACGTTTTCGCATGAAAATTAAAGGACTAAATATATTAACACTAGGTTATTACTGATTACTCTGGTATGCGGGAAAAAGCACGAAAACGTTAAAATTGGTGACAAACAGTTCAATTTCTTTCTACTCGGGAAATTGTAGTTTCAAATAAGATTATTATTTTTATTTTCTTAATATGTCTATGAAACGTGGATTTTTCACACTAGGAATTCCCTATCATTTCGCCTAAGAGAAGGCATACACACTAACGACGAGAACGTTTAATATAACGGTAGTCGCTAGCGATTGCGTTACACCGCGCGTAGCTAACGTTAAAGTTAATATTAAAATACAGAAACTATACAGCAGTGAATCCAAGTTATTTGTTATTTAGTTGTGGTTTTCATCCTATAAATTTGCGTCTATTGTTGCCAATATTCCCTATTGTTCATACCAAATAGTTAGTGAATTCCAAAGTTACTGCCAAGTTTAGGGTATTTAATCTCGCAAGTTACTGATTCACAAAGCTCAACGTCTAAAGCTTAAGAAAAAATGACTTAATATTAATATTATTAGATTAGTTTTGACTTTACTATATATTTTCAAATATAATAACAAATCATCAATTTGAAGGAATTGCATGTTTTCTTTTATATGCTGTTAGAGTCTATAAAACGTTCGGTATATTATTACAGGGGACTGAACAAAAATATATAAATTTCAAAATTACTATATATCATATATTTTTTTTTAGCTTCACGCTGTATCCCGCTCACAGCAGGGTAGGTAGAGGGAAACCAGTATTAAGACACTCCGTTCTCCACTTGACTCAAATCATTATTTATTATGTTGTTGTCAACTTTCATATTTTATTGTATATGTAATTTTAATTCTTTAATATTATATATTATAAAAGTTATTTCAAATTTAAATTATTTCGTAATAAGTGTCAAAAATTAAATTTACCGTATAAATAAACGGGTATGCCAAGTAGAAACAGTATACGAGCATTCGACAGTACGTGTAGTAATCTATATTTCGTGTCGATAATAATGGGATTGTCGGCTGTCACGCAAAATCACATCTGGGGTCAAAAATCCAGTTACAAGGCCTGGCGTGCCCTGGCACTGAAAAAATTGACATTATTCTGGATACCCATAAAATATGCCTTGACTAAGTACTTATTTTAGTCGTTTTTTAGATTTTTTTATAATAATACGAAATTCTGTACTAAACAAGTAATGTTTCTGTGAAATTAACTATTGATTCATGGCTTACTTTATAACATACATTCTATTAGTATTATAAATGCAAAAGTTTGTAAGGGTGTTTGTTACTGTTTCACTTAAAAAAACTACTGAACACATTTTAATGAAACTAAACAATAATATAGCTTATACATCAGAATAAAAACAATCTACGATTTACAAAGATATTTTGTGAATTGTCCAAAATATAATGATAAGGTCCTTTGATTTTTAAATTATAAATGCTCCCTTAAATTCTGCGAGTCGTTGGCACAGCTAGTATAATACTAGATATAATGCAATTCAATCTTTTCTTAAATAAAAAAAAACAGCACTATGTGTTTTTCACATTGCAAGGTTTAGTCATTCATTGTCAAAACATTTTGTTCTCAATTTTCTGCTCAAAATTGACACAATAGCGTGTAGAATGATGAATTGATCGCTACATTTTGTCTTTTAGTAATAGAAATGATTTAAATATAATTAATCCTCTGAGTGGGGATCGAACCCACAACCACTTAACTCTCATTCACTCAATTGCGCTACGATAGCTTCACCTACATAACTTTAATTTAATAATTAAACTGAATCAATTGAACTGAACAAATATAAAAAAAATGTAAAAAATCTATTCAGAATATGTGAGGAGTAATTACAACTAAAAATTGCATTTTCTCTAAACAAACCGCTATAATATTTTAAACAAGCATACCCTTATATCTCCGACGTAATAGTAACTAACTAAAAATAACAATACTTTACTCGAATCCGATATTCACAAAAGACAATTTGATATCCATTACAAGTTGAAATTTAACACTGCACTTTGAATATCTGAATTCAAACACGATTTTCCTTTTCGCGGTCTCTTGAGAGAGGAAACTTAATAAAAACGTCGCCAACTGACGAAACATCTGCAATATCTGTTGAAATGCGGGACGTAAATCACATTTAAATAGAATGCATTGGGTACGACAAAGTTGGCGTTGGAAATTCGACACATTCATAAAGTTAACATTATCATACTTTGGTACTACTTTTAGCGTGTTGTAGTCATATCGACTGATATGTTTTGAGATATATGTACATGTTTTCTGAATTTATGAAGTATTTTATTAAAAAAGAATCTTCATTATTACATACCTAATAGTTATTTGATATTGCCCATTAATTGAGTAATTGTATCTTAAATTAGCCAAATTATAATGAAAATAACACGGTTTTTAAAAAATTCGAAAAAAGAAACAAATTGTTAGACTTTTTTTTTTGCTTCACGCTGTATCCCGCACACAGCAGGGTAGGCAGAGGGAACCTAGTATTAAGATACTCCGATCCCCACTTTCCGCCGAATTCGGTTTCGGTTAAGTGGCGGAACTTAACCTCGACACCAGAGCGAAGAAAATGATGAATTACTAAATATTTCCACTCCTCGAGTGGGAATCGAACCCACAACCAGTCGTTTACAGTCACACGCTTGTGCCACTGCGCCACGACTGGCCACAAATTCTTAGGTCTACATACGAATAATAATGCTTTTTCATAGTAAAACAACATGCAGCGTTTAGTTCCGCAACCCAACACATTACAATATCAGAGAACAGAGAACATATCATTAAAACTCACTGTTTAATACATCAAAAAAAATCAAAAGATAAAAAAGGTACACTGTCTGGTTGATTACAACCCTCTTTTCTGGATATCGGCCAAAAGCTTTCAGATGTCCGTGATCAGCTTAGTGCCCTGGTTTTATTTACGATGGGATTTAGGAGTCATCTTCATTTCGGAAAAAAAGATTCAACTTTTAATCCGGCTTCCTGGTAAAGATTGATTAATTAATTCCCTTTTTTTTCTTGCGGTTCACTTTTTCCATTGTTCCTCTTGTCCCTTTCTTGGTCGTGAATCGTTATTGCCTTTTGTTTAAGTACTTAATCAATGGTATAAATCATTGTCGTATAATCTATACAAATGAATATAATTGGAGTGTTATTTTTTAATATTAAAATATCTATACATGGAACATTCGTCAAAATAGCAATTTTTAAATTTTTTGTCTGTCTATTTGTTTAACATAACTTTCAATGGCAGGTAACTTATGTAATAAGGAGTAACTTAGGATACTTTTGATTTAGAATTATATTTTTTTTTTATAAAATTCCACGCAAAGGAAATGTGAATAAAGCTAGTTATCATTTATTTTTGAAATGTTAATGTTCTACGAAAAGGGGAAAGCGTGCCGATGTTATTATTGTCATAATGTCTTTACATCAAAAGTGTTGGATGAAAGAGAATAAATGATTAGTTCAGTTTAATTATAATTTTAGTAACATAGCAAATTAAAATATTAATCCAAAATATAGTATACTAGCGGCCCGCTCGCGGCTTCGCCGCGTGACCTACGTAGCTGTTTCGGTATATTGCAACCGTCGATGGCGGATTTTTAAAAAATAAAATAGCCTATGTTTAACCTTGGATTATCAACTGTTGAATTTTGGTATATATATATATATATATATATATAGCTTCACGCTATATCCCGCACACAGCAGGGTAGGCAGAGGGAACCTAGTGTTAAGACACTCCGTTCCCCACTTTCCGCCGAATTCGGAGGCTTGCGTGTTAAGTGGCGGAACTTAACGCCGCGCTTTACCTCGACATCAGAGCGAAGAAAAATGGAAATATAATTTCTACTCCTCGAGTGGGAATCGAACCCACAACCAGTCGTTTACAGTCACACTCTTGTGCCACTGGGCCACGACTGGCCACGACTGGCCACTATAGATATATATATATATATATATATATATATATATATATATATATATATATATATATATATATATATATATATATATATATATATATATATATAATATATATATATATATATTATATATATATATATATATATATCTATATATATATATATATATATATATATATATATATATATATATATATATACACCAAAATTCAGTACAGTCGGTCAAGCGGTGTAGATTTTTCATATAAACTTTCATCCCCTATTTCAACGCTTTAGAGGTTGATTTTTGAAACACTAAATAGCCTATGTTAGACCCATTCATTGTTACTACTTCATTCTAACTTTCATCCAAATCGGCCCAGACAAACACACAGACATTCGCATTTATAATATAGGTATGGATTATTTTTTGAAGTACTATTAACATACTTAGAGTAAAAAATACTTTTTTTTGATAAGTCATAAATTTCTTCGTCCTGGTGAACAAAGCCTATGAAGGAAAGTGCGGCGTTGGAAAAATTCACAAAAAAATAATATGTTTAAAGTTATATATAGTATTGTCATAATTGTGAGTTAAATTGATTGTAAGAATAAGTATAGTAATTATACTAGGATAACACGCTTAGGTAATTTAAAACATCATTTTAGTTTTGAGTAGCATGTCTATGTAATTTAACCCTGCAGTGGTCGCGCACCAAAATGAGACATGAGTGGTCGCGTGGACTACATACGTAGTCCATTTTCAAATTGAAATAAATTTTGTTATCTATATACTTTTTTTACTTTACTAGGGATTATGGTCAAGTACAGTATGGTTAACTATATAAAATCAGCATAACATAATTATAACCTCTTTTATTACCCGCGACGGAACGGCGACTGTATATGTGTTTGGGGTGAGAGGTTGTTTGTTTGTTTGTTTGTTTGTTTGTTTGTGTGTTTGTGCAAATTACTATGTCAATTATTTCCAAAACTATAAGTCCGATTTTGATACGGTTTTCTATGATAGGTTAAGGTTCAATTGGCGTATGTTCTTAGATATGTCTTATTGCCTTAACTCACCAGGGGGCGCTGCAGTAAGCATTTTACGTGAAAACGAATGTTTTCAATTATCTCAAAAAATAATACTCTGATTTCAATAGATTTTCAGTGATAGATTCAGGTTTAATTGGTGGATGTTCTTGGATATGTTTTATCGTGTCAAACCACCAGGGGGCGCTGCAGTAAGCATTTCTTTGTACTTTTTTTGTATTTATTTGTCTAAAACCGAAACTACTGCTCCGATTGAAAAGAGTTTTCATAAAAAGATTCATCTTTGCTTGATGCATATTTTAAGATTTTTCTTTTTTTGTTACGGGGAAAACTCACCAGGGGGCGCAGCAGTAAACATTTGTTTATGCAAATCAAAAATTACTAGTCTAATTTCGATGTAACTTTTAAGGGTAGGTTAAGGCTTAATTGGTGCGTCTTTTCATATACATGTTATAGTGACCACTCATCAGGGGGCGCTGTAGTAAGCATTTGTTTGTATTTTTTTGTGTAAAACCAAAAATTTTCTTGTATTTATTTGTCTAAAACCGAAATTACTTATCCGATTGGCTAGAGTTTTCAGAACTAGATTCAGCTTTGCTTTGTGCATATTTTAAGATTTTTGTTTTTTGGTTACGGTGAAAATTCACCAGGGGGCGCTGCAGTAAACATTTGTTTATGCAGAGCAAAAACTACTAGTCCGATTTAGATTAAACTTCCAACGATAGGTTCAGGTTTAATTGGTGTTTCTTTTCATATATGCGTTACGGTGACCACTCACCAGGGGGCGCTGCAGTAAGTACACTTGTTTGTGTGAAACTAAAACTACAAGTCCGATTTGAATGCAGTTTTCAATGATAGATTCAAGTTTACTTAGTGCATATTTTCATATATGTGTCATGTATGTTTACTTAGTGCATATTTTTATGTATATGTTAACTCTCTAGGGGGCGCTGCAGTAAGTAGCTGCTTCTATTTTTTTGTGTAAAACCAAAACGACTAGTACGATTGGAAAGAGTTTTCAGTATTAGATTCCGCTTTGCTTATAGCATGTTTTTAAATTTATATTACAGTGACAAGTCACCAGGGGGCGTTGCAGTAAAATATCGTTTGTGCAAAGATAAAATGACGAATTTGATTTGGATGCAGTGTCAATGATAAGTTCAAGTTTAATTAGTGCATGTTCTTGGATATGTTTTATCGTGTTAACTCACCAGGGGGCGCTGCAGTAAACATTTGTTTGTAATATTTAATGCAAAGCTACAACTACGTAAGTAAGTCCGATTGGGCAGAGTTTTTAGTATTAGAGTTACCTTTACTTGGTGTAAGTTTTTAGGTATTTTTTTTACGTTATGAACACGCCAGGGGGTGCTGCATTAAACATTTAATTATGCAAAGCTAAAACTACAAGTCCAATTTGGATGCAGTTATCAAAGATAGGATCAGGCTTAATTAGTGCGTGTTCTCGTAGATGTATCATGGTGACACCTCACCAGGGGGCGCTGCAGTAAGCATTTGCTTTTATTTTTTGTGTGAAACCTATTTAGATGCAGTTTTCTGTGATAGGTTCTGGTTTAATTGCTGCGTGTTTTATATGCCATATCACGAACTACCACGGGGCGCTCCAGTATAAATTAGTTTGTTCAAAATCAAAACTACTACTGGGTTTTGTGATTTTCACTGATTTGGTTAGACTTAAGTTTCGTGGAAATGTTACGGTGACAATCTCCCAGGCGCTGCAATAAGCATTTGATAACCAGAAAGCATTGGGTTTATAATTTCTTTTGGATTTGCATGAAGATTAATATAAAGTATTTCGATATTATGTAATAATATATAATGTGTATCTATTCACTTTAAAAAGTTTAAAATAAAAAGCAAAATTAAAAATTTTGAAAAAACCCACGACGGTTTAATTGTAATTGAAAAAGGATAAAATAACTGTAAATCCCCCGCCTAAAAGAATATATGTAACGAGATGATGGGGACGACTTCGTCGGGGGCTGCCAGTTGCAATCTCTATTTTAAATATAGTAGCTAACAGTATAGATTTCGTTTTAAAGTTTTTAAAATACCAGTTATCAAAACTGTAAATTCATATTAATATTTTAATTTTTTGGGAACCTATTTTAACAGCAAGAAAACCTATGAGAAGGTTTGTGCAAACTTAAAGTAATGACAGCCCCCGACGGAGTCGTCCCCATCATCTCGTTACATATATTCTTTTAGGCGGGGGATTTACAGTTATTTTATCCTTTTTCAATTACAATTAAACCGTCGTGGGTTTTTTCAAAATTTTTAATTTTGCTTTTTATAACTATTAAACAAAAACAAAAATACTTCTCTAAATTGGCATTAAAATAACAGGTTTCGTATTGATTGTGATGACAGTCAAATATAGTTATGAAAATTAATAATTTATAACATTTTCTACACAGGAAAGACACATGATCGGAAATAATTCCCACAAATAAACTTTTTGCAGGCAGTGTACGATTTACAGGTGTTTTTATTGCGTGTTCTTCCATTGTTGTGACAACGACGTACTTCATTACTTGACGTCATTTGTTAAGCTAATGCTTGTTTTTCTTTGTCTATAATACCTAGGAAATATTAAATTTTTACTGTCGAAGACCTTGTCAATGAATTTGAGTTAATTCTTTTCCCAGTCAATGGTTTCATCCAACCTCATCTGATCGTCAACGAAAAGTGACACACAGTTTTGAATGGCAGTCTTTTGCCTGGCTATTCCGTTCGGACTAGGAGGAAAAAACACTATAGTATGCCTAAGGGTTCTTCCTCTGACCTGAAGAATTGTCTTAGACCACATCGTGTCATCAACTCTGGTGTAATAATCATCACGCTGAGATTTTGGCTATGGTGGTTCCTCATTTTCAGAGCTTTCGCTGTCCCTTGACTCTGATATCTTGCTCCTGTTCTAATTCTTATTCGTGATTTTGCTCTTCTAAGTAATCTACTTCCTCATCCGAGCTAGACTAAGCTTGAGAACCGTCGATATCGGCTTCTACTTCTCTCAACCACACCTCTATCGGTGCTATAATCACCCATTTTTATCTAAAAATTTAATGTTAGATGAATCTCCGTTATCTTATATAACATAACAAAATCATATTTATATTACATATTTATGACAATTTTAATATAAAATAATTGAAAGCAAAAAAGACACTAACAAGGCAAAACACTTACGTAAGTGGTCGCGTGGACTACATATGTAGTCCAGGAACTTTGCAAAGCTACTAATAATGCACCTACGCATGATAGGCGCTTCCGATGCACTGAGTACGTCCCTGGATTAGTCATTTGAAAGTACCTAGCGCCACAAAAAACTTGCGCTTGGCGTTTGCATAATAAAACGGATTTTGTATCAGTGGACTACATATGTAGTCCGCGCGACCACTGCAGGGTTAATACATGTTATCAAATCATTTTAAGAAAAAACGGATACGAGACCATGAGTCTGTAGCCTTTAAGTATTTAAAAAAAATGCGGCGTTGAGTTCCCCCACTCAACATACAATATCTCTAAAGTCTATAACGAAGTATTTCACGAGTTTCTCTCTGCCTATCTTAAAACGCGGAAAAAAGTGTGAAGATTAAAAAAAAAGTGATTACTATTACACCCCTAAACTTCTTATAGACAAAGTCTAAAACAGACTTAAAAACAATTAAAAAGCTTTTACGGGACTAAAACTACAGTTCAAAATAATTTTCCCGTCTAACAAAACATAAAAGCGTTCTTTAAACTAATTTCCGAGCTTCAACTTTGATTGCAGTATAATTTTCTAATTATAAAGGCGACTGCCACATTATTTGTATATAAATTGCTTTGTCACTGGAGGTGATGATAATGGTATCATAAAAATTCAAACTTAGCCCATTTGAAAGTTCAAAGTTAAACTATAGGTGTTCTTCACGCGATGTTCTGTGATATATGTTTTTACTGTGTGTGACTGAAAAGTCTCTATGCTGTATTAGCTTATAATATAACCTAAAGACACTCCATTTTTCATATGTCAATTTTAATTTTTTATTTTTTGATTGGATGAACTCAACGCCACGATATGCCTTAGTAGAGGAGGGATATGAAAATAAATTAATACATTAGTGCCTCCGCATGAGAATCGAACTCACAAACCGCAGAGGCGCAGTGGTACTGCATCTCAATATAAATATTGAGATGCAGTACCACTGCGCCTCGATGTACTCTTATATAATTATTTTTAGTCAATATTATATCATATAATTTTATACACATGAAAAAATATTGTTATTTAAAATACCACATTTTAATTTATAAATTTCAATTAACAATAGGCTTCTTCTCACGTAATTTGCGCGAACTTTTATTGCTTCTGTAATTAATTTGAAGGCTTAAAGTCAAAATAATGGGATATATATTTCTATTGAGATATTATCTAAGCGCTTTACCTTATATCTGTACTATAGAAAACCGTAAACACATAATCTATGTACGCGGATATATTTAGAACTACTGGATAGATTTGATTCAACCTTTTGTACGGCGTTAAAGCCTAGGACTTAGGTAGGTCATAACTGATTAATAACACTAGGACTTCTTATAAAGAATCATAATAGTTCATCTAAACTATAAAGAATAAGAAAACGATGCCTTAACAAAAGTTTTAAGCGTGATGGGCATTTTTCGAGCACATATAAAAATAAAGGTCTAGAACATCAGATGAAGAGCTATAATAGTAATTTTCCGTAAACGCTTATAATGTCCAGTACGAATATGATGTAATGGCAATTTGACTGACACACATGTCTTTATCAAACCTACTGCCCTAGTCAATTATTATCCTGGTATATATTATAACTAGCTGTTCCTGCGACTTAGTTTGCGTGGAGCTTAACAAACAAAGTTATAATTTCAATATAAAAGTTACTATTTATTACATAAGATATCTGCTAAAGTAAATCGGCCCAGCCGCGTCAGAGATTAACCGGAATAAACAGACAGACAGACATAAAATGTACAAAATGTTATTTTGGTATATAAATAATTAGTAAAGCGTGGCCAGTCGTGGCCCAGTGGCACAAGAGTGTGACTGTAAACGACTGGTTGTGGGTTCGATTCCCACTCGAGGAGTGGAAATTATATTTCCATTTTCTTCGCTCTGGTGTCGAGGTAAAGCGCGGCGTTAAGTTCCGCCACTTAACACGCAAGCCTCCGAATTCGGCGGAAAGTGGGGAACGGAGTGTCTTAACACTAGGTTCCCTCTGCCTACCCTGCTGTTGCGGGATATAGCGTGAAGCTATATCTAAAAACCGGTAATTTAATACTACACGTTTGTAATATTCTAATTCTCCAGTTTTGTTTATTTGTCTAGATTTTAGTGAAGATCACAAGTTAAGCTATAACTGGATAAAGAGACTTTATAAATCTAGTTTGCTCACTTTCAAATCCCTTAATTCAATACCAAACACAATTTGTGTGTAAGTAATCTACACATTATATATTTTCTATATATAAATATTGAATAAGGATAGGTACATATGTTTATGAGATAATGTTTAAGTTTATTGTTTTGTTTATAATTTTGACTTCTTTCAAAAAATGTGAGTAAATATTAGTTAGGTCTACGAAATTCTCTTAAAAATAGGTTTGTAATCTAAAACTTTTTGGCTCTAAATATCAGCAATAGCTGTAGATGTGAATCTTGTTTAAAAGTGAAGTTCTCCGTCTTGCTAGAGAGCAAGCGATGAAATAATAAATACCAATAAAGCAACTTCAAGGTTCGATTCCCACTGGAGGAGTGGAAATATTTAATATTTCCATTTTCTTCGCTCTGGTGTCAAAGCAAAGCGCGGCGTTAAGTTCCGCCACTTAACACGCAATGCCTCCGAATTCGGCAGAAAGTGGGAACAGAGTGTCTTAACACTAGCTTCTCTCTGCCTACTCTGCTTTGTGCGGGATATAGCGTGAAGCAAAAAAAAAAAATTTCAAGGTTTTTCTTTCGTAACTGCGTAGTCAAAAACAATCTGGTGTCAAAACACTTCGTTTTCCATTTTCTGTCTGAATACGAGACGTTTCAAGTTCAATAGTAGATCTCAATGCTGCACTTGTCTTAACAACCATAAAAACAATTAAAATATGGTCATTCCTTTGAGAGAGAATGGCAATTACAGTCTCTCACAACCAATAGCATAACAATCAGACGTTGTCATACTGCACTAAAATGGTCTCTATATTTTATTTTAAAAAAGTATAAAAACATGTCACATAAGTATTTCTATATATTAGTTTGCTCTAACAGGTACTGTTTAACACTATAGAAGTCTTTTTTGTTCTTTTTTTGGCTTTACGCTGTACCCTGGACTCAGCAGCGTAGGCAGAGGGAACCTAGTATATAATTCCCTACTTTCCGCCGAATTTGGAGGCATTGTGTGTTAAGTGGCGGGACTTAACGCCGCGCTTTGCCTCGTCACCAGAGCGAAGAAAATGGAAATATTACATATTACCCTCCTAAACTACTCCTCGAGTTCAAATCGAACCCACAACTAGTCGCGATTACATTTACACTATGTGCCTCTGCGCCATGATTGGGTTACTATATTTATTTTTTATGTTTTATACTACACGAAGTGAGATTTCAGTTTTTAAAAAGTCTTTTCTATACTAAAAAAAAAATTAAAAACAATAATAAAATCAACATTTCAACATACTTTGTACGCTACCTTCGTACTGGAGGGGCTGATGTCTTTTCCTCGCTATTAGTGCTATAATCACGATGAACAGCAACGTGCCGACTGCTCCGGCTATGATGCCGAGCGCCCAACTTGTGTCTATGTTGCCTGTGCTTTTTGCTTCTGTGGGAAAATGTTTTTTATTTAATTTCTAGGTTTTTAATAGTAAAATATATATTTTATTCCAATCAGATGAGTAATTTTTAATTATTTGTATATGTGTAAATATAGGTTATTTACAGTAAGTCATTATTCTACTTCCATATAACAAGATGCTCCGTTACATTTCACTACGTAACTCGTAATATCTTTAAATTTAGCAAAGTGTTAAATTACAAGAGGACAGTGGCTATCAATCATAGTCGATGAAGTATTTATACAAATTAAATACAATGTTAATGGATATGGAACATTTCTATATAAATTATTGTATGTGCCGTATAGTCTGGAAGTCCAATGAGGAGACCTATATCCAGCAGTGGGTGAAAAAGGGTTGAAAGAAGAAAATTCGCTAATAACCACTGAGACAAAATGTGGCGTTAGGTTCCGTCACGCAGTATATAACGTCATTATCATTATTTTGTAGGTGGACACACAAATGTTATTTCTCTAAATGCTCATTCTCATTAAGACGATTGAAGAGAATGGTCTCTTAAATCTAGAACAAGGTTACTTTGAATAGATATACATATTTTTTACATATGTTTATGAAATAATCTTTTTGTTTATTATTTTGTGTATAATCTTGATTTCTTTTAGCTTCACGCTGTATCCTACACAAAGCGGTAGGCAAAGGGAACCTAGTGTTAAGATACTACGTTACACACTTTCGGCCTCATACTCGAGTGGTGGACCTTAACGCCGCGCTTTGCCTCGTAGACCTGAGCGGCCAAGATGGAAATACTAAATATTTCCACTACTCGAGTGGGCATCGAACCTACAACCAGTCGCTCTATAGTCATAATTTGTGCCTCTGCGCCACGACTGGCCTCACTCCTTACAGAAAATCTAAGTAAACATATATGTTATGTCTACGAAATTCTCCCAGCTGATGGCATTTTTTTTATATGGACAAAAAAAAATTCAAGCACAAAAAAATAAATACATGACATTCTTGTAAATAAACTAAATATTTGTGTTAAGTAATATATCTGTAATTAAACAACACGCTACGGTGGCGTCAACAGAGTTATAAAAGCAAAGTTTGAAATTGAAATTATATGAAGCTTTAGTAAAAAACTATTTAATGCAGTATGACAGCTTCTGGTTGACAGCGTGATAGTTGTAGTTTCGATTCACATCGGGAAAAATTGTTATTTATATTTTTTTTTTGTTCTGATGATAGGACAAAGCGACGTTAATTTCTGCCGCCTTTTACGCAATATATCAGATTTCGGCGGAAAGTGGAGATCAGAGTGTCTTGATTCTTGATATTCTCTCTGCCTACCAAAACAGCGTGAAGCCAAAAAAACCTTTCTTTTCATACGCGCTATCAAAAATAAAATTTGAAAAACAATATAATATAAATATGACACATTAAAAAATAATTTAAAATTACAATTTAAATGACGTATAAAATAATAAATTTATAATTCAAAATCTGTATATAATACGTATACATATATTAGTTGATACTTAATTAGTTTAGTTATACATATGTCTACAGAATAATTGCAATTGTATTGCAAAGGTACATAATATGTACATATGTAAATGTAATATAATATTCATATTGGGAATATATTATATTAATCTACTAGCACTGTGTTATAAAGTGATGGTTACTTAGTATTGCTTGTTTTAAAATATAAATGTAAATAATGAAACTCAAAACCATTAACCATTTCTATGAAAACCAACAAAAAACTGAATTCAAAACGTGAATTCATTATTTGATTAGAGTTATATTTTAAAGTTTTCAGTGTGTGATATTTTTGATGTGGTAGTTAAAATTTTCTATTTTATTTTAAAAAATACATTTTATAGAAAAAGTGTGCAGAAATATTTTTCTCCTTTTTTATTATGGCCTGATATTTTTTTATTAATAAGCTCTTAGAGATAGAGATCACTAAGAGGCCAGTTGTGTTTTGTTGGCACAAAGTCTGACTATAAGCGCGACTAATTTTGGGTTCGATTCCCACTTGAGAAGTGACAATATTTAATATTTCATTTCCTTTGTTCTGTGTCAAGGCAAAGCGTGGCATTAAGTTCCGACGTATGCAATGCTGATATGACCGGAGTGTTGACATTAGGTTCCCTCTGCCTTGCGGTTAACCTGTAGTGTGCGTGAAGTTAAAAAAAGGTATTTGTATCAAGACACTCCATTCTCTACTTTCAGCCTAAATTCATCATAATATTAAAATACACATATAAATTACCTGTATGCAATGCCAATCTTGACAAAGTATGCACTCTCAGTGTAGTCACTTCAGATCTTCCTCTAGCATTATTAGCATAGAATACCAGCGTCAGCTCCTTGCCCGAACCAAGTCCTTGTAACTTCCATACAGGTGTTATTTTTGATACATTTGCTATTAAAGTGTCCATTTCCCAGGCTTCTACGAAGTATGTTGTTTGGAGACCGCCGTCGTAACCTTTTGTGAAAATAAGAAATAAAATTAATAATTTAATATAATTTATATAAAATTATAATCTTTTATATTATGATAGGTCACTCCATTCTCCTTTTCATGCATGTTCTTTATGTAAATTTAAAAAAGAACAGTTATATATATTTTTTCGTAAAGTAGTCAGCGAGAACGAGAGAACCTAGTGTTAAGACACTCTGTTCTCCCCTTTCTGCACGAATTCGAAGCATTGTGTGTTGAACAGCGGAATCCAATGTAAATAAATAAATAATTTTATTATAAGTTTAATTTAAAATATGAACTGAATTATATGATTATTATAATAGGCGCATCTAGTTCACTTTCTTTATTAGGAATTTACAAAGTTTAAAAGAACAATTTAACTGACAGTAGATTTAGTTTCGTTAATAGAAATTTAACACACGCAGATTTAAAATAAAATAAAAACAATTGTACTTTACAAATGAGAAAATCATGTACACAAAGTTGGGAATAGAATTCTTAATACATGCATTAAGCATTCTATTTGAAAAACAGAAAGGATTCGGTCTCTTAAATCTTTAGTTTTCAAATTTCTTCAGATAAGAATTATTATGGCATCCTAGAGCAGTGGGATATTGTCTGACTGTATAAATGATGGTTGTGGTTTCGATTTCCACTCGGAGGAATAGTTTGAAACACGTATCGTCTGGGATTCGGTTTGAGGATTGCAGAGGGGAACAGAGAGTCTAAACACTAAACTCTCTCTGCTTACTCTATCATGCGGAAAAAAACAAGGAGCTGAGATATCTAACCTAGTTTAATTATTTAAAAATAATTAAACCGAAGTATATACAATATAATATATACATATATAATACTAAATATGAAGCTTGCAAGCAAATATTTGGTATGATCGAGCTTTGTGGCCAGTTGTGGCCCAGTGGCACAAGCGTGTGACTGTAAACGACTGGTTGTGGGTTCGATTCCCACTCGAGGAGTGGAAATATTTAATATTTCCATTTTCTTCGCTCTGGTGTCGAAGTAAAGCGCGGCGTTAAATTGCGCTACTTAAGACGCAATGCCTCCGAATTCGGCGGAAATTGGGGAACAGAGGTATAGGTGTAGGTCTTGATACTAGGTTCCCTCTGTCTCAGCAGGGTGCTGAGTGCGGGATACAGCGTGAAGCTAAAAAAAACGAGCTTCGAACCCGTATCCTATAGCAGAAGCAAATAAAGTGAAATTCGTCAAACAGAAACGTTACATAGTAATTTTACTAGGCAATATAGACTATATAAAATAGATCACGCTGGCCTACTGACATAGAGGTTAGTTAATTTGAACGCTTAGCCTGAAATCGTAATGTCAATGATTGGTGTAATTTCTACTCACTATAGAATTACATGAACATTTGCCGTATTTTCAAATGACCGAATAAGGAGATATAATTTAGTAATATGACAGAGTTCACTACTTTATAAATCATGAGTTATGGATATGTTGTAAAAAAATATATATATGTCGATTTTTTATGTTTACCTACAACAGGATAGATAGAGAGAAAATAGGGTCAAGATACTCCGATCTCTAGCAGTACTCAATATCAGGCTATATTTTTGCACCAGATGGGTGAAATAAAATCATTTAAATATAACCATTTCGGAGGCGTATCCATAACTGTCGCGTATATAAATAATCAGACGCCTAAAGGTAAAGCCTAAAAAATATAAGCCTAATAATGTACAGTAAAAAATTATAAAAATATATTGCAATTTCCAAAATGAATTTATAAGTAAGTCAGTAAGCAATAAAAGTTAATAACTTACCAGCCAAACATCTTAATTCCGCTGAATCATCAGTTAAGTTGAGACTTGAACAGTTCGTGGGTGGGTCCGGCTTCACAGCAGGTAGCAGGGTGTACCTACACGGTTCTATTTGTTGTCCGGCCAGGTTAGTAGCCCTACATGCTAGCGAACCATAGTCGGTGTCGACTGTAGGCGTGTAGGTAAGTATTGAACGTCCAGTTTTGTCTATTGTGTATTTACTCTGTGAAAAAAGTTATCTTTTTAGTTTATTATTTAACACACTGCCAAAATAGACGCAGAAGTACTTTTACATATACATATTTCTGAAATAAAAATATCTCCTCAAGTGGATGTGAAATCTGTATAACTATGAAATCTGATGTGCCCTAGCTATAAATTTTTGTACGATATTGTATGATAGTTTTTTATATAGTATTGCTATTTTTTACATATTCATAATTTTGTGCTTAGAAGGGTAAGCAGAAGGAAATCCAAAGTCAAGACTTTCCGTTTTCCGTTTTTTCCCTAATTCGAGACATGCTTATTTAAAGACAAACCTTAAATCCGCATTTTGTACTATTAAAGCTGAAAATATGAAAATATAATCATTTGTCCGAATAGGAATCGAACTCACAACCATTGACACTTGCACGATAACCTCAATATCATATGGTAGTACTAGTACTTTCCATTACGTCATACAATTTGTTAATGTAGGTCAAAACAGTTATCAATTTTACTAACATCAACAATTTTACTCTCTCCATACCATATAATGAAATATAAATATGATTAATACTAAAATATCACGTGTAGTTTAAATATAGATTTTGTAATAATAACAGTAATACAATGTAATAGGTAAAGAAAACAAAGCTTTTGAATTAACTATGCTAGGGTAGAATTACATTGAAGAAAGATAATTTGGGTTCCGCCACTTAACATGTTATCTTTCGATTTCGAGCGGAAAGTAGAGAATGGAGTGTTCTGACACTAGGTTCTTTTTTTAACATCTCCTTTAAAACGGAAAACGCGTGAAGATGAAAACGGAAAGTAGATTAAAACGATCGGGGCGTGATTATATAAAAGCTGATTTTTGCTATAGTTATAGTTCTGATGCTCAATACGGGTGGGAAATGCTTATATTTAAATTATTTTCTTTTCTCAGACGGTAAGATTTTGGATTTTGCCTGTATAGCATGCAATGTGCGGGATGTATTTAATTTATGTCCACTAAAGCAAATAGGATATATTTAAGTTATGTTCAATAAGTATGTTGTGAGTTATATAAAATAATTTTTTTTTTTTATAGCTTCACGCTGTATCCCGCACACAGCAGGGTAGGCAGAGGGAACCTAGTATTAAGATACTCCGTTCCCCACTTTCCGCCGAATTCGGAGGCATTGCGTGTTAAGTGGCGGAACTTAACGCCGCGCTTTGCCTCGGCACCAGAGCGAAGAAAATGGAAATATTAAATATTTCCACTCCTCGAGTGGGAATCGAACCCACAACCAGTCGTTTACAGTCACACGCTTGTGCCACTGGGCCACGACTGGCCACTAATAATTATTTATTTAAAAGTATTACACAAATGGTATTTCCATCAAATTGAGATGCATCATCGTTGCGCATTGGAACTGTGTGATCGTAAACGCTATGACTCAAAATCGAGACATTGTGTGCTGAGTGGTTGAAATTAACGTTGCGCTTTGTCTTAGATAGCAGAGCGGGAAAGTAAAAATAATAATATATAATGAGTTCCTCGAGAAGGAATCGAACCCATAATCGTTGCGATTACAGTCCAAAGCTGTCCCATTATGCCACGAAGGTCTCAATATACTGGTACGTTATATCAAATAATAATCTGCTAAGTCATAGTGTGATTAAGGTATAATAAATTTTATTGCTTGATCTCTGAAGCGTAGACCCTACGATCGTTAGTTATCATGACTAACGGAATTACTCCATTATGGAAAGTCTTAAATTTTAAAGAGTTTTAACTAAAATTTAGATTAGATGTGTTTGATTTAAAAAATATATTTCAAATTAGCGTTTTTTGATAATAAATCTTCACAGTTATTGAAATACATTTTTTTTTAGCTTCACGCTGTATCCCGCACGCACAGCAGGGTAGGCAGAGGGAACCTAGTGTTAAGACACTCCGTTCCCCACTTTCCACCGAATTCGGAGGCTTTGCGTGTTAAGTGGCGGAACTTAACGCCGCGCTTTACCTCGGCACCAGAACGAAGAAAATGGAAATATTAAATATTTCCACTCCTCGAGTGGGAATCGAACCCACAACCAGTCGTTTACAGTCACACGCTTGTGCCACTGGGCCACGACTGGCCACTAAATGAAATGAAATGATTGAAATACATAAGTTTCACAAAAAAATGTCATCGTCATTTTACTTTTGTTTTTGTTAAACGTTTTTTCTTTATATATTTTACTATTTTATAAAGTAGTTAAAGTATCTACACTTCGCCTACTTAAATAAAAGAAAAACGATGGCATCGAGAACTATTAATATTGTCTGATCTCTACCCAACTTTAGACAGACATATTTCTTTGTTCTGCTTCACGTTTTCCGATAGGCACCAGGGTAGTCTGAGAGAACATAGTATTAAAACACTCTGTTTCCCACTTTCCTCCTTTAAAATTATTTATTTCATAACAATATTCCAAATACATATCACTTACCATTTCCAATTCAACAGTCCCCAACGAGTTATTAAGCGTCCATTGAAAGTTCTCAGGTGGTGGGAACGCGTCGACCTCACACGCGACGCGCGCCGCCTCGTTTATGGCCGCGCCTACTATAGCTGCCACTTTGTTCTTGCAGACAGGCTTAACTACGGAAAGGGGTGATTTTTAAATAACTTATGAGTTAATGAGAAGGTTTTTTTACCCTTTGTTTGGGATTTTCTTCTTATGTATGTTCCAGTTTTGCGTACAATAGTTAGATAGTTAGTTTTGGTGTAGTGTGAGAGGATCTGACTGTAAATGCAATGGTTGTAGGTTTGATTCTCACTTACAGAATAATTGTATTAATATTTTCATTGTTTGTTCTGGTATATAAAACAAAGCGCAGTGATGAGTTCTTCCACTTAACACGCAATGCCTAAGTACCAGTCGCAATGTCTAGATTTCAGAGGACTGAGTGTTTTGGCACTACGTTATTTCTGACAATCCGCTTTGCGAAAAAAAGACGTGATAGCTGCATAGGCGATATGTAAGCAGTAGAAGTTGTCTTAGTCTACTCTTTCCTTCCAAATCGCGACATGTTTCTAAGTGATGGAACTTAGCGCATCTTTGTCTTACCAGAGTGCGGAAATGAAAATAATGAAATCATGCTCCCGAGTGGGGATCGAATCCAAAATGAATATAGTCAAATGCTGTCCAACTGTGATACGATGGCTAGTAAACCTTTAAAATTAAAAAGTAAAATGCCCTTTCAAAACACTGTGCAAAGTCAAAACAAACAAAATATATAACAAAATTAGTTATTATTCTTTTTTTCTATATAATCAGCTTCAAACTGTTTCCCCTTTAACGAGGCATGCAAAGAGGACCTTTTGTCAAGATATTTTGTCCTTTACTTGCCATCCAAAATTAGGAGATTGTTAAATAGTTGAGTGGCGGAATTAAACGCCTCTTTTGACTTTGTTACTAGAGCTAAGAAATAAAAATGAAATAAAATCATTTCCCTGACAGGAAATCGAACCCACTACCATTGCGTATATTGTCCCACTGCGCCTCGATGGTCTAGTATATTACCTGCATAACGTAAAATCATAATATCCACCAATAACCCACATATTTAATAAAACTTTAAATTGCCAACACAAACAGAAACATCCAAAAAATACCCTAAAAGATCGCTGTAAAAGCCCCCAATTTATTGTACTACACGCTCTTCAAAACTTTTACGATTCCAAATGAAAATAAACAGCTAACGTTACAATTCACTCGCGTGTATCGTATGCCGATGAAGTTAAATTACCAAAAGAAAAAAGGTCTTTCCAACTTTTTTTTTTCACCTCCGCTTTGTTTTTGCAAAGTTTTCGTATCGCGCTCAATGAGCCGTTGAATGGTAGAGTCCTAACGATAAATACTTATCGACTTTTAGGAATTAGAAAATGGGGATTATCTAATACGGAAAGGGTGAACTTTTTGAATTGGGGAAATTTTGGTAAGAACGTAATTTGAATAAAAGCTTTAGCGTTTTAACAATTTAATATTTAGTTAAAAAGGACCATATGGGGATATGCAATGGGGATAAAAAAAAAGTTGCCTATGTTTAAGCTTAGATTATCAAATATATTTATGCCAAAATTCATTACAATTAGTCAAGCGGTTTAGATTTTTCATACAAACTTTCATCCCCTATTTCAACCCTTTAGAGGTTGATTTTTGAAAAAATAAGTAGCGTATGTTAGACCCAGTGACTTTTACTATTATCATTCTAAATTTCATCCAAATCAATGAATTTTCAGCGTTTATAGATTGCAAGGTACTCAGAGATAACCTAATAATATATTAAAATTAATCAATGAAAACATATCGATATATTCAGGTAGTAAATATTTACTCTAGAACAGTAAATGTTAGAAGTTACAATTCCAAGACAAGCATATTAGTGTAAATAAATATATTAGCGACTTAGCGGAAATGGAACTAGGCTTAATAATAAATGATGGTTGACAGTCCAAAATTTTAAAGAAATATTTATCAAATATATATTCATGTTTAATTTTTTTAAACCAAGCAACATTAAATTTGCGATTAAGTTCTTCATTACATAAAAGGGTAATAAAGAACAAAGTGAATTATCACTAGTATATTCGCATAAAACAATAAAATCTAACTACTTTAATATTAAAATAAATAGCTTCACGCTATATCCCGCACACAGCAGGGTAGGCAGAGGGAACCTAGTGTTAAGACACTCCGTTCCCCACTGTACTTTAATATGTTTTCTTAAATAACGTCTCACTTCTTTATAAATTTATAATTCATTTTCATTTAAAATTGTAATCCCTAATATTATTACTTTTATTATAATACCACTTAAAAAGCAAATCAAAAATATAATTAAGTACTATTCTATTACGCAAATATATTACATGTAAATAACTCATTAACATGGTTAGTTAATTATGAAATTTTAAATTATGAAATTTTGCACTAAATTGCTTATAAATTATGATATTGATTATATAGAACTTAATCTAAATTGCCTTTGTTATATAATAACGATATGTGTATAATATATTAGTCAGAATAATAATGTAACTTACTAAGGTAAATACAGAATTATTAATGTAACGGAAAATTTAATACAGTGGAAAAACGGAATAAACTTTAAAGTTTCAAAGGGAGCATTCTACATCTTGAAAAGCTTTTTTTTTGTTAAAATGAGCAGAAAATAAAAAAATAACCGAAAGGCATGCAGTGATGAAGGTCGAAAAATATGATTTAGAAGAAATTGAGTTCAAAATTTCACAAAAACATTAGTATAAAAACATTAAATTGTTAAATATTTTTATATATGACAAGAATGCGTATTATCACTCGCCTTGACTTTTCTGCACTCTGTCTAACCAAATTTGAAAAGATCCTACCAATGTCACCTCCAAAATACGTGCTAGAAATGAACTGATGACTATTCCTAACAGACCGATCTTTAACCATGATTTCGCAGTTAGACGTGTCGCACCTACTTCTTCTGCGTATAAATTAACTCTAAATCTATTCCATTTCATCGTTTGTTATTTAGTACGCACGAAATGTCTATTTTCCTGTAAAATGTCTAGAAGCCTTATACATGTAATATTGGTAGAATCTAAGCGCTTCAAAAAACCAATATTACTTAAGATCTGGACTTTAAAATAAGACCCATTTTAAAATATCCATACTTTTTCCGAATACCAGGATAGGCAAAGATAACCTAGTGCCAACCCATTCTGCTATACATTTTTCGTCCGAATATGTGATATTGCATATTGAGTGGTGGACCTCAACACCGGCTTTTCCTTATTTACCAGAGCGAAGAAACGAAAATATCGTTTCTTTATCTTAAATAAAATTATTGCTTATTAAATATAATTGTTCCTTTGAATGAATTCACAAACCTGTTAACAATTAAACGCTGACTCCAAAAAATATCATAATCGATTACCTCCAAAAAGGAAATCGTAAATTCATATACTCGTACACAAAAGAATTTAAATTGTTCAGCTAGAAACGTCAAATGTGAATCACAGATCGCTATCTGCTTGTGATCAATCATAGAACTGATAAGGAAAGTAGATTTGTAGAAGTTTTATTGAAGTTTGTAGTATAACTATAGTAGAAAGAATTCTATTGTAATTGTGTGTTTTCGTTGCATAAATTAATTATATAAGCCTATTTATAATGAAAATAAGACAAATGAGCGTTCGGGTCACTTGATGTTAAGTGAACACCATTGCCTATGGTCCCGTGTAATACCAGAGCAGCTACAGGGGCGTTGTCGGTCATGGAGATGGAGGTAAACACGCCTTTTGAAGGTACCCATGTCGTATCGACCTGGAAACACTACTGGTAGGCCATTCTACAGATATGTGAGAGGTGGAAGAGAATTCCTACTAAACTCAAGTAGTAAGTTAAGGAACATTCAAAATGCTTAATTGTATTTTACTACTAATTTGCTTTTAACATAATTATTAAGGAAAGGTTTTTCACCTTGTTTTAAATAACTAAATGGTATTCAAGAAAAAGAAACAGGGAAATTACGAAACGAATAATAAATAAATATTTTGTTTAAGAATTATGTATCGCTTTAAGCATCTTATTGCTGGTCCGAACAAAAGATTAGATAATCCTGTTGACATTTAAAATCATAACATTGATCGTACTGTATAAATATTACGTGGGGTGCAGATCCTATGTAAAATATTTATATTTAAAACAATTTTGTTTGAAGGTACCCATGTCGTTTCCTCTTTATGATTAGATAAATAATTTAATTCCCAATTCAGCACAAAAATTTCTAAATATGTGGGCATTTTTCGTGTTGTGTATATGTGTGTACCTTCCATAAAAGTAGAAAACTTATATCAACGTTTTTTTTCAGACAACACTTTTTGAAATCCTACAAAAACTACTAAAACTGTACCTATTGCATCGCAAAGCTATGCTCAATATCACTCATAGATCACTCGATATAATTCCAATACAATCCTTGTATTGATTGTTATCCTAGAATAACATGAAGCCCCACAGTTGTGAAATCTCGATCAAGCTTATGTAAATACATCGCGAAGTTAACAACCGAGTTTCAATAGAGATTTGCATGTGACTGCATATTACACATACATTGCTTCACGGCCGTAGAACTATGATCACAATTTATAGAATAGAATAGAATTAGCTATTGTATTATAGATGCTGTTTAGGTGGGTCTATTTGTTAGGTAGTATAAGTTGGCCTAAAGTTAAGGTCAGTGGCGGATTCAGTCCTAAAAAAAGGTTGTGATAGCCATCTTAAATCGGCCAAGTGCGAGGAAAAGATAATTGAGAAACTCGCACTATTTTTTTTGATACACTGGAATGCTACGTAACTTAGTGAATAAAAAATATGACGCTACAAGTGTGTTTGGGTTGTGAGTCCGCGCTTGGCTTAAGGTATTCATGTCATTATCTTCCCTCTTAACTTAGCACTTTGTCAAACCAGATATATATATACTGAAACTGTCAAAAATATGACACCATTATGTAGTGATTAAGAAATTGAGTAAAGTTCAATTCTTTTACAAGAGTTGTTGAATGTGTACATGGGTGTACATAGTGACAGGAGTCATTTTTTATCTACCATTCATCAAGTTACTGCACAATAGCAAATACTTGAATTTCCAATTCGACACTATTCTTTGACATTAACGTAGTAAGCTAATTCAAACTATACTTAAATAAAAAAAAATCACGTATTTTTAGATGCAATATGACCCAATTTGACCCAAAGGTTCTGGCCTTTAAAAATGTATCACAATAAACAATTCCTCAAAACAATAAAAATATGAAATAGATACGAGAAATTCTCAATTTTCTACCAAAATAAAATAAACAGTTATAGCATTTTTTCCGTACAGACATAAAAGTTGTAAGATTGGACCTGCTCAGGCCATTAAATTCTACAGCAGCGTCACGTAGCGCGAAATTACGACAAAGTGCGGTGTCCACACTAATCTTTTTCTGGCGCAATATTGCAAAGTTCGTCACGACAAGCAAGTTTCAAATGCGAATGGTTTCGCTAAAAGAAATATAAGCGGGAAGTACGTACAATTTTTCATTTGTTGTTTCCTTTGTTTCAAGAGTTTTGAACTAGTGTTTCGTAGAAATTTAATTTGTGTATGAATGTAAAGTTTTTGGTGTGTGTAAATATAATAATATATTATTATTTTTTTATAGCTTCACGCTGTATCCCGCTCACAGCAGGGTAGGCAGAGGGAACCTAGTGTTAAGACACTCCGTTTCCCACTTTCCGCCGAATTCGGAGGCTTGCGTGTTAAGTGGCGGAACTTAACGCCGCGCTTTACCTCGACACCAGAGCGAAGAAAATGAAAATATAATTTCCACTCTTCGAGTGGGAATCGAACCCACAACCAGTCGTTTACAGTCACACGCTTGTGCCACTGGGCCACGACTGGCCACTAATGTATTATGTAATAATTTATTTTATATTATTTATTAAGAAGACTATTGTTTTGGGCTGTAGCCTCTAAATATAACAAAGGTCACAGCTTCTATTACGAACTATGAAGAACATTTGTATGATATTTCTTCTGCATTTGATTGAGAATTTATCTATTTGGCCATCATGGCACTGGGACAGCGTTTGACTGAAAACACGAAGGTTGTAGGTTCGATTCCCACTCAGGTGAGGCGTTGAGTTCCACTGCTCAGAACGCAATGTCTCAATTTCGGGCAGAAAGTGGAAGACAGAGTGTCTTGACACTAGATTCTCTCTAACTACCTCGATATATGAGAAAATTGGTGTGAAGCTGCTTTTGTTTACATACATATTTAAAAAAATCTAAATATACAATTATATGATCAATAACCAATTTTCCATTTTGCATTTTTTTTTACTACACTATAGACATACCATAAACACACAACACATAACTCCCATAACTTACCAACCCTTTCCCAAAAGGCTTAAAGACAAGAAATAAAACATGAAAAAAATACTTACAAATCACATGTAAAGTGACTGGCGAGGATCTGCCGTCCCCTTCTACATTCGACGCTATACAGACGTACTTCCCCGCTTGCTCTCTCGAAACACCCTGTAGAGCTAAGTGCGCGGAACCGGCTATGACACCAGCGCGTTGATTATGCTTCATTATTTGACCCTACCAAGGAAGATTATTTTTAATAAGGGTTCCTCGTTAAGGGTAAATTAGAATTAATATGAACTGAACAAATTAAATGAATTTAGAGGTATGTCGTTAAATTTTCATTTTTAATCATTTTAAGTCACTTAACAGGCGATTTCTTGATTTTTGGAGAGTCAAGAATGGATTGTCTTGATAGTATGTACTATATGACTATACTACTATGCGAGCAAAAGAGCAAAACTGCTTCTTCTTTTACTTTAAGTAAAATGGGTTATGATTATTTTTTAAGAGCAATTTTCTCTTTGGTTTTATAGATCAAACAACAAAAATATTGTAATAAATACAAATAATTTTCATGTAGGCGAATGTAAAAAGTATTGAATTGAATAGGAATTAAATGTTATTAAGTTTAAATTTTTATACGGGATTTCAATAATTTGTTTATTATTAATAAGAAGAAACTTTTTTTAGATAGAATAGATATCCTTAACCAATAAAAGTTTACACTACTCATTTATCCATTCTCTAGTTACCCTCAAACTTCAGACATTTTGCTGTTGAATGGAGTAGCTTAACGCCACTCTTTATGTTACCAGAGGAGAGAAAAGAAAATAATTTAAATATAAACATTCACCCTATTGATATACATATACATACATAACATAAACCATATTATATACAGTATACAGTACCAAAATTAGTAACAAAATTATTCAACTTGCAAAATCCCTTGGCATATCCTTTCTAATCATAAATGAGTTTCAACTTCAAATAATTGATCCTATTAAAACGAGTATTCCGTTAACTTTAACTGGCTAAGTACTTTACTGTATAGACATTAAGCCGTTTACTCACATTATGCTCCCAAACAACTTTGTAAGCGCTAGGATTTGCGCTCACGATACATTCGAAGTACATGTCGTCGCCTTCTTCTATGTCGTTCGGATTCATTTTCGAGCCCAGCCTCAGTTCTACTTTTGGTACATCTGTTGAGAGTTGAGAAATGTGTAGTAAATTAAACATAATATATGCATATAATGTTTTTATTGACAAATAATTTTTCCTCCGAATTTGGTGGAAAGTGGGGAATGGAGTGTCTTAACACTAGGTTCCCTCTGCCTACCCTGTTGTGTGCGGGATACAGCGTGAAGCTAAAAAAAATGATTTAATTGATTATTAAACCCAATACAACTGCACTATTAAGGTATTATTAATTCATTCTTTTTCTGTAATTGTCAAAGAAAAAGTCGCAGAATTCAACGTCGTGCTTTGTTAAGAAGACAAACGACAGTGGAGCAACAAAAACTAGTTTAATGCTGTTCACCTGATTGGGTATCGAAACTACAACCAATCATGTTTCCCCAATTTTTTTTAATAAATCAACTGATTCAATCGTATTTAATTACAAACCTAACAATCTATATTATCTTTCGTTCGGATTCATTTTCGAACCCCGCCTCAGTTCTACTTTTGATATAACTGTTAAAAATGTTAAGTAAATCAAAAATTATTTACTATTCATGCATACATGTTTTAAAAATCCCCCCACCCCAAAGCACTGTAAAGGTATTTTTTTAATCTATTCCATTTTTTTTGAATTGCGAGGTAGTCAGAGATAACGTAGAGTCAAGACACTCTGCCCAGAATCAAGTCATTGCATGTGAGGTGGCGAAATTAAAAGCCGCGCCTTAGAAATAAAACAAACGACAGCGGAGCAACGAAAACAACTCAAATATCATTAACCTGAGTGGGAATCGAATCTACAATCAATCACGTTTACAGTTACAAGTTAACCCGTATTTGTTATTAATAAATTGATTCAATCGTAATTAATTAAAAACCTAACAAATTATATTCTAATTAATGTATATTACATTTTTATATAACAAAAATATTTAAATATACTTCTATTATATACAGATTTAATCATTAAAACCTACATAATATATGTACCTACATAATAACAAATTCAGAGTGGATTAATTAGTACATTTTAATTATGGTAGTAAGAGAAGACTTAAGGTCGCAACAATTCAGCCCCAAGTCAATACATAGGGTATCAAATGGCGGAACACAATAAAGCGCGTTGTTTTGGCCCCAGAATTAAAAAAACTAATCATTCCCTCTAATGGAAACCGAAGCCACGAACCATCAAGTTATAGTCAGACGTTGTCACACTGCACCACGATGGCCTCGTGAAAGAGTAAAAATTAAAACTTATTAAAAAAAAGTGGCCAGTCGTGGCCCAGTGGCACAAGAGTGTGACTGTAAACGACTGGTTGTGGGTTCGATTCCCACTCGAGGAGTGGAAATTATATTTCCATTTTATTCGCTCTGGTGTCGAGGTAAAGCGCGGCGTTAAGTTCCGCCACTTAACACGCAAGCCTCCGAATTCGGCGGAAAGTGGGAAACGGAGTGTCTTAACACTAGGTTCCCTCTGCCTACCCTGCTGTGTGCGGGATATAGCGTGAAGCTATTTTTTTTTTTTTTATTAACAAAAAATGGCATAATTGAAATTTATATAGTGAAGTATATACTTCTTCATCTATATATATAGAAATGTGAATCTGGTCAACATTTTTCATAATAATGCATTAGAATACAGGCCATCGAAGCGCAGTGGAACAGTGTTTGCCTGTCAAAGCAATTGATTGTGTGTCTGATTCTCACTCGGATGAATTATTGTATTTAAACTATTTTCCCGCCCTGGTACTTAAGAGAAAGAGTGGCGTTAAGTTACGCCATTTATCACGCAATGTCTCGGTTTTGGGGATGAAAATGCACGACGGTGTGTCTTGACAGTGGGTTGTCTCTGACAGTGTGAACATAAATACAATAAATTAATTACTAAAACAAATACATTGGGCCAGTTGTGGCACAGAGGCACAGTGTGCGCCTGTAAAGTCACTAGTTGTGGGTTCGATCCCACTCAAGGGATGGAAATATTTAATATTTCTATTTTCTTCGCTCTGGTGTCGAGGCACATCGCGGCGTTAAGTTCCGCCACTTAACACGCAATGCCTTCGAATTCGGCGGAAAGTGAGGAACAGAGTGTCTTAACACTAGGTCTCTCGGCCTATCCCACTGTGTGCGGGATACAGCGTGAAGCTAAAAAAACAAACAAATACATATCACTCACACTTTTGTCTTTGAAAAACACTTTTATATAAGTGTCATTCACATTACCAAGGCAACGAATTTAACGCATCAACTACTAGTATAAAATTAATACTTCAGAAACGACTAATTAGAAAAGAAACAGATACAAGTAGATATTGGAGAGAATGTTCATTAAAACTTGATTTTTCTATACTTAATTAACAAAGAATGTCTTTAACAGGTGCAGTTCTATCATAGATTTGTGATATAAAAGATTTTATGATATCTTTATTGAAGTAAGATAACGAGTATCTTGAAATTGAAAAGTATATTTCATTTCAAAACTGCTGAAACTTTTGTAGAACTGATAATATTATTTTTCTTTTTAAAATAAACTTTTGAGCTGTATTATAATTTTCAATGTTAATAGAAAATTGTTTTTGTTGTTTTTTTATATAGCTTCACACTTTTAACCGCATAATATAGTCAGAAAGAATCTAGTGGCAAGACTCTCCGTCCTTCACTTTCTTCACGATTACGAAACATTGCATGTTGAGTGGCGAAAGTCAATACCGAGCTTTGACTTTGTTACCAAAGCGAAGATATAAAAATTTAAATATAATGATTCCTACGAGTGAAAATCAAACCTCAAACCACCGCGTACCAGTCAATCGTTGTCCCACTGTACCACGGCGGTCTCTAAAGTATCTAATACACTAAATGACACAATCATCTCAATCCTATCATGTACAGTAAGGCTACGGAAGAAAAAAATCTACTGTTTCTTTGTATATACATTGTATATGACAAAGAACGTGCATAAACGTTAAACAATGCTCACGTAACGTTTGTTTAGAGAACGATTAAAATAAATTTCATTTTTATGTTCTTTTTTCAATTAAAGAGTTAAATCATGATTTTATTTTTATTATAATTTGTAAACATTCATTTATTTAGATACTATTACATCTTCACATCTTTTCCCTATAGAGAAGTCATAGCGAACCCAAAACTAAGACACTTTGTTCTCCACTTTCCATTGGTTAAAGACTAATGTCTCCAACAACTAAAACTCGCACAAGTAGTGGAATTCAACGTCCAGGTTTATTTATCTTGTTGTTTATTGTTTATCTTGTTCACTAGAGTGGACAAATAACAATCATTCAAATGTAATCATTCCCTTGGGTGAGAATCGAACCCACAACCATCGCCTTACAGTTAGAGGATGTCCCCATTGAATAAATGGCCTAAAATCAATATATTTATTACTTTAACTTAATAAGACTAAAGGCGGGGGTTAAGTACCATCAATTAACACGCAAAGTCCCGGAAAACAAAGTGTCTTGACCCAAGTTTTACTGGGTTTGAAGCTTTTTTTAATAATTTAATATTATGTATAATATAGTATATTGAGGCGTTAAGTTTCGCCACTTAACAAGCAATGCCTCCGAATTCGGCGGAAAGCGGGTAACGGTACGGTAGTATCTTAATACTAGGTAGCGTGAAGCTAAAAAAAATGGTATATTTTGTTTATTTTACTTGTACAAACATTCCACAACCTCCTAAAGAGAGTCAATTTGAGCTTTATTGCAACAAGTTGTTTTCTAAGAAATAGTTTAAGATTTTTAGTATAGTTGCGATATAAGTGCCTATAAAAACTTTATGTATCATAATATTTATGACGTTTCAAAGGAAATATCTTTTGCATGAGAACGCTCATTTTATTATGATAGTATAATTTTATGAATTAAAGTCTCTAGATATGTTAACTTTCTTCGTGAAAATGACCTAGATTTTTTTTTTTAGCTTCACACTGTATCCCGCACACCTGGGAACCTAATGGTAAATAAAACACTCCTTTTTTACGCTGAATTTAAGAGGCGTTACGTGTTAAGTGGTGGAATTTAAAGCTGTGTTTTGCCTCGACACCAAAGCGAAGAAAATGAATATGAAATTGATTGGATTTCATTTATAATCGTCACAATTGGCTTCCAAATACTCCTCCTCCTAAAGGTATTTTGGACGGAAAGTGGAAAACATAGTGTCTTTACACTATATTCTCTCTGAGTACCCGTGAAATACATGGGACTTGATATGCGTGGAAAAACGTAATGTTGCCAACATATTTTGTACTTACAATGTAAATCAAGTTTCATCGAGGTTTCTAACATAGTGTGTTCTAGTTTTTCATGAGTCGCCTTACAAGTGAGCACTCGGCCGTTATGCTCCATGCTGGGGGTCCATCGCAGTACAGATACCGTCTCGTTACGGTCTTCAGAGTTCTGAAAATGAATATTACTTGAATATAAACAATATAATAATTATTAAAGTGTCTAGCTGCAATAATTATTAAGGTCACAAAGTGTGACTGTAAAGCGACTGGTCGTGTGTTCGATTCCCATTCGAGGAGTGGAAATATTTAATATTTCCATTTCCTTCGTGTCGGGGCAAATGCTATGTGCGGCATACGGCATAAAAAAAGTTCGATATTTTCGATATGTTATAAGTTCGATACGCGCTTAAGAGAATAATTGTAATCAAATTATTTCTATATGCTAACTGTTTTAGTTAAAGTGCAGCATTTATGACATTCTTCATTCTCTTAGGCTTGAATTGGCCGAAAAATGGACACGTTGGAAAGCCTGAATTTGAGACATTGCATATTGGGTGGCGGAATTCAACGCCGCGTTTTGTCTTACCAGAGCATAATAGCAGACATAATATTAAATTATTTCCTCGTGATGGCTTCATATAGTAAAACAACCATTATTATAAAAATATAAAAATCTGCAGAACAGAGTGATTTGACACTAGATCCTCTCTGACCATCTTCACCTTCTCGAAAAATCTGTTTTTTAAATTAAAATATTTAATAATAAAATATTCATATATTAATTAAATATCTGCAGAATCTTAATATGTTTTTACAGATGTTTTTCGAACAACTTAAGCTACGTACATAGTTGGATATCTCATTTCCATATGATAACAGCAAGCCGTTTATAAAGTTTAACTTAAAGTAGTTTCCGAGCGAAAACGTTTTGTTTATCATATTCACATCGCGTATAAAGGAAGGTGCAAGAGAATCAAAAGCTTACATTGTAATTGTAATTTTCATTTTAACTGTTATATATATTTTAGTTAAAAAAAACATAAGGTTTTATATTTGTCACAAGCTCTTTATTCTTATATTCTGATTCTTAGATTCTATTGAATCTGAGCTCAACTCGACTCAAAATATGAACTCGAAAGTGCGACCTTCGATTATCATAAAAGTAAAATGAACATAATATGAGCATAACTATTATAGGTATAAATCGAATATAGGTAGGAATCGAACTCATACCACGGAGTTTACAGTTAGATGCAGTTCCAGTGGAACAAGTCAAAATAGCTTCTTAACTATTTGAATAATTTTATTTTACGATTACAAAATAATTAAACCAAAATATTAATTTCAATTAAGAAAAATCATAATGTGACAAACAGTCACACGTATGTCATATTTTAACCTCTAACCTGTAACAATTGACTTACTGTCTTTGTATTTAAACATTTTTGGGCCATTTTTATATTATAGCGGAAAAAAACACACAGCATTATTATGTTTTTTTTTTTTCTGTAACATTTTTATTAAAGTATTATTTACACACTTAGAATATGAAAAAACTTATGGGCTACGAACCCATTCCCCTTAGCAAACAACGAATCACTTTGAGCCATATGATCTAAGAACATATTTCACCTTTTATTTCAATATTAGTTTTCCATAAAGTTTTAATATTAAATAACAAGATCCGAAGACCATTTTAGACTAGTATTTAGACTTTAGATATAGTCTGGGTCTATATCACTATTAAGTCTTGAGGTTACATACGATAGTGCTGTTGTAAAGTGGTTAATTGTGAACATTATCCTTTATGACAGGCTGTATGTAGGGGGCTATAGATTGTGAACCACAAGATACCTATTACATACAAATTTGATACATTTCTCATAAAATTAAAAATAATAAATATTTGGTATACCAGGGACGTCGTAGAGTTGAAACCGTAGTAGTAGGACATTGTTTGACTATAAACCCGATGGTTGTGGGTTCGATTAAAACTCGAAGGTTATATATTAATTTAATTTTTACTTTTACCTTCTGGTATGACAAAGCATGGCTTTAAGTTTCGCCACGCAACGCGGAATGTTTCGATTATGGGTTAAAAGTGGAGATCGGGGTGATTTTGGTTCTTAAGAAGAAATATGAAGGTCTTTTTTTGTATAATTTTTAATTATAATAAAAATATATAATAAATATTTTTATTATAATTAAAAAACAATCAAATAAACTTGTGTGAATTTATATTCTACTTAATGTAAAGTGGCGGAATTGAACGCCGCGATTTGCCTCTACACCAGAGCGAAGAAAATGTAAATATCAAATATTTCCACTCCTCTAGTGGGAATCGAACTAAAACCAGTCGCTTTCGTCGTCACACCTTGTGCCACAGCGCCACGACTGGCCACAATATTTAAAGGCAAATAATAATTAAAGTTTTTTTTTACTTTATCTATATTTTTAACTATGCCTTATGTATAACTATTTCATAATTACCTTCTGTGCTTCAGGCACAATCATTTGCTTATCATTCAGCCACCAGGTAATAAGGGCGGGAGGTCGAGCGCCCACCGCCCTGCAGGCCAGCTCTGCCTCTTGACCGACGGAAAGAGGTTGTTCTCGTGCTAGTATTTCCACTAGTAGAGGTCGTACTGTAACAATTTTTTTAATATAGTATAATAGATTTTAAAACTTAGGTATAGACGTTTAGAGAGACGTTTGTTTACACAGCTTCTTGACGCGTAAAATAAACGTTGCCATAGCAACTCATTTTAACAATTATTTAATACAAAAGTCTATGTCAAAAATTTACTAGTTTGTGTCATATTTATTGTATTATTTTTTGTATACATTTTTTTGTCTTTTTTTTTAAATTCACGCTGTATCCTGCACACAGCAGGGTAGGTAGAAGAAACCTTGTGTGTAGACGTCAAATTTTCGCTGGATTTCCGTCGAATTTGGAGGCTTTGCGTGTTAAGTGGCGAAACTTAACGCTGCGCTTTGACTCGACACCACAGCAAAGAAAATGGAAATATTAAATATTTCCACTCCTCGAGTGGGAATCGAACCCACAACCAGTCGTTTACAGTCATATGTTTGTGCCACTGCGCCACGACTGGCCCCATGGCATGGCATTTTATATACATGTTTTATTTATACTCATGGTTAGCTGTGGCGTCATTCTAAGCCCAGTATGGCAGAATATTCAAGACTAGTTATTTTTAATGCACTCCAACATTTCACATGTGAATATTAAATGAACGAGGTTGCTAAAAATAATTCGCTTAATTTTAAGAAAGTTTTTTTTCTTTTGATTTATTCGTTAATAAGTAGCAAAAACTTTTTTTCTGTATTATTGTAATTTTCATAGTCATAGTTTATATAAGAATTATAAAAATAACTAAAAATGTAACACAATTAATAAATAAAATAAAAAAATATATTAATTCAATACCAATTACGGATACTTAGAAGTAATGTTATTTGTATACGAGTAAAAAACATTCTCATATTATTTTCAGGGCCAAAGCGAGGTTATATTAAATGTTTTTCTTATTGACTCTGACTTTAGTTGACAGTACACATATTAAATAGAATTTTTATATCGTAATGGGATATAATAATGTTTTTTTTTTCTATATTAAAATACGCTTTTAAGTAACATGATGTATGATGCCTTGAGTCCTGGCAAAGACATAATAAGGTTTGGCTATGAAAATATTGTATTGCCCTTGGGTTCATGTAAGCAAAATATTATTATATTTTCGGATACTACTGCAAATTTTCAAACTTATCGAACAGCTAGCAAGAGGATCAAAAAACGTTTTTAAACTTTCCAACTTTGTAAAATAGGACTGATCAAAATAATAAAGTTAGATGTAAGAAATAGTAGTAGTTATACATTTATAATAAATTAAGTAAGGTTACGTTTAATATTTAGATCATAAGTTGTATTAACATGGAAACAGGCAACTTAAATTTTGTAATAACTGGACTCTTTTAGGGTATATTCTTTAAGCTTAGTTTTAAGTACTGAAATTGTAAACAAAAAAAATGTATTGCATATGATAAAAGAAGAATCATTTTAAAAAAGGTACAGACTTTATGTCCGTAGAGCATAAAATAGAATTATAAAAAAAAATAAAGAAAGTATTATTTCGACATAGTTAGAAAGTTCACAAAATCTTATACTTATTAAGTAGCCAAAGTTGTACTTAAATTGAAGATCAAAGCAATAAATATATATTAATATAATAAAAAAATCTTTGTTTCAAAAAAATCAGTTTTACACTTTTCCCCGCATAGCAGGACAGTCAGAGAGAACCTAGTGTCAATACACTTCGTTTCCCACAATAACATGATATAATATAAATAATAAATAAAATAATAACATCTCAAAATCTCCTTTATAATATACCGATAATATAAAAACATCGATATATACATAAACAGTATAAAAATATCATATTATTCATCGCTTATCACGAAGCTTTGCGCAATGAATCCGCGTCAGCCCGGCTTTAGAAATTGTAGCATTCTAGTAAATAACGGTAACTGTACGAGATGATATTCTCTTGCCAAGAACAGGTTTAATAGGCCTACGGCAAATACGTCGGCATCGTATGTTTTCGCTTCAATTGAAAAGCTCAGATGTATGCCAGTTAGTGGAACGTTTTAGATTAAGTTAAATAAAAGTTTAAATTGTATATTAAAGGCAATATATGGTCATCGTGAAGTAGTGGGATGGCGTGTGATTGTAATGCGGTTGGTTGTGAGTTCGATTTTCAATTGGTGCAACGATTATAATTTAATTTAATTTCTCCGCTCTGGTGACGAAGACTCAGTGCAGTGTTGAGTTTTACTACTTAATAAGCAATGTCTTTTTTTTTCTTTTCTTTTTTAGCGTTACGCTGTATCTCTTGCGGGGTAGTCTGAGAGAGAGCGCCAAACGCTACGGTCCCTGCATACTTCTTTCGCCTCGTCCACAGTCATTAACCTCTTCATACACGCCCTCCGGGGGGTCCTCATGCTTTTTACGTGACCTTCCTCCAGTATCATCGATACTGTGTTTTTGAAGGTCAACCGAGGTCTCCCCCTGCCTCGCTTACCACTCACCTTTGCTTCATAAATCTTTCTTACCATTCTTCCATCACTCATCCTCTCGACGTGCCCAAACCACCTGAGCACGCCCTTCTTCATTCTTACTATGACGTTCTCGTTAATACCTGCCATTCTGTGTATCTCTTCATTGCGGATTCGGTCAGCTAAGCTGACTCCGCACATCTTTCGAAAAGATCTCATCTCCATAACATTCATCTTTCTTTCATTCTTCTTCTGCAATACCCGTGGGTATTTCAAGCAATGTCTCAGGCCGAAGGCGAAAAAGTGCCTTGACACTATGTCCAGTCTAGTTACCTTGCTGTACAGGTTAAAACCTAAATCCGTAGTAGTAAAAGGATATGATATTATGATGGTTATTTTTTTTCAAATATATTTTTAATTTCACCTACCTTTTGCACATCTAAAATTGGTAAGTTCGTTATGGAATATTTGAACCGACATCTCTATCTCGTATTATTAGATTCAACTAAAGAAAAAGTACAAAATTGATCTATTTCTTAAAAATAAGTAACATTTTTATTATATTATGCCCTTAACTGTAAGCTATCATAATAGTTGAAACCATATAAAATAACCATATTACGATCTTGGCAAATGCCAACCAAATGTACTATATTAAAGTTTCTAACATGAAAAGGTCGTCATACAAACAGAAACCGTATAAGCGTGAAATAGTCTGAAGCTGGCTCTTTACTGATTGCTTTTCAGGTAATTTCAGGAATATCGTCCCGTTGTTAAATAGAATATTATTTTTAGGAAAAATAATTAGAACATATTACGAAAGGAATTAAGGTTATTCGCCAAAATATAGCTGTCTAACCCAGCAGTCATAGCAATGGATTCAATTTCCACTTCTGTTAATGTATAAGACATAATAAATTAACAAATAATAATAAATTATTTTAAATCAAATTAAGCAGCGTTAAGTTCTACCACTTTACACGTATTGCCATGCCATTGCCTTATCTTGACGCTAGGCGTTCTGCGTTCTTTCTGACTATCCTTCTATGCGGAAATACCGCGAAACAGCTTTTATATTTTTAATAAGCTTAAAGAAACACACTTAAAAGTATTTTCATCTTATCTTGAATATACTTACTTGAATAATATGCTCTTGAGTCAAAAAGTGAGGATAACTTGTAACCGATCTGACCGAACTAACCAAACCAAACTACTGAGCTCTCTGTCTAATCTATAAAGTATACTAAGATATAATTATAATCGAGACAAATCATAACAACATGTAGTATATTATATATTAAAGTTTCTAACGTGAAGGTCGTCATATAAACAGAAACCAAATAAGCGTGAAATAGTCTAAAGCTGGCTCTTTACTAATTGCTTTTCAGGTAATTTCAGGAATATCTTATTTAAAAGAATATTATTCTTGTGGCCAGTCGTGGCCCAGTGGCATAAGCGTGTGACTGTAAACGACTGGTTTTGGGTTCGATTCCCACTCGAGGAGTGGAAATATTTAATATTTCCATTTTCTTCGCTCTGGTGCCGAGGTAAAGCGCGGCGTTAAGTTCCGCCACTTAACACGCAATGCCTCCGAATTCGGCGGAAAGTGGGGAACGGAGTATCTTAATACTAAGTTCCCTCTGCCTACCCTGCTGTGTGCGGGATACAGCGTGAAGCTATAAAAAAAGAAAATATTAAGATAATATTATGAAGTAAATATCATCATACTCTCTACAATTACTACTAAAAACGGCGGAACGGTTTACCCCGATACCAGAGCGAAGAAAATGGCAATATTAAATATTTCCACTCCTCGAGTGGGAATCGAACCCACCAGTCGTTTACAGTCACACGTTTGTACCTCTGCGCCACGACTGACCTCAAATTATATATAGATTTTCAAAATACGAAAATATTTTTCTGTATTCAGACACCCACACGTTGTATAGCTTTTAATAAAATCGGGTGTCAAGAAATGGATCAAAACTTCGTAATTTCATATTAATTGATTAACAAACACATAGATATATTTATAAACACAGTCGAAAGCATATTAACAAGGTCTCCAATTTAATTTTGCAAAGTGGCTAAAATATAAAAAAAAAAAAAATGAACAGACTCCTCTAATAACCAATATTTAATCTATAAACAAACGTAAACATTAATCAAGAACAAATTGCAAACAACACAATATATTATAAAAATAATATAAATACACTTAATATATCTGTATTATATTATATGGATGATGCAGCGCGATTATTCAACATGTATTTTAATTTGCTTCATGTTGGCCTTTTAGTTTTTTCCGGTCTGAGCGCAATGCAAGCTAATTTTAGCAAAATGTTAATGAAACATTGCTATAATGCACCCGATGAGAGATTTATATTTTTTTGAATCGTAAATATGTATTGCTCATATATTTATAACATGTACAAATGACCTGCTTATTGAAGATAGGAAAAATATTATATCAATAATGATTTATATAGAAATTCTACAGTATTCATTTCTATAGAGGTGGTGTGTATACAAATATGGTTATAAAACATTTTATTAATGAAGACGTACGTACATATATAGAAATAGTTATCTATTAGCTTTATTATCGGATATGTGACACGAACTAACATTGAACAAAGATCTCATTTTGTACATAGGCTATATTATTTAATTAGTCAAAGTCAAATAATTTTATTCAAAATAAGAAGTTACATGCTTCATTTTTTGAACGTCAAACAATTTACCACCGGTTCACAAAAGTTAATGCTTCAGACCTCAGAAGAACCGGCGTAAGAAACTCAGCGGGACGTTTTTTTTTTTTTTTTTTTTTAAGTCAAGCATTTACAGATATTATGTAATTATATATTGACAATGATACCTTTGAAATAGCCTGGAGCGAGCATTTCATTTCCAAGGCGTGTTATCGTTCAAAAATTCATTAATTAGGTAATAACCCTTAACACACAAACGTCTCTTCACATTTTTTTGAATTGTCATATGGATCACTCTTGGACGTTTTCTGGGATCCTATTGTCCCATGAAAGATTTAGGGATTCGATGTAATCGAGTTGCAGGCGCGGTAAGTTTATGTTTATTTCTGGTATTTATGTTATGTTATGTCGGTGATGCACCAATCTTGGCAAAGTCATTATTATTTTTTTGACACATATTACGTTTTCATAAATGTATTGTGACACAACTGTCAATATTATTAAAGAGCCACCATGAATGACTTTTTTCCTGTTGAACATACTAACTACTAGGTGATTATTGAAGTTAAACATGGCCTGAGACATTTGAAGCCAGTGCTCGGTAATACAATGTACATGAACTTTATTACAGTTTAAAAACACTTCAATTTCAAGTTCTTTATTAAGCATACCTTGTACCAACCAACCAGTTCCTCAAATAGGGTTCTGATGCATCAAGTTTGTATCACTGCCATTACAGAAAATATTTATTTTTACAATAATATTATGCAAGTTTTTTGTATGATTTGATTGTTTGCCAGAGATGGCCTCTTTTGTCTTAGTACTTAATTTAAATTACTTGGAATGAGTTCTAGACTATTGGTGGAGTTACGCTGTTCAAAAGGAATAATTGTCTTTATAGCCATTGAATTGGCAAAATTACTGTGTAAAAAATATGATAGCAAGCTTGCTATCTGTCTTTTATAAAAGTAAGATAGGTGCAGCCTATCACATGTCAAACTATTAGTCTTATTATTAATTACATTAATAATGCCAATTAATTCATTTTTTTTATAATTTTCATTAGTTGTTACATAGTTACTATTCCTTAGTGTATGTAACATATTATTTAAGTTATATCTGATATCATTTTCATGTGGCAACTTCTTTATGTAAGGAAATGTAAACATAATTATTTTTTTAACATGTATTATTTACAGTAGTAGTGGTATTTGTTGATTTTAATGTACTTTTTTAATTTGTTTTTGCTAAGAACTGGCTTGGAAGTATCCTAGTCATCACCAGTCAATTTATCTTTTGTTGAAATGACATTTTTATAAGTGATAGCAGGGGAGACCGAATAAGGTGCTTTCTCAACCAGTTCCTCAAATAGGGTCTGGATGTGAGAGGCAGTTTTTTAAAGTTATTAATCTCTATTTCTTGTATATATTGTTTAGCCTCATGCAGTTGACATTTAAGGTCACGGGTAAGCTTAATAGCTTCCTCATATTCCTCCCTGGACTGGTCAAACCCATCCACTATTTTTTGCAGATTATCATTTTTATCCAAAACATTTATTATAACTTGGTGTAGTTTTGATAACTCATTTTTGAGTTCTTTATTTTTATTGGTAATCTGCAAAAATTCCAGCTTATTCAATTCCCTTTCACTTAGAAGTTCCTCGCACTGTGTCCTGGTAGATTAGTTCCTGGAGTGTCAGCTGGAGCTTTTCCTCCGCCTGACGCGCCTTGGTACTACGAGTCATCATTTTTAACTGGTTTTAACTACACAACAGTACGTAAGAAAACAAGTTAGGCCAGTACCAGCTTATATTGTTATTTTACAAATGTATTAAGGTAACAGAGAGCAAAGGGAAAGCAATAAGCCTATTAATTGAAAGATTATATTTAAAATTTTAAAAGTAGTTCGTTACCTGCGCAATGACAGCTGACGAACTTATACAGCGAAACACTTAAAAGTCTTGCAATCACTTTTATATACTGAATATGATATTATCAGTATAAATATCAATCACAGAAGCCTATTTTATAAACTATACCAAACTTTAACAATATAAAATATATAATTTCAGATTATTTTTACGGGATTAGCCACAAAGACGTTTTTATAACAGTGTTGCCACACGAAAAAAGTAAATGATGAAATGAAATAGAAACATCTGAGTTCATTTTTTATATTTTTTTCAGCTTGACAATTTTTCCTGTATAGTAGAGGAGCCTAGTATTAAGCCACTCCATTCTCTACTTTGTGCCCAAATTCGAGAAACTGCGTGTTGAGTGGCAGAATTACGACCACTTTTTCTTGATTTTCAAAGTTAAGAATCGTAAAAATAAATTCCACTGTATTGAAAATGGAACCCACAACTAATCGTGATTACATTTAGACTCTGTTGCACTGCGCCAAAACGGCCTCTTAATTTATTAACATAAGAAATTAATGCGGAAAGAGAAAAAATATATATATTTTTGACAAAGAAAAGTTCAGTATGTATTATAATATTGCATTATAAATACTTTTCATTCTGATCTAAGTCTTGACTTTACGCTGATATTGGTTTATAAATAAGATCACTTTTTTAATGTTTTGAACTTATTTTCACTGATTGTACTTCTTACACTTGACACATACAGGATTTTATAACTATATTTTATTCGACTAAAACAGTCATATAAATCTCTATGACATAATATACATATGAATAACCGAACAACATTCATCAACATTACTTTAAAAATGCGCAAAAAATCTACTGAAGTACTTTTACAGAGATTATAAAATATAGGAAATAATATTCAGAACACGTTCGTACAGTGTAAGCGTGGCATAATCGAGTCAAATTATAAGGACAAAACGTAAAACAATGCTATTATAACGCAGTCACGATTGTTAGACAAAGAGCCGCTAATGCCTTCCATTTACATTAGTTGAAAAGTAGAATTGAAGTTTGTAACGATATAATGGGGGCTTTCGATAATGATGGTATACGAGTACGTTTCGAGAATTCAAAAAAATATATATTTTGATATTTTGTGTAGTCAATGATAAGGTTTTTTCTGAATTGGTCGCAAATATCATGGATCTTGGATATAAAGACGAATACTTTTAAAAATATTGTATGTAAGTAATATTAAAAGAATTAAAAATGATAGTTCATATTTTAAGATTTTAAAAATCATAGTGCAATAGGTAATCTATTGCACTATGAGTATGAAAAACATATTTAGAAAAAGATTGCTAACAACAAAAATAAGTTTTCATAAATGCATAAGATGTATGGCTGTGTCTAAGCGGTGCGGGTTCGAATCCCGCTGCCTTTTAATTGTTATATGATTTTATATAAATATTTTTCAATAGACACTAGATTCTGAGTCTTAGAAAACAAATCATCGCAGATTCACATCTCAGTCAATCCCACAGTATGTCTTATATTCATATTTTGTCGGTTCTAAAAAACAAAATCGGTGTTAAGATATACCATATACCACGCCAAATCTCTAAACAATCGAAAAGTAACATAATACTTGTTTGCACCATAAACGTGTGAAAAAATTACACATTACGCAAAACAATGTACAAAACTTGAGAAACATTTCATCGTCAATCTCTTCACCTCCAGATATTACATACTCGAGCAAAACTACTTTAAACACAAAATTGTAGCACAATAAAATGATTTATCTTTGCTAAAGTAGATTCCATATTGCATTCTTCTGCATGTTTAAAGGCGAGTACGGGACAAGTCTAAAATGTTCCGACAGTGCTTTATGCATTCATACGTTCATTCTTTTGGAACTTGTAAATTGTTTATTTTAGCAAGCACTTGCCTGAGAATTTATTTGTCAACTGCCAAGTTATTAAGATTTGAAACAGAATCGCTATTATTACTTTTGACTTTTAAATTTATATTGTTATGTAATATGGCGTAATGGGAAGTAATTTGATATGATTATGGCTCAGTTATGATGTTTATGATTAAACTTTAAAAGATATTGTAGCCAGTTCTAAGCTCAATGCATTGATTATACAGAGCGCTGTCAAAGTCAAATAATTTTATTAAAAGTAAGTAGTTATATGCTTTATGTTTTGTAGGTTAAATCATTTTCACTTATTCACAATTAACATGAATGCCTCAGCCTTGAGAAGAGGCAAGAAAGTCAAATTCTTTTATATTAGATCACATAGTGTTACTTTAGGCCACATAATATAAAAATAAATGGAAAAGCAGACTATATTTTTGTTAATAGCATATTCTTCATAAATACATGAGTTTCTTAAAAAATAAAACATTACAAGTTATTTCAAATAAAAAATAACATACAGAATTAAAAAAATACTTCTTATTTGCTTTATTAATAAACTAAGTTCGTTACATATAGAAATCAAATAATAGCATGGAATTTAATTAGAGGTTGAATCAAAATATGTATTTAGGCTCAAAACCCCAATATATGTGGATGGATATGTATGAAAGTTGAAAGTACATATATGAATTCTATCTATAGAATTTTAGTAAGTATTTTTTCGTAGCACAGGTTAGGTCCAATATTTCATATTTTCTTACAACTTTCTTCAGTTTTTTCAGTTTATAAAACTTTTTCGACTTTACTGCTTTTCCCGTAGGTACGAGTACAGCAAAGTAGTAGAAGAAATCTTAGTGTAAAGAAATTCCGTACTTCACGTTCCAAATCGAGACAATATATAAATGGCGGAGATTAACGCCGCCCTTTATCTCACCAGAGCAAAACAAATAAATATAAGAAGTTCTTCAAGTGAATCGAACCTACAACCAATCGCATATCCAGTCAAACTGCCCCACTGTGCCACATTACCTCAATGGCCATATAATAGCAAATGAATGATTACTCACACTTAATACAAAACCATTAATACTAATTCTCCCATGTCTCACAAAGTACGGAACTAAAGCGTGATCAAACGGTATACAGATTACAGGTGCGATGATGTCTTATATTTCCTTTTGTCCGCGAACCATTAGTTTTTATTTGTGAGGTTCTTTGTTCTGGTACAACACCACTGTCCTGATATAACGGGGGATTATTCTCTATTATCGTTATGTGAGCCGTGATGGGATATTTTTGTCTACATTACTTTAAGCATCGTGACGCGGATTGTAAACATACTTTGTTAGTTGTGGGCTTGATTCTGACTCGAATTATACGTTCTCGTATTTAAATTGTTTTATATCTCCGCTTTGGTGCCTAAAATAGGGCGTGGCGTTGAGTTCCACAAAAAGCCCACAATGTCTCAGTTTTAAGTGGCCAGTCGTGGCCCAGCGGCACAAGCGTGTGACTGTAAACGACTGGTTGTGGGTTCGATTCCCACTCGAGGACTGGAAATATTTAATATTTCCATTTTTCTTCGCTCTGGTGTTGAGGTAAAGCGCGGCGTTAAGTTCCGCCACTTAACACGCAATGCCTCCGAATTCGGCGGAAAGTGGGGAACGGAGTATCTTAATACTAGGTTCCCTCTGCCTACCCTGCTGTTTGCGGGATACAGCGTGAAGCTCAGTTTTAGGCTTTAGACACTTAATTAGATTTTCTGTGACTACCTTATTATACGGAAAAAATGCTTAAAACTGTAAAATAGAATACTTGCTATATATTAGTATATCATGACATCGTGGAATAGCGTCTGAGTATAAGCACAGTGATTGTGGGTTAGATAGCCGGAAGTGATTATATTCGTATGTAAATTATTCGATTTTTTTGCTTTAGCTTTTTTGTTAAGATACAGTAAGCATGGCGTTAAGTAAATTAAGCCACTGAAGACGGTTTTTAGTGCAAAAAATTGAAAACAGAATGTCTTGATGTTATGTTTTAGGTTGCATATAATAAAAAAAGTCTTTGCGATTAATATTTTCGTTATGTAAAATTTTTTTTTAGCTTCACGCCGTATCCCGCACGCAGCAGGGTAGGCAGAAGCTAACAACATACATTCTAAGTAAACACCCTAGAGCACAACAATCCCTCTATATACCTACATAGTACACCCATACATCTATAGCGGCTAACCAAATTCTATGAACTACACACAAATTTGTAACAGAGCATGAAGCTTACACGTCTTCGTTGTACCACAATACTGCAAGACATTCACCCTTCACTGAGTTCCTCACAATTGGATGTCGAGTGAGATCAATAATGTTGGTACAATTTTGTTTTGTGTATTAAAATAGCAAGTGTTAAGGGGATGATGACCTGATTTCTTGTATTATATAGTCTTAAGATGTATTTTAACTAAATTTTCCATTAATTTAGTCCGGTATATTTTTATTATATTTATGTAATTATTTCGAGAGGGAAGTAGAAAAGGCTTTGTAATTTCGTCCTCTTGTTCTACGAATCTTAGCTGTACTGTTAACAAATTCTGTTGAACTTAGAACTCCAGCTATCATATAAATTTAGTTTCTTATGTAAATTTACGTTAAAACTAGGATTTAACTGGATAAATTACAATAATTTTGTACTAGGTAAAAAAATAATTTCAAATTGACACTACGAGGCTTACGCGTAAATATGTATGTAGCATGTACAAATATTAATCTGTTTAGCCTTATTTAATACTCTTAAAGTGATGTTCACACTCCAAAGAAATTCTCCTAGGAAAAAAAAACATTTTCAGAAAAAGTGTACAAATTTGATCGCAGCTGGATTTGTATTTGTGCCTTTTGGAAGTCCTCAAAGCCCTATGAAACTTTCCAACGTCCACATCCTTTTCACGATCCTTTTTTTAAATTAAATAATGATATTTAATGATAATGACTTTGAGAATAATATATGATTGTTGTCGATTTATTCATTCATTTACATTGCTCTAAATAAAAATCCACAACAATCACAATTGAAATTAATAATTTCCAAGGAAGAGAATTTGTAAACTATTCCGCAATATCAAAAGATATAATATTTTTAGTATTAAAACTACCTTTATCACAGTAGGGCTTATAATATTGTGTCACTAGGAAAGTAAAAGGTTGAGAGAATCCCTTAGGAGTTCAAATATAGTATAAAAGTTTTTATAGAAAAGCATATTCCCCTTGTCACGTTCAAATTTGCTTCTACCTCGTAAATATAATAACCCAATATATAAAATATTTTATGTTATATTATATATTGATGCTAAGTTGAATATTTAGTTTTTTTTATTTTTTTTTCAGCTTCACGCTGTATCCCGCACACAGCAGGGTAGGCAGAGCGAACCTAGTATTAAGATACTCCGTTCCCCACTTTCCACCGAATTCGGAGGCTTGCGTGTTAAGTGGCGGAACTTAACGCCGCGCTTTACCTCGACACCAGAGCGAAGAAAATGGAAATATAATTCCACTCCTCGAGTGGGAATCGAACCCACAACCAGTCGTTTACAGTCACACGCTTGTATTTTTGATTATACTGCGATTGTGCCCATGTGACTTGAATACGACAAAGTATAAAGAACCGTATAATCATTTAAGTATAGCACAAAAATAGCTTATGACTCAAATATCCAGAGAAAACGTGTCAAAAGGATTCGAACCTGCCTCTTCTTTGAGACTGTCTAAGTTTACTAAAATATTATTTTAAATGTTAAGTTTATAATATTTTAGCTTCACGCTGTATCGCGCACACAGCAGGGTAAGCAGAGGGAGACCAGTGTCAAGACACTCCGTACCCCACTTTCCGCCGAATTCGGAGGCATTGCGTGTTAAGTGGAACTTAGCGTCGCGCTTTACCTCTGATACTAGAGCGAAGAAATGGAAATATTAAATATTTTCACACCTCAAGTGGGAATCGAACCCACAACCAGTCATTTACAGTCACACGTTTGTGCTACTGCGCCTCGACTGGGCCAGTCTTGTGACGTGAAGCTAAAAACAATATATATTAATAATATAATAAGGCTGTCGTGGTGCAGTGAGACAGCGTCTGAATGTAAAGACAATAGATGTCGGGGGAAATATTATGTATTATCTTCATTTTTCCTCTCTGGTACAGCATCTTTCTGTAAGCCTTTTACGGAAATTTCCATTTTCCTGTTCTTCCGATCAACAGTCAACACGCAACAATTCTATTATAGGCTGAATGTGAGTATCATTTCACTGGGTCACCTAATCAGCTATGCATAATAAAGTGTAAACCTAAAATGAACCAACATATTGCTTCCAGTAACATTAACATTCCAAAAGATGACAGATCATCAAGAAATTCTTATTTTCACTTCGTTTTTAACAGATCATTTTTCCTCCAAAATCTCCAAGGCCTATTTCATCCGAACACACTCATTCTGTTCTTTAGAGAATACAAGTACTACATTACAATGTGAGCGAGGTTAAGTCAAGGGTATATGCGTTTCACCTTCAACCGGCAATAACCGTATCCGGACCGTGAATTATTGTTGTGAAAATTAGACGAATATTCATTAATCATCTTTCATTGCACATACAGACACATACATATATGCTGGTTGGTGCCTTAATTTGCCTTATAAAGTACCTGTTTGTTAGTGCTACTGTATTGAATTTTAAATAGAGTAAGTTGTTGTATTTTAAGTAGGTATGTTATTGATGAATATATTTGTTTTCTTAGTAGGAAGTTAACTTTACTTGTATATAAGTTAATTAAGAAAATTAATTTAAAAATTAAGACATTGTGTGCAATGGCATAGCGACTGTAAACCTAAAATCAGGTTCGATTCCCACTCTAAGTAATGATCATAATTTAATTATTTTTGTATCTCTTTTAAAAATTAAAATTAAATAGCTTCACGCTATATCCCGCACACAGCAGGGTAGGCAGAGGGAACCTAGTGTTAAGACACTCCGTTCCCCACTTTCCGCCTGTATCTCTTTTATGGTAAACTATACAAAGTACGGCGATATTACTCGTCATTTATCAGACAATGTCATGAAAGTGGAGAACGGACTGGTGGACACAAGGTTTTCTTTGACTACCCTATAATCACCCATTATAGATATTTTCATGGCAGACACATAGTCGTATGTATATGCTCGTTGGTGCCTTAATTTGCTTTATAAAGTACCCGTTCGTTAGTACTACTGTATTGAATTTTAAATAGAGGAAGTTATTGTATTTTAAGTAGATTGCATATTGATGATTATATATATCTGTTTTCTTAGTAAGAAGCTAATGTTTTTATTCGAATTTCTTGTCCAAATAAGATTTTTAAGTGAGAAGCTAAATAAGGTAGTTAATTTTATAATTAGGCCATTGTGGCACAGTCGAACAGCGCCTAGCTGTAGCGATTAGTGGGTTCAGTTTTTCATATGAGCAATGATCGTAATTTGATTGTTTTTCTCTCTCCTCTCTCATGAACAGCAGATCAAGCAGAATGCAGTGTCACGAAAGTCGATAACGGAGTAAAGCGGAAAACAAGGTTCTCTCTCTGACTACTCTGTTATACAACAAAAAGGGTTACGTTGAAAAATTAAAAAATATACAAAAAAACGAAAAAAAACTCATATAGCTCTTCACTTTGAGCGGCGGAACTCAACGCTGTACCTTGTTGTATCACCAGAGCAGAGAAATAAATGAATAAATAAATAATACAGTCAAACCCTGCTTCACTATACCACGACGACCTCATTATTATATTAAACAAAATAATAACCAATACACGAGTTAAAACAAAAAAATATTTTCTCTCCATACGAATGATAGCATCATATTAATCCTATTATTTCCGTAAAAGCTTGTTTTTCGCGTGGGATTCACATATTACTTAGCCATATTCAGAGCGTAACTTCGCTTACCGATGACCTTTTCCTTGTGTAACAATAATATGAAACGCTGTGACAGGTTTTAACAAATATTTCTACGCGTGAAAGGTGTGGGTTTGAGATCTAAATTTTACTCGGTAGGTATATTAATATTTATTTGTATAATGTGGTGATTTTGAAACATATGTAAATTAGACATAGAAGATATTCTAAGTAAATACAGATAAGAGATACTAACAAAAAAATGTTATAATAATGCTATAATAATTTCGACATAATTCGATTAGAACGTGTAGCCTAGTAAGTTATCAAATATATAAAGAAATAACTCGTGATATGTTACGTGATACGTTTATCTCATATCACAGGGTAAACAGAGAGAACTTAGTGTCATGACTCTCTATTCTCCTCTTTGCTCTTAATTCTGGGACATAACGTTGAACACCTAAACTAAACTCGTCGCCTTTGTCTTATCGGAGCAGGGAAATAAAAATAATTTAAAATCCTGAGTTGGAAACGAACCCACGCCCTTTGCGTTTACAGTTAGATACTGAATTACTATACCATGATAGCATTAATTATTATAAGCTTTTAAAAAATTATAGATCGCACATAATATAGCAACTAAAAATGTTATAACTAAATTGTTTTATATTCCACTGTTTTTAAAACATTTGAATAATATACGCGAATATGGTATAGTAAAGTGGCTCCACTATAGGAATAAATTTGGTTGATTTACTAAGGTAATATAAATTTTAAAGAAAAACTTACACGGTGCATAATTTTACTTAAGACGTGCCTACATTTTCGGGTAAAGTTATGTTATCAACTTCAAGCTTTTTCTTGCATAACAGGTTAGTCAGAGAAAACACCTAGACAACTCAAGACATTGCACTTGATACTGCATTCTTCGATTTCCGCCTGAGTTCTAGATTGAAGACACTCCATACTGAGTAGCGGAACTGAACGCAACACAATCTTTCGTTTGAAAAATATAATGTATCTGTGATGTTCTGTGTGACAAAACCCAAAGCCGTGGTTTTTTAATTATAACGAATGGATTTTTAAAATGTAATATTAATATGGTAAAGAATTAGAATTCTTTTGACGATAATTATGCTAAAGATGATAAAACGAGTATCAAATTTAGGCACAGTTAATGATAGTATGGAAAAAAGGGGCAGAAATACATTATTTTTACCAAAAAGATTCAATCAATTAATATAATAACAATCGCACATGACCATAATTTTGTCATATTATATATATTGGCTAAGGCAATGTTTGTTTTAACTATACAAATTTTCTACTATGAAATATGTCGTGACGCAGTCTCACAGCGTCCAACTGTAAGGCAATAGTTGTATTTAATATTTTGTTTTCTTTGCTCTGCTTCCGGGGCAAAGCGCGACGTTGACATCTGCCACTTAACACGCAATGCCTGTAGATTGCGCGGAAAATAGAGGACGAAGTATCTTAACATTAGGTTCCCTGATGTATGCAATATAGAATGACGCTAAAAAAATACTAAACGTACATAAAAATAAAACAAAATGTACTTACAATACAGCTGTATTTGTATATTGACTCGCAAAGGCGGCACAAGCGCGGTGTTGTCCGCAGTACACGTATACACCGCTTCAAAGTAATCTCTTGAAAGTTTCGGTATTCTTAACTCGAGGAGGCTGAGTCGAGTTTCATCTTCAACTGGCTCCAATTTTGATAACACTTTGTCGTCGCGCCACCAACGAAGTCGGGGCATTGGTTTACCTGTAAAAATATATTTGGTTATTTATTTGTTTTAGCTTTACGGTTTTGATTAGAGAGAAAAAACTTATAGGGGCCTGTCGTGGCGCAGTGGCACATACGTGTGACTGTAAGCAACTGATTGTGGGTTCGATTCCCACTCGAGGAGTGGAAATATTTAATATTTTCGGTTTCTACGCTCTGGTGTCGAGAAAAACGCGGGGCGTTAAGTTCCGACACTTAACACACAATGCCTCCTAATTCGGCAAAAAGTGGGGAACGGAGTGTCTTAACACTAGGTTCCCTCTGCCTACCCTGCTGTATGCGTGATACAGCGTGAAGCTAAAAAAAGACAGAGAATTTAATGTTAAGACACGCCGTTTTCTTTTATCTGCTTGAATATGAGACACTGTGTGTTAAGTGGTGGAACTCAACGCCGCACTTTGTCTTAGGTACATGAATAAATGGAAATAATTTAAGTATAATGGAGTGGAAATAGAATCAACGTTACGATGGCCTAACATATCTACTATACATAAACTTAAAATAAAAAGCCTTTTATTTCCTGTAGTATCAAATTTACAGTGTTATACTCTTATACATATTTACAGTTAAAATGTTGCTATACATTTCATATAAATTTCCTTAATTTTATTTTTTTTTTTTTTAATTTATTTGTTACATAATTGTTTGCATGTTTATATTATTATAATGTTAGTTAGTACTGTACTTTATCTTAAAAAAAAAAAACTATTGTTAGTATTATATATTATCTATTATTATAACTTATTTAGTATAATTATTTCTTTATTGTTACTCTACAGGAACCCCCTGACGGGTAAAGGCCTCCTCCAAATCACTCCACTTGTCTCTATCTTGTGCTACTTGCATCCAGAGTGGTCCAGCTGTTCTTTTAATCTCGTCTTCCCAGCGTGATAATGGTCTGCCTCTGTTTCTTTTACCTTGTGGACCCTTCCATCTAGTAATTCTTGCGGTCCACCTCTGGTCTGCAAGTCTGGCAACATGGCCTGCCCATTTCCATTTGAGCTTTAGCGCGCAATACAAAGCATTCTTTGTTTTTGTTGTGTTTCTTATGGTTGTGTGTCTTATTTTGTCTATTCTTCGTATATTAAGCATGCTACGTTCTATTCCGCGTTGGCAGGTGTTTATAATGCATTTTGCTTTAGCAGTGAATTTCCAAGTCTGACAGCCGTATGTCAAGCACGGCAGTAGACATGAGTTGAAAACTTTTGTTTTGATAGCTGTAGGTAAGTTGCTTTTAAAGATCTCTTTCAGACTCCAGTATTTATTCCATGTATTTTGTGCTCTTCTCTTTATCTCTGTTTCATTGTTACTTTTGTCAAAACTTATACTCTTACCTAGATATATGTAGCTGTCTACGTACTCCAGTGGTTTGTTATTTACTGTTATAGGGGTTTTGCATCTGTTCGTCATTACCATAGTCTTGGTTAAATTCATATGCAGACCTACTTTTGCACTGGCTACATGTAAGGATTCTAGCATGCGTTGTGACTGTGAGCTTGACTCTGATAGGAGCACAAGGTCGTCAGCGAATCTCAAGTGGCTTATGTAGGAACCATCTATATACAACCCGGTTTCTTTCCAGTCTAGCTTGCCGATAATACTTTCAAGGACAGCTATGAAGAGCTTTGGGGATAGAGGATCGCCCTGCCTGACACCCCTCTCTATGGCAAAGCTCGGTCCAAGAGTTTATTACCTCTATATATTTATCCTCTACTCCTTGTTCTTTTAGGCTATCCCATATACTAATAAGGTTTACTGTATCAAAAGCTTTTTGATAATCTATGAAAGTAATATATAGGGGTCTCTGGTGCTCTTGGTACTTCTCTATAATTAGTTCAAGTGCATGGATATGGTCACAAGTTGAGAAGCCTTTCCTGAAACCGGCCTGCTCTATTGGTTGAGTATTTTCTAAGATAGTACTAATTCTTCTATTTATAATGTAGGAGAAGAGTTTGTAGAGGGATGGTAGCAAACTTATCGGTCTGTAATTGCCTACATCTTTAGGGTCGCCCTTTTTGTAAATAAGTATGATCTCTGACTCAGACCATTGTGTAGGAGTTTCTGCCGTTTGCAAAATCATGTTGAATAGTACTGTTAGTGGTAGAGCTAGATTTGTTTCGCCGAGTTTCAATGCTTCATTTGTGATCTTATCTGAGCCTGGGCTTTTCTCTGTTTTTAATCTTTTTAATGCTTCTATTACTTCCGCTGTTTCTATGGGATTGGTGTAGTGTTCGCGATCGATTCTAATGTTATCGGTTGTGTTGTTTATATCTGATCTGTCGGTTCTATCTTTATACAAGGTGGTATAGAATTTAGTTGCTGTAGTACTTATGTCTTTTCGTTGGTATATATCTATATTCATCTCTTTCAGACCCTCTATCCACGTTCTGTTTAATCTTAGTTCCTTGTAAGCCTTTCTTGTACTTCCCTTATATTGTATGTGTTTTACTATTGTCTCCTGCCTATATCTCGCGTAGTCTTTAGTTATGTATTTGTTGACTAATTTGTAGAGTGCGGATAGTTCATTTCTCATAGATCTAGTTTTATTCTTGGTTTTCTGTAGAACTATCCTTCTTTCTAGTAGATGTAATGTGCTATGTGAAAAGATTTTATGTGTCCTTTGTATGTCTTTCTCATTTCGGGCGATCTTTAGACTTTTTGTGATTGCGTTTACTATTTTATCGTAATATGATTGTACCGAAATGTTTTCAAGGTGAGCAGGTGAATCCGATAGCATATCTGATAGATTTTCCCTGTATGTCGCTATTTCGTTTTTGCAGGTTAATTGGCTGTTTTGGTTGTTACTGAATTTGGCTCTACTTCTCCTGATTGTCGTGAGTTTTAATGTGGCTCTTAATGCTCTATGGTCTGATGGGTAGTTTAGATTCATTGTCTGTATATTTTGAAATAATCCTGGTTGGTTTGACAAAATAAAGTCTATCTCATTTTTGTATTGACCATTCGGTGAGCACCAAGTCCACCGACGGTTTTGTTTTTTCTTAAAGCATGTATTTATGATTGTTAATTTCTGACAGAGAGCGAAGTTTATTAATCTCTCACCTCTACTGTTTCTTACACCGTATCCGTACTGCTTCATTACCAAGTATTCTTCTTGTTTAGGTGTTCCAATTTTTGCATTAAAGTCGCCCATTAGTATTATGTTTTTGTGTGCAGATTCCAACGTTTTCTCGATTGTATTATAGAAATCGTCTATTTCGGTGTCGTGTGCTCCTTCGGTTGGTGAATAAACTTGTATAATGGAGATCATAAAGCCCTGAAAGTTCAAATTTAGTGTTGCGACGCGTTCCGTTGTTCCCACAAAGCTATCTATGTTATTTTTCAAGGACTTATTTATTATGAAACCCACCCCATAATTACCCGGTGTAGATCCCATGTAACAGAGTATGAATTTATCGTGCTCTTCTATATTGCAGCCAAGGCGACTTGTTTCTGAGAGTCCTATTATATCATAATTTATTCCTCGTATGGCTTCATCTAGTTCTAGTAAACGGGCCTGTGAGGATAGGGTTCTGACGTTATATGTTGCTATATATAACTGATGCTTTTGTTTGGTTCTTTTGCTCTCTATTGCTGTTGTTGAATTTGGAGGGTTTTGGTCATAATCTTCCACGGTGACCAGCCGGATTGGAAGATCTTGTGTATTTTTTGTTTTAGTTCCTTTTTTTGTTTTCTTTGTCTTGGAGGAGGCGGTTGATTGCTATTCTTGCTTCTTTTGTGTATTATTTTTATTTATTGAATTTTTAACAACGTAATTTAATATTCCTTTTGTTGTAACTCCTTCTGAGGAGCTTCTTGGCCTATCTACCGATGCATCAATCTGTTGCAATTTATTCTTTTTATTTGCTTGCTTGTTTTCTTGTACGACAGTTAAAGTGTTATTTTCAGGTGAGGTTGGCAGTTTGCGTTTAGTGTTGTTTTTCAAGACTATCAACTTATCGTATTTTATGACAGCTGTATTTCCCTTCTCCCTTTCCAATTGTAGTTCTTGCTGCAGCTCTTTCCTCTTTTCCAGTACATGTTTTGGATAATCCTCTTTTATATAATAATATGTATCTTTTAACATTTTCGTTTTTTTCATAATTTTTATTTTTGTACCTAACGTTAAGAAAGTAGCTACTATTGGACGTATTCCTTTATCTTTCTTTCCAATTCTTTTAACTTCTTGGATATCGGTATATGTAAGTTTTATAGAGAGATATTGATCCACCCAGTCAATCAAGTTTCTTTCTAGAGTTTCATATGATTCTTCCTTTTCTTCTATACCGAAAAAGACCAGATTATTTTTTCTTGCTTGCCTTTCTAACGCTTTTAATCTTTTTTCTTGATTTTCGACTCTTTCTAACAAGTTAGCGTGATTTTTTTCTATGGCTAAGAACTTCTCTTCAAATATCTTGCTAATATTCTGCGTTACTTGTTCCGTGACACCTTTTCCAGTTTCCCTGATTGCTTGTCTTTGTTCAGTCAGCTCATCTGTTATTGTTTTAAGTGCGCTTAAGATTTCTTCCATGATTATTATAGTAGATTATTTTATTTTTGTACAAGTGTTGACCTCTACTGCTAGTTTTTATAAGATATTATTAAATTATTTATTTTTCAATAATCACCGCCCTCTAGTGGTCAAAGTACGCACTTAGTCGGTTAAAGAATGATTTTATAAGTAAATCTGGGCCTTGAATCGTCTATCGCGTTCCAATATAAATAGACAATGTAAATTATTAAGTTTGTAGGCGCAACGTGTAGCGCCATCTTTTACAGTTGAATATTTTATATCTGTGACGTTACGTGTCAGTTGTCAGGTGGTCGGTATGGCTAATAGTAGTATTGGCGTAGTGGCAGAAACTTGTTAGTAAGAAAAGTTATAAAGCAGTCGTTGGACTGGCAGTTGCATAGTTGAGGTTGAGCCGCGGTAGTGTTAGTTACTAGGCGGGACGCCCTGTCCCTGTGTGTTTCTAATATAACGTGATTAAGTGTTAGTTAGGTGGTGAGAGGAGCTCTGGCAGTGGAGGTGAGTGTTTATGCATTATAAAGGGTACCCTTAAGCCTGCACTTGGGTCACAAGCCCCAGGCACTGCCTGAGAGTCCTCTCCCTATAATCGTGATGGGTTCGGTGCCCCGTAGTCTATTGCGTATCGTAATTAATATGCGTTCGTATAGTGTGTAATGTTATAATACGCTCCTGGCCCGTTGCCTATGCCCAAGAACCATTCCTGACGTTTATCAATCTACCTACATATCCGTTTACGTATTTGTGACATGAGATGTAATTCCTATATGTGTCACTTATATCATAAGTGACATATCATCATCGTCTCTCTCTTTACATATGCTACATCAGAAGTGGGATCGAAGCGCCTAAAAGTTGTATAATATATCGTGTAATGTTTAAAATATCGCGGAGTGTTAAGTGTTGTAATCAGTAGAAGGTTTAATGAAGCTGATACGTGGAACTTCACGTTTGCGACGGTCGTCTACCAATACTGCGGGAATTATAATCATCAACGGGTGAGCTCGTTCTATTTTTTTATTAATTGTGCACGTCACTTTTGAATTTGTGCTATAGAAGGTAGATAAAGAAACTTTATGAAACACTTAATAATAGAAACACATAATTTAAGTGGTGGCACGGCCTACAAATGAGATACTTTGCCTCATAAGATCATTAGTCATGTAGAAAAAGGTGTTCTGTTTTATAGGATTGTAATAAAGAGGGTAACATTGAAATAATCCTAACGCGGCGATATTTCTGCAAAATAGGTAGTTGCGTAGCGGTATAACAGTGTATGTTGAAAAAGTCGATGCTAATAAGTGTAAGAAAGTATGATTGTAAGAAAGTATGAAGTTTTATGTGCTTTGGTTTTATAGAATTGTAAAAGTAAAAAAACAGGTGTTATTGAAATAAATCTATTACGGCGATAGTTATTCAAATAATCAGGTAGGTGTATAATGATGTAAACCTGAATATTGGGAAAAGTAGGATTCTATGAAGTGTAAGAAAAAGTGATATTAAGAAAGTAGAAAAAAATAAGTTCTGTTAGTTTTAGCTCGTTGAAAGGATAGGTAAAAAAAAAATGCTCAAATAAATGATTTGATGTAATAGGTACTGTCAATTTTGATGATAAAATCGTAGAGAGAAAAAAAAAGTATGTAAGTAGTAAACGTATCATAAAAGGTTTAAACGTAAGAATCATTGATACCTTCATTTTTATGAAACTACCGCCACTGTTTAGTAATTAAGTTTTATGATTTGTTTAAGTTAGAATTTCAACGAGGTTTGGTGTACTCTCGAGTTCTTTATTTTACCCATGTTGCGTGCAATAGTTCTTTTACAGAGTTAATGCGACGAAGCTTGATACGACATTTGTTTTAGTAAGGTTGGGATCTTAGCTCGAGATTACTTCAAATTATGTAGTGCTTAGTGTATATGCTGACCGTGTAAGCGGGTATTTATTTAAATCGTATTGTATGTAGTGTTGATGTGGTAGAAATTCAAAGTCCACTTACTCGTGTTATAATGTATATTTCAACACCACTTTTAATATGTACAATTACAGGTTTAATATTGCACAATAGTTTATAAATTAGTTTTACACACCACGAAATAATAATACAATAAATAAATAAGCACAAATAAAAACTGATAATAAACGGAAAAGAAATAACAGTGAGCGTATCGAAAGCAAAGTAACGACTAGTTTTGTCTTAAATATTAGCCGCTACGCCGGTGAAAGGATTCCCAACTACCGGCGCCTTCCGAATATTATTTATATTATAAACTAAACGCTAATACGTACGTAAATATGAAATTGTAGTGAATTAATATAATAAGTATATAAGGAAATATAAATAATAAATAAATTACGTATTGTGTATTGTTGTAATAAATAAATGTATAAATGAAATAAACTAAATAAACAATAATTATAAGTAAGTTCCCTACATCACTCCCCTTCAGAGGCCGTGCCTACGGACGATAATAGTCTGGGAATCGAACCTGTCTACCTGACCGAGTAGTGAGTTTGACGGGTGAGTGATATAGGTGTGTGTCTGTGTGTATATTTGTGTATGTGTCAGGAGATGAGATGTGTGTATGGAGGGACGTGTCGGAGTCGCACAATAAATAGGCTGGTTTAAGGCGGTCTATCGATACTGTTACGGTTTTGTTATTTACGTCAATTTTAAAATATTTTTTTTCTCTTGACAATACTTTGTATGGACCAGTGTACGCAGCTTGTAACGAACCCCGTAGTGCGTCTTCGCGGAGGAAAACGTGACTACAGGATTCTAGGTTCTTAAAAATAAATGTCTTGCGTTTAGCGTGATGGTGCTGCGTAGGGACTGGTCGAAGGTTTTGGACAAAATGCTTCATCCGCGCTGAGAAATCGGTCAAGTCCGTCGTGTGACTAGCCACATGATGTCCGAAAAATTCTCCGGGTAGCCTCAGAGGCTCACCATACACGAGGTCTGCGGATGAAGCTTGTAAGTCCTCTTTAAATGCACTCCTAATGCCAAGGAGAACGAACGGAAGTGATTCGGTCCAATTGCTGTCACCGTGGCATATTATAGCAGCTTTCAACTGTCTGTGAAATCGCTCCACTAAGCCGTTGCATTGTGGGTGATAAGCGGTTGTCCTACGATGTTCGAATCCGATGGATCTTGATAATTGTTGAAACAGGGCCGACTCAAACTGCCGACCCCTGTCGGTAACGATGTCGGTAGGACAACCAAACCTGGACACCCAGCAGGAAATAAATGCTTTGGCCACCGTCTCAGCTGTGATATCGGCTATGGCGACAGCTTCTGGCCATCGCGTAAAGCGATCGACGGCTGTCAAGCAGTACCGATATCCATTTGACGGTGGTAATGGGCCGATCAGGTCTATATGGACGTGTTTGAACCGCGCCGAAGGTAATGTGTGAGTACCTAAAGGTGAGGACACATGTCGATGTACCTTCGAGCGCTGGCAAGCCAAACACGCCTTAGCCCATTCACGGCAGTCCTTTCGCATTAGTGGCCAAACGAAGCGTTGTGCTACGAGCTTAGTGGTTGCGTTTGCGCCAGGGTGACTGAGCGAGTGCAAGGAGTCAAATACTTGTCGGCGAAGATCGGCTGGTACGTAAGGCCTGGGAGTCGGTGTACTGACGTCGCAGTACAATTCTATACGACTTCCAGGTATTACCAGCTTTTTCAAGCGCAAAGATGTTTCGCCTTGCAGTATATTTGCGAGGTCCGCGTCGGTCGTCTGGGACTTGGCCAGTACCTCTAAATTGACAGGCGTCTGCAATTCATCGACACGGGAAAGTGTGTCGGCCACGACGTTGTCCTGGCCGGATATGTGCCGTATGTCTGTCGTGAATTGCGAGATGAAGTCCAGGTGTCTATACTGACGTGGGGAGCAGTTACTTTTCCTTTCGTGGAAAGCGTAACATAACGGCTTGTGGTCAGTATAGACGGTGAAGTGGCTGGCCTCTAGCATGTGGCGAAAATAGCGTATGCTCTCGTATATCGCTAGGAGCTCCCGATCATATGGTGAATATTTCACCTGTGATGGGCTCAACTTGCGAGAGAAGAATGCTAGAGGTTGCCAGGCTCCATCTTGTTGTTGCTGGAGGACTCCACCTATTGCCGTGTCAGAGGCATCAGTGACCAGTCCTAATGTAGCCTTGGGGTCAGGATGAGCTAAAAGTGCGGCCTCGCAAAGACTCTTCTTGCAGTGCTCGAATGCCTGTAAAGAATTTCCCTGTATGGCGATGGGATGAGACGCTTTTACTGAGCCAGTTAACAAGGCATTGAGAGGGGCTTGGATCTCAGCAGCTTTGGGTATGAAGCGTCTATAAAAGTTTACCATTCCCAGAAACCTTCTTAGTTCTTTGACAGTTTTGGGAATGGGAAAATCTGAAATGGCCTTGACCTTTGCATCCAGCGGTTTGGTACCCTTCTCAGAGATGTGGTACCCCAGAAATGTGACCTCAGGAACACCGAAGACGCATTTATTGGTATTTACCAGTACGCCGTAGTCTTTCATACGGGTAAAGAGTTGGCGTAAATGGTCTTCGTGCTCCTCCTGTGTTCTGGAGTACACTAAGAAGTCGTCCAAGTATGGATAACAAAAGTCAAGTCCGCGAGTCATTTCGTCAACGAACCTTTGAAATGTTTGTCCGGCGTTTCTCAACCCAAACGTCATGAAAGGAAATTCATATAGGCCGAAAGGAGTTGTAATTGCCGTTTTCGGTATGTCCTCCTCAGCGACGGGGATTTGGTTGTAAGCCTTAACTAAATCAATAACTGAAAAGTACTTACAACCAAATAAACTATTTGAGTAGTCCTGGATGTGACGAATGGGGTATTGGTCCGGTATGGTTCTAGCGTTCAGGAGTCTATAGTCTCCGCAGGGACGCCAGCCATTGTCCTTCTTAGACGCAAGGTGTAATGGCGACGACCATGGGCTGTCAGAAGGACGAGCTGTGCCGTTAGCTAGCATTGTGTCGAATTCCTGCCTAGCAATTTTAAGTTTCTCGGGCGCTAACCTCCTTGGTGAACAGGCGACTGGTGGTCCTGGTGTAGTGCGTATGTGGTGTACAGTGTGATGTTTGACAAGTATAGGTGTGCCGGCCGGTCGTGTTATTTCTGGAAATTCAGAAAGAATATTGTTATATTTACTATTGCTACCAGTCGATACTTTTACGCTCGTAATTATACAGTTAGTATTAACAATAGTGGCTACTGTACTAATATTAGTTAAGCTATCTATTAATTTTCGATTGCTGACGTCGACAATAAGCTTGTAGTGAGACAAAAAATCTACACCTATAATTGGTTTGGTTACGTCAGCAACGACAAAACGCCATGGAAAATTACGACGTAATCCAATATTTAATGTCAAGTTTATATAACCATAGGTATCGATGGCAGAACCGTTAGCAGCTCTGAGTTGGTAGAAAGTCTTATGTCTATCACTTGTTTCACTAACTGGGTATACACAAATATCACTACCAGTGTCTACTAAAAATTGTCTTTTAGTGTTGCAGTCTGATATGAAGAGGCGACCCGAGGAATTGGAGCAATCATTGGTTGCCATCACTGATTGCTTGAGGCGAGCGTCAGCGCGCGGGTCGCACGGTTTAACGCAATTGCTGTCGTTATTTGAGTACAGCCGATGGTTGGAGGTTGACCGATCAGACCTTGATCGGCTGCGGTGTCGGCTGTTACTTCTATCCCGTGGTTGTGGCTTATTGTGTACAAAAGTAGTAAGCGCACTCACCTGTCTGGTCAGTTCTGCGACTTGTTGGGTCAACAAGTCAATACCTGGCGCTGATGATGACGTGGCAGCTACCTGCTGTGGCGGAGCTGCTATTTGATGTATGCGGTCGGCGAGCTCTGCCAACGCGTCCAGGGGTAGCGTTGACTGTGATGCAATGATGGGCTGGAGTGCCGCTTACCAGCGGCTGGTCCATATAGTCTGTAGAAACTCTCCGGGTATGTCGGGTCCGGCCAAGTGTTGCAGATGACGCAGGAATTGGGATGGCTTTCGGCTTCCTAGCTGCTCGTGAGTCAGCAGCTGTTTCACGTTGTTCTCGCGAGATACTGATAAACGCTTAATTAATTCAGTTTTAAGGCGTTTGTAATCTGGTGGGCCAGTGATGACGTCTTCTAATTCTGCCGCGCATTGACGGTCTAATGTTGCCAACACGTGGTAAAATTTGGTCGCGTCGTCAGTTATTCCATATAAATTGAACTGACCTTCAACTTGTGCGAACCAAATTGCAGGTTTTTCTGGCCAAAAAGGTGGTATGCGGATCTGTCCCGTAGGTAAAAAAGTAGGTAGGTCACCAGCGTGTGATTCTACCCGTTTCATTTTTCTCGCAGAATGTGCTCGAATAGTGACGTTTGATTGCGAATGAGATGAGTCACTATCACTATTCATCGTAGTGCAGATAGTCTCCGGCGTGTGGTATCGGGGTCACCAATGTAGTGTTGATGTGGTAGAAATTCAAAGTCCACTTACTTGTGTTATAATGTATATTTCAACACCACTTTTAATATGTACAATTACAGGTTTAATATTGCACAATAGTTAATAAAATAGTTTTACACACCACGAAATAATATTACAATAAATAAATAAGCACAAATAAAAACTGATAATAAACGGAGAACAAAGAAATAACAGTGAGCGTATCGAAAGCAAAGTAACGACTAGTTTTGCCTTAAATATTAGCCGCTACGCCGGTGAAAGAATTCACATCTACCGGCGGCTTTCGAATATTAATTATATTATAAACTAAATGCTAATACGTACGTAAATATGATATTGTAATGAATTAATATAATAAGTATATAAGGAAATATAAATAATAAATAAATTACGTATTGTGTATTGTTGTAATAAATAAATGTATAAATGAAATAAACTAAATAAACAATAATTATAAGTAAGTTCCCTACAAGTCTGTTAAAGTGAATAAAGGAACGTAATAAAAGACAAAGAGAAAAAAAAAGAAAAAAAAAAAAAAAAAAAAAAAAAATATAGGAAAGAGTCATTGTAGGGAATCCGGTCCACTGACACAGCTAAAGCGGTCTAGCACGTTCAGTCTCCCGTTCTAAGACTGATGAGAGGGGCTTAGTAATTGCGAACGAGATCAAACAAAATTAGACAGGAAGTTTAGAGGCCCTTATATCATATTAGAAGTCCTTGAAAATGATCGGTATTAACTCAAAAGTTTAGGTGGATCTCATAGAACTTGTAAATACTCTCACGAGAATTTGCGTGCAGTGCTCCACGGACATATATCGGCTTGATCGAAGTAGCCATTAGCTTGTTAAATTGCGAAGAGGCCGAGACGGCGTCGGAAGATGATGGGAGTATAATTATCTAAAATTTAGACAATGATAACTCTGATGCCTCTACCGTATGCTTAGATATTTCCACTGATTCAAGGATGCTCACCATAGGCTCAGACACTCTTAGTACATACTCGGATCCAGAGACATGGGAAGTTTTGCACGAAACTGAAATACATACAGAACAGGACCATTTATAACTCTAGGTAACGACGGCGACTTCGTGAAATATCTTCCCAGGTAGTCAGACGAAATATGTCGTCCAAGTTAACTACAGGTTAGCTTGTCTGTGTGAGACGAAAGATGTCGTCCAAGTTAACTACAGGTTAGCTTGTCTGTGTGAGACGAAAGATGTCGTCCAAGTTAACTACAGGTTAGCTTGTCTGTGTGAGACGAAAGATGTCGTCCAAGTTAACTACAGGTTAGCTTGTCTGTGTGAGACGAAAGATGTCGTCCGAGTTAACTACAGGTTAGCTTGTCTGTGTGAGACGAAAGATGTCGTCCAAGTTAACTACAGGTTAGCTTGTCTGTGTGAGACGAAAGATGTCGTCCGAGTTAACTACAGGTTAGCTTGTCTGTGTGAGACGAAAGATGTCGTCCGAGTTAACTACAGGTTAGCTTGTCTGTGTGAGACGAAATATGTCGTCCGAGTCAACTATCAGGTTGGCTTGTCTATGTGGTTTCATTGTGTCAGACGAACTGTGTCGTCCGAGTCAACTACAGGTTGGCTTGTCTGTGAGGTTACAATGTATAAGACGAACTGTGTCGTCCGAGTCAACTATCAGGTTGACTTGTCTGTGTGGCTTCATTGTATAAGACGAATATTGTCGTCCGAGTTAAAGCCATTTAAGTTGGCTGACTTGTTCTGGATGGTTTTCACATTATAAGTAAGAAGAATATTGTCGTCCGGGTCACATCCACGAAGGGATTGACTTGTCTAATAGTAGCAATATATGACTAGTAGTCTCATATGCTCTTTGATGAGGAGACTGTGTCATCCGGCCTTAGAGTGGCGTGTCACTTGCTTTATTTAAGTTTTTAATTATTACGTGCTTTACGCGCGCAATGATTAATTATCCGTCAGGATGTACGAACGGAGTACGTATGATTGTAACTCATAAAATCGCCCGAGGACGGTCGAATGTCAGTCCGGCCGTGTAGGCGCAACGTGTAGCGCCATCTTTTACAGTTGAATATTTTATATCTGTGACGTTACGTGTCAGTTGTCAGGTGGTCGGTATGGCTAATAGTAGTATTGGCGTAGTGGCAGAAACTTGTTAGTAAGAAAAGTTATAAAGCAGTCGTTGGACTGGCAGTTGCATAGTTACCGTTGAGCCGCGGTAGTGTTAGTTACTAGGCGGGACGCCCTGTCCCTGTGTGTTTCTAATATAACGTGATTAAGTGTTAGTTAGGTGGTGAGAGGAGCTCGGGCAGTGGAGGTGAGTGTTTATGCATTATAAAGGGTACCCTTAAGCCTGCACTTGGGTCACAAGCCCCAGGCACTGCCTGAGAGTCCTCTCCCTATAATCGTGATGGGTTCGGTGCCCCGTAGTCTATTGCGTATCGTAATTAATATGCGTTCGTATAGTGTGTAACGTAATAATACGCTCCTGGCCCGTTGCCTCCGCCCAAGAACCATTCCTGACGTTTATCAATCTACCTACATATCCGTTTACGTATTTGTGACATGAGATGTAATTCCTATATGTGTCACTTATATCATAAGTGACATATCATCATCGTCTCTCTCTTTAGATATGCTACATATTTATAAACATTTTAATAAATCAAAAAGTTTACTGTATTGACTTGGGTTTGAACTCAGGTTAGCTCGATTATTTTGACCCTTTTACACCGTTAGGTCAACGTACGTCTTAAAGAAGATGTCGAAATATTGCTATATATTGCTAAGCAACATATCTACTATACATAAACTTAATAAGTATCGATGTCGTCGGATTAATTATTAGTTATAATAAGTTTGCAAGTATCTGCTGACATAAAAAGAAGTCGATGAGACAATTCTTATAATGGGGTCAGAACATTCTTATTATCCATACTTATATTATAGATGAGAAAGTCTGTCTGTCTTGTCTATCACGCTTTCACGGCCAATCTACTGGTCTGATTTAGATTAAATTAAGAATGAAAGTAGTAAACAATTCATTGGCATTTATTTTTTTAAATATCTATCCCTAAAGGGTTAAAATAGGGGACGAAAGTTTATATGAAAAATCTAAACCGCTCGACCGATTGTAATAAATTTTCAAATAAATATAGTTGATAATCCAAGGTTAAACATAGGGTACTTTATTTTTCAAAAATCCACCCCTAATAGTTGAAATAGCGAGCATGCTTTATAAATCTTACAATTTAGTACTATTTTTTATCTGTCTTTACTATAAGCTATGAAAATACACCACACTTTGCGAAGCCAGACCAAGGTAATAAGAGTATTCTAAATATAAATATTTTCCTGGATGGAAATTGATCTTACAATGTATAATTAAATATCCCTTAATTTCACACGCCGTGGCGTTGGTAAAATCGTTTCTTATAGAAATATATGTTTATTATAAATCCTATAGAAAATTATATAAATTTATATTTATTCCTTACCTATAACCTTAAAATTTGACATGTAGTTTAGATATGAAGTGCGATATTTGTCAGTCAAGTTAAATAAGACAATTATTCGTTAAATAACATCAAATTTTTAGTTTACTATAAATATCAGTTTAAAACTGTAATTTAATTTGAATTATATTTTTTTAAATTAAATTGCTTATACTTGAGAGAAAGTCTTAGTTTCAGAAAAGTGGAGAACGGAGTGTTTTGACACTAGGTTCTCTCTGTCCATCTCACTATAAGGGAAAAGCATGAAGCTACTTATAATGTTAGAAGGCACTACAAATGTTTATGAATATTCAATCATTCAATGAAATTCAAAGCTTTGAGATGTTTTGACACAAGTTTTCTCTGACAGGATGGTAATAGCAGGATTACCATAAAGAAAAAAGCGTAAAGCTGAAAAAAAAAAGGCTTATTACTTATACTAAGACACAAAATTTTACAATTAAAAAAAATATAAATTAAATAGCTTCACGCTATATCCCGCACACAGCAGGGTAGGCAGAGGGAACCTAGTGTTAAGACACTCCGTTCCCCACTTTCCGCCGAATTCGGAGGCTTGCGTGTTAAGTGGCGGAACTTAACGCCGCGCTTTACCTCGACACCAGAGCGAAGAAAATGGAAATATAATTTCCACTCCTCGAGTGGGAATCGAACCCACAACCAGTCGTTTACAGTCACACTCTTGTGCCACTGGGCCACGACTGGCCACCAAAAATTTAAATATACTAGAATATAAATTAGACAGCACAATATAAAATAATTCGTTATTTTCCAATAATATTATGTTTATATGAAGGAGAAATCATATAAAGGAGTTGTCAAAATAAATAATTTCAATTGTCATTAGGAATTACATCTCAGTAGAGCAATTAACGCCGAGTGGCGGCGGCTCTCGAGTTAGCTACGTTTTTGGCACGAACGTGTCAAGCTTAGCTTGTTATGTTGTTGCATTGTTTGTTTCATACATATAATATATGTATATATATAATATGAGACTATAGTAACGCAGTGGAATGACAATGCGATGGTTGTGGGTTTGAACTTGACTCGAAGAATTTTTTATATATTATTTGAATTATTTTTATTTGTATTAGTTTTATTGTGGCAATTGTGGCCCAGTGACGGAATGAAAACGCTGCAGGTTATGTATTCATCCCAGGAGAACTTTTTTGTTTTATTTATTTATTTAATTAACAAGAAAAAAAAAACAAAAATTATACTATTTAAGGAGCAATCATAAACTCATTCGAGTTTTAACGTGCACCAGTGTCGTTAAACATATATAGAATAAATACGTCTAACAGTTTTAAACATAAGTTTCTATCGTATTGTATTTATTATTAATTAATTGGTAATATGTGTATTGTTTTTATTTCTCCACTCTGATTAAACAAAGCACGGCGATGAATGTACACATTCCTCATACAATTTTGTTTTTTGGCGGAAAGTGGATAATGATATGTCTTGATACTAGGTTTTCTCTGAGATTACTCTAAAATGCAGGAATAATGCAAGGTTTTTTAGCCTGGTGTAATATACAAAGGTAGTCGTTTAATTTCGTCATACATCGTGTTCTAAATTGTATGAAAAGTTTATGCATTAATTAATGCATGCACATATACATAAATGTATATTATATAAAAGAAAATGTTAGGTCGTTATATGTTTCTTTAATCATTTTTTGAAATAAAATTTTTCCGCTATATTAGAATTTAGAATTACGTGTTTTATATCTAAAATAAAGTTTTTATTATATTACGATTTCCATTGTAGATGATGTAATTAACACTGTTATTTCGAACGGAGAAACCAAAACATATATGCAACAATTACTAAATTAAAAATCTATGTTAGATAATTTATTCTACAATACCTATACAAAATTATATTTAAAATCCTTAAGCCAATTTAGAACCTAACACTATCGCTCAAAGCTAAACCATCACAAAACAAGTAATATATTTCAAAAAAGTCATTTCCAAAGTACAATATCAACATGTACGTACCTATAATTTAAATATTTGCATGCGTTAACATGCAACTGAACTAAAAAGCGTCCTTTATTTATTACTGCTACATTAAGTCACATTCCACAGTATTTTTAAATTAATCACTTCGTTTAGCGGGTCACGGTGGAGTAACAAAAGACCAAAATCGCTGCCATTCTGATGCCATTGTGTTGTGACGTGAATGAAAGTTAAATTTTCTAGACAATTATTACGAATATAACCAAAGGAAATAGTTAAAGCGGTTGTTATTCCGTGCGATGGAATTGGAAGGCTTTTGTTAGTATATATTTACAGTTTAGATGATTGGAGCGATAGAACTAAAATAACGATACATTAATCTAATATTACTTTGTCGATACTGTGTGTGAGTTGTTCGTGTTATTGTACTGCCTATCTGTTTTAAGGTAGCTATTTTAAGAATTCCATTAATACTATATTTTCTGGTGATATTAAATTACAATTTGTGGTAAAATCGAACGTCAACTTTAAATCTAACACCAGTTGTACACATTAAACGTGAATAAAAATTAAAATTAACTAGCCGAATCCTAAAGCAAACGCAAAGAAAGCCGAAAGACTAAAGCCACGCATTGTCTTGTAAAAAGCTCCATAGTAGAAAAATGAAAATAATTTAAATAAAATCATATCTATGAGTGGAAATTAGGCCCAAAACTATTGTTCTATTCAGACCTCAATAATAATTTGACCAATGATAAGTAAGTAGAATGTAGAGAAAAATGTATCTAAATATTAGATTTTGAATCTTCACTATCTTGCAAAAAATGATTATAAAAATATATTCAGAGGCACAAAGCAGTGTATCATAAGTCTTAAAATAAAACTACACATTACAGACAAGGTGTGACAGAGAGGGTGAGACAGGATGTTCTCCTGTCTGGTACCTATGACAAAGCATTATTTAGTTCCACCACTCAACTGGCTAGGTTTTGATATCAGGGGGGAATTGGAATACTTAGTATCTTCCCACTAGACTCTCTCTAATTATCCTGCTATGCATGGAAAGCGTGAAGCGGTTACTATTAAGTTTGACTAAAGACGCTACAAAAAACATAACAGTAGAAATACATTCTAAGGCACAAAGACTCTAGTCTTAAAATAATTTTACATACATAGCTTAGTAACAATGATACCACATAATTATGACGCTAATTTTACCTCCACTTACAACACAGGTGAGCTTCAAGCTTGTATCTTCTATATAGGGACCGGCTACGCCAACCACTTCTTTGTCTTCTTCGTCGAAAATTCTCGGTTTTTCTGGTAGTTCTGTAATAAAAATAAGAAATATTATATATGTTAAGAATAAATATGTACCTTATATTATAATTTATAATTTATTTTCCTTTCTCCGCACGAGTACCTATGACAACGCGGGGCGTTGAGTTCCGCTACCTTACTTATTTATTTCTTTAGCGTCACGTTTCATACATATTACAGGGCATGTAAAGGAAACCTAACACTCCGTTCCCCACTTTTCGCCAAGTTTTTAGGGCATTATGTGTTAAATGGTGGAACTCAACGTACCTGGACACAGCAGCGAATTAAATGAAATATTACACAATTTAATTCCTCGAGTGGGAATCAAACCAAAACCAGTCGCGTCTATAGTAACACCTTGTGCCCCTATACTATAATAGTCTCAACAAGTAAACGTCTTAATTATAGATGGAAATTGGAGAACAGAGAGTCTTGCCACCAGCTTCTCTCTCGCGGGATACTTTAGAAACTTTAATCTAGGTAAATTCATTAAAAAATACATTTTCGGCTTATTAAAAACTTCTTTAATAAATTTACATTAACGGCTCTATTACATTACGTGATCACGTAGACTAATAACTCATTCTGGTACTCCTAATTCAGACGACTAAAGGGCCATTTTGAAACGTGTGTATTTTTATAATAAAAGTTAACGAAGAAAATTTTTTCCTTGTTAACATTTACTTTTACCTTGTTATTTCTGTATATTAACTTTTTTTTAGCTTCACGCTGTATCCCGCACACAGCAGGGCGGCAGGCAGAGGAAACCTAGTGTTAAGACACTCCGTTCCCCACTTTCCGCCGGACTTCGGAAGATTGCGTGTTAAATGGCAGAACTTAACGCCGCGCTTTGCCTCGACACCAGAGCGAAGAAAATGGAAATACTAAATATCCACTCCTCGAGTGGGAATCGAACCCACAACCAGTCATTTACAGTCACACGTTTGTGCCACTGCGCCACGACTGGCCCCAACATACATATTAAAATATACAGACATATTAAAATGTATATATTATATGTGTTTCATATCAAAAGAAAGACATTCGTATATAGTACATTAAATGTTAAAGAAAATCGTCCAAAAGCTACATTTAAGAAAAAAAAAAATTACCAACACAATCAATAGTGGCTTCATTCAATACATTCCCATAATGAAACGCGATTAAAACAGTGAATAATAAAGAAATATCGAATAGATTGGTTTCCTGAGCAGTTATAAAGAAATAAGCACGCAAAAAAGCAATCTACGGTCGCGCACAATCCAGTGGATCCAATCAAATTACAATGATATTATCACATTGAGGAAATTTTCACATTGTATTCAACTTATAGGCTTCATTTAGGTTAACAAGTTTTTTTTGAACTGACCTAGTTATAAATATATGTAAATATATTAAATTATTCCATTTTAATGAATGTGTGAGAATGGCATCGTGGTTCAGTGGTTCAATAAATGACTTTAAATAGATTGGGTTGGGATTCTATTCCCAACTTGGTAAATGTTTTTTTTAGCTTCACACTGTATCCCAGATACAGAAGGGTAGGCAGAGGGAACCTAGTGCTAAGACACTTCGTTCCCCTCTTTTCGCCAAATTCGGAGGCATTGCGTGTGAAGTGGCGGAACTTAACACCATGCTTTACCTCATTACCAGGGCGAAGAAAATGGAAATACTAAATATTTCCACTCTTCGAATGGGAATCGAACCCACAACCAATCGTTTACAGTCACACACTAGTAACACTACGTCACGAATGGCCCAATGGGACTGGGATTTTATAGTTAAAACAATTTTTATTTCCCATTCTACTAAGACAAGACTCAACATGCAATGTCTCGGTTTTGAGGAAACGTAGAAGAAAGTGTCACTAGACTCTCTCTGACTACACTGCACTGTGGTATAAGTGTAGTCACTTTTTTAAAATTGTTACCTTCTTAAGCTATCTGTTAATTATTATAATTATTTTAATTTTGTATGTTTTGATTAAGGCTCTAAAATCACATTCAAAAGCTTCAGTTTTCTATCACATTACCTACTTTATGAAAAATAATTTACTTTAACTGAATATGAACCCCCAAACAACTAACCTAAACCGTAACATACCGTCATTTATACGAAACACCATTCCCAACGTATATTCATATACACGAAAAGGCCGAGCAAGAACATTCGACCACATTATGCAGCCAAAAATGTAATGAAATTTTCATAATAATACAAAGTCCGTGCAACGAGACATTGAAAAACCAACAAACATCTGACCTTCTTCTGCTCTAGTTAAAGCAAGCTTTTTATTGAAAGTGTGAAGTGAGGTCATGACACATTTAAATTCCACCGACTGCTAACTTCTTAAAAGCTTAAGATTTAAATAAGAATATTTTGAGTTAATGGAAAAATTTTCTAAAACAACCCCCCAAATGAAAGGATTAGGAGGCGGACATAAATATTATATTTTAAAAGCTAACTTGAATAAAGAGGCCAGTCGTGATGCAGTGGCACAAGCGTGTGACTGTAAACGACTGGTTGTGGGTTCGATTCCCACTCAAGGAGTGGAAATATTTAATATTTTCATTTTCTTCGCTCTGGTATCGAGGCAAAGCGCGGCGTTAAGTTCCACCACTTAACACGCAATGCTTCTGAATTTATCGGATGGCGGGGAAAGGAGTGTCTTAACACTAGCTTCCCTATACCTACCCTGCTGTGTGCAGCGAAAAAGATACAGCGTGAAGCTAAAAAAAACAAACTTGAATACTTCAATGGCTCGATCTAGTTTTAGTAGTTTAATTTTGTTTTTATTTTTTAATTAAATGATACTTCTATAGCTTCAAGTTTTTCTTACGCATAACAGAGTTAGCATAAAGCAATTAGTGTCAAGATATCGAGTTCTCCGTTGCCTGTCAAAACTCCAGACATTGCATTTGTTGAATGGCGGACACTAACACCGCAGTTCATTATACCAGATCGATTTATAAAAATAATTACACATTTGTTTGAAATACATTACTAAAGATATATTCTTGTTAAATTTAAGTATACATATTATATTATTTACATATTTAGGATTTGTTTTCTTAAAAATCTATAAAATTAGAACGTAGCTCAACTCGAATCGTTGAAAACCTTTCTTAACAATCTCTCTTGTGAATTGATTGTTCGTAGAAATAATCGTTGGACAGTAGGAATCTCTCTACAGAGACACTATTAACAAAAATAAGTTTTAAAAATTATGTGAGTATTTCGACGCAACCGAATGTAAAACACATGGATTAGCTGTCAGATTGAACAGCTTCTAATAGGTGCGGGTTCAAATTCCGCTGCGTTCAAATTTTCATAGGTATTTCTAAAATTACTTTTTTTTAACTTAGGACTTCATGTTAAAATCTAATAAAACAAAGCCTCTGGCAGACTCTAGTGCTTTCAAATTTATTATCGACTTAGAAATCGTAACAATCAAATAAAGATAACATATAAGTAGATTTTAAAAATTTATCTCAGAAAATACCCCAGTCAATGCTTCAGCTTATCGTGGTTTAATGTTTTAAGTGACTTCATCAAACTGAGTGCCTCACTTAAGTGTGTTAGTTACAAGAAATGGGAGATTCACGTTTTACTATTACTACATATTGCGAAGGACAGAATTACGCTACAAAGTATTTTGTTACTTCAAAGATTATCTTTTTAAAAATACTGTATTACATGTCGTCGTGGTAAACTTGTTATTTGTTTTATAGTATCATATAATAAAGAACCAGTTGGGGCCAGTCGTGGGGCAATGGCACAGACGTATGACTTCAAACGACTGGTTGTGGGTTCAATTCGAGACTCGAGGAGTGGGAATATGTAATATTTTCATTTTCTTCTCTCTGGTGTCGAGGCAAAGCGCAGTGTTAAGTCCCGTCACTCAACACGCAATGCTTTCGAACTTGGCGGAAGCCGGGGAACAGAGTGTCTTAACACTGGGTTCCCTTTGCCTATACTGCTGTGTGCGGGATACAGCGTGAAGGTAAAAAAATAATAATAATAAACAAGAATTGATAAAACAATGTAAAGTTCAAGAAAAGGTTTACTATGAATATATTCTGAATAAATATTTATCAACATATTCTGAATATTAAAACATTTCTTATTAACACGGTGACTGCCAACGCGGTCAGTGCTGACCGACAGCATGCTATTCCTACAATTTGAGCCACGTGGGTCAATACGTATGGTTTTTAATTAGATAACTGTGCCCTAAAGCCTGAAAGTATCCAAAACCACGTTCAGCACTGACCGATGCGGCCCGAACGGAAAGTCTCATTGTCGACCAGCACTGACCGACGCGGCCCGAAAGGGAAGATGTATAATTTTTCTTGATGTTGAACGTGTTAAGCAGAAAACGAGAACAAAGTGTTTTTTTTATTATTTTTTCGATCGGGTAGCCGATATAGTCCAATTGTCACGCAGGGGAGTGATTATATACTATTATATACTATTTTGCTTCGATACATAAAACAAAGTGCGGCGTTAAGTTTCGGCTCTCAACACACATGTTTCGATTTCGGGCGAAAAATGAAGAGTAGAATGTGTTCATAGTAGGTTCTCTTTAACCTTGCTAAACGTGAAATATCATAAAATTCAAAAATCAGTGATGATTATCATTATGAGCTAAAAATCCTTTAAAATAAAAAATATATCCACATTTAAACAGCATTGTTACCCTATCAGATCGTTTTCAGCTTAACAACAGGCTTAAAACTTTTCTAATCCTCATCGTCGACTATCGGCTATGAAAATTAATACCTAAGCTAAACATCCAACTTGGGCTTCCAACTGAAAACGAGGTATAAATCTGGAGCACACGAGGTGGCTGTAATTGAGTTACCCTATATTAAACTTTTTCCTGCCTTATATTGCTAAAATAAAGGCCTGGCGGATTCACCCCGGACAAATTACTTTAGACCCAAAGCAATCTCATCATCGTTATTGTGATTTTTGAGATAGCATTTTTCATTCAGAATATGAATTTTGTTTTAAACGTTTAGAACTCTGTGTACAAGCGCTATAAACGATTACTAAGCTTTGACGTTGTTTCGCGTTCAAATGAGAGACGTGTGAATAAAAGCTAGACTGTATTCAGTGGTGTAATATTATTTAGAATTTTATACGTAATATTTTTATCGTGGTTAACAAAGTTTATTGTTATAGTCGTTTTATTTTACAATGCTATAATAAATCTGTATGAAAATGTCACATAGCATACATTTTTGTAGCAAAATCGTTGTTTTGATACGTGTCCTGTGCATTTGCATTAAAAATGAACACAAAAATTATAATATTCCGAATAGCATTGATATGGAGTAAAAAAAAGTCTAGCAAAAAGCTCAGAAAACTGGGATTTATTTATTAAGTTACGGCCTCGAGAAATATTTACAATTTTTACATGCTTTTATTGGCTTCACCTGCAGTTTCAAAAAAATCTTACAACTCTGTTTTTACTCACTTGCTAATGTTTAACAATTTTATATAATATCATGTGATAACAATGCAAGCAACACGTGGCGTTAAGTTCCGCCACTTAACACGTTATGCCCCGACATTTCAGCGGAAATTAGGGGACGGAGTGTTTTAATACTATGTTCCCTCTGCCTACACTGCTGTGTGCGGGATACGGTGTAAAGCTAAAAAAAATATTTTTTTATATATGTACAATAGAATAGCTAGAATAACAATATAATAAATATAAATATTTTTTTAAACTAATTTGCTTATGAACGGCGGAACTCAACGCCGTGCTTGGTCTTATTTACTGAAACGAAAAAATCATAAAATGACATACCCATAGCACCAAGTGGTTCGATTACTACTACCACACCCACAACCAATCACGAATACAATCAGAAACTATCCCACTACGTCACAATCCCCAAATAACATTTACACAAATATTCATATACATGTCTATACAACCTCATAAAATATTAATTACAACGTCAACTCATCTAAAAAAAAAAAAATTGCTCTTCAAAAACAATATTTTTATAACACTTAACGCCCCACGCTTTTACGATACTTCTTCAAAACGCTCTTTATATTCAAAATCACTGAACACGGAAGTGGGGTCCTCATTAATGTAGAAAGGGGTTCGCGAATTTCACACACTCAATGTAGGGTGACATTGTTTGATCGCATTCAGTGTATGAGAAGGTACCTCTTAACATTTTTTTTAATACAACGCAAGTCTAGCTTATTGTCTAATCCCTCTTATTTTGGTATCTTGTAATGAGTTTTTTCGAGAGATATCTGTTTCGTGTGAAGTATAAGGAATGCTTGTCAAGGTAGCTTTTTTGTTAAAAAATTAAGAGTAGAAGTTGTATTATTATTATATTTTTTTCTGGTTCACGCAACATGTAGACAGAGAAAATTTAAAGAATGGCGGAACTCAACGCCGTGCTTTATCTTGTCATCAGAGCAGATAAATAACATATTTCAGAACCGGGAAATTTGAATTATTTAAACATAATTAGAAATTGCGACACCGCGCCAAGATGGGCAAGAGATAGATTTGTAATTAAAAAATAATTTAATTTAGGATGGATAACACTTTAAAAATTTAACGAAAAAAGTATCTTTAAAAAAAAACATTGTTACATTACAAAGTTGCAAATATAACCAGAGAATAGAATGTCTTCAGGTTTTCTCAGCTTGATCTAATAGCAGTAACGTCAAAACATTCTCATATATTGTACGTGAGATATACGTAAATCTAAAAAAAGCTTAATATAACATTCTATTCTTTTTTTTCTTTTAGTTTCACGCTGTATCCCGCACACAGCAGGGTAGGCATGGGGAACCTAATATTAAAACACTCCGTTCCCCACTTTCCGCGGAATTCGGAGGCATCACGTGTTAAGTTGCGGAACTTAACACCGCGTTTTGCCTTCGCACCAGAGCAAAAGAAATGGAAATATTAAACATTTCCTCTTCTCGAGCGGGAATCGAACCCACAACCAGTCGCTTTACAGTCACACTTTGTGCCACTGCGCTACGACAGGCCCCATAATGGCACTAATATAACATTGAAGATAATTAACCTGGAGCATACTCAGTTATAATATAAAATATAAGTAAAATTTCCTTCAGTATATTTTTTCATTTGGCATATTTTCATCTAGTGTTGTCTCTCAAAACGTATTTCCTACAAATTGCAGTAAAAATCACGACTCGCAAATATAAATTTCCATAGCTTGTTGTGTTATCGCGGGATTAATGAGGCATCGCGTTCAAGCTGACAAAATAAAAAAAGAATGAGATATATTCAAGTATTTCTATGTATTATACAGGTTATTTATTATATAATTTCCTTTTAAAATACTTAAGAGCGGTGAAGCAGAAAGAGCATAGAAAAAAAAACGAAATGTTGCGAATTAAGTGGCGTAACTCAACACTGTGCTTTATCTTTTTTTTTAGCTTCACGCTGTATTCCGCACACAGCTGGGTAGGCAAAGGGAACCTAGCGCTACGACACTCCGTTTCCCATTTTCCACCAAATTCGGAGGCATCGCGTGTTAAGTGGTGGAACTTAACGCCGCGCTTTGCCGACACTAGAGCGAAGGAAATGATAATATTAAATATTTCCACTCTTCGAATGGGAATTGAACCCACAACCAGCCGTTTACGATCACTCGCTTGTGTGACTTTGCAACGACTGGCCCCACTTGTTGGCTTATATATTATAGAATTTACTTTTAAATTACTTAAGACCGGTGAAGCAGAAAGAACATAGCGAAGAAATTGAGACATTGCATGTTAATTGGCGGAACTCAACGCCGCGCTTTGCCTTATAAGACTAGAAAATTAAAAATAATTTAAACATAATCGTACCCTCGAACAGGAATCGAATCTACAATCAACCAAGCTTAAAGTCAGATGCTGTCCCACTCTACGATAGCTTCTACCCACTTGTACACACATGTATATAAAATGTAAAACAACTAATAAAACAGTAGTACTGTTAACGGTTGGTTGACTCCGGCTCCGTTTAAATTAAAACGCATTACGTAACGCAGTTGGAAATAATATATTGTGAAATTTTGCATTTTTCATTTCATTGTTTTAATTAAGGACAGGTTTAAATAAAATTGGTCAGATACACAGACAACAATTTGCAATTACATATATTAGCAGCTTCATGCTTTTTCCCATTTAGTTGAGTAGTCAGAGAGAACTAAGTGCCGAGACACTCCCTTTTCCAATTTCCGCCTGATATTTAGAAATTACGTCTAATTACTAAGTGGTAAAACTGGGTAAAACGCGACGTTCTATCCTAAGTACCAGGGAGTAGAAAACATTAAAAATAAAAAAAAATGCTTCATGCTTTCTCTCGCGTATGGTATCCATTTTTTTATTTATAGAAATAAGGTAGGTAAACAAGCAGACGGACCACCTGATGGTAAGTAGTACCTTCGCCCATGAACATCCACAACATTATAAGTTGTGTATGTGTTGCCGACCTTAAGGGGGGAAGAGGAAAAGAGGGAAGAAGAATGGGGATGGTGGGAATAGGAAGAGAGCTGGCTTAAATGCCGTCGAACCGGAACACATCATTAGATATTCGATTAGGCGATTCGTCTTTGACATGATAGGGGTCGCGAGCTAGTCGGAGAACGAATCTCCTACCACTAAACTATTGGGTACTCGCCTTTTACGGGACGCTGCTCAGCGACGGAGGGGAATTGTATTCTAACCCGTGCCCCCAAGGGCGAAAATAGAGTCATTACACAATAAATACATATAATCATTCAGATGAATGGTTATATGTATCAATTAGATAAGTGAGACTCGAACCTACAACCATCGCAGTCAAACGCTGTCCCATTGTACCAAAACGACCTCAATACTCAATTACATATATTATAGTACAATTCTTCTACAGTCATGGGTCAGAGCGTTTAATGATTTCAGTTACAATATAGCGAACGAGTTAATTACAACTTATTCTTTAAAGTGTAAATTTTAATTTTACAGTGGTTAATTTACAAATCATACGCTTTTAATATTTTTCAGTGATTAAAATGAGAACTCGCACTGTAATCGACATTTGCTATATAAAAGTGGGAATTAATATTTCGCATTTAATGGACAAAACAAGACAATAGGTAATCAAAAACCGGTCAAGTGTAATTCTGATATATGTATTGTTTGTATTGGCTTTTTCACAGATGCAAGGTTTTCGTATGCAGTGGGTAGGCAAGGTCTTTTTGTTAAGATGCTTGTAATCTTTCTGCTCAATTTGCGAGTTTTTGTATGTTGAGTGGCGGAACTTAATATTGAAATTTATTTTACAAAAGCGAAAAGAAGATAATAATTTAATATTATTAATTTTACGTCCCATTTCCTAAAATTTCATAGTGTAGAGATTTGTAATTAGTATTTTCTCCAAATTTATAATGATTTAAGAGAGGCAAAAGTAAATTTAAAAGTCACTTCCTTGAATACTCATACTGTAGTATTTAAATATGTACTAATATAAACAATAAAATCAATTATAATTGACTGGAACATCTGATGACGAACCATAATAGTCCACATAAGCCATAAAAAATAATGAAATAACACCTTAACAGAAACTATTCAACTTGATGAACGTTTTCAGTTGTCATAAAAATAATAGACTTTTCACGCTGTATCCCGCACAGAGCAGAGTAGGGATAGGAAATCTAGTGTTAAGACAGTCCGTTCTCCACTTTCCGCAGAATTCTAGAGGAGAAAATGGAAATATCTACACTACCGCTCGAAGAGTGGGATATAGAAATATCCCACTCCTCGTGTGGGAATCGAATCCAGAACTAGTCGTGTTTACAGTCACACTTGGCGCCCCTCCGCCACGACTGACCTCTATAGCTAGATTTTACGTTGAATACTTTATTAGTAAAGAAATACTCATTAGTCAGTAAAACACTGAAACCTTTCCAAGCACTAAACTAAATAAAGTAAACTTTATACTAAAAGATTCAAGCCATACTTACCAAACTAACCAACCTAAGTCCAGAATAGAAAATGGCCAATAAATAAATGTAAATCTCAATATTTTTGACATTGCACCCATAAACAATTTAGTTATGCCGCATTGGCAAGGAGTTCGTTGTACAGACCCCCACGGCACCGTTTGGCATCGTTCCGATATTCCAGAACATAAATTTATAGGACATCCGGCCCAGGTGACTTGTACACTGGCAACGCAGCTGATACATAACGTCAGACCTCAGTTTATTGATGGTTTTTTTCTTTTTTATGAAATATTATACGCGTTGCTCAGTTTTTATTATTGTAGAACAGGAGACTGCTTTGAGAATTTTAAATTGGTTGTATGAAAAACATTGAATATTCGAAAATGCGTTGAAAACGTATTTTTATATATTTTAGATGGTTCAAGCTATATCCCGCATACAGCGCGGTAGGCAAATCAAGACCTAGTGTTAAGACACTCCTTTCCTCATGGTTGAAATTGTCTCGTTGGCCGCTATGAAATTGGATAAAAAAATATTTTAACATAATTATTGTAAGCGTAAAAAATTGTTATAAAAACGTATAGAAGCATTATTTATGTAGATATATAATTTACATAAATCATGCTTTTATACATTTTTAGCTATATGCGTTATCTCGCAAACCAATATAAGTTAAAACACTACGTTCTTTAAAATACATTTAGAAAACGTATAAAAATTTGAACGCAACGGGACTCCGCTTCCTGAATACCGTCCAGGCGCTCTCACTACTGAGCCATGATTTCTACTACCAGCTGCATCGAAATTATTAAAAAATTAAAATTTTCCTAAGTGTGGAATAATACTTTGAAAATGTTTAAAGGTACGTTCTTCTTTTATCGCCGTTGAGTGGCGTTACTTAATTCAAAATCATTTCCCAGAATGAGGATCGAATTCATAATCATGATATTAACAGAAATACGCTGTTACTGCGTTACTTAGCTTACTCCTATCTTTTCGCACATATAACAAAAGCTGTAAACAAAATTACCATAACAAAAATAACTAAATTTAAATCAATAATCCTCTTATTCGAACTTCAATATTATTGAATTTAAAATGGACAAATTACAACTTATTATAATTATTTACGTTCCATGAATCAAATATGGAACAACCGCAGGCAAAACCGGCTAAGCTTTGACAGATTATATTCATTGAATAAATTTTATGGCCCATTCATAGCCATACCACCTTTAGCGCACTTCACATAGCTCGAGTGTAAATCTCCGTGAAATCAAATAATTTATCGGAAAGATACACTGAGTTTTAAATGAATGCCAATTTACATATTTTCACATTGAATTGATTGAAAGCAATCGTTTTGTTTCAGTGATTTATTAAATTTTTTGAACAATATACCTACAGAATGTATCTGTTTAACTTATGATATTGTTAACATATATAGTAGTAAAGCTTATAATGTTATAATAAAAGTGATTAGGTGTTAGAGGCTAGTCGTGGCGCAGTGGCTGTAAACGACTGGTTGTGGGTTCGATTGCCACTCGAAGTGGAATGATTTTCCATTTTTTTCGCTCTGGTGTCGAGGCTGAGCGCGGCGTTAAGTTCCGCCACTTAACACGTAATGCCTCCAAATTCGGAGGAAAGTGGGGAACGGGGTGTCTTAGCACTAGGTTCCCTGCTCTGCTGTGTGCGGGATACAGCGTAAAGTTAAAAAAGACTAAGATAATTGATTTCATTTTCTAACAAAATATTATTTTTTGAGAAATGCTCAATATATAAAGGTACTCTTATGACGAGTCATTCTGATTTCGTACTTACTTCGTACAAATAATGAACACGACTACACTCACTTTATATTATTTAATCTGTATAATTATATATTACTACATAGAGGCCATCGTAGTGCAGTGGGGCACTGTCTGGCAGTAAAGTGGGAGATTGTTTTATTGAAATTATTTTCATTTCTTTGTTCTAATAATACATATCACGACTTTGAGCTACTTAATGTCTTGATGTTTAACGTATGGAGATATAGGCGATGTCTTAGGTTTCTCTTTTGACTAATCTGGTTTCCCGGGAAAACCAATAAGCGGTGTCTGTTAGAATTAAATAATTAAAATCTTCCTAAAATTTAATTGTAAATGTACATACACATGTCCCTTTAACATTTGAACATCGTTCAAATTAATATTTAAAATGTTTTTAAATAAGTAACGAGACGATACAAAAAGGTCTCTAATACTTGGCCCTTGGGGACTCACTAGACTAATGTTAGATCAATTTCGTGTTCAATGAATGAATTATTTATTAGATAGGTTGTATCGACCGTTCTACATAATATATTAAAAAAGAAAAAATACAAGAGTTAACCTAAAACATGTAATAATGTTTATGTTTTAGGATAATTCATTATATTAAAATAAAATATGTATGTACTTGTGTAAAATTTAATGGTTTCTAGTTCAGTAACTAACAGAAATCGTTTTTCATAATAGGGGGAGTCTTAATGTTAAAACATAGATATAGTGTATTAAGTGGAACTAGCAAAAAAGTGAATGGAACGTCTTAGTCAAAGCAGAAAAGTTCAAATAAATTAAATATAATCTTTAATTAGAAGATTTTTTCGAAATCACACCTAACGTGCTTACAGTCAGAAGTTGTCCACAGTTCATCTATTGGCACTGTCATATTTTGTTATGTCATATCAAAATCTACATATGACTTCACATAATATTATACTTTAAAAATCTATCAAATTATACTTATGTTCAAATAGCCTACACATCTATACATTTAATTAATAATAACAATTTAATTCAGCTTCTCATCCCATACTCCCCACATACAGCGGGGCAGCCAAAAGGGAAGTGAATTTTCCACTTTCAGGGCGAATTCGTGACATGTGTTTTGTGAGTTTGAGAGGCTAACCTCAACACCGTGCTTTGTCTTGTCCACCAGAACAAAGAAATGATAATAATTAAATAATTATCCCACCACATTATTTGGCGGAGAGTGAGTGGAGAACGGAGTGTCTTAACACTAGGTTCCCTCTGCCTACCCTGCTGTGTGCAGGATACAGCGTGAAGCTAAAAAAAATAGCCCACCGAATGGAAATCAAACCTACAACCAACAGGCAGACGCTGTCCCACTGCATTACTATTGCTTCCAAAATACCAAAATACTACGAACAAGGGTAATTTAACCAAAAACAAACACATTTAAATCTTTTTTGTACGTTCATCAAAATTCTAATGTTTAGACCACCATTTTACTTTACGAATCCCACACAGGCAGTAGTCAAGTGTTTATATGCCATCAGCAATAAAAAGGGATAGGCGTAAAATGTTCTATTATTGTGGAAGATAAAACGAAGCTTAATAGAGCTTTTATGGCTCGAGGGAAACTTAAAATTGTGTTAGTTTTATATAAATTAATAATATTAAGTTTGTTGTTGAAATTAAATTCAATTATATTTTAATATTTTGAATATGTGGACCGAGTGTACTTACTTGTTAAAATAAATAAAAAAAAATCACAAGCAGGAATAGAAGAAAATGCAGAAAAGAACACGGAATTCAAGTCTATGGCGTTTAAAAAAAAATAAAGAGAAAAAGAAAATGAGGAATGGTTTCGTAGGGGTGCGGGTTCGAGCAAATGCAAAAACGTGCAAATTTTTATGGATGTTTGAAAATAAAAAGTACCTAAAGGCTCCTTCTGTTGAAGTCTTTGGGGCGCGGTGGTACATTATTGGACTGTAAACGCCATTCGTTGTGGGTAAGGAATGAATATATTAAAAATATTTTTATTTCTTCATTCTGTTGCTTAAGAAAAAACGCGGCGTTGAGTTCCGCCACGGGTCTCGATTTCGAACGAAATATGACGAATAGAGTGTCTTAACACTAGGTTCTCTAACTAACCTGTTATATGGAGAAAACTGCGTAAAGGAGTATTTTGAAAAAAATCTTAGTTTAGAAAAAGAAGGGTCCTTAAGCTAAATGCTTATAAATAATAAAAAAAATACATTAAAACCTTATTAACCCTCTACTGCATGAATTATTAAGGAAATAACAAAAAAAATATTTGATGGTTATTAAGGGTTTATTAAAAGTTAAAATTTATTACCAACGCAAAATAACATAAAAAACTCTTCAAAAACGCGAAAAAAAAAATTTGACCATATATGGGTTCGTATGCATTCAACCGACTTTTAACTATTATTTCTAAAAATTAAATAAAGTCATTACGATTAGTTTTTGTGAGAAAATAAACAATTTTAGTAATTTTACTTATGAAATAACGATAAACAGTTTCGATTATCATTGTAACATAAAAAAAACCATATATTTTCTGCGCTTCGTATAAGTTTTTTGGTCACAAATTGTCATTTTTGTCGAGTTTTATGCCGTTCAGGCATATAGTCGTCTTATCAGTTCTTACAGAGTTCAATGACGAGTTGAGAGTTCCAGAATTGGATGCAGCAGGCCTGACTTAATTCCTTTTCAGGTGGCATATTTATATTTGGAACACTATTTAGGCGCATTATACTTAAAGATAAAAGTCCTATCGTTTTAAGATGCACTTGTAGTTTAGGACTATTGTACCAATTATCCAAAAAAATCTTATGGTTACATGTCTTGGTACTGTTTCCGTGAGACGAGTCACAACATTGCCGCTGACAACTAAGTCTTGTGCGCCTTCAGGACGCGTATCACTTTGATCACCAGCGAAAATATCAAAGTCATAGCTGAATCCGGAAACTCCACTAAGAACTTGATTCCTATATGCCCATTCATGGGGTTTGGCAGGGTTGTGTTGCTTCAGGTCATGGTGAACTTATGTGGAGATTATCTGTTCGTCGACTGTTAGATATTCCTCATCCTCTTTGGGTATAAGTAACAATTGCTTTCTAATGCTATCCAGAAGTGGGCGCACTTTAAACAGCTTGTCATGGCCTGGATTGCCAAACGGAATAAAATTATTGTTGTCATTGAAGTATAAATTCTTTGTTATTGTTTAAAATCTATTGCATGTCATATTTTAGTAAATTATTGCCTGTCCAACAGTTTTACGGAACCATAGCTGATCTTTCAGAAAAACGGTTAGGTTTGACTTGAATGCATGCGAAACCAGATATGGTTTCTCAAAAAAAGCCTCACAATCGGGTAGAAAGATGAAGAAAAAACAGAAACAAATATGACATACTTAAAATAGAGGAATAGTAGCACTATATTTCATTTTTTTTTTAAATGAAACTTACCTCTTTCATGTAGTAATTTTTTTTGAAAAATGAATATACAACTACTGTCATAGAATTCACTCTTGCGCTTTTCAAAAAGAAGTTATAATCAAGCTGACGTTAGACCGCAAGCAATAAAACTTATTTCCCTATTGCCAACATAATAAACTTACTGTAAAACAATTGTTTGGTAATTGCTCTTGCTTTATTATACGACAAAAAAATACTAAACCTGTTAAACCATATATGGGTTCGTATGCGGTAGAGGGTTAACTTTGCCTGTTTCTAATAACAGGCTATTAAATTTCATATATTCTGCAAATTATGGATCCAATAGATATAATCGGAATCATTATCGTTAAACTGGAACATAATTTACAATATAATAAAATGATTGGACAATTCAAACATAGCTATCTAACTTCAAACTATGCAGAACCTGTATTATGGTAATCATACAAAATATATTAGAATAAAAACAAATGAGGCCAGTCGTGGCGCAGTGGCACAGACGTGTGACTGAAACAACTGGTTGTGGGTTCGATTCCCACTCAAGGAGTGGAAATATCTAAAATTTCCATTTTCTACGCTCTGGTGTCGAGGCAAAGCGCGGCGTTAAGTTCCGCTACTTAGCACGCAATGTCTCCGAATCCGGCGGAAAGTGGGGAACGGAGTGTCTTAACACTAGGTCGCCTATGCCTACACCGCTGTGTGCGGGATACAGCGTAAGGTAAAAATAAATACATTCTTTACGTATAGAAATTTACATATAAAAATTATATTTTTGAACTAATTGGTTGTTTTATAATATTTCTTTGGTTTGACTAGTGTCAAGACACTCCGAAATTCATATTTCACCCGAAATGGAAATATTTTATGTTAAGTGGCTGAAGTCAACGCTGCGGTCTATTTCGAATACCAGAGCGAAAATATAAAAATAAATTTTAATATAATCACTTACTCATATGGGAATCGAACCCACAACCAACTGCGTTTCCAGTCAAAAGACAGCGCCCTACGTCATAACCGCGTAAAGAATTGAAATTTAATGAAACATATAAGTTTGATGCTAAGGATGAATCGAAAGTGTAAAATCGATGTTACTTTTAATATAAACATCTTATTTTATTATGTTCTCACTATTTACATTTATTTACATTTAGCATAGTGTACGTAGAGCAATTTAGTATTAAGAAGCACTATAGGCATGTATTACCCAGGGTACGTATAACACACAACACTCTATTCTCCACTTCCGCCCAACAGAACGAGTACAGGTCAAATGATGAAAGTCATTTCAAAAATCATTGAATTTGGCTCGCAGAAATTAACATCGCACATTATATAACTTAAGTTGAGAATAGAACCCGCAATCTACATTTCGATTAACAGAATCCCTAATAACTATACAGAAAATCGTTCTTTAATAAAAAACCCACTCCTAATTACTCAAAATCCCTTTAAAACATTTTAAAACAAGTTAATTCTAACAAAGTGTACCTAGTAATTGAATATTCAGTACATTACTGTAACAAGATTGATTCGTTAAATGAGTCTGACGTTTCTAATTTTACTTGAAATTTACTCATCTCTTACAAGAGATTTGAATTTGATATATAACTCTTTGTATATATAAAATAATACTTATGTATATGTATGTTTGTATGAGTATGTAATTTGTTCTGAAAACATGTCATTAATTTGTTTTGCCATTTTCGTAGCGCCCGAAGCGAAATACGTATAATGTTATTAAGATAAATAATTTATTACGTTGAAACTAAAGTTATTGAGCAAATCTCAAAAGAAGTGGGCGTAGAAATTATTTATAAATACATACATATACATAGCTAGTAATATAATTCGTTTTTGCTTAACATAGAATAATTTTTATAATTTTAAGAGTTTCATGTTTTTTAACGCATTACTATACGGTAATCAAACCTAGTGTCGAGATATTCCGTTCTCCACTTCCCAAGAACATAGCGTACTAAGTGGCGGTACTTAACACCGCGCTTTGTCTTAAGTACCAGAAGGGAGAAATGAAAATAATATACATTCATTCTTCCGAATGAGACCAAACTCACTACTATCAACATTACAGTCGGATGCTATTTAACTTTCCCATGACAATATCTATTTTAAACAAGTTTTATTAGCTTTATCTGACCATATATCTATTGATATAAGAAAATATTAAAATGCTACTTTGTTCCACATTTTGTAAAAGACCTCCTCCTTATATCTTCCCTAAACATATTAAAGTATTTGCGGCTTTAAGTTTCACTATTCATTTCATGCCTTGAGATAAAACTTGAAGATTAGTATCAATTACTAATATGTTATTTCCGAACCACAAAATAAAGTAACTAAGTAAAGATAAAAACAACAAGTCGTAAAAGTCAATGATAACCGTTAGATTTAATCCCAACAAATAGTCCTTTCATGTTTAAAGGTTAAAAGTCATCTTAAAATCAGGCAAATGGTCGACAAAAGGTCGACTACGAACGTACAAAGTATATTCATATGTTGTACATACATATAATACCCTTCTGGGGCTAAGTGAAATTAAAATATTTCAGCATATATGTACATATGTATATAGTTTTTACACAATTGTACCGAAGTAAATGGCATAGATATAAAAAATGTAGTGTTAAGACACTCTGTTCTACATTTTTTTTTATTTTAGAGGCACGGTATATTGCATAACGGAACTCAACACCGCAATTCGTCTTACCAAGACAGGTAAATTAAACTAATTCAATTATAGATGCTCGCAAAAAGAATCAAATCCCCAACCATTGCTTCAATATTCCAAATTTCACCCACTGTGCCATTATGGCCTATTGTATATAGTATTAGTATACACATATATACAAGTGACACGGGTCTACTGAATGTAGCAAAGATCCTTTCACAAAAAAACTAATGGTACACTGATTCAAGAGTCCTGTAGAAAATCTTCCCTCTTTCGTCGTCAGCTCACCGACGAGTGATTGATACGTTTTTAACTAAAAGGTTATTTATCAAACTGAACATCTCGAATCCTTGTTCACGGGAGGACGCGACGGCACGGTGATAACTCTAGATTAGATTACAACGAGTTACATTTAAATTGTGGGGCTTAAGAACCATTGTGGCGCAGTTGGGAGTTTCCTTGAGAGACTTAAGATTGTTGCAAGTTAGTATAGGTTTTTTATCACAGTGAAATGATTGTGATTATAACTTTGTTTACGTGTCATTTAATAAAAATATTGTAATTCTAAAATAAAAGCCTAAGGTAGTCTAATCTACTCCATATATGATGTATCGGCCAGTGAAAGTCTCACCCAAATCAGTCTAACTGTTCCATAGATAAGCCGGAATACACAGACAAACAAAAAGAGTAAAACAGTTATTTTGGTACGTGATCCGTGTAAAACATGCATTTGATAAAAACTGTTATTTTTTTTTTTAGCTTCACTCCGTATCCCGCACACAGCAGGGTAGGCAGTGGGAACCTAGTGTTAGGCCACTCCGTTCCCCACTTTCCGCCGAATTCGGAGGCTTGCGTGTTAAGTGGCGGAACTTAACGCCGCGCTTTACCTCGACACCAGAGCGAAGAAAATGGAAACATAATTTCCACACCTCGAGTGGGAATCGAACCCACAACCAAGTCGTTGTGTCTTGTGCCACTGGGCCACGACTGGCCACTGTTATTTTAATATTACAAGCGGATACTCTAATTTAATTTATTTGTTTTGTTACTGTCGAGCCGGCAAAAGCTATCAAGACTAGCTATTCTCATTTGTATCAGTTCTTATTTTTACATTAAAAGACATCCATATATGCTTTTACGGACTAATGGATGATATGTAATAAAAATAGTAAAAATAAAATAAAAAGAATACTTAGAAAGGATATTGGAAGCATCGTACTTCTTGGAAATGAGAAATAAATACAATTCAAGGCAACGTCCACTTTAGTTCATATACAGATTATAAAGAGCTTTATATATGAAGTTTTAATATATGGATAATACACAAAATATAATGGGAAAATTGTTTTATTTAACAGAAGATTAAGAGCTTGTTGAGGCTATCGTGGCACAGTGGGACAAAGTTAGACAGTGAATACAATCGGCTGTGGATTCGATTCTCACTTAGGGAAATAGTTACATATAAATGATTTTCATATCTCTGTCAATAAACATACAACTTTGAAGAACACTAGGTTTCCTTTGACTATCCTGCTATGACAAAAGAGAGGTAGATCTGCTTTTACACTAAAAATATGATCAATTATAATTTCACTATCAAAGCGCGGCGTTGAGTTCCGCTACTCAACACGCAATGTCTCGAATTCGAACGGCAAGTAGAGTATGAAGTGTCATGACATTAGATTCATTCTAGTAAAATGAAAAAAAAAAAGCATAAAACTTTCTAAATATTTTTCTAACGAGAATTACCTAAAGCAATCATTATATTCCTATTATTCACATATTGCCTCAATACCCAAGTGTAAATAAACTTAAAATAGGTTACAAACACCACACGCCATGCAAGTTCAAAAATTTCAAACACGAAAAACTTTAACTTCTCTCGACTGGAAGCGGGCGAAGTTAATTTTCAATCTAACTCAATTTCGATAGCGTATAGTGGACCTAATATATTTGGGCGAGATACGTGCCTTAGGTTCTTTGACTAAGTTGTTCGAACTATAACATTTTATATGGCAACAAGTAGAGAGATTCGATGCACAAAACTTTGTACTGATTACGTATGGCAGCAACTTGCAAATATACTTCGTTTATTACTTTTGTACTTAATGAACGTAGGCTATGATGTTTTGAAATTGTTTCAGGCATTATAGGGACTTTAACATTAGTTTTAATTTTGTTTTAATAGTTTGGTATATTTACAATTTCTTTTTTTAGCTTCACACTGTATCCTGCACACAGCAGGGTAGGCATAGGGAACCTAGTATTAGGACGTTCCGTTCCCCATTATCCGCCGAAATCTGGAGGCAATGCGTGTTAATTGGCAAAACGTTACGCCGCGCTTTGCCGCAATACCAAAGCGAAGAAAATGGAAATATTAAATATTTCCACTCCTCGAGGGGGAATCGAACCCACAACCAGTCGTGTCTACAGTCACTTTTTCAGCCCCTGTACCACGACTGGCCTCACTGGCTTTGCCTAACTTATTCGAACTATGACATTTTATATGGTAACAAGTAGAGGAAGGAGATTCGATGCACAAAACTTTGTACTGATTACGTATGGCAGCAACTTGCAGGGACACTTCGTTTATTACTTTGGTACTTAATGAACGTAGGTTATGATGTTTTGAAATTGTTTCAGGCTTTATAGGGACTTTGGAATTAGTTTTGAGTATGTTTTAATAGTTTTGTATGTTTCCAATGTTGCAGTTATAAGACAAATTAGTATTTTTTTCTCTAGTTGCATTGTATGCAATGTAATTTTTATCCCTTCCCATTTAAATGATAATTTTATACTAAACATCGTTTCTTATAGGTTTACAGCAGTCTCCTAAGCATTTTTTAATAAAAGAATAAAAGAATACGGTGAATTATTAATGGTGACCACAATTTTAAAAATAGGTATTGTAATATTGATTTGTATGATATTGAAATCTTAACTGACCATTAGTTTCGCTACAGCTCTGCGGCGGAAGGAAAGTGGAGAACAGAGTTTTTTGACACTACTTGCTCTCTGAAAACCAGACTATAAAACTAAAACCAATAATCGATATATAATAATAATAAAAATCCAATCAATCTTACCAATAACATGCAGCACAAACTTCGAGTTCCTTGTAGGCGACACTTTGAAGTCGACTCTGCACCTATACAGCGCACGGTCGGTGGGCACCACGTCCCGTATACGCAGGGCGGAGTGCGGCGAGGCGTGCCATCTCGCCCGTCCCGCTAGCGACGCGTCCGCCCAGTGCGCTGTGGGGCCTTTAACACGGCCGTCGTAGCTGGGAAGAAAGGATAAAGTATGAAAAAATGTTATTATGTTATCAGATAGCGTCTAACTGCAAGGGCGATAGGTTGTAGGTTCCATTTTTACTCGGAAGAATGATTACATTTAAGTTGGTGTTTTCAGGTTTAATGCGTAATGTCTTGCAAAAGTGAAAGTTAAGGCGGAAAGTGAAGAACGGAGTATTATGACACTAGGTACTCTCTAGATGAAACGAGATTGTTACTCTGCTCTAGCACCCAAGTGGAAGTCGAATTCTACTACTCAACATGCAATTTCTCAATTTTTAGCAAAAAGTCACATCCGCACCCCGTTCCCCATTTTCTGCCGAATTCAGGAAGCATTTCATGATAACTCAACGTCGCCCTTTATCTTTACACCAAAGCCAAGGAAGTGGAAATATTAAATATTTCAATTCTTCGAGAGGGAATCGAATCCACAACCTGTTGTGTTTGCACCCTTTGTGCCCCTTGCGCCATGACTGACCTCATATTGTTTATCATATTGTTTATTATTATAAGACACAAGGAAGACTTATTTAAACAAACAAAAGATCAGAAGAAATGGCAATTGCAAGGTAACCTATATTTTCTTTGAATGAGACTCAATACATTCCGAGATAAATTCGAATTGAACGAAAGTCTTGTTAGAAATCTCAACGGACAAAGCAACTCAGAAAATCTTTGAAAGCATTTTCCTCAGGTTAAAACAAACAATAGTTATTGTTCAGCATCCTTCAACGAAATGGCATATAAAATAGGTTTCTTCTTTTTTTCATATGGTCTCGCGTATGTTATGAAAAGGTGGAGCAAGCTTAGTTTTATTTTATTAATTTTAGCTTACGTTCTAGAATAGGAACTATGTTTATAAAATAAGAGACGGTTTAACCTTTTTTTATTGTATTGCAGGATAGTTAAAGAGTTAGTTAGTTCAAGATAGGTTTAGTGTGAAGACAAACCGTTCACCACTTTACAATTGAAAATAAAGACATTGTTATGTGGCGGAACTTAACGCCGCGCTTTGTCTTAGATACTAAAAAAGAAAAAAACGAAAATAAATTGTAAACATTCCCCCGAGTTTAAAGTCAAACGTTGTGCAACTGCGCCACGATGACCCCATTTATGTTTTGTATAAACACATCTAAGTTGTTTAAAAATTTGACCAAAAGAATGTTGCACTACTAGCTTTAAAAGAAAACGGGATTCAAATTCAATTTTCTTTATGATATCTATCACAGTGGTATAACTACCAAATTCTAGCGATACACAGTAGCCAATCTGAAAATATTTTCATCTTGCCTTGACGCCCTAAAAATCTATTTAAGGTATAGTTCAGTTAAGATATTTTTTTAATTTTTTTTTCTAGTTTCGTCAGAGAGCATTTGACATGGAATTCTCACAGTTTCACTTTTTATATGAAAATTCGTCAAAAGACCATTATTTCAGGATTTTGTAACCGGAAAGTGGAGAACAGAGTGTCTTAACACTAGGTGCTCTATGATTTCCCTATTATGCGAAAAACAACGTGAAACTGTGTACAACAAAGAGTGATATTTACACACCCAAAATAACATTTTTATACTAAACACCAGAAACCAGCAACAGTATATTATTTGTTTGAACACAATACTAAATGATGACAACCTAAACACTCGTACAAAATAGTGGACTCATCGTTCATCTACAAATGATTGATGATAATGACTCAATATCAATCATCAAACTATACAAAGATTGGTTTAAATTATATTAGTTTATAACAGGTATTGAAAGGTTTTATTTTAATTATTATTTGAATTTAAATATCTAAATAGTATAGTGGTTTTTAGAAATGTTCTATTAAAAATCTCTGAATAAAGCGAATTATTCAACAAGAAAGTTTATATAGAGAAGGAGGGCAAAAGCATTTTTTGTGGTAAAGAACATCAAGCTTTTTCCCAAATTGCAGGATAGTCAGTAAAAACCTAGTGCCAGGACACTCCGTTCTCCACTTTTCATCCGAAATTGGGATATTACGTGCTGTTTGGAGGAACTTAACGCTATACTTTGACCTGAGTACCAGAGCAGAGATACTAAAATATTTTAAATATAAAAAAAATCGCGTTAGAGGAATCGAACTTACAACTTTTACTTTTAGACGCTGTTTTACTGCGCCGCGAAGTAGTAACATATTATAAATACTTAAAAATAATAAAATCGATATTACAAACACTATATCTATTTGACGTACATTAGTGAAAGAAGATATAGTGTCTTTGTTATATACAAACAATATATACAAACAATATAAATATACAATGCCATTTATAATATTATATTTTTGTAAATTATCTTGGTCAATGATCGTTTGGATTACTTTTTTTTAATGTTTTAAACGTAGATTAGGACTCAATCGCATATGTACCTACTGCTTATTTTAAAATTAGAAAAAATATATAATTTTATCTAATTACAAGAGAAAATGAAACACATAATACATATGTACGTGAACACCACCTTTAAATTATTCATTTTGACAAATTACTAATAATTAAGCCTCCATAATGAATTTAGCAATAAGTTTGACTTCGATCGTAGTATTCAATATTTAAATAAAGACTCAAATAAATAACAACTGAGGCCAGTCGTGGCGCATGGCACAAAGTGTGCTGTAAACACGATTGGTTTTGGGTTCGATTCCCATTAGAGGAATGAAAAGATAAAATATTTCCACTCCGCGAATGGTAACCGAATTCCTTAGTTATTTAATATCGTCATTTTCTTTACTCTAGTGAGTAGTTGAGGCAAAGTGCAGCGTTATGTTCCGCCACTTAACACGCAATGCCTCCAAATTTCGGCGGAAAATGTGGAACGGAGTGTCTAAACACTAGGTTTCCTTTGTTTACCCTGCTATGTGTGGGACAGTGTGGAACGAAAAAAATATGATGAAGCTTATAAAGAAAATGTACATATTTATAGTATATTATTTATATATTCGGAGAGATATATATTGAGAGTCAATTACGTTTAGGCACAACTTCTAAAACGACAATAGTTGACAATAGCAGACGACAATAGTGACCATGTAAGAAGAGCCATTTCCCAATTACATATACATATGTATATATTTGTATATATTTCAAATGTATATGCGTTTAAAATATACACAAATATATTTTAAAAATGCATTATAACTTAACTTGCAGATTGCAATAGAATAAAAATGAATAGTCTATAGAAACATTTATTAATATAATATAATATAATATAAAATTTAAATTATTAAAGTAAAGCACGCGAAATAAACTTGTTCAAAGGCCATTCAGACATTCGTCTTGTATTCGTTTTAAACATAATTATAGAGAACCATTTATATCCCTCAAAAGTTACCTTGGAATTTCACGTGGAGGCATAGAGCTTGGAAATGAAAACGTTTTTACTCATAAATATTTCATAACTAAGCGGACTGAAGGCGCCGTACTAACTTCCACGACGTTCTTTGTGTAGCGTAATGTAATGCGGTCTTATTGAGATAAACTGACGAATGGTAAATGATAGTGCGAAAACGTAATTTGTGTTGGGCAAAGGTGTTATATGTGGTATGCATTGTTTATTTGTATTTAAATTACAAGAATTCTTATAATCGTTCTTTATTTTTATGTCTATATAGTTATATTAGGGTCAGAACTAATTTAGAAATAAGATTATTTTAATCGGATTTATGTCGCGTATATTTTTGGAATTTATATGGCACACATTAGAAAGTTTAAACTTTGGAATACTTTATTGTAGTCCGTGGTCACATTTCTACGTAAACTGAGTAATCATTTTATTTTTTAACATATTTTTTACTCTACTCAATATTGATCTATAACTGAGCATAGGAACATCAATCACTCTATTCACCGCGTATTTAGTGTCGCGGATTTTGAGTAGGAAGACGCAACTTAGCATATAAATATTAAATTGGAAGTATGGAAATATTTTACACCTGATTATTACATTTTAAATCTCAAAATTGAACCCACAATTCCCAATCTAAGAATCAGACTTAAACATTAACAGAAAAAATAACAAAGTTTTTTTTTTAGCTTCACGCTGTATCCCGCACACAGCAGGGTAGGCAGAGGGAACCAAGTGTTAAGACACTCCGTTCCCCACTTTCCGCCGAATTCGGAGGCATTGCGTTACAAAGAATTAATATAGAAAAAGAACAAATATCCAACAAAAATAGAAGTTTACATCAAAAAATAACACATAAGACTTCCCAATATCAATATTTATATAGTGAAAGTGAACGTGACCCTTATTTCGATAAATAAGGTTCCACATTAAGCTGTAACTAGTTATTTACTAAACCGTCATCAATCAAAATCAATGGAGCCACAGAAATATCCAATATATAAATTCATCATAATCTGTCAATGCTACGAGTACGTGCCTTGTTGAGAGTGAATGGAAAAGATTTTTTGGGATAGAACAAAATTTTTAATTTACTAACAAAATGTACTGTGTAAGGCAAATTTGTGTTATATAATTGTAGATTTAAATATACGATAGATATAAAAACCTTTTTGTGACTGTGAATGACTTACATTGTGAAGTTTTTCAAGGAAATGAGTAACTTATAGGGACATATGATTGGCGTTACCCCTTTCTAATAAGACAAAGCACGGCATTAAGTGCTGTTGTTAAACACCTAATGTCTCTACATTCCCAAAAGCAAAAATTATAGTCCCTTCTGGCTATCCTGGTGGGATGGGTACAATTCAATTTATGATTATTTCGCTGACTCCTTACTGTCCTAACGATATCTTGCGTGTTCTCATGTGTTCTAAAATCGTACCATTTAATTTTAGAGCTCAATACTGCACTTTATCTTATTAGGCAAGTCTAATAAGATAATCAAACCCCGGTTTAAGTAAGCTCCAAACGAGATTCGAACTCATGACCACCGTTGTAAATCTGTTACATCAAAATCCATCCTCAATATAATATAAACTAGAAGTTTATTAGTTTTTCCCGCATATCAGGGTAGTCGCAAAGAGCATAATGTACGTATTCTGTTCTCCACTCTTCATTGAAAGTCAAAACATTATAATTACGTTGAATGCCTGAACTCATGACCGTGCTTTGTTTTACCAAATATTTTAAATACGATTTTTCCGAGTGGTAATCGAACCCACAACCGATTACCTTTACAGTCAAACACCTTCCCACTACACCACGATGGTCCCAAATACTTCATATTTTAATCGTTTTGTTATTGTGTATTTCAATTCTTGTCCAGAATTTATGAATATTTAATCTTATCAGAAGGAAACCAGAGACATTGAATTTTTTTCTTCAATTTGGATTACTGTTTGTGTTTATTCAAAACGAAATTCACGTTTATTAACTTGATACAAAACATTGTTTGTTATATATTTTAGCTGAATATTGAAAATTTGTTTACAAAAGTTTTGTATATCATATTGTTTTATTCTAAGTAATTTGTTATCGTTTAGCAGTTTTAAGTTTGACTTTCATTGCTTCAAAATGGAGGAGGCAGCTTTTGATTGGATTTTTTTATTTATTGTTAACTATACTCACTTACTTAATTTAAGTATAACTTAATTTAAGAGTGTATATAATTCTACTCCCTCTACCCTAGAGGAGCTACTGCGGGAGGTTGTTGGTGATCCTCCTGCAAGTCATCGAGGCTGCGGGTGCTCTGGAAGAAACCCCGGAGCACCCTGAAGGCAATGGTGGCCTGCATTAGGCGGGCCATCCACTAGGGCGTCATAGAAGAATGCGCGAGCGAACCTATGACATCTCATGAGGGTGGAGAGGGTTTCCGCTGGGTTTTAGTGGGTAGTACCGGACTCATCGGTGAGTCCCACAGTATCATCCGTTACTAGTTTGCCTGTCTTACGTACCCATGGTCTGCGTAACTTGCATTACCCAGCGAAAAAAAAAGAGTGTATATAACACATATATATTTATTTAATTTTGTGCTGACTGTTAATACTTTTTATATTTATATAAAAATGGTTACGGATGTACCACAATTTAATTGAAATTCTTTGTTTAGTTTTACCTAACGACTTCCGTTGTACAAAACGAATCTATACTAGCGGCCCGCTTGAGGCTTCACAATATGAACTACATCCCTGTTTCGTTATATTGCAACCCTCGGGGGTGGATTTTAGAAAAATAAAGTAGCTTGTGATTATTAACTACGAGTATATTTATGCCAAAATTTATTACAATCGGTTAAGCGGTTTATATTTTTCATAGAAACTTTCATGCCCTATTTCAACCCTTTAGAGGTGATTTTTTAAATAAATAAGTAAGTAGCCTATGTTTGACCGTGGATTTTTTACTACTTTCATTCTAAATTTCATTGAAATCAGACAGGTATATTAGCCGTGAAAGCATGACAGACAAAGAGACAGATTTTCGCATTTATAATATAAGTGTAGATTATAACATTTTTTTATTTAGGTTTTATGAAGTTAAATTTAGGTTCATATATTATGGCGCATAGAAGAGACAGCAGAGACAACCGTGAAGTGCTATATCGTGACAATTCGTTCTCGGTATTCCACCTTACATCACACAAATAATTTATATATAATTATTCATTGAAAAATTGTAATATTTAACATTTTCTTCGTTCTGGTGTCGAGGCAAAGCACGGCGCTGAGTTCCGCCAATCAACATGTAAATAATCGGCCAAAACTCGGCAGTGGAGAACGGATTATATTAATATTAGGTTTCCTCTGCCTACCCTGCTGCGTGCGGGATACAACGCAAAGCTAATATTCGTCCTAATGGGATCGAACCCCCACCGTGTTTACGCTTGAATCGAATGCTGTTCTACTAGACTTCAATGGCATCCAATAATTAGTGTAATTATAAAATACTTAAATTATTTTTAATTATTAAGTATATATAAAATCCAAGCCCATATAAGTGTATTAACAAAACAACAGTTACCTTGAAATATTTCTTATAATAATAGACTGATAAAATTACGAGTTCACGCACAAAGGGGTGCGTTGTGAATATCGAGATTTGCTATATAATGCCTATATTATTTTGATAAATTAATAATCGTTTACTAGTATGTATAATGTATAAATATCTGAGGAATAAATACTAATATTATATTCGTCAGTTAATAAGTAATTTAAATTAAACTATCTCAATATTATATTTGTTATTGAATAGGTAATTAATCTGAACCAATGGTCCGAGGCATAGAATTTGAAATATCGAATTCTAAAAGACAAAAGATTTGTTATATATGCGATAAACTTAATAAAATTATATTCATCATGCCTTAAATACATATAATAAAAGGAAATATCAAAATATTTACTGCACGTATGTAATCAATAAAAAAATAAATAAATGCTAATTTTATTTTCTTTCGATCTTATTCTTAATCTCGACATTTTTTTCATACATTCCTGCATTTAATAATGTGTTGTATCCAAATTCTTAGGGTTCTTCAAATTTTAAATGATATCCTTAAGAAAAGAACACAAAAACCAACTTACAATTCAATGTAAATTAATAAAAACTTCACTCTAAAATCGTACCTGTAACCTCCGACATAAAATCCAAGACAATTTATGCAGCAACTATACATATATTCTGAATATTATATTACCTTGGGAGCAATTTTTCCCAAATTGTGCCGAAAATGAAGGCCCATATTTTTGGAAGTTAAATTAGATTCACCGTAACACCAAGTCGTGTATCGTGTAAAAAATTCAACCTCCACCTACATGACGTATAATTTTCGGGCCGAATCAAGAACGTACGGTACGTGAGTTTTCTTGTAAAATTTACACATTTTATATACATACATAAATAGAGTTACGTAAAGTCGAAAGAAACATTTGAGACTTTTAAAGTCTAAATTATTAATTTTCATATGTCTATAAACAACTGAGGCAATTTAAACAGTGCTTTCGTTAGATTCAGACATTTTCAGATCGTATATTCAAGTGTTTTTTGCAAATTGGTAAGGTTAAGTTTTGAAGGTATGCATAGAAAACAATACCATAACAATAGATTCTTTCTAACAACCTAGCTATATAAAAGCGTGAAGTTGTAATAAAAGTTATGTCCTTTGTAAAACATATAGGATAGGAAAAGTATAATTTAAATCCTTTTTTAATAATAAGATATTACTATTTTTTACCCGCGACGGAACGGCGACTGTATATGTGTTTGGGGTGAGAGGTTGTTTGTTTGTTTGTTTGTTTGTTTGTTTGTTTGTTTGTTTGTTTGTTTGTGTGTTTGTGCAAATTACTATGTCAATTATTTCCAAAACTATAAGTCCGATTTTGATACGGTTTTCTATGATAGGTTAAGGTTCAATTGGCGTATGTTCTTATGTATGTCTTATTGCCTTAACTCACCAGGGGGCGCTGCAGTAAGCATTTTACGTGAAAACGAATGTTTTCAATTATCTCAAAAAATATTAGTCTGATTTCAATAGATTTTCAGTGGTAGATTCAGGTTTAATTGGTGGATGTTCTTGGATATGTTTTATCGTGTCAAACCACCAGGGGGCGCTGCAGTAAGCATTTGTTTGTACTTTTTTTGTATTTATTTGTCTAAAACCGAAACTACTGCTCCGATTAAAAAGAGTTTTCATAAAAATATTTATCTTTGCTTGGTGCATATTTTAAGATTTTTCTTTTTTTGTTACGGGGAAAACTCACCAGGGGGCGCTGCACTAAACATTTGTTTATGCAGAGCAAAAACTACTAGTCCAATTTAGATGAAACTTTCAAGGATGGGTTCAGGCTTAATTGGTGCGTCTTTCCATATATGTGTTATGGTGACCACTCATCAGGGGGCGCTGTAATAAGCATTTGTTTGAGTTTTTTTGTGTAAAACCAAAATTTTTCTTATATTTATTTGTCTAAAACCGAAATTACTTATCCGATTGGCTAGAGTTTTCAGAACTAGATTAAGCTTTACTTTGTACATATTTTAAAATTTTTGTTTTTACGTTACGGTGAAAATTCACCAGGGGGCGCTGCAGTAAACATTTGTTTATGTAGAGTAAAAACTACTAGTCCGATTTAGATGAAACTTTCAACGATAGGTTTAGGTTTAATTGGTGCATCTTTTCATATATGTGTTACGGTGATGACTCACCAGGGGGCGCTGCAGTAAGTACATTTGTTTGTGCAAAACTAAAACTAAGAGTCCGATTTGAATGCAGTTTTCAATGATATATTCAAGTTTACTTAGTGCATATTTTCATTTCATATATGTGTCATGTATGTTTACTTAGTGCATATTTTCAAGTATGTGTCAACTCTCTAGGGGGCGCTGCAGTAAGTAGCTGCTTCCATTTTTTGTGTATAACAAAAACGACTAGTACGATTGGAAAGAGTTTTCAGTATTAGATTTACCTTTACTTAGTGTATGTTTTTAGTTTTTTTTTACGTTAAGAACTCACCAGGGGGCGCTTCATTAAACATTTGATGGTGTAAAGTTACGTGTGGTGTAAAACTACGAGTCAGAATTTGATGCAGTTTTCAACGATAGGATCAGGCTCAATTAGCGCGTGTTCTCGTATATGTGTCGTGGTGACACCTCACCAGGGGGCGCTGTAGTAAGCATTTGCTTGTATTTTTGTGTGAAACCTATTTAGATGCGGTTTTCTGTGATAGGTTCAGGTTTAATTGTTGCGTGTTTTTATATGCCATATCACAAACTACCACGGGGCGCTCCAGTATAAATTAATTTGTTCCAAATCAAAACTACTAGTGGGTTTCGTGAATTTCACTGATTTGGTTAAACTTAAGTTTCCTAAAAATGTTGCGGTGACAATCTGCCAGGCGCTGCAATAGGCATTTGATAACCAGAAAGCATTGGGCTTATAATTTTTTTTGGATTTGCATGAAGAGTAATATAAAGTATTTCGAAATTATGTAATAATATATAATGTATATCTATCTATTCACTTTAAAAAGTTTAAAATAAAAAACAAAATTAAAAATTTTGAAAATACCCACGACGGTGTAATTGTAATTGAAAAAGGATAAAATAACTAGAAATCCCCCGCCTAAAAGAATATATGTAACGAGATGATGGGGACAACTTCGTCGGGGGCTGCCAGTTGCAACCTCTATTTTAAATATAGTAGCTAACAGTATAGATTTCGTTCTTAAAGTTTTTAAAAGGAATACCAGTTATCAAAACTGTAAATTCATATTTATATTTTAATTTTTTCCTAAACCTGTGTTTTATCAGCATGAAAACCTAGGAGAAGTTAGCAAACTTAAAGTAATGGCAGCTCCGACGAAGTCGTCCCCATCATCTCGTTACATATATTCTTTTAGGCGGGGGATTTCTAGTTATTTTATCCTTTTTCAATTACAATTACACCGTCGTGGGTATTTTCAAAATTTTTAATTTTGTTTTTTATATTCTTTTCGTTTTGAGACTATAAACAGATGTCTAAAATAACTCAAGGCAGTTTGTCTCATCTGACTTAAAAAATAACTATAATATATGAAATATTGCGAGTACTTCTCAGTCAGGCATATCTCAACTAATTCACAGCAGTACCATCCTCATAGGTATACCCAAATATAATACAGACCTTTGTTCACTATAACATATTATACATAAAGCCGTTGAAACTAATTTGACATCACGGAACGGTCATGCATAACATATAAGGGCTTGAGCGATTTATAAAATATGCACGCACAGTCAGATTGTGATTTAGCAATGAATCCTGGGCGACAGAGGTGATATGTTGCCAGGTGGAGATATACCGTGAGAATACATAATAAAGTGACATTTATTGCCTTCGTGTTTAAATAACGAATGCCGACCCTGACACTTGTCTAATGTAAAATAAATTAAAAATATGATGTAATAATATTTGCGAAACTCAAAAGTACATGTGAAAAAGATATGGGCACGAATTGGATATAAAGAGGCGAATTGCTGCAGGTAATGAAGTAACGGTGCTCTGTTCATTTTTGTAGAAAGGTGAAAAACTTCTGCCTGTATAAGGTGTTGTTAATACTGATGGTATGGCATGGAAACATAACATAGTCATGTTCACAAAAAAAATCAATGAAGAATGCATCAAAAATGTGATCCCTTTGTAAGGTATGCAGAGTGAGTTTAGCTAGTCCAACTCATAGTGAAAAGATACATAATAGTAGAAGCGAGTGCAAGGATCGATTTAGATAGTATCCATGCCCCGGCTAGTACCGAATCGACCATAATGTGGTTCTCTTGGCGATAGTTATATTAAGAACTTCTCGTAATATAACTGTCGCCAGATGATTTTTGTATGTAGAAAATAATTAAGAATAATAACAGATTTTACAATTTTTTAGAGGTGATGCATAAGTAGTCAAACAGAAAGTACATGAACCATAATGTGAGCTAATGCTGGACGCTATCGTACTGTACTTAAAAAAATCTAAGTAACGCACTCCAAACTAAAAGTATGATTCTCAGATTTAGAAATTTAGGCCTTTTATTTCCAGTTCGTAATTATTTAAATTAACGCAAATTTCAAGAAAAAAATTGCAAGGCATTTCATGCTTGACAGAACAAGAAAATTTCAAGGAAACGAGCATTATTCAGAAAATGTTACATTTTTCGTATATAACAACATATTGGGTAAGCTCTTTCAGAAGTAGTTTGCATTTTTTTTTATGTTACGCTATAAAAGAAGCTTTACAAGAATATACAGCCAGTTTAGAAAAGCAGAATGCAAAACAAGTCAATGGGAACAGGAAAACGAAAAAAGTACTAGGAGCAAAAATATAAACGATCAAACACTAACATATTATTATTTTCTTAGTCAAATTGCTTGAGAAATGAAAATATAATTCTTTTTACAAGTAGGAATCGAACCCACAACCAATCGTGATGACAGTCGGACGCTGTCCCACTCCGCTACAATGGTTATACACCCAAAAATAATTAATGTTACTTGAAAATTTCAAAGAAACGCAACCTAAGCATACCACTATACTAAAATTTAGAATTAAATTTACTCCTTTCATTTTCAGATCATAGTTATTATTGTAAGGCATTTCATGCTTGGCAGAAGAAGAAAACTTCGAGGAAACGAGCATTATTCAGAAAATCTTACATTTTTCGTATATAACAACATATTGGGTAAGCTCTTTCAGAAGTAGTTTGCATATTTTTTTCGTGTTACGCTATAAAGGAAGCTTTACAAGAATATCTTACAGCCAGCTTAGAAAAACAGAATGCAAAACAAGTCAATGAGAAAACGAAAACGAACACGAAAAACGTACTGGCATCAAAAATATAAACGAACAAACACAACAATATTATTATTTTCTTAGTCAAATTGCTCCTAAGCGTAGTAGCTGTGGAGAGGAGCCATTAAATTTTCAAAGTCACGTTTGAGATATAAGTGGATGGTACATTTTTGATGTGTCGACAGGGTCACATTGTGCGCCCCAGTGTTCCCGACACGACGCTTATTACTATAAGTATTGACTGAATACACTAGGGTTCGTAATACAAAGTCAACATTTGCCGGCAGAAAACTAGGACTGAGGTTTTAATAAAGACCGCTTTAAGGACAGCTACAAATTTGACGATTGGCCTACTTATTTGAGTAATCTCGTCTAACAAACCCAAGCCTTGTTAAGGCAAAATGTAGCTTATTACAATCAGCTAGAGTCCGTTTTAGCTGGAAGAAGATTGTTTAACAAGAATATATCAGGTGAGGGTATCTTTGTCTTAATTAAGAAAGTATGGTCTCGTTTTTTCTCTTTGAATTAACAATGAATGGGTCACGAAACAATTAAGTAATTTTTATTTTTTTCCTTTATGACAGTTATTCTTTTTTTGTCAATTTGAGAGAAGAATGTGAAAGAATACATTAATTTTTACTTAGACCGGATGCATAAATAAACATTATTTGAAGTTAATTCGAATTTTTACTTGAATGATTGATGTCTCTCTGTATATATATTTTTACCTTTTTTATATTTAATATAATAATTTCAAAACAAACTAATTTAATGCTCATAGTATAACTGCATAACTGTCTAGTTCAAATGTCATGTAGAAAAAACAATTAGCATTCTATAATTTAAGCAGTTGTCACGCTTCAAGTATCTAGGCGATGGTATCTAGCCCTTCTCATTTTGTATATAAAAATATATTTAGCGAAACTTGACACCCAATATTGTGCAAAAGTTGTTTTGAGTATGAATTGAATTATCATGGTTTTCCTATTTTCCAATTTCCACCCGAAATCAAATCACATATTGCGTGTTGAGTAGCGGAACTCAACAGTGTGCTTTATCTGGTACTTAAGTACCAGGGCGGAGAAATGATAGTAATAATTTTTGTATAATTATACCGTTAAATAAGAATCGAACTTACAACCTCAATAATACTAAAAAATATAATAAAAATACTAAAAACCTCAAGAATTGCCTACACATGACTAGATACTGCCCATTCCGCCACATTTCCCTTCATGATATATATTAAACTATTTAAAAATAATGAAATAATTACATCTGTACTATGATAGTTATTATAGCTTTTGTATTCATTTCTTCGAACTTTGTGAATTTTATAGAAAAATCTACATATAAATAATTGCCTTCTGCAGTATACATCTATTAAAAAGGATTTCGAGTTACGTGGCGGAACTGAATATCAAATTTAAAATAACAAGTCTGATATTGCTAACTATTGGGTGTCCGCAACTTTATTTACCCTGTATCCGTACCTAGTGCTTGTTCAAAACCTATTCAAAGATCAAGAATAATAATTTAAAGCTTCGATCTTTTGTTGTTTCTACAGTAAACTGTAAAATTTTGTTATTTCCATTTTCGTATATATTTCGGAAATATCTCGATTAGCGCTTTCTTCTAGTCCTAAGAAGGAATCTATCAAATCTTATTTATATATTCATTTATTTAAAAAAATCTCCTACTGCTATTTGAACCCATTACCAACGTATTCAACCACAACATATTTTTATTTCGCACGTATTTATTACCTAATTCTTCAAATTCAATTCCACTATTGTGTATCAACGAAGCGTTGTTCGAGACCACAAATAACACCTTTGATTGAAAATACCTTTACGCGTTTCATGACAGTGTCGGCTCATCCGCTTGTTTGAGTCACTTTATTCCACTACAAGCTAACTAGTGTGTATATCCTTTGAACACTGTTTAAAGTGATATTGGCAATCTGTAGTCTATAATTAGACTAATTTTCACGCTCTTCTTCGCAAAGCAGGGTATTTAAAGAGAATCAAGATATTCTGTTCGCTACTTTCTGCCCGAAATTGAGTGTAAAGTGGTGGAACTTAACACCGTGCTTTGTATTAATGTAACTGCCATATAAATTTATCTTCTACATAATACATAATACAATACATATTTTGTACCCATACTTATATTATAAATGCGAAAGTCTGTCTTTTTGTTTGTCACGTTTTCACGGCTAATCTACCAGTCCAAAGGTTTAAGTCAAATGTGTTCAGTAGATCCAAATATATAGGTACATACATGTGCAATTAAAGGATCATGATGTAGAAAATAAATCACAAATCAAATTTCAAAATGAAACAAAATTAGGTAAAAGGTATTAAATTTGGTTATTTTCTGAAATGGGCGGAAACATGAATAAAAAGAGAATGACAGTGACTTTTTACAAGACTTTCTAATTAGCGGGATATGTACATCATATATTTATAAAAAATCTGTAACACACAAATATTTTCTTATTTTTATTTGAAAAACTAATAACGTTACCGCTTCAAAAAGAAATGTTATTATTTTGTCAATTTGAGAATAAAACGAATTATAATGATATTTTCTTTTTTGCTGTGAATTGTAAAAAATTGAGGTTACATGTTTTTTTTCTAAGAACTTTATTATTTAAATTTAGAATCCATCTTAGTGTAGTATGATGATTGTGAGTTCGATTTCCGGAAATCAATGTTTTATGCATAATTAACAATCAGATACTGTCCTACTGTTTTACAATGACCTCATGTCATTTTTTTGACACCTTCAATGTCATGTTAATAAATAATTTATTAAATTAACATATTTAAACAATATCGCCATATACTTTGGACCCAAAATGTATAATAATAACAATCATTTTTTTTCATCAATATAACCACTTTTCTAGTTAAGTAGCCAATTTCAGATTTACCTTTCCGCACTGGTGCCAGAACAAAACACGCCGCTGTTCTGCCATTCAACATTCAATGTCTCAGATACAGGTGAAAAGTGGAATACGAAGAGTTTTGACACTAAGTTTTCTCTGCCTATCTTCCTATGCAACAAAAACGTGAAGTTGAAAGAAATACCCTATTAAATTTGTCAAATTCTAAATCAGTGAAACTCTATTATTATTTTATTTAACATACCACAGAACTATAATTATAAAAATGTATGAAAATTATACATCGGAAAATAAAATGCCCTTCAAATTTTCCCACCTAATTATCACCTCTGAAGTTTTGTGATTTGAAATGGAACTACCATTTGAAATGGAACTATGTTTGTGTTATTTTTTCTTTAGAATATCGTAACTAGCATTAAAAAAATATATGTTTTAAGTAAAAGGCAGCGTTAATTAGACTTTGACATAATCACAAATCGTACAAGATTAATTGTGACTTATATTTTTAGTATTTAATACTAAAAATATTATATTTCAAAATAATATTATAATAGCTACTTAACTTTATAGGCGCCCGTCGTGGCGCAGTAGCATAGACGTGTGACTGTAAACGACTGGTTGTGGGTTCGATTCTCACTCGAGGAGTGGAAATATTTATTATATCAATTTTCTTCGGTCTGGTATCGAGGCAAAGCGCGGCGTTAAGTTCCGCCACTTAACACGCAATGCCTCTGAATTCGGCGGAAAGTGGGGAACGGAGTGTTTTAACACTAGGTTCCCTCTGCCTATGCTGCTGTGTGCGGGATACAGCGTGAAGCTATATAAAAAAAAACTTAAGTTTATTTTATAGCAGGGTTGACAGAGAGAACGACATTTTAAGACACTGTTGTCTATTTTTAACCCGAAATCCAGAGACTGCGTATTTAATTGAGAAATTCAATGCCCCTATTCAACTTATTAGAGCGAAACAATAAACATAATTTAAATATACCTAATCCTTCCTCAAGGGACCATACCCTTAACAGTCAGACAACCCAAATGCTCTACGATAATTATTTATGTCAAATGGAGAAATCTATACAATTACAAATAAATTAAAATGAATTGTCTTTTTGTAATATCAAAATATGGAACCGATTCTGGAACGGCTGAACCTATTTTGAGAAGCCTTTCAATAGCAAATATCTGATTTAATAAAGAGTAACATTAAATTAAATTAAATTAAATAGCTTCACGCTATATCCCGCACACAGCAGGGTAGGCAGAGGGAACCTAGTGTTAAGACACTCCGTTCCCCACTTTCCGCCGAATTCGGAGGGTTGCGTGTTAAGTGGCGGAACTTAACGCCGCGCTTTACCTAGACACCAGAGCGAAGAAAATGGAAATATAATTACCACTCCTCGAGTGGGAATCGAACCAGTCGTTTATAGTCACACTCTTGTGCCACTGGGCCACGACTGGCCACGCAAAGAGTAACTTAAGTCATCTTACTTTTAAACTGACGTGGGCATAGCTAGTAAAAAAAAATATCCTTACCTATATATAGGCAAATCGTTTTTGTACCAAACGACAAGCAGCAAGGAGTCAGGTGGCTGAGGTGAATGCGTGTCGCAAGGCAGCGTCGCGTCGCCACCGGACACCGCTGATAAGTTCACCGCGTCCAACGACTCCGCCCATACACTCTGGCCTGGACGTAGACCTGTTGAAGATGTTATTAGATTAGGTAATGTATGGATTAAAGTATTGAGAATATTAGAAGGACTATTTACTAGTAGAAGGACTAATTCTAGTTATAAATTTATGTATTGAGATGTAAACGGAAACGAAAATGTTTAGAAAGAGAAGAGCAAAGTTATTATTTTTTTTTTAATAATGCATTAGAAACACATTTTATCTATAAACTAAATATTACACACGATACGTGTCCAACATAATTTTTTATATGAAAGGACATACTCTTATATACACTCTGCTAACACTACTAATGCACTTTATGAGTCAGCAAGGCTTATATTTATCTAATTATATATTTATTTAAAAATGAAGTTTCTCAAAACAAGGCCTTGTATCAAATAGTTAATGAGCACAAAATATTGCACAATCAACATTTCTACTGCGTAAAATAATGTCTACGTGAGAGTCAGTTAGCGTTAAGCTGGACTAAATCTAGTTATTCATAAAATATTAAACTTACATTTCAATATAATTATTAAACATGTTAGAGTACTTAGGAATACAGAAAACACAAATGCAGTACGCAAAGCAAATAAGAAATCGTCGGCGGTAGTTTGATATAATAATGTATCAACTGACAGATAATGCCACCTCAGTCCACAGTCCACAGTGACCACAGACTACTGCAAAATGTTCGGAAAGTCGGGTTTTCTAAAAATGTATTTTCGAATACCAAAAATATACGCATTAATCCGGTTAAAAATAGTTTCATTTAAAAATTTATAGAAAATTAGTTAACCTATTTGATTTATTCAAACAAGAAGAAAGCAACGCTGTAGTCATTACACAAATTTAATACAAAAGAGAAAAATATAGAAATCAACTCTATGAAGGACAAACGCGATATAAATTTTACACAAAACAGAAAAAAACAAAAAACATTTGAATTACGCAAACATTTTTTAAAAATTCATAATTCATATACGTTTTATATTGCAACGGTGAAAGACTAGGTTAATAAAAATGTATCGGCATTTTAAAAAAGTCGCATGTTGACAAATTAATTGGAATCACATTCTGTTGCTGCTTTGAAAAGTAATCCCTTCGTTAAAATTTGGATTTAGTTCAAAAGGAAATTTTTATCGGATGACATGACATACGGCTATTAGACCGAGCTTAAAATATTATACAGTTGATGAAACTCAAGGGATTTTATAGTCATTTGTGGTAATTAGTTGTTTATTCGTTTTTACATAATAGAATAAAAGTAGCGTTGTAGTTGGGGCCAGTCGTGGCGCAGTGGCACAAGCGTGTGACTGTAAACGACTGGTTGTGGGTTCGATTTCCACTCGAGGAGTGGAAATGTTTAATATTTCCAATTTCTTCGCTCTGGTGTCGAGACAAAACGCGGCGTTAAGTTCCGCCACTTATCACGCAATGCCTCCAACTTTGGCGGAAAGTGGGGAACGGAGTGTCTTAACACTAGGTTCCCTCTGCTTACCCTCTGTGTGCGGGATACAGCGTGAATAAAAAAATATATATTAAAAGTAATTCAAGGAAATGTATGTTATGAGTATATTATTTGTTTCAGTCAGTGAGAATATAGAATCAAGACACTCTTTTCTCCACTTTTTACCTGTCATTAAGACATTTGGTTTGGATGGCGGAACTTACAGCCACGTTTTTGTCGACAGACACATGCACTTAATAAAATCGATATGCTGATTAAGCTGTATCAGACGCTATTCGGTCCTTACTTTCTAATACAAAAAATATATTTGAATGAACTACAACAATATTGAGGTCATTGTAGTGCAATGGAATAATGTCTGACAGTGAACACGATTGATTGTGGGTTCGATTTTCTTCTCAGCACAACTGCCGTTCGAGCCGGTGGGAACTTTACGTTCTTTGGACGATTTAAAAGTGCTTGCAAAAGTCTATTTCAATAAACATATATTGAATTTGAATACTTTTTTTTAAATTTAGAAACAAAATAAAAAAAAAACAGAGTCTGGTCACTAGGTTCAGAATCTCATACGAAAAAAAAGCTTGAAACTGAAGAAATACTCAACAAAAATAGCCACAATAAATTCAGAAAGTAAAGACAATCTGATTATACGATAGTTTTAGTACTGATCATAAATTAAACTAAAGTAACAGAGCTTATGCGATTGTAGTAAATTTAACGTCGCCAAGCACGCTTGGTGAAGCAAAGTGAGGTATTACAAACTATAGCTCAGTGTACCTTATCTGTTTGAATTGCTTTTGCTAAATGACCTTTTTTTAGCGACTTAGACTGTTTAGTAGTATAAATGCTATCCTGTGGAAGTAGCGAGGGAAATGGATGTTTCTATCATTAGAAAGCTTTAAGCCAAAGTGGCGCAATAGGACCGTAGTAGTGTCTCACTGTAAACGCGATAATTCGATGCCCACTGAATTATTTTCTTAACCTCCACCTCACTCCACTGAATTATAATATAAAAATTATTTTAATTTTCATGCTTTGGTAAGACAAACAAGTTGTACAATACCAAATGCATGTCAAATTATTACGAATTCGCGTGGAAAATGACATGTTTTTACCCTAGATTCTGTCTGACTATTGCTATGCAGGGAAAAACTAGGAGCTTAATAATTATATGACAAAGAGAAAACGACTTTTATAAAATCCTTTATTATTTTAACTATGAATTACATAAATAACTTCCTTGCAATAAACATAAATTAATGTTTAATATTAATTACCAATATAAAAATGTGTGAATTGGAGGAAAACCAAAGTGGTCTTATATCAACGCCGTAATAATGATGTCATAACATGTTATTTAACAAAATGTAATTACAACTGGACTATTGGGAAAACTTTTATTAAGCTAATTAATTAGGAATAGTATCTACTACCAACAACAATAACAAATTAAATTGAATGATGTTATAAAAATATATTACATTATTTACGGTTCCAAATATATGTGCAATTTAATTTCAGCAAGATTTCATCTATTGGATGAAAAATGTTGATAAATAATTGATAATTATAAAAATACACCAAAAAATGTATCAAACAAATAGGTATCAAAACTTCATTTACATTTCTTCCACACATACATAGGTAACGTGTCAAAACAGTAAAAACAATATTCTAATGCACATAACATTATTTTCAGTATAATTAAATGTTTATGTTACATTTCTGATACAATACGTAGTTATTAGAAGTCATACCAGCATACGTAATATTAAAATAGTTATTATACATATATATTATTGTGTTATTGTTAAATTAAAATTTTTTTTTTCTTTCTCGCATCTTCCGATTCATACAAAGTAGATAGAAAGAGCTTAATTTCATTGTTATAAGATGTTATTCTCTGCTTCCTAATCATTTTACAGACATTACTTATTAGGTGGTACAGCTCATGACCCGCAATTTATCAGCCAGATCAAAATCCCCACTAAAACAACATCAAAAATCACCAAAAGCTTCTGATTTCTAAATAAAATAATACACAACAAAAACCTAACTCATCCAAGATTTGTATTTAGGTAAGCCAGACGGAGCGTGAGCAATAGCTATTTGAGAACGGATTGGCTGAATTAACATTAGCCGTTATTACTCCGTCCAAGGAAGGAACCGCCGAACCGCGTCTTGCGAAATTGTTCGCAAAATTTGAATCGTTCGTTTGCAGTGAATACCAAGCGCCAAGCGTGATCGTAACAAATGGCCCGATTAACAATCCCAGCGCCGACGAAGGAGATGGCGGGCATAACGAGCCAATATATCAAAGGATTTTTCTACTCTGACGAGACTTTGAAGCAATTTTCTGTTTATTAATGAATGCACTGCTGTTGAAGTGTGAGTGGTAGTTTTGTATATGGTTATGTAATGTTTTTTTTTGTTTTATATATGGTATATTGGTTCTATAAATTTTAATATAACGTTTTAATGTGTGTCTTGAATAAATATGTTTTAATATAGTTAATTTCTATTTTATAATGAGCTAGTCAATTTTTATTCTATGTTCTGTAAATGTTATGTAAATGTGTAGTAAAATGTACGATTTACTATTTATTTATAAGCATTTTTAAAATATCACATATACATTTAAAAATATTAATAATTTTCATATCGTAATATAATAAATTTAAAAAATGATTGTTTTGTTTCAATTATATAGATAAAGATATACTAATATACTGTCGTGACATGGATCGATCCAACGTATTTAATATACTAAGGCCAATTAGCCTGGAGTTTAATATATCACTCTAATTACTAAGAATTCTTAATAACATAAGTATGTAATTAATTGTGTTTATCAGTATCTTATATTTTTTTATTCCTTTTATCCATACTTATATTATAAATGCGAATGTCTGTCTGTCGCGCTTTCACGGCTAATTTTCCGGTCCGATTTAGATGAAGTTTAGAATAAAAATAGTAAAAATCATTGTCTGTTGTTTATTGTTGGCTACTTATTTTTTCAAAAATTAACGTCTAAAGGGTTGAAATAGGGGATGAATCTTTATATGAAAAATCTACACCGCTTGACCGATTGTAACAATTTTTGGGATAAATATTGTAAATAATTCAAGGTTAAGTATAAGCTACTTTATTTTTCAAAAATCTACCCCCGAATGTTGCAATATAACGAAACAACTATGTAGTTCACGCGGCCAAGCCACGAGCGGGCCGCTAGTATCATTATATAAGCTATATATCATTCATTTTCACTCAATTAAATAACCATAATTAATTTAATGTAGCATTAAGGTCCGCTACTTAATATAAAGTTGACACTTGAATCTCTATAGCTACTCTCTTCTACAGTAAAATATGTAAAAATCTCATAAAATAAAAATATACTTAGGTTAAAATTAAAACGTAAAATTTCAACACACCTTCATTCAAGTTCCGATCACCTTTATTTTACGGTACCCTAATAATCGCATCATCCGCTTATAAGTTAAAAACCTTTTCCTTTCCGTTGTTAATTCGAGCGTATCCTTTTTGTGAGTGACATTCAATCATTTCATTGGCATATACATGATTCATAATAAATAATTATAACTACACACCAATCAGGAAATTGTTTTGCTTTGTTCATAAAATATATTGTTTTATTTTAAAATATTCCAAAAAGAGAAGCACAGATATAAATAAAATGTAAATAAATATAAAAACTTATAAAAAAAATATTTGAGGCAGCCAAGGCTGATCTCCAAGACTCAAGCTAGACTGGGTTGACACTACTTTTATTTTTTATATAATTTTTGACTTCACTTTTTGTTCTGCATAGCAGGATAGGCCAAGTAAACCTAGTATTAAGACACTCCAATCTCCACTCTTCTCCTGATTTCTGAACATTGTGTGTGGAGTGGGGAAATTCAACGTCGCGTTTTGACACCACCAGCGAAAAGAATTTAAACACATTTTTTTTCTCGAATGGGAATCGAACCCGCAACCAATCGTTACAGCCAAACGCTGCCCTCATCCCAAGTCTATAATAAAACTTTAAAAATAATAAAACATTATAAAATTTCATTTCAGAACCGTTCAAAACATATAACCAAGAACTAAATTCGAGGCGTTAGTGTTGCGAAGAAGTTTTACGATCGCGCATTGAAAACAACTGTTCCCCTCCCTACGTGACGAGCAACGAATAGATACGATTGTTTTAAGATGGCGATAGATGGTCGTTTTGAATGTAGCTAGTGATTTATAGTTTAGATAAATTGAAATGAAAATGTTTGAAGAAACTACTCTGTTTCCTTTAAATGTTTTAAAATTTTCAATGCTGATTTCTTTGTTAAATGAGGAACGAAGAGTCTTGACACTATATGGTTCTCTGAGAGAATGTAATGATTCTATCTGAGTGCCATGCCGTACGAGGAAAGGAGTGAAGCTGAAAATATTTTCAGCTTCACGCCTTTCTTCATATGGATTATGAAATTTCATCATAAATTTCATCATTCATGGGTCGTGACGCAGGCACAAAGTATGATTGTAAAGCGAAGAGTTGTGGGGTCGATTCCCACTCCATGAGTGGAAATAATTAACATTTCCATTTTATTCTCTCTGGTGTCGGGACAAACCGCGGCGTTAAGTTCCGCCACTTAATACGCAATGCCTCCGAATTCAGCGGAAAGTGCGAAATGGAGTATCACTGCTACTAAGACTAAGTTCCCTCTGTCTACCCTGCTGTGTGTGGGATACAGCGTGAAGCTAAAAAAAATATTAATGTATTCATAGTAGTGCATCCTAGTTAGTGCATTTGTGAAATGCTGTAGTAGTCAATGATTGTGAGTTTGATGTCCACTTGAGCAAATATTCAAAGAATAATTCTCGGTACGGTTAAACTAAATAGATAACGTAGTCTCCCTTGTTTTTTATTTCTCGTTACGTTCTATTTCATGATATAACATATTTGTAAAGATTTTGACTTAACATTGCTTCTATTATGCACCAAATTTAAATTTAATGAGTTGCAAATTAATTCTTTTGAAACGATGAAAAATATTGAATAGAATAGCCTCTAACCATTTGGCGATGATTATAAGTTCTGTTCCCACTCGGGGAATCATAACACTTAAATAATTGAAAAACCAATCAAAAGGCATTGTCTTAGTTTTGGGCGTGGCGTGAAGTGAAGTCAAGTGGTAAACAGTTAAGCTAAGCGGAAAAAGCGTGAGATAAATTAATCTATTTTATATTTCAAATCTGTTTATTTAAATTTCAAATTACTTTTGGTGGTTTAATTAAACCCACAAACAAAGAAAGGAAAATATTTAAACCAATTTTACCTTAAGTAACTGCTCAATTTCTTTCAAGCTATGCTTCTTCATCGTATCTTACGACAGCGACACTTTATAAATTGACGTTCAGAAAGTACTATCGAAAAGAACTTTAATTGAATAAGATTATTTTAAGATTTAATTTAACTAGTTATATACGAATACCTTTTTTTTCGAATGTCTTTTTTTTCGAATGATATTGACGGTGTGATTTCAATACGACTACAAATTTTAAATTTACTTTATTATTACTGTATACAGTCGATCGTTTAAATTTAACTTTAGTACTTGAAAAATAGCAAATTTATATAGGAAATATAACCGGAAATTAGATTTACCTAAGAAAGATAACAAAACAACAGATATGAATATTTAAATAGTTTAATGAACTTCAATACTAATTTATTATAGGTTAGAGTGTTGTAATTATAAAGAACTGAGTAAAGGCTATAATTATTACTTTAAAAAAAATCCAATTATTTCGTCTTATACAAAACGAGAAAGAATAAAAAATTTAGAAAACACTGACTTTACGTCTCAGTATCAAAATTCATTATACCTAATACATTGATTTAGTTTAATAATGCTCTTTTTATTATTATATTATGCTTTTTTCATTTATTATTATTACTACCCTACTATAAACGGTTCCTCCGTTTTGTTAAAATAAGTTTTGATTTTATTCCCTAAATTTAAATCTATTCCTTAGACTTATAAGACTATCACTGATTCTCTTTACCTACTCCTAAAGGATTAAGCCCACAACCACTGCATATGCAAATAAATATTGTCCCACAAAACGATAATATAAAGAATTATATATAACTTTCAATTTTGCGTTCTGATAACTAAGACAAAAGGTGACGTTAACCGTTAACCGCCACGAAAGACATATTGATTTCTGGCAGAAAGTGGAGAACGGAGTATCTTAACATTAAGCTGTCTCCCACTTCTCGGCTATTCAGGATAAAGAGTAAAGCTTTTTTTGACTATCCCACTAAATTAGCCAAAGTTAACATAAATAAAAAACAATTCCAAAAATGAAACACGTCCCACTGTTTTCCCAACCCAGTAACAAAAGCAGGGCCAGCATAACTCACTGTTATAAAGTGCTATATCGTCCTTAGATCGTGTTTTTTCTTCCCCCCTCATACGTGACGGGAGCTCAAGGAAAATTTGCGAGGCGCACGTAACGCTCGAATTGTTCCCTATCGATGACATAAGGGTATTTGAAATGGCTTTATTGCGTGAGTGACGCGTTTGACATTTTGCCTATGACATTGATATTTTCTTGTTGAACAAAATGACATACATGATGTTGTAAATTGGGGGTTCTTAATTTGATTTTTTGGTGCATTGATCATTTTAAGTTAAAAGAAGTTTTTAAGAAATATTTTTAGTTATTTCTTATACTATTAAGCCATAGGTCTTATCTGGTCTTTGATTAATTTAGATGCTTTAATGTAGGTACTATGACAACGGGTCCTATATAAAAGATTTGGAAATTTAGCAAAAAGAATGAATTTTGTTAACAATCAAAGGAGATTTTTAAAATTTCAATCAAATTTTAAATTACTTACTAACCTTGAATAATTCCTATCAATGAATTAAAAACCTTCAAATCGCATTCTTGTAAAGTTGTCTTTTTACACTTATACGTTACGTATACCAAATATATCCTTTTTTAGTTGTACTAGGAATTAAGCAAAATCTTCTCTTGGCATGGTTATTACATTTACTTTCTACGGTTTAAGGAACATATATGCCAAATTTCAGTTCCGTTCGTCCAGTAGTTTTGGGCGTGCAGTGTCTATCAGTCAGTCATTCAATAACGTGAGTGTCAAATACATATACATAGATTGTTTTTTTTTTAATATTGACATTTAAAAAAATAATGTTTTTAAGAACGGACAAAAGTAGAGAACGAAGTGTTTTAAAACGAAGATATACCAATCTACTCTATACAAAATGAGAGTTACACGAACAAAAAAATACAATTTTTTAATACATTTCCAACGTAAATGTTAAACGCAAAGTATTCCATTTGCATTTCTATTAGCCTTGCAAAAAATTTTATACAAAAATACAACTAGGCAAAAAATGATTGCTACGAAACGTACAATTGAATAAAACAATAGCAGGTTATTGAATTGTGTGATGCTTAAATTTTGATATCTTGATGCGTGGTGATTTTTTAAAATACCTTTAAAATACACTTTTTTTTAGCTTCACGCTGTATATCCCACTCACAGCAGTGTAGGCAGAGGGAACCTAGTGTTAATACACTCCGTTCCCCATTTTCCGCCGAATTCGGAGGCATTGTTAAGTGGCGGAACTTAGCGCCGCGCTTTGCCACGATGCCTGAGCGAAGAAAATGGAAATATTAAATATTTCCACTCCTCGAGTGGGAATCGAGCCCACAACCAGTCATGAACAGTCACACGCTTGTGCCACTGCTCCACGACTGGCCCCTACATAGAATACACATAAAAGTGTAAAATACATTCAATAAAGTATTTTATTGTCACGAGGTAGAATCACGTTTAGAATGTTTTTCAATTTCTCATTTTTACCTGCGTAATAATGTTAAGAAAATCTGTTGACCACTTTCCGTCCGAATTTAATATACTATTTGTTGAGTGGCAGAAATCACCGCCGTGATTTGTCCTACTAAGGGGGGGAAATGAAAATAGCTAAATTATAATTGTTCCTCAAAGCCTAAATAGAACTCACAAACAATTAAGTTTTCCAAAAGACGCTGTGCCATTGCGCCACGATGGTCATACAATTTTAACATTTGCGTAACTTTTGTTTTAGGAAATATATAACAGTTATCTAAACAACTATATTTCAATTATTTTCCTTTTGATTGAGTGCGGCGATAGGTTCTGCAATATACAATCATCTAAATGCGCAAAAGAAAAGAACGAAGAATTTCTACCTGTCAACCTTTTAAGAATGTAATACAAAAAATAACAGAGACTAAATATCTAATATATGTTATATATTTTATACAAACAAATACTTTTTGTTAGAAAAGCCTCAACTTCTAAGGATTTACAATTGTATGTTTATTTGATTTATATTTTCTAGGATTATATTATTTAGTACGACCTTTATGGCTGGACCAGAAACACTAAGCTTAGGCATTAAACGTGTCTTAAGACAGATTAGAGGTTTAAATCTGGCTGACTGTTGGACGCTACTAAGTCTAGATGAAACGAGTTATCAATAATTAATGGAGGATTTTGGCCGAACTAACAGGTGTAGATAAGAAAAGGAATAAGTTAAGAATAGTTTTTGTTGTTATTAATATAATGTATTCTCAATTTGATTGTTTTTATTTTATTTCTTAAAATCAATTAATATAATGTAACTGGATTAAATCTGTTTAAAAATTTTACTTTGTAATATACAAATTAAATAACACACACGGACGAATCGTAAGGAATGAACATACAACATTTTCCTAGAATATTCTTGCCAAGATCACCCGCAAAACTATAAAATAATCTTAATTATGCGCCTCTGAGTCCTTTCCTTAAAGACAACGCATAGTGCTAACTTCTAAACATAGAAAGGTAAAATTTGACATGATCTTTTGGCAGTATAGGGGATCACTTAAAGAATGTTCCTGGAAATTCACGAAGGAACAAAAAAAGGATCTTCCGTTTTTAAGCATATGCAAACCACACTTTACTGCGATAAAAAATATACATTGACAGAAAAAATGATCGACAAATAACTTCTTAGATATTAAACAAATCGATTTTATTACAAAATAGAGGATTTTATCCTAAAAAAAATGAAAACCTATAAATAAAATAAATACCCTTAAAATATATTGTTAAAGAAAAAGGAAGTACTATTTTACATTTAATCTATATAGAATTTCATTTCTCGAGATCTTGATGAGTTTTACATCAACTATGATAGTTTTAATATCTTTCCAGATTTTCCGAAGACAATGAAAAGCAAATGAAAGAAGCCGAAGTTTAATTTTATACTGCAAATATAAAACCAAATTACTTTCTTTTTTTCAGCTTTACATTTTTATTGCATAACAGTATAGTCAGAGAGAACACAGTGTCAAGACAGTCTGTTGTCCATTGGATATTAAGCTGCGGAGCTTAACGCCACCTTTTTTCTCCTTTAATAGAACTAAATAAAAGTACTTAAAATATCATAATTTTCCCGAGTAAGAATTGAACCCACAACTAATCATGATTACAGTCAAACGATGTCCCACCGCACCACAGTGTCTTCTTATTTTTATGGCAGATTTGACTGTAAACGCGGTTATAGTTTCTATAGAATAGACTGTATATACCTACTTTTTATAATCCATACTTATATTATAAACGCTAAAGCCTGTCTGTTTGTCTGTTACGCTTTCACGGCTAATCTACCGGTCCGATGGGGATAAAATTGAAGAGAATGAAAGTAGTAAGAGTTACTGGGTCTAACATAGCGTACTTATTTTTTCAATTCAACCTCTAAAGGGTTGAAATAGGGGCTGAAAGTTTATATGAAAAATCTAAACCGCTTGACCGATTGTAATGAATTTTGGCATAAATAAAGTCAATAATTCAAGCTTAAACATAGGCTACTTTATTTATTAAAAATACACCCGCCATGTTTGCAATATAATGAATCAGTTATGTAGTTCACGCGGTGAAGGCGCTAGCGGCCAACTAGTAGTAGTATATATTTAGATTAGGTGAGGCCATCATTGCACAGTTAGGTACCTTATGACTATAAACGCGATTATAGTTTCAGTGGACTGTATATAGTAGTATGGACCAATCTATGGTGGGGTCAATGAGTGGTTAGACTACGAAGTGGTGGCAACAATATATGGTTGGAAAGGCGTTGAGAACGCTCGAAGTACTCTTGGTTGAACAGTTAACGTTAAGCGGCAGAAGTGTTCGTTATAGGCGGAATGCTTTGTCTCTGCGTCACTATGCTAAGTGTTGGCTAACCAACACACATACCTAAGTATAGAACACAAAATTATAACTTAGAGTTGGATCCTAGCTACAATAGGCGTCGCAGATCAACTTTTAAGGAGTGCTTGGTGGTAAGAGGCGGTGGGCGAGACCCGCGAAAGACAAATACAAGTGATTCCATTACACATGACATTTTATGTATCAATCACTCGTCATCTCTCATTACCTGGTTGACTGCATTTGCGCGAAATTTTAGAAATGACTGGTCAAGATAAAACGTAGGGAGAAAAGCTCCCCAGTGTAGTAAGACACTGCGTGTGACGTATTCAAATTCTTCACATTCGCTTGCTATCGCGATACTTATGCCAGAGAGACGTTTGTGACGACCGATCCGTCTACCTATAATTAATTACATATTTAATTTGCGACACCAGAAATCATTCTTATTAAAATGCTAATATATTTCAATTTAAAATTATTTTCATTTTCCATTTGTTGTATGACAAAACGCGGCATTGAATTCCACTACTCATCAGAGTGATTTGATTAGATTCTATCTGTTTATAGAAAAAAGTGTGAAATTGATTATTTTATTTCACTTCTAGACTACCAATATTTTAAAAGGGTCAAAAATCAAAATATAAAGTGCTTTATCACTACATTATTTCTATCGAGCTCACAAAATACATTAAAAAAATATTTATAAACCACGAAAAATGTTGGTCAATTGTCACAAAAAAATACTAAAACATCCATAATTAAACAATAAATAAAATTAATTTAATATAAAAATAACCAGTTAGTATTCAATTATCCAGTAGTCGGACACTGAATGAAGCTTACTCTCTCGTCGCAGGTAAAAGGTAATATTTAACGTACGGTCAAGCACATACGAATAAAGAGTATTTGTTTACGCAATTTCAGTACATATTAAGTCACTGTTAAAGTCTATTTTAGCTTACACGCCCCTCCCATATTACCTTTAGTGGTTTTCTTTATGGCCATTCGCTTAGTTCTATAAACGGGCAGTATAAAAAATAAGCATCCATTCTCATAGCGGCTTGCGGCTTAGTCTATAGCTTAAATTAAAATTTAACTTCTCTTTCAGCGACGTTACTACATAAAAATTGTATATGATACAAATAAAATTTAATTATAATTATTTTTCAGGTTTTGTTACAGTATTTGGTATAACATGGGGTTAAATTTTTAGATAGGGCAATTAATACGGAATTTGTACTAAGTTCTAATGAGTAATACGCTTTGTTTCTACTTAAGGCGGAAAGTGGAAACCGAAGAATCTCAACACTAGGTTCACTCTACGTGATTAGTTATGCGGAAAGTCATGAAGCTGTTGTGCTATCGATCTAAACTTAAATAAAAGAATATGTTGTAATACAGACATATTGAAGCGCCAGTGACAGTTGTGGGTTTAAATTTTATATGATGTTTTTTTTTCATGTAAATACTCTTTGAAATAGACATTTAGAAAACGTATAAAAATTTGAACGCAGCCGGATGCGAACCCGCACCTCCTGAATACCGTTCAGGCGCTCTCACCCAGTGGTGAGCCATGCGTACTACTACACGCTGCGTCGAAATTCTTAATACAACTTATTTTTGTTGTTAGCATCTCTGTAGAGAGTTTTAAAAATTAAATACTATTTTTTCATTTTATATTAATTTCCGCATAGCAGAGTAAACACAGAGAAACTTACGTATTTTCGTTTGAAAAAGACATTTAAAGAAAACAAGATGTCTTTTTCAATTTTCCTAAATGTCGACTTCCCTTTTGCCAAACGATTGTTCGTAGAATAATCTTTGGGTAGCAGAAATTTGTAAATCATACAACACTATTTTAAAATGGCGCCGCCATACGCCAAATGCTTTAATTAATTCGTATTGCAATTTAACGTTTTCTTTTTTATAGAACTAATGCTTTAAATATTTATTGCCTTTAATACTATTATATTATTTAGTTATTATTATTTAAATATTCATTTCAATATTTGCTTTTGTTATTTTTATAATATTAATGTAATAAGGACTCACCAAGAAATTCTTCATAATTAACAAATATGCATCTTATCGAACTTGAATATTATAAAATTATTATATTTCGATCACTTCGCATTCAATATGTTAAATTTATTTATTAACTATCCACTTCTTTTTATTCAATTTATATTATTTGCATTTTAATATCAATAATTTCTGAGCGTCACTTTTTACCGACGCCACGCTCCCGCCATGTTACCTTTCTCTTTCTATTCCATTTTTAAAAATCGTAAACTAGAATCGGCCAGCAACTCATACAGCCAGCGTTGCATTTTCTGAAAATATTAATTATATTTTTTTTTAATTATTTGTTTAAACTATTCCATAAAATTGTATATATATTTTTTCGATTATTAAATTATATTATTTAATATTTTTTTTACATTCATACGTAATAAACGTATACATAGTATGCATCGTTTTAGTAACCTAGTGTTAAGACACCCCGTTTCCCACTTTCCACCAAATTCGGAGGCATTGCGTGTTAAGTGGCGGAACTTAACGCCGCGCTTTGCCTCGACACCAGAACGAAGAAAATGGAAATTTTAGATATTTCCACTCCCCGAATGGGAATCGAACCCACAACCAGTTGCTCCACAGTCACACTTTGTGCCTCTGCGCCACGACTGGCCCCGACATACTATAATGATTATATATATTTTTATATAACTTATTAAATTTTAAACAGCCAATTAAGAATAAACTCTAAACCAAGACTGCAAGAAACTACTACACGAGTACAAAGAGTTTTCGGAAGAGTATACAAAATTTAAATTTAACTTTACATTGTAAAAAGTTATTAGTTTGCTAATTAAGTTTATCTTTTATTAATTAATTTATAAATTAAATTATGTATAATGTTGGTCGATCGACTAACTTTTATCTATTTTGAATATGTTTATCTTTAGCATAATGTCTGACTAGACATGGACATATATATTTAGAGAGAACCTAGTATCAAGCCACTTCGTTCTTCACTTTCCTGAGATATTGTTAAGTGGCGCAATTCAACGCTACCTTTTGCCTTAAGTATGAGAGCGGACTGATATATGCCCCCCAAGTTGGAATCGAACCCACAAACATCGTGTTTACTGTACCTGATTTCTGCACTTTGTTGCAACACAAAGCTTTGCAACAAAAAAGTTTAGCCACTCAATATGCTAACTCATCAATTCGAGCGAAGTAGAGAACGGAGTAATTTGACACTAGGATTATCATCCCTTTGATTAACAATATAGCAAACAAATAAATTCCATGTCCCTCTGTTAACACAAATGTTAAGGTTAGGTTCTTTCATTTAACACACAACATCTATAAGAGACAGGCAACAAAGTAGGCCTAATTTTATATTACTTTACCGGAACTACCAATTTTTTAAGACTGTTTCAATAATATAACTAAAGTTACACATTAAAAAAGTTACAAAAATATCTTAACAGTAAAAAATACATATACATAAATAACCATACATTTTCTCTGCATTCATTAATCTTATCATCCACTTTCATAATACAAAGATATACGCCTGCTTTTTGTTTCACATAATACAAACATAAAGGGTTTTAACCACAATATGAATAAAAGTAAGCGGCTTACTCATGTCGCGTCGCATACGGCTACGTAAAAAAGGTGTACGTTACCGAAATCCCTGGCTAGGAATTGTCACTTTTTATCTTGGCAGAGTTGCAATCATTTGGTTCAGTGAACGGGTTAATTAATGAAATCTATTAACTCCATTCTCTTTGGGGAGTGGATTGTAACTTTTTCCTCTGTCATCTATTCGAGCGTTTTCTAACTACTAGTTGTTGTAGTTTCTATTGTGATTGCTCGATTTCAGTTTGGAGGCGAAGTGAGAACGTTTTGTTTGAAAGATGGAAAGGCAATCTACTTTAGGTTATTATGATTTTTTAAGTTAAGTTAAACTAAATATTTATTACATTCCGCTTTTTCCCAATTCTGAGAAAAGTTATTGTGAATGTGCTAGTTTAGTAGTGAGTTTTCTTGGATGTTTCGCTTTTTATTTTTTTTATTTATTTTGGTAAACAAAATCTGTATAGTATGAGAAATGATTTTAATTATATATGTATATATGCATTAAAAATATTTTAGTACTATCTACTGTATCTTTTGTATTCAAAAATGCTTACTAAAGTCTATTTGAATAAATATATTTTGAATTTGTAACAGGTTTGTACCTACTTAAGTACAAACCTGTTTCCTACCGAATAAGTTGTCAATGTCAACGAAAAAAAAACATATAAAAGTAAAGCATTGGAACGCAAAGCTAACACAATTTCTTTTCAATTCAAATGTTGTAAATAGTTAGTGATAGTTAAATAGACCCTTATTAGAATTCAAATTGACCCCTAGATTAATTACACGTATGGATGAGTATTCGAAGAGATTAACCTAGCAACTGATAATTGCTAAAGTAAGCCAAGGGACGGAATACATCTTTTGTTAAGTATTATAGTCGATTTAAAGCAACGTTTAGTTTAGAAGTAACTTCAGAAGCTTCAGAATCTTTAAGAAAGCTACTTAATTAATGAAATATATGTTCATATATTTCATTCATTAAGTAGCTTTCTAAAATGTAATAAGATACCGTTACGAAATGGAACTAAAATAATTAAGAGTCTATATGTACTTGATGAAATCACAAGCATAAAAAATATAAAGGTGGAATAGTATTAAATGTGAGAAAGTTAAATATTATTATCCCACAGTTAAATATTATTACACAGCAGGATAGGCAGAGGGAAGTGTTAAGACACTCCGTTGCCCACTTTCTGCCGAATTCGAGGTATAGCGTTTTAAGTGGCGGAGCTTAACGCCGCGCTTTGCCTCAGATACCAGAGCGAAGGAATTGAAAATATTAAATATTTCCACTCCTCGAGTGGGAATCGAACCCACAACCAGTCGTTTACAGTCACATGTATGTGCCACAGCGGCACGACTGGCCACAAATTAAATAGACATAAAATACTTCCAAATCCAACATTTAGAACAAAAATAATCTACAAAGCTCTACTTTGAACATTTGACAAAAGAAGACGATCGAACAAGAATCGGCACTTATCGAAATTTGAATAATTATTAAACACTCAGCCTGAATTGACACGCTATTTTGAGAGACAGGGCTTCACTAATTACTTTGCTTAAAATATTTATATATAAAAGTCGTAATTTTTTATAGCCCATAGTTTATTTTAACATAAAAAAGCTTTCAAAGTGGGAACAAAGAAAAATAATTTCAAATGCCATTTTCATGCACACGATGTGTGAACATCATGTTTTATCTAGATCTAGTTAGATAGTATTGTCTAACTGGTTTCAACCTGACATGTGATATTACGTATTTAATCACGTAATATCACATGTTATTATTTACTAGTGACCAGCTCTCAGTTTCCCCTGCGTAAATTTAAGTAACAGTCAATTTACTAAAAATATTTTATTGCAATGTTTTCGAGCAAAAAATTTATTATTGTAACTTTTTTATTTAAGAACCAATTGAAATAAAATAAACACCTAATGTTAAAATAAGATATCAAAGTACTCAAAGCAGCATATAAATTTATTAAGCCGTTTCTGAGATTAGCGTGCGCAAACAGACAGACAAAAATAAAAGATATTTAAAATTCATTGTTTTAGCTTCTGTTTCTCTGATATATGATTCCACTAACAAATTTCTTATATACTTTTCATGTACAGACAGCAAGTTACATTTTTATTATATATGTATAGATAAATTGGGCTTGTAAAAACGATATTAGTAAAGCACGAACTAGTTTCAGTCACGGTACGCGCGTTAAATATCACAGAACATTGATGTGATATAAATATTCATGATAGCAGAACGCGGCATGTTAATGTCCCAGCTTAAATGCTCACCGTATGGTGTAAGCGATAGGATGTTTTTTTTTTATTTTCGCGTTGACAGTTTGCAGCTTAGGGAGCCTAAAGTTAAAATGTATCATTTTTTGCTTTTCAGTTCACGATATTCGATGTAGAATTTGATTTGACTAGACTTTGAAATATCTGACTTTCGTGGGAAGGGGAGAAAGCTTCTGAGTAAGTCTGTGTACTTCTGTGTGTATTATAGCTAACTACTGAATTCGAGTGGCAATAAATAAACTGAGGGCTTTGACACTAGGTTGTCTTCTATTTGGGAAAAATGTGAGCCAAAAAATATATTGAATTTTATCAATCATACAGTGGTGACGTCATAGTAAAAAATCTCATTTTTTTCTCTCATATTGTCAATAACACTGTACATTTAAAATTTATTAGCAGCAAATTTAGCAAAATCTTCTTAAAATATGATAATATGATAAGATAATTGCAACTAAAAGACAGACGTCAATAAATGCTTTATAAATTTTATTATTTCATATTTTAACGCGATCTGCTTCTAACTTGTCACATATACAAAGGTGGAGTAATACGCCGTGTATCCTAGTAAGTGCCACCGGCTGCTTCTACAGAGACACGTTCAGTAGTTTCATTTGTAAATAGCAAACTTTATATTATATAGAAAACCATTGTTTATATATATGTACACTTTTATATTTGAAACTTTAATATATGTGACAATAGAAATGAATACGAGGCGTTATTTTTAGTAAAATTTTCAATAAATATATGTATAGAATAGAATATAATAAACTTTATTGCATACAACATAAACAAAAATATAAAAGAAATATTTTACCAATTTAAAGCGTATGCAAAAGCGGTCTCATTGCTTTAAGCAATCTCTTATAGACAACCTTTGGTGAGGGAAGGATTAATTATATATAGAAAAATGGGAAATAACGCGAATAAGTGCATATATACGATATTTATAATACAAATACTTCAACTTATTAATACAAAAACAAAATAAAATATATATTTCATATACATACTGATAAGTATAAACATAAGCCCATAGATATATAATGTGTAAATAATGTACACAGCTGAACAAAATTTAACCACATTTTCGAGGAAATCTGTTATTCTTAATGAATAGTCAAAAATTTACTTGTTTTCGCTTCTATTATGTACACGGATGACAGGGTAGTTGGCAAGGACCCAGTGTCAAGACACTCCGTTTTTCACTTTCCACCTCAATCTGAGATATTGAATCCTCAGTGACGGAACTCAACGCCGTGCTTAGTCCAGAATGTATAAATTTAAATATTCAAGTATTTATGATTTCATTCAAATTTAGGTAATATACATATACATTTAGTATACTGTAAGTCAAATGATTTCACTTTTTTAATTGACGATCAAAATTTAAGCTTTTTAGAAGCTTTTCATCGGAAAAGCTAAAATATTTACTTTTATAGAAAAGCACCTGTTCAACACAAAACAATAAGTAGCAAACAGAGTGTAACAGTAACTGAATACCTACTCAAATGTCTGTAACTTCATGCATTTAAACAGCTCTAATTTTATATAAACGACTTTTATTAGGCCCTTAAAAGTTCTACTGTTAATATTAAACATATACGAGTAGGTATATTACAATAGTACTTTGTATTTATATTTAGATATTTTTCTGACTGTGTTAGACAAATTGCGGCGTTAGGTTCCGGCATTTCACGCACAATATTTCTAATTTAGAAAAAATGGGGAACCGGTGGTCTTGAAACTAGATTATATCTGCATATTATGTTATGAGGAATACATTTATAAGCAGCAATGAATATTATTTTTTAACCTTCAACTCAAAAAAAAAGGCGCAATAACTTTGATATCTTTGTGTGCTTAACAGTCTGAGGCTTTGTAACTCTCAAAAAGATAAACCGATATCGACGTCGTTTTTCCTTTCGAAAACCAGTTACCTTGTGATAGTTTGGTAAAAATCTGTCAAGCTGTTTAAAAAGTAATTTTCAAAATAAGATAAGTGTTGTTTCCTACTTACAAGTATTTATTTCACGAAGGGAATTGGTAATGACTAAATATTTAATGTGACTAGTTATGAAAATTGTGGAGACGATGAAGTGTGAAATTTAGTATAGGTAAAGCTCATACAAATAACAAGTGCAGGAAGATTGACTTCATATATATTAGACTGTTATATTTAAAGAATACATAAAATTTGTAAAATAAGTATTACACACATTACCATGTATTTATTGGTATTTGGGGCCAGTCATGGCGCAGAGGTTGTGGGTTCGATTCCCACTCGGGGAGTGGAGATATTTATTATTTACATTTTTTTCGCTTTGGTGTCCGAGGTAAAGCGCGGCGTTAAGTTCCGTTACTTACCACGTAATGACTCCAAAATTAGGCGGAAAATGAGGAACGGAGTGTCTTAACACTTGGTTCCCTCTGCGTATCCTGCTGTGTGCGGGATAAAGCGTGAAGCTATTATTAAACCATGTATTTGGCGAACACTTTTACAAATATGTTGCTGTAGAGCAACCCATTTATTACGCGTCATAGGGTCGCTAGAGGTAGCATATTTTAGTAAAAACGTCAAGCCGAAAAATCAATTCATCTACTTTCAGAATATATGAATATATTTTTATTAACTTACCTGTAAGTTAAGAACTCGAATAACCCCGAATAAGTTAAGCTTAGGAAGTATTATACATATATGTATGTACTAAAAGTTTTGAGAAGTAAAAGTTTTACTACGGTCGTTAGTGTTTCATATTTGTTATATTCTGCGAAATGTTCTAGTTGAGAAAACTGCATATATTATAATATTAATTTTATTATGCTGTTTTGAATTTTAGGTACAAGTTCACTAGTTGGCGAGAAGTTTAAAAAAACATTATGTAATTTGAACGTATGGCTTAGTAGTCAAAGTGCTCGGATGGTTTCCAAGAGGTGCCGGTTCGGGTCTCGCTGCAAATTTCTCAACTTCAGGCGAAAAGCGGAGAAGGGAGTATCATGACATTAATTTCTCTTACGAACACTGCTCTGTTTTGTGGAAAAAAGCGTTGCTTTAAATTTTTATATCTATTCTAAAAATACTTAATATTGTTTTAAAAATAATATAAAATTGTTTTACACTGATTTAAGATTGATTTTTATATTATGTTCGATTGATTTATATAGTGTAACTTGATCGATGGATTAACTTCCAACGTCCACTTTTGCGAATTTACATTTTTTGTAAAAAGTCGGACTTCCAAAAAAAATGTAAAAATATTGTTTGACACTGGACAGGGACGTAACTGTAAACAATAACTTTCAGGAACTGGGCGAATAAAGAATACTTTGGATATTTTCACAATCAATCGTAAAAACCTACCAGTAGTCATGTTGAATAATATCTGAAAATTTTATTTGGTAGTTTTGCCGACCACATATTAAAAACTTATATTAAGCATCCAGACCATATATTAGGCAGAAATTAACCTCAATTTTTTTACAGATTTACGTTTTTCTGCTACTAAGCGTGGTAGTAAAAAAAACCAAGTCTCAAGACGTTCCACATTGTGTCATGACAGCCTTAACCCATATAAAACTATAACCAAATATATTTCTACGGAAATCCTTTCGCTATTTTCAAAGCTCCTATGGGAAAAGAAGTTAATATCTCGTAGTTACTTCTGTGCGTGATGTGACTTTAGTTTTTTGAATAAAACTTTTATCTTAATTTCGTTGCGAGTTAGAAATTATTATTTTTTTTAAATTGAAATTGATTTTTTAATAGTTTAAAGTTAATCCATCCAATTTTCAAAAATATTGAAAACAAAGTAAAATATATATATTTTTTCAAATTATGCTAAATTTAAATTTATTTTTATTAAAAAAAACATTATAATCATAATAATGAATAATTTCGTGACTACGATACAAATGTAAGCTGTCTGTCCATGCATACTTCTCAAATAGTGGGTTCAATTTCCACCTGATCCATTTGATTGTAAAAAATATATAAAAATGTATTTGAATTTATATTTATTTGATGATAATGGAGTGTCTCAAAATTAAATTCCTTCTGCATATTAAAACTAAATAAAAAAATAGCACACAATAAATGAAAAAAGAACATTTTATCATATTACCCTTATCATATTATTTCACAAAATCCCAATTGACTTTAAAATGGACTTCCATCCATATATTTTTAATACAAAAAAACAACAAGCATAAAGTTTACACAGTGTTACGTGACAATGCACTGCTGTTGCGTGTCTTGCTTACAAATTATAGACTTGGTGATACGTTTATTTTAACGCTAATACCGTGTCTTCCACGCGAAATGTTCTTTAAGATAAAATTTTACGTTCTTATTTAGTTATATCAGTGGGAAAATATAAGGGGATAATATTTTTTAATTTAATAATATAAATGGTTATTGTAATTAATTCAGGTTTGAATGCTTGTACCAAGTATATGATTTTTTGAATAAAGTACGTTAATTTTTATTTATTGGGCAGACGGAGTGTCTTGATACTTAGTTCTCTCTGACACCGCTATGCAAAAAAAGTTTTTATTTGCTTTATTTATTTGTTTATATTTTATTTATAGCTGCAAATAAACATGATTTAAATTTTTGCTCACTTAAAGATATTTTTATTTTATTAAAGATATAACGGGGTCCGATTGACAAAAGGTTTACAGCTAGAAGTTTAATAAATTTTGAACTGAAATCTCTTGGAATCCGACTAATTGTTGCTACTTTCAAAATGATAAGCTTTGATATTTTTGTTACCATAAGTGTGTGAATAACTTTATTCTCCACTTTCCGCCGAATTTTGGAGGCATTGCGTGTTAAGTGGCGGAACTTAACGTCACGTTTTGCCTCGGTACCAGAGCGAAGAAAATGGAAATATTAAATATTTCTACTCCTCAAGTGGGAATCGAATCTACAACCGGCCGTTTGAAGTCACACGTCTGTGCCACTGCGCCACGACTGGCCCCTAAAGTATTCTTGAGATTTTTTTACATAATTGTATGTTGAGATCTTCGTGGCGCAGTGCGACAACCTTTGACTGTAATCACGGTTGTTTATGGGGTCGATTCTCACTCGACCGTTCTGTTACCAATCACGTAGTGGCTTGTTTTTGGTGGAAAGTTAAGTGTTTCAACATTAGATTTTCAATATCTACCCTCCTATGCGGAAAAATAGATTTCTAAATAGAAGGAAAAGCTCCGTATCCGTTTTTTATGTAAACTATATGTAAAAAAGACTATAATATTTTGATACAATTATTTTTTTTTAAATAAAAAATAAAGATAGTATCAATAGTGTAATAATACTTTGAAATCAGTAATAATACATTAATATCAGATAAGTTTTTAAAAAAACTTGATCAATTGCTCTGTATTTGAGATAATTTTTTTAATAACGAGTCACCAATGTGTACCTTAGCAGTCTAAGGTAACGACTTATTTTAAGCGTCAACATGTCTAGTATGCTTTTATAATCAAATATATATCAATATTCCATTAAAGGTAATATAATTTTTCAGCTTTATGTTTTTTCCTCATAGTGGCCTAGTCCTAGCGCGTTGAGTGGTCTGCCACTCTACGCTAATAGATATTTATAACAATATCTATTTATGTTTTTCTTTTTTTTAGCTTCACGCTGTATCCCGCACACAGCAGGGTAGGCAGAGGGAACCTAGTGTAAAGACACTCCGTTCACCACTTTCCGCCGAATTCAGAGGTATTGCGTGTTAATTGGCGTAACTTAACGCCGCGTTTTGCCTCTGAAACCAGAGCGAAAGAAAATGGAAATATTAAACATTTCCATTCCTCGAGTGGGAATCGAACCCACAACCAGTCGATTTACAGTCACATTTTGTGCTTTGTTCACACGCGGTATTTATCAATATATACATATTTTAGCATTTTTGCAGCTTTACCTCAACCAATACTATATTTTACATCGTAAATAAAATATATGGCTGTTTCCATTTTACGAGTAACAGCTAAGTGTTTTCTTAATTACTAAAACCATTTTCTTTCATCACTGAAGTAGTTCAAGTACTTGACTGAATGTAACATCTCCGTAATTTAGTTCGTCTGGTAGCTTTTTTCTTTAACAACAGTGTATGAACGTAGTTGCTGTAATGATGTGGCTAGTAGGTTAATAAATCTCGAGCTTTTGCTATCTAAAATGTGGATTTTTACCCATGATGCCGAAAATAATGATATTAATTATAAAATAAAGGTGCATAGTGGAACAGGATTTCATTTTATACCAGATGATTTAGGTTCGATTTCCACGCGGGACAATTATTATGCTTAACATATTTTTTTTATTTATCAGCTTCGGTAGTAGGTACAAATCGCGGCTTGAAATTCAGCAAGTTAACACTCGTTTTCTCTAAATAAAATAGATCGAAATTTAAAAAAATAAAATATTTCAATCTTATTAGTATATTTCAATCTGATTAGTCTGAGAGAGCCAAGTGACGAAACTTAGTGATGAAACTCAACGACGCGATTTATCCTATTAGAACGATGAAATGAAAATAACTAAATAATTATTATTCCCCGAGTGGGAATTGAACCCATAACCAATTGTGTTTACAGCCAGATACAGTACACTGTGCAACTTTCTACACCTACACTGCTATCAGCGTGACGTTTAAAAATAAAAATTACGTGAAAAGGCACGTGTAGAATAAGGAAAAAATACATCGCAATTTATCAAATAATTTTGAGGAAATGAAAGTATTTTTATTATAAATTTCATATATTCCCCCGTGCGAGATTAGAACTCGCAATCATCCAATCATCGTGTGCAGTCAGCCAAACCCTAATTGCACCACGAGGGCGTCATTAATTCAATATAGTTAATACTATATATAAATAAAATTGAAAATACGGTAAAAGATGTATGTTTAGGGGTATTTTTATTATATGTGGGCTTAATACTTATATAATAAATAAATTTATTTTTTTCATAATAAATTTTTTAATACAGAATTAAGTTTCGTTACTCAATAGTCAATGTCTCGAGTTCGGGCTATAGTTTTGATATTAGCTTCTCCTGACTACTTTTCTATGCGGAAAATGTTTAGCTAAAAGTTAAAAAAAAAGAAATCTGAAATTTAAGCCGTTGAATATTCAGTAGCGGAGCTTAACACCATGCTTTCTCGTACCACAGTAGGAAAATGAAAATACTTTAAATATAATTATTTCTCCGGGTGAGGACGTAACCCATAATTGTCGCGTTTACAGTTAGACACTACCCTACTAAGTAACGATGATCTCTATAAGTAATGACTAACTAAATGTACTTAAAATAGTGCAGACTGAGTACTAACATTTTCAAATAACTTTTAAATTAGTTCCCAACAATATCATTTTACACTGAATATAAAACAAAATGAATGAGCGAAATGTCTATAAAAAGTAAAAACTGTCAGAAAACGGCCTAAGCTTTTGGTGTTCGAAATTGGACCAATGTAAACTTTTAAAATAAACATTCTGGGAATAGAATATTTTTTGATATATACTTTTTGTTACAGTAAAAGTAGACGATGTGTCTCGTTCATTCGTTATCGTACTGCTACGACTGGGATAGATATGTCAAATATAAAACAATATCCGTCAAAGTTTTTATAATGAGCTAGGGAAATTTTAACGTTTATCTTTTATTCTGAAAAAAAAATACCGTATACCATAGTTTATCCATACTTGCATTATAAATGCGAATGTCTGTGTGTCACGCTTTCACGGCTAATCTACTGGTTAAATTTGGATGAAATTTAGAATGAAATTAGTGAAAATGACTGGGTCTAGCATAGGCTACTTAGTTTTTCAAAAAACAACTTCTAAAGGATTAAAATAGAGGATGAAAAGTTATATAAAAAATCTACACCGCTTGACCGATTGTAACGAATTTTGACATATGTATAGTTGATAAACATAGAATACTTTAATTTTCAAAAATCCTCCACCGAGGGTTGCAATATACGGAAACAGCCACGTAAATAGTAGTAGTTATATATAGCAAGGTAGTCAGGACGTAGTGTCCCAGACACTCTGTTTTCCACTTCCCACCCAAATTTGAGACATTGCATGTTGAGTGGCTAAACCTATTGCCGCGTTCTGTAAACCAGAATGTAGGAACGAAAGTAATTTAAATATAATCATTCCCCCTCGTGGGAATTGAACCCACCATCACTTTACAGTCAGACTCTTACCCACTGCGCCGTGGTCTGGTATGGTCTATGCTGTAAACATTTTATTTGATTCCTAACGAACCTCTAGTTTTAAAATAACTAAAAAATATACAAATGTATTAATTACTAAATATAGAGAAACGTGTAGTATTAAATAAATTGATACCCACACAAAATGTGCTAGCATGTTTTTTACAAATATAAAAATAAGTGTATTCTGTTAATTACTATTATTAAATTGGCAAAGTTATGTATTTTTAAATGAATCTTTATGGGTTGATTTTTGAAAAAAATCGTAGCCTATATTTGTTCTATGTTGTTAATTTTGTTAAAATCGAGCCAGTAGATTAGCCGTGAAAGAGTGACAGACAGACAGACAGACAAACTTTCGTATATGATATTATTAGCATGAATGTAAATAATATAATACGAGTGATATATATAATTCGTGTGGATTTAAGTAATATATTTTTTTAGCTACTTGCTTTTCCCACATAGCGAAGTAATCCAGAGAGAGCCGAGTGTCGAAACACTCATTTCTCAATCATCTACTCAAATCCAAGTCATTGTGTGTAGAGTGAAGCAACTTAATTGTGCCTTTACCTTTTCACAAAAACAACGAAAACAGTTTAAACATAATAATTCCTCCAAGTGGAAATCGAACTTACAACCATCGCGTATACATACAGAAGCTCTCAAACTTTGCCTCATATAGAAAGCAGTTTTTTTTTATAATTCTATTTTATCACTCTACGGACATAAGGTCTGTACCTTTTTTAACATGACTCTTCTTTTATCATATGCAATACATTTTTTTTGTTTACAATTTCTAATTTTGTTTACTTAAAGCTAAGACTTAAAGAATAGGGTATATTCTTAAGACAGTCCAGTTATTACAAAATTTAAGTTGCCTGTGTCCATGTAAATACAGCTTATGATATGAATATTTAAAGTAACCTTAAACCTTATGATATGAATATTTAAAGCATTTTGTTTTTTTTTTAACTTCACGCTGTACCCCGCACATAACCGGGTAGGCAGCGGGAATCTAGTGTTAAGACACTCCGTTCCCCATTTTCCGCCGAATTCCTAGGCATTGCGTGTTAAGTGACGGAATTTAACGCCGCGCGTTGCCGCGACACCAGAGCAATGAAAATGGAATAACAACTATTTCCACTCCTCGAGTGGAAATCGAACCCACAACCAGTCGCTTTACACGCACTTTGTGCCTCTGCGCCACGACTGGCCCCAAAACTGATAATAATAATTACAAATTAAAACACAACATCACTAATTACTTACACAAAACGTCAAACATTATGCATAAACAAACATACATATATACATACACACAAAATTATTCATAGCTTACTTCTTAAGTTAAGGAAATTCAGAAAATTGACGTTCATATTATATAATTACATCACAGCATTAGCGTGTGTATCGCGGGGCACAATAATGACAGTATAAGTCCCTCATTCGCATAATCTCGCGTCTTAAAGTCAACGTTTATCTTAATGCACAATGTTACATCTTAAATTGTTGAGCTCTATGAATTTAAATATTTGTCCTAGTCCTTATTTAGTTTGACGTTATCTTTGTTTTGTTTGTATTATTTGGATGGTTTTGTATGGAAGGTCTAAGATTTAACTGTTTTCTATTTAACTTAAATTTGTAATAACTGGACTCTCTTAGGGTATATTCTTTAAGTCTAAGTTTTAAGTACTGAAATCGTAAATAAAAAAATTGTATTGCATATGATAAAACAAGATTTGTGTTAATAAAAAAAAAGAAAAAAGCTACTTCCTACATGTAATATATGGAAGAAATAGTAGTAGTTAAAGTTAATACACTTATAATAAATTAAGTTAGGTCTAGTAGTAGGGAACGGAGTGTCTTAACACTAGATTCCCTCTGCCTACCCCGTTATGTGCGGGATACAGCGTGAAGTTAAAAAAAAACAAAATGTTTTTTTCCACATAGCAGGGTAGTCAGTGAGATGCTAGAGTCGAGAGCTAGAGACAGGGAACGCCCCTTTCTCTTCTTTCCGCCTAAAGTCGAAACATTGCATACGGAACGCATGTAGATTTTTTATCAAAGCAGTTTCAGAGTGTCCATTTTAAATGATTATTTGTAAATAAAAATGTGTCTATTTAAAAATATGCTTACCAAAACCAGCTATAGCTGGTTGGGGCAACGTCTGGTCGTTAGCCCGACAGTATTGGTTTCAATTACAACTTTACACAAATTTTTTGGTTGCTTTGATCTTTTACCTAAAATGGTGCGCATATGCGTCGAATTCCGACACTTATTACGCAATGTCTTGACTTCGAGTGGAACATGGACGCTCACTCTGACTATTCTGCTATGCATAAAAAGTGTAAAGCCGTAAAAAACAAAATTAATGAATTTACTTCTCCTCAAAAAAACGAAATACTTTTTCTTTTTTCTTCATTTTTACATTTCCACTCACACCAAAACCAAGAGCCCGAACAAACAAACACACACAGAAATTTCCAAACCAAAATTATTCGTAGGACCGATGAATTAGCATTTGAAACGATGGCGTCTTATAATTGGTATACTGTTTATACTTCGGAATTCTCTTAGCGCTGTGTTGGTCCTGAATAATGGATCTTGTAACATTTGACAAATAGTCGACTCTATTTAAGATTGTGGTTTGTGAACTGAAGACTGCGGTCGACGCGTGGAGCTGACTGCTGGTATGTGTGGCGGATGTACTGCTTGTATTAACTTTAGTTACTTCGCTATGTTAATTTAATATAGAAATGTGAAATTTTGTGTGCATTAAAATGTTATTATAGTGACAAATATTAGAGATTTAAAGTAAATAACTGTTTTAGCAATCAAATCAAATCTATAAATTTGATATTGGGAAGGAGGGTAGTCAGAGATAAGCTTATCGACAAGAATAACAGTTTCAAAAAATGTATAAAAATTTTGAACGCTAGCAAGGTTTGAATCTACTCCTTCTGGAAAGCATCCAAAGAACCGTGGTGCATTCATACTTGATCCCAGCGGTTTTAAGTCGTACCGAGTTAAAATTTTTACGTTTTCTGAAAAAAATGTTTGTCAATTCCATAAGTGCATGAATTCCATAAGTGTAATGTCAAGAAAAAAAAAACAGTTATATTATATATAAAAAAAACAATTATATTATATATATTGTCAAGAAAAAAAAATATTAAGACACTCCGGTCCCCACTTTTTGTATCAATTGGATATATTATCTTATATATTTATTACGTAGCATATCTTAACGCCACGCGTAGTCTAATAACAAAAATCCTTATTTTTTTAAGATTGTGGTTTATGAACTGAAGACTGCAGTAGACGCGTGCAGTTAACGGCTGGGATATGTGGCGGATGTACTGCTTGTATTAACTTTAGTTACTTTGTTATGTTAATTACATATAGAAATGCGAAATTTAGACATAATTTTGGTGTATTATAGTGTAGCTAGTATTAGAGATTTAACTTAAATAACTATTTTAGCTTGCAATTTCGTCACAGACATAATGGACGGAATGATGGTAGTTAGAGAAAATTAATTGACAAGATATATCGATTTCCACATTACGTTTGAATTCAACAACTAGGAGGATAATACTGTGCATATTCTAGAATACAAAGAACGTTAAATTACACCTCTGATTCTGGTGAAAAAGGTTAAAAACGGAACAAGATTTATATACTTTATCTAATAAAACAGATATTACTTTATAGGTACGCATTTTTAAATATTTACATTGGTTCTTAATCATAAATAGGTAACCGTATATTTATTTCTTTACTGACACATTATCGGGATCCGTATTTTGCATTATTATGTTATAAATATGCCTTAATTAATAATGCGCTATCGGCCATCGTGGAGTAGTGGATTAGAAGTGACTGTAAACAGGAATGATTGTGGGTTCGATTCGTGACCGAGCGACATTATATTTTTTCGTTCTGGTTTTAACCACAATAAATCGTATTTACAGTTACTACGCTGCGATGGCATCTACATAATCAACTTTTTCTGTTTTATTCTATTCATAAAATATATACTAAAATCTACAATTACTAATGGATCAGTCGTGGCGCAGTGGCACATACGTGTGACTGTAAACGACTAGTTGTGGGTTTGATTCCCACTCGAGGAGTGGAAATATTTAATATTTCCATTTTCTTCGCCTTGGTATCAAGGCAAAGCGAGGTGTTAAGTTCCGCCACTTAACACGCAATGCCTCCACTGAAAATGGGGAACGGTGTATCATAACACTAGGTTTGCTCTGCCTACCCTGTGTGCGGGATACAGCATGAAGCTATAAAAAAATACTAATCTACCTGTACTTACTAAAAAAACTTAATCTAAGCAGTTTCCAATTAAGCTACCGTTTAATATAATACGCTCATGTAATTATACGTTATAAACTAACGAACACTTATGGGGTCACGAAGGTCACAGTGATAAGGATCAGTAATTATTTTTTGCAGATTAATTATACCCTTTTTTAATTGGACCGATTTATACATCCCTATTACAATACCCTCGTTCTCTTTGTAACATTCGGAAAATTTAAGGAAAAGGAAATATAAAATGTTCTCTATATAGAATTTACTGTATGTACTGTACCTTTCATTTGGCAGTCGTAAATCTAATTACTTTTGAACGAACTTTTTTATGTTTATATACAAATAATTATACTCTTTAATAATATAACCAAGGTATTCATAGAGTATTTGAGTTTTTGGGACGTGTATGTGTTTATAACGCATTAGAACTTCACGCGTGTTAAAATTCAAATTAATTAAGTTTCTTAATCTTTGTTTAGCAAAGCAATCAGAGAGAGCATAGTGTCAAGGCACTACGTTCTCCAAGTTCCACTTACTTATTCTGAAACTTTAACTATTGCGCTAAATTAAGTGGTGAAATGAGAATAATTGAAGAAATAACCAATCAGACGCTGTCACTGTGCTTTTACAGAAGAAGAAATACACGTAAAAATATTTTTTATTACAATTTAAAAATATATATTTATAATAATTTAAAAAAATATTATAATTAAAAAAATATTAAAGCAAGCCACTTTTGAGTCTAACAGTACATATTACTCCATCCCAGGTGAAAGGCTTTAAAGGCTTAGGATACGGAACACGAAACGCTGATTGTAAGACGACTCAATCTGGGAATGTAAATTTTAGGGATTTCGTGACTTTGGTAAACAAGTACATTGTATAGATCGTATTGGAGCATGAATTTTGATTTTCTCACGAAATTTAACGAAACGGGCGACTCTTTCCTAGAAATTGTAGAAGTGAGCCTTTTATTGTAATAAGATATGGGAATTTGAATAGCTGTTTTAGAATGTTTTTAGTTATATTTTTTAATAACGTAATGAATTTCGTTAAATAATTATTTCAATAACATATTTGAATAACACATAAATATAGCTACTTAAGTTCTAAGATAAAATCTTATAATCTCTAATCATACTCGGCCATATATTAAATATTACTATTGTTCCGCGTTCTAGTTACACAACGTTTGACTTCCCAAACCAAAAACACAATTTTATCAAAGTTGATTAAAGTTAAAAGATTTACTATATGCAATAAAAAGTCATATAGTAAATACATAAGTATAAAATATGGGGTCAGTCGTGGCACAGTGGCATGAACGTGTGACTGTAAACGACTGGGTGTGGGGACGAAGCAAGGCGTTAAGTTCCGCCACTTAACACGCAATGTCTCCGAATTCGACAGAAAGTGGGAAACGGAGAGTCTTAACACTAGGTTCCCTCTGCCTACCATACTGTATGCGGGATACAGCATGAAGCTAAAAAAAATATGAGAATTGAATCCACAATCGTCACAATTACAACCAGGCCCACAAACAGCGGTTTAACATTAATCTAGTATTACAGTTCAATAAACCAATAACAAGTATATTTTACAGCGCCCGACAGAGTAGCGTGAGTGCTCGCAACTTGTACAACTGGAACCATACTAACAATAGATAATTCAATGCAATTACTCAAATTGTTAGTGCACGCCGCAACTCCAAGGCAAGTTTGATCGCATTTGACATTCTACACCGTGGCCGGATTCTTGTCTCTATTCCAAAACTTCCTACCAAATTCCATAATAAATTTTGTCAGCTTAGACGACTATGTTACGCTTAAGATGTTTTCTATTTGGTTTGGTTAACTTATTTTATAAATATATTATTGCAAAATCTTTTTAAGAGACTATCATGACACTGTTGGACATCATTGACTGTAAAGGCGATGGTGTAGGTTCGACTTCCACGTAGGGATGATTGCTTATATATTATTTTATTTCTCCATTTTTGCACTTAAGGCAAAGTGCGGCTTTAAGTTCTGCCACATACATAGCACGCAATGTCTTGATTTCAGCCGGAAAGTACAGAGAATAGAATGTCTGTCTCTGGTCAGTATACAATAAGGTACATAAAAAAAAGAACATTTTGGCTGTTTTACTAATATTTTCTTAATTTTGGTCCGCTAAGGCTGAGCCTAAGGAAAAATAATTTCAATATTTTTCTTCAAAATAGGTAAACAGCATATCCATTAGCAAAATTAAATATAAGGTGTCTAATTATATCAGGATAGGAAAAAAGTATAGTAATAACCTCTTGTTTCCGCGGTTTTTACAAATTTTAAAATTAAACTGTAAAATAGTTTAATTATATATTATTTTTTGGTTTTATAAGTGCACTTTAGGAAACGATGATACAGATAGAACTTTATGTATATTCGTATACCAAAAATGTACACAATTAATCGAGCTAAAAAAGTTTTATTTAAATAATAACGGTTCAATACTTTAATTATGGTGCATAAAGCGTGTCAGTATAAAGAACACACGAAAGAGTTTGATCGTTAAAACAGAGCTACACTCTAATAAGCTTAAAGTAAAATAAATAAATATCGACAGTACATACATATATTCACTAAACTGAAGGTTAATAGTAAACATTTTTCTAAGGGACTATTTTATAATTTGATTTTGTGAAATATATTTTATCCATCCAAAAACATTTATATACGAAAAATATATTCATTGATAACTATACCACGGTAAAGTTGTAGCGACATAAAAAAAACTAAACCGGCGGTAGTCAAAGTCAAATATGTCACTGGCTTGAATTTCCGCTTTGCCAAAAATACGAATATAGTAAAAATACTGAAATAAATTCAACTATCTCACGTTTCTATGAAAGATGTGACCGCTGAATAAAATTGCATATTGTTGTTTTACATGTGTACTTTGGTATAAAAAGATACATATTTATAAGAAAAAAAAGATATATACATTAGATATAAAAATAGATATATACATAAAAAAGATAGATAAATACATTATTGTATTATATTTGTTAGTTAAAATGAAATAGATATACGTCTTATGCGCTATTGTTAAACATTTAAAAAGAACAGAATAAGAAGTATAATGTATTTTTTATTTTGCAATAACTTTTAACCCCACATTTCGATTTTCTCACTTAGAAACAAAGAATACATTTAAGCCGAATATGAACTGACAACCATTATGTACTGTCAACACACGTCAGTACTGTGCTACAATTAATACTAATATTAATAGATCCACAGAACCCCGCTTCTTAACTAACTTATTGCCTAATAGCTCAATTACGTGCACAAAATGGAGAAGGGAGTGTCTTGACACTAGATTATCTCTACCTTTTATTTAATTCTACAAGAAAAACGCCTGGGAAATGGAGTGTCTTAACACTAGGTACCTTCTGCCCTGCTATATGCAGGATATAGCGTAAAGCTAAAATAACTACCTGAAGCTAAAAATAAATGAAAATCATTATCAGGCGCCAATTAACCTGTCCAAAAGACAGACAGACTTTTTCCACACATAAATAATTCCATCTCAATCTTTATTTCAAACAACAGCGATGAAATAACGTCAAAATTTGCAAACAAATAAATAAATAAGCTGTCAATAAGCGTCACGACGCTTTTCCGATCATATTTTATAGCCGTCAGTCAGTCACTATTTTTGGAAAAACAAACCCGTTTAATAAATCAAAATTATAAGCGTTAATAAATGGTTTTAACAATTAACAATTATTCATATAATAAATAACTTTAATCGTGGCATAGGGGTAACCTTAATAAATGGTTCGGATTTAACAATTAACAATTATTCATATAATAAAATAACAATAATCGTAGCGCAGGGGTACAAAATGTGACCGTAAAGCGACTGGTTATGGGATCGATTCCCACTCGAGGAGTGGAAAAATTTAATATTTCCATTTTTGTCGTTCTGTGTCGAGGCAAAGCGCGGAAAGAAAAGAAAAATTCGGCGGAAAGTAGGGAACGAAGTGTCTATACACTAAGTTTCTTCTGTCTACCCTGATATCTGCGGGATACAGCTTGAAGCTAACAAAAAACAAATCTTTTATTTTCGCGATTTTTATACACTTTTAAAAAGAAACTACTTTACCGAATTAATCGCGTATATTTTTGGTATTCGAAAATACATTTTTAAAGAACCTGACGTTTCGAACACTTTAAAGTGGTTTGTAGTCACAGGTAGACTGATTTGGCTTTTGTCTGTCAATTGATACAATTATTGTATTAAACTACCGCCAACGAGTTTTAAATCTCTATATATAATAAAAGAGTAGAAAAGTCAATTCTGTACATGAAAAATTTCAGAAAAATTTTAATTGGGTGCGTTAATATATCGATAACAGAGGCCAAAAATCCACTCAGTAGAATTTTTGTCTGTCTGTCTGTCTGTCTGTCTGTCTGTCTGTCTATTAATTGACAGAAATGGATGAATTTTGGTATAGTGATAGCTTATAGTCCCAAGGTACATATAGGATAGTTTTTATCCCGGTTTTCCATGTAGTTTTTTTGGAAAAAATAAAAAACCGATATAAGTAAATCATTTGTATATCGGTATCTACCGGGTAGAAATTAATGAATTTTTGTATGAAGTTAGCTTAGAGGTTAGAGCAACATATGGGATAGTTTTTATCCCGGTATTCAACATAACTCCCGCAGAAAAATAAAATTTAAAAAAAACATTTAAATTATGTCGAAAGTTCACGAGTGAAGCTAAATTTGTTTCAATATCACTAATTAAAATAATTATAAAATAAAATATGCATAACATTTATTAAATATACATTTGACCGGTCTATAAAACTTTATATAATCTATATATTTATATAATCTATATGACAACAGATGTCATTACGTTTTCTGCAACGGGTAGCGCCATTTGTTATTATATAGTTGACATTGTATTAGACATATCCGCACTCATTAAAATTATTGTTATAAAAATACAAAAATCTGTATCTCTTCTATTTGTTATGTTTTGACGGGAATTCGTAAAGAAGATTGTTGAAGACGCAGGGCAGGGTTTATTAAAAATCAAACCCTAGGAGGTTGAAACAGTGGATGAAACTTATGTATGTTTAGTATATAGTGAGAATGAAAGATCTAAACTCCTTGACTGAAATGAATGAATTTTCTCAGGAAAATAGTTAATGAGGCAAGGTCATCACAAACATAGGCTATCTCTCTTTTTTTTTAAATTACCCTGGTATTCAAAACAGTTCCCGCAGAAAAGTAAAAAACTGGCAAAGTCAAATTGCATTGATTATTTGCAAGTAAAGCTATTTTTTAATATCAATAAGTAACACAATTGTAAAATAAAAAGCTTAAAGTTTATTTAAGATATTATGACCGGTTTATAATACTATATACCAGATGGTATATATGTACGAAATCTACTATCATATGATAGCAGATTTCGTACGTTTTCTTACTAGAACAGTTATCGCTATATGTTATCAAATAACATTGCACTAAATGTACCGATGATTTTGTCATGAACATAATTAGTGACGGTAGTCAAATATAGACTACCCTCCTGTTATAAAAAAAAAGCAATCCCAAAGAGGCAATAGAGGATGAAAGTGGTAGTTCACGTGGCGAAGCCGCGAGAGGGTCGCTAGTACTGAATAAGAATAATTTTTAAGAATTCATCGAGAATCATTTATGTTGGTTTAAGTATTTTTTTGTATCCTTTTAATATAATTCTAACATTTTACTCGCTCATTGTTGCAGTTGGTAGAAAAAACTTAATGCTAAGATACTTTATTTATATTTTAAACTTATTTGAGAGATATTTTAGTTTATTTTTTTTAAAACAACTCTATTTCAACGCCTGTTTTGTTTTCTTTTTTTTCTTTTTTAGCTTTACACTGTATCGCGCACACAGCAGGGTAGGCAGAGGGAACCTAGTGTTAAGACACTCCGTTCCCCACTTTCCGCCGAATTCAGAGGCGTTGCGTGTTAAGTAACACCTCAACGCATTATTGGACATAAAAACTATTTTTATTTTACAATTATCACAATACCAAAAATATACAGTACACAAAATAAACATTACAAAAAATAATTTCACATAATATAATAACATATACCAAATTACGCCTATATACCTAACACAAGTGTTTTAATAACGCTCAGTTTCTACAGCAAAAGGCAATTTCGCTATATACTAAACAACAAAATTAATTCTTGATATCACGCTCGAAATAGGCAACGTGGACCTAAATAAGTTTGGCTATCATGTTGGGAAGTACCGAGTCAGCTTTGGGTATTTTGTATCCGTTGCTTATAAGCAATGGCCTTATAGAATCTGTCCTGTTTATATTATATAAGTGTGAAAAGGATAATGTAAAGCAAATATATTTTAGTTTTTTTTTGTTTTTAGCTATTTGATTTTTTTTATTAGCTTCACGCTGTATCCCGCACACAGTAGGGTAGGCAGAGGGAACCTAGTGTTAAGACACTCCGTTCCTCACTGTCCGCTGAATTCGGAGGCATTGCGTGTTAAGTGGCGGAACTTAACGCTGCGCATTGCCTCGGATTTGATTTTCTTTTTTAAAACTACAATATCTGAATAATTTTATCATTATGAAGCGAAAAAGCACGGCGCTAGCTTCTCGAATTGCTAATTAATCGAATTAGCGAAACAAAGCACAGTGTTAAGTTCCGCCACCAACAATAGGAATTACAGAACACTAAATTTATCATTATTTTCACCAAATAACTTACAGATCAAGCAATATTCAGTCGAAATTAACATTCATCATCTTGTTCATATCTCAAATATATCATATATCACGTACAATTTGGTGTGGTTTCGGAGGTAATGCATACATAATTTATAAACTACCAGATTTAAGCTGCTTATAGCGTAGATACTAGTAGCTAGTATTTGATAGTCCGTAGTCGACATTCTCTGTTGACAACATGTTTAACTAATATTCTGTAGGTGAAAATGTAAAATTTTAATTCTATTTAAAATTGTTTTTTTTTTTATTTATATTAATGTTTTCTTATTATAAATACTTTTACGTTCCAAGCACAGTATTCGTGGCGCAGTGGGACAACGTCTGACTGTAAACGCGGTGGTTACAGGTTCGATCCCCACTCGATAACTATATTTCAATTTTTATATATTCGTATCGAGAAAATACGTAAGACTATAAAAAAATACTTTTTAAAGTTCTGTTACTTTTCGAGTTCTAAATAATCAATTTATTGCATAAAAATTCAAAGTCTAAAATATAGATGTTTGTGTGTAGGTATAAAGAAAAAAATAAACTATATTCCTTTGATAAATTAAAATTTCTACAAAGAAAAAATATAAAGACAAAAGGACTAGCTTATATAGTCCATTATCCAACTCCTGCCATATTCCATACACCACAACTAGGATTTGAATTTACAGCTATCATGAAACTGTCTACAATAATTGTACCATAGCAGTCACTTATATAAGTGATTCAGTTTATAAATTTCAGTCCTTATATATTTATAAAAACACAGAATTTATGTCTAGAAAATCCATTTATTAAGTTAGTTTGAATTCTTTATTCTCATGAATAGTAAGTGCCCATGAATTTGCCAAGAACCCATCAATCTTAGCTTAAATAAAATACTCAGGTAAAATTGAAACTGTAATACATTATAATATAGCAATTTAAGCTTATTCCCGCATAGTAGGGTAGGCAGAGAGAACTTTCTTAGCTTTCTACACAAATTGGAGGCATTGTCTGTTGAGTGACGGAACTCAACGCCGCACAATATTTGTTTTACGAATATATTAATAATAAGAAAGATATATGAAGCAAAGGTGAGTGGTAAGAGAGGCAGGGGGAGACTTCGGTTGACCTTCGAAAACACAATATCGACGATACTGGAGGAAGGTCACGTAAAAAGCATAAGGACGGGATATTAATATATTTAAAATAACATTACTGTTTTTCATATCATTCAGATGCTTTCCCACTAAGCCATGATTAAAATAAGTACTCTGAAAGTAACTTACTCTGAAATTAATTTATAGTCGTAGTAAAGTATAAATTTGTTTAACTACAAAAAATAGACAACATTACTGTATTATATTTATTGCTTTACGCTGTGTCCCAAACACATCAGTGTAGGCAGAGGGAATCTAGTGTTAAAAATGTTTTGCTAAATGATCCTTTGTTACAGCTTCACGTTTCACATAGCGGGATAGTCAGTAAGAGCCTAGTGTTAAGACACTCCAGTCTCCACTTTTCACCTTCATCAGAGCGGAGAAATGAAAATAGTTAAATTATGATTAGTCCACCGAGTGATAATAGAACCTACGACCATTGCGATTAAAGTCAAAGTCAAAATCAAATAATTTTATTCAAAATTGGAAGTTACAATCTTTCTTTTTTTGAACGTCATACAATTTACCATTACAGACATTATTCCACTTTGCCCTACGATGGTCTATTTCAATTTCTACATACAATATAAATAAGCGGTTTTATATATAACATACATATATTATAAGCCTACATATATAATAGTATAGAGTATTCTCAAATTGATAAATTGGGTCCTTAATAGAGGGTGGCTGTACTAAATTTAATTGACGAATTGTTTTGAAGTTGCGGTTGCCTTCTATGTTTACAGTGGCTTTGTCACAATATTATATTTGTGGTATCAATTACAACGCTAAAATACAAATTAATATTAAGCGTAATTGATGACTATTGATAGAAAATGAATTTTATTTACAATACTAATAATATAATTAACTAGATGAATATGTTGAATGTATTGGAAATTTGAAATTGTGATAGTTATTTTTAGTATGACGTATATAATTATGTTATTTTTCGGCTTTATACTTTTATCTCGTATGGCAGTATATTCAGAGAGCGTCTAGTGTCAAGTCTCTCCGTTCTCCATATTCTGCTCAAATTTGAGACATTAGACGTAAATTGGGTTGAAAATAATCTTATATATAAAAATGAATCGCCGAATATGTTGGTAAGCGCAAAACTCGGTGAACGGTTGGACCGATTTCGCTAATTCTTTTTTTAGATTATTCCTTGAAATACGAGGATTGTAGTAACGGAGAGAAAAAATAAAAAAATAATCTGAAAAAGTATTAAAAAGACACTTTTCTATTCTCCCATACAAAATATTCGTTATAATTATTAAAAGTCAATTTGAACTTTAAAACCATACCATAAAGTTTAAATATTACTGGAGAGGTTTCGAGACGACAAAACAATTGATAAAAAGCTGCTAAAATATCATTTTATACATAGTATACGAATGTCAATTTCGCAGTTTTGACGAAGTTGTGATAGCTCAGTTGGAAGAGCGCTTGCTTTTTTATGGTTACTTTTTGTTAGGGTCCACGGTTCGATCCTGACATGGATGTCTTATTTTTTTTTTTATTCTTTTTTGTTTCAATTTTTTATTTTAATATTTTTGTACAAGTTTATTGGACTTTTAATTATAATTTTTATTTATTTTATAATATTTTTATTGTAAGCATTATTTCAAACAAACGATTCCCCAAAAGAAATACTGAGCGGAGCTTTATTGTAACTTTTTTGTAGCGTAGGCGCTCATTCAGAAAGGATTTTTAAAAATTCATCTCTTAAGAGGGGGAAATAGTGGTTAAAAGTTGGTTAACAGAGTGTATGAAATTCCATCAGTTTTGAAATTAAAGCCGAATGATCTTTTTTTCTGTTTATTTAATAAAAAAATATTTAATTTCTATTTCATCGATTGTGAAATATCGACCCCTAAGATGGTGAAATAAAGGTTTGTATGGAAGTTAGCCATTTGCAACGTTAATATGTGGAACTCTGTTTATAAGCGTATTATTTAAAAATAGTAAATACGTATTTCAGCGATTATGAAAATTCTACCACTAAGTTGACGAAAAAGGATTGAGAAATTGTAAAAAAAAATAGTCATTTTCTGCGTTAGAAATATAAAAAATTATTCACTGGTTGCTGATTAGAAACCTAAACTACTCTACTAAGTACTTAAGGCTGCCGTAGCGCAGTGAGACAATGTCTGATTGTAATGCGACGGTTGTGGATCCGATTAACTCTCGGGGGTATAACTATTTTTATATTTTCATTTCTTCACTTTGGTACCAAAGACAAAACGCGGCGTTGTGTTCCGCTCCAAAGTCTCGATTTCGAGTGGAGACCGGAGGACGGAATGATATGACCCCTCTATGCGTGATTACCTCGCTTTGCGAGAAAAACCATAAAGCGAAAAGAAAAAGGACAAACTACTCTAATATAGTAAAATAGTGAACAATTGCGTCTATATATATACATACACAAATTTACAAAAACAAGTATTGACAGGAACGTGAAAACGACATTAAAACTTGAATATTTGATTTTAATTTTTTTTTTCTGTTTTTATATATTTGTACGCGCACATCTCATGATCTACTGGATCAGATTCGAACAAAAGTTTTTTTGTTGTATATTTCAAAATAAAAGACCTAGCTGAACTTTAACAAATAAGGCAATGAAACCTTAACAAAAGTTGTTCAGCGTGATGAACATTCCTTGACTTATAAAAATTACAGATCTGAAATATCTGCTGAAGAACGAATGTCAAATTTTCAACACACTCGGAGTCCAAATCGTATCTTGGTATGTTTTTTGTAAATACTTAGCATTCCTAATACAAAAGCAGTTTTTTAATGTTCCTGAGTAAATAGTAAATCAATATAAAATTTTATCCAACGAAAAACTTCAATCATTTCTACAACACTTTAAATTGAAGCTATAAATATGCCTTATTCCTTCAGTCATATAATAAGCCCAGCTATTTATACAGGATGAACGTGAATGAAGATTATTGTATATTTTCAATTTTAAGTTCGTAGATTAAATTAAGATGTATGAGATAAACTAATAATTTGGCTTGAACTTATAGTATAAAGTGATATTATGCAGGTTATATTTATTGAGATGTATTTATATACTTCAATTCAACTTGACCAATAAAAACTATTCAAACTTTATTCAGCTACTATTAATTTATATTCCGTTTCCTTATATTGCATGCATTAGGCATTCAATTACATTTTTCTTAGGGATATCTGTAGCGGTATTAAATCAAAGCTGTGTTATCATGTTATCGGTTATATAGCAAAGAGAGAGATAACAACGTTTGCATGAACGTAATTAGTTGATTAAATTATTTATAATAGCCTGAGAAATTATACCGTCATCGGACAATCATAAAGTAGTGATCATAGCAGGCAAAGAGCTACAGGAGAACGAGGAAAATTAAATTCCTTAAGTTGTTAAAGACATTTAGAAAACGTATAAAAATTTGAACGCAGCGGGATTAGAACCCGCACCTCCTGAACACCGAATTCAATTTTTTAAACGTTTTCTTAATGTCTTTTTCAATTTTCCTAAGTGTGGAATAACACTTTAAATAGGTTTAAAAGTATATAATAAATAGCATTTTAATATTTAAAAGTCCTTAAGTTGTTATTGGAGAGAATATGGACATGTCAAACACATCGCTTTTATGATGATTTGGAATAGCATTGGGCTGAAGAGGGAAGGGATATCATTAGCACTATTTATTTTCTATCCGGAAGAAAAAAAAATGTATGTTATAATGCATTAAAATTATTTAAAAAAATACATTTTAGTATTGATGTCAAAAATATGGCGATACGAAGTTCGCCGGGCCCGCTAGTTATAAATATAATGATTTCCCCGGGTGAAGATCAAACCCATAACGACCGATCGCGTTTGTCGTAAAATACTGTCCCACTACGCCTCGACGGCCTTTAATCTAATATGTTTTTTTTTGGCTTTTTAACAAAGGTTTAATTAACTAAACCTATTTATACCTTATAATAGTAACACAATGATTGAATGAAAGATTTCAGTCTTTAAAACGAAATTTAAGGTGGGCATGATTATATTTTTCTTTCTTCGCACTTGTATTATGAATGCAAAAGTCTGTCTGTTGACGGACTGTAATGAATTTTGGAATATATGTATATGGTTCATAATCCAAGGACTTTCTTACATTGATTAACCGACAATAACAAGTGAAACTAACAAAATCATATTAAAATAAACAAATTTAGTAACAAATCACTCATTCCACTCTACTAAAAATCCAATACCCAACTCACCATATACCATTTTTAATTTCTCTTTCTTTTAATTAAGTTATAACAAGACTTTACCAGCGTTCACTATTAAAACATTGATTGTAGCTTGACGTGGATGACGGGCGGTTCGCCGAGGTCGTGGCGTGACGTGTAAATGGTCTATCACTTTGTAAATTACTCTCTTATACTGTACTTAAAACAATAGGAATAGAGATCAAAATGCAACAGCTGGTGGAATTGTAGCGAAGGAATATCGTGCCGTGATATCTTGATTGTTATATTAAGTAGATACTGATGTGAATTATTGTTTTGAACCTTTTTTTTATGTTGTAGGTTGAAAAATAATAAGGTATTGTGTTTTTGTATTGTTATGTAATGTTTTTTTTGGTTGTACTGATAATGCAGTAGAATTACGAGTATGTATGTATGAATTACGTAAAAAAGTACTAAATATAATTAATATTACGTTGTGGCCAGTCGTCACGCAGTGACACAAGCGTGTGACGTAAACGACTGGTTGTGGGTTCGATTCCCACTCGAGGAGTGGAAATATTTAATATTTCCATTTTCTTCGCTCTGGTGTTGAGGTAAAAGCGCGGCGTTAAGTTCCGCCACTTAACACGCAAGCCTCCGAATTCGGCGGAAAGTGGGGAACGGAGCATCTTAAAACTAGGTTCCCTCTGCCTACACTGCTGTGTATTTCTTTTTATTCGAAGTAATTATGACAGATATACCGTATAATGATGGACCTTATTTAAGTTATGAATAATACATTAAGTAAGTGGTGTGGAATAATTACTAAGACGTAGCAATCTTATATTGGATTTTTTAAGTATACTTGTAGATATATTATCTAATAAGTATATATTAATATACAAATATACAAAATGAAATATACACCATTGAACTGCAATTTGATTTCATAGTGGTGCAGTAGGACTGCGTGTAACTTTAAACAAGATCGGTTGTTGGCTCGATTATGACTCGGAAAATTGAACATTGTTAAAATGTTAGAAAATTGTACATTGTATACAAAAGACAGTGAATATTTTGTATTACTTAGAATATTCTGTCAAACAACATTTGCTTGAGCATAGCAGTATTTGAATCTTAAATCCTTTTCAAGACTTAAGTCTTAGTCTAGGGGAAGTTTTTTCTCGTAAATTCAATATGTTACTAATCTTATATTATCATTGAGCCCATGTTGGCGCAGTGAGAAAGCGTTTGATTGTAAAAGTAATTTTTCATGTGAGATTATTACGCGGTAGAATGATTATATTAGATTTATTTTTATTACTCCGCTCAGGAGACAAAACAAAGCTTTGATTTTGCATTCTACCATTCAACATACAATGCAACACTAGATTCTCTCTGACTACCCTACTGTCAAAAGAAAAGCGTGAAGCTAAATCCGAACTTAAGTAATGTTATGTATTACTTATTTATAAATTCATTTAAGATAATAATATTACTGTACAAACGAGATGTTTTACTTACAATATATTTCTTTAATTCTGTACAAAATTTTTAATATGTTAATAATATACAATTTATGTATCCCTTAAGTAAATAAAGTCTATGTTGTCCTGATCCAATTCATGGTCATTGGTATGAACTCTCAACCCATGGTTAAAAACAGTTTTGTCGAAAAGTCAAAAACATCTTGATCAATAATATTATATTGATTTACTAGTATATCAGGACAAAATATTTATTTTGATATTGTATATATATAAATATATATATATATATATATATATATATATATATATATATATATATATATATATATATAAATATAGGAAGTGTCTATGTAGAAGTTTGAAATGTAGAATTATTGCTCACGTCTACTTTACTAACAAAAAATATATAGAAAATTTTAACAATATGTAAATCTTACATTTAAAATTATTTTTATTTTATTCCTTTATAATTCAGTATACAAATACTTCCTTCCATATTCCCAATAAAACACAAACGAATAATCGATACACAACCATCTCACTTAACATGCATTCTGAAATTGCAACGTCAAAGTGAGTCAAAAGTTTTCTTTTAATAGCTACATCAAGAGCCCCGCATGTGAACAATTACGTTGCATTTCTCAGGGAACTGACAGGTGGCAGTGATATGATTATTTCTTTTTATATATATTTTTCTTCGCTCTGGTAGCGAGATAAAGCGCGGCGTTAAGTTCCGCCACTTAACATGCAATGCTTCCAAAAATCAGTGGAAAATGGGGAACAGAGTGTCATAATAGTAGGTTCCCTCTGCCTACCATGCTGTGTGCGGGATACAGCGTGAAACTAAAAAAAAAAAATTTTTTTTTAGGCTCTACGTTCTCTCCAGTACAAGGTAGGTACAGATGTTTATCTCTAACTATACTAATGAGTCTACCCGTAGAAAACCTTTTATTCTTTACTTTTCTCCTAAAATTGAAGCAATGCTGGAACTCAACGCCGCGCTTTGTAATTCAAATATAATCATTTTACCGCGTAATGATGAAAAATCATGTTTATAATCAGATGCTTTTTCACTGCGCCAACATAGACTCAATGGTATTATAAGATCAGTAATATATTGAAGTTACGAGTGAAAATTTCGTGGTAGTCTAAGCTTTAAGCTTTGGAAAGGATTGAAGATTCAAATACTACTGTACTCAAATAAATATTTATATTAATGAATATTCTGAATAATATAAAATATTCACTGTTGCTTGTACAGTAATATTAATAATAAAGTATTTTTTAGGACTTTGTCTCTACTCTTTATAAATTATTTTTATAAGTAGTAATTAATTCATTAATGTATCACTTCAATTTACACTTTAAGTACATATATTTTCTTAGAAACTTTAAACATTTAACATTAAAAAGAGCTTTTTAAAAGCTCTACGTGCTATTAACAGCTGCTCAGTAAATATTTATCTTATTCTCATTAAAAAAAAAGGTTATCTCTTATAAAAGCTTATACACATACTTAAAAGATATAAAATTCATTGCAATTTCAACAAGCACTACAAAGACTGTGGAATTGTATTAAAATAAAAGTATTGAAAGAACAAATATTCTAAAACGCAAGAAAACACTGGCTAGAGTCTGCTCGAGCAATATCTATGCAAAGTTAAATGGCTAATTTACCCTTTGAACGGCATGTAGTAGTGAACTCACGCAAAAGTGCACCATGAGATACAAGTGCAGATGAAGTCGACGAGAAAAGGAGAATACAAAAGGAACTACACATTGGTAATATAGCTAAGAACTGTTTGAAATCATGCTTTCAGTTTTGGTATTTTTATTCTTGAAAAGGGTTTTTTTTTATTTTATGTTACTTTTAAGTGTTTAGTATATGTAAATTTTATTTAAAAATCACCAAAGTAAATGAAAAATATCCAAAAAAATATTTTTTGCCATTAGCCCAATAAACAGGAGCGAAAACAATTACTAAAAAGTTAATTACGTTTGACACACTTTATATTTCCTTATACAATAAAATTTGTAGAAGATTAATATAAAATAACTACATTTACTAAACATAACCGTCTATTTCTAACTACAGTAGTTCAAACTATCACTTCAAGATAATACATGAAATAACATTACAACAAGACTACAATAGTTTTAATTTGCAAGTCACCAAAGTCCTTCAGGCATCTTGGCAACAGTAGTGGAATACAATACAATGTTTATACTGTACGTGTAATACTGGATTTATGCCTTGAAAATTGGTAAGCAAGCAACTTGTTTCCTATTCACTGAACAATACCTGCCGACCCAGTCAAATGCAATACAACCGCTTGACTCGTGTTACCAACATTCTTGACTGAAAATGCTATAAGAATATTTAATTCTACTTTGCTTGGTTAGAATTTGCTTTAGAATTTAGGTTTTCTTAAGTTAAACTTTTATTTAGAGTCTTAAGGTTTTTTTCCGCATAGTAAAATAGTCAGAAAGAACGTAGTGTTAAGATACTCTGTTTTATATTACTCTGTGTTATGAGTGACGGAACTCAATGTTGTTTTTTGTTTAAATATATTGTAAAAGACATTTAGAAAAAGTATAAAAATTTGAACGCAGCCGGATGAGAATCCGCGCCTCCTGAATACCGTTCAAGCGCTCTCACCACTGAGCCATGCGTTCTACTACACGCTGCGTCAAAATTCTTGTACGCTTTATTACCTCTTATTTTTGTTGTTAGCATCTCTGTAGAGAGATTTTTACAAATTTCTGCTACCTAAAGATTGTTCTACAAACAATCGTTTGGCAAGAGAGAATGCTATTTATTAAATATTTTTAAACATTTTTAAAGTGTTATTCCACACTTAGGAAAATTGAAAAAGATGTTTAGAAAACGTATTTCGCCGTGTGATCCCGGCTTAGAATAGGATCACACTGGTATTGGAGGTGACGTAAGAAGCGACTAAAATACGAGTGGTAGAGTCAAGTTGTCAGTAATGGCAACTCGCATGGGCCGACTCGACCGGACTGCCACCACCCCCGGCATCTGAAACCGGCGTTAAGCAGTGGCTCCATGCCACTGCGTTTCGCATTAGGTGATGCCGGGCACCGGAGCCCAACACCAAACACCCCCCCCCCCCCCCCCCAAATATGACAGCGGTACTGAAGAGAATCTACCCCAGGAGGGTACCAACATCACCGATGCTGGAGAATCCCTCCCTGAGTCTCTACACTCAGGCCGCCCGTCGAATTCTGGGGAGGGCACAGAACCGCGCCACAATCACAAACAAGACAAACGAGGCGTACGCTCCACGGCAACCCCCACCACGCTCAATGTGGATTTTTGTAACATCAGGGGCCTACATTCCAACCTGAATGCCGTTCACCACCACCTTGAGACGGCACGGCCGGCCTTGTTGTTTTTGACGGAGACTCAGATTATCCGACCGAGCGATACAGCCTACCTCCACTACCCCGGCTACAAATTAGAACATCATTTTTTACCTCACGCCGGGGTCGCTGTATTCGTAAGGGAGGATATGAGTTTTCGTCGCCTTGCTAATTTTGAAGGTCGGGACCTGTCTACCATCTGGCTTCGCCTGGACTTCGACGATCGTGTCCGCATCTACGGATGCCTATACAGGTCCCACAGTGGTAACGCGGAAACGGATCGACTCATGGAGCATATGCAATCGGCCATTGATGATTTGCTCTCACAGATCCCCTCCGCTGAGGTCGTGATACTTGGTGATTTTAACGCCCATAACGCCGATTGGCTTGGATCACGCACCACCGACCACGCGGGGAGGGCTGCATTCGACTTTGCTATAGCAAATGGACTGTCCCAATTACTAGAATACCCAATGTCCCAATACTAGAATCCCGGACGTGGACAGCCACAATGCCTCCTTATTGGACCTTCTGCTGACTTCACATCCGGAACAGTACCAGGTGTCAGTCGACGCCCCTTTAGGGTCTTCTGATCACTGCCTGGTACGGAGTGTGGTGCCAATTAAACGCAGCAGTTGCAGAACACCCGCAACTCGCCGTGTCTGGCACTACAAGTCAGCAGATTGGGATGGGATGCGTACATTTTACTCATCTTATCCCTGGGGGGCGGTGTGCTTCTCTTCTGATGATCCCAGTGTCTGTGCCGCCGCTGTCGCCGACGTGGTTCTGCAGGGTATGGAACTTTATATTCCTAGCTCTGTAGTGCCCATCGGTGGCAAATCACGGCCCTGGTTTGGTAAGTCCTGCAAACAAGCTGCCTTTGGTAAGCGCGAAGCCTATCAAGCCTGGGCCGCGGCACAAGTCGCTAAGGATCCGAAGGTGAAAGCCTTAAAAGGGAAGTACAACCGATCCTCTAGGTACTTTAAGCGGCAAATTGCTAGAGCAAAGTCCCAGTATATCATCAAAATCGGTGAGAAACTTGAGAGATACCCGTCGGGAACGCGGCAGTTTTGGGCACTCTCCAAGGCTGTGCTTGGCAACTTTAGCCAGCCGTCGTTTCCACCGTTACGCACAGAGAATGACATCCTGGTCCACACGGCGAAGGAGAAAGCCGATCTCCTGGGTGCTCTCTTCGCCTCGAACTCGACTTTGGATGACCAAGGAATTACACCGCCGACCATCCCGCGGTGCCAGAGCTCAATGCCTGACGTTAAGTTTAGCCAAAAGGCTGTTCGTCGAGCTCTGTTTTCCTTGGATATCCAAAAGGCGAGCGGACCGGATGGTATTTCTCCTATTGTGCTCCGAACATGTGCTCCTGAGTTGACGCCGGTGCTAACGCGTTTGTTTCGGCTCTCTTACTCAAACGGCGTAGTCCCAGATTCGTGGAAGAGCGCTCTTATTCACCCGATCCCGAAGAAAGGCGATGGCTCCGACCCAACTAACTACAGGCCTATCGCCATCACCTCCCTGCTTTCCAAAATAATGGAGAGCATAGTAAACGGCCAGCTTCTGGGTTATCTAGAGGATCACCAGTTGATCAACGACCGTCAATATGGCTTCCGCCATGGTCGCTCAACTGGTGATCTTCTGGTTTACCTAACGCACCGCTGGGCTGCTGCTATTGAAAGCAAGGGAGAGGGCCTGGCAGTTAGCTTGGACATGGCGAAAGCCTTCGATCGTGTGTGGCATAGGGCGCTCCTAGTGAAACTACCATCTTATGGGCTTCCCGAGAACTTATGCAAGTGGGTCGCCAGTTTTCTCACGGGGCGTAGCATCAAGGTCGCTGTCGACGGTTTTTGCTCTGAATTTATGCCCGTGAACGCTGGCGTCCCGCAGGGCTGTGTGCTGTCCCCCACGCTGTTTCTTCTGCATATCAATGATATGTTAGAAGACCCTGGCATTCATTGCTATGCGGATGACAGCACGGTGGACGCCGTATACACCGGCCGTGCAGGTCTTTCTCGGGAAAACGTCGACGAGAGCCGAACAAAACTTGTGTCTTCTGTTGAGGCATCCCTTGTGAATGTCTCCTTATGGGCTGAAAGGAACCTGGTTCAATTCAACCCCCAGAAGACACAAGTTTGCGCGTTGACCACCAAGAAAACCCCATTTGTCCTATCGCCACTTTTTCAGAACACTCCCCTTAATGCCGCGCCCAGTATCAGTTTATTGGGCCTGAAAGTTTCGAGTGAGTGCCAGTATCGCGATCATTTGGAGAGTAAGGCCAAGTTGGCCTCGAAGAAGCTGGGTGTCATCGGTAGAGCGAGACAGTACTTCACGCCCCAACACCGATTGTCCCTTTATAGGGCCCAGGTGCGGCCTCATATGGAGTACTGTTCTCATCTCTGGGCCGGTGCCCCCCAGTATCAGCTCGAACCATTTGATCGCATACAAGGCAGAGCCACTCGAATTGTCAGGGACCAAAAAATCTGTGTTGGGCTTGACACTTTGGCGTTGCGTAGAGACGTGTCCTCGTTATGCGTTCTCTATCGCATGTATCACGGGGAGTGTTCTGGAGAACTGTTTGACTTGGTACCTGCCGCTGAATTCTCCAACCGCACAGTACGTGCCAGATTGAAATATCATCCTCACCACCTGGATACCTGGCACTCCAGTACTGTGCGGTTTCGTCGTCATTTCCTTCCACACGCCACACAACTGTGGAATGGCTTACCAGCGGCAGTGTTTCCAGGTCGATACGACATGGGTACCTTCACAAGGCGCGCTTACCTCCACCTCAAAGGCCGGCAACGTCCCTGTAGCTCCTCTGGTGTTGCACGGGGCCGTGGGCGACGGTGTTCACCTAACAACAAGTGACCCGAACGCTCGTTTGCCTTGTCCTTTTTATAAAAAAAAAAAAAAAAAAACGTATACAAATTTGAACGCAGCGAGATTCGAACCCGCGCCTGAATACCGTTCAAGTGCTCATTTCCTATGTTGAAATCGAACTTATATCCAACTAACCAACGTTTACAGTATGACGGTATCCCACTGTGCCACGATGACCTCAATATAACTTAAAATTTGTTAAATAATAACATTTCTAACTATGACTAAGCCAATGGTAAATTATGTTAACATATCATCTTCTCGTTATTGCAATGTCTTCCAATCGTATACGAGATGATTATAGCTTCGATTGCTACTTAAGAGGGGTATATGTAACTGATGCATTCTACAAAAAGTAACTAGTTCTTTAAAACAAATATATTGCTTATCAAAAAAACCGCGTTAAGTTACGTCATCACACTTCTGAATAGGGTAAAAAAACACAATATTAATTTTTTTTTTTTTAAGTGATTCCATCTGTTACAATAAGAAGACACGTAAAGCAAAATACAAAAACATCAAAGATCATTATTACGTTAATCTAAAGACTACGACCATATCCAAATCATTAAAACAATTACAAATACTTCGTATCTCAGTTAGCTTCGTTGGTTCAGTACGAAAATAAGTTGTTTTTTCGACTCCTACAGGGCCTATTGGACCAGAGAGCAAATATTATTTCTGCGTACAAACGAGATTGATAAATAACAGAAAAGGTAAGTCTATTGGGCATTGCCATTCTTTTAATAACGCTGTTATTTGCTACGATTAGGTATATGGATTCCATTTACGAATGTATACAGTGTTTATAGGTTTTTTAAAATGTTTATTTTAATATTAGTAGGATTTTCTTAAAATTTCCTTAATTTTTTTTTTATAACCTCACGCTGTATCCCACACACAGCAGGGTAGGCAGAGGGAACCTAGTATTTAGATACTCCGTTCCCCACTTTCCGCCGAATTCGGAGGCATTGCGTGTTAAGTGGCGGAACTTAACGCCGCGCTTTACCTCGACACCAGAGCGAAGAAAATGGAAATATTAAATAATTCCACTCCACAACCAGTCGTTTACAGTCACACGCTTGTGCCACTGGGCCACGACTGGACTTCTTATACGCTTTATTATTATTTATTTTTGTTTATTACAACTTATTTTGTTTAAAAATGTTTAAAAGTACAGCAATACACTTAGAAATTTTAACTACGGCTTGTGTAGTATGTGGGAAAACATTTAATTTAGAACACTTGACAAAATAATTTACTGATTTAAGTATACTATTAGTGGGATTATTTTGGAATAATGTGGAAGTGAAAATATCTCTATTATATGTTTTACGTTGAATTTTATAATCTATTTACATGTTTTTGTTAATAATTATTAAGTTAATTAAAATTTGAAATGATTTTGATAATTAATTTTCTATAGTTCTAAATTTTATAGTAATAATATATAGTGTAGGCATTTCATACATTGTAGTACAGTTGTTTCATACACAGCAATAAAAATATAGTCCATTAGGCTTATGTTCCTGTTGTAGTTTAGTTTGAACTAACTTTTATGTTATGTGCATTTATTTAAAAAATACTATTGTTTTCTTTAAAAATTATGTTTGTTTGTCCACTCTGACAAAAAGATAAACCACAACGTTTAGTTCTGCAACTGAATACGCTACGTCTCAGAATCAGACGGGGAGTGTTTTGGCACTATGTTTTATCTACCAGCTATAAGAAAAAGCGTGATAATAAGGCTTAGTTATTAGGTAAAAACGGAACAAATATTATCTCATATTAAACGAAAATTGGGAAAAAAATGATTTTACATTAATATCCCTCTGCCTACCTGCAAAGTACACAAAATATTATAAATGTCGACAACTCAGGCATTAAATAGCTATTTACCATACTGAAATAACCTTAAAAATAATTGAACAAAACAAATAGACTTCTAATTTCACAGGAGGACGATCTTAAATTGTCGTGGCACATTCGACTTATCCCAATTCTCGAAAGCAATTTCAGTATATTCGATGAACATTATACGGCTTGCGGTGACACCGGCAATAAAACGAATGTTGTAATGGTACATAGCTATTAAGAGCTGGCAAGCTTAGACGTAAACTATACAAAATTGTATGGAATGGAATGAAAAAAATGGAATATTTCAGTAAAAGTATGATTTTTTTTTGAAAAACTATATTAAAATTAATAATAATCAATGATTAGTATTTCGTAGGACTTATTAGATATATTGTATAGTAGAGGAAGGACAGTCTCAATACTAGGGTCTCTGACTACCCTGCGATGCGGGAGAAATCGTAAAACTGTAAAAAATATTTACTGAAAAATACTAAAAACTTTACTTAAATATAAATTTAAAAAAATCATAATACTTAAGTGATAAACTTCGTCATTAGTAACTGCTTAGCTACTAATAATTTGTATTTATTTTATTTTTAATGCTAACCTAAACTTTTTACTTATGTTCTGTATTGTAATTTCGAATTCCTTATATTTTTAGAATGCAATAGACCTTCTATATAACCATTCACTATTCAAATAATACAATAATATGATCTGTTATCGACATATGTAATAAATAAAACGATCACAGCTATCAAACATTTGTCCACGATGATTTAACAGATACTTGAGCCGTTAAAATCGTTGGATCTTCGCTTGTTAAACTTTGGGCACGATTAATTTGGAACATTTTCAAGGGTTAACTGTCAATAGGTGGTTATAATTGAAACTTAATTTATTATTCAATTATTTCTCATCGATTTCTCTTGAATACATAATGAATACATAATCTTTAAAATGTTTTGAAATTTTAGAAAGGAATCGGTGAGTTCAACCTGAGTTCAACCTTCGCTTTTTATTATTAGGTTATTTAAAAAATCAGTAGGCGCGTTGTCATGTGTGTATATTATTTTATACAAAGGTGCTCAAAAGCATAGCAGTGTATTAATTTAATATATTTCTTATGTACGAATAGTATTATTAGGTATAAATCGTAAAAATAGGTCGGATTTTTTCTAATTTTATATGAGATGACGACACCCAAAATCATATGACAAAACATTTATTGTCCAAATTAGAAATAATCTTACATTTAACATGCAGATAATACTTTAAATTATGTTATAAATAATGTCAAGTATGCTAGTTGCCATTACCCTTTAAATTATAATTCTATTTTTTTCGAACAAAAAAGGTGGTTTTTGTTGCCATAACATTAAAACAAATTACCACTAAGAGACTCTATAGACCAAGATTTTAAGTCGCAAATAAAACAAATTAAAGAGAGGCATATATATAAGTATATCAAAATACTTTATAACGTCAATACAAAGCTATGTTCAGAAAATGTTTATAAATTACTTTCTTTCGCTAAATTAAACGGTTCTAAGAATGACTTATAGCAAAAAGTAGGTCAAAATCTTTACGATAAAATATTTAGTCGCGTGAAGTGAAACTGTAAAATTGTTTTTAATAAAAACCTCTTTGTCGTTCATTTCTTGAATAATAGTACCTTGTGTATTGGTTGTTATGAAAATAAAAAGGTTTTGCAGGTAGCCTGTAAAGTGTTACAGCAGTTGTCGACTGTATAGTACGCACATTTTGTCTTGACTAGTCATATTTACGCTTTCCGAAATTTTGCACAGGTACAGTCAACCAGCCAAAGAGAGTTAACGAGTGACTGAGGCATAAGACACCATGCTTAACGGAATCACTAGTGTTTGTCTTTCGTGGGTTACGATTTGTTTTTTTTGATAAAAGAGGGCAAACATGCAAAAAGATCACCTGATGGTAAGTGGTTACTGACCTTGAGGCTGAAGAAAGGAAGTAAAGAGGAAGGATGGGGATGGTGGGAATAGGGAGAGGGAGCTGGCTTACATGTCATCGAACTGGAACACACCATCAGATGCTTGGTGGTCTATCCTTGACATCATACCACCAAATTAGTGAGTTACCTGCCATTTACGGGACGCTACCCAGTGGCAGAGGGAGATTGCATTCCTAACCCATCACCCATGGGAAAATTGCCCCACGCGAAAACGAGATTATCGCCTCTTCCCATCAATCACTACCTTGAAACCGGTTCTGCAGTGCCTATTGTAGCTAGGTTCCGACCTTTCAAGTTAGAATGCGTGTGCTATACAGCGTTTATAGCTGCGGTTAAACATAATAGCGTACGTTAGTTATAATACCCCAATATCGAGTGTTACTGCACTTCGTATATGTATCGTAAAAAAGTATGAAGGACGTTTCCCCGCCAAATGGTTGGCTGTAATAAAACTTATTACACACTATATAAATTTTTCTTTTGTATAGTCGAAGAAAACACGCGGCGCCGTCACCTAACAAATAAATGTATTTTTTTATATACGGAGGTATATATGTATACCTTAATTTAGTTGTAATATATATATATATATATATATATATATATATATATATATATATATATATATATACATAATTTAGTCTTATTAACTAAACAAGGATGTTAAGCTTAATAAAAGTAAATAAAGATCATATTTTATTTATTTTGATGGTTCTGGTAATAAAACGAAGATAAGACTAATTTACTTGCGCTATTTAACACGTAAAAACATTACGTTTTCGAGCAAAAAGTGAAGAACGGAGTGTCCTGACACTAATATCTCACTGATTATTCTACTATATATGAAAAAGCGTTCAGCTAAAAAGCAGAAGAAACCTGGTAATAATTCCCACTAACTCCACCTTCCGTCCATACCTTTTTCATACCAAAAAAACAGTGTCAAGGACATTTCCTTAACAGTAGCTTCTAATAAAACTTATTATACACTACATCTATAAATTCTCTATACCTTCCTACCTATAGTAACAAAAGTATATATATACGACAAAAATCACGCACCCTTTCCTCTACAAAGTAGCTTTTTCTCATGCAAAATACATATACACAGCACGCAACCCCTCGCTCGGATTTATTTTCAAAAGGAACAATGTGAAACAATAAAAAAGCGGCGTACGTGCGAACACGACTCGTATAACGTGACCTTCAGGATAATAAGTGACGGCTAGCACGGTATTGAATTTATTGTTGTGTTGCGTCTCCCTTTTTGTTACTCGATTACTGTAAAATTACACACAGTAGTGTCTTTAGCGTATATATTATATATATTTTTTGTTATAGAGAGGTTATTTGTTTATAAGCGATAGATTCAATTCTTATTCGTTTGAGATTTATTATGTTATATACATCTTCACACTTTATCCCGCGCTATAATGAGATAGTTAGAAAGAAACTAGTGTGAAGACACTTCGTCCCACATTTTTCGCCTCAAAGCGGACTAATAGAGCAGAGAAATGGAAATAATTTAAATATATTTGTTATTCATTCAGGCGCTGCCTTACTATATTACTATGGCTGATTTTTTATTTTGTTAAAAATTAAGAATTTGCTCTAAAATTGTCTCGTATAACGTGACCTTCAGGATAATAAATGACGGCTAGCACGGTATTGAATTTATTGTTGTGTTGCGTCTCCCTTTTTTTACTCGATTACTGTAAAATAACAGGCGTATAGTATCTTAAGCGCATATACTATGTATTTTTATTGTAGAAAGGTTATTGTGTCTGATTTTATGCGATGGTTCTAGATTCAATTCAAGTTTTCTTTCAAGATTGTTTTATACATACATATGCAATTATGCATATATACAATTATTATTACGTAATCTTCAGGATATTAAGTGACGGCTAGCACGATATCATTTTTTTATAAATGCATCATTTCACTTTAACACACATAACAAATTAGAGATAAACTAGTTTCAAGACACTCTTTGCCCCAATACGAGACATTCTGTATTGAGTGAAGGAACTTAACGCCGTGCCTTTATCTTAAGTACTATAGCGTAGGAATTAAAATAATTTTAATATTTTCATTTCTCCATTCATTCCTCTAAGTATTAACTGTACCTCAATTTATTTTTGTTGGAATAACTCAATATGCCCGATTTATTTTTCAAAAAGCAGTGTTCATGATATTTGAACTTTAAACGTTGCTTTTGTAAATGAATTTTAAATAAACGTGCATTTTTATTTTATGTAAAATATTTTTTGTGAGCATAAATACTGAAAATTTATTTTATTTATTATGAATTAAAAAGTTCATATAAATCCCGTTCAAAACATTTTCATGTAAAGTAACAGCAAGAAGAATATATATTTCTTTTTATTAAAAAAAATAACAAATATTAACACTACAACCTGTCAAGCCGATACATAAAAATAAATCGCTCATTATTGTCATTTATAAGAGTCAGCAGAGAGATCTTACATCTCACATTCCAACCTTTCTAGGAACTTCTCGCTTGAAGACGGGACTCATTGCAAAGCTTTGTCGAACTAGATTGATAGTGTAACTATTTATGTGTTTCTTAGGTAAAAATAACAACTAAGATCCATATTAATATTATAAATGCCAAAGTCTATCTGTTACGTTTTTAGGAATATTTTACTGGGCCTATTTGGATAAAATTCCGAATCATAATAGCTTAAGACCTAGAGTCGAACACAAATTTTTTTTTACTTTCAAAAATCAATTCCTATAGCGCTAAAAAAGGGAATGAAAGTTTATATTAAAATGTGAACGGTATGATTTCGTCGAATTTTCTTAGAAAGACAGTTAATGACACAATGTTAATGACATAAGCTACTTATCTTTTCAATTTGTATGAATAATCACGCGTAGCCGCAAGCAGGTCACTACTTGACTATATAATATAGTCAAGTAGTGACATACACATTAACATAAAAATCTCATAATTGGTAGTTTAGGAATAATTAATTATATTTGAATTATTTTCATTACAACTCCTTGGTACACAAAAGAAATTGAAGTCACCATACAAGTGTCTCGATTTCGGTTATAATGAATAGATACTTTACTATTCTAGATATATATAATGTAATAACCTTATAAGAAAAAGTGTGAAGCTTGAAAAAAGATAACACCAATTATTGCTATCAGGCAGCATTATAATAACGACAAAACTATAATTTAATAAAGACATTTAAAAAAATTAGCGGAAGGAACCTAGTGTTAAGACACTCCGTTCCCCAGTTTCCGCCCATTTTTGGAGGTATTGCGTGTTAAGTGGCGGAATTTAATACCGCGCTTTGCCTCGACACCAGAGCGAAAAAAACAGAAATATTAAATATTACCACTCGAGTAGGAATCGAACCCACAACCAGTCGCTTTACAGGCACACTCTGTGTCTCTGTGCCACGGCTGGCCCCCTGTAAAATTCTTCACTCCAATATTGTCCAAGAACCTGTCCCAACATATTTACATTTCAGTTTCTATAGTCAGAAGCTTTTAGTTTGGTTTAAATATTCAGTTTTAGTGGGCAATTCTACCAAACGCAAAGTCGAAGTTTTAATGGCAACCACAACATTAACACTTGAAACTCAACCACGCCAGTGTTGACGCCAATTCCATTGAGTTAGTCATACCTATATAAATATATGTTTAAGAGTATACTAGCGGTTACCTGCGATTTTGTCGACGTAGATACACACCTCTCTGCCTAGTTTTAAATTTGTAGCTAAAAAAGACTTTCATACAAACTTGTGGGAGATCTTATATTTACTTAATCCGACCCTGTGGCAAAAATTGTTCTTAGGACATCTACTATCTATAAAGCAGCCTCCCAGCTTAACCTGTTTTTATACAAGTGATTTTCGATATTCCGTGATTAAATTGTAACTGTGTCCCCATGAAAGCCTTCCCAATGATAAAGTTTCTTGGAACCCGAGAATTATTATAAAGATAGTATATATTGTTTCTTTTGCAAATAATAAAATAATATTATATTAATATTATATTGTGGCCAGTCGTGGCCCAGGGGCACAAGCGTGTGACTGTAAAAACGACTGGTTGTGGGTTCGATTCCCACTCGAGGAGTGGAAATTATATTTCCATTTTCTTCGCTCTGGTGTCGAGGTAAAGCGCGGCGTTAAGTTCCGCCACTTAACACGCAATGCCTCCGAATTCGGCGGAAAGTGGGGAACGGAGTGTCTTAACACTAGGTTCCCTCTGCCTACCCTGCTGTGTGCGGGATATAGCGTGAAGCTATTATATTTATGTTACCTTCTCCACATCAATATATTAACTATTAAAAGGAATATTAAAAGTGGTAAAGTTTAATACAGAACGTATTAATATATAATAGCACAAGCTTTCACGATAACACACATTTACAACATTTAATATGAGAATGCAATTTCGTATTTCAATTTACTTTAACAACCATTGTAAAACGACTCAGATATTTAAATGAAACTTACAAAAATGCTAATGTCTAATACATTAGGTTCTTTATTTCTTAGAAGCAAATACATGCATATAAAAAAAAGGTTATTTCTGATTATTCATTAACGTATTTCATAATATGTAGGGCTTTTAATTTTTTCCTTACAAAATTGTTTCTGATTTTATGACTTAGGTATTTCCATTTTACAAATTGTGGAAATTTTAAACATTTAACTGCAGTGACATTTTAGTTGTCGTTCGCAAATTTGTTTGCACACATAATGATTTCTGACATACATACAAAGAACAATTAGCCATACAATAATTTTAAAAATTAAAATAGTCTATTAGACAATATGGATTGGTTAATCGTTAACCAAAATAAAAATATCAGTATTAGTCCTACAGATACTGAGAACTACTTTCGACTTAAAAGATTTGCTGATTGAAAAGAGAAGGCGAGATATTACTTTTTGTAAATATAATTTTACAACAATTTTATAGTAGTTAATTTTAAACATCTACTACTATTTAATGCACTCATCGGTCACGAAAGTCCATATATTTTTAATATATTGAACTAAACGATGTAGGTAAATATATTGCAAGATGTAAATGGCTATAGAGTTTAACTTTACAATTTAATATCGTCAATCATCTACATTACGAAAATTTTGCAGCTTTACGCTTTGTCCTATAACCAGATAGCCAAGGAAAACATGATGTCAAGATATTCTCGACTTTTACCCCAATTTGATACAATGCTTGCTTAGTGGTAGAACTAAACGCCGCGCTTTGTCTTAGAACAGAAATTATATATAACCATTTCTTCGAGTAATAATCGAGCTCACAACCAATCGTGCTTACAGTTACAATCTGTGCAGTTCTACTACACCAGAAAAGCCTCTACAAAAACGAACTTAATAAATAAATAATATTTAGACCCATCAGAAAAGTCCACTTTATCCGCACGAAGAAATTCCCAAAGACCAGTAAGTACAGTCAAATTAAAGCTGACAGTAGATGAAAACATTTACGATATAAAAACCATAACTCCTTGTACAATATCAAAGCTTGTATATCGTTCGTTAATAATTATAATTATGTTAATAAATAGCGTTCTCATGTTATATGTTAAATTAAATGGTGTACATATTTGGTAAATGTAAGTGGCTATAGCCTAAAATTTACAAATTAACATTGTAAATCTTGTATATTACAAAAATCTTGCTAAATTGACGCCTTGTCCTACATAGCAGGGCAGTCAAGGAAAAGTGTCACGATCTCCTCTACTTTTCCCCCTAATTCAAAACAATAGTTGTTCAATGGTAGAAATTAATGTCACGCTTTGTCTTATAATAGAGCAATGGATTAAAATAATTCATAGATAGTCATAATTCATAGTCAGTCTTCGAATGATAATCGAATCCACAACCAATCGCTTTTGCAGTTAGAACCTTTATAGCCCCACTACACGAGGCCTCTACAACCTTCAGCCATTTAGACCCATCCAAAAAGTCCACTTTATCCGCACCAAGGAATTCCCAAAGACCGGCAAGTACAGTCAAAACAGTAGATAAAAACATTTACGATATAAAAACCGTAACTCCTTGTACAATATCAAAGCGCATACCGCTACCGCTCTCAAAGGCCCACATTCCCCGCAATCTGAGGCGGCATTCCTACCGTGATTTAACTACGCTATAATTTTACGTTGCACTGACGACGCGTTCCCTCTTATTCACTTTTGATTATATTAATCCTTCGCGATATACTCGTAGACGTTGACGACTTCATTTTAAATGCGATTTCTGTAAGTGTAAGTAAGTTAGGTTTTTTGAGTAAAATATTTAAGAAATGGTTTAAAAATATATTGTTTGTTTGTAATATTGTATATGAATACGATGATCGTGACTTTGTGGTTTTTCTAGTGTATGCGACGGTAATGGGTTCGATTCCAGCTTGGGAGAAGTTATATTTAAATTACTTTTATTATTTACGGTGTTGATTTTTGCCAATTTCGGGTGGACGGTGGGAAATGTAGTGTTTTGGCTAAGTCCTCTACGAACTACCCTGTTATAAGATACCAAGTAATTTTGTATTAGATTTAATCATTTCCAATATTTCAATATAAATATAAATATTTATATAAATATTTTCATTTTCCTGATCTAGTTACACAAAGTCAAAGCAATCTGATACGCAGTGTTTCTATTTGGGGAAGAGTAGTTATTTATTAGTTTCTTATTTTAACGATGGTGGGTACCATACCAACTCAGATTGTTTATATGGGAATAGTATACTCCCATTTCTCCGATCTAGTACTTAAGACTTTCATAAAGACACTTTATGTGTCGAATGGTACTCACTCACCACGTAATGTCTCAATTTCGGACAGAGACTAGGTAATCTAGATAATCTAGTGTATGGACACTAGGTTCTTCCTGACTACCTTGTTATACAGGAAAAATCGTTGACCCACAAAAAAAAAAAACAAAAAATAAATCTAACAACACAATCTTATTTATCCAAACAGAAAATACAAAACAAAAGTAATTGTAAAAACAGTTTTCAACCTTGAAACACGAAAAATAAGTTATACAAAAAGTATACGTCCACGTCCCTTTAAAGAAAGCAATAATACCTTTAGTACGGTCGAGAAGCTTCTACGATAATTTCTTTCGCCCCCCAGTAGCAGTTAACATAATTGTGAAAGCATTGAGTTTATTAATTTAGATGATGTTCGCATCGTGTTTTATTTAAGGTTTTGCTTTTATCTGATTAAACAGCTTCCATTCGTTAGATTAAATTTAACGAATGAGATCAAATTGATTGTGAATTGGATAGAAATATATTTATTGTTCATTAATAAAATATATAGAAATGTTAAGAAAAACGTAGCCTCACGGTCTTTTCAAGCATTTCGGAATAGTCAGGGAGAACCTAGTAAGATACTTCGTACTCCACTTTCTGCCCAAAATCGAAATATTGCGTGTTGAGTGGCGGTTAATATGTAAAGCGTCATTGACTTCCACCACTCAAACCATGCACCAGAGTGGAGAGATAAAAATCGAATCCGGAATCGAAATCACAACCAAACGCATTTACAGTTAGACATGGACGATTAAGGGGCGGAAAACTAGGAAGGGTTGTACTACCCTACTTAGCTAAGGTAAAAAAATATTATTTAAATATACACATTTCACCCAAAAACACTTCCACATTTTCAAGCACACTGCATAATCCAGTAAACCCCGAAAATAAAAAAAAAAACCGGCAATAAAGTAACCTATTCCGAAAATCTTATCAAAACTAGTCTACGGCTCTAGCGTGGCTGATTTTATAAAATATAGAGACGCCGTAATAAAGTTACTTGAAAATTTGTTATTTGAAACTAACTAGAGCTGGGTATATTAGGTTTTTGGTTTTACGACGTAAGACCTTAACAGGGATCATAAACGTGGGTGGAGTAATAAGATTCTCCCTCTTTTACTTTCTTCGAGGTAATATGTTTGAAAGTTTAAGTTTTGCTTGCAGATTAGCTTAGTGGATGGGAAAGTATGATTAAATAAGATATACTACTGTACCCATTGGCTTAAATTTGACTAGGGAACCGTTTATTTTTCAAATATTTTAATGTTTTTGGGGTGGTTAGATAAATTGGGTCATTCATAGGGAGGTTCATAAAATATTATTTTGATTTGAATTTTTAGTAGAGGCCCAGTCGTGGCGCAGTGGCACAAGCATGTGACTGTAAACGACTGGTTGTGGGTTCGATTTCCACTCGAGAAGTGGAAATATTTAATATTTACATTTTCTTCGCTCTGGTATCGAGGCAAAGCGCTGCTTTAAGTTCCGCCACTTAGAACGCAATGCTTCCAAATTCGGCGGAAAGTGGGGAACGGAGTGTCGGACGTTCTTGATTAACTATTTTTTTTTAAACTAATTTGTTTTCAATTTTATTTTGACTTTTATTTTATTTTGCAATGATTTGGAAATTGAGCTATTTCGAATTATAAAATCTCTTTTACTGGTGAGGTAAAACATCACGCACGAAAGCTTAATAGCTAGGCTATATTATCTAATTTTCATGGCGAAACCACTTGTTCTTTTTCAAAAAATATTGTAAATTCCATATAAATATTAAAAGATACAAAATCGTTAAACCTACAAGAGGGATAGTTATAGAAATCCCCTATCTGTAGACCACTGTTGATACAACGTTCCAGTTACAGACTATATTTTTTTCATCACGCTGCATGTTTCTCACGCATTGACACAGATGAACTATAATCTAGTGGTATGTTATATTGTCATTCTCTTTTGTCTCATTCTTTTTGAGAAACACCTATGAATATCATTAATAGTTATATTAAGGTGACACGGAATACGTGTATTAATTATGAAAAAATATCATTTTTTTTAGAAAATGTACAAAAAATTAAACTCAGATTTGAACACATACCTCTTCAAAGCCGCTTGGACGGCTTTAGCCGCTAAGTCTTACACACATAAGAACGAAACGAAAGAATATATGGCTCAACGGTCAGAGCGTTTGGACAGTTACCAAAAGACGTGGGGTCAAATCCCATTGTCTTTAAAATTTAAGTATTCTTTCGTAAAAATGCTTTTCATATCCTATATCAGTAAATAACACTTAAAAATGTTAAAAACGTATAATTATTTAATTAATACAAAAAAAAAAACATTACAAAAGAAATATACATACAAAAGTAATTTGAAACATAACAAAGAAAGTAGTTTATGTAGCTAGAATCCAACATCAACATAATGAAAATTAGCCACCGTTACCCGTTCCGTATCTATTGAATATTCAAGTGCAATATGACGCCTAATAAAACCGGGCAGTTTTGCCTTGTAAGTAAATACATTGCGGCATTTTATATTAATGTCTTGTATACATATCTGTTATTATTTAAGTTTTATGTTAATGTATTTAAAACAATTAAAGTTTACATTTAGTATATGTTTTACGCTTATACCGGCATAGCAGGGCTAGTGTATGAGTGTAAATGAAGAGAATGTGTGTCAAGATATTCCGTAGTCGAAGATTTGATTCCTAAGGGAAATTATTACATTTAATAATTAGGGGCCAGTCGTGGCGCAGTCGTACAGAGTATGACTGTAAAACGGCTGGTTGTGGGTTCGATTTCCATTCGAGGAGCGGAAATATTAAATATTTTCATTTTCTTTACCGCCACTTTCTTTAACACGCAATGCCTCCGTATTCTGCGGTGCGTGGGGAACGGAGTGTCTTGACCATAGATTCCCTCTGCCTACCCTGCTGTGTGCGGGATACAGCGTGAAGCTAAAAAAAATTCTTCGCTCTTGTACTGAGACAAAGATATTGCGTTGAGTTTTGCTACTCAATACGCCATGTCACCATTTCGATTCGGAGTGTAGAAAAAGGAATGTCTTAAAGAAAAGATACTTATCTTATAATATACCCTGTAATTAGTTTAATTAAAAATAAAGGCTTTAAATACCAACACGTAGAATATTTGTCTAATGTATTAAACACACGAAGAACGAAGAAACGTCGACGTCGTCATTATAACGATATCTCAAACCAAAACTAACTCACAATATACAAAATATAGTTTCACAATACATTATACCAAATCTTATTCGTGGTAAAGAATAAAGTAATGTACAAGTACAAGAAATAACAAACAAGTTTATTATTTCTCCTTAAGAACGAGCACTGTTGAATATTTACAAGATGCTCCCGTGGCTTATTTTCATTAGTAGGATCGTAGTACCCTATTTTTGTAAGCACTGATTGCTAATGCCTTTGACGAACTTAGACCTCCTTTTATGTTTTGCGCTTATTCTATCATTGATATATCTTGTGTTGTATTTTTTGAAATATTATTGTTATTATTAAAACAATGACGATTTTTATGTATAATATAGATGACTTTATGTTTTTTTCCGTATATTTTATGACTATTTTTTATGGAGAACCTAAGTTTTAGACACTCCATTTTCCAATATTCACCTGAAATTGACACATTGCTTGTTGAGTCACAGAACTCAAGAGAGCGTTTTGTCATAGGTACTAGAGCGGAGAAATGTAAATATTTGAAAAATAAATATTTTTTCCAAATAGGAATATAACCACAACCGTATTTACAATTACACCCGCCTTAGATTGGCTTTAAAAACTTGCGTTAAAATAGTCAACTATTCCCTTTTCGTTAACTTTTCAGCTTATGAGTTTTAAGCAACATAATACACCGTCATGCTTTATCTTTTTAGTTAAAAGGAATAGAAATTGGGCCAGTCGTGGCGCAGTGGCACAAGAGTGTGACTGTAAACAACTGGTTGTGGGTTCGACTCCCACTCGAGGAGTATATAATGTTTTAATGTTTTCATTATCTTCGCTCTGGTGTCAAGGCAGAGCGCGGCGTTAAGTTCCGCCAATTAACATACAATGCCTCCGAATTTGGCGAAAAGTGGAGAACGGAGTAAAAAAAAAAAAAAATAAAAAAAAGGGATAAAATATAAATAAAATATAATTATTTTTCATTGTGAGCTTCAAATTAACTATTGAATTAACAGCAGATTCAGAACGTACATTGTACAATTGTACATGATAATATATTTAGGCATAATAACATAAATATGAACACATTTGACTAAATTACTGAACAGATCCCTAACGAACATATAAAACAACCTACTTCACTTAGTAATTCCAAAATAATAAGCAGCTGACAGAACATCTGTACGAGTAAGATACATTACAGAATCGTAATCTCGAATTTAATTGGACGCAAAATTTTCATTTCTTATTCATATTTGACTTAAATATAGCAAGCAAGAAAGTATGTATGTGTAAAGCAAACATAAGGTAGGGACGATTTATATAATAGATTTTTAGGTATATTTTTTTTTGACGCTTCTGACGCTTTATTAGGGGGAAACAGAGAAAATCTGGTATTAAGACACTCCGTTCTTCATTTTCTGCTTGCGTTTAAAAATATAGTTTCGGAACTTAACGCCGCGTTTTGTAGTACCAGGTCTAATTTTCGAAAAAAATGAGGTTGCTGTGGCGCAATGCAAAAGCATTTGTGTGAAAACGCGATGGCTATGGGTTCGATTCCCAGTCATGAAAATAATTATATTTAAATTTCTCCATTCTGGTAACTAAGACAAAAATGTACGTTGAGTTTAATCACTTAACATTCAATATCTCGATTTAGGGCTGAAAATGAACACAGTCTTGGCACTGGTTCTCTCTGACTACCTCAATCATTTAAAAGCCCACCCAAAATCAAGTATAGAAAGTGTAAAAAAATTGTAATTTATATGAAAAATGAAATACAGACCTTATGTCCATAGAGTAATAAAATATAATTATAAAAAAAAAACCACAAAAAAAAATTAAAAGAATCAAACCGACAATCATAATATTTACAATTCAATACTTCCACTGTACTAGAATGGTCTCTCGAAAATGAAACATCTCATTTAATTACGTGAACAAAGTAGGCCACCCATTTTACTCCGCGTTGACACACAGCTTTACTATAAGCCTTTATGAATGTTGGTACACGTTACATCGCGAGGAGATATAAAATATTTTTTTGTTTTTCGCGAACATTTATTAAAGTGAACACATCGTGTTTATTTTTATAGGGACAGCATGGTACGTGATGATGATTTTGATGAGCCAACAAAAAGAGATGATTGTGAAATATAAAGTCCATATACTTATTTGTGTTTAAGCTTGCTGTATTTTTTATATAGAGTTAAATTTAGTTAAGTTTTGCTTTTATTTTCAATAAATATACCTATACGTTTTTTTTTAGCTTCACGCTGTATTCTGCACACAGCAGAGTAGGCAGAGGGAACCTAGTGTTAAGACACTCCGTTCCCCACTTTCCGCCAAATTCGGAGGCATTGCGTGTTAAGTGGCGTAACTTAACGCTACGCTTTGCCTCGACACCAGAGCGAAGAAAATGGAAATAATAAGTATTTCCACTCGTCGAGTGGGAATGGAACCCACAACCAGTCGTTTACAGTCACACTCATGTGCCCCTGCGCCACGAACTTATTAATAATCTGTACAATGCATAGTAGGTACAATGTATTTATAGTGTGACATTTAATATCATATGAAAACATCAATTATGTCCGAAATGATATTATTCCACCTATACAAAAACATTAACATGTTTATATATGTAAACAAATATTAATACGTGAAATATGATAAATATAACAAATGTTAATACTCTTAGGTTCCCATCTTAGAAGTAAGGAGTGGGGCGTATTAAGATACAATAATTTAGCTTTTCGTGTAAATTTTGTAATAGTAAACATTACTTCAAGAACTTGCGTTATTACCTATAAAAATGAATACTGTAAAATGAATGTGCAGTTCGTAAATTAGTTCTACTTGAAGACAAGACATAATTAAAAATGCAAAAACGTTCAATATTATAGTATTTATTGTAGCTTTTACCCACACAGCAAAATAATAAGAGAAATCTAATATTAAGACACTCCATTTTCCGCTTTCCGCTTGAAATAGAGATATTGCGTATTAAGTAGCAAGACTCAATGTCACATTTTTGCCTTAGGTACCATAGCGCAGAAACCAAAACAATTTAAATTTTGAATATTCAATTCAAATTCAAAATATCTTTATTCAAATAGATTTTTGCAAGCACTTTTGAAACATCGATGAACATTGGTAGCTAACCTGCATTGGCCTCAAATCAAATTAATTCCACGCATTTTTATCCTTTAAATATTCTTCTATAGAATAAAAAGCCTTACTTATTAATATGATTTTAACAATGACTAAAGAATGACCTCGCGTAGAAGTCGAACCCATAAAAAATTATAATTACAATTAAACGCATTCCCAATACACCACGATACCATCTATACAAAACATACATAATCAAAACATGAAAATCGGCTTTAGAATAAATATTCCATACAATCATAAAGCCAAAGCCGGATTATTACCTCGATATCTATAGCGCAAACTATAATTCATATTAAAGTTTAATAAACTGACCTGCTATATTAAAGCTGCCGATGAGCAAGGTCCACAGGGAGAGCACTTGCGTCGAGCTTCGTATGGAACACTCCATTTTATACACCTTAATTATTACTGTACTGCACTGATTCTTAATTACATTTTCACTATCATCCCCTTTGTACCTGAAACTGAATAGAAAATAAATTATAATTGCGTTTTGAGTGTTATTAAATAAACATAGTAGTGATAAGTTGTTATATCCATACTTATAAATACGAAAGTCTGTCTGTTTGTCTGTCACGCTTACGCGACTAATCTACCGGTCCGATTTGAATGAAATTTGCAATGAATATAGTTTAAGACCCTGGGTCAAACATAGGTTGATTGAGTCGCTGGACCGATTGTAATGAATTTTGCCATAAAGATAGTTAATAACACGGTATTAAGCATAGGCTACTTTATTTTTCAGAAACTCACCTCAAAAGGTTGCAATATAACGAATAGGCCGCTGGTAAGTATATAGTAAAACATAAAAAGACTTCTATAGAAACCGAAACTCCTTATTACATCATCTATCTTCACCATCATCGATAAACAGACAGACAAAAAATTTAAAAATTGTTATTTTGGTATACGTATCGTGTATACATAATTATTTACTAAAAAGCGGTTATTTTAATATTACAAACAGATAGTCCAATTTAATTTATGACACTGACTTTTAAAGCAGCTTTTCTATCTCTAAATAAGAATAACTATAAAATAATTTCGAAAAAGCCTACGTATCAATTTAAAACCTATTTAATGAAATAACTTAATTATACTAAATCGGCTACAGTTGTTCTCTAAGAATTTCATTAAATAATATATTTATTATTCACAGAGAAAAGCTTTATCCCAAGTAAAACACTTAAGACATAAATTTACAGCGTGCTATATAAATGTTTGCACTGAACGGAGTGAGGTATATTTCATCTAAATAAGACGCTAGAGAGTTTAGTTGCCAAATAAAACATACTTAAAAATTAAGACATGGAATTTTAGGTGTAAAATGGTGTTTATTTTTTAGTTTAGCACAGTTGTGAAGAAGCTTTTTCCAGTTTCTCAATTTTTGCCACGTAGAAGAATTATCAGGAAGATAGTAAGTAGTGTTAAAGCACGCTCTTGTGTGCTAGCAGAACTCAACGCCGCGCTTTATCTTATGACAGAACCAAAATATTAAAATAATTTAATACTGATATTGATTATATTGAAATTATTTTTTGGTACCTCCGATCGGGCATCGAACCCAGAACGAATCGTGCTTACTAATGTTTAATAACTTTACAGAGAAGAGTTTTGACGTTAGGTTCTCTCTGTCTATATGGAAAAAAACGTGAAGCTTAAAAGAAAACTTCTCTAGTAGTATATTCCCTGTTAAATATATCATTATACAGTTCAGAAGCAAATATTTTAAATTTCTATCGCAAAATAAGGGACTTGTTTTCGTAATAAAAATTTAAAAATACCACAAACGAACCCCAATAACAATCAAAGGGCAAAATTTTAACGTCGTAATCGTGGAATTCCCAGAAACATTATGATAATATTATCACCCATTTAATTGCTGGGTTTCAAACACAGCTGCTTATAATTTATCATCTGCTTAATTTCAGGATTTTGTAAGACCATTAACTTGACTTAATAGATAAGCTAAGACTGACGGCTATCAATCTTCATATTTTCGAAGCAGAGACTGACATTCAACATTCGTCTAAGAATTACTAACGATCAGGTTTCCTGGAATAAGCTGCGTTGAAATATATATTTAAACTAAAATCCTTTTATATTGATGAGCTCTTTGGGGAATATTTTGATGATAGATTGTTGTGGTTTGGAATTAAAATTCATATTTTAGAGGTAAAAGCGTAATTTTGTGAAATATCATTGTAAGTTATACAAAACGATGAAGTAGTCTTTAAGTAAAAAGCTTTAAATATAAACTTTTTAAAGGTAATGATCAAACGCCATTGTAGTGCAGAGTGATAAGGTCTGACTGTGAACATGGTTGGTTGTAGGTTCGATCCTACTCGAGAAAATAATTATCTGCTCCTGACTTTGCCCGCATGAACTACACAACAATAGTTGCTTCGTTTTTTCGACGACTCGCATAAACTTAGAACTTTAGCTACAAAAATTGAAATTATACAAAATTCACGTTTTGTCCTATACATAGAAGGAAAAGAATCTCAACTCCCATACATTCTCTAAATTAGCCACAATCAAAGTATAAATCAGCCACTCAGCGAAATAGGGAGGTTTAATATAATTAATTATTTTGATTCATTAGAACGTTTCCGCTAATTGACAGAAACATTCGTATTTCCTCATTTAATACGCCCCTTATAATATTATACTTGGAAAATGGACTTTTTCTTTTATTCCTTCTATTTTTTGTAAGAAATTGGGGAAGATTTCTGAGAAAATACTACTTTGCTAGTCTAAATAACACATTACACGATTATTCAGGGAGTCGTAAGCGTAACGAAGTGCGTCGACAGCATAAATTATGCTGAAGTAGAATAAAGTTAAAGTTCACTATTGGGTTTTTTGTGTTGAGTTATTATAGTGTTTTTCTAGTATGTTACTTGGAGTTAAAAATACTTAACTTTACTTACTTATTTGAGGTTATCGTGGCGCAATGGAACGGCGACTTACTGTAAACGCAATGGTTATGAGTTCGATTCCCGAGTGACTGAAATGATTATACGTCGATTTCAGATGATAAGTGACTAACCTAATGTATTAACAAACAAGACTAGGTTTTCTCTGACTACTCTGCCATGCGGAGAAAAGTGTGAAGTTGTAAAATCCTTATAATTTTTAAATATCAGTATTCATATATTTATATACGTAGGTGTCGTCTACTACTACTACTACTACTACCGTTCTCCTCTTCGAGCCATAGCCCCACTTTCTCTTGAAAATAAATTAAATATCCTGCATGGAAATCGAACTGATAACCACCGTTCGGTCTGTTTATAGTGACAGACAGACTCTGTTTCAGGGTGTCACTGGCACTGTCTTACAATGGCATCAAAAATAATTGAGTAATTTTGCTTATTCTAACAAAAACACTTTGCAATCTCACTACTAATAGCACCCCTTTTTAGGCTTAATGACATGCTTTGACAAGCGAGCTAACATTATTTATGGAAATAGAATGCGTAGTCATTAAATTTAATGATATAATAATATATAAAAATGTATTGTATTCACTACAGTTAGTGTTTGTGCCCAATTAGTGTCAGGCTAATTATTACGTTTCGTTTTTGAATAGAATATTGAGATATAAAAAGTTATGAAGGGAAAAAGCTAAGTTAATTCGAAATATTTGCCTTTTCTAATCTTTCATATTTTATATTCACATAGCAGGGTTGGCAGAGAGAACATAGTGTTAAGACATTCCGATCCCCATTTTTCAGTTGAATTTGTATTATTATATATGGAGTGGCGGATCTCAACGCCGTGCTAGGTCCCGCTAATGCCACTTCACACTAGAATATAGGCGTAAAACTGAAAAATAACTATCATTAATTTATAAAAAAAAACTACACTAAAGTTAATACTTAATAAAAGAATCCATTTTTTAAGAACTGCAAAAATACTTGAAACAGATATATAAAAAAATGATTACGAACTACGGTTTCAACTTTATGATAACATTAAAGGAATTTTAAAAATTCAAGAAAAAGCCAGTGCTCCCCAACTGCGGCCACTCGGGTACACTTAGCCGGGATAAGGGTGTGATGGTAATACTTAATAAGTTTAGGAAGCTGTGGCTGACCGGGTGTAGATCACGTGATGAATGTAAATTGGAACTCTGTTACTAGAGTATAGTATTAAAAAGGAATACTATTTCAATGAAATAAATTATATAATGTATAAGAGATAGTTGTTTTCGTATATTTTATTTGTTTTCAGTTTGAAAAATTGTACAAAATACACAAATATATAAATTGGGCCTTTTTTTTTAATAAATAGTATATATAACATATTTAAAATTAATTTCAATTTATAGACTAATGTATATTGTATTTGTCAATTAATTGAGATTTAAATGAAGAACTTTTGAACATTATTGTTATTTCGGAAAAAAATAATATAGTTTATTCTAATGTAAAAATTTAGTTAAGCTTTTATGTCTAAAAAACAGTTTTACACTTTTTTCATACATACATATATATATTAATACTAGCGACCCGCTCGCGGCTTCGCCACGTGAACTGCCACTTTCATCCTCTATTGCTCTTTGAGATTGTTTTTTTTTTATAAAAGGGGGTAGTCTATATTTGACCTTGCGTCACTAATTATGTTCTTGAGAAAATCATCGATACATCTAGTACAATGTCTATACTGTTTGATAACATATAGCGATAACTGTTATAGTAAGAAAACGTACGAAATCTGCTATCATAGTATATCTATATGATAGCAGATTTCGTACATATATACCATCTGGTATATATGTACGAAATCTGTAGATTACCCGTGAAAACATAAAAGATATAGATAAAGATTTTTGCATTTTTATAATAATAATATTAATGAGTACGGATATATCTAATACAATGTCAACTATATAATAACAGATGGCGCTACCCGTTCCAGAAAACGTAGTTACATCTGCTGTCATATAGATTATATAAAGTTTTATATAATCTATATGACAGCAGATGTGTATAGATCTTTAATAAATGTTATGCTTATTTTATTTTATAATTATTTTAATTAGTGATATTGAAACAAATTTAGCTTCACTCGTGAACTATCGACATAATTTGAATGTTTTTTTTTTTAATTTTATTTTTCTGCGGAAGTTGTATTGAATACCAGGATGAAAACTATCCCATATGTTGCTCTAACCTCTTAGCTAACTCCATACAAAAATTTATTAATTTCTACCCGGTAGATTATACAAATAATTTACTTATATCGGTTTTTTATTTTTTGCAAAAAAAAATCTTGGAAAACCTTTGGACTATAAGCTATCACCATACCAAAATTCATCCATTTCTATCCAGTAGTTTTTGCGTGATTGACGAACAAATTAACAGACAGACAAAAATTCTACTGAGTGGATTTTTGGCCTCTGTTATCGATATATTAACGCACCCAATTAAAATTTTTCTGAAATTTTTCATGTACAGAATTGACTTTTCTACTCTTTTATTATATATATAGAATATATATATAGATATAGATAATATAGATATAGATAATATAGATATAGAATAGATAATTACAAATCTTTTACCTTTTCGAAACATTTAAGTGTACACATAGAAGTGAACAAAAAGAGGCCAGTCGTGGCACAGGGGCACAAAATGTGACTGTAACTGTAACGCGACTGGTTGTGGGTTCGATTCTCGAGGAATTGAAATATTTAAAAAATCATTTTGTCTGCTCTTATGTCAAGGTATAGCACGGAGTCTTGACATTAGATTTCCTCTGCCTACTATGCGGGGCAGCATGAAGCTAAGAGGCAGTTTGCAGTAGTAGAACTCGACGCCGCGTATTATCCTACCATCAGGTACGTGCTGGTAGTTACGTGTATACCACGATGACGACAGATAAGTAGTACCATATTTATATGTAGTGTGTTATTAAAATATTAAAAAAAAAGAAAAAGAAATGTCATATCACGACTACTATGTAATCTAAATTTGTGAACAACGAAAATTAGATCAATCATTTATAAACGTCAAAACAGTAAGATAAGGCCAGAAACTTCTAGAAAATTATTGTCAGTTAAAGCAAAAATTAAAATGGAGAGGAAATTAAACGACTCGTTGTAGAGCACAAAGCAAAGTTATCGGAGTTCTTAGATATTATCCGCTCAATTATACGGTTGAAACTGCAAAGAAATCAAAGTTTTGTAGACTCAGCTTCATCAGGTTGCAAAGTAAAGTGCAAAGTGAACTTTGACGTATGTCTACTACCTACTACATTATTGCATTTGGAGATTTGAAAGACAAATAATTATTTAGTATATATATGGTGTTGAAATAGATACTAAGTTTAATTGATGTTAAACAATATTTTCGACATAGAGCAATTATGTAAAATCTGAAAAATAGTGCTTATGTCTAGGTGTTAAAAATATTCGATATTTTACAAATATTTATAAATGGATTATTTCAATAGTTTTCCTTTTGTAAAATCATTAAATTTTTAACCAGTAACTTAACTAGTCTTCAAATATTATCCTACATAGATTTGACAATACATTCCCCGAAAGAAACGACAGCAATTTAAATATATTTATTTCCCCAAACGATTTTCGAACTCAGTCCAGACGCTATTTCACTGTACCACGATGACCCCATTTCTTCTCAAAGAATGATGATTCACGTTATACATAGATGCATAGATAATTCAGGTATATATTCGTAAGTAGAGAAATTTTACCTAAAATTCTTTAGCTACAATATCAGTGACTGACACATAACGGCACAGCCAACACTACTGAGTGTAGAAGGCTACATAAGTACTTTGTATGAGATAGAATATAGAGGAAAGTAGCAATAAGAGAAATTCCTCGAAAATTCTAAGAGAGTGAAAAAACGGGATTTTTCATTTCATAGTCGTAACTTAGTCGTGGGCTACATTTCGTTACATAATTAATGATAAATTATACATGACAATAAATTGAAGGTTAAAGAAGCAGTCAATCGTAAGTCTCATAAAATATTACTACTGATTGAATAAACAGAATTTAAATAACTGTTTACACGGTTTAATGAATGCTTAAAACGATAGTGCGTTTAATTTTATTATTGTTTCAATCAAATAACATTACAAATGTTATTTTTTTGTTGAACTAATATATTTACAAGAGTACTTGTGTATCCATACCTATATTGTAAATGTGAAAGTCTGTCTGTATGTTACGCTTTCACGGCTAACCTACCGGGCCGATTTGGATGAAATTAGGAAAGACAATAATTGAAGACACAGGGTCTAATACCTACTTTTTTTAACAAAATTACCCCTAAAGGGGGATCCCCAATAGGGATTGAAAATTTGTATGAAAAATATCAACTATTTAACCGATTTCCATTTGCTCAGGCAGAAATTGTCGACACAAAGTCGAACATAGGCTATTTATTTTAAAAACAAGCCCTAAGGGGCTAAAATATATGATGATAATTTGTGTCAAAATTGGAGTAGCCTTGAGCAAGCAGGTCGCTATTTGGTATATATTTTAGAATTTCAAAGTAGGCACAGAGATAAAATTAAAATACAAATAAAAAAAATAATATTCCCAGGCGTCGAATGGTAATGATAACCGCTGTGGCGCAAATGGTTAGCGTCCTACTGTAAAACAGAGGGTTGTGGGTTTGATTCACATTCGGAGGAAATGATTATATTTAAATTTTCGTCTCTTCGACCTGCTAGCTTATACAAAGCAGTGGCAGTCAGTGGTGTCAGTTCTACAGATAACATTGACTCGGAAGGCAGTACTGCTGGGAAAACCCAGGGAGAAATTTAACACTTGTCCTTTTAAAATATTATAGCTGTGCCTATCGTAACAACAACGAAACAACGTAATTTGAGTCAATCTATTGTTAACAAACTCCTTTTTCTCTATGGATGTTTTATATTGAGACCTTAATTGTTTTCATTTTTATTTTCAATTTTATATTATTTTTGTCTTGCTACTTGCATTGCGTGTTAAGTAGTGGAACTTAACGCCCTGCTTCGGCTCGATACCAGAGCAAAGAAATGGAAATATCAAATATTTCCACTCCTTGAGTGGGAATCGAACCCACTACCAGCTACGTTTATAGTCACACTTTGTGCCCACAAGCCACGACTGGCCTCAAATCTATACTACGTATAATATAATAAAACGGATATTCAAGCATTATTTTTATTAATTTGCAGGTACAAAAGTGTTTCTGTGACATCGTTACGATATTTTAACAAACTACAATACCGTAGGCTATACTTTGATTTTCGGTTCAAGCTTAACAAGAAAAAAATACAGTGCTTTTTTAAAATGTACATATTTACAATCTCCCTGAGCCCCGCATAAAACGGGAAGATAACTGAAAACGAGAGTGAGCCAAAAATAAAAATTAAAACAAAAATAACAAAAAAACATTTAAATTATTCAAGAAATAAAAATTAAGGCACCTGTAAAAAAAACCTTTTAGACTAAAAAACTGTGAACCGTTCTTTCTTTTAGGTTAATCTCGATTCAATCTCTTTATGGGTGACGGCTATCTATGCATTTAATCCACTTTCTGTTTTTATCTTAAGGAAAAAGGGCAAAAAGGTTAGCGTCTTTGTCCGCGACCCTTGATATCGGGGTGACCTCTCATCTCCACGTTTATTAAACGAAAATACACCTGTGCAAGTCGTCAAACGCCATCGCGCAGATTTCATTAAACCGAATGGAGGTAGAGTAATTGGTCCAGTGAGTTATTTTGTTAATGCTATTTGTTATCTTTCATAGCTTCTTTTTTTTTTTGGTTTTTATTTCAGTTAGTTTGTTAAAAAACAGGCTTATGTTTTTTCCGCATAGGAGCTTAGTTAGAGAGGGCCTAATATATACACACTCCGTCCTCCAATTTTCACCTGAAATTGAGATATTACGTGTTGCATAGCGGATCTGAACGCTGTGCTTAGTATATCTTTAATATGTATAAATAGGTGTTCATATTGATACAGCTTGTTAAAATTAAAATAAATAGCTTCACGCTATATCCCGCACACAGCAGGGTAGGCAGAGGGAACCTAGTGTTAAGACACTCCGTTCCCCACTTTCCGCCGAATTCGGAGGCTTGCGTGTTAAGTGGCGGAACTTAACGCCGCGCTTTACCTCGACGCCAGAGCGAAGAAAACGGAAATATAATTTCCACTCCTCGAGTGGGAATCGAACCCACAACCAGTCGTTTACAGTCCACTCTTGTGCCACTGGGCCACGACTGGCCACACACAGCTTGTATGCTATAATTTAACAGCTCCCATATCATTATAAAGTCCATATTAAAAATATATCATTATTATATTAATCTGTATTATATAAGTATGTTAAACTGCCTAAGAACACTCTGTTGGTGGAATTAAATATTGTTAACGGTCACTCGGGAGGCTAAATAGCTTCACGCTATTTAGCTAAAGTTAAAGTGGGGAACGGAGTGTCTTAACACTAGGTTCCCTCTGCCTCGGGAGGCTAGTTAGTTATAAACTTATTGAAAAGGAAAAATAACTTGAATAGAGCAATTATTAAGTTCCTTGCCAGCTTTTCTAAGCAGAATCACCTTTGGAAAAGCTGGTAGCTTTTGATAAGACCGACAATACTAAAATTTTTAATCTAATTGACGATTCAAGAAAGCTTCTAATTTAAGTAAATTTTTTACTTTGATATTGCTTAGAAAATATTAAAATAAGCATCCCTTTTTCCATTTTAGTCCATTCAAAGGCATTCTTGTAAAACCTAACACTAGAAAATTCTCGACAAAAATTTGAGCCCACATCGTCTCTTAAAAATTTTCCAAATAAACTTCTACAGAGCAAGTGAATAAACAATATAGTAGGTAAAGGTCCAACCAATGGACGAATGGACTTGAAATTTATTTGCCCACTGCCCGCCCAGTCTTTGGCCAGGTGCAAATACAATTGTTCCATACAACTGGGCTTTTAGGCGTATCGAGATGAAATATGCACTAGATTTTATGTTACACCTTTAGTAATACAAATGTGAAAGCCGCATTCAATTTTGTATAGTGTATTTGGGGTTATGAATATGTAATAAAGTATAAGTTAATAGAATTATATTTTATAATAGTACATATAGATATAAGATAGAAAAATAAAAGCTCTTGTAGGAAAATCATTTCATTTTAAGATGTTTAAAATAAAACGAATATTTACTTAGTATATGTACTGTGTCGCAGTCGCTTCGTCCATCTTAAAGAATGTTGTTATTCAAAGGTTTCTGAGAGAGATCTATATAAAAGATAAGGTAGTTTTTATACACTTTTTTCATTTTAGTTATTGTGTATCTTGTTATGTGATTCATAAATACATTACAAAGAGAAAGTTAAATTTCAATTACAAGAAATTTAAATTTATATAGAGAAGAAATGTAGAAAGCAATTTTTTTTTAAAAATAATACATTTAGAACACATTAAATCAATAAAATTAACCAGTTTGCAGGCACGAACGTGTGATTCTAAACGACTGGTTGTGGGTCCGATTCGAGGAGTGGAAGTATTTAATATTTCCATTTCCTTCGTTCTGATATCAGAGGCATTAAGTTTCGCCACTTAATACGCAATGCCTCCGAATTCGGCTGAATATGAGAAATGGAGTGTTTTAACACTAAGTTCCCTCTGCCTACCCTGCTGTCTACGGGATACAGCGTGAAGCTAAAAAAAAACAAAAAAAATGTGTTTCTATTGTTGATACAAGGATACTAGCTAATATAGATAGTAACAGATAATAGGTAATAGTATAGGAACTATAATTTTATGTGTTCCCTGTGTACAGTTATGAATCAGTTTGTTATGTACCCATCTAAAACATGATGTTAAATGCTGAGCCTTGTGAAAGGCAATAGAAATAAAAACAAAATACTATTACAGTTTTACTCAAAACAACTAACATAGGGTTTTGAAACTACGTATGTATTTACAAAACATTTGGCGTTGTCACCAACACAAATATAGTTTTTTTTTTAATTTAAGAATTTTAAAAATATCTTTATTGGCATTATACAATAACATAATTATATTTAATATTTCTATTTCCTTCGCTCTGGTATCCGAGGCAAAGCATTTTCTTATTTACACAATTTACATTTCCCACTTTCTCCACTCTCCACTGCATGCTCTGTTTTTCACTTTACGCTTCAATTTAAGCTACCAGTTTAGTAGCGTAACTCAAAACTGTGTTTGAGTATACCGCATAGCAGAGAGAGAATTAAAATATAGCAACGGAAGAATAGAAAAAAGGCGGCTTCGGCGGAAAGTGGGGAGCGGAGTGTCCTAACACTAGGTTCTCACTGCCTACCCTGTGCGCGGGATATAGCGTGAAGCTAAAAAAATAAAAAAAAAAAGTATTTTTTATAAGCTGAAACAACTTTTTTTAAGCACAGCTATTGTACAAACCTAAATCTTACCTTAACTAAATATTATTTTAATAGAGATTTACGAAAAAAATAATATTTTTCGTTTAAAATATGAGGCAACGCCACTGTGTCAACGTCACTTTGTTCCAGACAATGGATTATTGTACATTATAGAATTATTGTAGGTAAGCGGATCAATTTAATACAGTTTCATAAAAGTGCCCTTCATATACTCTTCATAATATTTTAATTAATAAAGCTTAAAAATTTAATTTGATCAATTTTATCCGCAAATTAAAAGGTTTTCTCTACGTTTTCGTTTTTCAATGATTTTGTACATATGTGGACTTCGTATTTCGTGTAACGAGATTGGAGTTACAATAGTATTTTAAATATAAGCTATCCCTAGAATAGCTATCTTAAACACAACAAACCCTAAAATGCCGTTAAAAATATATTATATAATGTTATTTCTTCATGCTTATATCTCTATAGCAAAGTAAGAAGAAAGAATTTTGTGCTCAGACACTTCGTTCTCCGTTTTTCCACCCTAATCCAAGATGACGTGTGTTAAGACTTCGTTAACAAAAAGTACAGACCATTTTTTTAGCTTCATGCTGTATCCCGCACAGGGTAGGCAGAGGGAACCTAGTGTTAAGACACTCCGTTCACCACGCACCGCCGAATGTTGGAGGCCGCCTTTGCCTCGACACCAGAGCGAAGAAAATGGAAATATTAAATATTTCCACTCCTCCACTGTTAATCGAACCCACAACCAGTCGCTTTACAGGCACACTCTGTGCCTCTGCGCCACCACTAGCCCATATACCCTGGTAGAAGGTAGTTATGCTCGCCTACCAAATATCTGCAATATTTAAAACGTAAAAAAATTTTTTTTTTTAAATATTCAAATTCAAATCATTCCTCACTTACGAATCGAACCCACAACCAAACGCATTTAACAATCACTGTGCCTCAACATATATAACGCAACATTAGCAAAATTTCATCTATTCCTCTACATAAATCTAACATAAACTTAATTCTCTTACGCCAAATGTAGACATTTCACGGCGGAACAAATTATTAAGGCAAGTCGCTTGAAATTATTCCCTCGTATGAAGCCCATTTAGAATATCTGGCGACGTATAAGATTTTGAGGGACGAGTAAGACGTAACGTAACGTTGTGTTGTTATTGAAACAATAATTAATTAACGGCAAACATTGTGCGTGCTCTAGTGTACAGTAATGTAATTATTTTGAATCATTATAATATGTGGCTATGTATGTATGTATGTATGTATGTTTGGATATACATATGTAAATGGATTTGGTGTGTGGATAAATAATTAAGGCAAAATAATTAAGTTAATATTTGACATGTAAGTTTAGGTTTGAAATCTTTGATGATAATTGTTTGACTGTTATCGGTATTGCTTGTGGATACGATTCCCATTCGGTAGAAAGATGGTGGATGGAAGTGGATGGTGGTACAAAAATCAATACATATAAGCACTTTAATATTTATAAGGTCAAGTTGTGGTATAAAAAAATACAGATGAATAACAAAAATCTTACTGATCCTATTCTACTAATACTATATAAGTTTATAAATATGTGTGTACATAAATGAAATAGAAAATAAAATATAAAAACACCAATATTCATAAGTTTATAATCCTTACAAACATTCTTTAAATAATACTTCTTCTTCTAAAATACCAAAAGTCAAAGTCTAATTTTTAACGAATTCTAAACTAAATTTCACTCTAGATTATATTCATCAATCATACTGATTTACTTACTCTACACCGGCGAGGAATGTAAGACTGTCAATTAAGTTAAAGCTAAAACGCAAATATAAGTTATGGTGCAGACGCGCGACACCGCACCTGCGGTTGACAGCCCAATTAGTCGAATAGAGCATTTCCTACATCCTATCGGCATTCACCCTTTCACAGTCGAGTTTAAAAGATACGTGAAAAGACGGTTTAGGATACAAAATCGTAAAAAATGGTTAAAAATGGTTAAAAAAATAAGTTACGTAGGTCTTTCAGTATTTACTAGGTGTTTGTGACTTTGATTTCTGTTGTGGGAAGCTTTTTTATAAATATTTTCTTTTCTTTGGTATGAAATATTACTATATAGATATTACTTATGTACAAAAATATTAATAATACATAATGGCCAGTAGTGGCGCAGTGGCACGAACGTGTGACTGTAAACGTCTGGTTGCGGGTTCGATTCCCATTCGGAGGAGTGGAAATATTCAATATTTCCATTTCCTTCGCTCTGGTATCAGAGGTAAAGCGCGGGGGTAAGTTCCGCCACTTAACACAATGCCTCCGAGTTCGACGGAAAGTGGGGAACGGAGTGTCTTAACACTAGGTTCACTCTGCCACTACACTGCTGTGTGCGAGATACAGCGTGAAGTTAAAAAAGAAGTTTCCTTTTTTGTAATATGTTTAAAATGAAGAAAAACTAAGAACAGAGAGTAATGCTATATTATAATATCTGTATCTGTATTTACTTCGTCCAATATAAGATAGTTATTTATGCAACTGATAAAAATAAAATGACAAATATATAAATTCACTTTATAGCATGTTTTTTGTTGCAAGCAATTTTTTATTCAATATGTTTTTATTTCACAAGTTCCTTTCATGTCCTATAATTATAGACATTCTATAATTATTATTAAAAAGGCCCTTTTGACTATAATATTATTCCAGCCGATAAACTTAGCAAAAAAAAACAGTTTTTTTAGAAGTGACTTTAAAATAAACAGTATGTGAATTATATACTTTACTAGCGGCCCGCCCGCGGCTTTGCCGCGTGAACTATTTCGCTATATTGCAACACTCGAGGGTGCATTTTTAAAAAATAAAGTAGCCTATGTTTATGCTTATATTATCAACTATATTTATGCCAAAATTCATTACAATTGGTCAAGCGGTTTAGATTTTTCATATAAACTTTCATCCCCTATTTCAACCCTATAGAGGTTGATTTTTGAAAAAATAAGTAGCCTATGTTAGACCCAGTCACTTTTACTACTTTCATTCTAAATTTCATCCAAATCGAACCAGTAGATTAGCCGTGAAAGCGTGACAGACAAACACACAGACATTCGCATTTATAATATAAGTATGGATAGAGACAGTATCGCAGTGTCTCTCTAGCTAGATAGAAAAATGCGCGGCGGCTAGCTCTGAAGTTGATTCAGTACAATGGTTTATGTATAAAATTTCAGCAAGAAGTGCAAACCCTGCCTACCCTGTTACGAGAAAAAATTAGAATTTTTAAATTCATTGATTTAGTCGTCCTAGCAATATAATTTAAAATGGTAAGTAACAAAGAATATTTTCAGGCTTTCTCCTACACGGCGGGGTAGTCAGAGACAACCTAGTGTGAACATACTTGTTCATGAATGAGAAATTGTGTGTTGCGTGACGGAGCTTACACTGAGCTTGGTCTTAGGTACCAGAGTGGTTTTGTTTTTCGACTGTTGCTATTGGATAGAGTGGCCTCGACAGCGTCACTGAACTTTGGGGGAGGCCGAGTTATATGAGCACTGACCTTGGCTTGAAATCCTTGCTTGTGAGGAAAGCCATCAAATGAAGACGACGGCCTGGCAAGGGCGCTTCAATTAAGACTCGAACCTCGCCTTGCGACACCGTTTTAGCGGCGAATTTTGCTTCGGTACCAGAGTTAAAAGTGAAAATTTACATTCTCTTGAGTTGGAACTGAACCCATAACCAACTGCACTGTGCCAGCGGCCATTAAAATAAATTATAACAATTTACATACACGCAAATACATGTTTATTATTATAATTCAAATATATAAACCTAGTACCATACCAGTTTAAGTCAAATCAAAACTGAACTACAAAGATATTTTTTTCTATATTTTTATTATAAAAAAGGGCGTCGGAAATACCTGAAAGGATAAACTCGACTGACGTATCCAATATGTACAACGATCTTCAATTTCCGTTGGTTTTACCATATCTGAGCTTGAATATTGCTACGTCTCACCTCACTCACATCAAGTTCTTTTTTGTTATGTCAAATATATGTATAATAAGTATTATTAGTAGCCACAATTGAATTTACATCGTTTTAAGATAAAAACACAAGCAAATTAATTTAAAAAGTGGCCAGTCGTGGCGCAGTGGCACAAGCGTGTGACTGTAAAAGGCTGGTTGTGGGTTCGATTCCCATTCGAGGGGTCGAAATTATATTTCCATTTTCTTCGCTCTGGTGTCGAGGTAAAGCGTGGCGTTAAGTTCCGCCACTTAACACGCAAGCCTCCGAATTCGGCGGAAAGTGGGGAACGGAGTGTCTTAATACTAGTTTCCCTCTGCCTACCCTGCGGTGTGCAGGATACAGCGTGAAGCTACTAACTAACTAACAAATTAATTTAATAATATTAAATTGAAATTGTAGAAGTAGTTAGACGTAGTATTCGTCTGTCAATTGTTGTAGCAAACTACCGCCAACGACTTCTTAGTTGAATTTTAAAATGTATTTACACAGTGTAAAAATTAAACATCTTTCTATTGATAGTAAATTATTTAAAAAAAAATTAAAAAACATATAACATTTTTATATGAAAAAAAATAAACAAATCATTTATTAGTATTAATAATTTTATTAGACCTTTTTAGCAATTTTTACATATTTTAAAATCTGGTTAATATATTTTTAGCGGTAGTTCCATAAAATAATTATACCAACTGACAGACAAATGTCACCTTTACCTACCTGTATATCATTTCAAGCCTTCATACCTAAAGGTTGATAAAAATTTCAACTCATTCAAACATTTTAAACTGTCTAATTTAGTTTACAAGGAGCCTATAAAGAACTAAATCAAGAATCGAACCTGGAACTTACTCCCTAATAATAAACCAAAGCAATTAAATCAACAAGTAATTATATGTTCTAATATAATAATATTATTTCTAGAATCTCAACAATAACACTAGCAACATTTGTGATGTTAGTTATATATGAAAGTGGCAGACCGCATCTGCGGTTGACAACACTGTGATTACTTAAAGCACGCACTCCTTGTACTACAATAGAAATTTATTGTTGAACAGTTAGGTGCTATTAACTATAACTGTTTGGTATAGTTAAATGATATTGTTATATTTTTTCATTTGTTTTATATTTCGATTTTTTTTAACTATTATATTGATAATTGGGTAACGTGTCGCAGTGGAACGGTGTGGACTGTTATAGCGATCGGTTGTAGGTTCGATTCTTACTAGAAGGACAGTATTTTTTTAGCTTCATTCTGTATCCTGCATACAGCAGGTTAGGTAGAGGGAACCTAGTGTTAAGACAATTCGTTCTCCACTTTCCGCAAATACTGGACATATTGCGTGCTAATAATTACCTCGACAACAAAGCGAAAAAAATGGAAATATTATATACCCACTCCTCGAGTGGGAATCGAACCCTCAACCAGTCGTTTCACATTCACACTTTGTGCCATATGTATCAATTAATTACTTTCTTATACAAATATATTTTTTTTCTTCGCACCAGTGAATAAAACATGTTACGATCCATTAAAAAAGGAATATCTTTAATTCTAGACACTAAGTTTTCCTGCTATTTGGGAAAACCCTGAAACTAAATATAAACAATACAAATTGGATTTCAAACTAAAATTTCAGGTAAAATAACACAATATAGGTTACATTACTAGCGAGTACCAGAATAATAATAGCTTAATGATATTCCACATTCCCACGTCACTCCATAAATTATCTCGATTGTTATACCATGGCACGTCCACACGACTGTTTGACATTAGATCAACTAAACTCTGAAATACGTAAATATTGTCTTAAATAATTTTAATATTGCTTAGTAAATGTAATTCGTTATTTTTGTAATTTTTATGTATTTTAAAATATGTTTTTCTGGATTTTTTTTCGTTTCTTTGTATATATAAATTAGTTGTAAAAAAGTAAAGGCTGATATTTTTTGGGTATACAAACGTGTATCGAGAGAATTTGAATTTAAGTCAAGACACTTCGTTCTCCGCTTTATACATTAATTATAGACACTGTGTGTTAAATAGAGGCACTAAAAACCGCGCTGTATCTTTCACACGGCTGAGAAATGAAAATAATTTAAATAAAATCTTTTCAGTGAGTAGAAATCAAACACACAACCATCATAAATAAAAATCATAAATAAATAAATTTATTTAGAGTCGTTCTATGCCTCTGTGCTATTATGTTCTTAGCATAGATAAATTAATAATAGTAGTTCCATTTTAGGGTCTGTCTTAACTACTACAATAAAAATGACTTTTATTCCATTTTGCATTTTTTTGTGGCCAGTCGTGGCCCAGTGGCACAAGCGTGTGACTGTAAACGACTGGTTGTGGGTTCGATTCCCACTCGAGGAGTGAAAATTATATTTCCATTTTCTTCGCTCTGGTGTCAAGGTAAAGCGCGGCGTTAAGTTCCGCCACTTAACACGCAAGCCTCCAAATTCGGCGGAAAGTGGGGAACGGAGTGTCTTAACACTAGGTTCCCTCTGCCTACCCTGCTGTGTGCAGGATCGAACCTCAAACCATCTATATAAAGTTTGACAGTATACAATGTGCCAAGCAATTATTATTAATCATAAGACCATTCTGGTGCCAGAATAGTCTCAAAATAATAAGAAATAACATTAGTATTTAAGTTATTTTTTCAGGGGAAAAGTCTAGATTCATAACTAATATAAAATACGAAGGATTAGAAAGGAAGCTGCCGCAATTCAATATACCGTTATAAGCAAGCGTGAGAAACCGATACTAGTGTGACATATTTTCAACCTTCCTTTCACGTAAATTCTTTACCTCCTTTACAAGAAAAGAAGCTTATAGGTTTCGGTGCATGATATGCCGAGTTCAAATCTCAATTTTTATATTATATTAAAATGTCATATAAAAATTATATGGTCTTCAATATGCTATGTATATATACAGAAAACAGCTTCACGCTTTTTTGACGGCAGCGTAGGCAGAGAGAAATTATTGTGAAGAAACTCCTCTTTCCACTTTCCGCCCGAGATAAGGGCGGAACTCAATACCACGCGTTGTATTAGGAATCGTAAAGCAAACGTCGACTTTAAACGTAATGAGCAGAAAGCCCGTCAACCCTGTGCCATTCGATATAACTATGTTAATGGAATACTCGTATGCCCAATATGTCAGCGAAACTTCACCGCTAAGATCGCTTATATAAGCCATCTCCGAGCGCATGAACGAAGAACGAATGAATAGGAGCAGAAGTGGTCGCCATGGCCGAAATCGGTCGGAAGCATCATTAGCAATCGAACCCGCAACTATCGCGTTTACAGTCAGCGCTGTCACAATGCGTCACGATGGTTACTATATTTTATATGACAACGTGAAAAATCTGTAACTAAATAAATTTTCAATAGATTTCCTCTCTTTTTTACAGAGAATAAATGAGATGCTAAGAGAAAGAGAAAGAGAGAGAGAAAGACGTGTTCTGTGACACGACAGCAATTCCACTTTCAAGTAAACTAACGAAAGGAACGAAATATATAATATGATATATTTTAAGAGTATATAAGCTATCGTAACATACTAGAAATGGTAATTACTCATATTTATTCGTAAAATATGTTTTTATTTATACATATTTTACTAAAAATATACTATTATTAAAACGTACTATCTGGTGCGAATAAATTGGAGAGATTTTACCAAACAAATGATATATTTATTTAATTAGAAAGAAACGAAATAGAATTACTTTCTGGAGCAAAGATACAATACAAATAGATGAAATTGAGTTTAAACTCAGAACTGTCCCACTGCACTACGCATATATAGGGTCATGGATACTCATGGCTCATGGAACAGGGTGATGTATTATCTAAATTATTTTTCTCAAACGTTTATATTACAAAATATATACAAATATTTATGAAAAACTATTGGGGTCAGTCGTAGCGCAGTGGCACGAACGTGTGACCGTAAACGGTTGGTTGTGGATTCGATTCTCACTCGAGGAGTGGAAATATTTAATATCTCCATTTCCTTCGCTCTGCAGGAAGAGGCAAAGCGCGGCGTTAAGTTCCACCACTTAACACGCAACGCCTCCGAATTCGGCGGAAAGTGGGGAACGGAGTGTCTTAACACTAGGTTCCCTCTGCCTACCCTGCTGCGTGCGGTATACAGCGTGAAGCTAAAAAAAAAACTATTCATACCTTTTCATAATTGAAGAGTAAATTTATTAAAAAAAAACATTAAAATATTGTTAACAAATATATTTCTTAACACGCAAGTGTGTGATTCAAATGGAAAAAATGGATTATTTAAGCACTTGAGACTTATATGCTATAGACAAGAGAAAAATGTAGTCAAAATAGTATAAAATGCTCAATATTCGATATATTTGTTTTTATTTAACACGTTGACGTTGAGTTCCGTCACTTAACACGCAATTTCTTGATTTAAGGCGGAAACTGGAGAACGGAGTGTCCAAACACTAGGTGTTCTCTATTACCGGGATAAGGGAAAAGGCGTGACCTAACAAAAATTGATTAAATCGTAAACTTACTTCATAAATAGGATCAGGTACCGAAGACAAATCAAAGCAAAAGGCAGTCACGATTTACATTTAGAGCGACATCATTAAAAAAAAATACTACGTAGAAAATTCTGCTATCCAAGGAAAGTCCCCAAATATCTCGTTATTACAAATGTCAGAGAAAGGAAATCTTTTTACCGAATCCTGAATTACGTCGTGGCAGATTTTCTAAGAGTTCCACAGGTGAATGGAAGGCACGAATCAGGTCGAGGGAAATCGATTTAGATTTTAAAATTTTAACGTTATTCCGCTTGTGACCGTGCGCTTGATGGAATTGTACACTCTCGTGACTATTTGGGTTGTTGAAATTTTGTACGTTTACTTTTAATATATTTAATCTGTTTAATTTCCTGCTTTTTTTAAATTGATTAGAATAAAATAATTAATGTGATGGATGGAGAAAGGAATATCTTGACACTATCTCTGCCTACCCTACCTGTTGTTATACGGGATAGAGAGTTATCCTAAAAAAATATAGTAAAAGAACTTGTCATAGAGAAATTTAAACTTTGTTAAATATATTGATAAAAACATTAATAATTTAAGCAGAGTATAAACATACTGATAATAAAAAATAATCTTCAATTATAAATAAATTATAACAACAGTGTGTTTTCATATATTTTTACTATCTTCTAAATAGTTCTTTATTTCCATTTTCAAAAAAAAAAACAAAAAATATATGACAACTGTTATGTACCAAGAATAATCTTACATACTAAAAACAAATCAGTAAATGGCTTAAATATTAAATATACCTTAATACTACAAGCAACATAATCTAAGTTAAAATCTCAAACCCAATTTTAAAATACTACGAAAATGTATTAATACTGTGATGGATATAAGTTATATTAAAAGCTAAAATTTCATATAAAGATTTCTTTAGATCGACTTGATGCGGTTAAATCGTATTGAATAGTACGGCCCGGCGAGAGTGTAGCCTTTCCAAATCGAGAGGGCAGACCTGTCATTTTTCAAATATGAACGAAATGTTCCCAGCTATTTTAGTCGTTTGTTGGAAGAACAGATTATGAATTTCCAATACGTGTTTACGACGTGAAAATAGTGGTTCGGGAGGGAAGGGATTGACGAAGTTTACTTATTTAGCTAGTACTTTAACTTATGGGTTTCATACAATTGAAAATATTGGTATTTTGTTTTATTTATTATTATTTTTTGTATTTTATTTTAGCTTTACGCTGTATCCCGCACACAGCAGGGTAGGCAGAGGGAACTTAGTATTAAGACACTCCGTTCCCCATTTTCTGCCAAATTCGAAGGGATTGTGTGTTAAGTGGCGAAACTTAACGCCGTGCTTCACCGAATTTGATTTCCACTACTTGAGTGGGAATCGAACCCACAACCAGTCGCAGTTACAGTCACACCTATGTGGCTCTGCGCCACAACTGGTCCCATTATTCTTTCTTTTGTGTAATCAATTAACAGTTTGACGCTTTTTTCCGCATAAAAGAGAGTCAGAGAGAACGTAGTGTCATGTCACTCTATTTTTCACTTTCCGCCTGAAATTGAAATATCACTTTTATTTATATAATTATTATATATTAATCGGTGAAACTTGACGCTGCGCTTTGTAAGTACCTGAGCGGCGAAAATAAAATAATTTGAATAATTATAATCATTACCTTGAATAATTCATTCAAGTAGGAATTGAATCCACAACCATCGCGTTTACAGTCAGACGCAGAGTCCTACTGCCCTGCCCCACAAACAAACAGACAAAGACCGTCAATTGTTTTATAAATTCTATTGTAAATTTCATTATAATAATAGTATAGTTAAAAAGAACGATATATCTTAGTTTTTTCTGCTTGTCTATCAAGATGAGAGAGATGGGTAAAGTTGATAATGTGAAAGGGTATGTCTTAATGAAAATAAGACGAAATATGTAAATATACATAGTCTGATCAATACATATCTGTTTATCTACTTTTTTCTACTCGCTTTAAGTATACGAATATAAGAGTACATTATGTACATCAGTCCCCGCCCGGAAGTTACTTTTCATAAAATTAAAAGTTATAGTTAAAGAACCAGCCGTTTGGGGCCATTCGTGGCGCAGAGGCATAAAGTGTAACTGTAAAGCGACTGGTTGTGGGTTCGAAATATTTATTATTTCCATTTTCTTTGCTCTGGGGTCGAGGCAAAGTGCAGCGTTAAGTTCCGCCACTTGACTCACAACCGCATCACAACGCCTCTAGAATCAGTCATACCAGGCTACCTCTGCCTACCCTACTGTATGTGGGATACAGCGTGAAGTTTCCCCACTAAATACGCAATCAATTTAAGATAGCGGAGAATGCGTCTCGGCACTAGGCTCTATGTTACCTTGCTATGCGAAAAAAAGGGATAAAAAGATTACTTTTTTTGAAAAGAAATATATAGGATTTGAACTACGCCATTGAACACGTAGTGTCTCGAATTCAGACCAAAAATGGAAAACATTTACATATCACGGAGTATTTTATCATTAGTTTATTTCTGTTTGCATTTATTTACGGTAAAAAGTGGGAAGCTATAAAAAGTAAAGCTTAAATGTTTGTATAAACGTTTAAAATATTTAATTTCATATTAAACTCTGCTAAATTATATTATAGTAGCAATTAAGAGTTGCGTACTTAAACATTATATATACTCGTATATAGGAGATAACAGTTTAGTACCGTAGTTTCTTGCTCCACGGTAATCAACGTAAAGTGAAGTAACGGCATATATTCATTTTACTGTTAAGATAAAACATAACTTTAATTAAAGCATGTTATATCAAATATTTTTTTTTATATAGCTTCACGCTATATCCCGCACACAGCAGGGTAGGCAGAGTGAACCTAGTGTTAAGACACTCCGTTCCCCACTTTCGCCAAATTCGGCTTGCGTGTTAAGTGGCGGAACTTAACGCCGCGCTTTACCTCGACACCAGAGCGAAGAAAATGGAAATATAATTTCCACTCCTCGAGTGGGAATCGAACCCACAACCAGTCGTTTACAGTCACACTCTTGTGCCACTGGGCCACGACTAGCCACAATTATTTTTTGTAATTTATAATTTCCTTGTGTCACTCATAGCGAGACTAACAAACAACGCTTAATCGAAAAAGCCTTGATATATATAAAGGAACCCTTAGATATTTTTTTGGAAGCATTCCTAAAAAACAAAAAAATATATACGTTATATAGAACTTCATAAAATCCACGCCAACAAATTGCCGTTGACAACTTGTATTATAATTTATGTTTTTACTCTTGATACCTTTCTACTCCTGGGTAATAGATGCCTGAAAAGCTAATTTATTTCCAAAAAATATTTCATTAATTCACTACTATTATAATTTAGCTTCACGCTGTATCCCGCACGCAGCAGAGTAAGTAGAAGGAACCTAGTGTTTAGACACTCCGTTTCTCACTTTCTGTCGAATTTGAAGGCAATACGTATTAAGTGGAACTTAACGCTTAACGCCGTGCTTGGCCTCGACACCGGAGTTAAGAAAATAGAAATATTAAATATTCCCACATCAAAATAAATTCTGATTACACACACACGGCGAAACACGGCGTTAAGTTCAGCCACTCACAGGTAATGTTTCGATTTCAGGCGAAAAATGTAGAATAGACGTATCTTCAGTTAAAATTTTTAAAAAATAATTTCAATATAAATAAATTGTATTCTAAAAACAATAAGAGATTTCGCTCTCAGCACAAAATTTTAGAATTGAAAAGCGAAATAATACTCAAGAATCTAAATAAAATTGTAGGTAAAATCGTCCCAATAGTATTAAGAGACTAGAGTCTAGACTAATACAAATAGACCGTTGACATCAATAGATAGTAAATATGAGAAATTTAGTGATTCAATAGTTCGTTGAAGTTTTGAGTTTAAAATATTTTCTGACTTTTCTGAATTAAGTTAGCTTTATTCACTATTTTATTCTTTTAGAAAAAAATATGCTACTTTTGACTAACTGTAAACGTGACTGGTTGTAGGGTCGATTCTTACTGAGTGAATGGAAGTATTTAATATATTTCCGATTTCTTCGTTCTGGTGTAGAGGCAAAGCGCGGCGTTAAGTTCTACCACTTAATGCCTAGTAATGTAATGCCTAGTGAATTTGGCCGAAAGTGGGAAACGGAGTGTTTTAACATTAGCTACCTTTGCCACTCTGGTGACAAAGAAAAGATTCTCTCTGATCTGTATTGTCTCGAACTCTAGCGTAAAGTGGAAAACGAAATTTAACATGCTTATCTAATTTTTTCTGCATATCTAGTTACATGGGAACAAAATATAAAACTATAAGCCTAATATTTTAATTATATCAATTAAAAAAATATGATTACACATTTTATTAGTCTGTTTTAAGTATACTTATATAAAAAGTTATATTTAGGTGTATATAAAAAGTACTAAAATTCCATTCAGTAATTAATCAGCAATATGATCGATGTTTCAACAATCTAATACAAATATATCGAATTACATTTCTATTGATATTAATATAATGTTCTAACTTTAGCTCGCAACCTCGTTTATGTTAATTTCATAATTTTTGTTATACTGTGAAATTTGAAATAAAGTATATCATTTTTATATTCTCGTAGACAGTACAGAAAATCTTTACATAGTATCGCCTATGTAATTTCATACCTAATTTCACTAGTTTCATGATGTTTCTCTTAATAAATAAGACCTTCTTTATAAACAAACAAAAAAACAAGCTAAAACTAATATATTTATAAACGACAAAATTATTAAAATTTTCCTTGGCGTAACAAATTTATAAGGTAAAAATTGTGGGCGTCATCTTGAAAGAAAGCCAAGAACCAATACACCCGAGAAATGCTCGGTCATTTTCTTACCGACATCTTATTACGAACTCGAAACATTAGCTTAGCTGTACACATAATTTATGCGAGACGGTTTTTTTACGCTACAATTTGCCGTATTTTCATACTAATTTTCAACATTTTTAAAGAAAATTACTATTAGCTGAGTATATATTTGTTTATTAAAAATGTTTGTACGGTTCTTGGGGAGCGAATTTTTTGTATTTTGGACAAGAGCGGCCTATCTTTAATTTGTCCTATAAATAAGGTTAAGTAAAAATATGTGTAAGGAATTAATTGTATAATCCATGCAAGTAATTTTGGCAGTTATATAAATATTCATTTTTAGATTAGAGTAACATGTTATATACCGTAACAAGCTACAGTCTTGAAGCCATCGGGGCATAGCAGGTCATTGTCTGACTTTAAATGCGATTTGTTGTGGGTTCTATTTCCACTTGAGGAAATTATTATTTTTAAATTATGTTTTTTTCTCTGCTCTAATATCTAAGGCAAAACGCAGCGTTAAGTTCTGCCATAAAATATTCAATATCATTTAAAGGCAATGCAATGTTTGAAAACGGAGTGTCTTAACACTAGAAACTCTCCGAAAATTTTGCTACACGAAATAAGCCTTGAAGCTGTAACAAAAAAAAGCTAGAATCTAGTCACAACATTATTCTTTTCTCCTTTCTTGAACTAAGAAAAGCAATTTCAAGTACAATTATTTATTAAAGTATTTTTGTACAACATTTATTTAGACATTTACATTTAAATTCGGCAGTATCGCAACTTGGTTGTGGCGTGTCTAGCTGAGCGATAACAATGGTTAGTGAACAGGTTTAATTCAAGGATGCCTTTATATAATTAAAGACGAATTGTCGTCCATAACTTTGTTTGTATGGACTTTATGCTTAATATAACATTAAATTCCATTATTCCCCATTTCTTTTTGGAATTTTGAGAAATCCTCTCTAATTGCTGGCTCACCAAAGAATCTGTATGACAAATTTCAGGTTGTTACACCAAGTAGTTTTAGTTTTGCGCTGTAAGTCAGTCAGTCAATAATACAAAAGTTTTATACGCATAATACATTGCACAATTTAAGTAACCTAGCACAAAATTTAAAAATAAGCTTTTTTTGGTCGTTTTTAGAAAATCCAAAAATTGGGAAAAATTTTAGTAAAGTCACGTTAGTTCTAAGGGTAAGCGATATATGAATATTTTTCAGGGTCTGTCTGTCTATGGTAAACTTAGAAAAGGAGCATATTATTAGAGAAATTATAAAAAAACCTATATTACTTACATCACGCATAACAAATATCATATTTCCAACATCAAACCACATGATGAAGGTAGAAGACGTAAAAAGTGCAATTTAATAAAACACTAAAGTATTTAATTGACTCGCCTGTAGCATTACGTAAATCCTGGCCTTTCAAGCTGCGCTTAGTTTACTCGGTAAATGCACCTTGTTTGCAAAATAGAAAAGAAACCCCGCTCGGCATGATTTCTTTCAGGTCACAGGGTTTGTACGGCGTAGACAATTTAGATCGCAAAATAGTCAAGGCAAAGAGGGAATACTTGATGCTTCGTTTTAGAAGCGTTCGATGTTTTCACTTTGTGCGAGTATGATAAATATAGATGGTATGTGTCAAATTTTTTGAATGCGATGCAATACTTTGCAAGACACTCCGTTCCCCACTTTCCGCTGAATTCGGAGGCATTGTGTGTTAAGTGGTGGAACTTAACGTCGCGTTTGCCTCGACACTAGAGCAAAGAAAACATAAATACATTAAATATTTCCATCCCTCGAGTAGGAATCGAACCCACAACCAGTCGCTTTACGCTCTGCGCTACGACTGGCCCCAATAAAAATATAATATAATAATTATTTATAATTTTTAAATTATATGCAAAATTTGTGTTTAGACAAAAGTGAAGAATTTATTAATATTATATTAGAAGCTTCACGCTTTTTCTCACATAGCAAATAGAACATGATTAAATTATTTTTTTAGCTAGTTAATACGAATATTTATGTTTTTTTTTTTGTATTGAAGTATATGATATGTGGCATACTTATGACATTTTTGAGTGCAAAAGCCAATATCCATACTTATATTATAAATGCGAAAGTCTGTGTGCTTGTCTGTCACGCTTTCACGGCTAATTTACCGCTCAGATTTGGATGAAATTCAGAATGAAAGTAGTAAAAGTTACTGGGTCTAACATAGGCTACTTATTTTTAAAAAATCAACCGCTAAAGCGTTGAAATAGGGGATGAAAGTTTATATGAAAAAACTAAACCGCTTGACCGATTGTAATGAATTTGGAACAAATATATTTGATAATCGAAGCTCAAAGATAGGCTACTTTATTTTTCAAAAAATCACTCCCGATGGTAGCAACATAACGAAACAATTAGGCAGTCAACGCGGCGAAGCCGCGAGCGGGCCGCTAGTCTATTATAAAAATACATAATTCGTATATATAATCAACAAAACATACTAAACACACAACTGTATGATTAAAATACACTTTTACATAAAGTGATATATATACATGTTGCTATGGCAACGCGTCAAAAGGTATGTTACAATAAATATTGTACAGAAGAATTAATATATTTTTTATCTAATCCCTTATTCAAGGACGTCACTACAATATTCTATTCTACTCTAATTTAAGCAAATTAAAATAATCCTCAAACTAAAAACATTACCTAATTGTAATTCATTCCACATCCAAAACAATTTAGACAACCCTATTCTTAATACAGCAAAATTTCTTTCCACTTAATACTTTGTAAACGATTTAAGTCGCGTGCTTTTTCAGAGATTATGAACACGTACATGATATATTGCTTGTTGTTTTAAATATAAATGTTATTAAAATAAACAAATATGAATCTTAATTATTAGGAAATAAGATCTATATTATAATGTATATGAATTTCACGTCTAAGGCCATAGTAATGCAGAGTGACCATCGTCTGACTGTAAACGCGGTGGTGGTTCGATTCCCACTCGAGGAAGTGAGTATATTTAAATGTCAATTCCTCGTTCTGATGTCTAAGACAAAGCGCGGCGTTGAGTTCCGCAACTCAATAACCTATGTCTCAATGTCTAGGGCGGAAAATGGAGGGCGGAATGTCTTAACACTAGGTACTGTCTGACTACCTCGTTATGCGGAAAAATGCGTTGGTTTTTTATGAATTTCACGTTAATAATCACGTTTTCGTTGTTACCTATCGTGGATTGTTGTCGGGAATTGAGGTAATAATTACTTACTCTCAATACCGTGATGTATTGACTATTGGAATCATTCACTATTATTTTGAATAGAACACATATTGTCTGCATTTTTTAATATTGCCAACAACTAGTATGTTCTGTACAAAACTGTACTCTTTTTTTACTGTACTGTATTTTTTATGTTTTTTATAGATTTTTTTTGTATTCGAGAAGACTCTAGAGACAAATTGCTACTTCAATGTTAAAGTATTACATTACATTTTCTTGTTTTTTCATTGATATGTGTGTTTAAAAATATATTTGGTGTGTATGTTGTAAATGAAAAAAGATGGTGGTTAGCGGATGGTTCTGTTTCCAAGGAGAAAATGAATATATATCAGTTATTTTTATTTGTACTCTTTTGTAGGCGGAATATGACTTTTGAGTTTCGCCACTTACCATAAAAGGTAATTTCCCGGATTTGGGCGGAAAATGGAGAACAGAGTGATTTAACATTAGATTCCAAAAATTACATAAAATTAAATATACTATACTAAATTGTATAGTTTTCATGAAATACTTAAAATACTTCTACGTGGAATTTGTTAAATACTTGCGTAATTCTTGGAACTACGACCATTTTGTAGTATAACTCGTATATACATTCTAAGAACAAAAATAAGTTGTTATAAGCGTTTAAGAATTTCATGACCCAGCTCAATTAAAACGGATTGCTGAAATGACTGGGTGCGGGTTCAAATCACGCTACGTCAATTTTTTAATATTTTTTTAGCAACTTTAATGACTTTCCTTGCATAACTTAATAATTAGAGAAACCATAGAGTTGTGAGGCCACTCGTGGCGCAGTGGCACGAACGTGTGATTATATACGACTGGTTACAGGTTCGATTCCGCTCGAGTGGAAATATTTAATATTTTTCTTCGCTCTGACGTTGAGATAAAACGCTCGGCGTTAAGTCTTAAAGTTCTTAACATGCAATATCTCCAGAGTTCGGCGGAAAATGGGAAATGGAGTCTTAACTCCAGGTTCAGCGTGAAGCTAAAAAAAATTTTTTTGACATAATGTGTTGAGTAACTGAATCTTAACTGATACAGACGAAATCATGAACCGTAGCTACTACATATATTAAATTACTGACTTGCCGGCTGATTAATATATTTAACGAAAAATAAACAAGCGAAGTATCCAAATAATTTAAATACTTAACAATAACTTCATACAAATATCGTATTCTCACGTAATTAATAGCGATCGGTCACCAAGCCGACAGAAAAGGCGAAATTTTACGAAGAATACTCCAAAATACAAGCGCATTGCCAATTAAAAATTGCCATAATGGTAAAAATTACCAATTTATCATATCACATACACACAGTCAATACAATTGAGGTATGTTTTATTTTCTTTTCATTATAAGCTATGAAAAGATTTATGGATTGTATCAATACTTTTTGTAGCTTCACGCTGTATCCCGCATAGCAGGGTAGCCAGAGAGGACTTAGTGTCAAGATACTCCGTTTTCCATTTCCTCCGTTAGAGTAGTAGAACTGAAGCCACGTTTTACCCCACTAAGATTTTTTTTTTAGTTTTAGGCTGTATCCCGCACTCAGCAGGGTAGGCAAACGGAACCTAGTGTTAAGACACTCCGTTTCCAACTTTCCACCGAATTCGGAGAAAATGAAAATGGTTTAAGTAGAATATCCCCGACTGGGGATGTATCCCACGAACATCGCGTTACGGTAGTACGCTGTCTATCTGTGTAAAACGAGTTTGCTTCTAATTTTATAATTATTTCGTAGCCGTGACAAAGTAATTTTATTTACATTTTTGAGATTGTCGAGGAGCAGTTAAATGGCATCGACTGTAACGGCGATTGAGTTGGTTGCAGGTTCGATAAGCATTCGAAATAATTATATTTAAATTATTATCATTAAAGTTCATGACAAGTAGTTATTTCTTCAAGTATAATAATAATTAATGTATAAATAATAAATAATGATGCATGCATTTTTTTACACTATTTATTATAAAAAGTTACAAATTCAAGGAGAAAGTAGAGTACAAATTCTAAAACAAAAAGAACATGAACCCACGTCTTAACGATAAACTCCCTTAGCGTGAAACAAAAAGGAGGAAGACAAATAAATACATAAGCAGATAAAAATGAAAGTAAATAATATAAACGAGTTAAGCCCCGCCGCTCTTACAACCGTAATTCTGTATAGAAAAACATAATAAGTTTATAATATTTCTTGCCATTGTTTCTCATTTTATCCTTTTTTGGTGGTGTAGGCACAATCCAGAGACATGTCACACCGTTGTGTAATTCTCGTGTCTTATTTATTGCTTTTTGTGAAATTTAAAGCTTTTTTAAGCTCCAAGTTTTTTCCTGCATAGTAGGTTTAGTCAGTGAGCATATAATGTCAAGACACTCCGTTCTCCACTTTCCTTGTGATATTGAAACTTTACGTGTTGAATGGCGAAATTCCATATATTTTTCTGCATTAATTTAGTATGAAATAAAGTATATATTAGCTTCATATACGCACAATGGGGTATTCACTGAAAAATTTCCACTATCCACTTTAAATCGAGACATTACGCATTAAATTGTAGAAATCAAGGTCGAAATTACAAGGTCTTACCAAAAATTAATAAAACATAATTTAAATATAATCACTCCTCCGAGTGGACATCGAACACACAACCATTGCATTTGCAGTCAAACATTATCCCACTTCCCACAATATCGTCTACATAAACTACATATACATATATACATAAACTTTAATTAAAACATTACTACTACAAATTATTCAAAATCCCCAAACGGTTTTAGCTCAAATGAGCTACAAAAGCAGCAGTGTGATACATTCCTAAGTTTAATATACCGATGCTGACTCCACGGTAGCTGTTTACTCATTACGGTTAGCGCACACGCTTGAAATTTAACCAGGTCGGGCCAATCATGTTAATGAAAACAACGTATGAGATCCCTGCGTTTAGCCTCTTGAATATTCAACCAAAGCTATATTCTTACTTACTGTAATCTAAAACAGTATACACGCCATCGCCCTTCGATTACCATTAAAATTGACGGTGACCGCCCCACTAAGTCGCTATTGAAATTTTAAGATAAGGAAAATCTTGAATATTCTCGGTTGTAGAGGTAGTAAAAATTTTACAGTTTAGATAGCAGTTTGTGATGCATGAAATAAGAGTTTAGTTTGGAAATCTTTTGCGGGTTTTTTTTTAATATGGTTGGATTTTATTTTACTCTTCTGTTTCTCGTCGTATTAGAGGGTAAAAAGAGGGAAACTAGTGTCATAACATTCCGTTCTCCACTTTCTATCAAAATTACAGATTTTGTGTGTATTGAACATAGTTTAAACTTATTCATTCGCCGAATGCCCAGAAGAAATCGTGTTTTCGTCTGAAACTATCACTACAGAACGATGGAAACAATGCTGATTTAATTTTTTGTATTACCTGAAAACTAAATGTATTAACAAAACACAGTTATTTTTCCTATGTTATCATATTTACTTAGTATCACTTCTCGTGCCATCTAAATATTTGTATGACCAATATGTATAATTTAATAGACATTTTTTAACTCGAACCTAATTCGAACATAAAAATATCTCAGCACAAATTTACTGAGACATGCCTCTAAATAATATATTCCAACGATCCTTTCTACATTAAAATATAAATTTATATTCTCACGAGACGCAAATATAATTCATAAAAATGTTAGGTGGCGCAATATCAGCAACAGGCAAATAGATTGACAGGTGTGAGGGCGAATGTTCTATATTTCGTTTGTTTTGGTAACTTTTTGATGTTTTTTTTTATATTTATTTATGGCATAAATGTTATTATATACTGTTATTCTTGTGTTAAATAAAACATATATTTTTTAATTTACTGCTAATATGATGTATCTCATTGTAAATACGATGGTTGTGAGTTCGATCCCAATTTGAGAAATATTTTATATTTTTTTTAATTATAATTAAATAATTCCACATGAAATATTTCCACTCCTCGAGTGGAAATCGAACCCACAAGCAGTCATTTTAAGTCACACGTCTGTGCCACTGCGCCACGACTGGCCCCCAATAATATTTTAATTGACTTAAATTATTTTCTTTTCCTGATTATACTCAGATAAAGTGTGGTGTTGAGTTTCGTCACTCATTACACTCTGCATGCAGGATAGTGCGTGAGGCTAAAAGAAAAGAGCACTTATTAAACAAAGTATGTCATTGTCATTGGGGCCAGTCGTGGCGCAGTGGCACGAACGTGTGACTGTAAACGACTGGTTGTGGGTTCAATTCCCACTCGAGGAGGGGAAATATTTCATATTTTCATTTCCTCCGCTCTGGTATCAGAGGCAAAGCGCGGCATTAATTTCCGCCACTTAACACGCAATGCTTTTGAATTCGGCGGAAAGTGGGGAACGGAGTGTCTTAGTACTAGGCTCCCTCTGCCTACCCTGCTGTGTGGGGAAACAGCGTGAATCTATAACATATCATAAAAAAAATATTTTGTTGCCATCGTGGCGCAATAGAATTGGGTCTGACTGAAAATACGATTAGTTGATTTTCTTTTGTGGGAATTATTATATATATATATATATATATATATATATATATATATATATATATATATATATATATATATATATATATATATATATAATATATATATATATATATATATATATATATATATATATATATATATATATATATATATATATATATATATTTTTAATTTTTCCTCTCTGAACGTCAAAGCATGGCAATATGTTCTGCCACTTAACACACTTCTTAACACTTGGTTCTTGTTAAAGCTTACTTAGTTATAAGCTCTGATCTTGTGAAAGAAATAAGGAATTTACATAAAAAAAAGATTATTTTAAAAAAAGATACCTTATGTCTGTAGTGATACAAATTAAATTATTAAAAAAAAACACTTGGTTCTCTGACCCTGTTAATCGTGAAAAAAACGTGAAGCTAATAATATAGAAAAAGAAAATAGTCATTGTTTCTAAACAGATCCTAATATCAGTCTAGACTTTTCTCTAAAATAAATTAAAATTGAACAACCAACGCGTTTAGCCAGTTACATTCAACCGCTTCCAGATGACCTTTCATTAACAAAAAATGTACAATATAATCCACAGATTTTTATTCCTATTCCCAATTTCAAGAAGGGCCTACAAAAATAGAACTTGAAATTTATAAGAAAGGCACAACCAATTAAAAGAATTCTTTATTAAAACAAGTAATTTCTTGCGTAATCTTCTTTTAGGGCTGTCTGTTTGGCTTTCTGTTCACTTTTGTTTAGCAAAGTTCGCAACTTTAGTATAAAATCAACTTTGGGTAGTCTGAATCTTAAAGTTTACAAGATCTTTAATATTTATTGAATCGATTAGAACGATAATTGGCACAAAACTTAAATCGTTATTAATTATTGTCTACATTATAACAATTTTCATTGTCTTACTTTCAAATAACTTGATTGGTATTTTTAGTATTATCTGTTTTGATATAAAACTCTTTTCTATAAGACCTAGTTTCGCTCTTTTAACTTAGTAGTATCACAAGGGAGCTCCTAGTGTTATGGCACTCTGTTCTCCACTATCCACTCGAAATTAGAACATTGCGTGATGAGTCACAAAACTCAAGGCACTTTGTTTTGCTAGAGCGAGAAAACAAAAAAATATATAATTAAGCAGTTTAACTCCTCCAAGTGGGAATCGAACTAAGAACCAATGGAGTTTACAATCAGAGGCTGCATTAGCCCACTTTTCTATTGTACAATGACAATATCTTTACTTTTTCTTCAACCTACATATGATCTATATATCGATTTCAATATGAATATTTTTTGTGCAAAATCTGAACGCAAGACCAACGTAAAACAGTTTTAGACTCCGTCTAACAGCACAAAGCACCATTATCTTATATTGTTCAATATAAAAATATTTTAAAATACAAAATGTACTAAACAAGCAATCTTGTTACATTTTCTTTGTAGTAGGCAATATTTCTGTATCCTCGCAGGTAACATAAAGGAACACCATGGGGCGTCAAGACGTAACGCGGCGTTCATCAATTTTCCTTACCTTTTATTATTCCCCCGCGACTTGACGGCATTCTTATTCTTTTATTAATAAAAAGGTATGGTTTTAGGTTCAAATTGAGTGTGTTTTTGTATTATGTTAATTTCTATGGCAGAATAGGCTGAGAAATTCTAGTGTCCAGACACTCTGTCTTCCATTTTTTGTCCTTATCTTGACAATGCTTATTGAGTGATTTTTTTTTATAATAAAGAAGCTATGTTAAGATCGTCGTGGTGCAGTGGGACGACATCTGAAAGTAATCATGATGATTGTGGGTTCGATTCCCACTCGGGAGAATGATTAAATTTAAGTTTTCATTTCTTCGCTTTCATAAACAAAGATAAGTCGTTTAGTTTTGTCACTTAATATGCAATCTCTCGATTTCGGGCAGAAACAAAAAGATAGTCTTGACACTAGGTCGTTTATGTCTACCCCGCTATTCGAAACAAAATGAAAATGAACTACTAAGCTATTGTGGTCTGATTAGGCAAAGTTTAGCCTTTCCATTAACACACAACATTTCAAAAAGGCGCAGTGACTAGCCACTAAATGCTCTTAACCACCCTGAAAAATGATTCAAAAGTATAAAGATAGATAACTCAACCTCTGCCTATGTCGGTTCGCAATCCTCTCTTGGTTTATTTGGCAGATCGAATTTTAATTTAAAATTGCACCGCGCGAACGGTCGGTCCACTCGAAGTTTTTGAATAAAATGAACGTTCAAAATCAGAAGAATCGCTCCCAAACGTATTTTATGTGAATTTTCAGTAATACGATGCGGCAATTTTAGGAATTCGTTTTAACTAGTTGACGCTTAATTTCGTGAAAAGCCTTTTGTTTACGTTTGTTTTTATGAATGGAAGTGAATTGATGGTTCTTTTTCTTTGAACTTTTTTAACTATGTATTTTTGCTTTTACTAAATGCTTTTTGTTGGGACAATTAGAAAATGGTGCTGACAGTACACGTGAATTTTATATTGACATAATAAAGGAATTAGTAAAAATATATTTGTTTTAATGACAAATATTAATCTATTTGTTGTTTAGTTTAAACGAAGAGTAGTTTATAGAATAACGTTTATAAAATATATGTTAAAGTATTTAATATAATATAATTCTCTCTTTTGATTTGTTGTAAGAATTTTTTTTTAGGCAAAAATATGTTTTTTAGGCTATACTAAAACAAAATTAAATTGTTATAATCGTATAACCTTTTCAATCAAGCTACACTTAGATCGTTTAGCTATGCTAAGCTATGCAAGCTATGCTATATGTTTGGATCGTTCAGTTTCTTATATTCTTTCTAAATAAAAAATTATATGTTATACATAAAGCAAACATTTTAATATAATAAAACAATTACGAATAACAAATTTCGCTATATATACACAATTAACCGATGAAAATATCCACCTCGTAAAAATCTCTGAAACTACAAAAATAAAGAAAATCTCACAGAAACAAAAATAAAATTTATGGAAAAAAGCCCTAGTCCAGTTAGCTAGGTAGTATGTGTGCTTCGAATAACCCTGTAAGCCTAAAAATAATCAAATAACCCTGAGCTATATAGTGCATAGAAGTGTTTCATGCGGTCGAGCACCGCTCTAGATCTCGTTAGAGCTGCAATTGTTAGCAAAGTTAATTACTTTGATGTAGAATAGCAGGTAAATATTTCAAATTCGAAATACTGTAATAATATCGTATCGTATAATATATGTGTTATGTATGTGGTTAGTTTTGTGGTTAAATTAAAAATTAGAAGTAAAAATTGTAAGGTTGTTTTTAGATAATATGTAAAAAAGGGAAACAATAGGACTTTTTTAAATTAAAAAAGTTATGTTAGTAGTCGTTAAGCAAATTTGACTGATTTTGGATGAAAGTCATGGTCATACCTTCGAATACATTATCGGCAAGGCAATATTCATGTTTATAATCGATTATTGTATATTATAGTATCCATACTTATAAAATAAATGCGAAAGTCTGTGTGTTTGTCTGTCATGCTTTCACGGCTAATCTACCGATCTATTTGGATGAAATTTAGAATGAAAGTAGTAAAAGTGACTGGGTCTAACATAGGCTACTTATTTTTCCAAAAATCAACCTCTAAAGAGTTGAAATAGGGGATGAAATTTTATGTGAAAAATCTAAACCGCTTGACCAATTATAATGAATTTTGGCATAAATATAGCTGATAATCTAAGCTTAAACATAGGCTACTTTATTTTTTGAAAATGTGCCCCGAGGGTTGTAATATAACGAAGCAGTTACGTAGTTCACGCGGCGAAGCCGGGAACGGGCCGCTAGTACTTAATAATTCTTTGTGTATTTTCATACATTAAAATAAAGCACAGAGAGATGAAAACGAAAAGAAAAAATACATTAAAATTATAAAATAATAATAATCAATTAAAATAACTAGAATTACTTATTCAATATTAAATAACAATAACAGCCACAATAACAGCCATAACCTTATTTAGTTTTAGTTAACTAGTTATTTTATAACTATAAACCAGAAAATAAATCCCTACAATACTACAAGTTATTAAAACTTGACATAAAAAACAATTAAAACGTTAAAACAAGCAACAGTTACATACAAAAAGAAAAATTAGAAAATCTATAATAATATTACTGCGGACGCTTTCGCAATAAAAGCCGTCTGCATATGACAGTCTCCCCTTTATACCGCATAGGTGTCTTATATTTGGCTACAATATCATTGTTATTGTCTTGCCTTGAATAAAATTTGCGTTTTGTTAAAACGAGTCGAGCTAAAATCAGCGAGCGAGAGGCTGCGACCTAAATTTTACTGCCACCGTATCCATTTACAGTAGAAAAACGTAATTTTTATAATGTGTGGTGGTTATTTAAATGAATTTTTACTTTATTAATCATGACGTAGTTGTAAATTGTGTGTTTAATAAATATATTTCGTGCTTACTACAATGTTTTATGTGACATTTTGAAAATTCTAAAACATTGCAAGTACTTTGACATCGGTTTAAGTTTATGTCTTATGTAAATAATAAATATGTTTTTGTATTAATGCTGAAAAGGAACACACGGACGCATCGAACATATAGAGCGGTTTAAGTTACGATCACTGTAAAAAGAGCAAAGAACGAGTACTTTAGATATATCACATTTAATATTGTTGTTATTTATTAATCTATTTAGCCTGTCTGCTGTGCCTTGTGTGATTGTAAAGCGACTGGTTTCGATTCCTCAAAATTCAAAATATTTAATATTTCCATTTTTTTAACTCTAGTGTCGAGGCAAAGAGTGGTGTTAAGATTTAAAAGACCATTTAACACGAAAAAGCCTTCAGAATTCTGCGGAAGTTGTGATCAGAGTGTCTTAACACTAGGTTCCCTCCCTCTGCCTGCCCCGCTGTGTGCGGGATACAGTGTGAAGGTAAAAAAATAGTTATTATTTGGAAATTTAATTCAGCATTAATAATTGTTAATGTTCAAATCTAAATGCATTATGTTTAAAGGTGAACATTTCATTCGTTTCGTTTCTTTACTTTTTCTTCCTTTTTTATTTTTTAATGTAATAAAAACTTATGTATTTAATTAATAAGATTGATTCCTAAAAACCTCTATAGGATAAAAAATATTCCATAACACCTATCACATTTTAAAACTTAGAAGTACGTAATAAAAACGGTTTTCTAGGTAGCAGCTATAAATTGATATTGAGTAACGAAGTCGCATTCCCACAGGTATACTGTTGTTTCGGAAAGTCCTTATATACAGTAGACTTTATAGACCGTGAGAAATAGATAGCGCGGGGAGCTCGCAAATAAGATGCTAAAACACCTTGCGAAAGTAGCCCATTAAAGTATTACAAATCCTTTGGTTTTATTTTGTCACCATATTGTTATGTTTAGTGAAAAATGTGATGATATTCGTGTTTATTTTTTAGCTTCACAGTGGTGCAGTGGTTCGAACGCGTGGCTGTAAACGACTGGTTGTGGGTTCGATTCCCACTCGAGGAGTGGAAATATTTAATATTTCCATTTCCTTCGCTCTGGTATCAGAGGTAAAACGCGTCGTTAAGTTCCGCCACTTCTAGGTTCCCATTGCCTACCCTGCTGTGTGCGGGATATAGCATGACAGTTGACAGTTGACGTGACAGTGAGCGTTACAGCTATATTATTAAACTTTTTTTTTTAAGAAATATTAAATAAACTTTAAGTAATGATTTCTTTTAGATTATTAGATTTAACTAGGGATACTCAACTTACTCAAATAAATAGTGTCTAGAATTGGGACGGAAAGTCTACTTTCGCTTTCTACGTTTTTATTTCTATATGCATGTATGTATATAGTATAACTTAGAAACCTGTTAAACCATTAATACATATTAAATGTCTAAGCGTGGGGAGACATTACTTATACAGTAGCAATAATTAGCTTGCATCCTGGAAGCGGATGTAGCTTTCATAATTAGAATAATATAAGAATCTTCCATTTAATGACAAAAAGGAAAAAGATTTATGAAACTGCTATATGTAGTAAAGTTGCAAGTATAATAGTATTTTTGGAAGAATTACGTTTAACACTATAAGTGGATTATAATATTCAGGTTCACGCGCTTTACCATAGACCTCGGTTGTTTAAACTTAGGGTCGAAATCTTCATTCTCCGTATAATAAATAAAATATAACTACCAAAATATTTTGGACTCTTTTAGGAACTACATATCTTTAAATTCCACAATCTATTTTAAGATCTGAGCCTATTTAAGTTACAGAAAATAATAAAGTATTAGTTCAAATTTCGATGACAAAAGATTTTTGAAACACGTGTTCCTTACACGTGTGAAATACCCTTAAAAAATATTTAAAAAACCATCGTTTCCTACTTTCCGTCCGATCGAGATGTTGCATATTGACTTTCTTTCAAGCTTTCTCAAAAATATATAATATTAAATATTCAAATCAAACTGTTCGTAAATAAAATCGATTGCAGTAGTTTGAAAGAACAATTGTATGACCTAACAATCAAAGGATACTTCACATTAGATCCTTACATTTAGGTTACCAGGAAGATAACACTCGTAATATCGCCGTTATGCATTTATTACTTTTTTTTAAATTATTTAATGTATCAAAGTCAAAGTCAAATAACTATAATTTAACACCGGTTCTCTAAAACTAATGTCGACTAGACCTGATAAGTACCGTCCGCAAGAAACTCAGCGAGATTTCTTTTTTTAAGCCAATTATAATTTACAAATTAACTATCTCTTTATAAAGAGGAAAAAATAATATACCTTACATGCAATAAAGACTTTTTTATCTTATCTTAGTTTTTAGGTTTATATATAAAGAGTTCGAAACGTCAGGTTTCCTAAAACATATGTTCAATAACCACAATATAAATAATCCATTTGAAATAGTTTCATTAAAATCGCAAAAGCCCAAAATCTTATTAATAAAAACAAAATCAAATTTTGTAATAGAAATGAAACAAACATTGCCAATTTTACCTTCAAATAAGAAATCCTCGTATGAAATCTCCTTAAACCCTACGATGAACCTGATTTAAAGGAAAAATCTCTTCATCCTTCCTGTTACCGGTCTTTACTAGGTTTAATATAAATTTTCATTTTTTATATGTTTAAAAGGAAATTGATTAATTTATATTAGTTATAAAAATATATATATTTTTTAGCTTCACGCTGTATCCCGCACACAACAGAGTAGGTAGAGGAATTGTTAAGACACTCCGTTCCTCACTTACCGCCCAATTGGGAGGCATTGCGTGTTAAGCGGTGGAACTGAACCGACACCAGAGCGAAGAACATGCAAATATTAAATATTTCCACTCTTCGATTGGGAATCGAACTCACAACCAGTCGTTTATAGTGTACTATGCTACACTATACTACACGCTTGTGCTATTGCACCACGACTGGCCCCTTATGCCCCCTTAAAAAATTAATAAAATGTTTATTTTATTTTATTTTATTTTATAATAACCTATAAGTAGATATTAAAAATATTATTTTTAATAACGGATTGAATAAGATATACCTATAAGATTAAGTATCCCAGTTTTTCCACTGAAAGGAATTTATTACAATCAATTTATTTTCATTTCTTCGCTCTGATGCAAGGTAAAGCGCGGCGTTTAATTTCGCCTTATCTTCTTACCTTCGCAATGTTTTGATTTCAGAAAGAAAGTTGCGAACAGAGTGTTTTAGCATTATATGTTCTCTAAAAATCATGCTATACGTTAAAAGTCGTGAAGCTTCTTTATTTATTTTTTATAAAAACTATAATCATTATTAGAAAAGACATTTAAAGAAAAACGTATAAAAATTTGAACGCAGCGGGATTCGAACCCGCGCCTTCTGAATACCGTCCAGGCGCTCTCACCACCGAGCCATGTGTTCTATTATTCGCTGCGTCGAAATTCTTATAACACTTATTACAACTTATTTTTGTCGTTAGCATGTCTTTGTCAATTTTTCTAAGTGTGGAATAACACTTTACAAATGTTTAAAAAAATATTAGAATGTATTACATTTTAAAGAATAAAGCACGGCGTTTATCTCCGCCGCTAAACAGAACGAAAAGAACGAAGTGTCTTAACACTAGACTCCCTCTTCCCATCCTGCTTTCATTGAAATTATAAAATTTTGAAGCGATCACTAACTATTTCGCTCTAAATGACGCGAAGGCTGTCTCAATAGCTCGTCGTTACTTGCATTGGTAATTGCCACTTCATTGAATAGCTTGTTAAAATTTTACTTTCAATATTTGTATATCACTATTCAGTATTTGGTTTGGGATTTGGAATTTGATAATGTTTTTTTTTATGTACTATAGTTCTGTATTTTGTTAAGTAAGCTGATAAAATTATTTATAATAATCCACATTATTTTTATTTCCCATCCATAACAACAGTAGATGTTAAATATTTTTAGAAAATGTATAAAATTTTGAACGCAGCGAGATTTGAACCTGCGGCTTTTGGTAACAGTCTAAGCCCTCTGTTCGCTAAGCTATGCATACAAAATGCTTATACGTTTGCTAAAAATGTTTTTATTATGTTTTAAAAGTGTTAAAATATTAGTTAAATATCATAAAATACTTTTTCAAAAATGTTTCAGTAAATTTAGAACTTACTGCCATAAGGTTACAATATCGTCAGTATAACATGTAAAAAATATTAAATAATATGTGAAAATATCAAAACCTATACTACTATTTTCCTTACAGTTGGCTATATAATCTTTTGTACAATTTTTTTACAAATATTTCATAATAATTCCACAAATACATAATATTAAATGTTCCGCTACTGGAACAAATTGTGTACAACACTACACCGTAACCGTAACCGCTGAACGAACAGGCTTTACAAAAAACTATATTTTCCTCTATTTTACAATTAATTGGCATAACGATCTGAACTTCTAAAATACAATAACCACTGACCGTAACCGAGTTTTTACGTTTTTTTTTTCGAAGTTTATTTAACCGTAAATTTTTAAGCACTTTTTCAAAACATCACTACAACGTCGAGTTCTGAAACTTTATTAGGTATAAACCGTAGCAATTCCCGCCCAAAGTGCGAGTCCATTATTAAAATTCCCACAGCCGACGTTGAACCATAACAATATTTTCAGACCAGTAAGCCGGAAAGAAAAACTGCGCTTAAATGGATTTGGCATATTTTATGATAATATTAAGACTTACAAACGATCTTGCCAAATACCTTGCCTTAAGCAACCAACATGACGTGCCGTGGGAAGGAAATAATAATAAATGGTATAAACAGAAAGGAAATGTAAGTTATTTGTATTAGAATTTTATAAATATTGCTTAGCTGATGGAGTAAAGTAAGATGAAACACAGATGTGGTAAAGTAGGTTTAATTCTATTTGGTGAAAAAATAATATGCTTATTTTTCTTTTTCTTTTTTAGATTCACGCTGTATCCCGCACACAGCAGGTTAGGCACAGGGAACCTAGTGTGAAGACACTCCGTTCCCCACTTTCCGCCCACTTCGGAGGCATTGCGTGTTAAGTGGCGGAATTTAACGCCGCGCTTTGCCTCTGATACCAGAGCGAAGGAAATGGAAATAATAAAGGAAGGCGAAGGAAATAATATGATTATATTGTAGATATTTTCTCTAAGTGGTTTCGGCCTATTAAATCTATAACTGATAAGAAGCAAGAAACAAAGTGGTTTTCATTCGATCTTCAGTGAATATTGAAATTAATAATTATTTATATGTATATACATAACTATTTTTACTACTCTGATCGAAGACAAAGCATGGCCGTAAGTTCCGAAATTCAATACGGAATGTCTCGATTTGGGCCGGAAAGTATCCAGTGTTTTGACAATAGGTTCCATACGAGATATATCGTAAAACTATACCGTGAGTATACCATAAATTACATTTTAAATTTCTACGTCGTTCTCATTTATATTTCAAATCTATGTCTTTTCAATTTTAACATAGTTTTTTTTGCATTTTAGTGTTAACTCTTATATTCTCACCTAGTTATCGATTTTGCCCCGGGAAAGTAAAAATTCTATTTCCCTTCACAGTAACTACGCTTTCAATTTTCGATGAAAAATCCAAAATTGATTTGACAAAGCGACTTTTAGTGAAATTTTTAGTTACAAATTTTGCTCAATTACGGCCAATATAAATATCGAACACGCATTTTATAATCCCTCACATAAAAATTCGGTTGCCATATTGTCCTGCCTGCGTATTTTATAAATTGCATTCGTTCTACGATAACGCACGTCACTTGTATTCCATATTTCACTCGCTGTGTTCAAAGCATATCAAAATAGGCTAAATAAAGCGATGCAACTGAAAAAAAATGTGCAATAAAAGGATTTTTGATCTCCTATCTTAATTTAAAAACAGTTTTTAAGCTAGAGAGCGGGCCGTCGATGAGCCTATCGTGGCGTAGTGGGACAACGTTTGACTTTAAACACGACTGCTTCTGGATTCGATTTCCTCAAGAGGTTAAATCCTCAAGAGAGATAGTATTTAAAATATTTCCATTTTCGTCGTCTTACTAAGGCTGACGTCTATAGTCTGAATTCTGACGACTTATATACATATGTATAAATCACACATGTTCGCAAATATTAAAGCAAATCGTACAACAAAATTAATATACGGCAGCAAGAAATTTTTATATCAATGTATACATAGATATAACACAAACGTGGTTAAAAGCAAATTACATGAAAAATATACATTCTGTCAATTTTTTTTGACATTATTTTATGAATGGCGAAACTCAACGCTGCACAATGACAGACCAGGGGAAGTAATATTCATATAAAAAACTTCTTTCTGGTTGATAGCCATAACGTGTACAGTGTACGACACCGTCACATCGGCATCAAGGTAAAAGTTTATGATACAGAACTTTAAGAGATAGCGCAACCAAGGCTTTGAAATACTTAAGACTTTCATTATAGAAACTTAGTCTTGTTCAGCAAATCACTAAAAGATTATTCTATGGACCACTTCAAATTTGTTTCTTTACTTTTTTTATAATTCCTAAACCCTGTGCAGCGTTGAGTTCCATCACTAAGTACGCAATGTTTCAACGGAGAACGGAGTGTTCATTCTCATGAGATAGTCAAAGTCAAAAGTGTCACAAGTTATCAGGGGCCATGAGAGGTAAAAAAATATCTCTACACTTTTCCCCATATAAAACATCGTTGTACACTTTCTGCTGGAGTTTGAAATATGCCATTTCGAGTAGCGCAATCTATTTTGTCTTACCAGAGAGGTGAAATAGAAATAAATGAATCATTTCGCTGAGGGAATCAAACCCAGAACCAGTCGCGTTTAAATTTAAAAGCTATCACACTGCGCCACATTTCCCACTACTGCTTACTTCCTGATTATTATTTCTTTTATCACCTATCTGTCTCTAGTATTATGTCACTTTACCCTCCTTCCTGCTAACATAAGATATCGATAGCTCAGTAAAAAAATTGTGGAATACAAAAAGAACACAACTATCAAAATATCATCAATCATTCAATTCAATATATGTATATATAAATTTCTTCTGTTACTTAGTGAATGACATATATCGTATTGAAAAATAACTGCACTGAAACTACTGAGCGTAGAAAGCTAGGATTTGACATGTAGGTTCTTCAAAACTCCTATGGGAATAAAAAATACGAATTTATATATGTTTTATTTATATAATATTTGGGCCATCGTGTCGTAAAGTATAACTGTAAGCGCTAATGGTTGTGGATTCGATTCCCGGTGGAGGAAACGATTATATTTCAACTATTTTCATTGCACCGCTCTGTTAAGAAAGCAAAGTGGGGTTTGTCAATAGGCAATGTCTCTATTTCGGGCGGAAGGTGGAAAACAGAATCTTGATACTATGTTATTTCTGACTACCCTGCCTGAGAAATTGTGAATTTTTTTTTACGCAGTGCTAATTAAGAAAGAAGTGAATAAAGTAATAAGCCAGTGAATTCGAAGTAAGTTTATTATTATATTACTATTTCAACTTAATTTTCCATTCTGTTAATATTTCATCGTATCGCATTACCTATACGTTGAACTGTAAACGATATTAAAAAAAAATACGCATGTCTTTATTTTTATTGCTTCATAATCATTTGTTAATTTTGAAAAATATTCTTAGTATAATAATTTAGATGTTTTTGTTTTAGGAAATGAAAAATAAACTACATTTTTACTACTCTAAAAGCATTACCATATGCATCTTTTTAAAGACTTTTAATATTCACACATATAAAGAAAGCCACAGACAGAAGCTAGCTTAAAATAAAATGAAGTCCCTGTCTCTACATCAACAAAGACAGTAAATTTCACTTTAGAAATTGGTTATTCAATATTTTTTAGATCGACCCAAAAAATTGTAATGTTCCCTCGGGAGAGGGGCCGAAATATTGCTTAAGGGTTCTCTTATTATTGAAATCAGACATAAAATGTTGACGTGGCATGTAAGTAAATTTATAACGAAATACAAAAACTATTTTTACATTATATTGTCAAAAAACCAATTTTATATGACTTATAACAGAAAAGTATTCTTTATTATTCATTTCATTCCAGTCCATTATTTTTTTTACCACTCTGGTAACAAGTCAATCTGGTAATAAATAGTAACACGCTATTTGATACCAGATTGACTTGTCACGGCGCTGAATCCCGCCAACTAATAAACATTAGAACGCATGGCTCAGTGGTGAGAGCGACTGAACGGTATTCAGCAGGCGCGGGTTCGAATCCCGCTGCGTTCAAATTTTTTACGTTTTCTTTAAGTGTCTTTTTCAATTTTCCTAAGGGTGGAATAACACTTTAAAAATGTTTGAAAATTAATACACATTTTACAATTTCGATAGGAAGTGGAGAAAGTGTAGAAGAGAAATAAGGTTTTTTTTCTCTTCTTCCGTTGCTATATTTTAATTCTCTCTCTGCTATTCGGTATGAGTATACCGACATGGTTTTGAGTTACGCCACTAAACTGATAGCTTAAATTGAAGCGTAAAGTGATAAACAGAGCATGCAGTGGAGATTGGAGAAAGTGGGAAATGTAAATTGTGTAAATAAAAAATAAGTTATTAATTTGTCTCCATTGTAAAATTGATCTACATGAATATAACAATAATACAAGAAAATAACGAAACACTCTTGGTTAACTGTAATCTCTATTTAATTTGGTAACACTTAGTCATAATAAATTAATTCTACGTCAAATAAATTAAAAAAAATAATTTACTTAAATTGTTTAGAATTTAAAAGAAAATTTTAATTTCATGCAATTATATTACTATTTTTCAAAATTACTATTTTACAAAATTCTAAATAGTAAAGCACAAAACTGCACGGAATGGAGAAGTGGAGTGTCTTGACACTAGGTTCTCTCTGACTACCCTGCTATCCAGAAAAAAGCATAGCTTGAAGCTGTCAATGAACTTGTTATAATGAGTTATATAAAGAACTAGCGGGCCCGGCGAACTTCGTATCGCCATATTTTTGACATCAATACTAAAATGTTTTTTTTAAATAATTTTAATGCATTATAATATACATATTTTTTTCTTCCGGATAGAAAATAAATAGTGCTAATGATATCCCTTCCCTCTTCAGCCCAATGCTATTCCAAATCATCATAAAAACGATGTGTTTGACATGTCCATATTCTCTCCAATAACAACTTAAGGACTTTTAAACATTAGAATGCTATTTATTATATACTTTTAAACCTTTTTAAAGTGTTATTCCACATTTAGGAAAATTGAAAAAGACATTAAAAAAACGTTTAAAAATTTGAATTCGGTTTTCAGAAGGTGCGGGTACGAATCCTGGTGCGTTCAAATTTTTATACGTTTTCTAAATGTCTTTGACAACTTAACGAATTTAATTTTACATTTTCTCTTTCATGTTCTCCTGTAGCTCTTTGCCTGCTATGATCACTACTTTATGATTGTCCGATGACGGTATCATTTCTCAGGCTATTTTAAACAATTTAATCAACTAATTACGTTCATGCAAACGTTGTTGTAGCTACACAATTATCTCTCTCTTAGCTGTATGACGGATAACATGATAGCACAGCTTTGATTTAATACAGCTACAGATATCCCTAAGAAAAATGTAATTGAATGCCTAATGCATGCAATATAAGGAAACGGAATATAAATCAATAGTAGCTGAATAAAGTTTGAATAGTTTTTATTGGTCAAGTTGAATTGAAGTATATAAATACATCTCAATAAATATAACCTGCATAATATCACTTTATACTATAAGTTCAAGCCAAATTATTAGTTTGTCTCATACATCATAATTTAATCTACGAACTAAAAATCGGAAAAATATTATACTCTTGACCGACACACGTTCATCCTGTAATAATAGCTGGGCTTATTATATGACTAAAGGAATAAGGCATATATTTATAACTTCAATTTATAGTTTTGTAGAAGCGATTGAAGTTTTTCGTTGGATAAAATTTTATATTAATTTACTATTTACTCAGGAACATTAAAAAACTGCTCTTGTATTAGGAATGCTAAGTATTATACAAAAAATGGATACAAAAAATGGATGGATACCAAGATACGATTTGGACTCGAGTGTGTTGAAAATGTGACATTCAGTCTTCACCAGATATTTCAGATCTGTAATTTTTATAAGTCAAGGAATGTTCATCACGCTGAACAACTTTTGTTAAGGTTTCATTGCCTTATTTCTTAAAGTTCAGCTAGGTATTTTATTTTGAAGTATACAACAAAAAACTTTTGTTCGAATCTGTCCAGTAGATTATAAGATGTGCGCGTACAAATACCTATATATAAACAGAAAAAAAAAAAAATAAAAATCATGTATTCAAGTTTTAATGTCGTTTTCACGTTCCTGTCAATATTAGTTTTTGTAAATTTGTGATGTATTTGTATGGACGCAATTGTTCACTATTTTATTATAGTAGAATAGTTTTTCGTTTTTCTTTTCGCTTCATGGTTTTCCCCGCAAGCGAGGTAATCACGCATAGAGGGGTCATGCCATTCCGTCCTCCGGTCTCCACTCGAAATCGAGACTTTGGAGCGGAACACAACGCCGCGTTTTGTCTTTGGTACCAAATTCAAAACTGAAAAAAAATTAAAGCGAAGAAATGAAAATATAAAAAATATTATACCCCCGAGAGGGAATCGAATCCACAACCGTCGCGTTACAGTCAGACACTGTCTCACTGCGCTACGGCAACCTCAAGTACTTAGTAGAGTAGTTTAGGTTTCTAATCAGCAACCAGTGAATAAATTTTTATTATAATTTCTAACGCAGAAACTGACTATTTTTTTACAATTTCTCAATCCTTTTTCGTCAACTTAGTGGTAGAATTTTCATAATCGCTGAAATACGTATTTACTATTTTTAAATAATACGCTTATAAACAGAGTTCCACATTTTAACGTTGCAAATGGCGAACTTCCATACAAACTTTCAACCTTTATTTCACCATCTTAGGGGTCGAGATTTCACAATCGATGAAATAGAAATTTAATATTTTTTTATTAAATAAACAGAAAAAAAGATCATTCGGCTTTAATTTCAAAACTGATGGAATTTCATACACTCTGTTAACCAACTTTTAACCACTATTTCCCCCTCTTAAGAGATGAATTTTTAAAAATCCTTTCTGAATGAGCGCCTACGCTACAAAAAAGTTACAATAAAGCTCCGCTCAGTATTTCTTTCGGGGAATCGTTTTTTTGAAATAATGCTTACAATAAAAATATTATAAAATAAATAAAAATTATAATTAAAAGTCCAATAAACTTGTACAAAAATATTAAAATAAAAAATAATAAAAAATTGAAACAAAAAAGAATAAAAAAAAAATAGACATCCATGTCAGGATCGAACCGTGGACCCTAACAAAAAGTAACCAAAAAAAAGCAAGCGCTCTTCCAACTGAGCTATCACAACTTTGTCAAAAACTGCGAAATTGACATTCGTATACTATGTATAAAATGATATTTTAGCAGCTTTTTATCAATTGTTTTGCCGTCTCGAAACCTCTCCAGTAACATTTAAACTTTATGGTATGGTTTTAAAGTTCAAATTGACTTTTAATAATTATAACGAATATTTTGTATGGGAGAATAGAAAAGTGTCTTTTTAATACTTTTTCAGATTATTTTTTTATTTTTTCTCTCCGTAACTACAATCCTCGTATTTCAAGGAATAATCTAAAAAAAGAATTAGCGAAATCGGTCCAACCGTTCACCGAGTTTTGCGCTTACCAACACATTCGGCGATTCATTTTTATATATAAGAAGATACAGTTGACTAAGATATAGTGTTATTGGACAAAATACGTCAAGTTTTAGCTCGATCCTTCTTTATTGGATGGATCTAGTACTGGTAAATGGGTCAATTATCAATTTTATTTCACATTTTTATACAGTGAAAATCATTCTAAAACTGTGACATCGTTGTCAAGTATAACAATGTCCAACTGTCCGCGTAATGGGTTCGATTCCCGAAGAAATAATTGTAAAATACCTAATATATAACGCAGCTGTTTTTTTTATATTATAATTCTATTTTATCACTCTACTGACAAAAGGTCTGTACCTTTTTAACATGATTCTTCTTTTATTATATGCAATACATTTTTTTTTCTTTAACACATTTTCTACGCACTGAAGAGGAAGGCGAGCGGAACTCAACGCCGCGCTTTATGTTACCAGAACGAAGAAATCAAATAATTTATACATAATCATTTCTCCTTACTTAGCATACATTTGTTGTTTATGTATATATAACATTTTTTAAGCTTCATATCCCACACACAGCAGGGTACGCAGAGAGAACCTAATATTACGACACTCCCCTTCCCGCTTTACGCCGAAATCTGGAGGTATTGCGGTTAAGTGGCTAAACTTAACGCCGCGCTTTGCTAATTTGTGTCATAACACTAGGTTCCTCTTGCCTATCCTGGTGTGCGCAGGATACTTCGTGAAACTAAAAAATATATATTACAAATACAATATATTAAAAAAATAAATTACATAAAAAAAATATTTAAAAGACAAAAAAAATCTCAAATGTCGAAAAATATATCCAAAAATCGTAACACGAAATCTACCAAGCATCACCAACAAAAAACTGAGTAGAAACCAAACAAAAAGCAAAGAATTAGTTCTTGCCTATCCCTTCTCAGATTAAATTTCTTTAACACATTTTCTACGCACTGAAGAGGTAGGCGAGTAGCTCTCGAACCTCTCAGAGGCGAGTGCTTAATGCCAAACGTCATTACTTCATGTCACTTTCACGACATCTTTCCTACCGAAATAAACCGGTCGTTTTCGTTTTCCCCCCGTGATATGTTATGAGTTTATTAGACGGAATCGTCGTAGGTTGAGTAAATTATTGTTAGGCAGGTAATTTCTTTTTTTTTTCTTCTTATTTATTATATAAGTAATATAAACTATATGTTATTAGGTCAGTCCAGTTGGGGCCAGCCGTAGCGCAGTGGCACAAGCGTGTGACTGTAAACGGCTGGTTGTGGGTTCGATTCCCACTCGAGGAATGGAAATATTTCTTATTTCCATTTTATGCGCTCTGGTACCGGGGCAATACGCGGCGTTAAGTTTCGCCCCTTAACATGCAATGCATCCGAAATTCGGCGGAAAGTGGGGAACGGAGTGTCTTAACACTAGGTTCCCCCTGCTTACCCAGCTGTGTGTGGAATACAGCGTGAAGTAAAAAAATAAATATATTATTAGGTATGTATGCATATATACATGTAGCTACTTATATAAATACATATATATATATATATATAAAAAAATAAATATATTATTAGGTATGTATGCATATATACATGTAGCTACTTATATAAATACATAGGTAAAGTATATAAATTTATCCATACATAGATGAACAAAGGACAAAATGTAGTGTTAGCATACTCTGTTCTTCAATTTCCGACTGAATTTGACACATTGATTGTTTAGAGGCAGAACACAGCACTAAGCTTTATTTTAGATTATTTACGCCTTGGTTGTAAGTTTGATTCTCAGGGAATGATTATTTTTACAAAACTTTTATTATAAATTAAAATTAGTGAAATGCATACTTGATTTCGGAAGAAAAAATATAAAAATAAATACATTTTTTATGAAACACTATTTATATACTACTATGACATCTTTTTTTGTTTAGTCTGATAGCAAAGACTTTTTTATAAGACAGAAAGTGTAAATGTGAAATATTATAGAGAATTAAAAAAACACTATTTAAAATTATTTGAATCAATTATAAAAGAACTAGAAACACAGACTCAGTCAGTTCACTCAAATAAGGATATTAACGTCGAAATTGGCTGCACGTACAAAACGCGGGTTAGGTATTTTCTCCCGGACTTCGGTCGAAACTGGGCTACCTAAGAGAAATTGGGTGAACCATTGTAATAGTTCTTAACAGGGATTAACACTATAATAATTGGTTGTCTATATTGAAAAAGATTTTCTTTGAAAACTTTTAGATATTTTTATACGTTTTCTAAAAATGTATTAATTATTTTAATTTCTTATTATACAAACAATTATAATTATACATACATAACATTATATTTGTACATTCAACTAATCAACAATACGTATAATAAAATGGGTGCGTGTTAAGTAACTTAAAGTAGCTTCACGCTTTTTCCCGCATATCAGAGCAGCTAGAGAGAACTTATTGTCAAGATACTCCACTACTCCATCTTCCACTTTCCACACTAAGTCTATACATTGAGATTTGAGTGGCGGAGCTCAACGCCGCCATTACACGAGGTACTTTTTAAATTTTTAAAACTTATTTCTTCTTCTTAAATATTTAAACTACACTGAACCCAAGTTAGTGCTCCAAAAAGGTTTTCTTAAAGTAACTTTAATTACCACAAGCACTGCCTACGGACAGTTAAAATGGAATGGAAAAATTAAGTTATGCAAATCATGCGGGTGTCAGCACTTTCATCTTGGAAGGCGCGCCGTCGCACTGTAAGTAATGTAATATAATAATATATTATAATTATCATAGTTCCAGTTGGGTCAGTCGTGGCCCAGTGGTACAAGCGTGTGACTGCAAACGACTGGTTGTGGGTTCGATTCCCACTCGAGGAGTGGAAATATATAATATTTCCATTTTCTTCGCTCTGGTGTCAAGGTAAAGCGCGACGTTAAGTTCCGTCACTTAACTTGCAATGCCTCCGAATTCGGCGGAAAGTGCTGAACGGAGTGTTTTAACACTAGGTTCCCTCTGCCTACCCTGCTGTCTGCGGGATACAGCGTAAAGCTAACAAAAAAAAAATAAAAAAAAAACAAAAATTATAGTTATATTATAAGACAGCAAAAAGACAAGAGTTTTTTTAACATTAACGCTACTTTTATCGGTTTTAAGTATCAGAAATAAAAATAATTTAAGCCGTAAGCAAAGTTCTGCCTACTAAATAACTTTTGGTAGTAATAAATCAGTTAGAATTATGTTTTAACGAATATCAGAATAATTAACAATTATGTCCAAATTTCACAAAAATAATGAGGGACAAACATATTTTTAGAAAGCACATTTTTTTTACTTTTAAACATTTTTAAAGTGTTATTCCACACTTAGGAAAATTGAAAAAGACATTTAAAGAAAACGGTATAAAAATTTGAACGCAGCGGGATTCGAACCCGCGCCTCCTGAATACCGTTCATTCTTTAAATGTCTTTTTCACATTTTTTTTGTATTATTTTAACTAACTGCTAATTCTATGAAGATAAAAAAGTGATCGAATTCATAATCAATCGCATTTACCGTTAGATGCTGTCCCACTACGACATAGGGGCGATAGCATTAATAAAATATATTTTAATTATATAAAATAATAAAAAAAATATATTGAAATAACGAGAATATAATGGAAAGTCAATTTGACCGATTAACAGAATATTTTATACCAGATAATATATCGTCTAACTGCTGATCAATTATTCGTGATTGTTGTCAAACAAATTATCTACGATCCAAAATACATATAAAGTTACTATAATGATCTACACACAAATATAGATGTGTATATGTACGAGTTTAAAATATTTATTTTTTTTAGCTTCACGCAGTATCCCGCACACAGCAGGATAGGCAGAGGGAACCTAGTGTTAAGACACTCCGTTCCCCACTTTCCGCCGAATTAGGAGGCATTACGTGTTAAGTGGCGGAACTTAACGCCGCAAAATATATATTTTAAATTTTATTGTTGTCGTATTATTATCATCATAAACAACCATTAAAACATATTCTCGGACTTATATAGTAATCAAATTATAATTATGTACTTTTTTCAGATTTACGCTTAGTCCTACATAGCAAGGCAATATCTAGTGTCGAGACACCCCGTTTTCCGCTTTCCTCCCGAATTTGAGGTAGTGTGTATGAAGTGGCGGAACTCAACACCACGGTTTGTCTTATCAAAGAGAAGAAATGAAATGAAATTAAAATATAATAATTTGCTTCCCTGAAAATCGAACCTACAACCACACTTACAGTCACTCTCCTACTATACCACAATAACCTAAAACAATAATTAATCAACAAAACTATTAAATTCATTGTCAATACATCAACAATATTGATTTTGGAGTAAAGCCTCTTCGCCAGTTACTATAATACGCTCCGAATAGCGTTTAAAGCAAAATGGATGGTCGTTGTTCGTCAAAACTGAATCTATTCATCATTAGAGTAGTCTCTGCTTAGTGGCTGTTTTGCAGGATTAAGTAGTAGGCACTATAAGCTCGTGCGCGTGCAAATTACACTAGTTCCTAAATTACGTGGGTATATTTGAAATGGTATGTGTAGAGTGGATTGGATTGTGTGTTTGTTTGTTTGTTTGATGGTTTTGGGGTTGATGTTCATTTTGAGAGTTAAGATAAAATTGTTGTTTTTATTTTAAATTAATTTTACATGCTTAATATCTATTTCTTCATTATGATACATCAATTTGAAGAAGTGAAAGCGCGTGATGTTTGAGCTTTCTTACTAACACTTAAACACGCAATGTCTCGATTCCGGGCCGCAAGCGGAGTGTTTTGACACTACATTATTTTGAATAAAACTGTTTGACTTTTCTTTGAAATTATACATATGAACTTGCAAAAAATCAGGTATAGCTAGTATATTACAGCGTTGAGTTACACCTATAAAAAGCCCAAAGTCTGAGTACTAAGTCTACTTATAGCAGTATATGTGGTAAGAGCATACATAAAGGTGACGTTGATATGTATTTACATTGCCTATCTTTACTAATATAATACTCGATTCCGTATAAATAAAATATTATGAAAAAAGACAACTAGTAACAAAATCCACTATATACTTTATTTATATAAGGTACAACCTAAATGTATTAAAAATAAATATATGTTATATACGAGTATTATAGGGCAGTGTGGTCTAATGCTTGGACTGAAGCGTAAAGCGGAGAATGGAGTGTCTTAACACTACGTTCTTTGTTCCTAATCTGCTTTACCTAAAATTGATATAATCCATGTATATAGTATATAGATATATATTCTACAATAAAAATATATGCCATATTTTAGTAATAGTAAATTAAGATAGCCATAGATAATTCACTTGTCGTCAGCTATTGCATCTATGTTAACCGGGTTCTCGCTTAATTGCTTCACTGGCCGCCAGATCTGAAGGCTAGTTTAATTATAGTATCACAGCGTCCCATTCTACTATACATTTTAAACTTCTTTTTATGCATTTCTTGAGGTTAGTGGGTCAACGTCTAACTTATAAATATAATAAGTTGTGGGTTCGATTCCCAATCAAACTCAATACACAAGGAACGTTTTATGTCTGGGTGAATAGCAATGTACGGTAACACTAGGTTATCTCCTCCTACCCTGCTTTATGCGGATAAAGCATAAGGCTGAAAATAATTAAAACAACAAAAAAAACTTATAATTTCTATATGGTTTATATTTTTATATCATTATATAATAAATAATTTTTCAATATGTGAAATGTCATTACAATTCAGTTAGTTTTTTAATGTAATGTTTGTAACGTATCAATAGAGCATAAGTCATTTTGCCATGACGGAAATTTGATATCGATAATTAAAAAAAGATACTATTACTAAAATTCATAATGTCTTAAATGTAGTAGTATAAAGATTTTAAAAACCATATTTAAAATAAACTCTTACTATTCAAGCCTTCATGTCTATGTCCAATAGTTTCAGCTCTCCGTTATCTTTCAGTCCTCCGTTATCATCATTAAAATGAGGTTAGATTACTTAGTAACCTAATTTTAACGATTTTTATACAAAAATACTTAAAAAGACACTCAAAAAAAGTAAATTTACAACTAATATAACAAAAGCAACATGTCACAGTTAAAAGTTATTTAATGACAGTGTCAATTTCAGATGCCAGACATCAGAAATCACTTCGCAGCAGCGGATGTGATCGAGAAAATTAGGAGAGTTCGACACGAACGCCTCGTAACTTCAACTAAGCTGTAAAGTTTCGCCGGATGTTTAGTAGCTAGTAGCTGTTCCGTTGAGTCTTGGTGTTTTAAAATTGGGCAAGTTGGGTGCTATTTTATGTATTAGAGAACGCCTTTTTTTATAGCAGGATAGTAAAATAGAACTCAGTGTCGAGACATTCCGTTCTCCCAATTTCCATTTGAAATTGAGATTGAGTGTTAAGTGGGGGAGTTTAGTTCCAACGTTGCGCTCTCTCTTAGGTGAGACCAGAGCAGATTGTTTTTTCTCAGCTTCACGCTGTATCCCGCAAACAGCAGGGTAGGCAGAGGGAACCTAGTGTTAAGACACTCCATTCGCCACTTTCCGCCGAATTCGGAGGCATTGCGTGTTGTTAAGTGGCGGAACTTAACGCTGCGATTTGCCTCGACACCAGAGCAAAGGAAATGGTTTCATTAATATTTCTACTCCTCGAGTGGGAATCGAACCCACAACCAGTCGTTTACATTCACACGCTTATGCCACTGCGTTAGACTGGCCCCTGGCACGACTGGCAGAGCAAAGATGAAAATAATGTGTAATAATTTCCCCATATAACGGAATAGTTGGAAAGGTCCAAGTGTCAAGATAATGTTTCCCACTTGCCGCCCAAAATTAATACTATGCGTGGTACTTTGTATTAAATACCTGAACGAAAAAAGAAAATAATTTCAAATACAAGTATTTCTCTAACAATCGAATGGAATCGAATTCACTACCGTCACGTTTACAATCAGACGCTGTCACACTGCCCCACAATGGCCACAGTTTGCGATATCAAAGAGAATATATTTAAGATACAGCTTTATTTTGCTTACGATTTTATTTCACGAAGACTTAATACCTGAGATTTTCTAGAATATATAAAAAATTAGGACTTTTATTTAAGCCTTATTGTAAATATAATATTTAAAAACAGAATTATGGTTTAAAATATTCCCTTTCACATCCAAAGTTTTGAGAAACTCAAACAGAATTACACGAAATTCATTTATTTCGTTTGCCTACTACGTAATGTTTTAAAAGGTGTGTTGATTACAAAATAAAAAAAATATTACAGTTTGAAATATTAAAAACATATAGTATGTACAAGTAAATAGTATCTTTAAATACTGTTATATGTACTAGATTTTTAAATACAAAATTATCATGAATATAGTAATAATTATTGGTGGCCAGTCGTGGCCCAGTGGCACAAGCGTGTGACTGTAAACGACTGGTTGTGGGTTCGATTCCCACTCGAGGAGTGAAAATATTCAAAATTTCCATTTTCTTCGCTCTGGTGCCGAGGTTATGTTCCGCCACTTATCACGCAATGCCTCCGACTTCGGCGGAAAGTAGGGAACGGAGTTTCTTAACACTAGGTTCCCTCTGCCTACCCTGCTGTGTGCGGGATACAGCGTGAAGGTAAAAAAAAAATAATAATCATTTCGGGTCGAAATGAATGAATCATGAGAATTGAAATTATTACTAATAAGGGGTTGTTGATGATGATCGTGAGAAAATGTCTATAGAGATAAATTATAGATGATTCACGGTTCACAATTTTTATTACAACACACAAGAAAGTCAGAAGGAGAATTGAGCACATAGACAGTATAGAAATTAGAAAACAATTAAAAGTCTTATATAAAACAGCGTAAATTAAAGTAGTAAATTAACAAAGTAAGCAAAAGGATAGTGCGAGTAATGCGTGGAGCGTATTGATCTCGACTGGTGACCGGTCATACGCCTCACGCCATCGAGCGGCAAGAGGGGCGCGCGGGTGCGCGGGCGCAAAGTGAAAGGCGCGCGAGCGCGGCTGCTACGCCACTGAACTCGCGGGGTGCTTGCCGGTTCGAATACGCAACACGCACTACGTTGTGTTACATATAATTATTTGTTAATAACAATATACATGTTTTTTATGTGATATACTTTTATGTGTGTATGTGTGTGTCATAAATGAGAGTACACCACATCACTCCCCCCCAGAGACCGTACTACGGGTGAAAGTAATCAGGAAAACGAACTGTGCGTCCTGAACGCGTACGTTTTACTTCATCCTGAGTTGTAGTAGTAGACGTCTTAACATTTAAAGAGGGATTAGGGTTTGAAATAGGGTTGTCATAAACAGATGTGGAATTTTGTTCTGCTAGTACATATGCAGGTTTAATGCGATCAATAGATACAGTCACTTTTTTGCTCTTAACCATGATTGTAAAAGTTTTATCGTTCCTTTGCAGTACTTCATAAGGACCAGAATAGGGAGGCTGTAAAGCACCTCTAACTGAGTCATCTCTCAAAAATACATGACTGCAAGAATTTAAATCTTTAAAGACAAAAATTTTGTTTTTACAATGGCGTGCAGCCGGTGACGGTTGTAACTGGGAAGCGAAATATCGTAACCTGGTTGTAAAATCCGACAGATCTGTACTTTGTGGAGATGTAGAGTGGAAAAATTCTCCTGGAAGTCTCAATGGTTCGCCGTAAACCAATTCAGCGGAAGACGCCTGGAGATCCTCTTTGAAGGAGCTTCTGATGCCTAGAAGTACTAGAGGCAATTTGTCAACCCAATTGATATCAGCGTGACACATAAGTGATGCCTTTAGCTGACGGTGGAATCTTTCCACTAAACCGTTGGCGGCTGGATGATAGGCGGTTGTACGACGATGTTTGAATCCAATCATTCTTCCCAGGTATTGGAAAAGCGTGGATTCAAACTGTCGACCGCGATCAGTCACTATATCAGTAGGACATCCAAATCTGGATATCCAAGATATGAGTGCCTTGCCAACAGTTTCAGCTGTCATGTCTGGCATTGGTGTCACTTCTGGCCAACGGGTGAATCGGTCCACTATCGTGAGGCAATAACGATGGCCTTGCGATGTAGGAAGGGGACCAACAATGTCTACGTGAATGAACGTAAACCTCGCTCTCGGTAGGTCGAATGAACCTAAGGGCGAAGAAACATGACGATGCACCTTAGCCTTTTGACATGCAAGACACTTTCGAGACCATTCTCGACAATCCTTCCGAACTCCCGGCCAAACAAAGCGTTGTGCTATTAGTTTAGCGGTAGCATTAGCACCGGGATGACTTAAGTTATGAAGGTTGTCGAAGAGTTGCTTTCGTAAAGTTTTAGTGACAAAGGGTCTAGGTGTCTTCGTGCTTACGTCACAATACAGCATAGTTGTGCCGTTACCGAGAGGTAGTTTTTCTAGTCGGAGTGATGATTCACCAGCTAGGAGTTGACTAAGCTCAGGGTCTGAGCTTTGAGAAGAAGCTAGTAAATGAAGATCGATTGGCACTTGCAGTTCGTCGATACGGGACAATGTATCCGCGACAACGTTGTCTTTACCGGATATGTGTCGAATATCGGTAGTAAACTGCGAAATGTAATCGAGGTAGCGATACTGACGAGGCGAACAGTTTGTTTTTCTTTCGTGAAATGCGAAACTTATTGGCTTATGGTCTGTATATACTACAAAGTGCCGTGCTTCAACCATATGGCGAAAGTATTTAATGCCTTCATATATGGCTAAAAGTTCACGGTCGTATGGTGAATATTTTTGCTGAGAAGGACTAAACTTCCGAGAGAAGAATGCAAGTGGCTGCCATTCTCCATCTGTAAATTGCTGCAAAACTGCACCCATTGCCAAATCAGATGCATCTGTTACCAATGATAATTTTGACTGACAATCTGGGTGTGCAAGTAATGCAGCATTACACAAACTTTCTTTGCATTGATTAAAAGCTAACATGGAATTGCCAGAAAGCTTGATAGGGTGGGAAGCTTTGACTGAGCCAGTAAGCAAGGAGTTTAAAGGAGCTTGTATTGAAGCGGCGTGCGGAATAAAGCGCCTATAGAAATTAAGCATTCCTAGAAAACGCCTAAGCTGTTTGACAGTTTGTGGGATTGGAAAATCCTTAATGGCCTGTACCTTGGATTCAAGGGGTTTCGTGCCTGATGCGGATATATGGTAACCTAAAAATACTACCTCTTTAACGCCAAATACGCATTTTGAGGTATTAATAAGGATACCATATTCCTTCATGCGACGAAAAAGTTCGTGAAGGTGCCGCTCATGCTCTGACTCATCCCTTGAAAATACCAGGAAGTCGTCCAGGTAGCAATAGCAAAAATCAAGGCCTCTAGTCATCTCATCCACAAATCTTTGGAATGTTTGTCCTGCATTTCTGAGACCAAAGGTCATGTAGGGAAATTCAAACAATCCGAATGGTGTGGTTATCGCAGTCTTCCTAATATCTTCCTCGTTGACTGGTATCTGGTTGTACGCCTTCATCAGATCTATGGAAGAAAATATTTTACAACCAGAGATATTATGAGCAAAATCGTGTATGTGCCTAATAGGATAGCGATCGGGAATAGTGCGAGCATTAAGCAATCTATAGTCCCCACAGGGACGCCAGCCATTATCTTTTTTCGGTGCAAGATGCAGGGGTGAAGCCCATGAACTCTCCGAAGGACGTGCAGTACCATTATTAAGCATAAGCTGAAATTCCTGTTTTGCTATTTTCAATTTATCAGGCGCTAGCCTGCGTGGGTTGCATGAAATTGGGGGGCCAGGTGTGGTACGAATAAAATGTACGGTGTTATGTTTAGGTGTAGTTGGAATGCCTGAAGGTCGTGTAAGCTCTGGATATTGTTCTAAAATAGTGTGATAGACAAAACTAAGGCTATCCAATTGCGCAGAGGAGTGCGACAGGGGGACGTTATATCCCCGAAACTGTTCACAAACGCTTTGGAAGATGTCTTCAAAACCCTGGATTGGACCGGGTTCGGGGTCAATATAAACGGTGAGTATATCACGCACCTCAGATTCGCCGACGATATCGTCATTGTGGCAGAGTCGCTGGGACAGTTAACCGAAATGCTTCGAAGCCTGGGTGAATCTTCGCGGCGTGTCGGTCTCGGTATGAACTTGAGCAAGACAAAGGTCATGTTCAACGAGCACATCGTTCCGGGTCCGATAGACATTGACGGCACCACTCTCGAAGTTGTTCGCGAATATATCTACCTAGGGCAAATCATCCAGTTTGGTAAAAACAACTGCGAAAGGGAGGCCGATCGAAGAATTCAGCTGGGGTGGGCAGCGTTTGGCAAGCTGCGTCAAATCTTCTCGTCGCCTATACCTCAATGTCTGAAGACCAAAGTCTTCAACCAGTGTGTCCTGCCTGTCATGACTTACGGTGCCGAAACGTGGACACTAACGGCTAGTCTAGTAAAAAAACTTAAAGTCGCCCAGCGTGCTATGGAGCGAACCATGCTCGGAGTCTCTTTAAAAGATAAGCTCAGAAACGAGATTATCCGGAAAAGAACCGGAGTAACCGACATAGCTCGCAAAGTCAGTACGCTGAAGTGGCAGTGGGCTGGACATCTATGTCGAAGGACCGATGGCCGTTGGAGCAGACGAGTCCTTGAGTGGAGACCGCGGATCGGGAAACGTAGCGTAGGGCGCCCTCCCGCTCGATGGACCGACGATCTGAAGAAGGCTGCTGGGTCTGGCTGGATGAGGAAAGCGGAGGACCGGGACCTTTGGCGCATCTTGGGGGAGGCCTACGTCCAGCAGTGGACAACGAAAGGCTGATTTGATTGATTGATTGATTGAGTGTGATAGTGTGTGTCACCAGAAAGCACTTTTATAGAAAAAATATCATTAAAATTAACAATAGAAGCAACAGCTGTCAGATTGGTAGTATTATCTATGAGGCGTTGATTCCTACAATCTACAATTAAATTATAATAACTAAGGAAATCAACGCCAATAATTGCTTTTGTTACATTAGCTACTATAAATCTCCAGGGAAAATTTCGTCTTAAACCTAAATCTAAATTTAATTCAACATAACCGAATGTATCAATAATAGAACCATTTGCTGCACTTAGCTGATAGTCTGTCCTGGGGCGTGGCTCTCGAAGCTCGGATTGAGGGTAAACGCACAAATCACTGCCCGTGTCGATCAGGAACTTGGTTTTCGAAGCGCGGTCCGTAACAAAAAGGCGACTCGTGGAAGCAGGGCAATCGTCAGTCGCCATCAGCGACTGCCCTTGGAGTTTCCCGCTTTGCCGAAGTCGCATGGCTTGACACATTTGCCTGCACTAGCTCCGAATTTCGCGTGGTACCAACATAAGGGGTACTTGCGGTGGCTTGATTGTGTCCTACTTCTCTGCCGTGAACGAGAACGTGGACGATGCGATCTAGCGCGAGCACTGGGACGATACGATGATTGGCTACGCTCATCCAATCTCAAGGCCAGCTGCTCCACCATTTTTTTCAGCTCAGCGATTTCACTGAGTGGATTCTCTTGCACTCTACTTGTTGTTGCTGCTACGTTATACGCTGGTAAGGCGATTTCCTGAATGCGGTCTGCCGAATCCGATAACTTTTCGAGGGAGGTAGATTGGGACGCGAGCACCGTTTGAATATTTTTCGGCAGTCTGTTAATCCATATAGTTTTCAAAAAGTCTTCTGGTATCGAAGGTCCTGCCAGGTCCTGCAGGTGTCTCAAAAATTGAGAAGGCTTTCTATCTCCCAATTCCTCATGCGTTAGTAATTGCCTTACTTTTTTTTCTTGCGAAATTGACAATCGGCGTATAAGTTCACTTTTAATCTTTTCATAACGATTTTGATTTGGAGGGTTAACTATTATATCCTTTACAGCTTTTGCATGAATTATGTCTAAGTTAATAGTGACTTGCGTAAATTTCGATGCGTCATCCTTTATATTATAATTATCAAATTGACCTTCCAGTAGCGCGAACCATAATTCCGGGTCTTCTGGAGAGAATGGTGGTACCTTTAAATTATATTTAGGTCTTAAGGATACTTCATCGCCGTCACGTGGCTGGGCTGCTGGTGAAGGGCGCATTTTCTTAACGCGCCGCGTGGTTACATTGACGCCGCCATTTTGAGAACCGGCGGTTTGCGCCGCGTCACTACTGCTATCACTCATAATGTGCACCTTTCCGGGGTCACCAATAAGGGGTTGTTGATGATGATCGTGAGAAAATGTCTATAGAGATAAATTATAGATGATTCACGGTTCACAATTTTTATTACAACACACAAGAAAGTCAGAAGGAGAATTGAGCACATAGACAGTATAGAAATTAGAAAACAATTAAAAGTCTTATATAAAACAGCGTAAATTAAAGTAGTAAATTAACAAAGTAAGCAAAAGGATAGTGCGAGTAATGCGTGGAGCGTATTGATCTCGACTGGTGACCGGTCATACGCCTCACGCCATCGAGCGGCAAGAGGGGCGCGCGGGTGCGCGGGCGCAAAGTGAAAGGCGCGCGAGCGCGGCTGCTACGCCACTGAACTCGCGGGGTGCTTGCCGGTTCGAATACGCAACACGCACTACGTTGTGTTATATATAATTATTTGTTAATAACAATATACATGTTTTTTATGTGATATACTTTTATGTGTGTATGTGTGTGTCATAAATGGGAGTACACCACACTAATTTAAAAAAATGTACTCAAAATGTGATATAATCGTGGGACCAGAAAATAACCCCACAATGCAATATATCATAAATTACTGTAAATAAATATATGACAACTAGATACAATAAGGTTTTAAGTTAAAATAAACTAATAATCTTCAAAATTATTTATAAAGAAATTCTTTAAGCCTTATTTTTAAGCTTTAATAATAAAAATTATACCTTAAAATTTGCAATTTTAAATCATATTTGAATATAAAGCTAATTTTGAATAAAAGAGAAAATTCTCGTTAATAAATTTACAATTTATCTTTACTTTTAACACTTAGGAAATTGAAAAAGAAACGTATGAAAATTTGAACGCAGCGGGATTCGAACTTGCACCTCCTGAAAGCCGTTCAGACGCTCTGACCACTAAGCCATGCGTTCTATTACCAGCTGTGACGAAGGTCTTATACGCTTTATTACAACTTATTTTTGTTCTTAGCATCTATGTATTTAAATTGACTCTATGAAATAAACTAGATACTTTTAAAAATTATATCATTTTTCTTACTAACCTAACCTAATAGGATATATAGAGAACATAATGTCAAATCCCACTTCCCACCTCACCTCTATTTGTCTTTTAACCAAAGAGAAAAAATTTAAAATATGTATATTTTTTTATATTACTCCAAATTAGAATATCGAATCGAATACGATCTTTGTCTTACCATTCCAATCTTTTCATTACTACACTACTAACCATATATAATACATATATACACCTACCATAATCAAGAAAACATAACTTCAAGAAATTTCATGTGCTTCTCATTTAAGATATTACGAAGGCAACCAAAAATATTTTGTCGGAACAAGTTTTGTGGCTGTTTCTTAGTTCGCTCTTTGTAGCAACTTAAGAGCTTTGGGAAGCTTATTACGTCAGGCCACTGAACTATTCGGTATGAGGGTCGTTCTTCTGGAAATTATTAATTAATTTAATAAAGCATCTTATTTGTTCATTAAATATTGAATGGTTGAGAGACGTCTTGACATAGTTTTGTGTATACTGTAATTTTATTACAGGGTGATTTCAATAATTAATTTTGGATGTATCTATAATAAAAGTATATAAATTATTCATTTTATTGTGAATATGTGATTATTTCTTTACATTTTATTGGGGCCAGTTGTGGAGTAGTAGCACAAGCATGTGAATGTAAACGACTGGTTGTGGGTTCGATTCCCACTCGAGGAGTATTAATATTTCCATTTCCTTCGCTCTGGTGTCGAGGTAAAGTTCCGACGGTTAACACGAAATGCCTCCGAATTCGGCGGAAAGTGGGGAATGAAGTGTTTTAATACTAGGTTCCCTCTGCCTACCCTGCTGTGTATGGGATACAGCGTGAAGCTAAGAAAAATATATATTAACGCATATATGTAAATTATTAGTTTTTTTATGAATACCTTATTACTTCTTTAATCCTTTGTTTTCTTTATGATAACATTATTTAATATATATATAGTAGAACTAACGAAGTATTTTTCTTTAACGAACTATTTTTTCTTTTAGCTTGACACTTTTTCCGCATAGCAGTGTACTCAAAGAGGACTTAGCGTGTAGATACTCCGTCCTAAACTTACAAAGGAAACATTTCATAGAAGATATAATACTCTAATATTTAATTATAATTAATTAGAATAAACACTAAATGTAAGTAAGTATAGAGTCGAATATTTTATACTGAAATAGTCATAATAATACAGTAGAACAGAGTCTAACTATATACACGATAGTTATAGGTTTAGTTTCATTAACAAAAAATGACAAACTTTCAAGGTCTTCATTTAGGTTTCATTTATTCATTCAAGGCATTCAAAGGTATTCATTTAGAAAAGAGATGAAAATTCAAAACAATATTTTTATTCCTCCACTATAGTAAGAATAAGCGCGGCGTTAAGTTCCGCTATTGAACACACAGTCTCTAATTTTCTGGAGTACAAATAGTCCTAACTCTAGCTTTTGACACACTATAGTAACTGTTTCCTTAAAAATACTTATCATATATCTTTATGTTACTATAAAATTATACTAACCACATCAAAAATGCCGACAGAAATAAATATAATATACTACAATATTATTAACACAGATATTTCCGTGAAAATAATATACAATATAAGGCAGTATAATGTAGAGAACATTTAGAAGGTAATTGAGCGTTGGGTTAACAGTCGGAGACAAATTATCATATCTTTTCCATACTAAGTTTGTCAAGACCGTTTTATTACTCCTTGACACCATTAGAGTGTAGTCGAGTTTAGTCTTTCAACACGCTGTATATTATTTTCTTCAGTTCCACGCATTTTTTCGCAAAGAAATCCTTATATGTATTACATTTCTCCACTCTCTCTCTCTCTCTCCGTTGTGGGTTCGATTCCCACTCGAGGAGTGGAAATATTTAATATTTCCATTTTCTTCGCTCTGGTGTCGAGGTAAAGCGCGGCGTTAAGTTCAGCCACTTAACACGCAATGCCTCCGAATTCGGCGGAAAGTGGGGAACGGAGTATCTTAATACTAGGTTCCCTCTGCCTACCCTGCTGTGTGCGGGATACAGCGTGAAGCTAACAACAATAACAACTTAAGAGAGTTTTCAATATAGGTTCAGATAGAAAAGGCCTAAACCCGAGAAGTTGTGCTTTAAGTGTTAAAAAGAGTGCATTTTACAAGGTTAGTGTACTCATTAAGTAAACAAATTTAAGCTATAATATTTAAAAAAGCAACTTTAGATATTTTAGACACCGAGGGGTAGTCAGACACTGTGTGCTCCACTTTTGCCCAAAATAGACATATTGCGTGTTGAGTGGCAAAACTTAACGCCGCAATTTTATATTTGGTACGAGAGCGAAGAAATCAAAATTTAAATATAATCTTTTCCCCAAGTGGAAATCAAACTCACACTTATCGCTTTTACAGACGCTGTCCCACTGCACCACTGTGGTCTCTTCACTATTATTATTATTAAATAAAAAGGAAATTTAGCTATACGTTTCATATTATTTAATAGTAAATATTTATGATTGAATAATATGCAATACTAAGCTAAACTTTCCTGGTCTAGTGGTGCAAGTAGGAAGTGTTCTAATGTACACGCGATGGTTGTAGTTATGCCGAGAATTGTGTACATGTATGTCTAAGGTATTTTTGGTCTAGTTAGATGTAGAGCGATATAATAGTGTTCAGATTTTTTTTTTAGCTTCACGCTGTATCCCGCACACAGCAGGGTAGGCAGAGGGAACCTAGTGTTAAGACACTCCGTTCCCCACTTTCCGCCAAATTCGGAGGCATTGCGTGTTAAGTGGCGGAACTTAACGGCGCGCTTTACCTTGACACTAGAGCGAAGGAAATGGAAATATTAAATATTTTCACTCCTCGAGTGGGAATCGAACCCACAATCAGTCGCCTTTACAGTCACACTTACGTGCCCCTGCGCCACGACTGGCCTCTGGACCGGAGTGTCCAGTTTCTCAATGAATTATGTTTTTACTATGGATGTAATGTATTAATCTATCTAGTATCAATACACTAACAAGTAAGACATTTAAGCCATCATTAGAATACTTTATTAGTTATAATTATGTTTATATAGCTAATATTTTCATTAAAATTACTATTAGAATATTTTATTTTAAAGTTTTTTTCCCCAAATTTCCGCCAATGGATCATTTAATATTTTGTGTAAAGTCAACTTTACACGAAAAATAGGGCCTAACCTGTGAATATATTTTTAAATCTTATATCACACGCTTGAGTATTTACTAAAATTACGATATTAATAAAAAAAAAACTCGACATTTTTAACAGTAAAATCTAAAATGTACGCCTAGCGTATACACATCTTATCAAATTAATAATGAGAAATAATAGGGCATTTGTGAACGGTGGTTATTTCACGGCAAAATAGTTCCTATCGCATCGAGATAACGACGCTTATTGTGTGTATATTAAAAGTAACTATATCATTTTCAGTAGAGGCCATAGTTTCGAGTACAAAGCAGTTAAGATTGTGCGATAACTGTTTTAATATGAGCCGGAAGTACCAAGGTTGGTTTGAACAGGGCAGTAAAGAAAATAGCAGTCGATTATGGATATGATGCCTTACTAAATTGTTTATGAATATAATAAAAATTGATTCAAATGTTTTAGTTTTACGCTTACGCCCTAGTGAAATAGTCACAGAGATCTGCATAGATGTGTCGCTTCGTCCACTGCCATCAACCTCTTCATACACGCCCTCTCCACTTTGGGGGGTCCTTAGGCTCTTTACATGACCTTTTTCAATTGTGATATGAAGTTATACTTGACTGATTTCTAGTATATTCAAAAGTTACATACTAAAGTATCCTCTAGAAAACTATATCACAGTTTTTTTTATACAAAACGTCTTATTAAGTTCCTCTCTGTATATTTAAAAAAGTGTGAAAGACAAATGTATATAAGTCAAATAATTTTCATAGATACCATATGTACCTACATGTGTATTTATATAATAATACATACATTATACTAAAACTATTTTTAAATAAATTACCCATACTTTTGACTCAGTTAAGTAAGAAAAAAAAACTACTCCATTAGAACAAACTACGTTTACGCAACGCAACATAAATAAAACACTATATTACCCGGTTGAGGTACGAACGTAATTTGGGCATGAAAAACGACTTTCTGGGAACGGCCGCAAGGACAGTAACCATGAATATTTCGCGCGATTTAATGTAGCAAATAAATCATATATGTGTGTTTTGAAGTTAAATTAGATGGATCATTTTATTGTATGTTGTAATGTAATGTAATGTTATTGTAGTGATTTGTTTAATACTAGTTATGATTTGCAACTTCTTTTACGTGGATCAACTATAAAATGTAAATAAACCTTCTCGTTCTTTTAGATGTTTCGATATATTATAGGGCCAGTCGTGGCGCAGTAGCACAAGTGTAAACGACTTGTTGTGGGTTCGATCCCCACTCGAGGAGAGGAAATATTTGTTATTTCCATTTTCTTCGCTCTGTTGTTGAGGCAAAGCGCGGCGTTGAGTTCCGACACTTAACACGCAATGCCTCCGAATTTGGTGGAAAGTGGGGAACGGAGTGTCATAAAACTAGGTTCCTCTGCCTTCGCTGATTTGTGCGGGATACAGCGTGAAGCCAAAAAAAGGTATATTCTTTTAAATTTTTATAATGTAAACTGTAAAAAACCTACATACCAAATTTTTATTTTGTACATGTAACCGTTTTGAATATACGTTGTTTATAAGTCACTCGGCGACAAATACATTCATAAAAATAAAATAAATTTATTTTCTCATATTTACTATTTTTTTCCTTCAATAAAGGACATTTACAATTTACTCATTTAAAATTTTAAAAATTTCCCATTTTTTTCTTTATTTCAAGAAAAAATAGTAAATATGAGTAGATAAAGTTACTGAATTTCAAAAACTTATTTCACTCTAACGTCTATCTGTACGGACGTATGGCGTATGCCTTTGTTTAAATATTATTTCTTTTTTGAAATCACATTTTTTTTTCGTTTTTATTTAGTCCATAAAATTAGAGTTCTAAGATTGATAGAGAGCTATAAAAGCGTCCATATTTTGGTAAAAAATTACCTTCTATATATACTTATTATACTCATAATACGCAAAACTTATAATTTCATTATACCAAAAAATGTCAATACATACAAAAAAAAACTAGGTACAATTACTGTAAGCCAATATCCTGTTTACCATTAATATAATAAAACATCCTGTATAATATTTATATATTCCATTTGGTGTCAACTAAGCCACAACCTAATAAAGCCAGGCTTATCTACTTTGAACATTAACTCACAGCTATTCAATATGACTAAATCTTACAGCTTACAAAACCACAGGATTAACTTTAACTGGACCGTCAGTAATTTTGGGTTTGTTTATCTGTTATTAAATTAATTTAAACTCAACGTTTGTATTGAAACAGATTATGTATATATTTATTATTGATTTGATAATTCATGTTTGAAATACAATTTTTTATCTGTCTGTCTGTTACGTTCTCACGACTAAACCACTGATCCGATTTGGATGAAATTCGGAATGAAAATAGTTGTAGAAGGGTGAAACATAGACTACATTTTTAAAAAGTAACCCGCTAAGTCGTTGAAATATTGTTTGTATAAAAATTTTAAAATATTTTTAGACGAAGTTTTTTATGAATATGACGCAAGATCAAAAATTACCTATTCTTTATTTTTTTTCAAAAATCAGCTTTTAAAAGGCTGAAATAAGGAATAAAAATGTATGTAAATATAAACAACCGTGGAGTTCACGGGGGTGAAGATAAGAGCAGATCATTTAAAATAATTCTTAAAGATAAAAGGAATATTTTCATTGTGATTGATCGACATGTGTACAGAATAAGAAGCTTATATTCTAATATATTTGTATCGAAAAGAAATACTCGTATATACCAACAAATAGGGCATATTGAAAGTCAAAAGTATAATCAATAAAGAAATAACAATAAATAGTCATTTTTTTATGACATTCGAAATATATGAGAGTACAACCAATACGATATAGATTATGTTTACGCGCCTTATTTAATTAAATGTTACGCAAGCCTACCAATCCTTTCCCACCCTTATTATGTACGCCTCGAGAAGAAGGAACGCGACGCTCGCGGCGCGGGAGTGGGACGCTAGCCGCTCACACATTCAGTTCCGAGAAATCCGCCATAACGCAAGGACGAGTGGCACGCTCCCGCAAAAATAAACTTTAACCCGCTAAACGCGATAAAATAAGTGGTGCATGTGATTTATGTTTGTTCTATGCACATGAACCAAGGACAGTGCAGAAACAGTGAAACCTGGTCCAGACTTGGAAGCCATCCGGCTATCGAAGGTACGAGGCTTCCTAACCGGCCTTTTATATCCCGCATCCTCATGGTAAATTCCCTTTTTAACCCTCGCAATCCACATTATTTAATTATTAATTATAGGTTATTTGAAAGCATACATTACTCCTTCATAGTGTTATTTTAAATTTGTATGTTTAATTCTTTCCATCATTAAGCCTTGTATCAACAAATAAGAAAGGAAAAATTCAATTGTAGTTAAATTTAGAAATCTCTCTAAAATTTCATTAAAAATGAAAATAGCTAAAATACTAAAATATTACCTTTGTGAACACAATTTCAAAGATACTGGAAGGTCACGTCAAAGGCATGAGGACCCCCAGAGTGATGAGTGATAGAATACAAAAAAAAAGTATGGAGAATTACAGCGTTTAGCCCTCCGGTATCTTTAACTAACAGTCTAAGGATAAAGCGTGAAACTAAAAAAGACAATTTAACCGTAAGTGGAATTCGAACTCAAAACTATTGAGCAAGCATTCAAAGACACATAATATAACCAGCATCCCGCTCACAGCTTCGCCGCGTAACCTACATAACTATTTCGTTATATTGCAAAATTAATAAATAAAGTAGCTTTGTTTAAGCTTTGATTATCATATTTATGCCAAAATTCAGATTTTTCATTTAAACTTTCATCTCCTATTTTAACCATTTAGAGGTTAATTTTTAAAAAAATAAGTAGTCTATGTGTTAGACCCAGTAACTTTTTCTACATTCATTCTAAATTTCATCCAAATCGGAACGGTAGATTAGCCGTGAAAGCAAGACAGACAAACAGACAGACTTTCGCATTTATAATATAAGTATGGATTTGCAAGTACGCTACGATAGCTTTGTATACATTACATATATTACCTACAAGCCTTCTGAGAAGTACACACTTGACCTACAATTCATAATCAATGTATTGTCGGAATTTCTGTTGCATACGCTTCAATTATTAATTGTTACAAACGACAGATCTTGTTTTAAGCCCTTGTTATATGTATGTATTGATCTTTTTTTTCATTACATGTTGTATGATGTTTTCATGTTATATTCATACCAATATGTATTTTTCTAATTTAAACGAGGTTATTGTTTTTATTTTTTTACTAGAACAAAGTTTTTACTATATATTTTTTAGTTTTCTTTTTAAAAAAAACATGCTTTTTCAATTCTATTCATGTTTATAGTGTATTTTTAAAATGTTATATATATACACCAATTAACTAAATATACTTAACAATATCTTGTTCTGTAGCTTAATATTTACGAGGAAACCATTCCATCCTCCACTTTCGTGTCAGGTAACAAACCGAGAAAATAAGAACACAACGAATCCTTTCTACCGTTAGGCGCTCCCACTGCGCCACGATGGCCCCTAATTTGTTAAATTAAGTGGAGTATTCAGTTTTATCTTTAAATTTTATTACTATAAGCGTAGTGGTTTAGGGTTCGATTCCCATTCGAGGAAATGATTATGTCAATCGCTCTGGTACCTACGACAAAGCACAACAATGATTTCCACCACTCAACACGCAATATTTGGATTTCGGACAGAAAATGAAGAACGGAGTGTTTTGACACTAGGCCTTCTCTGACTACCTCGCTATGTAGGAACAAGCGTGAAGCTCTGTTATATGAAAATTGGACAATGATTTGGTTTATAATTTACTAGTAAATCTCTGTTTGTCCGAAACGAAAATAATATAAAATACGTATAAAATATCAGCAAAATAAACTGAAATGAGCTTCGATTGAAATCAATGAGTCAGCTTTTCTTTGCTTATTCGAAAGATACTAAACAATATATTTTTTATTATCATTCACCCTTGTTTTGAATTTTGTATTGAATTGTTTAAACTTAAGAGTTCTGAACAATTATTTGTAAAAGCCAACTTTGACTTATGATTTATCGCAACTTTGTGTTGTGAATGTAGCAATATATTTGTTTACAATTGATGTATTTATCGTTACACTTATCGTTTTAATATTAAGTGTTTAATTAATCTTTGTGGCCAGTCGTGGCCCAGTGGCGCAAGCGTGTGACTGTAAACGACTGGTTGGGGGTTCGATTCCCACTCGAGGAGTGGAAATATTTAATATTTTCATTTTCTTCGCTCTGGTGTCGAGGTAAAGCGCGGCGTTAAGTTCCGCCACTTAACACGCAAGCCTCCGAATTCGGCAGAAAGTAGGGAACGGAGTGTCTTAACACTAGGTTCCCTCTGCCTACCCTGCTGTGTGCGGAATACAGCGTGAAGCTAAAAAAAAGAAATATTAATTAAAAAAAAAAATTAAATTAAATAGCTTCACGCTATACCAGAGCGAAAAAAATGGAAATATAATTTCCACTTCTCGAGTGGGAATCGAACCCACAACCAGTCGTTTACAGTCACACGCTCGTGCCACTGGGCCACGACTGGCCACTGTTTAATTAATAATAATTAATAATAATGCATATTATGCATAGGGGCCAGTCGTGGCATAGTAGCACAAACGTGTGACTATAAACAACTGGTTATGGGTTCGATTCCTACTCGAGGAGTGGAAATATTTAATATTCCATTTTCTTCGCTCTGGTACCGAAATAAAGCGCGGCGTTAATTCACTTAACACGCAATGCTTCCAATATCCCCGATTCCCACCTAAGGAATTGAAATATTTAATATTTCATTTTCTTCGCTCTAGTGTCGAGGCAACGCGCGCTGTTAAGTTCCTCCACTTAACACGTAATGCCTCCAGAATGCACCGGAAAGTGGAGAAACGGAGTGTCTTAACTCTAGGTTCTCTCTGTCTACTCTGCTGTGTGCCGGACAGCGTGAAGGTTAAACATTATATAATCAGATACTTAGGAGAAAAAATGCTAACAATAAGTGTAGTGTTCAAAGCGTTTGATTGGTTTTCAAGAGACGCGAGTTCGAGTCCCGTTCAAACAATATGTTTTATAAAAAAGTTTTGCTTATGGAATTCTCTACTAATTACAAATATTTTACACCTCTCTATATCACTGTTTCTCTTTATTTGCCTTTTCTTATTTATTCACACTGTTTTTATTTCGAAAATTCCACAATAAATAAAAACAGCCATACAAGAACAAACTTAAAAATACTTTCAAAGCAAAAAAAAATACAGACTTTTAGTTCGACAATACAAATACTATCCAGTAAAGTCTCTTCAAACAATGTCCAACGAAAACCATTTTCGCGTCAAAATTTTCCGTGCCAATTTTTCAGCTTAGTTGCGTGGTTGTAAACAAAGGGGTTTTGTGAAAAACGACCTTTCATCTGCTTAAACCGAACGATTTATTATTATACGAGCACAACATTGTACTTTGTGCTGTGAAATTGTTGGTCTGTCTTGTGATGTTTGACGGAATTGTGTGGTTCGATCCCTGAGTTGGGCTAAAAAAATATTATAATGAAAAGATTATAAACATGTTTGTATACATCTTAAGTAATCTATGATTGTTGTTTTTGTGTGTGAATGAAATGTGAAAAGAAAAAGAAGAAGAGAACATTTTAAAATAGGATTTTTTTTTAATTATTGTTCTTAGAAATGTCTATGAGTAGATTTTTTTTTAAAATCCCTCTACAGAGAAAAAACAAGTAACTAGCTTACAAGACAAATAAATTATAACAAATGCACGAAAATTTCGACGTTACTATTTGTTGCTAACGACCTAACTGGATAATAAAATGGTATATTATGTTCTTAGTGGCCGGTGCTAGGACGATTTCCAAAAGACGCCAGTTCAAATCCCTGTTTCAAAAAAAAAAGTTTCCTTAAGATGTTGACCTACAAAGATTTTAAGTTTCATATTGTATCTCATATCATTTTAACCTTTGTAACTTTTAATACACAAGTTTAATAATTACATTGTACTTATACTACATTTACTACATTGTTTTACGTACGTCGCTCATTGCACAATATAGATTTCCACAAATAATAATATAAAAATAAAAATATACGAATATGTGATGAAAATTTGCTAGAACATCTTAGAATAAGACAAAGCGTATTGATCTAACACTATACAATCAGACGGAAAGAGGAGTGCGGAGCATTTGAACACTTAGTTCTTTCTAACTTACTTTGCTTTAAAAAGCATGAAAAAAAACATCTTATACATAGATTATTATTATTTAGAGAAATATTTTGCAATTGACATATTTCAGTTATTTTTGTTACCAAAGTTATAGTTTATTTTTATAATAATCAAATTATTGTTGATTTACATACTTTGTTACTCAATTATCTTTACTTTATATATACATATTTCTTCACCAGCTGACCACTAATGACATTGCCAATACATGTATTATAAATAGAGAAAATTACTTAACTGATGCTTGAATTTCCATCCATAAAGTTAACTTATTTAAAAAAAAAAGTACTATTATTACAATATAATTAATACAAATATAACAAAACAAAATTTATTCACACAAAATTATTCTGAAATTGAAATAAAGAAATTTAATCTATTTTTTTATCAAAAACAAAACAATAGTCCTTTTCACTTATACAAAAGTATAATAAATTATTTTCCTAACTTACAAAAGTCCATCGGCGTCCGTACGCCGTGTTCGCGTGATGCAAGAAGGTGGACACGCACGCCCAAGGACAGCGAGGAGAGGTAGACCCTACCTCACAATTTATTACTATGTAATATAGTTGATTTCGGCTTAAACGATTAGATTTCCTCTTTCCAGGCTAGGCGGGGCTTGCCAAGGTCAAAAATAATGTCCCATTGTACTATAAGTTGGGGGGGTTACACGAACAACTACATTCATTTATGCTAAACTTAAACATTTCATGTCTGGTTCATTGTATTGAAGGTTAAATCGTGGTTTTCATTTTTAATGTAATTACTGTTTTTGGTTATTGTAGTTAGTTATATGGTACTATGACATTGGTTTTGTTTAATACAAAGAAAGGACATATTTTTTTATACAGGTTATAATCTAGGTAAAGAGGTTTTCTTTGGTTTACAGTAAATATGAAGTGTTCGTATTTTTTATATGAATAGTAGCTTTTGTTGGTAAGAAACAGTATAATCAATTTTCAAATTATGTAAATATATATTTACTAGTTTTAAAACATTTATACTTAATTATACATGCTTGTTACCTTAAATTTTATAATATCACATTGTGTTAACTGCATACCAATTCTTTCTTTTTATTTATTTTTTTATTTTTTTTTAGCTTCACGCTGGATCCCTCACACAGCAGGGTAGGCAGAGGGAACCTAGTGTTAAGACACTCCGTTCCCCACTTTCCGCTAAATTCGGAGGCATTACGTGTTAAGTGGCGGAACTTAACGTCACGCTTTACCTCGACACCAGAGCGAAGGAAATGGAAATATTATATATTTCCACTCCTCGAGTGGAAATCGAACCCGTAACCAGTCGTTTATAGTCACACGTTCGTGCCACTAGGCCACGACTGACCACAGTACCACTGACTCGTATTTCAACATACCAATTACACATACCAAGTACACATACCAATTCGTATATCGGTTATATTATTTATTTATATAGTATCATACTGTATACATCTTATATACTCACTATCATACTACATTGTAATCGGTATTTTATAAATAATACTAAATATAACAACAACGTTTTAGAGACCAGTCGTAACGCAAGGGCACAAAGTGTGACTGTAAGCACGACTTATTGTAGGTTCGATTCCCACTAAAGGAGTGGAAACATTTTATATTTCCATCTTCTTCGCTCTGGTGTTAAGTTTCGCCACATAGCACGTAATGGCTCCAGAATTCGGCGGAAAATGGGGAAAGAAGTACCTTAACACTAGGTTCCCTCTGCCTACCCAATTGCAAGATATAGCGTTAAGCTTACAAAACGTTTATTTAACAGAGCAGGAAGATTATTATTAGATAATATTTAATAATAATCATACTACCGGGTGAGGACCGAACGTAGAACCGAACGCGTTACCAATCGGATGCTATACCACTGCGCTACAATGGCCGAAAAACGTCTTCCATATAATACAAAGTAGGTTAAAATTAGAATTATATAAAGCAAAGGCCAATTTCCTTATTAAAAGAAGGGTCGGACCGGTGCCCGCCACTCTGTTTCAGTTCAAAACAAAATTTATATTCAATTAAGAACAATTTTAGCAAAACAAAACAATAAAGGGTTTTTGATATTACCGTAATTGGGTGTGTTCATTACAATTTGAATATAATTGTAATAGATTCTGCAATAAGGAGAATATATGAGTAAGATTCTTTGCTTGTTTAAATGTGTATTATTAAACCTTTGTGAGAGGTTAATTACTAAAATAACATCAAAGTAAAATGAAAATCGTAAGTAAATTGTATCATAAGCCGAGATATACTTTTTAATCTTTTGTATGTATAATTTGTAAAAATAGATACACTTGTATATATCAAACAGTCTATGTATGTAAGCATTGCAACGTTATTGTCATTCCCTCTTATTTCTGCCCTCTGATTTGCTTAAACGTTTTCTGTCGTATCCGAATTTATGATAATTTTTAATGTTCATAGCAAAAATAAATCTAATTTCTTTACCAAGATAGCATCTATCGATAAAAAATACTTTCAAATGTTACTTATAGCCTTTCAAACTTATTTGCTTATTTTAATTCGTCTTACAAGAGAAAAAATACATTTTACCGTAATACTAAGAAAAACAACAATTTAAAATAAATTAGGTATAAACATGTGTAAATATAACTCATAATAACAAAATTATCAAGAAAATGCATCGTAGCGTATTGGTCATACGCTAGCTAAGTCATGGTTAGGACATAAATCTCATGCAGAATAAATGTTGCCATATCTGGTTGCATAAAACAAGACGTTAGGTTCTACCAGCCAGTATACAGTGTCTTTATAATGAAACGTAGATATCTAAAGGTACAGGTTTTATTTTATTAGCAGATTCAAGCTTATTTTCGCATAGCGGTCAAAGAAGACGTAGGTAGTGTCAAGACACTCCACCCTCCACTTTAAGCCCAAAAATCGAGTCTTTACGTGTTAAGTGGCGAAACTCAACGCCGCGCTTTGTATTTGGTACCAGAGCAAAAAATGAAGATATTATATTCTATTCCCCGAGTGGACGGACGGAGGTTTATTTATTGCGTTTATGAATACTTGTTACAAAATCAAAAGATACAGAAAATATACGCAAAAAACTGTAGTTGCTTACAGTTTTGGAAATATTAAAAAAGAAAAATTGAGGGATGAAAAAATATTTTTTTTATAAATAAACGAACTCTTGGTAAAATAAATCGAATCGAAACAATCAAATGTATTGTAATTAGGTAACAAACATAATGTAAATCTCTAAATTAAACCGCTTTTGTTAAACAAATGCCTCAGACTTTTTATAGTTGTAAAAAATATGTCAATTTTTAAACTATTCTTATTGTGAAACCTGTAGGTACTCGTCGAACATTATTAACTTCTTTAACATATGCTCTCTAGGTTGCTATGGTATTTTTCTTACTTTTTTTAGCTTCACGCTGTATCCCACACACAGCAGGGTAGGCAGAGGGAACCTAGTGTTAAGACACTCCGTTCCCCACTTTATAAAAAATCAGTTTTACATATTATTTTGTTATAAAAATTGTGGTGTTATATTTTTTTTATATTTGGAATAAAAATCAAAGTGATTTTTAAAGGAAAATATCTTAAATATATTTTTATAATAAAAAAAAAATCTATAAAAACACTTAAAACATATCGAGACTTGAACCTAAGCTTAAAGCTCTCTTAACGTTCTCAAGTATTCTATAAGCGTATCATTTTAATTTAATAAAGTTAAAGAATTTTATATACCGCATAATATCGATGGCATTCAACTTATTGTATGCTCCAGATTATTAAATTTCTAAGTCTATAATACATTATATTACTTAAATAATATGAAAGAAAGAATAAATCATATTCAAAAAATATGAAAGAAATAAAAATTTAATATTCGTACGAGGTAATAATACAGTAAGTGCAATATAATCACATGACAAAAAAATATATTCATCATAACCATATATTTTTTATTTTATTTATTTAAATATGTTATTACAACACGAGGATTAACAAAAAATAAAGAATAATAAGAAAAAAAATGCAATTTTGGTGTAAAGGCGGCACCACATATGATCTCTTTCAGGCCACCATTACCATAAAATGAAAAGAAAAACAATCAAACATACGAGAATTTTGGTTAGTGTACAAACTTGAATTGAAACTCAAATTCGTTAAAATAATAAACATAATTAAAAAAAAGACATTCAATATATTACATACCGGATATTATTTTTATTTTTCAGAAATGAAGAAAGGTAGTATTCAATGAAATTATAATTTGAAAAGTGGAAGACGGAGTGTTTTGACACTATGGTTACTTCGATAATCATGCTATATACCTACACCTACAGAATAAAAAATGCTTAGTTTTGTAAAAAAAATCTCATATAAATAACCACGGAATACTTGATAAGCATATTAAAAGCATATTTATTACAATTGAACATAATCGTTATCTATGTAATAAAATATTATCTGTATAACAAAAACCACACACTCAAAATGAAACATTATTATTAAAAATATTATCAATTACTTTACTCATTCAAAATAATATAATACAATTCACAAAGAATTATAAAGAATTATAAAGAATTATTGATTAGTTAAAATATTTAACAATATTTAAATATAATAATTCCTAATTCCTACGACATTATATATCTCACTGTAAATCGATGGTTGTGGGTTCGATTACCACTTGCGGGAATTATATTTAAATATTCATATATTCGCTCTTCGCTCGCTCTACCTAAGACAAAGCGCGGCGTTTATATCTGCCACTTAACATGTAACGTTTCGATTTCAGGCAGAAAGTTAAGGATGTAGTGTCTTGACACTCCGTCCTTTCTGACTACCCTGGTATGTGAGAAAAAGCTTAAAGCTACTTGCTTTTTTAATATATCATTAGTATAAAGTATAAAAACATCAATATATACACGGTTATAATTTGATCGTTAGAAGTAGTTCAACTACTTTAGTAATTACACCACAACGTGAATAGGAAAAATAATGGTGTACACATAAAAGCTTCTATATTTCGTATGAGAAAAGCTCTTTTCATGATATGTGTCGTATAATTACTTAAAATATTGTCAAAGTTATATATAAGGTTTTTTATTATTCATTAAAAATATCTTTGTCCTTTGTTTCTTAAATTAATTTCATTTTAGTTTTGTGACCTAATTCGTATCTTAGTACAAAAAAACTAGAGATGAACTGTTTTTTAAAGTTATTTTCTTGTCGAAATTATTTTAAACTTTAAGTAATTTAAAATGAAACATTAGAAAATGAACTAAATATTGCGTGTCAACTTTAAACGTTATTAACCCTCTCCTAATTCATTAGAAAAAATATTACTAAAATTAATACAACAGTAAATAATTACAATTTCACATATTAAAAATTACTTAACTATTTAAAAAAAATAGTGACTCACCTAAACTATTAAAATCCACAAGTCCATACACGATCACATCACAAAAACTACTTTAAAACATCAAACTTATATCAAAATTTGTTCATTCAGCAATTAATTCACAAATCAAAAGTTACATACATTACACAAAGTTTATTCAAGTCCTTCCCACCATTACGAAAGTCGAGGTTAAAATTTGTGAACGAAACACGTCCAAACGACACGGCATTCGGCCAATTACTAGAATTCTCACGCTGGCTTGCGCTAAGTGTGGTAGGACGCATGCGCGAAACCGATTGACACTAGCTTATAAGCTGTATGAGAATATTCATAAGTTAGTTTTTAGTTTTGTTTTGACGGATGTTCCCCTTGGGTGCTATAGTACAGTTGTTTAGGATAACAACTATATTTGTATGAGATTTTTTTTGCTTTTTTTATCAATGCGTTGCTTAGGAAAAATTTTTGCTGTATCTGCTGTTTTTTTAATATTTCATGTTAGTTATTTCTTTATGAAAAAATATGGTTACGTACATAAAATATGTTTATATACTCTTTTGATCACGCTTCTTTTCGAATAGTGGAGTAATCAGGGAGGACCTAGTTGATATTAGTTCCTCTATAAGATATCTTCCACTTTACGCTTACATCATGGCTTTATATTTTTGGTTCCTGAAAATTTAAATATTATCATTCCCCAAGAGTGAATTGAACATAACCATCTCGTTGATTCCACTGGACAACATTCACGTTCGTCACAAATACTTTTTTGTCCCACTAAACAGGCAAATACTGTAAATACAAAAATAAAACTCGGGAAAATATTTATATTAAAATAACACATCATCAAAAATCATTCTAATATCTGATTGGGCATAGCATGACATTAAATATCGTGCTGTATTATTTAGGCGATAAATGAATGGAACGCAATATTATACGAAATGTTTTTTTTTTAATTTACATTGTAATAAGATTATTATTTTCTTATTTTCCACATTTTTTTGGATAGAATAATAATTTTCCCAATTAATCTAAAAGAGAAAGATATTCTAAATAACATATCACAATATTAAAATAAAACATGAAAATATAGCCTACTTTTTTACTAAAAGATCTAAAAGATTTCATTAGTAGTCTAAACTCCTTGAGAACTTACATCCTCGCGTTGGTCGCGACGCACCGACACCTGTAATAAACAGACAGTAATGACGACAGTTATAGAGCTTGCTAAGTTTAACGTTTCTTGCGGCGTAGCCAATGTTTTTTCTTTTCATTTTACATTTACAGTGTATAAACTTTTTATATGTTACTGTGTTTTAGTTTATGCTTTTATATTAATATTATTTACTAATTAGTAGATGTTGTATGTACCTTTATTAATACTAATTTGAAAGACTAATATTTTTACATATTAATTTACCACTAGATACTCATTAAAGATAGTCGAATAGCATATCATAGAAAAAACTATAGGATAAATTACCTTCATATACAGTTACATTAGTTTTAATTACCGCAAAACGTATATAAAAGGACAAAGGTCAATTTTTTATAATTTATTTTGTTTATATATAATACACATTTGACATTTAACCCTAACTATTAAGTAAATGATAAAATATATATATATATGAAAACAAAATAATATGTTACATATATCTAGGCAACTATATATTTCCTTCTAATTTATTTGTATGTCTTTTGACACATTGGAAGATTATTAGATTGTATGTAATTATTGTAGGTTTAAACCCTACTTTAAGGTACAAAGGCATATTAGACTTGATAAAACGAGAGTTGTATATATATAAAATAGTTTTACATTTAATTTTGTGGCCAGTCGTGGCCCAGTGGCACAAAAGTGTGACTGTAAACGACTGGTGGGTTCGATTCCCACTCGAGGAGTGGAAATTATATTTCCATTTTCTTCGCTCTGGTGTCTAGGTAAAGCGCGGCGTTAAGTTCCGCTACTTAACACGCAAGCCTCCGAATTCGGCGGAAAGTGGAGAACGGAGTGTCTTAACAATAGGTTCCCTCTGCCTACCCTGCTGTGTGCGGGATATAGCGTGAAGCTATTTTATTTAATTTTAAACAAAGTAGTTAAAAAAGTTGTACATTTTAAATAAACTTTCCATTAAAAATATTTACTACTACATTTTTGTATTTATAAAATTTAAAAAATATATATCGGAATAATTTCTCAAAAATGTCCATTTGAATATTTGATACATTTCACCAAAATACAAAACAAAATTTCCTCACCCAATTGTAACAACGTGTCAAAAGGAACCTTCTCCAATTATTTATCAATGTAACAACTAAAGAAAATTTCCAAAGAACAATTCTTATTAGTTCATCAGCATTGAAATTAATCCGCGAGACATCTTTTAAATCGCCGAGAGCTAACATCTAACCCCTTTTATCAGAACGATTGTACAAAACCACTCAACCCTTTTAATCCTCAATCCGAAGTGCGTCCGGTCGTTAGTCGACATTAATGGAATCCTCAGACTAGCCTTCCGTGAAAATAACAAGGAAGGATTTCGGCGATTCAATCGTTACAAACAAAAACATAAGTTGACATCTAAAGAAAGAAGATGGAAGAAAGCTGCAGATGCAGGTTTTTGAAGTATATTTTTGCCTGAATTTTTGGATTTTTGCTATTTTTTACCATGGCATAAATTTTAAATTTGCGGGCAAGTCGTGGCGCAGTGGCACGAACATGTGACTGTAAACGACTGGTTGTGGGTTCGAATACCGCTCGAGGAGTGGAAATATTTAATATTTCCTTCGCTCTGGTATCAGAGGTAAAGCGCGGCGTTAAGTTCCGCCACTTAACACACAATGACTCCGAATTCGGCGGAAAGTGGGGAAAGGAGTGTCTTAACACTAGATTCCCTCTGCCTACCCTGTTGTGTGGGGGATACAGCGTGAAGCTTAAAAAAATAATAATAACAAGTTTTGTTTATCTGATTAAGATTCAATAGATTAAGTCAACATGCAGTTGAGTTGCTTTAAGTTTAATTATTCGATGCTTCTCGACTAACGAGTACATACTAGATCTTACCAATACTATCATATTGTTGGGTCTAAATTTCTCCTAAATAAGAATTCAAAAGAATAATTAGGTAATCCTAATTATTCTTATGTATCTTTTGCAGCATATGAAATAATAAATAGAATTATTGAAGTTAGTCTTCTTTAAATTATGCCTTAACCCTATCCCTTCCTACCCTACCATACATTTTTAATTATCTGATTGTGACTTTTTTGTAAAATTTCAATGGTTTCATAAGAATATAATAAAATTGCACTCAAGAATTGGGGTCTCAATCTGTTATCAACAAAAACCAAGTTGGCAACACACAAAATGCCCGGCAACATGTTGAGACGTGTTTGCCTTGATTAATTAGCTAGAACGCGAGGAAAGCACTCGGAAACTTAAGCAAAAAATGTTCAAAGTATTATAATCCTTATATTTAAACCCGCAAAAGCGATTTCCACTTGCCGATTCCGAAAACCAACTTTGTTTTGTTTCATAATTATTATGGCGTATTTGCTTGTGGCTCGTTCCTGTCATATGAAAGTAGTTCGCGATTGTGCTCGTGATAATTTGGACATATGTGCCTCGGACTATATAGTCGTTACGTCATCAGTATTCACGCAAATTTTACAATTAAATTGTTCTGAATATTTGAAAATTAGATTTTGAGGCTATTCTGTCAGATTGTGTATGTTAATTGTATTTTCTAATTGTGTGTTAATTTAATTATTCAACTTTTGCAGCAAACATTTTGCAGAACAGATATTATAAGAATTTGAGTTTAATAGAAACAAAGTGCTCCCCAATCATTTCTCCATTTCATAGTAAATATGCATTATATAAGAGATCAAAATCCAGTTTAGCATGCTGGATTGAATGAAGTGAATTTAGTTTTCACTCTAATAGTTTTTTTTATTTAAACTCTACAGAATTATTCTCGTATATTTTTTTTTCTTAATATCATAATTATGATGTTAACTCTTAAATTATATTAACATGTACGAGTATTGACGCTCAAAACTAAAATTTAATATTTTTAAATAGATTTAGAACCTATACTTATATTTTCGACCAAACTTAAATAATCTACTTCAATAGGGGGATTACATTTTACTGCCGAGATAGTCTTGAGAAACGATATGTTATTTACGTTATATTTATATTTGATACAAACATAATTTAGAAACGATATTTCTTAGAGTAACAATAACAAGATATACGGGAAACATAGTCAATACATATTTTTCTTCATTTTCCTGTCATACGTATTATGACAAAAATTAATGCTAAAGAATTTATATTGGAGAGGAAATATCTTATTAATGAGATGAGGATAACGTAGTAAAAAATATAATAAATAAAACTTTATGAAGAAATTTATCATTTCTTTTCTTTATTTTTACATGATTCTGCAATATGTCTATGTTTATGTTCCTTGTCTTCGGTGATCTTCTCTGTTAGACAGTATCATGAATTATACAAAATTTGAGCATGCAATATTACGTTTATTGTTTAAAATAAATAATTTTTATTTCGATTTTTAACCAAAAAAATGTAATTCATATTAAGTTATTTATTTTATATACTTTTAGATGACGATAATATATATCTTCTTAATGATTTTAATACCGCTTATACTAGAAGCGTCTTACAAACTAGGCTACTTATGTAATATAATAGTTTAGAATTATTCAGTTATCGTCATATTATATATGTGTTTACTATTTTGGATGCTACTCCATTACTTTATCATATCCAAATACATTCTTACCTTGCATTAATTAAATTAGGTAGATAAAGAACAACTGAACGAAAAACAGTGTTTTCACACTAGGTCATCTACCCAAAGCTGCAAAAAAAGAACTACCCAATTGGATATATTTGTCGATGAAAAATATATTTTTTAATCTTTTAAAATAAATAGTCAAACACTTTTTATATAGAGATTGGACACTCCCTCTTTCAGGCTAAACTCAACGTCGAAATTTATCTACCAGAACGCAGGAACGAAAATATTTTAACCATCGTTACTTCGAGTAGACATCGAAGCCACAACCAATCGCCTTAACGGACCCACCTCAATAATAACCTTAAAAACCTTAAAAATACATACATTCCCTAACTATTATAATATGAAATAGACACCGAACAATGTACTTCCATGATATAATGCCATTATAACTAGCAACTTACATTGAAAACTGAATAACTAACTTCTAACTCTATATAATATATTCATAATGTGCAATCACCCTTATATTACACAGACCCACACATGTAATAGAATAGCCGTAACTTAGTTGGCCGTAATTGTCTTAGCACTTGCAATCTCCAGGCTACGTATTTCGTAGAAGCGTAGCAGCGTAGCCTCGTAGCTACGTAGTGCCATAGATCCGTAGCACCGTAGCTTCGTAGCACCGTAGCACTTCGCTTACTGGAACGCTACAAATAACCTGGAAGCAAATCTAATAATGTGTAATGAATTCTATAACGTACTATGAACATGAGAAACCACAAGTTGTATGCTCTAAAGCCTTTATACTCTGAACTGAATATTATGTAACTTTTAAACTAAAATCTTTGGTTAAGTTTTGAAGTAAGTTTTCAGACGCAGAAGGCAAAACGTTTCATTAAACCAGAACGTTCTTTTATATTGTGTTTTAAATAAATGTAAAATTAACTCGATTTTTTTTTTCTTATATTCTGGTGCACGTGCATTTTGGTTCTTCTGATTTTTGTCTAGACGAAAAGTAGAGATTCTAATTTTTTTTATACTGTTTTTTTTGTTTACTTTCCTGTATAGGAGAACGTGAGACAGTGGTTTCTTGTATATTTATTTTTCTTTAGCTTGACTCTTGTAGTCAGAGAGAACCTTTTAATTAGTGACAAAACTATCCGTTCTCTACTTTGCCTCCGCATTCAAAATATTGTTTGTATTCAACACCGCGCTTTGTTTTGTCATCAAAACAGATGAAAGGGAATAATTATGAATTTAATCACTACCCCGAGTGGAAATCGATTCTACAACGGTTGCGCATACAGCAAGACACTGTCACATTATTACTAACACACGTTATTACAAATTAAAAAATTGTTAAGTAATATTATATATTTATTTCTTTGTATAATTATTGCTTTTAAGTTATCAACATTTAGCTTATTTAACTAACATATCAATGAAATATTATACTATCACATTGACGTAACTCAGGAAAATGATGATTTCAATTCTTCATAATATTAAACTTATTTTTAAAAAAACCTAAGTACAATGTATTTAGGAATAAACGACTTGGCGTCAACTTATATATACTTTGTAAAATGCGTAAAGATATATGCATAATTATGTTATAACCGACGTTATGGGGTATGCCAGCAGGCAATACCATCTAATCTGGAAGGAATCCGTGTATTCAACTCGAATATGCCAAGTATAAGCTTCTATGATTCTGCACTGAATACTAAAACAGATGTTATACGGCAGAATACGTAAAGTGCAAGCAATACACTATTATGACCCTTATGCGATAAAAAATAAAGGCTATACAGCTATCTCTCTAAGCTTAACACTAAGGAATTAAGACTATATATAGATATGCCATTCAATTATTCATACATTTCACACTTCATATATCACATTTAATGAAAATCTACTGATCACGTCAGATTTAGAATTTCAGACAAATTTTCGATACAAAACGGCAATGAGAGAATTAAGCCCACGTTATTTAGTATGTGTGTGAACCGAAATAAGTTTGATCGCAAACAGATTTGAAATATATTCATATTTAAGGATTTCTAGGAAACAGTTTATTTTTAGAATAAAAAAAAATACACACTTTGCCATACTTGTGCCTATCTTCTTTAATTTCGTGGAATTATATATTCAAATATTTGTAACTGGAATATAAAAAAGAAGATTTTTTTTCCTTAATTACCTTTGAATCTGAAAGCGTTGATTACAGATTCGAATATTTTGGTTTGATTTCTTTGATAACAATTCAACATTAAGTTCATAAACTATTGTACATTATTTATAGAGGAAGTGAAGAAAATTACATTTTTAAAACGTAATTAACGCGATTGTGAGTCTCCCACTTGGGTGAATATATTTAAATCATTTTCATTTAGGGGCCAGTCGTGGCGCAGTGGCACGGACGTGTCTGTAAGCGACTGATTGTGGGTTCCATTCCCATTCGAAGAGTGATAATATTTAATATTTTCATTTCCTTCGCTCTGGTTTCAGAGGCAGAGCGCGGCGTTAAGTTCCGCCACTTAACACGCAATGCCTCCGAATTCGGCGGAAAGTAGGGAACGGAATGTGTTAACAGTAGGTTCCCTCTGCCTACCCTGCTATTTGCGGAATACAGCGTGAAGTTAAAAAAAAATCATTTACCCGCTTTGATAACTAAGACAAATCGGGGCGTTGACTTCCGCCATTCTACACGTAATATCTCGATATCTAGTGGGAAATAGAGAACAATGTTTTTCATATATGGTTCTCATCTACTCTCCTGCTATGTGCAAAAGAGCTTAAAACTAAATAAAACATACAAAAAACTATCGGCCCGCTCGCGGCTCTGCCTAGTGAACTACGTAATTGTTTCGTTACAACCCTCGGGAGAGGGTTTTTAAAAATCAAAGTAGCCCATGTTTAACCTTGGATTATCAACAACATTTAATTAAAATCCAATACATAAATTTTTCATAGAAATTTTCAACTCCTATTTCAACCCTTTACAAATTGATTTTTGAAAAAATAAGTAGCCTATGCATGACCCAGGAATTTTTACTACTTTCAATTTAAATTTCATGCAAATCGAACCCGTAGATTAGCCGTGAAAGCGTGACAGACAAACAGACAGACATACCGTATAAATAAAAAATATATTTGGAAATTACCCAAGTAAGAAGATTTTTATACTACTGACCAATCATATATTTATATTCACAAGTACCTATAAAACACCCAAAAATATACTGAATTTTACAAGCTAGATATAAAATTGAATTGAAACAATGTAATCCCTTATTGAAAAGACCTGACCCATTGGAGTGCTCTCCATAGCGAGTTATACGTGAAAAGTAAGGATATATTATTTTAGGTGACCCCACAAGTGATAGCGAAAATTGAATTTCGGTCCTTTGTGAACTCAAATCGAGTTACATTGAGCGATGACGCGGCCGAGTACGTCAGTGCGCAATATATGTGGACATTTATCATAAACTCGTGTTTAATATCTGTTTGTGTCGAACTGTATGAAGTTTGTACTGTGTTTATTAAATACGTATTCGTTGAAATTGATTTGTCAATAATTTTGCGTTTTCAAAATTAAAACTGTTTTTTCGTATATAAAAGAGTAGGCAGGGAAACAAATCAGTCACCATTCTTGGCCCGAGTTATATATATTGCGAGTCCAGTGACGAAGCTTAACACCGTGATTTTTCGTCTCAAGAAAGAAAAAGATAAATAAATTTAAACGTAATCATCAAGTGGAGTAAAAATGAAATTCACAGTCAGTCGCTGCCCACTATGCAAAGATAACTACAAAAATACAATTACAAATCCTATATTGGTGGTGGGTTATTTTTGAATGCTCGAACAACAATATATGGTTGGCCAACATGATATGGTTGGCGGTTCGTTTTTTTAGTAACTTTTATATGTTTTAAATATTTTATTTCATCGGATTGGTTAGATGTGGTATTCTTTGGGTTATGTGCAATAGTCGTTATTTGGTTTAAATACTAAAATACAATGGGTGTTAAAAATCAACAAAAATATACATCTGATATATAATTATAAGTATAAATGCTAAAAAGTACTTGATTTACTATATTTCGAATAAATAATATAAAAAAATCGAATATATAATTTTAAAAATATAATATACGTAATATAAAAAATATTAAATACCCACTTATATTATAAATGCGAAAGTCTGTGTGTTTGTCTGTCACGCTTTCACGGCTAATCTACCGGTCCGATTTGGATGAAATTTAGAATGGAAGTAGTAAAAGTGACTGGGTCTAACATAGGCTACTTATTTTTTCAAAAATCAACCTCTAAAGGGTTGAAATAAGGGATGAAATTTTATATGAAAAATCTAAACCGCTTGACCAATTGTACTGTATTTTGACATAAATTTAGTTGATAATCTAAGATTAAACATAGGCTACTTTATTTTTAAAAAATGCGCCCATGAGGGTTGCAATATAACGAAATAGTTCACGCGGCGAAGCCGCGAGCGGGCCGCTAGTAATACTATAAATGAAAGGTAAATATTTGCCTTGCATTTCAATTTTCTGGTTACATGTTATTTTTTTAAAAAATAATGTACTATTTTTTATTATATTTTTATATTGTCAATATACTATACTATATTTTTTTTTAAAAAATAATGTACTATTTTTTATATTGTCAAATAGAAAGCCAATGCTAGAAGGATAGATTAGGCAGCAAAAACGTGATTCAGTTGTTTTTGCTGTAACCGTAGGATTTCCATTAACGTTCCCCGCCGAACAGATCTCGTTCAGAAAAGGGTCGATTCTCTAAATAGTATGAAATAAAATCACCACGTCTGTCCTTATTATTTTTGTTTCTCTTATAAAATACTTAATGTAATATATTATAGAGGGGCTAGTCGTAGCCTAGTGGCACAAGCGTGTGACTGTAAACGACTGGTTGTGGGTTCGATCCCCACTTGAGGAGCGGAAATATTTAATATTTCGCTCGCTCTGGTGTCGAGGTAAAGCACGGCGTTAAGTTTCGCCACTTAACACGCAATGCCTCCGAATTCGGAGGAAAGTGAGGAACGGAGTGTCTTAACACTAGATTCCCTCTGCCTACCCTGCTGTGTGCGGGATATAGCGTGAAGCTATTATTATAGTAATATATTATGATCTAGAAACTGGCAATGGTTGGATATTAAGTATTATTTAAACTAAGCCTAAAGGCATATTTTTTTTCAACCTTAGAAAGATGTCAATTAGCATTAAATGCACTATTGCTACAAATTTATGCTTGTTTCCGAGAAGATTTAAAATAATTAATCTATAATAATTCAAACGATTGAAAATGAAATTCACAATCTTTAACAATTACATTCAGACGTAATTTCATTGCGCTACAATCCACTCAAATGAATCAGTCGTTATATATTTTTTAAGATTTAATTGTAGTTAAATATTTTAAAGCATTTAGTTATTATTTGTGAATAATTACATTATTTGTATATAATATTAACTAAATGTAGTAATTTAAAATTACTACTACGTGTTTTGTATTCATATAAAAAATAAAATTTGTATGGAAATTCATATTTATGTGTCTATTTAGAAATATAGGGAGACTTGCTTGTTTACCGTATTACAATGTATGTAAAAAATATTTACTTTGATTTGAAAACGTGGCGTTATGTTCCATCACTTAACACGCAATGCCTCCAAAATTCGGCGGAAAGTGGGGAACGGAGTGTCTTACCACTAGGTTCCCTCTGCCTACCCTGTTGTGTGACGGATACATCGTGAAGACAAAAAAAATAAGTTATGAGAGAGGAACTCTGACAATAGAGGCGAGCGTTAATGGTTATAAAACAAAATTTATATTAATACATTTGTTCGCGGCTTCGACCACGTGAACTACACAACTATACCTGCTATTTACTTGTATTTATGATGGTCCGCGTTATCCCGCAAGTTAAGCGGTTTATATTTTACATACAAACATTCATCCTCTATTTCAGCCCCTTAGAGTTTGGTGTTTGAAAAATAGGTAGCCTTTGCATTGCATTGTAAACTATTTTCCTGAAAAAAAAGTATCGAAATCGGTCAAGCGCTTTATATTATACAAACATTCATCCTTTTAGCCCATGTTTGATCCTGGGTCTTCAACTAATATAAATCAATTTGGACCAATTTTCGAACGCGGCACAGACAGACAGACAAACTTTTATATTTATAATATTGGTATGGAATATGGATTACATATTTTTCTTTACACACTGTTTTTGAATTTATGAGTTTAGAGACTTGGCTAAAACGAAAATTGCATATGTCCCTTCCGCAATTTTATTACTTAATAGCTGTAATTATCGTTCTGTATAAAATTGCTATACCAACCTAGTATAAAGTGACATTCACTTCCTAACTTACCTAGAAAAATGGGCTCTATGGGTTCAAAAATAAGGTTTAAAATACTAAATTACATTTACAATCTAGCAAAACTCTGGCGTACATAAAAATAGTAGTGGCTAAGAACCCTTCATTAAAATAATTCATTTCATTAGTCCGCACGGACACGCAAGTTTGTTTTTAAAATTTAATCATACAGTGACCTTATTTCATTTGGCGGGCGCAAAGTAAACCATGGAACAATAATTAGCATGAATTTCACCTCACTCGTAGGTACTTTTCGTTAATTTCAGATGAGATTATGCAAATGATATCGTGTAACGGCCCAATCTATAATATATCTAGTGGGGTACTGTTTGTTTTTTAGATTACATTAATATTGACTGAGGTTATTGTGGCGTAGTGGGACAGTGGTTTACTGTAATCGCGATTGGTTGTAGGTTCGATTCCTACGAGGAAAAATGATTATTTTTTAAAAAAAATAATTTCTCTGCTTTAGTAAAATGAAGCATAAAATACATAAAATAACATCTATTTAATAAAAAATATATATTATTTCCTTATACATAGATAAAACATTAAAAAAAGCATTTTACATAACCGATATCAGAAACATGAATCTCTCAACACTTACAAAAATTATTTTCTATTAACATACATAATGAATTATGCACCATACATACATATTCCACAAAATCTTAACTAATGCATTCAAAACGCCTTATATGTAACATTCCCTACATAATAATTAGAATTTATAGCCGAAGTACGGTTGTTCTACAGAACAGTGGGCTATTAGTTCACATTATAACACTTATTTGTCCTTACATGTTAAGAGGGAATAAGCAAGTTGGATGTGTGCCACGCTTGGCTACGCTCAGCCTACCTTGTTAATAGCGCGATTGTTAACAGTGGGTCGTCATGTAAACGCGTCTGGTGCGCTTTACTGCTGAATGTCTATAGATACGTATTATGTGTTAGAAATATTTTTGGTTAGTATGGTACAGTGGGTAGGATTTGGTTGTAGGTATGGTTGTTGTTTGTTCGATTTTAAGTTGGAAGAAAAATTATGATTTTTATTTTTGTTAGCTGTATCTTGCACAGAGTAGGGTAGGCAGAGGGAAGCTAAACAGAAGTACAGAGTGAAGTACAGAGACATCAACTTTTTAATGACCACTCCTATACGGATAAAGTTAAACATATAAAAAAACGTTTTTACATACGTACGATATCAAAAGTCAAACTCGGAACAAAGTATCTCTCGTTCTCTGTTTATTTGCCTTATGAAATATTATAACTAACTTTCAGGCAAGGCCGCTCGTGGCTTGTGGGCATATATTTGTAGGCATAAAATTGTGACTGTAATCGGAAATATTTAATATTTCCATTTTCTTCGCTCTGGTATCGAGACAAAGCGCAGCGTTAAGTTCCGCCATTTAACACGCAATTACTCTGAAATTCAGGGGGGAAAAAGGGAATGGAGTGTCTTAACATTAGGTTTTCTTTGCCTACCCTGCTGTATGCGGGAAATAATTAACTATAGTTAGATCTTAGATGTTCTTACTTAGTTTCAACGTATTTTATTATACAAGTCTCAGGTAAGGTTCAATAAATTACCCTGACCTTTATACGGTTTTTCCGAGATAAAATTAGTCTAGATGTGTTTAATCTAAAAATAGTTGTATTATAACAAGTCCTCTAATTTAATCCGTTTTATTTTAGGATAATATTTTACAAACTCAAATTGATCTAAATATAGCACTGTATAATTATGGATATTTAAATCTAAAATCATTTTTAATATTTATTTTTATAAATATGGTAATTACGTCTTGAATTCATTGTTGCACAGTGGGAAAGTGTGCACCTATGAACGCGAAGGTTATGAGTTTGTCGTGAAAATGGTTATATTAATTTTTTTTTTCTCCTCTCTGGTAGAACAAAGCGTGGCGTTGTGCTTTGTCATACAAAATATCTCGAATTCGGGCAGAAAGTGGAAAACGCAGTGTCTTGACACTAGGTTCTCTCTGCCTACATTGCGTGTTAAGTGGCGGAACTTAACGCCGCACTTTACCTCGAAACCAGAGCGAAGAAAATGGAAATATTAAATATTTCCACTCCTTGGGAATAGAACCCACAACCAGTCGTTTACAGTCACATGTTTGTGCCCCTGCGCCACGACTTTAATTATTAATAATTAAATAATTAATGTCAAAACTATATTTGACTATATGGATTCTTTACATATTTTTACAGGATAGTAAATAGATTTTATTTGTTTTAAGCTTATTCTGTTTTGATAAAGTAACCAATACTATGTACATTAATCAATAGTGAAAATTTTATCAAAAAAGTCTTAACCAAATTAATCAATAGAAAGTTTCTTTTACCCGCACTGAGTGGCTTTTAGGCAATGCAAAGTCGAAATTACTGAGCGTAGATGTCTAAAATTTGCTTCACATGAGTGTGTATCGCAGAGTGTAAAGGAGGACTATTTTCCAAAATTGCTATGTGAACGTGGAATAACGAAATTTGATGTTGTGTAGTCGAAAGTATAAAGCTATGAAGGGAACGTAAATGGAGTTGAGGGCGATAACTATGCTATTTTATTAACATAAGATTGCAAATTTCTAATTCTAGTATAAAAACTTTGATCGGAGGAGTTTGATGTACACACTGAATAACATTATTCTTTTTTTTTATTTTTTTTTTATGGAATAAAGGAGGCAAACGAGCTGAAGGCCCACCTGGTGTTAAGTGGTTACCTTCGCCCATAGACATCCACAACATTAAAGTTATGGATGCGTTGCCAGCCTTGGGAATGTAGGACAGAAGGAGAGAGGAAAGATGGGAATGGTGGGAATAGGGAGAGCTGGCTCACATGCCATCGAATCGGAACACATCATAAGATATATGGCGGATCGGCGGTGGCGGCGGCTTTGACATGATAGTGGTCGCGAGCCAGTCGGAGAACGAATCTCCTACCACCAAACTACTGGGTTACCCGCCTTTTACGGGACGCTACCCAGTGGCGGGGGGGAATTGTATTCTTAACCCGTCCCCCCACGGGAGAAAATTCAACTTTAAAAAGTGCATAATATACGTAATTAAAAAAAGAAGCAGAACAGAATAGCTTCATAGTTTGTCACAAAACTTGACTTTTAAGACGCTCCCTTTTCTATATTCCTCCCGATGTTGAGACATAATGTAGTCAGCGCAGTCAAATATTTTTTTTTTAGATTCACGCTGTATCCCGTACACCGTAGGTAGGTAGAGGGAACTTAATGTTAAGACACTCCGTTCCTCACTTTTCGCCAAATTCGGAAGCATTGCGAGTTAAGTGGCGGAACTTAACGCCGCGCTTTGCCTCGACACCAGAGCGAAGAAAATGGAAACATTAAATATTTCCACTCTTCGAGCGGGAATCGAACCCACAACCAGTCGTTTAACAGGCACACTCTGTGCTCCTTCGCTACAACTGGCCCATTAGCATTAAGTGCTAATATATTATTAATAATTGAAACATTTTCCCGACTAAGAATCGAACTCACAAACATCACGTGATGACAGTCGCACTGCGCCAAAATGACCTCAACATTTCATTTGATCCACTATTTAACGGAACACCAGCAGCAATAAAAACAACATAAAATAAAAAATATATGCTTAAAAATATCGACTATTTGTAGAATATTCATCAAAATCTTATCTGCATACGTTTGTAAATAACAGCTTTGTTTTGGCGAGCAGCTGTGTTATATATCACAAGAGTTTGACAGCCAATCAATTTAGAGGTGGGAACGCTCACTTTGTACTATGAATATTTGGTTAATTATAATGCTATGTGTAAAACTATGTTGTATTTTTTTATTTTTTTGGTATATAATATATTTTTCGTATGAAAAAAATACTCATGTGTTTTCCTAAAAAAACACAGTTCAGTTCAGTTCTTATTGAATTAGTCAGAAAAAAATATGAGACTCAATTCTCCTTACCTAATTATATGGCGTAACTTAACGCTACGCTTCACAGCATATAGGGAAAATGAATATAATGTAAACATGAAAATGCTCCAAGTAAAGATACAACTAATAATCGTTAACTATGTCGTCACAAATAAAATGATATAACCACTACGTTACGTTCTCTTTATGCACTTGACAACATAATATTTAAAGCTTTTTTGATTGCTTATTAAGTTATTACATACAAGGTGGTCAACATTAAATCCTTAAATTCTTATTTGCCTCAATTCTTTTTATTCTTATTTGCCTATAACACGAGAAATATATACATTAATAATACATATTTGAACACTCATCCCTTCACATTCATTTTTTTTTTAATTAAATGAAATATACAAAATATATAAAAAAAATTGTCATGATAATTAAAATTTTCATTAAAGTATTAAGAATAAAGATTTTTTATTTTGGATAGTAAGATAGTCAGAGAACCTGATACTCCATCCATTACTTTCTTTCTCGAAACATAGCATGTTGAGTGAAGGACCTCAATGCCTTATTTTATGCCTGTTCACAAGAGGGAAGAATTGACAAAATTTAAGCTAGGATCATTTCACTGAGTAAGATCAGTGAAATGATCCTGGGGCCAGCAGTGGCGCAGTGGCACAAAGTGTGACTGTAAAGCGACTGGTCGTGGGTTCGATTCCCACTCGAGGAGTGGAAGTATTTAATATTTCCATTTTCTTCGCTCTGGTACGGCGGCAAAGAGCGGCGTTAAGTTCCGCCACTTAACACGCAATGACTCCGATTTCGGCGGAAAGTGGGAAACGGAGTGTCTTAACACTAGGTTCCCTCTGCCTACCCTGCTTGCTGTGTGCGGTATACAACGTGAAGATCGAACCCATAACTAAAAAACGATTACAGTTAAACCCTACCTCACTGTGCCTCGACTGATGAACTTATTTATATTATATTTAATACATACAATTAAGCAGAGCAACATTAATTGCTAGACAGTTCTAAGAAAACTGTTTAGAATCCATACTACGTTAAAAGGAGCAATTCAATATGTTCCACCTTTCCAAGAACAAATTATAAATTACATACGAAATTTATATTAAGATAACAATTTTATTATGTAAAAGGTTAAAATTTTCTGAAAACATAATAAAGACTTTCTGGAACATTATGTTGTTGACATACAGGTTCGGGAACATTTTTATTTTTTTTTCATCTCTACACTATCATTTTTTTTTGTACCTTCACGCTGTATCCCGCACACAGCAGGGTAGGAAGAGGGAACCTAGTATTAAGATACTCCGTTCCTCATTTTCCGCCGAATTGGGAGGCATTGCGTATTAAGTGGCGGAACTTAACGCCGCGCTTTACCTCGACACCAGAGCGAAGAAAATGGAAGTATTAAATATTTCCATTCCTCGAGTGGGAATCGAACCCACAACCAGTCGTTTACAGTCACACTCTTGTGCCACTGGGCCACGACTGGCCACACACTATCATTTGTTTTTACAAATTCATGCTTATTTCTTCTTAGCAAGTGCAAATTTTGCTTTGTAGTAGTAAAAGAGATCTTAGTATCAATATCCTCGGTTCTACTTATAGCCCGAATTCCAAACATTACAACGCCGCGTTTTGTTTTGTCACAGCAAACAATCCTTCAGAAATTAAATATAATCGCTACCCCGAATGGGAATCGAACCCGCTACTATTTACATTTGCAATCACATACTGTTCCGCTTACTTATAAAATAAAAAATGGTAATATATCATTATTACTACTATAAGCAATATGATATATGTATATTTCTTTGAATTATCTTTCAGTACCGTAGATTATGCGCTAATGATATTATGAAATCATGGCGCGGGTAACTTGGAATAATCCTCATACTGCTGGGCGATTCGATTAGATAATCCAATTGGCTTATCCAAAGGTAAATTAAAAAGAACAACGAACTCGTATATTTATATACTTTTGTTATATTTTATTTAGTATATACTTTATATGCTATTGAGTCGCGGAACTTAACGCCGCGTTTTATCTTATCACTAAAGACAACAAATGTAAATTTTCCTTCGTTGAGAATTAAAGCCATAGCCATCACGTATATATATAAATACTGTAACGGTGGCCTGAAATAAAATCAAAAATAAATAATTAAAAAGCCTAAAATATAATTAACTGCAAAATTCAATTGCTAAAACTTAAAATTATCGACAAATGCATTTTTAAACACACACATTAAATCTATAAATATTCTTAAAAACAGTATACTACAGCTTAAAAACTAGAAAAAAAGGAACACAAATCCCATAGAATGAATTACTACGATATAAGTTTCCATTGGTGTACCGGCTGGATAATCTTTGTAAATCTGTGATGGAAGCCGTCTTGGTATTAGAGCGGAGAATTGAAAATTATATATGTTTAATTATCTTTCCTCTGAGTGAGAATCGAACCCAAAACTATCGCATATATAGGTAAATACTGTAAAACTGTGCCACGATGACCTTAAATCAAGTCAAAAACGAGTAATTAAATACTTTTAACATTTTAAGCTGCTTTTTCACACAGTGGACAGCTTCCAAAAGGCGCGGATTTCAATCCCGCTTCGTAACATTTTTATACGTTTTCTAAATATCTCTTTAAATAATTAATTTTCAAATATAATTAATAGCAAAATTCAATTGCTAAAACTTAAAATTATCAATATTTATATAAATTCAATCCTTAAACTTACACTTTAAATATTCTTAAAAACGGTATAACAGCATAAAAAATAGAAAAAAAAGGAACACAAATCCCATAGAATGAATTACTACGATATAAGTTTTCATTGGTGTACCGGCTGGATAATCTCTGTAAATCTGTGATGGAAGCCGATAAGCTAGATGCGTTTTTATAAGTCTTCCTTGCTACGCTGAAACGACCCTTATTCGTAGCACACAAGTCAATCACCCAGTGACCCGCGATGCTATAATGAGTTTAATACTGTAGGCAAAATCAGGATTTTGTATTTGTTTTCTGTAGTAAACGGGGTAGATAGAAATTCCTATGCTAATTGATTGTTTTACTAATTCAATAGATTTTTTATATGTATTTATTATATATTTATAGAGAATTAGTCAAAATATTTTTGTAGGTATATTCCGCTAAGCGCTTGATTTTATGATATTGAGTGTTAAGTGACGAAACCTTTGCCGTGTTTTGTCTTAATCAACAGTGGATTTATATATGGTCATGCAACCCGAATGGGGAATGTAACCCACTACGATCTCGGCTATTGAGCCACGAAGGATCGAAGACCTAAATTGATCTTATTATTAGAAATAGAGGTATATATTTCAAATGCAATTTTTAAATATCATTTTTTGTAGTATCTTACATGTTGTGTCAACATGTTTACCTACTATATATAAGTTAAACCTTAGCGTTGATGCTTAATATTCATAATTTCTTTTAATATTTACTATGCTAAAATTTTATAGCATCACTAATAGAAGATCTATACCTCTACCAGAAAAAGAAGTACTAATGAATGTTTTTTTTTCCATAGACTTACTGAGAGTAATATTGTATCTTATATTAATATATTTTTTTAATTTTACCTGAAAAATAAATTAATGTCTATAATGAGTTTACTACTACTACTACCGTTTATATCAAAAAATACATGTCTATATAGTACTATAGTTTTGTTTCACCGGCAAGTCTATTGGGATCACTACAAAGTCTATTTAAGGAAAGGACTTTCCTAGTAGTACCACTGGTGAAACTATAAGATAAGAGTACCGGGAAAGGCACAAATTTCAATCACATCTGAAATAGAGCCCATAGCCCTTGAATATCAAATCCTGCGTTAAACCAACGTTTTAGATTTTTACCCTAGCGAAAGTTAATGCTAGAACAATATGACTGTCTCATTCGAAACGATTTTTTTTAACGTCCCGCACGCAGGGTAGGCAGAGGAAATTTAATGTATAATGTAATTCTGGAGGCTTTTTCTATTAAGTGGCGGGACTCAACGCCGCGCTTTGCCTTGACACCAGAGCGAAGGAAATGAAATATTGTTATATATTTAAATTCCTCGAGTGAAAATCGAATCCATAACCAGTCGCGTTTACGGTCGCACTTTTTACTTCTGCGCCACGACTGACCTTACAAAGTTTTAATATATCAATAAAGTGAAATCTTAAACATATTTTATAATAATAATACTGTGATATTTTCAAGAAAATAGAAACATTATATCTCCATACTAGGTTGCGGTTAGTTCTTGTATTACTCCTTTTAACCTCCATCCCGTCGCACTATACAGAGAATGTCCTAATTTTCCACTGTGTTTTATTAAAATGCATCCACTAGATGTAAAATCCTTGTATTTCTGCAAGCATCGTAAATTTGATTTACTTTTGTAATTATATGAAGAAAAATATTGTACAATGTGTATTTTATTTAGTTAATGCTTATGTAAGCTTCTGTGCAGACTTAGAAGCCATCGTAGCGCAGTGGGTGGGCATCGTAACACTAACACTGCTACGTACATTTCTAGGGGCAAAGATACATAGGCACCAACAGATAGACAATGTTTTTCATAAAGCCAATAATATTATTATTTTCATACATACTGGACAATAATAGGTATTATTATTGTCCAGTATGTATGTTGCCAGTCGTGGCCCAGTGGCACAAGCGTGTGACTGTAAACGACTTGGTTGGTTCGATTCCCTCTCGAGGAGTGGAAATATTTAATATATCCATTTTCTTCTCGATCTGGTGTCGAGGTAAAGCGCGGCGTTAAGTTCCGCCACTTAACACGCATTGCCTCTGAATTCGGTGGAAAGTGGGGAATGGAGTATCGTAATACTAGGTTGCCTCTGCCTACCCTGCTGTGTGCGGAATACGGCGTGAAGCTAAAAAAAATGAAATAAAAGTTATTGTCTAACAATTAACAACAAGACAGTTCCGTTACTGAACAAGCAATTTTTCGATTTCAGACGATAAATGGAAAACGGAGTGTCTTAATATTCTGTGTCTATCCTGATTTGCACGAAAATACGTGAAGCTGCAAAAACATGCACGGACTGCCTGTGATTTCACGGCAAGACTGTAAATACAGGTTAATCCTTTTTATTTCATTTATTTTATTTCATACGGAGTATAATGAATGTTTTGCAACGTTACCTACAGACGTTATTATGCTTGTTAAAACAGGATGATTTATTTTTGCTTTTATACATGCGTATTACCTAGGAAAGTTACGATATAACTTATGTTGCACAGTTAAGAGCGGTAATTATGAAGTTAATAGAAATAAGATAGAATAAACTCATAGTAAAAATAGTTTATTTTTATATATGATTTAAATGTTAAAAATGGCTCAGTGGTAAGGTGGTATTTAGGAGGCGCGGATTCGAATCCCGTTGCGTAATTTTTCTACGTTTCCTAAATGTCTTTTTCAATTGCAATTACAGTCAGACACCGTGCCACTACGCCACGATGACCTTTCTCCTCTCTCCTTTTTTAAAAATATCTTTTGACGATATTTTTAAGACATATAGTTAAAATAAAATGCGTGAAAAATAACAGCAAGAACCCTAATACTTTAATGGAACTAAAACTTAAAATAATAAAGCTTTAAATATTATTTAAAACCATTTTAATGTCAGTTATTTATTTTTTAGAATTATTGAAAATTTTCGCCTTTATTTATTCCTTCTGTTTCTATTCGCTGGCCAAAGACTGGTTGGAAATGGCCGAATAAAAGTAAAAAAGCTGCGAGAACCGAGCACGATTTAGTGCTCTCGGTCAGTACAGGTCGAATACTCCTTTAAATGTATAAATTATTGTCATCCAAAAATTGTGTGTGAACTATTAAAGAGAAATATGTTCGCAAATTATAAATATATTGAGTATTTTTGGTACTAAATAGTAATTTTAATTAAATATGTAATTTAAATTAAATATATATGTATATAGTAATATGATTTTTACTTGATGTTTTCTTGACTATGTCATCGATTTATTTATTGTAATATAACCTTATTAAATAAACAAAAATTTCAAATAAATACAAAAAAGGTGCGCGCTTCGCGCTTTGTGATGTTCCCCAGACCAGAGAAATAAAAAAAATGAAACATCCAAGTAAAATATGCATTCTGTAATATGCACTTGTTTGCTCTTGAGAAAAGAGAAAGAAATATCTATATCTTATTATTTTATAAAAGTCAGTCGTGGTGCAAATTAGACTGTAAACGTGCATGGATGTGAGTTCGATTCGTTCGTGTTGAGGCAAGGCTCGGTATGCATCAATAATTTGGTGGAAAATAAGGAACAGGATGTCTTTACTCCAGGTTTCCTGTGCCTACCCGTATGTGGGATATAGTATGAAGCTAAAAAAATATTAACGGCACTCCACGGATAATCTGTAAGGAGTATATATAGTAAGATATAACATTTGGAAGGCCCGCCCGACTTTGAACACCTTCTCCGAGGTACTCTAAGGTCACCTCAACCTCTATGGCTTGCAGGAAAGGTATACTTTCTAAGTAGCTCCTCAAGACTAAGAAGAAATATAACAGCATGTACCGTCATCTCTAACATCCGTCTTACCGATGAATTTTGCATCCTTTGTCAACTAGGTTTACTAATACCAAATATATAAAAAATAGTTATTAATCTTACATTTAAACCTTTCGTTTCCAATTTATTTCATTAAAAAACATGTAAAAGAATAACCAATAAAAAAAAAGAACGTTAACAAATTAACTCTCCCCATATTGGATCTGCGTAACTGCTATTTGGTGTACAAACCGTACTTAATTGATAGAATTAACCGTTACGATGTCGTTTGTCATTATAAATATACCGACTCGCTGATAAATATTCAATGAGAATATAATAAGCGGGTAATTTATGATATGACGTTTTAATTTTAGGAAACTAATATATCGTAGACTGTTGTCGGGTTAATGCGGGATTGTTATTTAATTTAGTATCGATTTTAATGCAAATTGTGTATGCAGAGTCCATTGTAGTGCAGTTGCCGCATGTTGATAGGCTTCTGACTAAAAACGTGATGAATGTAAGTTCGAATACCAGTGAATAGTTATATATTTTTAAACATTTTTAAAGTGTTATTCCACACTTAGGAAAATTGAAAAAGACATTTAAAGAAATATAAATATCATTTAAATCGTAAAATATTATATAAATAATATTTAAATCGTATAAAAATTTGGACGCAGCGGGATTCGAACCCGCGCCTTCTGAATACTATTTTTGTTGTTAGCATCTCTGTATATCATCTACAACAAAAATAAGTTGTAATAAAGCGTATAAGAATTTCGACGCAGCGGATAGTAGATCGCATTGCTCAGTGGTGAGAGCGCGTGAACGGTATTCAGGAGGCGCGGGTTCGAATCCCGCTGCTTCTAAATTTTTATACGTTTTCTTTAAATAGTTATATATTATTTTTATTTCTCCGCTCTGGTACCTAAGACAAAGCGTGGAGTTAGGTTCTGCCACTTAACACGCTATAGCATGCTAAGTAATGACTTGTCCTTACACTAGATCCTTTCTAGTCAGACTAGTGGGTGACGAAAGGCGGGAGAAACCATGAAGCTGCAAAAAAAATATTTATGCATTTACAAAATTTCTCTTCAGTCAGAGAGAACATAGTGTTTCGGCACTTCGTTTTAATAAAGATCAAATTATACATTCTTATCATAAAATAATTGTGTAATTTGATAAAAATGTATCTATTAGAACGTTTTTGGTACAGAATAGTGTCTTATTACAAAGCTCTATTCGCCGTCATTCATTATAACTTGTTATAAGAAAAAAATCTCATAGCTTATTTTTTCTTTCTCAAATTAGTAATAATCAAAAAAAAAAAATAGCTTCACGCTATATCCCGCACACAACAGGGTAGGCAGAGGGAACCTAGTGTTAAGACACTCCGTTCCCCACTTTCCGCCGAATTCGGAGGCATTGCGTGTTAAGTGGCGGAACTTAACGCCGCGCTTTACCTCGATACCAGAGCGAAGAAAATGGAAATATTAAATATTTCCACTCCTCGAGTGGGAATCGAATCCACAACCAGTCGTTTACAGTCGCACGCTTGTGCCACTGGGCCACGACTGGCCACTAATAGTGGCCAGTCGTGGCTCAGTGGCACACAGTATAATTAAAGTGACACAGTATAATTAAAGGCAATTAGTAATAATCTTTTTCCTAATAACCAAAAACATGTAAAATAATATAATAATGTCTAATATAATATATATGAACACATATTATGAGAGACGCTTAATTAAACATTACTTGTAGGCAGAATCATTTATGAAGATATTATTTTCTCAGTGCATGCTCAGTGGTAAGAGCGCCTGAACGGTATTTAGAAGGCGCGGGTTCGAATCCCGCTGCGTTCAAATTTTTATGCGTTTTCTAAATGTCTTTTTCAATTTTCCTAAGTATGGAATAACACTTTAAAAATGTTTAAAAAATATTATTTTCTCTTCATATTTTATTTCATATTATTTTACAATTGAATAAAATAATTTAAATAATGTTTATATTAGTGGATATCCTTTCTTTTGTAATAATGTTTATATCCATACGGAATATACATAGCGTGTAAGCGCAAAACGAGGTGATAGTTTACCATTTTATTAATATTATTTTCATAATGCCGCATTTATATAAATATATCTATACTAGAGGTCCGCTCACGAATTTGCCGCGTTAATAACATAACCTTTTCGTTATATTGCAACCCTCGGGGGTGAATTTTTGGAGAAAAAAGTTGACTTTGTTTAACCTTGGCTCATCAACCATATTTATGACAAAATTGATTATAATCGGTCAAGCGGCTTAGATTTTTTATATAAACTTCCTTCCCCTATTTTAACCCTTAAGAGATTGATTTTTGAAATATAAGTAGCCTATATTTGACCCTAGGTTATTTATTAATTTTATTCTAAATTTCATCTAAATCGGACCGATAGCTTAGCCATGAAAGGGTGACAGACAAACAGGCAGACTTTCGCATTTATAATATAAGTAGGGATGTACGTATGTATATATATACATTGAAATCTGCAGGCAAAAGTTAATTTTGAATTACTTACACAAAGCAAGGTTACGTCAGTATACAATGATTAAATAGAAAGTACCAATGTTACTTAATACTTAATTACTAAGAAGTTTCGCATGAAGCGCACAGTGAAGTGTAAACCGATTTATTTCAAAACTTTACTTTATTTATAAAGAGCCTCGAACAGAGCTCAGTGGTGAGGAAAATTAATAACCTGCGAGGTAATTAACGTGAAAAGGTTTTCAATTAATAACAATTTTCTATGTTGTAACGTTTTTGAGAGCTGTAATGAGTATTGCCAGATGTAGCAGTGTGAGATTTTTTTTAATAATTTTATTTAAAACGAAATGATATATAAACATAAGAGAAATAAGTTAATTAATATCTCTACTTTGTCAGTCAGTAGGGGCCAGTCGTGGCGCAGTGGCGCAAGCGCGTGACTGTAAACGAATGGTTGTGGGTTCGATTCCCACTCGAGGAGTAGAAATTATGTTTCCATTTTCTTCGCTCTGGTGTCGAGGCAAAGCACGGCGTTAAGTTCCGCCACTTAACACGCAATGCCTCTGTGAATTATGTGGCACAGCAGGTTAGTCAAAGGGAACCTAGTGTTAAGACTCGGTTCCCCACTTTCCGCCGAATTTAGACGCATTCTGAGTTGAGTGGCGGAACTTAACGACGCCTATATAGCCTCGACACCACAGCGAAGAAAATGAAAATATTAAATAATGGAGCGAACCCACAACCAGTCGCTTTATAGGCACACTTTGTGCCACTGCGCCACGACTGGCCTCTAAGCTGGCTTTAATATTACTAACTAAGGGAATTGAAGGTACAACTAACCCTTATTATGTCAAATACAAGTTTTTAAAGAAACCTCTATAGTGTTTTAGATTTATCACGAAAAATCTAAATTAATCATTAGTATATTTTAGTATGGAACAAGTTGAATACATTAAGAATATAATGTTCATTATTAATAACACACCTCATTAATCATTTATACGAATCGCAATAAAACATTCACGACAAGTTTAAAGCTGACTTAAAAGTAATTACTTTAATAATAAACTTTAGTATGTACCTATGTTCGTTCAAATGATACTCAATTATCAAGTATATCTAATTAATGAGTCTAGACTAAGCTTAAAATTGTAGGCAATAATAATAATAAATATTAATAAAATGCGTATTTTAAAGCTAAAATATTTCTTTCTCGTTTTTCCACCATACTAAGATATGCACAGGGAACATATGTCAAGACAATTTTATCAGTTCTTTACATTTCGCCCGAATCCGAAGCATAGCGTGTTGAGTATTTAAACTTAACGTCGTTGCCTTGCCTAAGCAGAGGAATGCAAATAATTTAAATATTCATTAAATTTTCAAATAATTTAAATTATTTTAATATTGGAATATTATATATATACACTGAGATATCTGTATATAAGATATTTCGTCCCTATATCATGAAATGAACAAATACATTTTTGCATTTTTACTATATTTTTATATATAAAGAGAAACAGGTCAGACAGGTCAACAAGATAAGGAAACGTGATTATAAAGTGATTAATTGTAATACTTAGTTTTTTTCACACATACCTACGGTCATATATCAACTAAACTGGTACGTTAGGACAGAGGTGACGTAAGCTTTTTTTTATAAAAAAAATAATGAGACAAAGCAAAATAATTAATGCGATACTTATCGCATTACATTATTACTTTCTTTAATGGTAGTGATTTTTTTTAGCTTCACGCTGTATCCTGCAAACAGCAGGGTAGGCATAGGGAAACTAGTGTTAAGACACTCCGTTCCCCCCTTTCCACAGAATTCGGAGGCATTGCGTGTAAAGTGGCTGAACTTAACGCCGCGCTTTGCTTCGATACCAGAGCAAAGAAAATAGAAATAATAAATATTTCCACTCCTCGAGTGGGAAGCGAACCCACAACCAGTCGCTTTACAGTCACGCTTTGTGCCACTACGCTATGACTGGCCCCATATAGGTAGTGACATCCACCACTTAATATGCGTTGTCTCGAATTCAAACGAAAAGTACCTACGAGAAAGAGTGTCTTGACACTAGGTGTTTTTGACTACTGTATTTCGCGGAGAAAGTTATGACACTTAAAAAATAACCAAATATTTTACGATATATATTTTAAAAGTAGTTTCATTTAATAAATGCAATATTCGCAAATTTCAACTTCTACTTATAATACTGTATTGTACTGAATTCTGTTATACATTTCTCATTTTAAGATGAATGAAGCAACATCTGCATTTAATTTGTAATATACTTGTATAGCTATTATTATAGTCATGTTCAGTAAAAACTTTGTTAGTTTTTGTTGTCGATGGTGAATTTCAATTTTCATTTATCCTTTCAGCAATAATGCGGCGTTGAGTTCCGCCAACTTACAAGCAACATCTGATAATGAGGGGAGAGGTAGAAAACGGTGTATCTTAATATAAGGTTATATTTTACCTAGCCTACCTCATTCATATGAGAGATAAGTAAAGATAAAAGACTACTAAACTTACTTAGTTTCTTCTTAGTTTTCGTTTTAAAATGGTATAAAGTAAATTATACTTTGAATGTCTATTATAGAAATAATAATTTAAAAAAATGTTGCTGTTGTTTTTTTATAAGATCATAAAATTATAATTTTTAATTATACTAAAATAATATGACGTTTCTATGAAAGTTTATATATTATTACCAATAGATTTTTCTTTTAATATCTACAGTAATCTTACAATAATGTTTTGCGAACTGTGTTTTAAAAACAGTTTTTTACCAAACAACGATATTCAGTAAAAAAATCAACAAATATCATTTTACAATTTTTATTGACATATTAATTACAGATTTAACCACAAATAGATTTTTAATATGACCCACAATACAACGCATTACATTTTGACAGAATACGGGCACGTCCAAATTAAGTGATTCCGTACTACTTCTAAGTATAGGGGGACTGGTGGTGCATGAAATGGAAACTAGAGTAACATGGGTCCGATATGATTTATTTTCCTTTTAGTACAATAAAGGAAAAAGATACAAATATCGAAACAATTTTATTGTAGTACAAAATAAAAGTATAAAATAGTTTAAGGCTGTCGTGGCGCCGTGGGAGAGCGTCTTGACTGTAAACACTATTGGATGTAGGTTCGATTCTCACTCGCGGGAAAAGTTATATTGAAATAATTTAATAGGTTCACGCTATATCCCGCACACAGCAGGGTAGGCAGAGGGAACCTAGTGTTAAGACACTCCGTTCCCCACTTTCCGCCGAATTCGGAGGCTTGCGTGTTAAGTGGCGGAACTTAACGCCGCGCTTTACCTCGACACCAGAGCGAAGAAAATGGAAATATAATTTCCACTCCTCGAGTGGGAATCGAACTCGCAACCAGTCGTTTACAGTCACACTCTTGCGCCACTGGGCTACGACTGGCCACAAAAGCGGCGGCGGGAAAAGTTATATTGAAATAATTTAATACTCTCTGCTTTGGTGCTTAAGACAAAGCGCAGTGTTAAGTTCTGCCGTTAATCATACATTGCATGATGAGAGGTTATGGTCTTTAGTAGACAGGAGAGCGGAAAGGACGGTGAATGGAGTTTTTTGACACTAAGATCTCTCTGACTATCTTATTAAGTAGAAAAAAGCAGCAAAAAACTGACAAAAAACAAGACAACTTATTCATCATCATTAAGATTTTGTGCTTACCATTCCATCTGACCATTAAAAAATATAAAACTCGAATATATTGCTCAACACATAGAACCTAAAACAATATAGAATTCTAGTTAATTATTTTGCTTATATAACGTTAAAGCTCAAAAAGGTAAGGTAAGTAATTAAAAAAAACAACTTGAATATAACTATACTGCGTGATGATTGTTCATATCTTCACAATTGACTGCCCGTTTATAGTTAACTGAATTAGTAGGTGTTTCCGCTTGACTGAACTAGACTACATAGATATATTAAATAATTAATATTTTTTTAATTATAATTATAGTCATGGTAGCGGTGTAAGGATAGCGTCTGGCCGTTAATGCGATGGTCGTGAATTCGAATCCTGAAAATTATTATATTTAAATTTACATATAAGGCATGGCGCCCATTTACACTATAACTATAACATGCTAATAATAATCTTGAATGGTGGTGAAATGTAATGAGAACTTAATATCTTGACATTAGATGTCTTGACATCCTATTGTCTATTTATAAATAAATATAATAATAATATTGTTAAAATAATAATCAAATAAAGAAAGAAATATGTAATCATTTATCCTTTTAATTTTATACTGCAACTATACCCTTTTATATTTTTATATATAACAGGGCAGTTAACAAGAGATTCCCTTTTCAGTTTAATTGTTTAGAAATCTAAATAAAAAGATATACTTAAAAAAGACATAATAATTCTTTATTAGACCCCATTTATATTCACTTCCATATAGCTGTTACCCAACAAGTAATTTACATGGGAAGTCGCCTGACATCGTCTCTCTGAGGACGCCGGACGCCTACAAAATTAAATTCAATTTAGTTGACTACCGACTTGATTAGTTTGCTGAATATAATGCCCTTTATGAGACGCCATAGATTATTGTTTAACTAATTCCACTATTTTGAACAAAAGGCAATTTTAGTGAAGACTTTGGTAATTAATAAATTTATAAACAACATAGAAAGAGGTTAGTCCGTGGCACAGGGGTACAAAGTGTGGTACGCGACTGGTTGTGGGTTCGATTCCCACTCGAGGAGTAGAAATGTTTAATATTTCCATTTTCTTTGCTCTGGTGTAAAGGTAAAGCGCGGCATTAAGTTCCGCCACTTAAGGCGCAATGCCTCCAGAATTGTGTGTCCTAACCTAGGTTACCCCTGCCTACCCCTGCTATGTGCGGGATATTGCTAAAACAAAATATATGCATAAAAAATATTTACTGAAATTCATTATACTTTATTAAAAATAAGAGGTTTCATCAAAATAATGCTTAAAATAAAACTAAATTAAGCCAACCTTAACAATGTACACTCATAATAACAATATAATATGCATATAACATGTGCATATTATATTGTGATGTGTGCGTGTGTGTGTGTGTCTGTGTGTGTGAGTGCGTATGTATATATACATGTGCGTGCGTGTGCGTTTATGCATGTAGGCGTGTTTGGTGTGCATGCATGCATGAGTGCGTGTGTGTATGTATCTCGATACTAGCTTCTCTCTTCCTACTTATAAGTCATAAAAGTATCAAGATGAAAAAATTGTAATTAATATAATGGCAATGCGACCACACCTAGAACCAACTCCATATACGTTCTAATCTTTTTTAAAACATGATCTAAATTTATATTTTCTGTTCACTATATTCTTGATTAGTATCATAAATCTAATTTCAATATAAAGAGATAGATCGAGAGCGTGATAGCAAAATAATAGGATAGGAACGTAGGGTCATAGTAGAAATTATAGCCTATAAAAATATAAAAGAACAAAAAATCCTATTCATAAAATGCTTAAAATAAAATAACTTAATACTCTTTCAACACACATTGAATTCACTATGTAATGTTAATTTATAACTAAAATATGAAGCGAAGTATGTCTTTTCACATCCAATCCGAAAAGTAAAACTTTGAACATGTTCGCGACTATTCAAGTTTCTTCAATAGAGATTGCTACTTTATGTATGGAGTTTAATCTAGAGCTAATAATATAGAAATTTATTGGAATATTTTTAAATTCGCATTTTGCCATTTCATGTTAGATTAATTATTGATGAATTTTATATGAGGGACCAGTCGTGGCGCAGTGGCACAAGCGTATGTCTATTGATTGGTTGTGGGTTCGATTTTCACTTGAGTAGTGGAAATGATTAATATTTCCATTTTCTTCGCTCTGGTGTCGAGGCACAGCGCGGTGTTAAGTTCCGCCACTTAATACGCAATGCCTCCGAATTCGGCGGAAAGTGGGGAACGAAGTGTCTTAACACTAGGTTCCCTCTGCCTGCCCTGCCGTGTGCGGGATAAAGCGTGAGGCAAATTAAGCCCGCAACCAAATAGCGTTTAGGCTTGTAGCGACACGATGACGACAGTATGAAACCCGGTCGGAAAAACGATTATATTTTTAAATCTAAATTAATATATATTTAAACCATTTTTGTTCCTCTGATCACATGGCCTTTTAAGTTCTACGTCTCAATTTATTAAAAACAAAGCAATGTTACATATTCCGGCGGAAAGTGACTTGCCAATAGATTGTTTCTTCATTTCTGTGATAAATAAAAAAATAATGTTGGTGGTTATAGACGTGCAGAAGTACACCTAATATATGAAGAACATATGTATGTATAAGCCGCAAAAGTTTACTCCATATAACTGCTAATTTAACTAATAAGCTTGTATTCAATCCAGCTTTCGGATTCCTAGTAGGAGAGCTCGCGAGAAACGATGTTTGCATCTAAAATGTAACTGGAGTTGTAATTAAGCAATCCGAACGCGAGATGAATGAACGTAGCACTGTTCCGAGACGGATTGCTCTTCTTACTTGTAATGCACTAAATTGCATTATACTGTTTTATTAAACGTTTTAATTAAAAGCTTAGAATGATATATGGAATATAATGATAAGAGAGTGTTTTGACACTAAGTTCTCTGTGGTTACTTTGCTGGGAATGAAGAATATGACTATATACACATAAGGTTGTGGGCTCGATTTTCATTTGGAGTAATATTTAAATTATTTTTATTTTTCCCCGCTTTGATAAGAAGACAGTCTTTAAATTAGATCTCGGAAGTTTTGTCACTCGATAACCATTCATATTTTTAATATTGAACTTGGCTGCCAGTTTCATAATTACAATTTCTTGAAATATTATTATTAAACAAATATATACACAAAACATATATATACAATGACTCAAATAGTAGAACCATAAGCATTATATTCATTGCAAGTGGCAGTTGTGATGCAAATGGCGTATACAATCTCTTATAACATATCAAAGAACTTCAAAGCGCGTCACAGACGTTCTCGCTCAGTGTAATCAAAGAGCTGGTATCGTGGGGTACTAATGATATTGCTGTATTCGGAAATGCATCTGAATTGCCACCTGTTCTGTATTAATTTGTTGACCATGACCAATCTTTAGATGCCCATAATAGTTAAGTCTTAGTAACTTATATACGTCGACGGGGCCAGTCGTGGTGCAATGGCACAACGTGTGCCTGTGAAGCGACTCGTTGTGAGTTCTATTCTCACTCGAGGAGTGGAAGTATTTATTATTTACATTTTCTTCGCTGTGATATCGAGGTAAAACGCGATGTTAAGTTCACACCGTTCACGCTGTATGCCGCATACAGCACACAGCAGGGTAGGTAGAGGGAACCTAGTGTTAAGACACTCTGTTCTCCACTTTCCGCTGAATTCGGAAGTATTGCGTGTAAAATGGCAGAACTTAACCCCGCGCTTTGCCACGATACCAGAGCGAAGAAAATGGAAATATTAAATATTTCCACTCCTCGAATGAGAATCGAACCCATAATCACCCGTTTACAGTCACACGCTTGTGCCACTGTGCCACGACTGGCCCTTCATAATATAGGATTCATACTATAGAAATCATTGCCTAACTTAAAATTTCCATTCCTCCACAAATCCAATAACTACTAACAACGTATATATTTATTTATATAAAAAAGACATAAAAGTTTTTATATATCTTATTTCACACCTATTTATCACGCAGCTAGGAAAGGTCGTTTCTCTTTACGCTGTACCCTTACCAAAACGGATAGATCTGATATCCTAAATCCCTCTGAAAACTTTGAATAATATAAAAAAGTTACGAGGCGGCGGTTCTTTTTGTAAAGAACGTGTTAAATATAAACCTGGTTTGACTTTCGAGAAAATGAAAATTTTCCGCACAAAAACATCCTGTATTTTATTTGTTGGAGGAAGTCTGTTATCGATTAGTGTGGAGGTATTTTTTTATATTTTTTTGTCCGTACAGTAGTATACACAGTGAGATCTGAGGGTGTGGACACTCCGTTCTCTATTATCTGCTAAGTTATATATTGAATCGCGTAACTCAACACCGCGGTTAATTTTGTCACCAAAGCAAAATAATGAAAAATAATTTATCTGACTGGGAATCGTACCCATAATCATAATCACCATAAAGAGTCTGATTATTACTTTACTTCGTTGTGATAATATTGTAAAAATTACATATAAAAGAATTTACAGAAAACCACCTCTACATATATTTTTTATTTTTTTTATTTTTTATTCAGTTTTATTATCTTCACTTGTCATCTATCTACCAATTTATATCAGAAAATCTTTCAACAATACTTTGATCCACTTCTTGCTGTCCAATATATTTCAAATTTGTAGGTACACCATGACAATACGATATTATATTTTCATGACAATACTTTAAAACGTTTTTATTTTTATTTATTTTTTAAGCACTTTGTGATTATTAAAGTCTTTTAATGATTACATCTACATATCATATTGTTTTAGGAAAAAGAAATAATTAATAAGAAGTAATAATTTGTCACTATAAATAAAGAAATTTTCACGATTTTTCTTTTTTTTTTATGGAATAAAGGAGGCAAACGAGCAGAAGGCCCACCTGGTGTTAAATGGTTACCTTCGCCCATAGACATCCACAACAATAAAGTTATGGATGCGTTGCCAGCCTTGGGAATATAGGACAGAAGGAGGGAGGAAAGATGGGAATGGTGGGAATAGGGAGAGCTGGGAGAGCTGGCTTACATGCCATCGAACCGGAACACATCATAAGATGTTTGGCGGTTCGTCTTTGACATGATAGTGGTCGCGAGCCAGTCGGAGAACGAATCTCCTACCACCAAACTACTGGACGCCTTTTACGCTGGCCTTTTACGGGACGCTACCCAGCGGCGGGGGGGAATTGTATTCTTAACCCGTCCCCCCACGGGAAAAAAAATTAAATAATACGCAAAGCTTTTAAATAAATATTTAGCAGCTTCACGTCATGACTGTTCTCCTCTTTCCGCCCGAAATAGAGGTATTACGTGTGTGGCAGCACACAAAGCTGCGCTTCCTTGGTCTTAGATACCAGAGAGGAGAAATGAAATTAATATAATATTTTTTTTTAATTTAAAAAAATAACAACATAATAAAAAAATTAAAAAAATCCTCAAAGCGGAATTGGAACCTGCAAGCTTCTACCGAACTGAAGCATGTACAGTCAGATGTTCCACTGAGCCACGACGGTCTTAATAATAAAGCAACAATTAGTACTCACAAATTATTTTACCGACAAATATTTTTAGTGACAAAAATCAAGAAAATTCTCTCTCTTTTTTCAATAAATATTAAAAGAAAACAGTAAACCATTCAGTCAGTGTACTTTGCAACATACATAATTGTATTACATTTGTCACGTCCGGTATAACGAAGAGAATAAGTAGGTTAGAATACAAGTTCCATATTGACTTACACTAACGAGAGGGTGTTTCGCAAAATTATATTTCCTACTGCAGAGTTATTAATTAATTAAGTCCGCAAAATTATTTTACATTACGTTTTATTATATTTGGGCTGAATTTGTGTTGGTTTTCCTGGTCATAGCGACTGTTTTTTTATATAATTATAATAGTTTTTTTTAGCTTCACGCTGTATCCCGCACACCGAATTCGGAGACATTGCGTGTTAAGTGGTGAAACTTAAAGCCGTGCTGTCCCTCGACACCAGAGCGGAGAAAATGCAAATATTAATTCACTCCTTGAGAGGGAATCGAACCCACAACCAGTTGCTTTACAGTGACACTTTGTGCCTCTGCGCCACAAGACCACTGGCGACTAACAATATAAGTTATTGGTACTTGTAAGATTATTTTATAATAAGTAAGTCGATATTATTTCATTTTTTCCGAATAAATCACATTCATAAAATATACATTGTAATTGAAATAAGTGGATTAAAAAAGAAAAAATTGTAGGCTATGCTGTATCCCTTCATAAACGATAATGCATTTAACTTAAGTTATAACTTGAGCTCTTCTCTTACGTCTAAAAATATGTAAATATGATCTAAATAAATAAGATAAAAAATAAAATAAATTAAAATAGTAAAAGTAGGTAGGTTAATAAGCTTAAGTTAGGCTTATGGGTGGTAAGTTCGATTCCCATTCAGAGGTATGCACTTGTCTAATATATTTTCCTTTCCTCTTTCCTAGGTTCCAATACTTAACATTCTATTCCTGAGATAGATATTTATCAACTTGTCTTATCTGGCCAAATTGAATAAATAAGAGTATTTCTAAATGTTACCCAAATATGCCCTTGATTGAGAATCGAACCCACGACAATCCCGTATTTAATCAGTTTTGTTAAGCGTCTAGAGCATCTTTAATAATATTATCATCACAAAATAGATTAGTTGCAATAATATATCGTTTGTTTGCTTTTATGAAAAAACTTTAACGATAATGGGATTAATAGTTCTACCAATATACCGCAATAACGCCTGTAACGGCGTTACTTGGTACAATAATATATATAGTATATTTTATTTCATAGACGCCGTTATGGCGCAGTGAGGCAATTTCTAACTCCAAGCATGATGGTCATGGGTTCAACTAAATAATATGTATCGAGTATTATTATATTTAATTTTTTTTCATTTTCTCACACTGGTAACAAAGCGTGGCGTTAAATTCACCACTTAATACTTACTTATAAATGCGAAAGTCTGTGTGTTTGTCTGTCACGCTTTCACGGCTAATCTACCGGTCCGATTTGGATGAAATTTAAAATAAAAGTAGTAAATAACTATGGGTCTAAAATAGGCTACTTATTTTTTCAAAAATCAATCTTTAAAGGAATCTTTGAAATAGGGTATGAAAATTTATATGAGAAAACTAAACAGCTTGACCGATTGTAAAGAATTAAGTTATAAACAGATATGAAATATGTATTTTCTTTCTTTTTTCATGGCTTCACGCTGTATCCTGCACACAGCAGGGTAGGCAGAGGGAACCTAGTGTTAAGACACTCCGTTCCACTTTCCGCCGAATTCGAGGGCATTGCGTATTAAGTGGCGGAACTTAACGCCGCGCTTTGCCTCTTCTACCAGAGCGAAGGAAATGGAAACATTAAATATTTCCACTTCTCGAGCAGTCCGTGTGACTGCTCGAGAAGCTCGAGAAGCTTCGTGCTACAGGCCCTATGTATTTAGTAGATTTTTTTAATAATTTCATTAAGTTTACTAATCAAGCATTCTCTTCAAAGTCATTACTCTATCATTTTGCGGCCAATAGCATTTATCAAGACCGATATAGAGCCAAAGGAATCTCAAAATTAGTTAGCGACTCAAGCTTTTGCATTCGTAACACATAAGGTCTAACATCGCGTGCCTGATTCTGAAATTTGGAAGTGTGTTGGAACCCGCATTATAGGTATAAAAGCTTTTGATGCCAGTTAATTAGTTGAAGAGTTCGTTTTTGTACGTCCTCAGTAGTACAGTTTATCAAACTAAAAGTTGTCGAGAGCTTTATGAAAGCAGTGAAAAATGAACTTTAATACGTTGGTATAAAGTTTAAAATGGCTCACTCAAATACATATTATTATGTTGATATACATTACCACGAAAATTTTCTTGCCCCTGTGGTTTAGCTGTTGCGGAAATCGGAAATAAAATATGAGTGGCCTGAACTGTTTGTTGCTTTACCAAGTTTGTGTTCTTTAGAAATGCATATTACGTCTCAGATTTTAGCGCGTTTCTGACACGTTTTAAATTGAAAGCTAAAAATGGGGTAAAAACGTGTAGCTATTCTTGGTTTTAATATTTTTAATATTTTTTGATATTAAATTTTATTTTTAAGCACTAAAATTGACTGTTTTTATTTAGGACACCAATTTGAAATGGAGCTTTGGGTCCTCTAAATATGAAATAAATTAAATTTTCTTATGTTATATTCAAAAATGTTCATAATTTTTAGTTTACTAGGCTTAAACATTGCAAAGGCGGCAAATTTCCAACAAAGGAACGGAGTCTGTAAAGCTAACGAGTGAAACCCGAAGGGCGAAAGCCGATAGGGAGACTCTGTCCCCACAGCCCTCCACATCACAACCCCCACAAAATAACGAAGATAACAATTATTGTTTAACAATAGACCCTGAAACGTTGAAGAGAGTGACTGACTGGCAGAACCAGACCTCACCAAACACATCAAACCCACCAGGCCCTGATACGGACGACGATTCCAGGCATTCTCTATCAACAATGTCGGAAGCCACCAACGATCGCAGAGCTAGTCTCCTTTTAACATCCACGAGAAGGACGGGAGTAGAAATGGACTTGGCAACAAAACAAGCCAACGAAATGCTCCAGGTGGGAAAAGACGCTTTGGAATCGAAACATATAAGGAAGGAATACAAACAAATAGCCATCGACAGCTTACAGTTTCTCTATGAAACGGTGCTCGCTCTATCAGACTCAAGAGCCAGACACAAGTGTAACCTGGAGACCGAAAAAGTTAAACATGCAAAGGAGATCATTAATATAGAGAGAGCACACAAGAAAACAATAAACGGTCTAATGGAAAGCTTATCAGGGCAGCTATTCGAGGCCAAAAAAGGAATAGCGTCCACTCTAGCCGAAACGAAAGCCGTAAGGTCATGGCTAGGTTATGAAATGACAGAACCACATCGCCAGATAAAAAATATCGAATCTGGTATCGGTTCAATTACCGCGGGCATGGAGCAGCTTCTTCATACTGACAAACCCGAGCGCAACGAAGATTACCAAACTTTGCTGAAAGAGCACAGAGAGCTCAAAAAAACAGTGAGCTCTCTATCAAATGAAATCAACGAGCTACGACGGGAAAATCAGAATCTTCACCAACAGGTTCTGGACGCAAGTAGTAAAACCCTTAAACATCTGGAAAATACGCCTCTACCGCCCGTTATTCAGGAACCACCAGAAGAGCTTACCGAGATTAAGCAAATACTGAACCAAATAAAGGAAAAACCACAGCCACAGTTACCTAATATCTCGGCGATAGGAGACAAACAGCTGAGGGAGAGCCTCCTCCCCATCACTGGTACACTCGACTCAGTAACTAGGGAGCTCAAAAACATCAAAAAGAAGCTAGAGGAACCTACTATTCCCACGAAATCAATCCAGGAGGAAATAGACATAGCAGAGGGAAAAAGACCTGAAAATGCGTCCAGGACACCGTCCACGAAAGTGACATACGCCAAAGTTGCCGCCATCGCAGCCAAGCCCAAACCTCAACCAAACCACACCCTTATTGTATCGTCGAGTGACCCTAAGCACACTAGCGATACAATAATTAAACGAATCGTTGCGGCCATTGACGCAAAGAAATCAGGGGCCAAAGTGGACAAGGTTCGGAAAGCACGCAATCAAAAAGTCGTGTTAAGCTGTCACACAAAAGAAGACCTTAAATTAGTCCAAGACAAGATGAAGACACAACAGGGCCTCAAGATAGAGATAGCTAAAACAGCAAACCCGCTTGTGATAATAAAAGATGTCCTGGCATACCACACGGACGCTGAGATAATTGAGCATATAATGGCACAGAACAAGGAGGTCCTTAGGAGTCTAGGTGCAGAGGGCAAAATCAGAGTCCGTTACAGGAAGAAAGCAAGAAATCCCCTGGAATGTCATCCGGTTCTGGAAATGCCCCCTGCCGCCCATAAAGCCGTTATCGATGCAGGACACCTGTATATAGGCCTTCAACGGAGACCAGTTGCAGATCAGTCTCCCTTAATGCAGTGCATCAAATGCCTGGGCTTCGGACACACAAAGTTGCTCTGCCAGGAGAAAGAGCACATCTGTAGTCACTGTGGGGGCCCTCATACATGGGACACATGCAAAGAAAGAAAATCAGGCAAACCACCCGCCTGCATTAACTGTAAGGAAAGCGGCAGAAAAGATGTCGACCATGACCATAATGCCTTTAGCACAGTGTGCAAGGAACGACTCAAATGGGATGCCATAGCGAGATCGAAAATAACGTATTGCTAATGGCACCCCCAGAAACATCAGGATCCCCAAAAACATCAACCTCATCCAAGCAAATCTCCATAGGTCAAAACTCGCAACAGCTGAGCTCCTTAAAGCGGCACAAGAGAGAAACATTGAAATAGCTTTAGTACAAGAACCATACGTGGGAAGCGCAGGAGTACTAAAGCAATATCCTGGCACTCAAATCATCCAATGCTCTCTTAATCGCACCAAACCAGTAAAGGCCGCAATAATAGTCTTCGGGAACAGACTGGAGGTAATACATGATCCCCAGCTTGTGACTGAAACTGAGGCGTCCGTTCTGCTGAAAGGAGACGATATGCAGTTGGGGCTGATTTCTGTCTATCTTGAGGGAGATCAGGACATTATGCCATACCTGGTCAGGATCAAAGACACACACGAGAAACTTGCACAAAAGACAAATAAAATCATTATCGCTGGAGACATTAACGCCTGGAGCCCATGGTGGGGAAGTGTAACTGAGGACAAAAGAGGTAAAATGTATGGCGCGTTCCTCAACGAATTAGATTTTCATATTCAGAACATCGGCAGTACACCAACCTTCGAAACAGTTAGAGGAGGCATAACATGCACGAGCATTATAGACGTGACTGCATGCAGCTGCTCCCTCCTGGGACACATCGAGAACTGGACCGTAAACAGGGATATCACCACTTCAGATCACAATGCCATTACCTTCACACTGCGACTTCAGCGAGCACTCACAACCCTAAAGCCCGTAACCACGCGAAGGTACAATACAAAAAAGGCAAAATGGGAAGATTTTGGTCCACTCTTCAAAAGACTTCTAGTCGAAAACAGCATAACCCCAGATAACATCAAAAAAATGGACGTCTCTGAAAAACTGGAAGAAGTGGTGAACACCTATACGGCAATGATTCACAAGACCTGTGAAGAAACCATCCCTAAACTTGGAACAGGAACTCAGGACCCACTACCACCTTGGTGGTCCAAATCTCTTGACCTAACAAGGAAAAAGGTGCTACGATACAAAAGGAGAATAAGGAACGCAGCCCCCAGTAGGAGAAAATATGTCATAGAAGAGTACTTACAAGTAAAAGAGGAGTACAAGGCTGAAGCAGAAAAAGCCCAAACGGAAAGTTGGAAGAACTTCTGCTCCAATCAGGAAAAAGAGAGCATGTGGGACAAGATCGACAGAGTGCTAAGAAAAACCAAGAGTCGCAAAGAAGACCTGCTCCTGAGATGCCCGAGTACAGGCTGCACTCTTACCCCACAGGGCTCTGCAGACCTTCTGGCCAACACTTTCTATCCTATGGACTCCGAGGCAACAGACCATCCATGCCACAGAACAACCCGGAACTGGGCTAATAGCTTCAACCCAGATGAACACCTTCCAGAGGACGATCTACCTTTCACCATCACTGAGCTGGATACGGTATTGAATTCGCTGAATCCAAAAAAGGCACCTGGTCCCGATGGTTTGACGGCAGACATCTGCAGCTCAGCCATCCGCAGCACGAAGGAAACATTTCTAGCAATAGCGAACAAATGCTTGTCACTGACTTACTTCCCGAGGCAGTGGAAGGTAGCGCATGTGATTATCCTTCGGAAACCTGGGAAGGAGGACTATACACATCCAAAGTCCTACCAGCCGATCGGCCTCCTCTCAGTGCTTGGAAAGATTGTGGAGAAACTCTTTGTCTACCGTCTCCAATGGCACTTACTCCCAAAACTGAGTAAAATGCAATACGGCTTCCTACCACAACGTGGTACTGAAGACGCCCTAAGCGACCTCATCGACCACATTCAAGAAGAAATGACTGAGAAAAAGTCAGTATTGGTGGTCTCCCTGGATATTGAGGGAGCTTTCGATAACGCATGGTGGCCGGCACTCAAGAAACAACTTGTCGTAAAGGAGTGCCCGAGAAACCTCTTCAAACTGGTTAATGCCTACCTCCCCGACCGCAAGATCACAGTCAATTATGCGAGACAGGTATCGGAGAAAGAGACGAGCAAGGTTGTGTCCAAGGCTCAATCGCTGGACCAACAGTTTGGAACGTGATCCTGGACTCGCTTCTACACCAGTTATCTGAAGAGCGAGTGTACTGCCAAGCCTATGCCGATGACGTGGTACTCGTTTTTGCAAGCCGTAACATTGATGACCTACAGCACACAGCCAATGAGGCACTACGAACTGTAATACTGTGGGGTAATAGCAATAAACTTAGATTCGCACCGCATAAGACCAACGCGATGCTACTTACCAAAAAACTAAAATACGTTTCCCCGGTCCTTGAAATGGCAGGAATGAGGGTTGACATAGTAAAAGAGATAAAACTTCTCGGGGTGATAATCGACAGCAAAATGACATTTAAGTCTCACGTCGCAGCGCAATGTAGAAAAGCCGCTGATATTTATAAGCGGCTGGCACGTGCTGCAAAGATCACATGGGGACTGAACTCTGAAATAATCAGAACAATCTACGTTGCGATAATTGAACCCATAATAACTTATGGTGCGAGCGCATGGTACCAAGCCACCGAACTCCGCATGATACAACACCAACTGAACATGCTGCAGAGGGGCTTTGCGCAAAAGATTTGTAGGTCGTACCGCACCGTATCGCTCACCTCAGCTCTAATTCTATCAGGCCTTCTTCCACTTGATATCAGAATACAAGAGCAGGCACTCTTACATCGAACAAAAAGAGTTAAAATCACGCACTACCTACCCCCAAACACAAGTCTTGAGTTAAAGGTGGATCCAACAAAACTAGTACACCTAGCCTTCTCGAAGGCTGTAGAATACGAGTCATTAGAAAATGACATCAGTCCTTTGGACGTCCACCTGAGATCGGGACCCAAGATCTTCACAGACGGAAGCAAGACAGCCGGAGGAGTAGGAGCTGCTCTCACTTGGTGGGAAGAAGGCAAGGAAAACAAGAACCTCACATTCTCTTTACACTCTTCGTGCTCGGTGTTCCAGGCAGAACTTTATGCCATCTACAGGGCAACCCAGGAGACCACAAACACCTGCGATCCTCATGTAACGATATTGAGTGACTCAAGATCCTCCCTCGACTTGCTAAGGAACCCTAGAACTACGCACCCCTTAGCAAGTGCAATTCAACAAAACATCCAAGACATAGAAAAGCAAGGAAGAGAAGTCAGGTTGGTATGGGTGAGGGCGCATGTCGGAACCGCCGGAAACGAAAGAGCAGACGAACTCGCTAAGAAAGCCGCAAAAATCACAGACTCTCACAACTACACCAAAACACCACTGGCCTATATCAAGTCCAAAATCCGTGAGGAATCCGTCCAGAGATGGCAGGATAGATACACAACCTCTAGTTCCGGGGCGATTACCAGAGAATTTTTCCCTGCCGTCACATCTGCATTCAGGATCACCAGACACGTCAGCTGGAGTCCTATACAGGTGCAAGTATTGACTGGGCACGAAGGCATAGCCAGTTACTTACACAAATTTAAATTAAAGGAAACCTCAGGATGTGAGTGCGACCCCGTTATCGAGGAGACCGTGTGGCACATCATCTTAGATTGCCCACGGTTCTCCTCAGCCCGCCAAAACCTGGAAACACTTCTTAACACCAAACTAGATAAACTAGGCCTGGCGTCTCTGATGGCAGACAACTTGAAGCGTCCAATTTTCCTTGAATACTTAGAGGATATTTTCCACACAGCTATGTTAAGAAACGGCAGCAAAACAGCAGCTGTCAAGGTAAACAGGGAAAACACGCTTCGCCGCGCACTCACTGATTCGAAATTTGTTGAAACAATAACGTCATCGTCCAATACCCAGCGCTTCCTGCAAAACGGTCATCCCAGTCTCCCAAGGTTAAGACTTAGACCAATAGCCCTTTTCATGGATAACAACGAGGAGAAACTGGGTTTCAGCTTCTGCGTCGTTGGACCAAGCAACTGGGTCTACATTTCACCAGGTCTAGCTGTCCTAACAAAAGGCAGTACCAATAAGGCCACCATGAGAAGGGCAGACTATGATAGCATGCCCACCATCAGTTTAGGAGATTGGGAGTGTCGTATAGTGCGAATTAAAAACAAGACCATCGCTCTATTCGACGGACGAGATGGAGTATCTCCGTTTACGAAGGTAAGCACCCTGCTTGATCATCTGTGCACCGCGAAAACAAAAGAGGCGGAAGCAGCGCCAATAATAATAAGTATTGACGCCATGAGAGCGGGATCTGATAAGGGAACAATTATTGACCTGCTGGGATTCATCCCTACCTCAAAAAAACACAATGTGGTTGTATATGAGGAAGGGGCCCAACTCCTGGCTTTCTTAAGAGAAAGAAAACAAGAATGCGGAAAACCGGGCTCGACGATGTTGAGTGGCGCGAAGCGCCTCGAAGAGCGCCTGGCTATGCAAGTAGAACACCAAAAGAGCTCAAATAAATCACAGAAGCAAAGGAAGACTCTGAAGTTACCACCGACCCTACTAAAACCTTTGCAAAAGCTGATGAGGAAGGATAGAATCACTAGAGCCGACAAGGGACAGGTCACAACACCCGACCTTCCCCCGGCAAGTGAAGTCACGCAGCACATGCACAACGCCTTCCTCGAATACACGGCTATTGTAAACGAAACTATTAAAGTTAACCACGCGGTCTGCAATAAGATCATAAGGACCTTCGAACTTGACAACGAGGGTCTACTTAACGTATTACTCGAAGAAGAGAAGGCAGCCAACGACAACAACAAGCTAGAATACCTACGGGGAAATCCACCCAAATCCCCACACATGGCGGCCTACAGCAGAAAACACGGCTACGTGTATAAAGACGACACGATACAACGACAAAATGGCCCGCCCAGGTACACAACATCCCCGGATGACCCAATTGTAGTCGTAGCCCGATGCACGGAAATCGCGCTGGAACATAGAATCCTTAGTATGGCGCGCAACATTCAAGAGTATACCACCTGGGAGCATTGGGAGGCACCGGAAATACAATGGGTCAATGGCGTTCCTGGATGCGGAAAGTCCACTTGGGTAGTAAACAACTTTGTCCCTAACAGTGATCTTATAGCAACTACTACTACTGAAGCGGCGGAGGATCTCAGGAGTAGGATCACCTTTAGTTGCACAAGGGACTCAAAAGCCAGAGTTCGTACGATCGCCTCAATTCTGGTGAATGGTGTCTCAGAAAGTCCCAAAAGACTAATCGTGGACGAGGCCCTAACTTCAAACAATTCACACAATAGTTTGATATAATAAAATTATCTTCGGCTCCATCCTACAAAGTTTTCGTGTAATATTAACACTCACTATAACATTTAACCCTTATCTGGCGGGTCGAGGCAAATTAGATTCCCTGAGTTATATAGAACCTTATTGGTGCGGATCTTCTTGATTAATGCCTGTTGTTGCCATTACATTATCTCACCTGTATTGTTCAATTTTCATTATAATAGAGACACTGAAAGATTGATTGGACTGCTAATTTGTCATATTGATAGATTTATATGTGTACGGTTATATGTTTATCGAACAAACCGTGTAAGGTAAAGAACATTTCATTGTTTTTCAGGCTAATTACAGAGAACTTAGTGTCATTGCGTGTTAAGTGGCGGAACTCAACGCCGCGCTTTGTCTTTTTTGTCGTAGTAAAGATGGAGAAACGGAAGTAATTGAAATATAATCGTTTCCTTGAGTGAGAATCTAAATACAATTGTCGCAGTCGTCACGTATACAGTCAAATACTACATATATCAACAATAATATTTTGTATAAAAATTGTAGTATATTTATCTCAGTATTTAAAATGCAGCTTTACATTTTTCCTATATAGAAGGACAGTCAGAGAGTAGTTCTAGTTTTAACTTACTCCGTTCTTCACTTTCCATAAAACACCAAGACATTACGCGTTGAATGGCGTAACTTAACGCTGCGTTTTGTCTTGTCGAAGAATAAAAAATAACTTAAATAAAAATAATTCTCCTAAGTGGAAATCCGACTTACAACCACAACATATGCACAGTTAGATATTATTTTAAAAATTTATTGTTAATATTAAATTTGTAACATAAATATAATAAATCAAAAAATATACATATATTACCGAATTATTTTCTATTATTGAGTACATTAGAAAAATTCTAGCCTTTAGCGTCACGCCATTCTTCTTTTATTACCTATTCGTGTTTCTCGTGCGTGTGATATCCAATGTAGATGACGCGACAACGTTTCAATAAAAGCACATACATAAACAGGGGCACAAAGCGTGACTGTAAACGTAACCGGTTGTGAGTTCGATTCCCACTCGACGAATTGCAGTATTTAATATTTCATGTTCTTCGTTTGGTGTCGAGGCATAGCACTACGTTGAGTTCCACCACTTAACACGTAATGCCTCCAGAATTCTGAGGAAAATTAGGAACAGAGTGACTTAACAATAGGTTCCTTTTGCCTACCCTGCTGTGTGCGGGATACAACGTTAATCAAAAAAAAACCAGCAAGACCTGGATCCAAGCTGTCTAAGGCTAGTGTAACAGAGAGTAATACGTATCGATTATACTACCGTCATTATTATTGTATTCTGCATATAGCATGTGATTCAACATTCAACCGAGGCGTCGTAGTAGAATGCACGAGCGAACCTGCGACGTCTCAAGACGGTGGAGAGGGTTTCCGCTGGGTTTTATTGGGTAGTATCGGACTCTCCAGTGAGTCCCACAGTATCATCTGTACGTAAGGTAAGTCTGCCTGCTTTGCGTACGGATGGTCTGCGTAAACGCATTTCCCAGCGACAAAAAAAAATGTGATTCAAAATTCTGGCTGTGGCAATGGAACAGTCAAACGAATACCGCCTTAACATGGCAATTTGCATTTTACCTTTTAAACTGTTAATTGAAAAATTGTAATATATTGTTATGTGCACTTTTACTCGAAATAGAATTATGCGAACGAAAATATTTTATACTTAACTTGGTGAAGTGTTCCAGATATTTACAGCATGACATCCAACCTGAGCCATAAATCTACCTCCACTAAATAGCTGTGGAATATAGACGCTTTGTGCGAAAGCTGGCAAAAATGTAGCTTATTTCCTTTTATATATTTTAAATGAAGTTATTTTAACTTATCGTAATCGTATCGTCTATCGGTTCTGTTCTCACTAATAATAATGATGTTAACAATAAGTTATGATAGTGGTATAAGAATTCCAATAGTTTAAATATTTATACGTTATTAAAAGTGTTTTTAACTTTCTAAGAGTGTAATATGATACGTTAATTTACCCAATTTAATTAACTTATTTAAAATATATACAGGTGTATCAGAAATAAATATACCTATATATATTATAAAGGGAATCGTTCCCCCAAGTGAAAATCGAATCCACAACCTTAACAGTCAACAACAACAACAGCTTCTGCGCCAGGATATCCTAATCTATAACAATAATTTAATTAAAACATGACAAAAATTAAATGTATCCGATACTTTACAACAATTTAAATTTAATAAAAAAGCCCTCCCGTAGCGTAGGTAGTAAGGTAGCAAAAAAAATTCTAAGCGTGGTGTTACATACGTTAAAAATGTATAGCCGGCCACGTTTTTTTATAAAATTCGATGTATTTTTAATTGGCTAGAGTGCGAGGAGGCGTTTCGTGTCGAAAACGCTAATGGCTGGATGATGTTGTAAGCCTGTGTGGATCCCCATTAAGGGCAGACTCATTTCCATCATACATTCCGATGGTTTTTGTTCTTCGTTTTTCGTTTTTTTTTGTTTTTTTTTTTGAGAAAAAGTGTGGGACGATGAAGTGTGGTGTACTGTAGAATTTTAATATAGAATTTGTTTATTTCGATTAGTGTTTGAATTGGTGCATTACCTTCCTAAGATAATGTGTGGCATGGAATTCCGTTACTTTAACAACTACTTTTTTCCCCTAACACTGAAAAACCACGTTTTTAGCTGAAAGAAAACACAAATTATAGATGTACAGGAAAACAATATGATAATATTTTTTTTTAGACGTAAAGAAGCTAAGGTCACGTGACACTCCGTTCTCCGCTTTAACCCCAATATGAGTCTCGTGTTAACTAGCAAATTCAAAGAAGAAGAAAAGACAAGACAAGACAGATGGAAAATGAAAATACTTTAAAAAATTATGTTACTTCCAAGTAGGAATCGGACTTTAACTATTGCGTTTTACAGTAAGGCGACTAACCTTAGAAAAAATAGGTACCTCTATTGAAACGTTTATAAATTATATCTAAACAAACTAGACTCCACAATATTAAGATAAATTTGCTTCTTTCTTCACATATTAAGCAAGAAATAGAAATTTCAAAATATTACATCCAAGAGGAAAGGCGCTGAGCAACTCAGCAGTCGCTTTCACTTTATACTAAACACAGTATAGGCGCTATTCAATAGCGTAGAGAAAAAAATATATCCCTTAAATCATATAAGGAAACAGGAAAAATTCTACACCTCTTGGGTATAAAACGCGACGTGTTCATTTCTTTGTTATAAAATACTATATTCGTTGTCCTTAACGATCCAGTAGCAGTTCAGGAGGTTCGACATTCAATTTTCGATATGAAAAAAACGATTTTTTGGATTATGGGTGGTAAATGAATTGTTTTGACACTCCGTTATGTTAAGACACTCCGTTTTACCACGTGGAAAAAGGGTGAAGCTGTATATTATGTCACATTTTTTTCTATACACATGTATGTAAATATATTACTTACATATATTTTTATGCTTTTTTACATAATGCGAATTAAGAAGAACGAAATCATTTAAAAATATTACCTTTTAGATGATGTTACTCAAATTCCTTCTATATCTAGATCAAAAAAATCTAAGATAAGGGTAAAAAAACTCTGTAATAAACAATCCCCGAAGACAGAATCGAACCCACAACTCATACCCAGTCTCAACTGAGCCACAACTATATCACTTTATTCTATTAAAAATTCTTTAAAATTTTATAATTTTCAAGTTGACAAATTCAAACATTTGGTCATGAGAGAAAAGTTTTAATGTCTTTTCATTCACAAGAAACTCAAGCATTAGACGCTGAGTGCTTTATAAAGAATAAAATATATTATCTAAAGTATTTCAAGTTTGTATTAAATTAAGCTTGTATATAAACGTCAGAGTAGTAACAAAAAAAGTAATAAATGCTGCATTTATAAAAAGTAATTATTTTTATAGTTAAGTGGTCGTGGTACTCTATGGGACAGCGACCTACTGTAAACGCTATTGGTTGTGGATTCGATTTCCACTCGGGGAAATTATTATATTTATTTTATTAAATTATTATATTTATTGTGGCCAGTCGTGGCCCAGTGGCACGAGCGTGTGACTGTAAACGACTGGTTGTGGGTTCGATTCCCAATCGAGGAGTGAAAATATTTAGTATTTCCATTTTCTTCGCTCTGGTGTCGAGCTAAAGCGCGGCGTTAAGTTCCGCCACTTAACACGCAATGCCTCCGAATCCGGCGTAAGGTGGGAAACGGAGTATCTTAATACTAGGTTCCCTCTGCCTACTCTGCTGTGTGCGGGATATAGCGTGAAGCTAAAAAAAAACTCAAAGTTGAAATTACTAGCAATAAAAAATTAAAAGGTTGGCGAAATTCCAATAGATAGGTGAAAAAAAAATTAACACTTTGTAATCAGCCATATAGTATTTTCAAACTACGTTGCGGATACTGTTTAGCGCAGCGTTGACTTTCGCCATTCAGCATTCAATATCTCAGATTCGAGCAGAAAGTAATAATTACTAAAGTAGTAAGGATGTTGATTAGAAATTATGTTAACTAACTTGGTGGCAAGACAAAACGCGGCGTTGAGTTTCGCCTCCCAACATGCAACGGTTAGGATCGAAAGTCGAAAACGGTAGCACTAAGTTCTTGCTGGATACCCTGCTATGTGGAAAATAGCGTGAAGCTGAAAAAATATCATATATTCTTCACTTCACTCTAATACAAAATTCTTCTTAAATTTTCAAAACTTTATATTTGTTTACAATTTCTCTAAGTCTTAAATAGTTATCAATTATGACGAATAATTTGAAAAATAATCGAAGGAAATTCTATATACTTCACAACTTAATACCTCTTTGCTGTGGTTACTTTCATAATAATACATCTATATTTGACCCTAAAATATAAACAGTATAACTTACTTTCGTTTGATACTATACTATACTAGATTTGATTGAGTACCTTTGTGAATTTGAGAACAGCGGCTTGCCCAAGTTAAAAAGTTCCCTCTACCGACTAAGGAATTATCGATGAAGTATAATGTTACTGAAAAGCAAACTTCCATTCATTTTATGTCCTTTGAAACCGTCGTACTTACAAATTTTGTCATCTTTTTTGTTGTATAATATAGTCTTTTCTCGTTCTCGTTTTACTCGTTTATTTAGTAATATTTTTTTAAGTATGAGCAATGCAAACGACCGGTCAGGTAACTTGATAGGAGGTGAACACCAGAAGAGCTACAGGTGCGTTGCCGACCTTTAAGATAATACTGATTCCAGATATTTAAGCTAAGAAATTATTATCAGATTGTAATGCAATCAAATTAAACTATTGGAAAGCTCATAGAACTACATTGCTATCTGTTTTTTATTAAGTGTAACTATACTGCTAAACACTACTTATGCTGGCAAATTATTGAGTTCTTCTTTCTTGTAAAATTCAAATAATATACATAGATCTCTGTCGTGGTTTCACACGCAACGACGATATGTTGATTGATGGATTTTGCAGATTTATAACGAAATATTTACTACAAGCAACGGAGAACAGCTTTTGATAATGATTTTTGTCAACCGTGTACGTATACATATAAAATCCTAAAGAGGCAATAAAGTCTTGGACGAATTTTGTTAATATAATATCGACTATATTGCAGGAAGGTAACGTTAAAAGCATGAAAGCACCCGGAGTAAGGAGGAGTGTATGAAGAGGTTGATGACAGTGGACAAGGCGAAACAAGTAAGCAGGGACTGTAGCGTTTAGTGTTTTGTTTGACTACTCCGCTACAACTAAAAAAATAATGTATGTCACTATGTAAATGTTTATATACTTATAGTATTTTTGAAATAACGTTGTTTTTAAATGATCTCGTAACTCGGTGAGGACTGTTTCTTAGAAATTTTATTTATTATTTAAAAACTGCATTAATTAATTAATAATTAATAAGAACACTTTTTATTCTTTCATAGTATCTTTGAGCTTCAGAGTCACGTTGAATATATATAGTGTCATGAGTCTCCGTTCTGTTTTTTCCCATATTTAGGACATTCAACAGGAGAAACGACGAGAAATGAAAATAGTTTAAGTATAATCATTTCCCTTAGAAGGGTCACTGAGAATCAACTGTCCAGAAACCGTTGGCCGACTTCTATCCTAAATCGAGACATTGCGTTTAATATGGCGGAACTCAATACTGCTCTTTGTGTTAGGTACTAGAGCGTAGAAATGCAGCTATGTTTTTTTTTTTTTGACTTCACGCTGTATCCCGCACACAGCAGGGTAGGCAGAGGGAACCTAGTGTCAAGACACGCCGTCCCCCACTTTCCGCCGAATTCGGAGGCATTGCGTGTTAAGTGGCGGAACTTAACGCCGCGCTTTACCTCGGCACCAGAGCGAAGAAAATGGAAATATTAAATATTTCCACTCCTCGAGTGGGAATCGAACCCACAACCACTGGGCCACGACTGGCCCATTTACAATCATTTACCTTGGGAATTATAATCATTTACCTCGATTGGGAATTGAACCTACAGTCATCACCTTCACAAGCAGACACTATCCCACTGCAACATGTCCCTGAATCAATATCTGTTAAACTAATATATACCCCGATACTGATTTGAATGAGTGATATATTTAAAATATACACAATAAAGAAGACATTTTGTTCTCATTTATTACTGTCTCTATCGGTTTAAATTAACGTCGACCAAATAGGTGGCAATTTCCATTTTCCTATTTATCGATTCGAGTCCCACGGGGTGCAGATGGTTCGATTCAGCGACATCAAATCAAGCACAAGTATTGGCTTCGGAATAAATATTTAAAAGAATTCTCGTTCTCATTTTTTTATTATTTAAATATATTATATACAAGGCACAAAGTCTGTCTGTGATTCGACTGGTTGTGGGTTCCATTCCCTCTCCAGGAGTGGAAATATTTATTATTTTCATTTTAACGGCCTGGTTAAAATAAAAATATTAAAATATTTTATATAAATTAAAATATTAAATTATATTACAAAGCGCAGTGTTAAGTTCCGCCACTCAACACGCAATGCCTCCAGAATTCGGTGGAAAATGGAGAACGGAGTGTCTTAACACTAGGTTCCCTATGCCTACCTTACAGTGCACAGGATACAGCAGGATGCTAAAAAGGGAAAAAATATTGCTCAGAAACAAACTATACTCTTTTATCATATAAACTAAAACTGTGCCACATGTGGTACTCGTATAAATTTATTAGAAAGGAGTCCTTTTGCCTTCATATATTAATATAAATATAGTAAATTATGACTTTAAGAAATCATTTTATTCCGAGATTAATAAAGGCGCAGAATTTGATCGCTTCATTTTAATTAACTTGCACTGTCGGAACTGGATGGATACTTTTTTCATCCAGCTTTATTAATTAACAGCTGGTTTGGATCAACAAAATAATGGAAGTGACCTATTTTTTTTACAATAGTATTATTGTAAAAAAATAGGATCTTGAGTATTTTATGTAATCGACAATGAGAATAAAGACAGAGATATAAGGAAAAAATTTCGTTCTGTGTGTTTTATCAATATGTTTGAGATTTCAACTCAAAGTTTGTTTCTTCTGAGTTGGAATCGAATCTACTATACTAGCATATATTATATTTACGGTTTAACAATCGTTAGCTATACGTATTAACCAATTTTAACATATTTAATTAGACAGAGAGAATTAGGCAGAGGAACCTAGTGTTATGACCCTCCGTTCCCCATTTTCCGCCGATTTTTGGAGGGATTACGTGTTAAGTGGCAAAACTTAACGCCGCGCTTTGCTTCGATACCAGAGCGAAAAAAATGGAAAATTAATATATTGTCCTCTTCGAGTGGGAATCGATCTCACAACCAGTCGTTTACAGTCACACGTCTGTGCCACTGCGCCACGACCGGCCCGATGACATTTTTGATAAAAATAAAAAAAGCTTCTCTTTACAATCAAGCAAAATAAGGAGAAAACGATGTTCTGTAATGTTACTCTTTATGTGTCACGTGATAAGTGATATATTGTACATATTAATGTTAGGTATTATATTTTTTGCAGCTTTACGCTTTTCCCTCATAGACACTTTGTCCTCTACTTTCAGGCTGAATTTAAGACATAACGGGTTGATTGACGGTATTCAACGCCGCGCTGTGTATTGGGTACCAGAGTGAATAAATGAACATTTTAATATTTTTTTTAAATTTTTGTAGTGATATATTAGTCTTCTTTCTTTTTCAGATTCAGATTCTTAGTCAGATTAGTTTCCTTTTATATCGTATATTTTTAATGCAAATGATATCGTGTTGCAGGAAGAAGAGCTCATTCTAGAGAGGAGCTGGGACTTGCGACTCAAGTGTAGACTGGTATTAAAATATGAAAAAAGTTTACTTTCTCTCTACAGAGATGTTATAAGAAAATAAGCTGTAATAAGCTTATTTGATGCAGCCGTATATAGAACGAATAGTTTATCTCTCAGAGCGTTTCTTCGGTTTCCAAGGGGCGCCGGTTCGAATCCTGCTGCGTACAAATGCTTTTATGTATTTTAAAAATATTTTTGATATCCTAAAGACTGTGAATTCAATTTTGGAATTGGAATCGAATCAATACTTGGGGCCAGTCGTGGCGCAGTGTGACTGTAAACGACTGGTTGTGGGTTCGATTCCCACTCGAGGAGTGGAAATATTTAATCCTCTGGTATCGAGGCAAAGCGCGGCGTTAAGTTCTGCCACTTAACACAAAATGCCTCCTCCGAATTTGGCGGAAAGTGTGGAGCGGAGTGTCTTAACACTAGGTTCCCACTGTTTACCTTGCGTGAGCGCGGGATAGAGCGTGAAGCTAAAAAAAAGAACCAATACTTGCCATGTTATTGGGAACACAAACGCAACTAATTATTTGTATATTAATTAGAATAGCCGGTATAGATCAAAGAATTAATGGATGCGTCGTGACTCGCAGATTGCGTTGACTTCGCAAGTCATTGAATTCAATTTAAGTGGTTTACAAACATAAATATACATACATATATAATTAGCAGTTATAGTGTTTGATAATTAATATAGGAAAATATATATATTAGTAATCTATACTATAATATTATAAGAATATCTGTGTTTCCATTACGCTTTTTAGAGTTACGGGTACGGATAAAATATCAAAATGAGAAATAGTTAAGAACTCGGGGTCAAATAAAGAAAGAGTACTTTTGGCAAAAAGAGAACCCTGGAGTATCTTAAAATTAAATGCATTCTACCTAGGTCCTAAGTTTCAGCTGTTCAGAAAAAAATGTGAACTTAAAACTAGTTACGTTAGCTACAGCCAGAAGGTCGAAAAAAACCAAAAACTATTTAAAACTAATTTAATTAATTAAAAATAATTACATTTAACTTATTATCTAAACTAAAGTAAGACCTACTCGATGTAAGTTCTAATAATTAATAATCCAGAAAATACAATAAAAATATAATTCACAAATTGCAATGCAATTTCTCACGCCGATGATGTCAACACTCAACACTGTTCCCATGGAAGGAATTTCTATATCAGCAGTTCCCTGGGAGAACGTTTACGTAAGTAACTGAACGAATTAAGTATATTTCCTATATAAAATTCACACGAAATTCTCACTTCTCACCCACCAAAACGAATTAAATTTCAAATGCCACTAAATAACTAACCATATTTTAAGTTGTAAGATGCGCGGTCTTTCTTTATTGCGTATAAGGAACACAGATGTCCGCTCCACTGTAATTGCTACTGTTTCTGTCCTCATAGCCAGACGTGCCAGATGTTTACAAGTGCGGTTACGAGTTTGAGTAAGAAAAATGTTTAGTACTAATGTTGAATTTCACTTTATTTATAGAAGCAACCTGTTGTTTCGAGTTATTTGCATATATTAAATGTTTGCGCGAAGAAAAAATTTCTTTTTCTTGGTATCTTGGTAAGTATTAATTAAGTTAGGTATTATTTTTTGAGATTAATGCGGCGTTGAGTTCCGCCACTTAACACGTAGTATCGCAGATTCTGACGGGAAGTAGAGAAAAGATTTTATTTTTGACACTAGAGAGAACTCTGTCCCTGCTACGCGGAAGAAATAAAAATAAATATTTCATATTAAAGAACAAAGTATTATACTATCTTCGTTTATATTAGATCAGCCTTTGAGAAGTCTTAAGTTCGAATCCTGTTATGTATATATTTTACTAATTGGTATCAATATTATTTTGATGAAGTCCTAGTCCTAGAAGCATTCGGGAGAGCAGCCACGTGTTTATATGGTGCTTCAATTAAACTAAGAAGGGGAATTTATACACGTGATTCAGCATAATCCACTAATTGCCGAGAGAATGACTAATTAATTGGAATATGTGGTCTATATGATTCAGCGTCACACTTTTTCCTGCATAGAATAGTAGTAAAAGAGAACATAGTGTCAAGACACTCTACTCTAAACTTTCCGCTCGAATTTTCGAGATATTGTGAGTTAAGTGGTAACTCCACGCTGCTAGAAATAGAAATAATAAAATGCTTTTAAGAACTACGTTTTCTGTCTAACTAATATTGACATTTATTGGCAGTATCGGTCGCATCTATTTTAATAAACTCTTCACTTGTTATATATGATAACTGTTTTAAAAACAGCTTTTATCTGTTTTTCTATTCAACAGATCTACAAAATTTGAGAACCAGTGTCTTTTGCATTTAACAAGCATTCTATGTGAATGTGACGTCATGGAGAACCTCTTATTCTTTGTACCATATATCATATACCTACCATATACCATAATGTTATCTATATAATTATGGGAATTAAGCCCAATAGATATCTATGATAAATTTTGTAAGTCAACAAAAAATCTCCATTAGTTGGTTTTCTTACAATACTATAATACAATACAAAAACGTATAAAAATTAGACCACATCGGAATTCGTACCCGCGCCTCTTGGATACTATACAAGCGCTTTGACCGCTAAGCAGGCTCAGCCTTTTAGTGTTAAATATATTTATTTATTTTTTTTAAATATTATTCACATTTTTAGTGTGTGAATAACAACTAGGGCATGATACAGTCAGCTCATTCTGCAAGAATCCCGAGCAGTACGCGAAGCAACTAAGAATTCGTTGGCGGTAGTTTGATATAATAATGTATCAACTGACAGACAAATGCCACCTCAGTCTACCTGTGACCACGGATTACTGTAAAATGTTCGAAACGTCGGGTTTTCTAAAAATGTATTTTCGAATACCAAAAATATACGCGATTAATCCGACTAAAAATAGTTTCATTTCAAAATGTGTAGGTAGTAATCGCGAAAACAAAAAATCATATAATGCTTAAAATAATACAATAGATACTTAACAATGATATTATTCCTCTTATTTTATAAAAATATCCGCAAAAATAAGAAGACAAAAACGTTTGAAGCTTTTTAAAGTATTTAACAAAAGCTTTACTGCAATTTATCAGCACAATCAAGGCAGCCTAGTTTTAGTGCCCCCGAGAATCAAATTCATAATATGCTAACTTTGTATTTTAAAATGCTTTAAAAGTTTCTGTCGTCTAAAACTGCCAGCTATTCAGTGTATAATTAAAACTATTATGAAAATAAAATAATTTATAAATTAAGAAGTGCGGAGTAGTATCTGTTTTTTATAATATTTCTCTCTTGTACTTAAACAGGTGCTTTTTATCGTGTATGGTTTTTTATAGTTTAATTAGTTTGTAAAAGATATTTAGAAAACGTATAAAAAATTGAACGCAGCGGAGTTTATACTGTGACCAAGCGCTCTGATCCCTAAGCCATGCGTTCTACTACCAGCTGTGTCAAAGTTCTTATAAGCTTATTACAACTTATTTATTTTGTTACCATAATTTCAGTTCAAATTTTATACGATGTATCAATATCCTCAGTGTGCAAACTTAAAAATTTTAAAATGTGTTAAATTGCCTACTGTCTCTAAGCCAAATTACAGCTTTCTCTGCCCATATTAGCTGTGATTTTAGTTAATATCGCAAAAATGTAATACATATACATACCTAAAACTGTCTAAATTATAAATTACAAATACTTATATTATTTTTACAGCTACACGCTTTTTCCCTCATATCAAGGTAGAAAGAAACCTTGTATATATACATTACTTTGTCTGCATTTGTGATTAGTTTAAATATAAAATACATATAAATACATGAGTTTGAAGTGAAATCTTTTTTTTATTGATGAAAGGTAGGCCAACGAGTAGAAGGACCACCTGATGATAAGTAGTACCTTCGCCCATGGATATCCACAACATTAGAAAATTATGGATGCATTGCCGACCATAATGGGGAGAAGGAAAGGAGGGAAGACGGATGGGGATGGTGGGAATAAGGAGAGCTGGCTTACATGCCATCGAACCGGAGCACATCATCAGATCTTTGGCGATTCGTCTTTGACATGATAGTGGTCGCGAGCCAGTCAGAGAACGAAGCTCCTACCACCAAGTTACTGGGTTACTCGCCTTTTACGCGACGCTGCCTAGCGACGGAGGGGAATTGTATTTTAACCCGTCTGTCTCCCCACGGGTATTATCCGATATAAATCTAAAGTATTTTGTTAAATTATTGTATAAAAAGTACGACCTTTGTGTCCCTAGATATCAAAATAAATAAATATCATTATACAGTCACTAAATCACAGGCAAAAACACTATGTACCTACAGACTAAAATAAACAAAAAAATGAGTAAACTAATAATTTCTTCATGTTTCCTGCAAACAGTCATTAATTAGGGTCCAGTCGTACCTGGGGCGTGGCTACCATTAATCAAAAGATAGTGGCCAACTCTTTGCAATTCTTAGACTGATTGATGGACTGGAAACGTGTAGTGTTATAACGAATACTAATCGTGGGTATATCAAGATTGCTTGACGCCGTGGTGGCGGTGACCTGTTGGTTTTTTTTTGGTTTATATGGTATTCGGAGGACTTTTTTTATCATTTTTTGGTACCATATTCTAGCCAATTATAATTTGCGGCGTTAAGTTCCGCCACTCAACAAGCAATCTCGATACTAACATTCAATTTAATTTTCTCTCTGACATGCTGCTATCCAATAAAAATTGTAAAGCTATTATCAACACACTAATGATTATATATTAAAATAAGACGTAGTTATTTTTTTATTCATATTTAGCAAAGAGAACCTAATATAAAGGCACTACGTTCTCCCCTTTCTGACTTGAGACTTCACGCTGTATCCCGCACACAGCAGGGTAGGCAGAGGGAACCTAGTGTTAAGACACTCCGTTCCCCACTTTCCGCCGAATTCGGAGGCTTTGCGTGTTAAGTGGCGGAACTTAACGCCGCGCTTTACCTCGGCACCAGAGCGAAGAAAATGGAAATATTAAATATTTCCACTCCTAGAGTCGGAATCGAACCCACAACCAGTCGTTTTACAGTCACAAGCTTGTGCCACTGGGCCACGACTGGCCACCTGACTTGAAACAATGTGTATTAGATGCTTCTTAACGCTGTACTTTTTCTTAACAGAGTGGAATCGTACCCATAATCATTGCGTTTAAAGTCAGACACAGTGCTCATATACCACTAATGTCTCATTTTGATTTAGATAATTTACTTAATCATTGATCAAACGTCACCTAAAGGTATTAAATGTTTAAAAATAATTAAATTACTATATTTTATCAACAACACGATTTTTTCCGCATAGTCTGAAAGCACCCTAGTGTCGAGACACTGCGTCCTCCATTTTCCGCCTGAAATTAAGACATCATGTTGAGTGGTGGAACGAAGTCGCACTTTATCTTAGGTTAAAAAGCGAAGAAATAAAGATTTAAATATAATCGCTTCCCCAAGTAGGAATCGAACCCATGACCATGTCGTTTACATTCAGATGCCGTCACACACATACTCAATTTTAATAACTTGTCTAATTTCTAATTCAACAATTGCAATTTAATTCAAATAGTAAGTACTCTTAACGCAATACCACTTTTATGCAAAGACGTAACGTCTGTAATAGCATATAAAATTTGATATATGGCGAAAGTACTGGCGCGGGTTCAAGATATTTGTTGCTGCGAGAATTATGTGGGGCGGCTGCTAGCTATGGACCTAATTCTGCTGTATGGAAATTTATTATATATTTATTTATATATTACAGCTATTTGTTTACTAGTGAACGTATCGCACTTCATCTAGTATAGTCTATATAACATTATTTATACTTATATTATAAATGCAAAAATCTGATGTTTGTCTGTCAAACTTTCACGGCAGATTTGCCGGTCCGATTTGGATAAAATTTAAAAAGAAAGTAGTAAGTACGATACTTATTTTTTCAAAAATCCTCCTTTAAAGGGTTGAAATAGGGGATAAATCTAAAGCGCTTGACCGATTGTAATGAGTTTTGGGCATAAATATAGTTATTATAGTGTAATACTAGGTCAAAATTAGACTACTTAATTTTTTTAAGGTCAACCCCCGAGAGTTGCTATATATTTAACAGTAGAACAGTAGCACATGTAGATAAGTAAGCTATTATGTATATAAAAGCGTAGCGAAGGTTTTTAAAGAATTATATATATTTTTTTAATTTACTCGTAATATACATATGTATGTAACGCTAGTCAATAAGAATTAGAAGTCATTTAAACAAAAAAACATATTTTCTTATATGTAAGTAAGTGATACACTCTTTCAGAATTAACTATCTTCATTTTAAGCAGTTTGGTAAAAAATATATCTTAGTGCAGTGTTTCAAGATTTTATGAATTCAAAAAACTTTCTAAAGCACTTTAGGAGACTACTTTGAAATTGCATCTAAAAGAACAAACCAAGTAACGTAAAAAAACAGTTTCAACCCTTTTCCCGCATAGCAACTCAGTCAGAGAGAACTTAGTGTCAATATTTTCCACTTTCGGTGGGGAAAAATAAAAAGCATTTTAATATAATCATTCCCCGAGTGGGAATTGTACTCACAACCAACGGCACTTATAATCAGACTACGACAGACTCAAAGAAATTTGAATATAAAATTATGTTGTGTATTTGTTGTTACATTATCAAATATATCACTGATATTGTTTTTAAATAGTCCTCCGTTAGAATGAACACTAACAAAACGATACCTGTACTACAAATATAATGAACACCTGAATTTGACGTTGCGGGGATTCATAATTAAAGATAAAATGTATTTTACATGCGGTCTGGCTCGATATCACCGGTGAGCTTATTTTGAAATAAATCCTATTTTATTACAGTAGTTGCTTTGATAACGAACATTTTCCTTTTTTGCTTTTTTGCGTATTAGGCAGAGAAAATCAAGTGTCAAGACACTCTGTTCCTCACTTCTCACCCTATTTCTAGTTGAATGGCAGATTTCAACAAAAGCTTTATTTGTTTCATTGGAGCGGAGGAATGGAAATAATTAAATTACATTAATTCCGAATGGGAATAGAACTCATAATAAATCGTAATTACAATCAGACGCGGTTTTACTATGGCACAATGACATTTCTATCTTTCTTCTTATTTTTCTCTTCAATTTATTCCAATAACAGACTAGTTTGCTTTTCTTCGTTCAAGCTATTTGTTACGTTCAGATTTCCGTCTGCCTAAATTATAAGCAGCAAATAACACTTTTTCTAAGATTATTGATTACACGCAATTCTTTCTTGATGAAAAGTTATTACGCAATGCTTTAAATATCCAATAAACTAAGGTGACCAACTCATATAGCAATGAGTCTATTTCAATATAAAATTTTTTTGGAGGGCAAAAGCTTTCTTACCCCTGACATAAACAATAAAAGAATCAATAAGTACAATAGAATAGAATATAAAAGCCTATTACTGAATTTTCAATTTTCATTTATTTATGTAGGTAGCACATCAGATCGGTTCCAAGTCGATGTGTTGTGTGACATATAGGCCTTCTCTAACACTTTTCATTTTTCCCTATCTCTAGCTAAGCCACGGGTTGACTGTAAACTGTTTCAGATTATTAGGCTACGTCTTTAGGATGCTTACCTCTTTTCCGCTTGGCACTACAACGCAGCATCCACTCAGTAACTATTGTTGCCCATCTGTCACCCGATCACTCCTCATCAAACACCCTCGAACTTGATGATCTCGCGTATATCAGATGCTCGCATTTCATTCATTTTTTGTATTCAAGGATGCTTCTTTGTCAGTCTAAGTAAAAAAATCAGTTTGCACATCATTAAATTGTTATGACTGTAGAAATTAGTGCATTTTTATTACCTATAAAGTGTGGAAATCCAAGAGAACAGAGCGCCAGAAGTTTCAGACATAGAAAATTATTTTTGCTGAACAAATTAGAATGATTTATGACTAAGATTTTTCTTGTCTCCAAGCCAAATATAAACATTGCTTGAAAATAAGGAAAAAATTGAACAGGATTACTCATAGCAGGCTTGGCCGGAAAAACTAGTGTCAAGACACCGTCCTTCGATTTCTACCTAAATTTGATATATTGAATGTTGACTGGCGGAACTTAACGCTGCACTTGGTCGTACTAGATAAAAAAAAGATATTTTACATATATATAATCATACCCCAGAATAAAGATCACACTTACAATCGTTGCTCCTACAGTCAAACTCTTTAATTATTACCAAGTTATTATTAAGACTAAGAACCGGAAGTTACAAAAATTGACTTCTGAACGTCAGTCACTTTGCAAGATACGGCGGGGAACGTGACCGTTATAACAATGTAATTGAATATTGAAAATTGGGTTCAGTTGTTTCACTTCATTTTTTTCCTGTTACGAATAACGATATACGAAATTTGAAATTATTTTCGGGCTATGAGTATTTTCTTTTAATTTCGGTGAAGCATTGAATTTCTTGCAAGATTTTTGTGATATACTTAGTTTTTTTATGTATTACCTAAAATTATCATCTTTAAATTAAGTCAGTTAAGAAAAGTGGGGAACAGAGTGTCTTAACACTAGGTTCCCTCTGCCTACCCTACTGTGTGCGGGATACAGCGTGAAGCTAAAATAATAATAAAAATAATAAAAACATAGATGCCCGTATGTTTATTTGTTCTTCTTATGAAATATAAACTTACAAGTATGGCATTAAAAGTAGGAGAAACATTTTTAGAAAACATGCACAATTTGTTTCGAACCTGCACCTTATGGAAACCGTCCATGTTCTATAACCACTAAAGAATGCATTGCATCTTCGATTGCGTACAAAATTCTTATACGTCTGTTACAACTCACTTTTGTTGTAAGCAAGGAATAATCAAGCACTTAGCTGCGTTCAATTTTGGTACGTTTTCTAAAAATATTTTTCAATTTCCTTAGTGTGTGAATAAAACTTTAAAAATATTTAAAAAAGTGAATGAATGAATCGTAGGATTCAAATTCAAAAAAAAGAAACTTGAAGAGTATTTCAAAAATTTGTATTTTAATACTTACTTATATTAGAATCAGTAATATGTTTCTACCGTTCTACCCGTTGCTATAAGCGAATGTCAGTAAAAACACTAAGGATACGACAAGCGATAAATAATTCTTGAAATAAGAGCTCACGTCCCATCCGCGGCTGCAAACTGGATAGAATACGGTCGCCAGTAACATTGACTAATTTATTTGTTCAGCATTATAAATCAAGACGTTATGGCTGTATAACGTTGTGTTTATTTGTCTGGGAATTTTTAATGTTTTTTGCAGTATGTTAAGTGGTTTTTTGTACAGTGTAAATTCTCATTTAGAATTTTTCATCATTCATTCATCAGAGGGTAGTAGGCTCGTCTATAAAATGTGACTCTGTGTAATTTAATATGAAAATATTAACGTGTGACCGAGTGTACTCACTCGCTAAAATAAATAAAACAAAAATCACAAACAGAAATAAGAAAAAAGGCTTTTTTCAAAAGTGCATGGAACTCGAGTCTGTGGCGTTTAAAAAATAAAGAGAAAAATAAAAGGAAAATATATCAAAAATTTTATACATATCCATCCTCGTTTAAACATATATATAAAAATCAAAATAAGCTGCGAATTTATATAATTTTAGGAATAATATTAAAACACGGTACAATGTGATGAATGTACCTGGTTGTATACGCGATGATGTGAGTTCGATTCTCACAACGTGAAGTGTCAGATTCGGACGAAAAGTCTAGAAAAAAGTATGTTGACACTATTTTGTGGTTATGCTGCTATGCGAGATATATAGTCAAACTGATATACAATATAAAGGACATAAAAAAACTTATTAATTTTATCGCAAAAATCGCGTATTGTAAAAGTTTTTTTAGATTTTGAATCGATATTTCAATAGTACAAACGAGGTATATGATGCATTTATGTATTTATGATTTTATTTAAAATTTAATAAAAAAGGCTTAGTATCTATGTTTAGCTTTAATAAGTTTAATTTTTTGATTATTAATAATGTTATAATTCTAAATGCATTTTTAACGACAATGACGACAACTTATTATTTTATTAATAGAACTTATTTATTTTTTAAATACTAGTCCTGTTTTTGTAAAAAAATCAATTGTAAAAAAAAACAAAAGATATAGAATTATTTTTTACTCTACCACTACAATATATAACCAAAAAACACTTAATAAAATACAAAGTAAACACAAAATCCTTTAAAAATTTCACAATAGCAGTTATAATGTAAAAGTTATGAATACACTCAATGTGGCAAGACCTGTGTGTGGTATGCATGGGTACATACGAGTACATACATGTTTATGCAGCGCTCCTGACAAAACATGCAGGAATTTCATTTCATTATAATATTTACATTATGCTTCCTCACTGCTGAAAATATACACTTTACATCGCACTTAGGACTTAATTAAAGAACTTTTACAGTGTTTTATTATCACATAACTTATTACTGAGGATTTTGTACGGTTTATTATTTCAATTTTTACTTCCGGTTTTATTTTATGATTTCTGGATGAATATGAAACACTATTTTTACTACGTATTTATTAGCTTAGTTTAAATCTAGTACCTATTTTGAATAAATTTAAAAAAAAAATGCAATGGTACTATATCTTTCCATCCAATATGATTGAAAATTTGCCTAGCTCTAAAACAGCTTGACGCTTTATTTCCTGTCAAACAGAGTAGCCAGATAGAACCTAATGTAAAGACAATATTCCCCACTATATACTCTAATGAAAGAGACATAGAGCGTTGACGGCGGAACTCAACGCCGTGTTTGGCTCATATGAAAATATGATATGTACATGAAACTAGAAGTCCTTACTATGGTAAGGTACTCTTTGTTTATTTTTTAAATTTAGTTATTAAAAAAATAAAAAAATGGTTGTAGGTTCAATTCCCACGCAACGAAGTGAGTATAATTAAATTTTCTTTATTTTTTGACTCTGGCAAGGCGACTAAGTGCAGCGTTTAGTTCCGCCACTCAATACATAATGGTTCATTTTCGGGCGAAAAGTGCCAGAGAAAGCCCTGGACTACTTATGCCATATAGGAAAAAGCTTGAGGCTAAAAAAATACATAAAAGCCAAATGAATAATAACTATTATATAAAAACAAAAATACAAAGCAATACAAACCAGCGTCCTTCTTAACGAAGTTAATCTTAATGAATTCAACTTAAGATACGACTAATTTCATTTCTGTGTCACAAACTTAGAAATCAAAACTTTCCTCTTCGTCCGCTTAACAGCTTACATTTGTTTTTCAAAGAATAATTTATATCTAATTGGCAGGTTTTCATTAGATGCAATTTATATAAAGACAGTCAGATAGCCTAGTGCCGAGACATTCCATTCTCTTATTTCCGACCGAATTCATAACTTGGCTTGTTTAGTGGCGGAACTAAACGCCGCATATTTGTGGTCACCAGAAATTAAAAATATTTAAATATAATATAATCATTCCTATATTAAGGCTTAAGTACGTACACTATTTTAATATAATAGGAATAATACATTCAGCTGGGTAACTTGCCTTGTAATTGTGGTGCCAAATTTACAAAATATAACAAACTCACTTCCCCGTCTTAATGTCGTATCGTAATCGTAAGCTTAAGTAATTAGCAAGCAGTACTCATGGACAGATAGAAAGATTTGACTTATAGCTATAAATATTAATTCTGACAAAAAAATATTTATTTATATAAAAAAAGTAACGACCTGCTCGTGGTTTCCCCCGTGTGAACTGCTGTTATCATCCCCAAACCATTTAGAGGTTGATTGTTGAAAAAAAGTAGCCAATGTTTGACCCTGGGTCTTAACTATTTTCATTCTGAATTCCACCCAAATCTACAGACAAACAGACAGACTTCCTTATATATTAAATTAGTTTTCAATTATGACTGTAAACGCAATTGGTGATGGGTTCGATTTCCTTTCAGGGGAATGATTATATTTAAGTTATTTTCAATTCTCCGCTCTGGTGCATAAAACAAAGCGCGGTGTTAAGTTCCGCTACTCAACGTGTAATATCTATTTCGGGCGGAAATTGAAGTGAGAGTGTCTCGACACTACGTTCTCTCTTACATTATACTACGCGAGAAAAGCAAGAAACTGCATACTATAATAAAATAATAACAAATTTAACGTTAAATTAATTTAATTTCTTAATAAAGCATTCGTATTCATTTACTCCCTTAAGATAATTTCTTAAGGCAGACGCAATCAAGTCGATTGTCTGCTGATTAGCATAGTTCCCAAAAGTTTCCCTGCAACCGACTTATTACTAACAAGACTTACTCATTCCATCTCCGCTAATTTGTTGAATTCAGCTGTTGAATTTTAAGTCTACTTTCAAATCGAGTACATTGAGAACATTGTTTTGGATGATTTTATAATATTTTATTTTGTAACTGTGATGTATATTTAATTAACCATAGTTGTCATGATCGGGAAGTGGAACGGTTGACTGTAAACGCGATAAGTAGTGGGTTCGATTATTATAATTTCTTTTAAACATTTTTAAAGTGTTATTCCACACTTAGGAAAATTGAAACTTTAGAAAACGAATAAAAATTTGAACGCAGCGGGATTCGAACCCGCGCCTCCTGAACACCTATCAGGCGCTCTCATCACTGAGCTCATATTCTGAACTGCATGCATTTTCTAAATGTCTTTTTTTATTATAATTTGTTTATTTTCATTATAGTTAAGTTTTGTCAATAAATAAGACGTCACGGTTTTTGAATTCATATGGAAAATGATAAATTTGTTTGTCTGCCAAACTTGCTGAAAAGGCGTAAAGCTAAAATAATAATATAAGAAATTTTATTCCATAATGGTCAATTGTGATAGGAATAAAAGAACACGTCATTCCCGATACCTTACTACATAAGTTTCTTTGTTTTTCATAAAATTCTAATAATACTTCGACTGTAACATATAATTTCTCATTCTAACTTCTACTGGAATACTGAAAAGTTTTCATGTCGGTTTAAAAACTGTAAAAACCTAATTATACGCGAGAAAAACTAGTTAAAAGTTACTAACTAGTAACCCATCCCGATTCTAAGAAATCTATACTTTCATAGTTGTATAGCTGTATTTTTTAAATTTTTAACTTCAGTGCTTACAAAATTACCATTACCAAACGAATTTTCAATAGGTAATTAGTGATGTACTTTTTGATGATGTTTGAAAAAAATAAAAAGAAGCTTTCGGCCATTTTAGAATACCCTTTTTCAGGTTTTGTTTCCGTGATACACACTTAAAACCTTATAATCAAATTATATATGATTTTCCATTATATAAGTAGAAATAAGTTTGGTAATGTTTTTTTCTTTATAACAACAATAGAAAAAGCAAGAAATAGATTTTTTAAATTACACAAAATATTTAAAATTTTATTTTTTATATATTTTCCTGTCGCAGTACTGCAGCGTAAAATTATTAACGCGATTTGTTGTGAATTCGTCCCCCTTCACTATGTCTTACTGAACCCGGCGTTAAGCTCCGAAGGCTTCTTGTCTCTAGTTCTAATTGTAAATAGAGAACCAAGTGCCCTCACACTAAATCCATTACCTACCCTACTATACACTAAATAACTTGAAGCTGCAAAAAACAACATTTACAATAGCTTATTACTATATATTACTTTACATTAGAACACTAATCAAATTGACATATTAATTGTCCCTTTAATTTAAATTACTAATTCGTAAACAGCATTAGCTCCGCAAACATTTGCCATGTAAACATAATACACTAAAATACAAACAAAACTTCTAACAATCCCACAATCTTACGTTATAATATGAATACGTTTTCACTCAACGAATTTCTAGGCAGTTATTAAGGAGCCCCATCTTTACTTAATATAAAACAAGGTCTCTTCCCGCGTCTGTCTGTATGTATATATGTTAAAATCTTCAAAATTACGCAACGGATTTTGATACGGTTTCTTTTAATAGATAGAATGATTCAAAAGGAAAGTTTGTATGTACCAATACATGCATAACTTAGTAGAGAAACCCTGATTATTTTAGAAGTTTCTAATGTTATATCGGCGCGGGGGCGTCTGCCTATAGTGAAATAGTTGTGTAGTTCACGCAAGCAAAGCCGCGATCGTGCCACTAGTCCATCTATAAAGTTATTATGGAGATAGGCTGGAAAATTAATTAAGTGAACCGACTAACAGAGGTCGACAGTAGTTGTCAGCAATCAAACTTGGACGTCTGATTTGCATAATTTCCACATCAAACTCGTCTTCGCAGGTATCTCAACTTATTCTAAGTCAACGCACAGAATTTACTTGGATTCTGATTAAAGAGAAACCATTTCAAATACGTTGCTTGCGATGAAATTGCCTACATTTGTTTTTTTTGTTTTTCTTTGTGTCTATATAAGAAATAAAATTGGAGTGTCTGTTCGTAATAACCGTTAAAGTAACCGCTTTTTATTAAATGCTTATATACAGTACACATACCAACATAATTCACCATTATTCTATGTCTGTCTGTGTATCTTTTCATCTCTGAAACGACTGGACTAATTTTGACGCAACTTTTATTATGAGATTATATTATTAGACAGATAAGTGATGAAATAAGGAAATAGCTGATGTAATAAGGAGTAACTTAGTCTTCTTTTAATTTATTTAGAATCATAACTTTATTGTTAAATATGAACAGCTTGATGTAAATAAACGATCAAATATTTAAATATTTTGCCAATTGTTAACTTAAAGTTAAGTAGTTAGTTAGTAAGTTTTAAACATATAGGTATACTTTTATTAGCTTTAATCTAATATAATAAACTATATATACTTTTATCAGCATCTAAAATATTTTTATTAGCTTTAAGCTGTATCTATCTATCTCTATCTGTTAATGTAATAAAGTCCAACAACGAAAATTGAATTGATAGAAGCTAAAGTTGAGTTTTTTGTCAGAAAGCGGAGAACACAGTGTCTTGGCCATAGCCACGCTAAATGCCAAGCTCTATGATTATGTCTCGTATTCTCTCTGACTACCTCACTGCAGTTTCGGATAAAGCATGAAGCTTCAAACAAATAGTTCATCTGTGTGTCCTATATTTGTAACACCTTGGTTTTTCCATAGTTTTAATGTATGCAGAACAAGTTTTGCATGCTAATAATATTCTAGACAGGATCTAATCTCGTACGCAAATTTTATTCTAGGTTTTCGTATGAAAATATTTAAAATATGATCAAATTTGTTATTTAGAATAAGAAAATGTTTATAAGAATATATGAATAACTAGCGACCCGCTCGCGGCTTCACCGCATGAATTACATGACTGTTTCGTTATATTGCAACCCTCGGGGGTAATTTTTTCAAAAATAAAGTAGCCTATGCTTAATGCAAATAATTAATCTTTGATTATCTAACTATATCTATGCCAAAATTCATTACAATCGGTTTAGCGATTTAGATTTTTTATATAAACTTTCATCCACTATTTCAACCCTTTGGAGGTGGATTTTTGAAAAGATAAGTAGTTTATGTTTGATACTGGATTTTTTACTACTTTCCTTCTAAATTTCATTCAAATTGGACTGCTAGACTAGCCGTGAAAACATGACAGACAGACAGACTTTTGCATTTATAATATAAGTATGGATATTAAACATTGAAAAAATGTTTGTTTACTAGATCATTTTGTATAAATGTTACTTTAGTCAAACAATACACAGAATGTAGTCAATATACAAAACTGAGAACTATATATTTTTTTGGATAATTTATAACACTAATAACTTTACTACACTAAATAATTGCAGTACATTATTAATTTTAACAATCTTTAAAAAATAATTTGGCTATTGAGTGCCTATGCTAATAGCAAGTGTTTCCTTTATTATAGGCCATCTATATCTTGCTGTTGTAGGTAAGTGCCCGATTGTGCCAGATATGAAGATACGAAGATATGTTAAGACGAAAGTGATGTATATTTTCAGATTATTCCAAATATATTAGATATATATTTTTAGTGCGTTATAATAAAAGATAATACATACATATTCTTTTCAAAATAAGGAAGCAAAAGAAAATTGATATAATTTTTTATGACAAAAAAGATTTTATTAAATAAAGTCTTTGCAATTTTTATACATTTTTATACAAAACTATTTTATCTATCATATATTTTTAGACTAGGTAGAATCTACCTGTGACCAAGGACTGCTGTAAACTGTTATGTTATATAAAAGCGAAATGGGGTTTTCTTATATACAAGATTCGCTCCGTTAAAAAAGTTGAAACTTTATTTAACCGGACGAATCTCGTTCAAAAGGTCTTATTATGTTTACATTCAAGTACTACGATATATGTTTGGGCCTAATGTGCATCAGCTCTTTTCCAAAATTAGTTTTGGCGAAAGAATTAAGTAATTTTTACGGATTGTTTTTTAAAGTATATGTATTTGCATTAGGTTTTTTTTGTTAGTTCAATGTTTTTTATATACATACAGCTTTCCTAATAAATGTTAGGCGAGGTTTTCAATATATAATGAAAGGTCATTACACATTCAGTATTGTGAACGTATAATAAATAAAGCGGTCAAAGTCCTAACAACTAACTTTTCGGTACGATCACTATACTCGCAAATTAAGGTAAATAACTACCAGGACAAACCTAAATGGACTGTAAAAACACTAAAATATAGTAAAAAATGGTTTTAAGTTGCATTTGTTCTTTTTGGATGAAGGGATGTCAATATTAAACATAAAATAAATAGAAAATGATATTTTTTAATTACATATCTTTATATTACCTACAATTTCCCTGTGGTTTTCATAGTTAACATTATATATATCGTTAGTTAGTTAGTATATCGTTAACATCTGAATTTGATGTTATCGAGGTCCATGGTTAAAGGGAACCATATAATCCTAGTCGCTTGCCTTCTCTTTAAAATAGAATAAAAAAGAACTAAATAAAATATTATATGATATTACATGCTGGGATGCGAATCTTAATACCACGTTTTATTTGTCAAACGAAGAAACAACACCTTTTTTTGTACGGTTGAATTAGAGACCTAGAGCTAACTTGACTGGATTTACTTACATTCGATTCTTCAAAATAAATAATCTAAACGAAATTACTTACTACTATTAATTACTTTCAAAAATTGACCGTTAAGGAGCTGAAATAAGGGATGAAATTTGTATAAGAAATATAAACTGCGTTAGTTATAGTTGTGTAGTTCTCGCAGGCGAGGCCGCAAACTGGTCCCTAGTTTTAATATAATTTACAAATGTGACATGAGCCTTTTTTGAACACAAATTTAATTTCCACAGAAAAAAAAATGAAATTTAAATTTAAAATTGTCGCTCCTTCGTTACAATGAAAATACGTAATAAAATCTTTTACATAATATTATTGGAATAATAAGTTATTCGATGGTTCCAAAAAGAATTAAATAGAATTTCTTGCGTTTCTCTTGAGCGGCGAAAAAACCAATTTAAAGTTACGACGCTGTTTACCAAAACTTCCCTTTTTTCACAGATATCACTTTAGCGAATATAATTAACTGCTACCCAAGGATCCGATCTGAGAAACTTTATGAAGGTCTCAATTTCATTTGGATTACTAAGGACTATACGGATTCACCTACAACACGTGCCTAATTATAATTTTTTAATATTCCAAATAATTTTAATCGTTTTCTTCGATATATCTAATATCTATATATGAAGTAAGAATGAAGAGGGGTGTGCTCAAGGGGTTTGGGCACGTCGAGAGGATGAGTGATGGAAGAATGGTAAGAAAGATTTATGAAGCAAAGGTGAGTGGTAAGAGAGGCAGGGGAGACCTCGGTTGACCTTCGAAAACACAGTATCGATGATACTGGAGGAAAGTCACGTAAAAGGCATGAGGACCCCCCCGGAGGGCGTGTATGAAGGTGCTGATGACAGTGGACGAGGCGAAAGAAGTATGCAGGGACCGTAGCGTTTGGCGCGTTCTCTCTGACTAACCCGCAAGGGATACAGCGCGAAGCTAAAAAAAATAAAAGAAAACTATATATGTTCATATATATATATAGATATACTAGCTGCGCTCGTGACTTCGTCCGCGTGAAAATAAAAAACAATCTAATTCTAAAATAAAACAAACTTAAGTTACTGCTTATTAAATCAGGTATGTGTCAATGAAAATCATTTTTGTCGTCTGTCTGTCTGTTTGTATTGGCTAATCCTTGAAATGGCTGTATTGATTTTGACGGGACTTTTCTTGACAGATACCGCCATGTAAGCGAACTCTTCCTATTCCTACCTATCCTTCTCCTCATTCACTCTTAAGGCCGGCACCGCATCCACAACTCTCCTAAAGTTATAGATATCCATCCACTTACAAATCAGGTGGTCCTTCTGCTCGTTAGCCGTTTTATGCAATAGAAAAATATTAATACAGACTAACTTCCTTTACGTAAATTACTAAGTTCCCTTAAAAAATTAAATAAATTATAATTTAGCTTTATTTAAGCTTCTAGTAATAAAATCAGTAAAATCAGCAGTTCCTTGTCTGTCATCCATTCAATAATGAATAAGTGTTATATGTATCTGTAGATTATTAGTGTCCAATGATATTAAATTATGACTATCGTGGCGCAGTAGAACAGCTTCTGATTGTAAACGCGATAGTTCTAGGTTCGATTTTTAGACGGGGAAACGATCGTACTCGTATTTAAACTATTGCCATCACCAATGTGGTCCTTAAGACAAAGCAGTGTTTTTTTTTAATATAAGCTGCAGTGTTTTTTTTTAATACTGAACATAATGATCGAATCTGAATCGATTTCGTGCAAAATATCATGACACTGGGTTTTCTATGATTTTTTTTTTTTTATGGGATAAAGGAGGCAAACGAGCTGAAGGCCCACCTGGTGTTAAGTGGTTACCTTCGCCCATAGACATCCACAACATTCAAGTTATGGATGCGTTGCCAGCCTTGGGAATGTAGGACAGAAGGAGTGAGGAAGGATGGGAATGGTGGGAATAGGGAGAGCTGGCTTACATGCCATCGAACCGGAACACATCATAAGATATTTGGCGGTTCGTCTTTGACATGATAGTGGTCGTGAGCCAGTCGGAGAACGAATCTCCTACCACCAAACTACTGGGTTACCCGCCTTTTACGGGACGCTACCCAGCGGCGGGGGGGAATTGTATTCTTAACCCGTCCCCCCACGGGAAAAACCATTCTCTCTAATTACCTTGCTATACGGAAAAAGCGTAAAATTACGTATATCCTTTCTGTATTGTAGCCTTTTTGTAGCCTAGTGCTTGTTTGCGCCTGCTACAAAATATATAATCTCGTTTTTCTTGTCCAACCAATTGTTGATTCAATTGTTGGACTTTCAAGAAACCATATACAAAATTTAAGCCTTCTCAGTATTTTCTTATGTGTATTGTCTGTTTCTCTTAGTAACGGAAGACTTTTAAATATGTGTTTATACTAGAATATTATTTAATTGCAATATTGGTATAATTATACAGATTCTAATGTTTATATATTACAAAAAGAGAACATATGGACTTGCTCATATATGACAGAACGAGTGATAGAATTGAACATCATGCTTTAGCCTAACCAAGATTTATAAAAGAAGATAGATTATAGAAAATGACAAGTTCGAAAAACAACTATTTTGTAAATTCATAAAACTTTAAAAAAAAGGTATATTCATTATGTACATGAGAGACACATTATTATCGCATAAAAATATCAAAAATAAATATTAAATTTCTAAAATATCGAAAAAAATATAGCAAAATAATTAAAAAGATAAAAGATATCAGCAAGGGTATAGAGAACACTTGCTGAGAGGTAGATGATAGTGTACTCGGTATCAAGTGACCAACTTGATACTTAATTACCGAAGTTTAAGCGATAGCAGTTAACAAAGTATTGAAAAATGAACGGATCTTCGATCTTTGCTTAAGAACAAAGTAATTTCAACTCGGGTAGCGTTTGCCGTTGGGAAGATTAAAAATAAAAGATGCCGACTTAAACTATACTTAAGATAAGCCAACTTAAAGTTGCCGAGGTGGGTTTTAAGTAAAGTTACATTTTAAAAATAACGTTAGCTAACAAGTTTAGATATAAACATCGTGTTGACTTTTATAGAGTTTTAATTTGTTTTGTAATTGAACTACTTTACTTCATAACTGTTATGAGTTAAATTTTGCCTGCCTAGAGAAAAGTTTGACAATATTAAACAATTTCCTGTTAAGGAGCTCTTTCTTAACCTCTACGTATTTTTATACCTCACGTTATGTTTTAGTACTTTGAAAGTCAGCACCCTTAAGTATAAATATGACTTTTCATATGTTTATTTAAGCCATTCAACATGCAATATCTCGAGTTCGGGGCAATGCAAAGAACAGCGTGCCATCATTTTAGATCCTGCTATGTTGCTTTTAAGCCTGGAGGTGTAAGAAATATTTTTATTTAATCGCTTTGAGTGTACTATTTCAGCTCACCTATATCACGTTGAACGAAGAACATACGAATGAAATTGTCAAGTTTTAAGAAGGAAAAATACGATTTACCTGAATTATTTAAATTTCTAATCATAAAGAAAAAATAAGATCATTGAGGCCAGTCGTGGCGCAAAGGCACAGAGTGTGCTTGTAAAGCGACTGGTTGTGGGTTCGATTCCCACTCGAGGAGTGGAAATATTTAATATTTCCATTTTCTTTGCTCTGGTGTCGAGGCAATACGTAGCTTTAAGTTCCGCCACTTAACACGCAATGCCTCCGAATTTGACGGAAAGTGGAGAACGGAGTGTCTTAACACTAGGTTCCCTCTGCCTACCCTGCTGTGTGCGGGATACATCGTGAAGTTAAAAAAAAGACAAGACATAAATAAGATTTACTAAAATTTATAATCATCAATTTCCTTATGCTTTTGTCAAGACTATTATATTTTGTACCTGATTTGCCTTTGTATTATGGGTATTGTATTTGTTTCATTGGTATTGCTGTATAGCAAGTTTTTAATTACCATGTCTATAAAATTTATTAATTTAATATTCTATAATTTTCAGATGGAAAATAAAAAACAGAGTGTCTTGACACTAGATTTATTCTGCTAAGCGTTAAGTTGATGTAGAAAGCTAAAGCTGCTATGAAGTATAGTATAGTAGGTAATAAGTGCTAAAAATAGTATCAACCGAACTGTTATAAATTCTATTCTATTCTACCATCTAATATTTAAAGTTTTAATTTTTTGTATAGCACTATCCAATTATTATCATTTCTATAACCATCTTATAAACAAAAACACGACAAAGCCGACCCACAAAAAGGGGAACCACCGGAAAACCCAAACTACGGCACGTACAAAAACTGACAAAGGGAAGCAAGTCATCGGCAATCCCTCCGCTCCTTTCGCACTGTGATTTAATCGTTATGTTAACAAGTGTCTGAAACAATCGATAATGACTACTTTTTATTTATTTCAAGGGTATCAGTAGTAGTGACAAAATAAATATTTTTTTTTAGATATCAATAAGTCTTACTACTTAGTCGTTGAAAGCGGCTATTAGAAAATATTCTACTGGAAAACAGGTAATATAACGCAGGTATTTTTTATTTTTAAATATTTACAGGAAAAGTACATACATATAAAGAATGTATGATTTTTTGAAAACGTACAAAAATATAAGCGCAGTGGCACTCGAACCAGCGCCTCTCACAAACCGTTTTTGAATGCTTTGAGTACATTAAAATTCTTATTACTCTTATAACAAGTTGTTTTATTATTTGTTAGTATCTCTGTAGAGAAATTTCCAGCCTGCGTAGGGTTCAAATCCTGCTACGCTTAAATTATTATTATTTTTCTAGAAACGTTATGTGTGAATATAAAACTTTAAAATATTAAAACAATCTTTTAAAAATTTTCTCATGTTTTCTTTTTTCTGTTTTATTATACCTTCTACCTACTGCTCATCAAGGAAAGTGACAGAACTTAATAATGCATATACAGAGGAGACTTGAAGCTAAATTAATTAAATTAGAATTATTAACGATATATAAAATGAACCTAAAACCAGCTCCAGTTAACCTAAACTATAAAAGCATAACTAACATAAATAAGACACTCATTTCTGGTGTAAAAATGTTTTTACTTACGGACATTAAAAATTAAGCGACACTGAAAGTATTACCGTTTTTAATGCACCTGCTCTTCTTGACGCCATTAACATTTTTACTCACCCCGTACACGCTGTTACAAGGGAATTAAACATGCCTCAACGTTACTTAATTTTAAATCTAAAAGCGTGTTAGAGTATACATAGTTTTTTTTCAGCTTCACGCTTGTTTCACATGGCAGCTCATCATAGGCTAGTAATCGTTCTGAAATTTACGTCCCAACATGGGGCCAGTCGTGGCGCAGTGGCACGAACGTGTGACTGTAAACGACTTGTTGTGGATTCGATTCCCATTCAAAGAGTGTGAATATTTAATATTTCCATTTTCTTCGCTCTGGTATCAGAGGCAAATCGCGGCGTTAAGTTCCGCCACTTAACGCGCAATGCCTCCGAATTTGACTTAGCACTAGGTTCCTACCGCCTACCTGCTGTATGCGCGAAATAGCGTGAAGCTAAAAAAAATAAAAAATATTAATATTATAACATATTAACGTTTCGTCTCTTTGCTAAAAAAAATATTTCTTATTAAAACGAATTCTTACCACAAATTAAATTTACCATACGAATATTTTATCATATTATACCACACCGTATATGGCTATTAACGTTATTCTGCGTAATTTGAAATGCACCTGCCCGTATTTTCACGCTTAGCTGGTTGAGATGGTGAGTGATTCTGTTGGAGGGTAACCAGTGACAAATGGCAGCACTTAGGCTTGTATACGCTTCCCTTGTCTCGGGTCTGACTTCATGTTGAAAGAATTGTCTTAATTACCTATTGTTAGTTTTTATTGTGTTTAAAATTGCTTTTTTTTAATGTAAATGTTATATTTTAATAAATTAATATAAAATAAAATTTTATTTAATGGGGAACGGAGTATCTTAGCATTAGGTACCTTCTCCTTACCCTGCTGTATGCGGGATATCGCGTGACGCTAAAAAAAAATTATACTTTTTGTATTAAATATGTTTATAAACAGCTCGTCGTGGCGCAGTAGATCAGCGTCCGATTGGGAAATGTATTGATAATGGGTTCGATTCCTGCTTAGGGAAATGACTATAGGTATATCGTTTTCTCTAGTACCTAGATAAAACTCAGTCTCAATTACAAGTGGAAAGTACAGAACGTACATTCCGTTCCCTACTTTATTTTTTGTGTATTTCTTATAAAAAACAATATTTAAAATCCTATAATAATACTATAATAATATCTAACAATACACGTTAAATAATATGAGCATATTATATATACCACGTGACGTACATTTGCAAGCTGGGACCAAGCATAGTCTTACAATGTTATAACAGCAGATGCATTTTGGCAACATGCACAGTTTCTTGTAGACAGTTCCTTAATGCTTTTCACTACACTTTACGATATTAGGATATCGTTATAGGCTGTCTTGACTTATTTATTGATAAAGTTATATAATTATTACTTAGTATGGGTCAGTGAATGAACAAAATTGAGCTTGGTGGAATTTAGATATTTTTTTTAACTTCACGCTGTATGTGAGATACAGCAGGGTAGGCAGAGGGAACCAAGTGTTAAGGCACTCCGTTCCCTGTTTTCTGACCAATTCGGAGGTATTGCGTGTTGAGTGGCGGAACTTAACGCCGCACTTTGCCTCGACACCAAGGTGAAGAAAATGGAAATAACAAATATTTCCACTCCTCGAATGGGAAGCGAACCCACAACCAGTCGTTTACAGTCACACGCTTGTGTCACTGCGCAACGACTGGCACCCTGGATTGTAATTTAAATAGTATTAAAAACAAGTCAATTGTTTTAGAGGGAATAATTACAATAAATAATAATAAATAAATATTCATTATGGTACGTCCGAATTTAAATTTAATTGTGGGTTCGTTTCCCACTCTGTGAAATGGGAAATGGTGGATTATATTTAAAATACTGCCATTTTTCTGCTCTGCTATCCAAGATGTAGAGCGGCGTTGAGTTTCACCATAGAGTGTCTTGTGTAATAGGCTGTAGACTATATATAATGTCTTGAATTCGGCCCAAAGGTGGAAATATGGGTGTCCTCACTCTAGGTTTCCTTTGCTATGACAGAAAAGCGTTAATCTGAAAATAAAATAGCTTCACGCTATATCCCGCACACAGCAGGGTAGGCAGAGGGAACCTCGTGTTAAGACACTCCGTTCCCCATTTTCCGCCGAATTCGGAGGCTTGTGTGTTAAGTGGCGGAACTTAACGCCGCGCTTTACCTCGACACCAGAGCGAAGAAAATGGAAATATAATTTCCCCTCCTCGAGTGGGAATCGAACCCACAACCAGTCGTTTACAGTCACATTCTTGTGCCACTGGGCCACGACTGGCCACAATCTGAAAATAAAATCTTTATATCTAGGAAAATGTGTTTTGCGTGGGAGCCCCTGCACTCCGTAAGAGACTGAGTTTCTTAAAGGCATGCCTCTTATTTCCAACAAGAATTTACTTCGATTTATTTATTTATTAACAACGTTGTCATCACTTGAAACTTCATTCATGAGGTTTCTAAAAATGTTTTTTACTTTGACTTGCCTGTGATAAGTCTCTTTTTAGCCAAGGACAGCGATTGCGATTCAATAGGGAAACGCAACTAACAACTTTCTTGGTAATAACTATTTGTAATAATATCAGTGTCTTTTGTCGGAATTCGTGCATATATTTATGAATACAATAATTCGAATAACTAATTGTAATATTAAAATAACCGCTCCGTACTAAAATTATATATGTATACACATATACGTATTTATAAAAAAAACAATATTTAATACTTTTTTTTTGTCTGTCTGTTTATTCCTGTTAATGTTCGGACTGATTTTGATGAGACTTGCATATTTCTAATGTAACAAAGAGTAACGAAGGCCACTATTATTTTAGAATTATAGCTTCTTAGTTAAATCTTATATTTTCACTTAAAATAAGATATCAAAAATTTCAAATAGCAAAGAAACAGTTGAAACGTTTTAGTTTAAAAATGAGGTATCCAGAAAAGTTTTTACTATTCTCATTTCTTCGCCGAAGCCATTGTGAATCCCGCGGCGACGAATATCAATACTCTCGAGTCGACTGTGAGCAAAAGAATACAGCTCATTATATTTTTGCTGTAGTTTCAGTTTTGGTAACATATAATATTTTTTTTAGGATTTACACAATATATCTGTTTGTTCAGATAAATTGCCGAAATTGCGAATCTGACTAATACGTCTTTCTTTTTATTTTCTTGGTAATAAGAAGATGTCGTAGCTCAGTGGGACAGCGTCTGATTTTTAACTTAATTGACTGTAGGTTCGATTCAAATTGGTTAATGATTATATTTAAATATTGTTCATATTTTTTATCTGGTGACTAAGATAAAGCGCGGCGTTGAATTCTGCTTAATGTCTTGATATCGAGCGCAAAGCGAAGAACGGAATGACGGAGGTACTCTCCGACTACCCTACTATCTGGGAAAAAGCGTAAAACCACAATGACTAACTTGCTATATCTAATATTCATCATCATATTTTTTGGATAACAGGATTGACAAAAAAATATTTCTAAGCTACTTGATTATATACATGCCATTGAATTAAAGATCAATTGGGGCCAGTCGATTCGCACCCGAAAAGTCAAAATATTTAATATTTACGTTTTTTTCGCTGTGGTGTCAAGGCGAAGCGCGGCGTTAAGTTCCGCCACTTAACACGCAATGTCTCGAAATTCAGCACAAAGTAGGGAACTGAGTGTCATAACACTAGACTCCCTCTGCATATCCTGCTATGTGCGGGATACAGCGTGAAGCTAAAAAAACGCCTTGAATGATTGATGACGGGATTCACGCTTTTTCCCACAAACGAGGGTACGCAGGGAAAACCTAGTGTCCAGTTACTCTGTCTTTCATACCGCAATTCGCAAATGAAAAAACATTATAAGTTAAATGCCGGAATTCACCGTATATGTTATTATTTTAATAACGTCATATTTTTAACAATATCTTATTTTAAAAACCTCCCATAAACGAGCATTCAAAAGAATGTATATATCTAGAGGAAGCTCTGAGACATGACCTAGTCTGGTCGAGACAAGATTTAGTGGCTAAGGCGTAGTGTTTACAAAACGGAACACGTTCCGCTCGACGGAACTGAACTTGTCAAGCCAATCTCAATCACTTAAGCCATAGGGCCCTTGGTTCTGAGGTATTTATATTTGAAGCAGCTATTTTAAAATGTTATATCGTAGTAAAAATTGTTAGCTTAAGTATTTTGTTAGGAATGTATTGTTTATTTTTTAAGGTTATATTGTGGTTTTGGATAAAAATATATTTAAATTATATATAGTTTCAGAATTCGTCCGTATGATAGGGGAGTAAGAGAGAACCTAGTGTCGAGACACTCTGCGACGAGACTGCATGATATTTGGCTGAACTCAACGCCAAGTTTTTTCTTACGTGAGTACCAAAGCAAATTTGGTTATTTCGAAATGGTATATATTTCATATTATTAATTTGATATTCTTGTAAAAATAATTAATTATTAAAAAAAAAAGTAAAAGGAATAATGGAATGAATGAAGTGCTTGACAGGTTCTCTCTGCTTACCCTGTTCGGTAACGTTACTGTTATGTGGGAAAAAGCGTGAATTTTTCATTTTATAGTTAATATACCAGAGTATGTCGTCCCAAAAACTAATAACAGAAATATGATTATTATTATTATTGTACTATAAACCATTAGTAAAATTAAAGAAAATCAGAAGGCAGGAAATGAATCACAATAGCGTAACAACATTTTTTTACATTGATTTATTTATAGTGTTAGAAATTTTAAATAATCATGTAAAATTAGTGGATTTTTGCTATAAATTTCATCCAACCAGTTCTCCAAATTTCCTCCTAAGCGTTGCATATTTAGTATCATGTCCTCTGAACCGATTTCATATCGCTTAGCGAGTAAACTTGATTGTAGAAAATCTATGTTACAGCTCACCTCCGTTTCTGTATCAAGTCACATCAAGTGACGGTTCGAATTTAGGTAGAAAGTGGAGAATAGACCATTTAATCTTTCTCTTACTAGCCTGCTTGTGAGAAAAAGAAATTGTAAAACCTAAAGTTGTAGAAGCATCAGGAATATATTAAGAAAATAATTAAAAATATAACGTACCAGATTACGAACACGTTCTTCATTGGAAGTGTTTGAACTAATTGAACTACGTAAGGTTCCTAAATTTTATACTAATCTTAAGTGTGTGACTTTAAAAAACAATAACCAAAACAAAAACAAAACATAAATAAGTTAACTCAAATAGAAAAATCTATTTATCGACCATCAGCTCTATGGAACGAATGAAACGTCGTCTTAGTAAAAAATGTCATATACGTGTTGCCTTAGTTCGTACATTTAGTAATATCAGGGGCCGTTGGAGTGTGAAATTGCATCTATCGAGCGATGGCCGACGTTGAGCCGCGAATGGACAGATGAACTTAATAGTGTCTGCTCAGATAATGAATCCATCTAGTGTTATGATCTGGATAGCTAGCGTCTGTTGAATGTTGTAGTAGAAGAGATTGAATTTGTTATTTTTGGGGTGAAAGTTGTGGAAAGGTCAATTTATATTATTATAGTAACCAAGAGGCAAGTCGTGGGATAGGGGCACAAAGTATGATTGTAAATGCGACTGGTTGTGGGTTCTATTCCCGCTCAAGGAGTTGAAATATTTAATATTTCAGTTTTTTTGGCTTTGGTATCGAGGAAAAAGCGCAGCGTTGAGTTCCATCACTCAACTCTGTACATACCTCCTTCAAATAATTCTTAGTAAAAACAAAGCCAAAGCTATCAACAGAAAGTATCAGCAATTTTAAAAGAAAGCAATATTTAAATATATTAAAATCTATAGCTTCACGCTATATCCCGCACACAGCAGGGTAGGCAGAGGGAACCTAGTGTTAAGACACTCCGTTCCCCACTTTCCGCCGAATTCGGAGGCTTGCGTGTTAAGTGGCGGAACTTAACGCCGCGCTTTACCTCGACACCAGAGCGAAGAAAATGGAAATATAATTTCCACTCCTCGAGTGGGAATCGAACCCACAACCAGTCGTTTACAGTCACACTCTTGTGACACTGGGCCACGACTGGCCACATATTAAAATCTAAATTAAAAAATATAATTCGCACTTGTTGCACCACTTAACAAAATAAGTTAACTTGCAAAGACCGGCTTGCATATTAAATGTATAGATAACAGCAAGACGCTGACAGCTATAATGTGCGAACAAAACAAAAACAAAAACTTGCATACCTAATAACATAATAAATTTTAAGCTCCATTTTTCTCGCAGAACAAGTTAGACAGAGAGTACCTAGTGTTGAGACACTCCGTTCTCCATTTTTAGTACTTGAAATCTAGATATTGTTTGTTGAGAGTGCAAACTAAAGATCGTGCTTTGTTCCAGGTACCAGACCAATCAAAAATATCTAGTGTCAAGACACTTTGTTGCCTATTTTCTGCCCAAAATCATTGTATATTAATTAGCAAAACTCAACGCCGCGCTTTGCGTCATGTAACAGAGTGAAAAAAATCATTCCCTCCAGTTGAAATTGAACCCACACCCATTACATTAATAGTCATATGGTGTCCCACTGCACCACAAATACCTGCAGAAAATTATAATAATCAAATTTCAACATTAAAAGCACACATAACCTTATTCTCTATGTTCAAAAGTAAAACAAGTTTAAATGGCAAACTAAAGCAGGGTTTCCACTAGCTGATTCCTCGTTAAATTCATTCCACAGTTAGCAAATTGTTACCCAGTTCAATCTCAACCCGCAGTTATGAAAAAGCGAAACCGCAGAATCAGAAGAAAGAAAAATTAAACACAACCGACTACGTAGAAAAGTGCAGACCAGTTGAACCTTTTACAAGCTACAATCTAACGATTTAAATTGCAATCATTAATCGGACTGAGCACAGTTTGTAGGAAAAAAGTATTCTTCGCCACTAATTGCCTTTTTCTACTTGATAAAAATTAGCCAATGAGAGCTGTGGGGAATGCAATTATGATAGTGAAATGGGTTCTTATCCGTTATATAGTGTTGTTGGTTAGTTACCGAAAACACATGCTTTGGTTGGTGTGTTTATTAAAATGAACTTTTAGCTTCAAAGATTATGAGCTAGTTTCTAGCAGCTTAGATGTTGCATATTGATATTTATAACGTAGATAGTATTTTACTGAATTTATAATTTGAATTGTATTTTATTTAGCAGTTTCACTCTGTTCTGTAAAGCGCGGTAGTGAGAGAAATCAGTGTTAAGACACTCCGTTCCACAGTTTTTGCGCAAAATCGAGTCTTGGCCTGTTGAGAAGCGAAACTTAACGTAACGTTTTGCCTGGAATACATACTTATATTATAAATGCGAAAGTCTGTCTGTTTGTTTGTCTCTCACGCTTTCACGGCTAATCTACCGGTACGCTTTACTTATTTTGCTTATTTTTTTAAATATCCATCTCTAAAGGGATGAAATAAGATATGAAAGTTTATATGAAAAATCTAAGCCGCTTGACCTATTGTGATGAATTTTGGCATAAATATAGTTGATAATTCAAGGTTAAGCATAGGCTAATTTATTTTTCAAAAATCCACCCCCGAGGTTTGCAATATAACGAAACAGTTATGCAATTCACGCGGCTTAGCCGCGTGCGGGTCACGAATATTTATATAAATAAAATGTTATTTTTCTTTCGTTAAACACTTTTTTCTTAGTTAAGCTACCTCACTTTCTTGTAGCACTTGCATAATTGACAACTTATATTTCTACATACATTACTTTTTATTTCATTGAAGTACATAGGTATAATTGAAAGGACCTTTTGTTATTTCATAACATTATTTTTTAAATCTAAGCATTAGAGGCTCAAGCTAATCAAAAAATATAATATTTCAAATCTTGCATCTTTCCCCGCGTGACAGCGTAATAGGAGAGAACGATATTGAGAAACTCTGCGAGTGTTAGAAACACTAGGTTCTTTCTGCCTAATCTATTATCGTTTTTAAGCAGTATATAATTCTACAAACTTTTCTTAAAGGCGTTTTTTAAATGTTCAAAGAAAAGTAACTAGTATAAAATTAATCAAATGAAACAATTAATCAATATAAAAGTCACCTATCCAATATATTCAGAGAGATAAATAGTCCAATATCGTATTGAAATTTGTATAGTGTCTTGAGGCTTAAAAATGAGCTAACATGATAGGAGTGGCTTCCATTGTCATTCCAGTGTTTCACGCTATTGAGAATTCCGCAGGCGGCGAATATCAATACGTCTCGCTTTCGAGTTGACTGCGAGGCGTTCTGAATAAAAGAATACAATCGTCTATATGTTTGCTTACGTTTCGTGTTTGCTTCTAACAATAAAACTGTGGTTAAATTTAACTATATTATGTTTTGGTTATTTTTAAGTTTATCTTTATTTCTTGACCTCGCGTGGCGTTGAGTTACGTCACTCAATACGCAATGTCTCCGCTTGGGGTAGTAAGAGAAGAACTTGAAAGAAAGTGACTTGACACTGTTATTACTCTTCACATTTACTATGTTTTGGTAGTTTTCTATTAAAATCATGTAAGAAAGCAATAAATCATTCTGTGTAATTAAACTGAAGAACAAAAATATATTAAAAATTAAAATTTAATTTTACTTAGACATTATTACATATATTCAGACCTAAGAAATCACTTTATATATTCAATTTTTTTTCAGTTTCACTATTTATCCCGTATCTATAGCAGGCAGAGAGAAGGAGAATCTAATATTAAAATATTCTGTTCTTTGTCTTACTAGAGAGTAGATAAACGAAAATAAAGTAAATCAAAATAATTTAATTAAAGTGAGAACTAACCCACAACCACCGTAATAATAGTCACACTGCCCCACTGAGCCAGAATGACCTGTTCATAATAATATTCTACTCATAAATCTGAATTTAGAAATTAAGTAATAACCATAGCACTACAGGCAATTTCAAATTCCAGAACGTTCGCAGGAATGTGTTCTTAGTGATGTGTACTCCAGCTATTAAGCTCCTACAACGTTATAGTGGTGCATCTGAGCGTGTTTTCATGGTTTAGCGACGTTATTCAGTGCAGTTTATATATTATTATTATATTATACTATATTATTTTATATATTTGAGGCTAGTCATGACGCAATGGTACAAAGTGTGACTATATAGCGACTGGTTGTAGATTCGATTGCCACTAGAGGAGTGGAAATGTTTAGTATTTCCATTTTTTTCGCTCTGGTGTCGAAGCAAAACGTATCTTTAACTTCTACCGCTTAGCACGCAATGCCTTCAGAATTCGTTGGAAAATAGGGAACGGAGTATGTTAACATTAGGTTCGCTCTGCCTACCCTGCTGTGTGAGGGATACAGCGTGAAGCTACAAAAAAGACGTTATTCAGTGCAATTTATATATTACTATTATTTTATATTAATGTAAGACGTTTTACTACTGTGTTAGTTTCTTAGTTTGAGAAATTTATGTGAAAATTACTATTTGGCATTTTTAACAATCATACGCTTACTGCGCCACGTTCACCTAACTCTCTATGTGATCTACGTTATTTTAAATATTTTTACTGTTTATAAATAGAAGAATTAAATATACTAGTGGCATTGTGGTAATTGCATCTAATAAGTAATTCAGGACGTATAGCGACTTGTTATACCACAAAAGTTAATATTAGGCAATTGCGTCCTTTCTAATGTCAGAATGGAGAAATGAAAACAATTTTAAATATAATCCTCTGAATGAGAATCGAACCCACGATCTATCGCATTTACAGCCAGACATTGTTACACTGTATCAAGATGGCAAATTTTCAACTTAATTACTAAAGTGGGGAGTGGAGTGTCTTAACACTAGTTTCCCTCTGCCTACCCTGCTGTGTGCGGGATACAGCGTGAAGCTAAAAAAAAAGTCTTTTAACTAACATACCGACTTACATCTACAATTCTTAAAATGTTCATATAGTAAATATTTACCCCATCAAGAATTGAATCCATATCCTTCACAGTTAACTACGTATCTACAATTTCAGTGACATAATTAAACAATGCGACAAACAAACCATATTCCGCCATTGTATAAATAAAATCGTGCAATCAATGTTCTGACAAATAATAAGCTTGTTTGTTAGCTTTAACGATGCCTTGCAATTCACTCCTGCACTTGTGCACTGAATGGTACTTCGCTGCATACTTAGTTTTTTTCTTAGTGCTAGAGATTTTTATTATGAAAATCTCTATGTTACAATGAAATTATAATAGTATAATAATTTAAGCGTTCTATTATTACATTGTTCGTTATATTTTTTATTTGCTTTAGCATGTTATCTATACTTATATTATAAATGAGAAAGTCTGTCTGATTGTCTGTCACGCTTTTACGGCTAATCTACCGGTCCGATTTGGATGAAATTTAAAATGATTGTAGTAAGTAATCCGGGGACAAAAATAGCCTATTTTTTTTTCAAAAATCAACCTCTAAAGGGTTGAAACAGGGGATGAAAGTTTATATGAAATATCTACACCGCTTGAACGATTATAGTGCAATTTGGCAAAAATCTAGTTGACTAAACATAGGCTACTTTATTTTTTAAAAATTCACTCCCGAAGATTGCAATACAACGTAACAGTTATATAGTAAACGACGTGAAGCCGCGAGCGGGCTGTGAGTAAAGCTAATAAATAGCTTGACTGTTTTTCCTGCAAAGTCAGAGAGAATCAAGTGTCAACACACTCCGTTCTTCGCTTTTTAGCTGTCGACTAATCGACACATTGTGTGTTGAGTGGTGGGACTCAGGTCTTTGTCTTAGGTCTGGAACCTTAGAGAAAGTAATCAAATCAATTCAGATACAATCATAACCAGTCATGTTTGCAGTCCTACTGCGCTACGATGGGATTTGAAGGGTTTGGAAAGGATTAAATAAATTTTGTATAGTTAAATTTCGATATATGTATATGGACTTCGGTTTTCTCTGACTGCTATGCATGAACCTAAATTAAACTAAGCATTCCAATTACGTGACTAATTTGAAACCCGTAACTGCCTTGTTCTATTTCCGTAATTTATTTTGGTCCTGGATATATTTTCTACTAAACCACAGTGGTGTCTAATATTAGAGTATAAAGCGGAAAGCTTTAAGTTTGTTTAATAGTTTCAACTTCTCAATAACTATCCAACTGATCTTCGAGATAGTTGTCTTGAACAATTTCAACCCAAAGTCATGGGAAAAGCTAGTTGAAAACAATGCTTTTGCACCGATTGATCGATTTAATTAAAATGCGCTATTTGCAGAATGTTGCACTATTAATTAATTGGTAAATTGTATTTTAATTAAAGTTTTATAAGAAAAAGAAGATGAAACTACTTAGCATTCCGAGTATTTATCATGTAGGTTCTTCTCAGAGGAGAAAGGAGTTCGAGTCTTTGTCTGGAACTTGCGACCCAAGTGTAAGTTACACTTTTAAATGTCCATTTACTCTCCCCTCTATTGTGCTAGCTCCTCTTTTTAATTAACCAAATTCGAGCTAGAAATCAGAAACTAATGATTATTCTAGATAGGCCTGCTTCCATTGCGTATAAATTAACTCTAAAATTATTTCTGTATAGTTCATTTATTAGTTGGAGTAGTAAATTGCTTACTTCGAACTTGTTTACTTCGAAATTATGATCTTTTGGAATATTTGTTCAGGTCAGTCGTGGCGCAGACTTCAAAAGGCTGGTTGTGTGTTCGATTTCCACTCGAGGAAATATTTAATATTTCCGTTTTCTTCTCTCTGGTGTCGAGGCAAAACGCGGCGTTAAGTTCCGCCACTTAACACGTAATGCTTCCGAATTTGGCCGAAAGTGGGGAAAGGAGTGTCGTAGCACTAGGTTTCCTCTGCCTACCTTGCTGTATGCGGGATACAGCGCGAAGGTAAAAAAAATGCTTTCTTGTATAGGTTGAAAAAAATCGAATTTTTAAATTGACGAATAATTGGAGAAATGAGGAATGCTATAACTTTATGGATTTAGTTTTCTAAAACCTGTTTATTTCCCCACTTTGTAATTCGCGATAATAATAGTTAAACAATTATAAATTTATAGCCGACATATGCAGTGAAGGTTAAAAGATGTAAATGTTTTGTAATTAGCTCGACTTTGTTGGTCATTTTTTTTGACCCTAAATGTACTATTTCTTTATAAAAAGGTAGGTGGTTATCATCGATAATATAATCAGGCCAAAAGTAGTAATTTTCGTATTTATATTTGACATTCGTAAATAATTATTTTTTGTCCATTTCGTTAATTCTCAATATAATTTATGACAATATTAGAGGCCATCGTGGCACAATGGGACATTGGCTGACTGGTAATGAGATTGCAGGTTCGGTTAGACTCGATGGAACGATTATAATAGAGTATTTCCCCTTCCCTTTCCCCGCTCCGGTAAAAATAAGCACGTTGAGTTCTGCCACTTAACACGTTATATCTCAATATCGAGAGGAAAGTAGTGTCCCAACACTAGGGTATCTCTTGTCTTTTCTCTTATATGGAAAAATGTGTAAAGCTGAGTTTTTTTACAAAATCATTTATAAAAAATCCAATTTTATTTAATTTTTATAAATCAAATAATAGTCTAGACGTATTTAAATATATCTTTTGAAATCCAGTTATAATACCCACACCAACAGTACGAGTAATGTGATTCTGAAAATGATTATTGACTCAGAATGAGAGTAACCTTAGGGAAATCTGGTAAACAACGAAATGACAACGTGCCTGTGCCCGTGCCCTGTTGAAACACTTCAAACATTAATTAACATAAAAGCATTTCAAATTTGTGCCGCATTATTTATTTAAATTTTGGACTCGTTAATTACATTATTTAATATTTTAAGTAATTGTGTGTAATTCAATAGACCTAAATATCAATTTATTATGAAAATAGTTGTTTCATACTTTTTCTGAAAGTCAATTTAGCTTAGAGAGATTTACTGTCACTGGCAGTGTTAAAACACTCTGTTTCCCTCTTTTCATCTGTATTCAGAGCGATACATATCAATTGGTGAAAAAATATGTAGTGATCTATAATACCAGACCAGGGAGCTAAAAAGAATTCTATATTGTCTTAATAATTCCTTCGACATACCATGTAACAATGAGCACAGTCAGGATATGTCTTGTTTAAAATATTTTATTTCAAAAGATACAACAACAACAGGAATAATAATTTGAAATAGTTTAAAAACGGGTGAAACAAATTTAAATTACAAAAACATGGCTAAATATAATGAGTTAATTATTAACAACATAAAAATATATTTCTATTGCAATAAAGCTTCATGCTCTTTTTTTATTCATATCGAAGTTAGTGTCAATACACTACATTTTCTACTTTCTGGTTAAAATTGAAACATTGCGTATCGAGTGATGAAATTTAACACCACGCTTTACCTGCTTACTCAAGCGTAACAATGAAAATAATTTAAAATCCCCCAAGTAGGAACTGAACCTACAATCACGTCACGATAGCCAAAAAAATACCAAAATAATTATTTTATAAGCAAATTAATGATTTATTCAAAGACTTCACGTAAGCGAGTGTATCTTCATACGTCTTCAGGTATATGAAACGTTGTAAGATTAGACATATCTCTACCGACGACAGCCGTAACGCAATTTAGCCTAAGAGTCTCTACCTACGATATGTATGTTCAATTAACCTAATGCATTGGTATATAATAGTTTGCGAATGCGGTCTTGTTAATTGAACTTGGAGTCTGTATACAGATTATTGTGACGTATGTTTCATCAAATGTTCTATTTGTATAAGTGTACACATAAATATAAGTGTGTTTACAATTGTGTGTTTAACAATGTAATGTGTAATATTGTTTGTACGTAAATTATCGTGTTCTAAATAAATATAATTGAGGGGTATAAAAGCAAAAACGCTTCAGTCCAAAAATGCATTTTTTTAACTGAGTATACGAAATTATAGAGCCCACCAAGGGCTACACTATGTTATGAGAGGCAACCTAAAAATTCACCGCGATTCTATAAAAAAAGCACTTAGAAAATAACGTTTAGGTGCAAAACAGCTTCGATCCAAAAAATGTTACGAGCAAATACGCCACAGTCACAATTAACCAATCAAAAGTCGTAATTTCAAAATATCTAAGATGGCGAATCTATCATTTTTCATAGTAAGTCGAATGTGGATAGTGGCTCTCAGCTGTCATACAGTGAATATTAACGTGCAAACACGCTTTAGTCCAACGTTTAAATACAAAGACACCTCAGTCCTACAGTATTTCTCAATTTTCATATGGTTACTGTAAAGTTATTTAATTTTAATTAATGTTATATTAATAAAGTATTCCAATAAACGAACCAACATATAATTCGGGTAGAAATATCGATTTATTAAGACACAGTAGAAATTTGCAATTTACTCGATTTAAGCATTTTGTGACTGAAGCGCTTTTGCTTTTATACCCTTCATATGTCTTTCATTCTAAGCTTGAGTCCATCGTGGCGCAGTGGGGGCGGCGACTGTAAGCACGATTGGTTGTGAGTTTAATGCCCACTCAGTGGAATGATCATTTTTTTAGCTTCACGCTATATCCCGCACACAGCAGGGTAGGCAGAGGGAACCTAGTGTTAAGACACTCCGTTCCCCACTTTCCGCCGAATTCCGTATTAAATAGTGGAACTTAACGCCGCGCTTTACCTCGACGCCAGAACGATGAAGTTGGAAATTTTAAGTATTTCCACTCCTCGAGTGGGAATCAAACCCACAACCAGTCGTTTACAGTCACATGTTTGTGCCACTGTGCCACGACTGGCCCCAAAATCAAAATCAATAATCATAATTTCATTACTTTCATTCCGTTGCTTTAATGAACAAGACAAAAAACGGCGTTGAAATCCACCATTTTACACGTAATATATCGAATTTACGTTGGTAGTAGAGAAGACAATAGGGAACAAGGGAATCTCGAAACTAGCTTCTGCGCCTACATTGTTATGGGGATATAAAATGAAGCTAAAAAAACTTTATGCTCCTATTGTGGTGCTGTATCTGATTGTAAATATGATTGGTCACGGATATTAATGAATTTTAATGTTTTTTCGAGACTCATTGCCCTTTTTGGTCTCACCGGAGAGAAAAAATTAAAACAATTTATATATACTATTCTGTTCATCAAACCCCAACTCAACGTCGTTTAGCCAAACGCTGCTTCACTGAGTCATGATGATCTCTTTTATTTTAATTTTTAGCAAAATAACAAAATTGCAAAATACTTTTTTGTAATACATATGTACTTTTTAAACATTTTTAAATTGTTATTCCACACTTAAAAAAATTGAGAAAGACATTTAGAAAACATATAAAAAATTGCAGGCAGCGGGATTCGAACCTGCGCCTCCTGAATACCGTCTAAAATTCTTATACGCTTTATTACAACTAATTTTTGTTGTTAGTACGTATACATATGTACCTGATATAAAAGACAAACCGCGGTATCAATTTCGAATAGAAAGTGGAGAATGGAGTATATTACACTAACTTTTCTTTGACTACTGCCTGCCAATAAGAATACAAATATCTTCATTATCTAAGTATATCAAATAACGTGTCTTATACAATTGACAAAACAACCATCAGCGCTGTCACCAACATGTGCCATAGAGCTGTTGACACACGACTTCCTTCCATAAAGGCTTTATGCAAATGAATGAAAGGGACGGAATAATCGGTTACGAGAACCTATGCTATGCTACTACGCGACGACAAACGTGATTTATTGCTGTTGATTTGTATCACTGATACGTGTATTCTATTTTGCGGTGGATGTTTATAATGTAGGATAGAATGAAGGGTGCAAATTTACTTTTAATATGAAGTGCAGAATTAAAACCTACACAGTATAGAGTGGAAAACGGAGTGTCTTAACACTAGGTTCCCTCTGCCTACCCTGCTGTGGGCATCAAACCTATGGTGTGAAGTTAAAAAAAAGTTTAAAAAGTGTAATTATTTTTAGATTAGTTATAACAAGCTAAATAATTATCAGACCGTCGTGACAGTAGGACAGTGTCTGAATTTAATCCCGACGACTGGTTGTGGGTTCGATTCCCACTCGAGGAGTGGAAATTATATTTTCATTTTCTTCGCTCTGATGTCGAGGTAAAGCGCGGCCCTAAGTTCCGCCACTTAACACGCAAACCTCCGATTTCAGCGGAAAGTGGGGAACGGAGTGTCTTAAAACTATATTCCCTCTGCCTTTCCTGCTGTGTGCGGGATACAGCGTGAAGCTAAAAAAAATATTTTACAGCGCGAGAAAGGAAAATATTACATATCCATTTCCTCGAGTATATATAGAACCTACTAACATCACGTTTACAGTCAGATGCCCCACAATGTCTTCAATGTCCATATTTTATTACAAATTATAATATACGAACTTTTCGAAATCATTTTATTTTGAACTGAACATATCTACTTTGATATTTATTCTAATAGTAGTGCATTCTTCCGTACTGTACTATTGGGTGCAATAAAACTGCAATATCTTATTTTGTGGTATGACAAAAGTAAGTTTCGCCGAAGAAATTTTATATGACAGTCTTGGAAAGTCACCTTTTCTGAAAAGGCATTTGTGCTACACTCTAAAAGAAAATAAAACTTATACGAATATATATTATTGTAAGTTTATTCAATCATATCTTCTGTGTTTTATATTATGTTTATATATTTAATTAGTCTAAATAGAGGAAGTTGACATAAATATAATGGTTGTGGGTTTGATTCCCACTTTAGGTGGAGATTACATTTTAGCCTATACTCTTCAAAAAACGAAGTATGGTAAGACTCAAATTAAAGCGGAAATAACTTAAAAGTAGTTTTGAGTAACAACTCAGGCATTTAATTAGTTTTATCGTATCTCATACGCTGCTACAAAAGTGCTACGATGGCACCACTGACAAGTGACCACTATATAATCACTATTTTTTTCAGTTTCACGCTATATCCCGCACATAGAAGGGCAGACAGTGGGAATTTAGTGCTAAGCCACTCGATTCCCCATTTTTGTTTCAATTTGACACGAAATATTAAATATTTTAATTCATCGAGTGGGAATCGAATCCAGTCACGCCTACAATCACACTTTGTGCCTCTGCACCATGACTGGCCTCAAACACATCACATAACTTAATATGTTATAACACATAGCCTTTATTTCGACCACATAAACCTATTACATTAATATATTTAAGAAATCCAATCTACGACATTTAAACCAAAGACTAACGAAATATCTCACGAAATTTAAATGCATATTCACCAAATGATATTATTTAATCTTTGATATCATTAGAGAGCAGATGACCGCACGGTTAGTGGTAACTAGCTTATCTGCAATTAAGGTAACGCAGCCAACTAATAGCCAGCCGAGGTTCTTGTTAATTTGACTAAATTTACGCTTGTGTGGCCATATAGGTACATATGTAGATACATTTCTATAAAGTCGTAGTGGGAAGTTGGATGTATTTTTATTTAGAATACTAAACTTACGTCTAATAAGATCTTTTGTTTGCGCGATTTAACACATTTTAAAATTTTAAAACGGGTTTTGAACACTTTACGATTGTTCATGATTAAGGGTGAACTGAGTCAGTTAAAATAGCCTCAAGTCTCGTTCATTTCTTATCAATCTTTATTCAGAAGGTACAGAGAAAATAAATTGTACTCTTTTTAGCTTCACGCTTTATCCCTAAACGGATGGGAAAATATCAGAGAGAACCGAGCGTCAAACACTGTGGTTCCCGCATACTTCTTTCGCCCCGTCCACTGTAATAGCCCTCTGGGGGTCCTCGTATATTTATATAATCTTCTTACCGTATCACATTAATACAGTGTTCTTGAAAGTCAATAGAAGTCTCCCTCTACATCTCTACTCACCTGTGCATCGCTTATTTACCTCAACATTTAAATTGAGTATAAAATTAGGCAATCGTAAAGTATAATAATTTTTTATTCGGTTACACAAAAGTATTATGTAGTTCGCAACTTATCATATATTTATACCAAAAATAATTATTTCAAGCACAGAAACAATTAATTAAATATAAACAGGTCATGTTTTCATTGATGTCATTTTAAAAAGAAATTTTAACTTACTATTACTGTAAATACCTTGTGGCATTTATTTACCTTCCCATAGCACTATCAGAGAATCGTAATGCAAGATCCATATAGGCAAGATAAATACATTTAAAATGCAATTACTTAATCATTTCAAATGCTCTATATTCAAATATATTCTATTGCTAAAAAAGAAATCAAAAAATGTGGCCAGTCGTGGCCCAGTGGCACAAGCGTGTAACTGTAAACGACTGGTTGTGGGTTCGATTTCCATTTTCTTCGCTCTGATGTCGAGGTAAAGCGCGGCGTTAAGTTCCGCCACTTAGCACGCAATGCCTCCGAATTCGGCGGAAAGTGGGGAACAGAGTGTCTTAACACTAGGTTCCCTCTGCCTACCCTGCTGTGTGCGGGATATAGCGTGAAGCTAATCAAAAAATACTGACACCTTCAATTTTTACCATGAAAAACGATTACTTAATAGAATTTCCAACATAATCACGACATTCGTTATCTAAATGCCTATTATTATATACACGTTCTTTAAGATTTATTTATCAATCAATCTTTGCCGCATCCCCGTAGCGCAGCGCTTGTCGAAAGAAAATAAATCTTTTGTAAAAGTTTCCCCAACAAGAAGATTATTCATGAGGACGCCAACCAACTGATTGATCGCAGTGTTCAGGTTTACTCGGAATATATACTTAAGTGATGCTTAAGTGTTGTTTAAAACTTCATTATGTTTTTATATAACAATCTCCATAAAATTATAGCTTAATTTCTTTTTTGCTGTGTATGAAATTTTATATTAATTTTTCTGGTTCTAACTAGATGAAGGTAAAATTTGTTATACATTATACCTGAGTTCTACAATTATCATCATACTGTCTATAGTAGTAAGACTTTGAAGACACATGTGGTCACTTTTTTAAAGCTTTATGTTTTTTCCATGTCTAGGTAGATTACCTTTTTTTATTTTTTTTTTGCTTCACGCTGTATCCCTTGCGGGGTAGTCAGAGACCTGGCTACCTTAATTTATAACCCTACTTAATTTATAACCCTCTCTGACTAGAGAGAACCTAGGGTTTATAAATTTCATTCTTGATTGTTCACCTGAAATCAAGACATTGCCTGTTGAGTGAGGAAACCCAACGATGGGCATCAGATTCTATTCTAGTACACAAAACAAAGTGCAAATCGAACCGCCAATCAATAACGTTTACAGTCAGGCACTGTTTGACTGTGCCATATTAGCCTGGTGTAGCCTCTTCATGCTTAGTTTTTGACATTGTGTTCGAGAAACCATTTTTTTAAATAAACATTTCACCGTATTGACACTAATCGCACGCCTTTCGCTAATTGTACTCGTACACAAGACTTCAGCAAATTAATATGAACAATTAATTAATTAAATAACTCGATATATACTGCAACTGCAATGCAATGATGTTAAACAATATGAATGTTAAACAAAAAGCTTATCTCATTTTAAACAATCCCCGGCTTTATAAAGCGTGTTTCCTTCTATTTTTTCATCATTTTTACATTTTTCCCCCAAAAAAACTTTTGTAACAAAGGAAACAAACAGCACTCAAACTTCATAGCAACCGTACTAACATTTACGCGAGTATTGTAGATACTCGCTTTTCCAAATCTGACGAATACGAGTACTTTGATATACATTTTCATTTTTATTTTATTTATTAAGATTACTAACGACGAAATAAAATACCTATAAATTGACGGTAATAATTAAGCAAAGTAAGAATACGATGTTAACATAATTTAAGTATTGTAGCTTTCTTTTCTTTGTAATAAGAAGAGATATGAAAAAGCAAAGTCCACTTAATGGTATAATGCCGAACATTACATACATGTAACACAGACAACACATCATCAAATATTTGGCGGTTCGTCTTTGACATGATAGTGGTCGCAAGCCAGTCGAAGAACCAGTCTCATACCACCAAGCAAGCTACTGGGTTATCCGCCTTTTACGGGACGCTTCCCAGCGACAGAGGACAATTTTATTCTTAAGCCGTCCCCCCACAAGATAAAAATAGAGTGTTAAATAATTATCGTCCTACCAACCAGTAAAACGTTGTCATACTGCCGACTAAATAATTCGAATTTTTCTCTAGCAAAAATCTTTAAAACAAGAGTTAGATACTTAATAAAGTGAAATCTTCTATTATCCTACATTTATAAACTGATGCAGTCCATAGAATTAGACGTATAATATATACGTAATATTGAAACGTTTAAGCTCAGAACTTATAGTATAAATGACATTAGTTTCAAAATTAATTTGCTTAAAAGCGAATACCTTGTGAACTAAATTTGAATTGTGATCGGACATATGTTTTGTTTGCACATGATTTTGAACCTTAACAATAGAGAATATAGTTGAAATTCCCCTAAATATGTATATCAAGTAAGAGTGACAAGAGACTCTATAGTAATTGTCAGTGATGCACCCGATTTCAGACTCAATTCCAGCACACTTGACTGCCATCGTCTGATAAATTAATTGAAATGATTGATTGTACGTACTTCTACTTAGTTTTAAAGTGTTATTTGAATAGATATGAATTATATAAATTTCAAATATGCATAAATTGTTAGTTGCTGTGTTGAAGTGTTTAAATAATATTTTTTTCTATTATCTTCGTGTTGAAGATGATTTGATGCATTAAGAGCGGCGTTTAGATTTCCAGTTCATTTTATTATATTTTGTAGGCTACTATATTTTATTTTATAAGTGAATAATGTTTTTTTTTTTTTAGCTTCACGCTGTATCCCGCAGCAGGGTAGGCAGAGGGAACCTAGTATTAAGACACTCTGTTCCCCACTTTCCACCGAATTCAGATGCGTTGCGTGTTAAGTGGCGGAACTTAACGCCGCCCTTTACCTCTGATACCAGAGCGAAGAAATAGAAATATTAAATATTTCCATTCCTCGATTGGGAATCGAACCCACAACCAGTAGCTTAACACGCACACTTTGTACCACTGCGCCATGACTGTTCCCAATACACGTTGTCTAAATTTAAAGTAAAATAGTTTTTGTTACCATTTCTTAAATAAATATTTTGAAAAATGTTATGATAGGTATACAAATGTGTGTATTGCAATAGAGAAAATGAAGTGTTATGAAACTCCGTTCTCCACTTACCAATTGAATACCTTTAAGTGGCGAAGCTCAAAGCTATGGTTTGTCCACGGGAATATGTACCACAAAATAATAAAAGGGGACAGTCGTGGCGCAGTAGCACAAAGTGCGACTGTAAAACGAATGATTGTGGGTTTGATTGCTACTCAAGGAGTGGAAATGTTTAATATTTCCAATTTCTTCGCTCTGGTGTCGAGGCAAATCGCGGCGTTAAGTTCCGCCACTTAACACGCAATGCCTCCGTTGAATATAGCGGAAAGTGGGGAACGGAGTGTCTTAACACTAGGTTCCCTTTGACTACCCTAAAAAGCGTGTGAACCTAAAAAAAACTCAATAACTTACTTAATATAAAACACTGAATTTCGCCTCACTGAAAACAAAAAAAAGAGAGAAAACGCAACATCAGCTCCATTTAAATATTACAATAATACAACGCTGTAAGATGTGTCGGCGGAAATTCAGAGGAAGGCTTTACTTTTGAATATTTCGTTTTTTGTCGCCTGACAACTCGAGATAGGGGACCTACCATGTTATTATAGTTCTTATTATAATACCTACGTTTTGGACAAAAATTTTCTGCAACTTTTAACAAAGTACTTGGCTTATATGAAAAAAGCATTTAGTAGATTGTGTTGGTAGACACGATGGTTCGGGGGTTCGATTATCACTCATTTTACTCATTCACAGGTTGAAATTAAATTTTTAGTGTCTTGACTAATATAATGTTTTAAGTTTACAATATTATGAGTGTCTTAAAGGTCTTTGCTACATTTTGCGATTTTAAGAAAATCACTTAGTCCACTACTTTCTATTCTGAGCAAAACATGCGATAGTAAAGTTTACATATAGATAGACAAACAAATAGATAGATATAAATACTGTATATTATTACAAACAGTAGCTCAGTGGCTGCCTCTGACAGAAAATGTGATTGATTGAGGGTTCAATTCCCACCTGGGGATTTCCCTCCCATAATCAATAGATTATATTTTATGTACTTCAAAGGTATCACTGTCAATATATAATTATATAATATCTGTAAATGCTTAACTTAAAAAAAAAAAAAATAAACGCCGCCGCCGCCTTTCTTGTGCCGGTTCTTCTCAGGGTCGAGGTCCGAACTTTAGTGAACCGGTGGGAAACTGCTTGACGTTCAAAAAATGAAGCATGTAACTTCTTATTCTTATTAAAATTATTTGACTTTGACTTGAATTATTTTAATTGCCTTCTGGTACCAAGGACAAAGCACGGCTTTGGATTCCACCGATTAACAGGCAATTTCACTATTTTACCAGACTATTTAAATCTAAAATAAACACAACCCACGTACGAAATTCGAACCTACAACCGTTGTGTAAAACAAGGAACTAATTAAATTAACCATAATATAGCAAACTGAATGTGCGAGCGTTCTGAAACAAAACTGTAATTATGTTTTCGAATAAAGTTTCTTACTAGCAGTGCTGTTTAATAATGTAGACTAGCTTCAACAACAATTTTGTTCATTGTAACTTCAGAAACTGCATCATATACGAGTAGGATTGACCGTAGAATGGACTTTAATAATTGAACTACCTTAACAGATATACTACATGTGTGTTCCTTTTTGTTCATTGCTTTTAATTTTTTTTTTACCTTCACGCTGTATCCCGCACACAGCAGGGTAGACTGAGGGAACCTAGTGTTAGGACTCCGTTCCCCACTTTCCGCCGAATTCGGAGGCATTGCGTGTTACGTGACGGAACTTAACACCGCGCTTTACCTCGGCACCAGAGCGAGGAAAATGGAAATATTAAATATTTCCACTCCTCAAGCGGGAATCGAACCCACGACCAGTCGTTTACAGTCACACGCTTGTGGCACTGGGCCACGACTGGCCACAATTTTTTTTAATTCTTTTTTCGTCTTCTGTTTCACGATTTGAATAACATTATTGCAATTTTATAATTTACATATAAATCATTAACAACTTATATAAGTTTAGAACTGTATAATTATAATAAATGCCTGAATAAATAAAAAAATTAAATGCCTGAATAAATAAGTGCATAGTATATGTATATATATACTTTCTATGTCATGTTTAATTGACTTGTTGCTATTTTTTGCACAATACAAAAAGCCTAGTATCAAGGCACTCTTTTCTGTACCTTCCGCCTAATATTGTCATAGTGTGTTGAGTTGAGTGACTCTCATAACTCTTATATAAAATATGTCAATGATTTTTATTTTTTTTTAGCTTCACGCTGTATCCCGCACACAGCAGGGTAGGCAGAGGGAGCCTAGTGTCAATGATAACATAAAATATATAAACTGGGGTCAGTTGTGGCGCAGAGGCACAAAGTGTGACTGTAAAGCAACTGGTTGCAGGTTTAATTCCCACTCGAGGAGTGGAAATATTTAAAATTTCCATTTTCTTCGCTCTGGTGTCGGGGTAAAGCGCGGCGTTAAGTTTCGCCACTTAACACGCAATGCCTCCAAATGCGGTGGAAATTTGGGAACGGAGTGTCTTAATACTAGGTTCCCCTGTCTACCCTGCTGTGTGTGGGATACAGCTTGAAGCTAAAAATATATATAAGCAGAAATACAAAAGAATTAAACTTTAGAATACATAGTCCATCGTGGACCAAAAGCATACAATTTTTTATTCATTTTAGTACCTGCAGTACGGATTCGCTTGTAGATGGAAAGAAATGGCGTCTCATTTATAACGTAGTTGCAACGCAATTATATTGATTTCTACAGATTAAACAATTGTTCTTTGTTTATTATACTCGTTTTGTTGAACGACGTGAATCATTCGTTAGTCTCTGTTAAATAAAATGTTACAGTCTAGTCCGTCTCTGCCTTTATACGTTATTTTGTTTCGATTTAACTTGTAACATGAGTGTTATTTTTTGCAGCTTCCCGCTTTTTCTGTTCAGCAAATAAGTCAAAGAGAATCTAGTATCAGTAATCAGTGCTTGGGCCAGTCGTGGCGCAGAGACACAGAGTGTGCCTGTAAAGCGACTGGTTGTGACTTCGATTCCCACTCGAGCAGTGGAAATATTTGATATTTCCATTTTTACACTGTAGTTTCGAGGCGAAGCGCGGCGTTAAGTTCTGCCACTTAACGAGCGTTGCCTCCAAAATTCAGGGGAAAGTGGGGAACGGAGTGTCTTAACTAGGTTCCCTCTACCTACCATACTGTGTGAGGGATACAGCGCGATGTTAAAAAAGAAAAAGAATTTACTGTTAAGATACTCTCTTTTCAGTCTGCTGAATTTAATTTGAGACATTTCCTGTGAAAAAGCGGAACTTAACGCCGTCTTTTCTTTAATTTTAACACATACTCATTCCCTTAGGTGGGAATCAAACCTGCAACCATCACGATTCAGTAGTGAGACTGAGCCTACTGTGTTATGATGGCTTCTTTATTATTTGATTTACTTATATATTCATAGTTAAATATTCTTTACGTAAATGCAGTTGTATGGTATGGTAATTGCTGGTTATTTTATTGTTAAACAAACTGTGGTGTAGGTTTCGCCCTCAAACACGAATATATTCTAAATAAAATAAAATAGTGAAATAATAAAATTTACCATCGTATTTAAAGTTATATTTAACATAATATATATTTAAGCATATTCTTTGAACCCTCAACGCAAAAGAGGGGTGTTAAAACTTTGACGCCAATATATCTCAAACGGATGGACCGATTTCGATGTGATTTATCATTCAAAAACCATGTTCCTTACGGTGGTATTTAACTGTTAGGCGAAAATAAGTTAATCATTAAGAAAACTATCAGGTCTTCGGCAAAATGATGTAAGGCATTTTAGACATAAAATTGAATACGTTTTTAAGGGAACAACCCTTAATACTTATAAGTATAATTATATTTGATTAGGCGAATTCAAATTTTCAACGTAATACTAATATATCAACAAAAACAAAACAACGCATCAATTCTATTCAAAAATTAAAACGCTCGTAACAACATAATATATTACCAGTTATTTGCAAAACGCTCGGTCGGAACGTACAAAAGAAATAATAGAGACAGGTACATTTGTAATAAATTGAAGTAATACGCATTTCCCACCTTATCATGCTACAGTGAGGGGGTAGTGTAGCGGAAACAATTTGATCCTTGTAAATGATCCTCCGTCCCAAGTACTCAACAATTTGTTCTCGAAATGACCAAGATTATGTGCAAAGTGAACGAGCATACAAAAGGCAAAAGTGTAAACATTAAACCTAAGAAATTAGAGGAATGTGTATGGGAGGTGCTTTCAATGGTAACGTTTTATGAGTTATAGTGGTTTTTATTGTTTTTTGGCTGGAGAGTAACAAGACAAATTCCTGGCTGAGCCAAATTATAATTATTAAAATTTACCAAGATGTCAAATGTTAAGGCCAGTCGTGGCCCAGTGGCACAAGCATGTGACTGTAAACGACTGGTTGTGGGTTCGATTCCCACTCGAGGAGTGGAAATATTTAAATATTTCCATTTTCTTCGCTCTGGTGTCGAGGTAAAGCGCGGCGTTAAGTTCCGCCACTTAACACGCAATGCCTCCGAATTCGGCGGAAAGTGGGGAACGGAGTGTCTTAACACTAGGTTCCCTCTGCCTACCCTGCTGTGTGCGGGATATAGCGTGAAGCTATTTTTTTTTTCAAGATGTCCATATATGATGTATTAATTTTCTCTTATATTTTTTGGCTTCATGTTTTTTTCCTGTATAGTTTCTTAATTCAAAACATTGCTTGTTGCGCGGCGTAACTCAACGCCGCTTTGTCTCTTTCACCAGAGCGTAGAAACGAAAATAACTAAATTATTATCATATCATAAGTGTTAATCGAAGCGACAACCACGCTGTATTACAATGCCACAATGTCATCAAATCGACTTTATCTCTCTTCTCGTCTTCCCGATTCTTTTCTTATCTAATTATAATATAAATAATATCATTCAAACCTGTAACTTAAATAACACTCACTCACTTTGACTACTTTAAGCTATGTTCAAATTTTCAAAACAAAATATCCTTTTTTCTTTAGCTTCACGCTGTATCCCGCACACAGTAAGTAAGAAACTCTGTTCCCCACACTTCCTCGAGTGGGAATCGAACCCACAACCAGTCACTTTTCAGTCGCATTTCGTGCCTCTGCGCCACGACTGGCCCTGGACAAAATATCCTTTCTTAGTCTAATTGAATGAAACCCTTATATATGTATGTAAACTATTTTAAAATATTACAATAATTTTGTCAATGGCCATTACTTAGTGTACGCTGATATGCGGTTAAACACCTAACGACAAAGTATTGGAAATTCAATCAAACATGTTTCAATAAACAATAGGGCTGGTATTAGTTGTAAATTTATAAAATGCATTAAATAATAAAAAAATAATAACTAACACTTTTTAAACATTTTTAAAGTGTTATTCCACACTTAGGAAAATTGAAAAAGACATTTAAAGAAAACGTATAAAAATTTGAACGCAGCGGGATTCGAACCCGCGCCTAACATAAATAAGTTGTCATAAAGCGTATAAGAATTTCGACGCAGCGGATAGTAGAACGCATGGCTCAGTGGTGAGAGCGCCTGAACGGTATTCAGGAGGCGCGGGTTCGAATCCCGCTGCGTTCAAATTTTTATACGTTTTCTTTAAATGTCTTTTTCAATAATTCTAACATTTTACGGATTCTAACATTTTTCCACTCGAATTCGAATTTTCGCGTATTGCGTGGCGGGAACTCAACGCCACGCTTTTCCGTAGGTCGCAAAGCGAATATATGAAATTTATTTAAATATGATCATTCCCCCGAATAGAAATACTTCAGTTCAGATAAGTTCTTTAATTATGGCGCTTCGACCCATAAATACCCTCTCTCTGCATCACGATGGCTCATAGTAACAGCAAATAATATAATAGTGACAATATTTAAGATTTTTGATGATAGATTTTTTCCTATTTTTAAGATTTTTGGTTGAACTTTCGTGATATTACGTGTTTAATGGCTAAACTTAACGCCTTAACTTCATCTTTATACATTTTATTAATAATTTCTATTAATTTTCGACAACGAATAAGTTTATCAACATCCCTAGCACATAACACGCATTGTTACGATTAATTCCATCGGTTCATTTTAATAAACATTCGAATACGATGCGAGGACAAACGCTGAAATGATTTGATTACATCAATATAGCAAATATTGATATCTAATTATAGTTTCATGTTTCATTTCCCTGTTGATGACATGATTAATAGTCTTTGTAATGTAACGAGGTTTATTAAACAGGCAGCTTAATTAAATTGTTAAAGTAATATTAAATATTTTACACTTTTCCTTATCTTTTTTAGTTGATTATTAATATTAAAAAAACAGTTTCACCATTGATTTTTTGAGTTCCGCCATTCAATAAGAAGGGTGAAAACTGAAAAACAGAATATCTTGACACTAGGCACTCTCTATTTATCCTGCTATACAGGAAAGACTATAAACACTGTAATAAATAAAGATTTTTAATCAATATTTAGCGTCTGCACTGAACTAACTAAGAAATTTACCCCGTTTTACCCGTATTTACATCATTAATATTCAGAATAGTTAAAACTGTAACAATATAATATCATAATAACTGTAATCTAATTACATAATAAAATTAATATTAACACATAAATAAAATGATTAAATACCAACAAATTTCGAACGTTTATTTATATGCTGCCAAATATATTTTAAGGCTATCATTAAATAGGCTATTTATGTGATGGTTCCATTCATTAATATAACAAGCGCAATAAAAGTTATAATCGGTTTATAAAATTAACTAGATGCATTCATTACCGGGTCATATTGTTTTGGCAACTAATAATTCATATTTGTTTCAATAATTTTCAGTTACTTATTAGTTTTTGGACCAGTTTTACTGAATTTCACTATATGAGCGGTGGTTATAGGTTCGATTCCCATTCAGATTTTTTTTTAGCTTCACGCTGTGTCAGTGGGCAAGTGGGTAATTTAAACTTGCCCACTCAGAATAATTATATATAAATTATTTCTTCGTTCTAGTGGCAAAACAAAGAGCAACGTACGAATCTTGCACTCAACACGCATGGCTTAACGATCGGAGTGCTTAAAAAAATCCAAAATGTTAATTACAGAACAAGTTTAAATCTTGCTGTTGTTTCCTTTCCTGTGATGTTTCCTTTTTTATTCATTTTCAGTGTTTATTATTAATTTTCAGTAATATTAAGATATTTGTGTTGCAAGCATGTAGTGTAGACTATACAGTTAAATTTATTTTTCATATATAATTAAGCTTAAATATTTTAACAGTGCACCATATCCCTTAAAGGCTAACTCATTATGTACTCCACTCTTGTACCTAAGACAAAGGGCGGCATTAAGTTTCGCCACTTAACACTCAATGCGTTAATTCCGGGTGAGAAATGGAAAGCGGAATGTCTTAACGCTAGGATTTCTCTGACTATCTTCTTATACGGAAAAAAGCGTGATGACTATATGATAGTGACAATAATAGTATTGTTCCAAAACTTAAGCTGCCCTTAAAAAAAGGCTTTATAAAATAAAGATAAATTCTTAGCAAAAATTAAAATAAGCTCCCAAGAATTTGTACAATAAGCAACTATATTAACCACTGATAACAGTGTGATATATATTCCATTTTCTTCGCTCTGGTGTCGAGGTAAAGCGCGGCGTTAAGTTCCGCCACTTAACACGCAAGCCTCCGAATTCGGCGGAAAGTGGGGAACGGAGTGTTTTAACACTAAGTTCCCTCTGCCTACCCTGCTGTGTGCGGGATACAGCGTAAATTATAAAAAAAAAAAACTTATTTCAAATTCTATTTCAACTAACGTTAACCATCACCGTCCAAACCTTAAATCTGTTAGTCAAAATTTCGTTTTTAGTTTAATCACCGCTACACGAGCACCCATTAACTGCACTGACTGATCTTTTTGTCCCTTCCACTTTGTATGGAATAATACAACGCTTTGTCCCCGTGTTTAGAGTGTAAATCGCTTGTATATCTCATTAACGAGCGGTCGCATATTGTCATACATTTTGATTGCTCACTATTATTTATAATAACGCTTATTACTCTTCACACTATTATTAGGCTTATATTTTGTAATTTAATATACCAATTTGCTCTGATGTTCAAAGGTTATTAATTTTGATAGATTGTTAACATTTTAGCAGTTTTAAAACTTTATAATTGATATCGTGGACATGCCCCGTTTTATGTAACATTTGTTATTTAAATTGATAATGTTAAGCATGGGAAATTGATATATGATGTTGTTTTAAAATTTTTGGGATCATTAGTTGCAAAATATATGTAGATTAGGTAGATAGGATTATTCGTTTGATTTTGTCAAGTTATCCATCTGTGCTTTCTGAGACAGTGGCGTTGCTAGGCGTGGGCGAAGCGAGCAGTTGCCCACGGTATCACGCTTAACGGGGACCTCGCGAGGTCTCCTGAAATAAACACCTAAATCATATTCTCACTATTTATCTTACGCTGTTTCACTCATACATATTTGAAAATTATATTTCGTTGATATGTGATGTGTGAAAAACTGATAACAGAATACTCAAGCAACACGCTTAGGAACACAGCTTAGTTTAAAACATTTTTAGAAAACGATTAAAAAATTGAAAAAATAAATGCAAACGGAAACAATTGAACGCAGCGGGTTTCGAACACGCGCTTCTTAAAAGTGGTCCAAACGCTCTGACCGCTAAGCCAAGCGTTCTAATACCAGCTATTTCGAAATTCCTATACGCTTTATCACAATTCATTTCATCATCATACATTAGTGGTAAGGTAAGGTTAGATTTAAAATAAAAACAAAAGGAAAAGGGCCTTGGTGATGCGACTTCGCCCACATCCTTATTAGTCCACGCTACGCCACTGGGCAGAGAGAATCTATTCTGAAGTTTTGAAGTTTTCTATCTTCCCTCCGAATACACTGATTATATACATGTCACTTGACACACAAAGAAAAGCGTTAGGTTACGCTCTCCAGGTTCTTACATAGGTCTTTTTTTCACAGATATACTGAATAAAGAAATACGTGAAAATGCCTGCTCCTCGTAATAAAATATGGTAAAACAATTTTAGTATTTGACATTAAGTTTTTAAGCATTTAGCAAAGTCATTAAAATATTTAGAAGATTATTGCTTCAAATTTCCCTTGTTTAGTAAAATATACACACCTATAGAGCTAAGCTAAACTTGAAATTAATTCAGGTTTTAATGAGAAGTAAACAATGATGTCTTATAAGCGCTTTTGCTTAGTAAAATTTACTGAAGTTAGGCTAAAATATAGGCTAGATGAAGAGTTAAGAAATATATTATTATTATACAACGGAAAGTAGAAAGTATCTAGTGTCTAAACACTTAGTTCTTCACTATCCGATATCGAGACTTTGTGTGCTGAGTGCCTAAGCTCAATGTCACGATTTGTCTTACCAGAGCGGGATAAATGAAAATTAATGAAATATATGATAAATTAATCAAACCTCCGAGTAAGGATAGAAATCACAAATAAACGCGCTTACAGATACCGTACCACTGAGCCACGACGGCTTCTATATTTTTATTATATTTTTAAAACTACAATATAGGTTACGACACCTTACTGAAAATACCAGTTCATCATTATCTCTAACCTATAAGTATGGACTTATATTATTATTTCTTTTTTTTTTTTTTTTTAGCTTCACGCTGTATACCCACAGCAGGGTAGGCAGAGGGAACCTAGTGTTAAGACACTCCGTTCCCCACTTTCCGCCAAATTCTGAGGCATTGCGTGTTAAGTGGTGGAACTTAACGCCCGCGCTTTGCCTCGACACCACAGCGAAGAAAATGGAAATAATAAATATTGCCACCCATCGAGCGGAAATCGAACAACCAGTCGCTTTACAGTCACACTTTGTGCTTCTGCGTCATGGGGGCCCATAGATAAGCCCATAGACTAAAAATTCAGTTCATCATTATCTCCAACACCCACACTTATATTATAATAACAACAATTTAGTCAACGCATCACAATCTCAAGATCTTTTCGTCTTCGCTCATGCGGGCTGTTATGATAGAAAACTTGTTCTGTAATTACCACTACGATGTCAACAAAGCGGGTCTTCCCAGAGGCTTTTGTCCACGGCTTTATCTTAATTGCTTCAAGAAACTCGATATCGTTCAGTGACAAGATGCTTTTTATTCCTTAGTCCGTTCCCCGGAGGCAAACAATGACGGAACTTTGAATTAGTTTTCCGTTTGATAAAACTTCCGATTTTTTTTCTCTTAAACGGAACAATCGTTATTATTGAGTATATTTGGACAGTTCAAGTTTTACAACGCTTTAAGCTCTACGTCTTAATGTTTTTAAGCTTGAGATGGTTTGTTCGAACTTTATAGTTTTAGGATAGGAATGCTAATTTTTGTTTTTATTTGGGGCCGTGTTGGTGAAGTGGGATAGCGTATGATTGTAAACGCAAAAGGTGTGGGTTTAATTTCTGCTTTGGATAATGCCTATATTATTTTCTTTGCTCCGTTCTGGTATTTAAGGCAAAGTTTCATCTCTAAATGTTGGTTGTGTTTTGCTTTTCAGCGTCACGCTTTTTTTGCATACTAAGGTCAGTAAAAAACGAGTGTAAAAACTAGGTTCCTCACTCTCCGTCTAAAATCGAAACATAACGTGTTAAGTGGTGGAACTCAACGCCGCGCTATGTATTAGGTACTAGAGCGGACAAATGAAAATAACACATTAAAATATATTGTAATATCATTTACTCGAGAATAATATAAATACAATACCTTGTGTTGGTAAAATTAAAGATTGATTTTACGTGATTTTTCATATAGAATTACTATAAATTTACATTATTGAAACATACCGAAGAACAGTTACTAACATAATGTTAGCCACTTTAATCTATCTCTATAATGTGATCAATTCATTTCTATTTATTGCAATTCAATGTTATTATTATTTTTTTATATAAATTTGTTATTTCCTGTATTTCAAATCATACTCTTGATTTCTAGTTGAGAAAGTTGTCATAAACCTACCTACCTACCCAATGAATTTTTCTGTTATCCCTTAAGCTAACAGCAAACTTAAATAACTATAAAAAGCACCAAAAAAAACAAAGTTTATATATAAAAAAAACACCACTATTTATCATACCAAAAGAACTTTCCAAACCTCCAACGCATCAACATGGGGGCAAAAATTAAACGATTACATACATAAGTGGAGTCCCCCACGTTTTAAAACACGAACAACAACAAAACAACCTGTAATCCTTAACTTTACTTAGTTTTGGCCTGAATAAATAATTTAACTCTCACGGACGTGCTACAATGTCCATATTTAACTTCTAACCCCTTGTCCAAAATGTTCTGTAGAGGCGAAATGTATGCTTTGGCCGTATTCCAAATCTTCGTTGAAGGTCGTAGGTCACCTGTCCTAATGCGCGAACACTTTCTGGTATGCGGGCTTCATCACGTGAAGCGTTGGATTGCTAGATTATGTAATCTTTGTTTGTAGTTGCATTAATTTGACACATATTATTTGTATATATTTTTTTTGATGTTACCTTAATGCTAGTTATTATTTTTGTCATTTTTCTGTATAAATTAAAATTAAATAGCTTCACGCTATATCCCGCACATAGCAGGGTAGGCAGAGGGAACCTAATGTTAAGACACTCCGTTCCCCACTTTCCGCCGAATTCGGAGGCACTGCGTGTTAAGTGGCGGAACTTAACGCCGCGCTTTTGCCTCGACACCAGAGCGAAGAAAATGGAAATATTAAATACTTCCACTCCTCGAGTGGTAATCGAACCCACAACCAGTCGTTTACAGTCACACGCCACTGGGCCACGACTGGCCACATTTTCTGTATGTAATATTTTATTTTTAATTAAAAGTAATAAAGATGTTAGATTCTTTTCTTTTCGTTTTAGCACCATCGTGGCATAGTGGGAATGTATCTGATTATACACTAGATCATTGTGGGTTCGATTCTCACTCATCAATACTTACTGCTTGTCAGGATAATTTAAACATTTTTTTTTTTTTTATTTTTGCTGGATATTTTATTGATTTATAAAAGATTGATATTCTACCTATGACCATGAATTACTATAAAATATTCGAAATATAGATTTTTCTAAAACGTACAATCGAAAGCCAAAACATATGCGATCTTTTCGCGTTTTGAGTAGCAAAATAGTTTCATTAAAAAAAATTGAAGCTTCCGCCCTACAATTCAAAAGCCCTTTAAACGGTAGGAATATAAAAATTGTATAATATACATTCATACTTATTTTGATTTGTTTATTTTATACAAGAAATAAATAATAATAATTCATAAAAATAAATATTATTTTAGAATGGAACGTAATTTACACACTTCGTATAAATAAGCAACTTCGGTTGTTTACTAAAGCTTAACTGAATAAAAGCAGTGCCAGCAGTTCTGAGTTAGTTCGAAAATGTCTAGCCGAAGCGCGTGTGACACGGAAATTCACGAATTCCGCAGTGACTCACAAATGGAAAGGGTAGAATAGTATTCGCTTGTATGCTTATAAATGTATGTTAGATAAAATATATATGTTTTAGAATACAGTGGTCAAAAATACTAAAAAAATATATTGAGACCGTCGTAGTGCAGTGGAACAGCGTCTGACTATTACGTGAAGGCTGTAGGTTCGATGATTATATTTAAAATTTTCATTACTTCATTCTAGTATCAAAAACAAAGCGGGGCGATTCTTCCACTCGATGTCTCGATTTTGGTTCGAAAGTAGAGGACGAAGTGTGTTGACACTGTGTCTGCCTGGTATGTTAAACCTGAACGCATGGCTTAGCGGTTAGAGCACCTGGACGATTTTGAAGAACCGCGGGTTCGAAATCCGCGTTCAATTTGTTATACGTTTACTTAAAATGTCTTTTTCAATCTCTTTAAATGTGTGAATGAAATTTTAAAATTAAAAAAAATAATAATAGAAAAGATGTACAGAATTGTGTTGCAATGAACACAACTGCCTACTTGAAAGTCAACGAATAAAGTGGAATCTGTATCTTTAGCTGGCGGCTTATACTCGTATAATAATAGAACAAAGGAAAAGCAAAAATTAAAGGATGTGTCCTAATTATATACTAGAATATTGTTTTTTAATTATTTGTTACATATGTAGTATTTAAAACATAAGTAGAAATAATAGCTAACCTAAATGATACATATTGATGCTTGTTTTGTTTAAATGCATTGTTTGATAAATGGTAAATGCTAAAGTACGGACTGATTTACAGGTTAAAAACTGTTAAACTGGAATATAGGTATGTCCGATCGATATATGGTCTTATCATAATAAATCACTCTATCATAGCAAGGTCAATCAGAGAGATCTTAGTGTTTAGAGTTAGCGTTTTTTACTTTTCGCCAGATACAAACACATCGTATTTTCTTCCAAATAATAATCCGAAACCACAATAAATCTCAAATAAAATATGAATAATATCACAAAAACTAAATAAATACAACAGAAAATAAACATAAAAGAAAGACAAACAAGTCATAAATACAAGAGAAACACACGAAAACTTCATTGAAAATACGTAGGTGAATTTTGAAAATTTCTGGCCACCCAACTTTGGCGTATGGCACGGAAATTAACGTGATTTCCATCGAGGCTGTGACTCATGAGTATGCAAGTTACACGGGATTTATTGAGCCAATCCTGAATTTGCATATCGGTTAGCGGTACAATGTTCTGCTTTAAAAATACTGTTCACATGACGGCTAAATTATATATCGTATGATGTTGCTTGTAGGAATACAATTTTCATATTAGAATCGTTTTGATGTTGATTTATTGTTTTATATATTAGTTTTGTTTTTATAATTTGTATTTAATTTCGTGTGACTTTGCACTTTACAATATATCGATTTTGCAGCATAATGTGGAGAGGGGAGTGTCTTAAAACTCGGTTCTCCGTAACTACCTCGCCGTGCGGGAAAAAGCATTAGAAGTATACATCATCTGATTGTTAACGCGGTTGTTTTTGACTGACTATTTACTATTTTACTAAAAATATCATAAATCTGTTGTTTTTTTCGAACTTCATGTATAAAAGTGTAACACAACATAAATATATACATAATATATGGATCACATTGCTATTATGATAGTATGTAAACAAAAATAATTTAATTATCAATACTCCCCAGTGCCATCGACCTACAACCATCGCCTTCACAACGGCCTGAGTCATTGTCTTTCAATAATTAATTGATTAAATAATATATCTACATAGAATTGTTATATTTGGGTAGAGGGGAGATCAAAAAGCCAAAGACTTTGCTTTAAAAAATTATGATAGTAAAGAAATAATAATACTCAAGTACAACTAGACACGACCTAACCACACCACAACAACAAACGGCTTCAGATGAAAAAGGATCTTCAAGTTTTCTCCCACATAAACAGTGTTCTACTACTGCTCCACTCTTAATATCAGAAAAAATCTAGTGTCAAGACTCTCCTTTCTCCACTTTCCGCTTGAGTCCGAGACATTGCATGATTAGTACCCGAATTAAATGCCACGCTTTATGTTGTCACCGAAGCAGAAGAATGAAAGTAATTGAATTACAACCTTCCCCCTAAATCGAAAATCGAATCTAGAACCAATCGCATTAACAATCAGACCTCACAAAATAGAAATAATATAAAAATTACAATCAGTAACATGTTTTTCCACATTCACAACTAATGACAGAAGAATCAACCACTTGTTCTCCGCATGCGTATCTAAAGAAACGCTCGTTTCTATCAGTGCCTCTCAATACGCCCCTTTCTTCTACAGCTTACACAGTTCATTGCGTCTATTTGTAATACAAGGGTTTTCTGTAGCCCCTCTAAAGCCATTTGCGTGAACTGAAGCATTCACCATTGTTGTTGAAATGAATGACCGTAAATTAGTTACGAGGAATCAGCACTGAGAAAAAGATTTATACAGCGTTTTTTTTAAATTGCCCAGCAGTTAGGACTCAATTTACAATTTGTCGAGTTTCTCGCTAAATATTCAAGCTTTTTTGTAATGTAGGTACGGCTAAGAATGGCGATCTGTAAGTTAGATAACATTACTATTTTAAATTTACTTTGTATTTTTATATATTTCATGTATAATTTGAATTATGCACCTGATGCGTACTTAGTTTAATATTACGTGAGCCTTTAAAAATACACTTTATAGTTGCCTGTAAAGGTATAACTAAGGTTTTTTTCTAACATACATAAAAAATCAACTTCCCGCTTTTTTCTATCATATTCAATTGTTATATTGAATATTTTACACAGTACTCGTGTATTTAATCCCTCAAGATCCATAATGAATTGTAGACTTTAATATATGCCATACAATTTACAATATAACAAAAAAACACAAAAAATTGAACCCTGTACTATCGCTTCAAAAACTAACTACATGCACCACCCCGTCAATAATACTAAGTAAATCCACATTAATCTTCAGAAAATACTGAATCCTATACAATTACAGCGAAAGCAACGGCAAAGGCAAATGCAAATACAAACAATTAGCAAGTCAGGCCAACAACAATGAGCCTCGCATGCATCACGGAACCCGCTCTAAAAACCGCCCATCCACGCCCCACTTCATCAAATTAAAGTTTATTGAATGGCTGCCGAAATATTTAAGCGCTTGTTTCCATTGCGGCAAACGCCTATTAATTAGTTGAGCCAAATTATTATTGACTAACTGTGCTTGTGACTTCGTCTGCGTGGAATTTATGGAATAGTTATAATTCTAAAATAAAAGTAGCCTAAGTTACTCCTTATTCATCAGTTATTTCCCTGTGAAAATCCTGTCAAAATTGATCCAGCCGTTTCTGAGATTAGCCGGAACAAACAAACAGACAGGCAGGCATACAAAAACTGTAAAAATTGTTTTTTTGGTATATGTATTGTATATATGCAAATAATAAAAAAGGTTATTTTAATATTACAAACAGACACTCCAATTTTATTATATTTGTATTGATATTTGATATTGAAACGTTCGATCTTGGCCTTAAAGTTGAAATATACACTTATTAAAGTGATGGAAGGATCGAAACCATATCGGCTTTAAGTTCTTTATACATTTTAATGAGTTTAGCGAAGTTTGAAATTATTTTGTATATTAAAATACTATTTATTATTTTTACTTAGCCTCAGACATCTGCCGCGTAGATATTATAAGCAAGGTATAATAGCAAAATGAGGTATAAGAGGCTATTGTTAAGACACTGCTGTACTTTAATAATAATAAAATATTAATTATTCCATTCATTCACATTCACGCTTTTTTCTGCATACTAGGGGGTCATATATCAGGGTCAAAAGTCAGGGAGAAAAATAATATATAAAAAAAAATTATAATAAAATGTTTTATTTCATAAAAAGCTATGTAGTACAATTTATTATATAAAATTCATTCCAAAGAGAGAAAAAAAACACTTGAGTACATACAACAGTTGGTTTTGGAACTGTTCTCATAAATATATTACAAAATAATCTGTGGTAAAGAGAAACAGTGCCGTGCCCGCGTGGGTTAGTGAAAAAAGTGTTCAATTCTTACAATGGTCATCAGCAGCGAGGAGAACCTAGTGTCAAGGCTCTCTGCTCTCCTTTTTCCATTCGAAAGCAAGATTCGGCTTTTGTATATATTTGTCTTGTACTAGAACATAGAAAAGAAAAGAAATTAAATATAATCATTCCTATGTTTTTTCGTTTCTTTAAACGTAACCAATTAACCATTGAAAAATTATACATAGTACAGTATATTTGAATTTAAGTAGCAAAGCACAAAGCGCGCCGTTAAGTTCCGCCACTTAACATACGCAATATTTTGATATTGGGTGAGGTCTAGATACCAAAGTATCTTGACTTTACTCTGCTATGGGAGAAAAAAAAGTAAAAATAATATACTTTGGTATATAAAAACGTAGGTTTTCAATAAATAGTTTACACAATTTATTGTAAATAAACTTAAAATGGTTTACTTTGTGTTAAAATGGAAACTTTTTAATTTATCATTCGTATAAAGAGAAATGTTTGTTTCCTAGCGATTTGGGACTAGGCATTTAATTGTATATTTGTAGTTCAATAGTAAAATGGTATCGAGGAGTTTCTAGTTTTATTGTAGAAGTATTCGCTTACACTACCTAAGTCCAGGACTCATATACGGTATCCAATTATTGTAATATTTATAAATATATTAATAAGCTAAAAATATTAGTGAAATAATACTAAAACTAACTACTAACCTAAGTTGTTAATATTTATCTCTTTGCGTAAATCAAGTCTTAATAATATAAATAAATTGTTAATAGTAATATTATATTAGGTGCCAGCCCAAGAAACAGAAACTCGAAAATCGGGACATTGCGCGTTGAGTCATGGATTGATTCCAATAGAAATTGTACCCACAACCTAAGCGCTTACAATCAGACTTCCCACTGCCCCACAATGGTCTCAATTCAAAATTTACTAACTAACAAAACACATCCATCCATACTTATATTATAAATGGGAATGTCTGTGTGTTTGTCTGTCATGCTTTCACGGCTAATCTACCGGTCCGATTTGGATGAAATTTAAAATGAAAGTAGTAACAATAACTGGGTCTAACATAGGCTACTTATTTTTTCAAAAATCAACCTCTAAAGGATTGAAATAGGGGATGAAAGTTTGTATGAAAAATCTACACCGCTTGACCGATTGTAATGAAATTTGGCATAAATATAGTTGAGTTTGAGAGTTTTTAGCTTCACGCTGTATCCCGCACACAGCCTCTCATCCTCTGCCAACCCTGGCAGAGGGAACCTAGTCCGTTCTCCACTTTTCGCTGAATTCGGAGGCATTGCGTTTTAAGTGGCGGAACTTAAAGCCGCCATTCTTGCCTCTGATACTAGAGCGAAGTAAATGGAAATATTAAATATTTCCACTCCTCGAGTAGGAATCGAACCCACAACCAGTCGTTTACAGTCACACGTTCGTGCCACTACGCCGCGACTAGCCCAATTAATTAAAAATAATCTTATTAAAGCTTAATATAATAATAACAATTTCCTTCGCTAACTTAAAAGTGGTAAATGGAAAAACAAATTGTAGAAAACAAAAAGCTAACGGGGTAGATGACAAATGACAGCGAAACCTCTCCGACTCAAATATTCAGATTTAATATTCGTGATTGTAAACTTTTTGTAAGTACTCATTGTTATTCATAATTGTTGCGTTTTATAAAATGTACCGATAACGAAGGGAAACATTCTCTTCGTGTAAATGATGCTCGTCGAGGTACAATGGGATAAAGTCTAAATGTAAACGCGATGGTTGCAGGTTTGGTGCCCTCTTGAGGGAATGATTATATATATTTTTTGTTTTCCGCTCTGTTTAGACAAACCACGGTGTTCCGCTACTTAATATGCAATGTGTTATGACATTAGTAAAAAAAAAATATATTTTTGTTTGCAAATACAGAATTATAGTAAAAAAAATATGCAAAAACAAAATTAATAAAAACAAAGTTCGTGGTTGAGAAATTCTTTTAAGCAAGTTATGCCTGTATAACTAATTCGTCCTTCCTATAACAAATATGTATCTATAATATATTTTTCATATTTATGCAAACATAATTATTTCAGTTATAATTCAAACATTTCTTTATTGTATTTGAATTGTAATTGATTACACATAAGCATACTTTTTTTAGGTAATTTACTAACTTTTTATTAACTAGTGTCATAACATTCCATTTTCCTCGTACTAGAGGACCTATATACTCTTTATACTCCTTACCTACCTCTACCCTACCTTTCTATACAGAATACAGGTAAATTCAAAAAAGTATTATTTAAAATTTAAAAGCATGGCGTTGAGTTCCGTCATTCAAAATAATGATTCGAATTTGACCGGAAACGGATAACGAAGTGACTAAACACTATCTCGACCCATCTTCCTCTTTATTTGTTAATCCTGTAACTTATAAAAATGCAAAAAGCTTTTTTTTAAAATAAAAAACAACGAAGAAAACCTTGTTTTAAGCCCGCACATGGTCAGACTTAACACGATTTTGTATAGGATAAATTTCATAATAACTAATAGCCGTGTAAAATTTCACTCACGTACAGCTGGCTTGGGGCTTTAGTATCTAATATTATATTTGCGGTAATTGAATCAAATGTAATAAAATTTTAGAGTAAAATACACAGTAAATTTCAAAGGAATATGTGTTTGTAATTTTTAAATTTATATTAGTGTTCTTGTATCCAAAACACGTTTAAGCGTATGCTGAAGTCAAGTTATGACAGTTGGCTAACTTTATTTATAGTAGAGGTAAGAAAATGATAGTTTATCTTAATCCATAATTATATTATAAATGCGAATGTCTGTGTGTTTGTCTGTCACGCTTTTACGGCAAATCTGCTGATCCGATTTGAATGAAATTTTGAATGAAAGTAGTAAAAATGACTGGGTCTAACATAGGCTACTTAGTTTTTCAAAAATATACCACTACAGGGTTGAAATAGGGGATGAAAGTTTATATGATAACACTACACCGCTTGACCGATTATAATGAATTTTGGCATATATATAGTTGATAATCAAAGGTTAAACTTAGGCTACTATATTTTTTATAAATCCACCACCGAGGGTTGCAATATACCGAAACAGCTACGTAGATCACGTATATGAATAAATTTAAATTGAGGCCATTGTGGCGTAGTATGATAGAGTCTGACTGTACGAGTATATGCAATGGTTGTGACTTCGATTCTCTGGAGAAAGTAAATTTTTTAGAATTTTTTTTCTCCCTCTTGGAGATAAGACAGTCCGTCGCTGGGTAGCGCCCCGTAAAAGGCGGGTACCCCAGTAGCTTGGCGGTAGGACATTCGTTCTCCGACTGGCTCGTGACCACTATCGTGTCAAAGATGAACCGCCAAACATCTGATGATGTGTTCCGGTTCGATGACATGTAAGCCAGCTCTCCCTATTCCAACTATTCTCATCTTCCTACTGTCCTACATCCCCGGGGCTGGCAACGCATCCATTACTCTAATGTTATGGAAGTCTATGGGCTAAGGTAACCTCTTAGGTGGGCCTTCTGCTCGTATGCCTCGGTTATTCCATAAGACAAAACGCGGCGTTGATTTTCTGCCAATCGACAGACAACGTCACGGATTCTGGAGTAAAATGGAGAGTCCAGACACTAGATTATCTCCGCATACCCTGCTATCATATAAAAATATGATATGTTTAATATCACGAAGATTTATATCACGTGCCCATATTACAATAATATTAATGAGTTTATGTTTATGTATTATAATTATCTTAAAAATCTTAAAAGTGAATGCACCGATCGACGCTATTTCCGATTTTTAACTATAATTAGTCCTTTCGTCACCAAAGGTTGTCTGTAAAAGATTGCTTATTGCGATAAGATATACGGTCTTTGTAAACATTTTAAATTTGTCTTGTATTTCTCTTGTGTGTTTTATGTCTATGTGTGCAATAACATTTTTTATTCTATTCTATTCTATTCTATTCTATTAACCCTCAACGGGAATCGAATCTACGATCATTAACTGTTTAGTTAAAATACACGAGCTTACTTAACACTTAAGATAAAGACCGCTAAGCATTATATAAACAAACTTTTACCAAATAATTCATGTCAACGGTATACTTCCGTACAAAAATTTAATACATTACATAAAATATTCAAAGCGAAACTTATCCCTCCGTCTCCAGTCATTATTACTAGCCAGTCAGACAATGAATAAAATATTACCAAGTAAATTGGCGTCTTGGGATACCCTGTTCAGTAATTTACATCTTTTACACCGCTTAAGTATTTCTTTAAAATATGTACTCACTAACAGTTAACAAGTCGTGTTTGGTTGATATTAATAGTGATATAGTATTTTTGTTTTTGTTTATTTAAAAATTGTTTACTTAAATTGTTGTTTATTTAAAATTTGTTTATTTAAATTTTTGTTTATTTAAAATTTGTTTATTTATTTTTTTGTTTATTAATAAATATAATGGAAAGCACGGTGGGACAGTGTCTGACTATAGTCGTGGTTGGTTGCAGGTTCGATTTCCACTCGAGGGAATGTAAATATTTATTTATTTTTCCCTGCAAACCCTCCTTGGTAAGTCAAAGCGGGGTTTAGTTTCACCAGTCAAAGCGCAACGTTTCAAATTCAAGCGTAAAAAGAACAAGTGTCTTGACATTAGACTCTGCCTAACTTGCTACGTAAAAATAAAGTCTTATAAACTTTATTCTTTAATTTTTTTTTTAATTTTTCTCCACTCGAGGAGTGGAAATATTTAATATTTCCATTTTCTTCGCTCTGGTGTCGAGGTAAAGCGCGGCGTTAAGTTCCGCCACTTAACACGCAATGCCTCCGAATTCGTCGGAAAGTGGGAAACGGAGTATCTTAATAGTAGGTTCCCTCTGCCTACCCTGCTGTGTGCGGGATACAGTGTGAAGCTGAAAAAAATAAAATAAAAGTTAAATGGATAACTATCATTTTTATCATATTTTCATCGATTCTAAAATATCGATCTTTTAATAGGTACACCACTCCATCGATATAATATTCAATCGGGAACGCTTTAGTTAAAAGCTTTACAAACTGAAAAATCTTATATTAAAAAGGAAGGCGAGGAAGATCGATCACCTGTCATATTGGGACGTCGATATTTTTTCTTGTATTTTTTTCTGCTGTTTCTGATATTATAAGTGTTAATTAGCTAAGAACAACTTTACAATGATTATACTTATACGTTGTTGTATCAAGTTTCATAGTTCATAGCTTTCTTAGTAAAAATTAATATAAAGTGTAGTCAAAGATAACCTAGTGTTGAGACACTCCGTTCTACTTGTTCCCACTTTCCAAAGACATTCGACATATTGCGAATTGAGTGGCGGGAGTTAAAAGGGCAGCCCTTTGTATTGTTCACCACAATAGAGAATTGAAAATAAATAAATTATGATGCGAATGGGAATCGAACCTACAACCAATTGTATTTGTAGTTAGACGCTATTCCACTGTGCCATAGTAGTCACAGATAACAAAACAAGGATTAAAAAAATAAAAATATATTTTCAATACAAACATTTCTCTCCGAAACACAAAGCTTAATATTTGAATACATCTCAATTAACCACCAACAATTAAACAGTAGTAAAGCATACAAAACGAATAAGACGAACCATTTGTCCTCAAAACTCTGGTAGGGGAGGCGCTACGACGAAAGAAACGTTTTCGGGCATGTAATGATGACATACTTGTTCCTTTTCACTCTATTCACCGAGTAATAAAATTTAAGCGAAGTAACGTGCAAATTCGTTTGTTAAAGCGACTGAAATAATAGCGTGTCGAAGACTTAAATAAAAGAGAGCTCACTTTAAATAGAAAATAAATATCAGCTTCTCGTTTTTTTCCAAATAGCAGGATATTGTGAGAGAAACTAGTGTCAAGACACTCTGTTCATTTTTCGGCATAGGCAGAAATTGAGACATTGCGTGTTGAATGGCTGAACTTAACGCCGCGCTGTGTCTTCCCGAATAGCAGGGTAGTCACAAAGTATTTGTATTAAGATATTCCGTTGTCCACTTTCCGCCTGAAATCAATACATTGTATGTTAGTAGGCGTAACCTAACGCAGCTCTTTATTTTAAGTACTATGGCAGTTCGTTTTTCTGCTATATAACAATAATAATAAGTCCGCAGGGCAGCTTGTGGCGAGCTGTTGGGGACTGGCAACCCCACGGACCTGAGACATCCAGAGGGGAGTTGAGGCTTCTAAAAAGCCTTTTAAAGGACCGGGTTTCATTGAACCCGAGAACTTTTTCAAGAGATACAAAATAATAATAATAATATAATCATTTTTCTGATTGGGAATCGAACCCACAACATTCGCGTTTACAGTCAAACGCTGCCCCATAGCAATTCGACGGCTTCAACACAATAAAGTACAAATAAAGTAGCCCAAAAATTCATTTGAACTCACTTAAAAAGAGGAACAAGAGAAACGAATTGACAGAACGAGGAGATTACGGAAATCTGAATTATACTGCGATGCTTTTAAAAGGTTTTCAATACTTATTCGCTATGAACATTTCCTTTGTCGTCTCGACGCAAATAAGGGCTTAAGTAGAATAGGCATTATGCATGGTTTAATAATAAGATATTTTTTATAAATTTTATTTTTTTGACAGAATTTAAATGTAACTGATTTTACTTTTGGGCTCAATGCTTAGAAAATTATGTATGCTCCATAGAGGCTCAGTGAAAAGACATCTGCTTGTATACATAATAAGTGGATTCGATTCTTTGTCGAGGTTATGATTCTATTTATATACCTGATTGTTTCTTTTACATATGGTAACATAACAAAGTATGGCATTGACTTCTGCTATTTAACATGTGATCTTTCAAAGTTAGGTGGAAAATGGAAAACAAAGTGTTTTATTCTCTCCGCCTATCTATCTATCCAAAAAATACCGTTAAGCTATGTTAGAATAGGTATATATAAAGGTATAATTCGTTTTATATTTGGACAAAGTAATTTTGCATATCAATATTCGTTATTAAGGCTTACTTATACTAAATTCTTTTTTTCTATCATTTTTTGGTTAGTAATAGTAGTGTTATTTATATACCTAAGAAGATTATATATTATATACGTTTTTAGAGCCTCAATCAGCAAGCAATTGGCCTTACGTAAAACTTTAACACAGTTTGCAATAAACCTAATCTATGAAACAGAAATAACTAACTGTTGAAATATCGATGGCAAATACTAAAAATATGCACAAAGCAACTAAATTGGCCTGTAACCCTTCACTTTAGTCCTTTATCCAGTACATATACGTATATAAGCCTTTCTCACAACTACATTCAATTTCAAAATGGTTCTCACAAAAGCCACGAAATTTACCATTCATCAATTTTTATTTCCTGTTCTTTCAACGTTTGCCATAAAATAAATACGCAATATGAGATCTTTTCCATATAAAATAGATAATAGTGGACCGAGTGGACAATTCCGAGCGCTATCGAGATCAGCTTATGATCTCAAATCATTTTTCATTGTATTCAGTTTTATCTGCGATTTACCTCTTAGAAATATTAGCTTCTGTGCTTTTGATAGATTTAAAATTTATTTTATATTTGCTTTTATATTTTATTTGTTTCTGCTATATATTTTTTTTTGGTTTTTATACTAAAATTTGGTTTGCTTTTGTATTCTTGTGAACGTGGTAAGTTGTAGTGAAGGTCAATGACTTTTCCAATAATTTGGTACCCGGTATTAGCAATAAACTATTGTTTGGGATTTATTATTGTTTGTTACTTTATCATTTCATAGTTTTTTGCAACTTTACGCTGTATTCCGTAGAATAAGGCAGCCAGAGAGAATTTACTGTCAAGGCATTTCGTTCTTAATTTTTCACCCGAATCCTATATATTCCTTGTAGACCGGCAAAAATTAAAAACACAATTTGTCATATCACCAGAGTGAAGAAATGAAAATAATTTAAACATAATCTTTCCCCGAGTGGGATTTCAACCCACAATTAATCGTGTTCACAGTCAGATACGGTCCCACTGTGCCAAGATAGCCTCTCATCATTAGTTTTTTTTTTTAGCTTCACGCTGTATCCCCCTCACAGCAGGGTAGGCAGAGGGAACATAGTGTTAAGACATTCCGTTCCCCACTTTCCGCCGAATTCGGAGGCATTGCGTGTTGTGACAAAGTTGTGATAGCTCAGTTGGAAGAGCGCTTGCTTTTTATGGTTATTTTTGGGGCCAGTCGTGGCCCAGTGGCACAAGCGTGTGTCTGTAAACGACTCGTTGTGGGTTCGATTCCCACTCGAGGAGTGGAAATTATATTTCCATTTTCTTCGCTCTGGTTTCGAGGTAAAGCGCGGCGTTAAGTTCCGCCACCTAACACGCAATCATTAGTTATAATATTATTAAATTAATTTCAACATATATATTTATTTTACAAAATCAAAAATCAAAATTCAACACAAATCATCTAACAAAATCGTTACCCCACATCTCCATTTCATTCCATCATAAATCAAGAAACGTTACTCCAAAAACAAATTCCTTTAAAAACTCCTAACACGATCACATTACTTATTTCCATTCCCTCACATCAAAGATATTTGGAACAAGCTTATGATTTGAGACGGGGCCAAATTAAAGTCACTTGTTAGACGTTTCTTAAGATGCAAGTAAATTATCTTTTGGAAGCAAAGCAAGACTTACTTACTTGGAGCTCATTAAACTTTTTGCAACTCAATTTAGTCGATCCAAGCTTCAATAATCACCTATCAAATGTGGATAATATGGTGTGAGTAAACATCAAGTATCTATTTATTTTGTTTTGTACAAAAATATATCATTTTTTGATATTATTTCGAGTGATTGTTTTGACAAATTATACGTCAAGTTTGTATTGTAATGTAAGCAATTTAAGCAATGTTTTTTATTGTTTTTTGTCTTCACGCTTAACCCACACACAGCAGGGTAGGCAGAGGGAACCTAGTGTTATGACACTCTGTTCCCCACTTTCTGCCGAATTCGGAGGCATTGCGTAGCGGAACTTGACGCCGTGCTTTGCCTCGTCACCAGAAGGAAGAAAATGGAAATATTAAATATCTCCACTTCTCGAGTGGGGATCGAACCACAACCAGTTGTTTGAAGTTACACGTCTATGCCACTGCGCCCCGACTGCCCAATTTGCTTCTTTTACATTGCTTATGTAAACAAAAAAGGGTCTTGCTTTTACCTGAATGGTTGGATAATCAGAGAAAAATATAATTTCAAGACACTACGTTCTCCACTTTCGGCCCGAAATCGTACACGTTGTGCGGTCACCTTGTCTTACCAAAGAGGGGAAGTAAAAATAATTTATATAAAATCAATTAATATATTTAACATAGATACTGGATGATATTAAGAAGTCTATTATATGAAAAATATATAAATATATAATTGAATGTTAATTAGATAAAATGGTTGTCTCCCTTTTCCTTAGACACCTGGTTTACATACACACATGCTTTATAAATATTAAGTAAAAATCCAATAATTGCATTTAAAATAAGTAGTTACTAAAATGCTAAAAAAATATTATCGATTCACCAAAGTTCTCAGAACCGATAGAAGAAAATTCAGCGGGACCTTTATTTTTAAATTAATAATTTAAACATTTATTATTAGCAATAAAATCAGTCACAATCAATCATTCTCCAACTGTGCCACCACGCCATCTCAATTACTTACCAAAGATTATATAAAGTGGCCAGTCGTGGCCCAGTGGCACAAGCGTGTGACTGTAAACGACTGGTTGTGGGTTCGATTCCCACTCGAGGAGTGGAAATTATATTTCCATTTTCTTCGCTCTGGTGTCGAGGTAAAGCGCGGCGTTAAGTTCCGCCACTTAACACGCAAGCCTCCGAATTCGACGGAAAGTGGAGAACAGAGTGTCTTAACACTAGGTTCCCTCTGCCTACCCTGCTGTGTGCGGGATACAGCGTGAAGTTAAAAAAAAAAAAGAAAGATTATATAAAAATAATACCAACCGCAAAACGTTGAAATACTCGAACTGCTTCACGTTTTTTCGTAATCGGCTAAAAAGTAAACGGTTTATCGACGAAGGCCCCGAAGACAAGAGAATTAAGGAGTCCGCTAATGAGATGTTGATTGCGTCCTGTGCCCCGATTGACGTAGCTTTCTTTGCATTTTGTTTTTCTCTCTTATTTCCCTTTCTAACTTAAGGCACAACGTAGTTAGAGATATAGAATTAGATGAAAGAACCTGGCGCCTGGTATACCTTGTATAACAAGGTTAAACAAAATATTTTTTTAAGCACCTTTACGCTTTTTCCTGCAAAAGGGGGGAAATCGGGGAGGACCTTGTGTCAAGACACTTCTCCACTTTCGTCACGAAAATCGAGACATTACATGTGAGTAATTGAACTCAATGCAGCGCTGGAGCGAAAAAAAGAAAATTTAAATATAATCATTCCCCGAGTGGAAACAGAACCCAAAACCATCGCGTTACAGTCAGATGCTGTCTCACTGTGCTATGAGAGCAATTTTTTTTTAAATATAGGCCTCCTTCAGAGTTGGCAATTAATCTAAACTATCGCGTGTACACTCAGATACTTGTTATTTACGTGATAATAGCATTTCTATTATAGGAAAAAGAAGATCGGAGTACGTTAATGTTAACAAAAAGTTTCTACTGTCTACCTTATGAGACATCTACTACATATACGACATATGTTACATATGTAATGATGGCATATTAGGTGACTGTTATTAAAATTGGTTGCTAATTCGATTCCCGGTCGGAGAATTTTTTATTATTTAATTATTTTCTTTTCTCTCCTACGGTTAATATGACAACACCGGCGTTCACCACTCTACGCGCAAAGTTTTTAAATTATCGGTTTAAAACGAAGAACGATCATTTCACTGATTCTTTTTAACGTCCCTACTACCTGAAAAAAAGCGTAAAGCCAAAAAATTTATAGTATTATATACAAAACACCTTACCGTTCGAACCAAGAGCTAAAATGCAGAATGCGTCTTACGGGCTTTAACGTAACTCGGGACTTATGCAGATTTCATTATACCCTCACCCCGCTCTGTTTAAGTTATGTGAAGATAAATTAAGTTTCGATTGAAAATTGTTTTGTCACTCGCACTTGTAAAAAACAAGGGCTAAGTTCTTTTACAAATTAAGTTTCCACAGTTTCGTTTTCAACGACAAATGTTTTTTCTCAATTTTCGTTAAACGAATTTTGCGTTTGAGTTACTTTGTTAAGGTTCTACAAAGATGTTTATAATGTACAATAAATAAAATTGGAGTGTCTGATTGTGGTATGATTATATAATAACCGCTTATACCATAATGCGAATTTACCTCTGTATATGGTACATCCATACTTATATTATAAATGCGAAAGTCTGCCTGTTTGTCTGTCACGCTTTCACGGCTAATCTATCGGTATGAAAGTAGTAAAACATGCAGGATATAGGATAGCATCCACGATATCCATGTTTGACATAGGCCACTTATATTTTCAAAAATCAACCTCTAAGAGGTTGAAATAGGGGGTGAAAGTTTACATGAAATATTTAAGCCGCTTGACTGATTGTAATAATTTTTGACATAAATATAGTTGATAATCCAAGCTTACTTTTTTTCGAATTCCAATCCGTACCCTTTAAAAGCTGTCCAGGTGCTCAAACCGCTAAGTTATACGTTCTACTACCAGTTACTGCCAGCTGCATCGACATCAAAGTGGTCAGAGTTCGTTTTCTGAAAATGTAAGTATTCGTTTGAAGTTATCCAATTTTAAAGATATATGAAATGAAGCACATGCAACCATTCTGCCAGTTTTGGCTTACCAGTCAGAATTTAGCAATAGTCAATGACAACACAACACTCAAAATATAAACTATCAATTATTTTTCCTTAAATAATAATTACAAAATAGAAATAAATTTCAATGGCCGTTATATAATATACAATGATAGTTACATCGTGTTCTCTAGTATCAGTGCATCGCGTGTCTTACCGCAATAAACTCAGTGGAGGCAGATGGCAAGTGTAATGCGACATTGTTACCTCATCGCCGCTTTGGATTATCTCGTACGTACTTTGTGTTCGTAACAAATTATGTAGATTGTTTTTTTAAGTGTAATGAAAAAAGTATTACAATTGGGGTTAAACTATTTTACATCAGCTTTTACGTACGTTTTTCAGCTTCACGTTTTTTCTTGCGTAATAGTATAGTAAGAGAGAATTTAGTGTCAAGACACTCCTTTCTATATTTTTTGTTCAAAATCAAGACACTGCGTGTCGAGTGATGGAACTCAACGTGCTTTGTCTTCTTTCTAGAACGGCGGAAGGGAAACAGTTTAAATATATCACTCCCCCAACTAGAAATCAAACCCACAATTAATAGTGCTTACAGTCAGATTTTCAGTTATGTATTCCACTTCACACAGACATATCAAAGTCAAAGTCAAAGTCAAATAATTTTATTCAAAATAAGAAGTTACAAGCTTCATTTTTTGAACGTCATATAGTTTACCACCGGTTCACTAAATTTAATGCCTCAGACCTGAGAAGAACCGGCGCAAGAAACTCAGCGGGACTTCTTTTTTTTTAAAGTAATTATTATATACAGATTTATTGCAGACAATGATACTTTTGAAGTAGCCTGGAGCGAGCTTTTCATTCCCTATCTAAATCTTGAATTTGGTAATAACCTTTAACACACAAACGTCCCTTCACAACTTTTTTAAATTGTGATATAGAAAAATCTTGGACGTTTTCTGGGATCCTATTGTAAAAGCGTATACACTGTCCCATGAATGAATTATTGACTCGATGCAATCGAGTCACAGGTGTAATCAATTTATGCTTATTTCTAGTATTAGATAATATTAGGTGTGTCGCCAATTTTTATAAAATCCTTAATATTTTTCTTAACATACATAACATTGTGGCCAGTCGTGACCCAGTGGCACAAGCGTGTGACTGTAAACGACTGGTTGTGGGTTCGATTCCCACTCGAGGAGTGGAAATTATAATTCCATTTTCTTCGCTCTGGTGTCGAGGTAAAGCGCGGCGTTAAGTTCCGCCACTTAACACGCAAGCCTCCGAATTCGGCGGAAAGTGGGGAACGGAGTGTCTTAACACTAGGTTCCCTCTGCCTACCCTGCTGTATGCGGGATACAGCGTGAAGCTGAAAAAAAAAAAAAAAAAACATACATAACATTAGCAAATATGTATTGAGAAGCAACAGTCAATATATTAATTTCTTTAAATTTTGTTCTTAATGAATCTAATCTCATGATGGCCCTATTAGTTCTTGATACTAGACTCTTTCTGACTAACTAGCCATGCGGTAAAAGTCATGAAGCTGTAGAAATAACTAAGATATCTCGCCGATCTACTAAGACGAAGCTCGATATTTGGATTCGCCAGCCATTAAGGACATTGTCTTAAAAATATATAGAAACCAGAGCAGGTAGAAAAGCTATAGTCGTGTTTCAGTAGGTTACAAAAAGTGCTAATATCTGTTACAATTTTATCTTGAATTGGACACTTAAAGACACTAAATTGTTCCTTTTAGGTTTCCTAAAAAGGAATTTTTAGGTACACTGTAAGCTCAAAGAATTAGAAGTGAGGATTACCTACATTATGTTTATTTATATGCTATATTTTTCTCAAACACAGCGTTAAGTTCTGTTGTTCACAGCTCCCTTTACTAATCAATGTCATAATCTCGGGCGGAAAATATAGAACTGAGTGCCTAGACACTAGATTCTCTCTGTCTACACTACTCTATAGTAGTTTCCTATAGAGGAAAAGCGTGAAGCTGAAGTTTCAAAGTTATACATTAAAATAAACCCTATTAATCTAAAATCATTTAAAGTTACTAGATGTGTCCGCGTGGAGTTAAAAAAATTATTCGACTGAGACAAAAGTATACTAAGTTATTCCAACTATACATCAGCTATCAACCCGTCAAAATCGGTTCAACCATTCCAGAGATTAGCCGAAACAGACAGACAGACAGACAGACAAAAAATGTAAAAAAATATATGTATCATGTATCGTGTATATATGTCTACGCATTTAGTACAAAGCAGTTATTTTAATATTACACACAGACACTCCAATTTTATTTATTAGTGGATATATGTATAATAGATTACGTCATTTACTTTTTAATACATTAAAAAATCTAATCATTTTACATTCAGTACTAAACTATCCTAAAAATACACACTATAGATTTACATGTTTCATTTTCTCACAATGTCTAGTCTATCTGTAAATAGATGATCTAAAATAAAGTATTTTTCCGTTGTTACGTTTCACGTCAAGTTTTCTGACAGTTTCTGACGTCAGCAGCATCATATAGTGGAATATGAAATTGACTATTTGCAACGTCTGTTGATTATGTCAGTTTTAATTAAAGCAACAATGAATATGGTTAATGTACAGATAAGTTGCATTAAAAATTGACACCATTAGGACTAGGTATGTATGTTTAAAGTAAAATTAATTATCGTGGCGTAGTGAAACAGTATTTTACTGTTAACGCGACAGTTGTGGGTTATATCACCATAATTATCGATTCGATAACCATAATAAGATAATTCGACGCAAAGCGTGGCGTTAAGTTTCGCTTCTTAACACGAAATGCCTCCAAATTCGACAAAACATGGGGAACGGAGTGCGTTAACACTCTGTGCCCTCTGCCTACCCTGGCGGGTGCGGGATACAGCGAGAAACTAAAAAAAAACTATACAATAATCACTTACATATATAAACACCTTCATCTTTTACCCGAATTGCAGGAAAGTTAGAGAAAACCTAGTGTCAAGACACTTTGTCTCCACTTTGCGCCCGAGTTCTTTGAGTGGCGTACCTCAACGCTTTATATATGAGTACTTATATCAGAGTATTATTTGGTGAGGAATTGAAGTAATTCAGATTATTCATAACTGTAATATATTTTCATTAACAAGCAACATGATGAACCAGGCACACGTGAAATGAAAAGACTTCAGTTCATTTCTCGTTCAAATGGAGATCGAACTTACTACCGACGCTTCTTTCACACTTCCACTATTTAGTTTAACTGCAATGTTTACATCAAAATTTGCTAAAAACCACAATATTACTTAAACAAAAACCAACTTTAAAAATGAAAAAAAAAAATGAAAATAGTTTATTCTTTATCAAAGTATACATAACAAATAAAGGTTGGGACCCTCTAGTGAGCATTATATAATACTCGTGACAGAAGGACCCGCTCTTCCATAACATACAATTCTGTCCAAGTTCTTAAAAAGAATAAACAATATATTTCTAAATACTAATTCTCAGGAATATTATATAAAAGTAATTTTACTTATGAGTGTGTGTGTGTGTGTGTGTGTGTGTGTGTGTGTGTGTGTGTGTGTGTGTGTATGTGTGTGTGTGTGTGTGTGTGTGTGTGTGTGTGTGTGTGTGTATGTGTAGAATATAGTAAATTGATTTATGTTTTATGAACTAAAATTAATTCGGTCTGTTCGTATGTTTTTGTTTTTAACCATTCAAACAATTTCACTTGGACGTTAAAATATTTTTCGGGATATATATTGAGGATTTTATTAATGTTATTATAAAGATAGGCAGAACGTGTTATATATTGATTGCTAGCAAATGAAGTCTTAGCACCATACGTTTCAGCGACTTTATGTTTTATTCTTTTGTTTGATGAACCTTCTTTAATGAATTTTAACGACTTATGAGCTTTAAGAATAATCCGTTGGATATACAATTGTCTGACAGTTAATATCTGGCTCTATATTCATTGAGTGTCCGTTGAGAAACGATGTGGCTTGAAATGGATAACTTTCAGCAAAAGCCTTTGCGCTCTCTCTACTTCAATGAACTTAGATTTAGCAGCTCCTCCCCAAACAGGAATACAGTACTCCAACAATGACTGCGCCAAAGCTTTATATATTTTATGTAATAAGGCCCACGAAGCTTTGTGGCGTAACATCTTAAATATCCAAATTAGTTTACGCAATCTACATCCTATAGCTTCTAGTTGTGCATCCCATGATAGTCTTTGATCTATTAACACACCAAGGTATTTGAAAGAGTTTACTCGTTTGATTATGGAGCAGTTATTACAGTCCTCACATCGAGTGCTATTGGAGACATGGATATTAAAATTACTATCTGGCTGGGTCCGATTATAAATTGAAAAAGGCATATAGTTTGTTTTGGTTGTATTGAGAGATAGTAAATTTGACTTCAGCCAACATGAGATAGTAAAGAGACCTCTTTCAGTTATATTTTTAACTTTGTTCCAACTAGTGTCTGTAAAAACAATTGCAGTATCGTCTGCATAAGAGAATATTTTGGCGTTGTTAATTCCTAAATTACAAAAACCAACTTTAGCACTTAAAGAAACCTCATTTCAAAAAAAATTCCACCCATTTATGCAAATAACTTTAAAATCGGTAAGCAATTACCAGGACAATCGCATTTGCAATCCAATTAAACTCACTTGGTGTGGAATTTTTCGGTAACATTTTCGGACTATTGTATTTCAGACCACTAGGTAGGACGTCTATGGCCCGTTGAGCGTGTTCTAACGCCAAGATGGCCTCTGTACGTGTTTCGAATTCTCCATGCAACCAGCTTTGGCTTCTACGGTTTTAGATTGCCCTATATTCGGGGCATGCACATTGAAAAATAGCTTACTAACTGCAAAATCTATATGTATTTACCTTTATTATTATTACTTGAGTTATCGTTTTGCTAGTTCGTTTGATTTTGTATGCAGTTTTTGATCTGATTTTTGTTAGGGAAATTTAATGAAATTGCCATTGTTTACTAAATTTCCATGTGTTTTAAAAATATTTTAGGTATTGTGAGGTGAAATCTAAGGTTATAATTTTTTAATAAGACTAGGGTCAACAATAAGTTGTAAAACACACCTTATTTGAGCCAGTTTATTTATGTGTATAATCTAAACATTTGCATTTTTTTTTGCATAGCAAGAAAGTTAGAGTGAACCTAGTATTAAGACACTTTCTTCTACACTTTGTCGCCCGAATTCGTTGAGTAGCGCACCTCAACGCTCTACGTAATCCTACCAAGATGGAAAAATGAAAATAATTAAAACATAATCAATTACTCTAGTGGGAATCGAACCTATAAACAATTGCGTTACCAGTAACATGTTTTCTCTTACTGCGCCATGATAGTCATAACCTAAAACTCATATATAAGGATTATTTTAAATAAAAATACTTAAATTTAATAAATAAAAGTAGAGAAGAGAAACGCTTAATACGAAACTGCCGATTCATACTTTCGTTGAGCAGCTGAAAAAGCACTAAAGTAAGCCCTTCAAAGTTAGATGCATTCAACGTCTTGGATTTTTAAAGGATATTGTTTTATCAAAGTTACGATGGAACTTTCGCAAAAGTACATGGTAATCTGGCTTTTTGCAAGTTTTACTTGCAGAAGCTTTTCTAATAAAATGTTCATATTTAATTTTTCAGAAACTATAATAAAAGTCATCATCTTGAGTCTTTCACAGCGGTTCACCTCTAAGGTAAGTTACCCTATTTAACACACAATGTTACGATTTTGGACGGAAAATGGACAAAGGAGTGTTTAGACACTAATTTCTCTCTGACCACCCTGCTAAATTGGAAAAACTTTAAGCTGATTTTTAAATACTAAAGATTAACGATAAAAGTTATTTATTTATTTCTTTTATTGCACACAATTTAACAATAAATTTGTAACTTACGTTATATTCTGTTGTATATGTTTTACTGATACACATTTTTACGTAAAGCATTGTGAATGGTAAATTTCTTTTACAAAATATTCTACGAAGAAAGAAAGACTAAAAGTAATTACTTTTAAAGAATATTTAGTAAAGTTTTTTCTTTCTTTGTTTCTTTCTAACATATTTTAAAACTTATAATAAAAGCACATTTCAAAACATACCCCTGCACAGATTTGAACCGCCAACCTATCCTTTAAATCAGAACACCCTAACTACCATACGATTATCCAAAAATATCATAAAAGCTCCATAACCTAGCCCTATTCATAAGATTTCCATTTTAATATTCAATAACCGCTTACCGCTATAACCCAGCTTCCGATGCGGCGCACGTTTGCGCTGTCTTAACATCTGGATTGTTATATCCCTTCCCTTGTTTAATACCATTCACATATCACTATGTTGATTCAGTTGGGATTACTATTATTGGCTGATGGTCGGGGGTTCGAAATCTAATTGAGGGTAAGGTAAAGATTCGTCATAACAAATTTGCGGCCAATCGTGGCGCAGGGGAACAAAGAGTGACTGTAAACGTGACTGGTTGTGGGTTTGATTCCCATTTGAGGAGTGAATATTTTTTCATATTTAATATTTCAATTACTTCGGTCTATTTGCCAAGGTAAAGCACGGCGTTGAGTTCCGCCACACGACATGTAATGCCTCCAGATTCCGGCAGAAAGTGCAGAACGGAATGTCTTAACGTTAGGTTCCTTCTACCTACACTGCTCTGTGCGGGATACAGAGTGAAGCTAGAAAAATGTAATTTTATATTATCGGTGCATCTTGAAAACAAGTGGCAAAGTAAGTATCTTATTTTAGATCACGCTTAACATCAAGCTTGGTTAGTTCAAACTTATTAAAAACCCCTCTTCTAGTAATATAAATGTGGCATTCAGTTCTGCCGCTAAAAACTTAACGATTTTTTTTTTATTAATTTATCAGAACTACGAAGATCATATCGTCTTAACACTAAGTTCCGCGTAGACCATTAAATGCGGAAAGTCCTAGAACAAAAACCATATCATTACTATGAGCAGCTATCGTCAAATTACGCAACTATTATAGTATTCCACACCATTATGATAATGTTATCGCTAACGAACGCTATTCAATAGTATACTTTAAGCGCTCGTTAGAGAATATCGAGCGAAATCATAGTAGAGATCTTCTTGCACAGTCAGTACATGCTCGAATTAGCCAACTTTATAGCGCAGCGTTATGAAATTTTAAAGTTTAATTCAGAGACGATATCTCGCAATCTGTCATAGGTTACGATTAAAATTCAATTAAAGGGTATTTTTCATCGTGTGTGTGGAAGTGGAATCGAGCCCATAACCATTCGTTTTCAGTCACACAATTATGCCACTGCGCCACGACTGGCCCCTATTGTCTGTCATTTTATTTAAATATATTTAAATTTAAAATAGACCATTAAAAGACCAGGAGGGGATTCAGCGTGAAGCTAAAATAAAACAATTAAAAGGCAATATTTTGGTACAGGTGAGCATAACCCGCTTAATTTATTATGTGGCCCACCAAACATTTATATAAGTAACAAATACGGTTCTGCTAATACCTAAATAGTGTAAGAATTGTGATTCCTGCCCAAAAAAATCTTTTAAATTTGGCTTTAGTACGCAAAGTAAAATAAACAATATTTTAGTTAGCTGTAGCTGTTCAGATGAACTCAAAATAAAAGTATTGTAAATAATGTCCTCTCTGAAATACATACATATGTATATCAATCAAGGAAGATAATTAAATGTTTTTCAATTCAACTTCACGCTTATTCCTACACTAGCGGCCCGCTTGCAGCTTCGCCGCGTGAACTACATGACTGTTTCGTTACATTGCAACCCTCAAAGGTAGATTTTTGAAAAATAAAGTAGCCTATATTTCATCTTGGTGTATCAACTATATTTATTCCAAAATTCATTACAATCGGTCCAGCGGTTTAGATTTTTCATATAAACTTTCATCCCCTATTTCAAGCCTTTAGAGGTTATTTTTTAAAAAATAAAGAAGCCTATTTTTTCCCCTGGATTTTTTACTACTTTAATTCTAAATTTCATCTAAATCAGACCGATAAATTAGCCGTGAAAGCGTGACCGACAAACAGACAGACATTCGTATTTATAATATAAACAATATAGTAACGTAACTAGAGAGAATCTAATATCAAGACACTCCATAATTTACTTTACGTATTTTCCCCAGTAAATACTAACGTACAAAGGAGAACTAAACGGCAATTTTCTAATTTGACCTGAAAAAAGACTAAAAATGAGGCTGAAAGTTAAGACTTCGATGCTATTCATTCTACAGTTCAAATTTCGTTCCGCGGCCACTCGCGGCAAACCTTGTTACAACTTTAAATTGGCATTTCTCAGTCACAGTTAGATATTATTGAGTAAGTTCTCTTATCATTGCAATTTCTAAACACTTTTTTTGAAGTAAAAAAGAAACTAATTTAAAAATATATACAACTTTGGAACTGGATCTGTGGCGGTATGAAAGTATATTTTCTTTCTTGGGACCAAGTTTATTGTAGTATAAATTAAATATTTTTTGCTTTTATTATAAAAAAAAGTGAAATATCTATCCTATGACAATAGACCTATGGCAAACTATACCCAAGTGTAGTGTTTTAAGGTATTTTTCTTTATTCTCAATTTTTTTTAGCTTCCCGCACACAGCAGGGTAGACAGAGGGATCCTAGTGCTAAGACACTCCGTTCCCCACTTTCCGCCGAATTCGGAGGCATTGCGTGTTAAGTGGCAGAACTTCACGCGACGCTTTACCTCGGCACCAGAGCGAAGAAAATATAAATATTAAATATTTCCACTTCTCGAGTGGGAATCGAACCCACAACCAGTCGTTTACAGTCTCACGCTTGTGCCACTGGGCCACGGCTGGCCACAATTATTCTCAAATTGAAAGGTTTTATTATATTTCAAAGTGCATAATATCGCAAGAAGAAAAGGGAACTCGTTTATCATTTTTATCATTTATTGAAAACCATAAATAATCCTTTAATGAGCTCCATGTGGCTCGTGAACCCTAGGTTAGCCTCCTCTGCTGTATAGTCTATCTATATCGACACGTGAGGAGTTGTCTTATACATCGTGCTCAAGCAAGGAGCTAATAAATTCAAATTGAAATTCAAAATATCTTTATTCAAATAGACTTTTGTAAGCACTTTTAAATCGTCGAATGTGTATACTTAAGTTTTTTATAAGTTTTGTAATTGTAATCATTAAGCAAAATTTGAATTTTGAAAAGCTTGTGAGGAGCGTGTTAATAATCGCGACACAGTTTCACAGTATTGCAGTTATTATCGTGCAATTTTATTCTGATATTTTTATAGTACTATGTAATAAATAAGAAATTTATTTATTGTATTGTATATATATTAATAAAGATAAAGATTGTATCACAACATAAACTATCATAAACCTAGAAAAATAACATTTCCGTACAAAATTACATTTAAAAAACTTCATATTATGCATTTGGCCAGTCGCGGCCCAGTGGCACAAGCGTGTGACTGTAAACAACTGGTTGAGGGTTAGATTCCCACTCGAGAAATAGACATATTTAATATTTCCATTTTCTTCGCTCTGGTGTTGAGGTAAAGCGCGGCGTTAAGTTCCGCCACTTAACACGCAATGCCTTCGAATTCGGCGAAAAATGGAGAACGGAGTATCCTAATACTAGGTTCCCTCTGCCTGCTGCGCGCGGGATACAGCGTGAAGCTAAAAAAAAAATATTATGCATACTAACATGAATGATGCATACAAATCACCCTATAGTAATAGCTGATATATTTTAAACTACATTTCGGAAGACGCGCTAAGCTATAATCCTCCACGCACGGATTGAGCGGAAAGCTTTCTACTAAAACGTAATAACATTTATATAAAATCTTTCGACGATCGTAATCCCCGTATGTGGATATATCTGTGAGCACGTGGCCGATGGAACGGGATTACTAGTGACGTAAAGCTATACTTTCCTAGCAAATTCGTTGCGGCTTGTATATTTTTTTTTTTGTATTAAAATTTTTGATTTTTTATTGAATTTTATATGGAAGAATTATGTTGAAAATATTTTTGGAATTTTTTTTTTTTTAATATATAACATTATAATACAAGCGTAGAAGCCATCGTGGTGCAGTGGAATGGTGAAATTGTAAACGCGATGGTTGTTGGTCCACTCCGTAGAATATTATAAGTATTTTCATTTCCCTGCTCTGTTAAGGCAAAGTGAGAACTTGATCTACGCCCCTCAAAACATAATGCACTGGTATCCGGCGGAAAATTGATAACAAAGTGTCTCGAAACTAGGCTGGCTCTAACTAACTATCTTGCTGTGCAGGAAAAAAGGGAAAAGGTTATAAAAAAATAAAAAATTAAAAAAAAAACCTTTTATAGTCACAAAATAACATAATTTACCTCCTTACCAAATAGTAAAATAGATATATTTATTTACAATTTACAAAAAATTTTTGGAGTAAATCAATTTTTTAAATAAAGTGAAGGTTAAATATCCTTCGACCAATAACCAATCGAAGGATAGCATATTAAAGTTTTATTTTCTTCAAAAAAATGATTGCTAGATCAATCTTAGGTTGCAATTTTTGCTTCTGCACTTTCAGTCAAACTTTGTCCCGCTGCGCCACGATATATAATAACATTATTTAATAAATTATAATCTTCACTTGAAAGCATTTTTTTTAGCTTCACGCTGTATCCCGCACACAGCAGGATAGGCAGAGGGAACCTAGTGTTAAGACACTCTGTTCCCCACTTTCTGCCGAATTCGGAGGCATTGTGTGTTAAATGGCGGAACTTAACGCCACGCTTTACGTCGGGACCAGAGCGAAGAAAATGGAAATGTTAAATATTTCCACTCATCAAGTGGGAATCGAACCCACAACCAGTCGTTTACAGTCACACGCTTGTGCCACTAGGCCACGACTGGCCCCAAACATTATTTAAAATCTATAATTCAGTGTCAAATATTTTCAAAGTTAACTAATAAAGAAGGCAACTGAATAAGAAGCAAGACGCTTGCTGTAGAAACAATCCAGATGCTAAGACGACGACGTGAGCGGAATACCGTAACGATAGCCGTAAGCGATTGATAAATACTTGAGTGATAATGGTTTTGTGATTAAATATTTATATAGAAGCTTGAAAAGTCTTATATATTTTTATTTTGTTATAGTTTTATATAAAGAATTATATTATTAGTATAACGTTTTTTAGGTACAACATTTTTAAGGTGCCTTTTCACATTATTAACCTTATGACACAATGACGAGACATTCTATCTACTTCTTTTTAATTTTCGACTTAAATCCAAGACATTATATACTTAGTGGCGGAATTCTACGCTACGTTATGTCTTATCTCATTAGCGGAGAAATGAAAATAATTTATATAAATAACCAATATTGGTATCACTTTTTTCTCCGAATCAGAATCGAACCCACAACCAATAGGCTTTTACAATGAAATTAGGCTTTTTCTAAGATGACCTTTAAGTATTCATGAAGGGGCCGGGAACTTTAATGTGTAATGCATACAAGTAATCAAGCTTTTTTGCACATCACATTGCAGAAAATGCATTTAAATGCATTTAATTTAAATTTACACATAGAACTAAATTGAAGTACATCTTAATAATTTCCAGCTCTTAAGCACAAGGGACATCACAAAACCTACATACTCATATACATACATATGAATGTATATATCAATGCAATATTTTAGTGAAAGATAACTTCCCACTGACATTCACTTTAAAATAAGACAAAACAAAAACAAAACTGTATGCTCTACGTGACCCTGACATCTCTAGAAAATGTAAAAACGTGGCAATCAAGGCAAGTGTAAATGCATCTGTTTCTTTCCCAAGTTTTTTCTGTGAATGTCCAAGTCCATACGCTCCCATAGGACTTACATACTGAAGTTGTCTTTTACAAACTTTCACGGTTTACTGTATATAATGTATATACGGTATATAGATATATGAAACTTCTGCTACTAATGACACTATTCAAAAAATGAATATTGAATATACTGCATATATATCTTAGATGTGATATTTATATGGCCATAGTGGCGCAGTGAAACAGCTAATTGTAATAGTGATTGGTTCTAGATTCGATTCCCACAGATTGGAAAAATCATTATTTAATTATTTACAAAAATACAATTCGTACTTTTGTTTTTTTTAGCTTCACGCTGTATCCCGCACACAGCAGGGTAGGCCGAGGGAACCTAGTGTTATGACACACCGTTCTCTACTGATTTGTGTTCGTAAGTGGCGGAACTTAACGCCGCGCTTTGCCTTGGCACCAGAGCGAAGAAAATAGAAATATTAAATATTTCCACTCAACCAGTGAGAATCGAACTTACAACCACCTTTACAGTCACACGCTTGTGCCACTGCGTCACGACTGGCCTCTTCGTATTATTTTACTACAAAATCATCATAAATATTGAAAAGAAGTTCAAAACGTTCATTTTTTGACATAATGCATTTTAAGCACATTAAATAAAAAAAATCAACAACACATACCATATTTGACATACACCTTTGTACAAAATAACACAACCGTTGCTATAGCAACACGAGTTTTACGCACCAACGAGTCTACTATATTTCAATTTTCCACGAACGAATTCACTTATAGGAGCCACGTTAAAAAAATAAGGCCGCAAAAGTTAACTTCGCTTACGTATTTTATTCGATGGTCAGCGTTTTATCTCGCGACAAACCCTGTTATAAGTTTAAATTGGCATTTTTCACAGTAATGGCTTAATGCTATAGAAGCTTCGCGGGTCTCTATCACTGGGGTAATTCTTATTTAAAATGTATGAGCTACCGGTACAGGAAAAATTGTTGCTCCGTCTCGAGAAACGCCCTAGTCTGTCATGGAAATTTGTTCTTTAAACTTGATTTATTTTATAATATACTAGTACTTGACGTTTTTATTTTTGCTTGTTGGCACTTTGTTTTGTCGCTCATGTTTTTTGTATTCAAACGAGTTCAATCATTATCTACATGTATACTAATAAATAGAATATATAAATGGAGTTTCTCAGTAATCGTAATATAACTGTTTTTTTACCAAAATTATTTTTTTTACAATTTTTGTTTGTCTGTCTGTCTGTTTGTTCCGACTAATTCATGGAACGACTGGACCGAATTTAACAGGTCTTTCACTAGGAGATATATATTATGAGGAGTAACTGAGGCTATTTTTACTTAAGAATTACTCAACTCCACGTTTAGTCTTGTCACTACAGCGGGTAAGTGAATAAAATATTTTTTTCTGAAATATAATCTTTTCCCAGAATGGGAAATAAACTCACTATTGCTGCTACACAGTCAAACACTGTCCCACTGCGCCACCGTGACTTTTGTCTAAATAGATTATCAAATATTAAACAATAACATACCTAGAGTTTTCCTGTTAATTAAGTGTCTTTTGCAAATAAACCTTTCGAAACATCTTGTGTACCGGAATTAGAGGCGGAGTACGGTTTAATGTGACAGAGAAGTGGCAGCGGACGTGTCAGTATTCTGTCCCCAAACAACAAAGATACCTTCGATTCTTAGTTATATATTCAGAACAGTTTACATGGTACAAAAAATGGAATATTTATGTTATCTGCTTTTTTGTATCATCAAATGTATTTATATTCGTTTACATTTTTATTATAATACTAGCGAATGGTCTTGGCTTCGCCTGCGTGTCTATATGCTTTCAAACGAACATTTACTCTCAATTTCAACCTCTATTTCAACCTTTTAGGAGTTGAATTTTGAAAAAAACGTAACTAACCTATGTTTGACTCTGGGTTTTCAACTGTTTTTAATCTGAATTGCATCTAAATCGTGAATTAATAATTTTGTATAGTTATTGAAGAAATAAATAAAATTTAAAAGAAAAACAACATTTAGAGAGTTGTGTGACAGCGCCTGACTGTGTTCACCATGGTTGGGGGTTCGATTTCCACTCGGTGTAATGGATGTTATTTTTCCACTCGGGCACCTAGAGATCATATAAAAATATAATATTTTCATAGTATAAACCTCATACTTTTTTACTTTGACTTTTAAACTAACTCTTGTTTAATTTAACTCTTGTTCAATATAGCGGATAAAACTTCCAGACAAGAATTTAAATTTTACATCTGTATCGATGTATGTCTCGAGTACAGTGTGAGCAATATATGTACATGTTTATTTGCATTTCAAAGTTATGAACGACAATGCATTCGTTATTATACGTTGTGATTTGAAACGGCAACTTCACGCTTTTTCCCGCTTAGCAGAGTAGTTAGAGAACCTAGTGTCGAGACACTCTGTTCTCTGCCCTCTAACCGTAAACAAGACTATGCGTTAAGTGGCGGAATTTAACGCCGCGCTTTTAACAGGCCAGTCGAGGCGCACAGGCACAACGGTAAGCAAACGGTAAAGGTAACTGTAAAGAGGCCGGTTGTAGGTTCAATTCCACTAAAGTATTTAATATTCCACAGGGAAAATATTTAATATTTAAATTTTCTTTGCCCTGGGGTCGAGGCAAAGCGCAGCATTAAGTTTCGCCACATAACACGCAATGCTTCCATAATTCGGCGGAAAATAGGGAGTGTCTTACCATTTGGTTCTCTGCCTACCTTGCTGTGTGTGAGATACAGCGTGAAGTTTTGTCTTAAACGTCATAATCTATAATATTTTAAACATATTTTTGTAATCAATTTATAAAAAAAATCGTCTACATTAAAAATATTTAGGCTAATTTAAAAACATTGTATCGGTCTAGAACGTAAACAAGTTGTTCCAAGCCGAGATCACTTGACCCACGCCTCACTAATGAAGTGTGATGACAATTAATAGTGGCTGCTGTTGACCGTATATTTGAGAAACAAAGGAAAAAGTGAAAGGAAATTTAGGTGTTGTTTATGAAAACCGTAAAAATATCGGTAAATTGGTCGAACAATTTTTATAGTATTATTTTAAGAGTAAATAAAGACAAAAAGATGATAAAAAGTATGTTGGCTTTATATTGTATTAATACTTTGCGAGTAAGTTGTATTTTACGTCTAAATAATACCTGCAATGTTTGCATTATAACTCTTGGGACTTTTATAAAATAAAATATTATATGTCCTTGAGGCCAGTCGTGGTGCAGACGTGTGACTTCAAACGTAGTTGGGGATTCGATTCCCACTCGAGGAGTGAAAATATTTAATATTTCCATTTTCTTCACTCTGGTCCCGAGGCAAAGCGCGGCTTTGAGTTCCACCACTTAACACGCAATGCCTCCAAAATTTGGCGGAAAGTGGGAAACTGAATGTTTTAACACTAGGTTCTCTCTGCCTACCCTGCTGCGGGATACAGCGTGAACCTAAAGAAATATTATAGGTCTTAGAAGTTCAAAAGGACATTATTACAAATATGTTTACGTACTACTACTTAAGGGTAACAGGTTCAAATATGTGTACTGTGGATATGTCATAATGGTGATATAAATGCCTCTGTATACACGATGGTTGCAAGTTTGATTTTCATTCAGGGGAATGATTAAAATTAATTAATTTTATATTTTCACTGGTAACACAGGAAAACGCGGCGTTTAGTTCCCCTACTCAATAATCAATGTTCCAAATGCGAAAAGAAGGGAGTGGCTTAATACTAGATTCTCCTTAACTACTTTGCCATCCGAGAAGAAGCACATATGTACACACTCAAATATCAGAAAATTACATATCCCCATCAAAAGCGTACACACAACATATTTATTTAATGCAGTAGCGAAACTCCATTCACAGACAGAACTTAATTAAGTAATTTAAAAATATCAAAATTAAACCAAATGTGAATAACAACTCGAGATCAGTTGGAAATACGTATATTTTAACCCTCAGCCTCAAGAGGGCTATTGTAGGTACTTGTATGAATACGATATACGAAATGAGGTCGAGACTGAATTTTAGCTATATAACTTGCTTAACTAACTGACATGTGGTCTATACTGACTGACAATAAGGTACTGACAATAAGTAAAAGAATAACGTAGGTCGTTCCTAAAAGCATTGTTCCGGTCAACTAAAAATTCTATGAAGACAGCTGTTAGGCTGACGGCCTATACCGTTGCGAATATACGAAATTCTTACACAAGCTACGGTTAACCTATTTAAATATCAGTCAGGGAGGTCTTTGTTTTGTCAAAATAATGATTGTGTTAATATTTATTTTACATTTTACAGTATTATATGTACGTATACTATTGTAATGCATGAGGTTGTCCTGAAAATTTTCAAAAAAATAACAATAGAAACGTGACAATTCCAGATTTTAAAAATTGTAAAATGCATATCTATTTTCAGTATGTATAATTTATATTATTTTTTTATTGAAGTTTCACACTTTTTTACCGCACGCCAAGCTTGGCATAGATCCTAATGTCAAGACACTCTGTTCTGCACTTTCCACACGAGTTTGAGACATTCTGTATGGCGTACCTCAACGCTGCGCTTTGTCTTGTTTACTAAGCGTAGAAATAAACACCATAAAGTCATTACACCGAGTGAGACTCGAACCCACAAGCATCACGTTTATAGTCAGACAGTCCCACTTTACTACAACAATTACTTTACATATTATAAAATTCAATAAAAAGATACACAACTAAAAATATAACACAAAATCTTACACAAATAGAACGGATCGAATAAAAGCGCTGCAATCGCTGAACTATTGAAACCACTAAAATACATCTCGAGAGACCTTCCAATGAATAAAATAACCATGAACACTATACGTTGAGATAAATCTAAAGATAAATGTAAAGACAGAGACTAGAAGCACCATAGGAATAATGAATATTTACGTACTCGTGGAAAAAAAGTTAACGATATTAACGCAGCTCCAACTTTATTATAATAGCGAGCAAACGCAAGGTCTGTGTAAAGATTTTTTTGCATAAAATGCATTTTTAAGACAAGGTTCCATGTTTACGCCCTCAGCGAAATGCACACATTTTACTGAATAATAACTAGAGGTGGGGTTTTTTTTTGTTAAACTTACCTTTTTAACCGACAGTAGTTGGAAGAGGTTTAACTTTTAACGTTTAAAGCGTGTAATAATATTATATAAAAAAGTGTATAATAAAACAGTATATAAACAAAGAGGATATATAAAAAAGTTCTTATGGGTAAATTCGGAAAACATTAAATATGGTGTAGTGGGACAGCGACAGCAGTGTCAGTTCAACTCCTACTTGGAAAATGATTATTTTTAAATTATTTTGGAAATACCTTATATGTAATATCTTTCTCATCATATATTTTTGAATTCGAAATGTAGATCCTAAACAATAACAACAATAACAATTGGCTTTCGGAGGGCAGTGCAATAATTGTGAGTTCAATTCTCGCTCGAGGAATTATTATATTTAAAATATTTCATTTTTTCGATTGTGACACAGCGTTAGGTGATGCAACTCAACAAACTCTCAATTTCGGGCGATTAGTCAAGAACAGAGTATACGACACTAGTTTCGACACTACTTAACGTCTACTTCTTACCTTCTATACTACCTTCCTATACGGGGAAAAGAATGAAGCGGCTCAATTTTAAAAATATATTCATAGAAAATCGACATAAACCAGTTAACTTATCCAAAAGCAAACAACCGGCTTGAAACTTAACTAATGACCATATCTAAAACTAAGTAAAACCTAATCCTAGTTTTGGGGCAACGTGTTAATCTTCGCCGCCAACCATTCTGCGGTATATTAACAAACATTGTTCAAATGGGGCCAAACGTTCTCAGACATGCTAAGCGGTTTCCTATCCTCTCTATTGAAATCACTGCCAATTTGCTCGCTCTGAATTCTAGTGTATTGAATTTCGTAGATACTAAACTGGATAAGTTGGTCTTGGTAATCGTGGTGCAGTGGCTAAGTTTCTGAATTTGAATGCAAACGAGTATGGGTTCGGTTTCCACACGGTGGAATGGATATATATATTTTTTTTTCATTTTTTTAGTTCCGGTATAGGACAAAGTGCGGCCCTTAGTTATACTACTTAACAGCTTATGTCAATTTCTAGCGAAAAGTAGACAACGGAGTGATATGGCCCGTTCTATCTGACTAACGCTTTAAAAAGCGTGCAGATGTAAAAATATATGCTTAAATATGGTAAATTGTAATATTGCAAAGTAATCATAAGAAGCAAAATCAAAAAGAAGTTTTTTTTTTGTATCTGGGTGATAGTTATTATTAACTTTAGAGATAGAATAAATATTTTTCTATTTTTTTATAAACTATCTTAAAATACACTAAAATACACGCAAGTAATCCCGAAAACGTCTATTACGTCATTTAAAAAAATACCTTATTTTATTTAGCTTATTTTACTTATTTTATTGAAACTCTATTTTTCCTCAAATTTATATTTTCTTATATGTATCTATTAATTACATATTAATATATAAATGTTATATGAATTATTATATTCGTGACCATCAAGTAGGGCAGCTTCCGACTGTAATCGTGATTGGCTATGAGTTCCATTCCTAGCCGAAGGAAAGATCATAATTAAACTATTGATAACTAAAATGAAGCTGCAACTCAATACGGAATATTTTTTATTTGGGGAAAGTGGAGAATTAAGTTTTATAGCACTAGGTTCTTTCTGACTATCTTGTCATGCGTGAAGCTTGTAAAAGTAATAATTAGGCATTAAAACACACCTGTTTTTTAAAATTGGTTGGTTGGTTACAACAATCTTTTTTTTAAAGGATAATTTATATAAATTATTTTTCTGAGCGAAGCGAAGCTCTTACTTGTCAAAAGTGTGTTTCCATGTGGTTTAACTCTTCCTGGGCTATTTGTAGTAGACCGTAGTAGATGACCCAGCACAGTATTTTGTTGTGCTGTGTAGTTCTTTTGTGACAATTGTAATTGTAGTTTTTGAATAAATTATAATTAAATGGTCTAAAGTGCCCATAGATTTAGGCGTTAAGTTAGTGTTAAGTGTTTGTTTTTCAAACTTTTTTTACATGTAATAGCATTAAATATGTACTTCGCTCAGCTCTTCCCGCCATTCCCGCAGGGCAAAGAGGCGGTTCCTAGTATTATACAATCAATTACATTTACATTTTCATATAACATTAGAAAATTTTAAAACATCGATTCATAAATTACTCTCATTAAGTCACTCCATACTTCTTTCAACTTTACCAAACATTTTTTGTACTTTATCCGATTTGTAAAATTGGTTTAATTTTCCAACAAAAGAATATCTCGTTTTCGTTTGTTTGTGTTGCTCAAAAATCGAGTACATTCGGAGCGAGATTTGCAAAACAAATTGAGATACGATTTCTTTAGGCAAAATATTACGCTGATTTATTAATGAGTTTGAAATAATACAGACTCGGATTTATAATAAAATTGCACTCAATTTTTAGATACTTAAGTACTGTGCTTAAAACTAACAATAGTTCAAATTTAACTATTATTTCAAACTATTAATGAAAAAAAAATATATTAACTAATATTTTTTCTTCTTAAGGGACGACTTTGCTCTAATTTCGGTTTCGGTGAAACGGAAAGTTGTATGTGGTTTTAGACTTCAAATTCAAACGGTTAAATTTCCCAAATTATTCTTCCGAAACGACGAAATAAATACATAACTGATAATTTAGCTGTGTGATACACAACAACTAGCATTCCCCCGTTCTAGCCCAGTGTAAAATATAATATTTACTATGTAGTATGTAGGGCATCTGTATGCATATCGAATGCATATGCAATTTTACAATAAATACATAGAAAAGACATAACTTGCTGCAGTCTATAACGTCACAAAAACAGTCATAAACTAAAAAACCTGAATTATTGGCCACTATGCTAAAAATCTTTGAGGTTTCCACAATAAATATGCAGTAAAGGAAATAAAATTACAAAATGAATACATACTTTCACCCCAATGTTTTTATAAAGGACGATTATATTAAATGCTTTACAAATTACGTCAGTAAAATTGTGTGAATGCGAATGAAATTCGCCAACACAATATAACGGCAGATCATAATTTTTGCAAAAAAAGTCTCTTTGGCTTCGAGTACGTGTCACGCGTGCAAATAGGCGTCTTAGCGCGTTACATCGATTGCCCCGCTCCATGCCAAATTCATTTTGTTCAAACATGTATAAAAGTTAATCATTTCCTTTAGGATACTAATACTGAGGAACATAATGTTTTATATCTCTAAGCTGTGTGAAGTATACAGTTTTTTTTATTATTATTATCAATATTTTGACCAATATTGGCTGGTAATGGTGGTCTAACTGCAATTGCGATTGGTTGCATGTTCGATTCTTACTCGATGGAATCATTGTAATTTAATATTTTCATTTCTCCTTTCGTGCCAACAACATAAAGCTTCGGGTTAAGTTTCGCCACTGAATACATGTGTATTGAATTTGGACGGAAGCTAGAGAAAAGAGAGTTTTGACCATACGTCCTCTTTCTGCTTCGAATTACGTAGATTAAAACGGATAAACTTATTAAATTTGAGCTTAGCTTATTTAAAAAAAAGCAATTTAAGAAAACGTTAACAAAATTGAACGTATATCTTTCAGCCATGTGGTCAAATACATGTTAGGAAGCATGGCTTATAAAAATATTTTCCCATATCATAATTAAGTGGATAACACTTTAAAATCAGAAAAAGCGTCTTATATTATTTGACATACCTCAAATTAATCCAGTTTTAGAGCTATCAAGTATATTAAACATAAAATTACGTAACTCCACCTAAAGCTGCACACTCCTACGTATTTATGTTAGACGAGAATTGCAAGCCTAGTGGGCAGGAATGCCCGTATATAAACTGATTTACTATAGGTCCAATTCAGCCGGTTTTCTTGAAAACTGGCCAAAGAGCCGTTTTATTTGTGCTGTATTTGTTTTGGGCTTCTATTTTTGTAGGGCATTTTTAATATAATATTTCAGAATTGGTATACATGTATTACAATAAGGATACATAGTAATTCTATAAATAATTTACTGTAAAATTATATAAAATCATATTTTATAATCGAATTATAAAAATACAAACATATTTTTAAATTTATTGGCAGTAGTCAGACCTGAAAATAAATAAGTAGTTACTCTACTACTTTGCTCAATGTGTAACGAATTAAATATACTCGTATGACTATACACACAAAGGGAAAGAACTTTCCCTTTGCCTCCTATTTCAGACAAGTCTGTCTCCAACCATTTATAAAATAAAAAACAGCTTCGTTAGAAATAATTTAATATATACCGTATCTGACCTACTATACTCCTTTCTCCACTCTCCACCAGAAATCAAGACATAGCTTGTTGAATGTCGCAACTCAACGCAACGCTTTATTTTCATACCGAAGCAAATGAAAAAAAGAATCATCCAACCGATTCGGAATCAAACCCACAACCAATCTCTTACGGTACCACGAAAACCTCTTTAATAAATAAAATTACAGTTTTCTAAATAAATATAAAATAATTATGTTCAATATAAACTAGTCGGAGCATAGAAAATATTTCTATAAAGGCAAAGGACCTACAAATAACTCAGCTTTGATGAACATGAAAGCGGCAACGTTTCAGGTAACGTTGGTAATGAATTAAAAACATGAGATAGAAATTCCATGAGCCATATTTCAAGAAGTTGTTAATTCATACACATGTGGGCTCGTCTTTTTTATACGTCCTCAAGCAAGTTCGTCTAAGGCTGAAAAGGCTGAGATTGTATAATTAGAATTTTTAGTTTTATAAAATTCTACGGTAGCGTGAATATTGTATTATTTTTGTTTTTTTTAGGCTAGCTTATGAGCTACAGAGCCTTTATGGCACAGTGGGAGCTTCCCAATATAAGCACAATGATCGTGGGTTTGAGTCCCACTCGGGGGAATAATTAAAATAAATAAATAAATAGCTTCACGCTATATCCCGCACACAGCAGGGTAGGCAGAGGGAACCTAGTGTTAAGACACTCCGTTCCCCACTTTCCGCCGAATTCGGAGGCTTGCGTGTTAAGTGGCGGAACTTAACGCCGCGCTTTACCTCGACACCAGAGCGAAGAAAATGGAAATATAATTTCCACTCCTCGAGTGGGAATCGAACCCACAACCAGTCGTTTACAGTCACACTCTTGTGCCACTGGGCCACGACTGGCCACAAAGTAGAGTAATGTGTGACTGAAAACGCAATAGTTGTGGGTTCGATAATAAAAGGAATAATTATATGTATATTATTTCCGTTTCTCTATTCTGCTACCTTTCAAAAAGCACGACGTTGATTTCCGCAATTTAACGCACATTTTCTTATATTTGAGAAAGAAAGTGAAAGAAATATTACTATGTATTATATATAATATTATTATGTCTAATAATACTATATTATTATGTCTAATAATACTATATATGTATAATATTATTATGTCTAATAATACTAACTTACTATGCAACAAATACCGCGAATCTGCCTTTTTTTGAACTACAAGCATTGCAAAAATGGTGTTGACTATTGTAAAACGTAACAGACACAGCAGTGGACACAAATGTGATATGAAAGTATTTTTCTTTTACTCAGTTTATAACAGACCAGTACCACTGAGAATAGTGATGATAATAGTCAATTGTAGTACTTTTAAATAAGCACAAAATATATAATGGAGCGCAATGTACTTAAATTAAAAGTTTTTAATTTAATTACCGTGTTTGAATTGACTTTCGCTTTGTTGATTTATGTTCTTGCGTCTTCTATACAATTTGAAAATTAATTTTTGTGCAATTTTTGTGCATTAGTTCTTTTAAATGACAATTACTTTTACCAACATTATCATGTGTTTTTTTGTAAAAAATATTATTTTTAAAGGAACTAGCTATGCCACTCTCATTAGTTCACCATCTTCTTAAGTATATTTTTTTTATTAAATTTAAATTAAATTTACGCTTTTTAATATATTTACATAAGGCGGAAAATATTTTAAATTTTGTCATCTTTTTGTGGTTGGCATGGCTCAGTGGAACATGATAACTGTAAATGTGATGGTAGTGTTTCTATTGCCACTTGGTGAAATGATTTTACAGGTATTATTTTCATTTCTCCTCTCTGGTACCAAAGTACGGCGTTGAGTTTCGCTACTTAACACATGTCTCAATTTCAGACGGAAACTGGACAACGGAGAAGACACTGTCTTGACACTAGATTTTCTCTGGCTACCCTGCTATACTGAAAAATGCGTAAAACTGGTTAATTATTCAAATTTATCCATTTATATGATGCCAATAATAACAGCATTTCAGGTATATTTAATAGTTTTCATACCACTTCCATACATCTTACGTTTTAATCTAAGATTACAAGTAATACAGCAACATGCTTATATTATTTGATAGAAATAATTTCCCGCATTTTGAAATGTCGATTCGACGGTTACGATGATATTTGCATTTCAAATAAACGAGAAATTTGCCTTTCCAAATACTCAACTATATTTTATAAGCTTGACATTTATATATACCTGTGTTCAATACAATAATTGGTAAATTACATCTTGTTATAGACCATAGTGGTACAGTGGGACAAACTGACTATTAACACGATCAGTTGTGAGTTTGATCTTCGCTAGGAGTGATTAAATTTAAAATACCTTTATGGCTCCGCTCTGGTACTTAAGATTATTTGTTGAGTTTCACCACGAAATGTCTCTATTTCGGGCGAGCAGAGTGCCTTGACACTTAGTTCTCTTTATCTACCACTCAGCCAATAAGAAAATACATCGAATCAAAAAGTAACTTAGTTAAGGCAATAAATGTTAAAAACAGAAAAATAAGTTATAAATGGCAGTCTTAAAAAGAACGTGTGTGAATAAAATATGTTTTTTTATTTGTACCACTAAAATAAATGAATTTGTTTCGCTAAAAAATATGTGAGTATAAAAATACTAACTATCATGTTTCTTCTATTATCTGTGTACAGTTTTTTTAGCTTATTAATGAGAACGTTATTGAATGTATGTGTCCTAAACATAAAAAAATCATAGCTTTCTTAGAAAAACATGATGTTTTTTATTGAACATATGATTATGATTGTAAATATGAGAATTATACTTTCCAATTACTTTCAAAAGTTAATGTTATATTCTAAATGAACATTATAATATTTACGTTTAGCAACTTTAAGCCTTTTCTTGGATAGCAAGTAGCAGCAGTAGTCAGCGAGAACCTAGTACCAATTCACTCCGTTCCCCACTTTCCTCTCAAAATCGAGACATTGTGTTAAACGGCGGAACTTAACGCCGAGATTTCATTATCTTTGGTACCAGAGCGGCATTTTGAAATAAAACTCTTTTAACCTGATTAGTTAGGTAGACTCTCTCTTTCCCTCTACCTGTGACCACTGACTTCTATATGTTTTCGAAACGTTGAGTTTTCTAAATGTATTTAAGATACCAAATACATAAACAATTACTCGAACGAAAATAAAAGATCTTATTAATTTAACCCTGAGAAATCGAACTTACAAAAATCGCGTTCACTGTCAGACCCACACTGCGACACGACGACCTCTAATGTAGACATTGATATAATATATTGATATTCATTGTGGCCAGTCGTGGCCCAGTGGCACAAGCGTGTGACTGTAAACGACTGGTTGTTTACAGTGTGGGTTCGAATCCCACTCGAGGAGTGGAAATTATATTTCCATTTTCTTCGCTCTAGCGTCGAGGTAAAGCGCGGCTTTAAGTTTCGCCACTTAACACGCAAGCCTCCGAATTCGGCGGAAAGTGGGGAACGGAGTGTTTTAACACTAGGTTCCCTCTGCCTACCCTGCTGTGTGCGGGATACAGCGTGAAGCTATAAAAAAATATTGATATTCAATCCCACAGCAACGTACAACATCATAGAAAATCACAACATAATTCAATAAATATTTATATAAATAAACGTCTTATTAATTTTGCAATTTATGAAAACGAGGGGGATCCGTCAAAAGGCATCAGATAAAACGCTATCGTAATACTCATCACATTCAAACTTAATGGATGTAAGCAAACGACCATCAATGGACCTGATCAAAAGATGCTTGTAATAAATCTGCTCTAAATTTAAACTCAACAATGTATACAGTTGGGGAATCTTTTCGTATTCAAAGTGAAATATCTCTTTGTAATCTTGTTGAATAATATCGGATTAACAGGAGTTGTCGAATCGCTTGGGCCAAATTTACTTTTGTCTAATTCTGCGTTTTATTACTTGTTACAATTAATAAATATTGTTATGTAAATAATTATATAAATTGCGACCTTATGATTAATTTTTAAGCGTGTTTGTAGAACGAATCTTTATTTAAAAAAATAATTGTAAAGATTTTACTATCCAACTTTCCTCCATTTTAGGGTAGAGGTAAAACAGTTTTGGATAACGTATTCAGCCTTAAATGCAGCGGGATTCGAATCCGCCCTTGGTCGTGCTCGTGGTTTTTCCCATAAAGCGCAGTTTGCTTATATTCTAAATGAGTCATTATAAAGTTATAAGTTATTAATCTTACTACTGAGTAGAATAGTCTTTTTATATGATACATGTTTAGTTGGTTGTCAATAATAAAAAGCAGTGTTAATATGTGCCCTGCAATATCTGTCAATACAAGAAAGTGGAAATTAAAGCAAAGGTTCTTTATGAAAAGCTGTGAAAACTCAAATCAAATTTACACACAATAAAATCTTTGAAACTACGTTTATATACATACATATAGTAAGTATATAAACGCCTATATACATTTAACAAATTTTCTTCCACCCAGTATTTTAAAAGGGATAAAACGTATTTAATGAAAGGGTTGAAAGTGTAAGACAAATAGTAGTGCTCATAATGTAAGCTCAAACATTAGGGACGTGACATTTTACAGCCGGTCCAAAGGCATATTTGAACCTATTACCGGCCAAATTGCATTGTTTTCAACTATTACCATTTGGAAGCTGGACAATGGCTTTATTCTTCTGATATAAATTGTTATTCTCAAAGAAGTTTAACCTAGATATGTATGTAGGGATATAAGAATGTTGAATAATAAAAATATATGATAGTAGTAGTAAATATGTAATTTATATATTTAATATTTGTTTTGCAACTTCACGCTTTTTTCGCAATGCAGAGATAATATAGTAGTATCTAGTAGTATGACATTGTTTTTTTCCACTTTCCGTCTAAAATCAGGAAATATCTATAGTTTGAGAACGGAGCGAACACGTAGTAGTGTGCTAATTAGTGAAACTTAACGCCGCGCTTTATCTTAGGTACTAAAGTGGAGAAATATTTGAATATAATCACACACAGCACAAAGTTAATATAATTTTAGGTAATTATATATTTTTTATATTATTTGATATTCTAAACTATTTTAGATATTCTATTTGCCTAAGACTTTCATAGGGTCATCTTGACAGCCCTTTCTTATTGACTTTACCATGTCATGCATACACTATAAGCAATGTTCATTCATATGAACATTTCATACGTTCGGAAACCGTGCAAGTTGGAACCGTCGAATTCTCGAAATCCTCAATATGAATATTTACTGAAATTTTACATTTTGCCTTATTTCTTTGAAATATACATGATATTTTTTTCTTATTTAACAATGTAATAATGTAATGGACGTATACGAGATACGCAGAGTATATAGTATTAAGACACTCCGTTCTACACTTTCCGCCAATGTTGGTAAATTTGCACGCAGCGCTAAACGCTAAGTATGGTACTTCTTTCGTCCCATCCACTGTCATCAATCTCTTTATACTAGTCTTCGTATATATTCTTATATTCTTTTATAAGTATTGCAAAAAATATGTAAGTTTAACATATACTACTTTAGTAACATTCAAATATATTTTTGTTCACATTGTTTTTTTAAGTTGTTTTATATCCACATTTATGTTGTTCTTAGTAGAAAGTACTTACTTACTAACTTAGTACTAAGTTACATATATCTTTTTAATCACTAAGTATATATTGTTTTTTATTTTACCATATAAGCATTCCAAATTGCATGAATCATATCTTCATTGACATTTTTAAACCCAATCCTCTTTGTTACAATTGTCTTTCCTTACTTTCAACATAAATAAGCAACATAAATAGCCAAATATACTACAATTTTTAAAATTACAAATTAGCAGTTTGACCAGCCAGTCGAACATGTTTAACCATATACAAGCATAAGCTATTGCTACCTAACAAGAAGTGACCACGTCGTCAAAGAAATATGTCTTGGTCTGAAACATGTTCCTAAATCACTAGGTCAACGGCGCGTGACTTGGCGGACGACAGTTTTAAACTTTTAAGCTCGACTCTAAAAGGAGTAGAACTTGACAACTGTCAAGGGTGTTACAAAATGAATTTTCAAATTACATTTTTATAATAATATCTTTTAAATAGTATTAGAGAGGGTGGCTCGTTTGCTTGTTACGCTTGAACTTTTGAAGAATGCTACTATGAAATATTATTATAAAATGTTGTTCATACGTATATACAAGCATGTTTTCAGTTTCTTTTTAATAGGATTTTTTGTTATCGCAATTTCTTGAGAGTTCCTGTGACGATAGAGTTACTGTAAAGTGTTCGAAACGTCGGATTTTCTAAAAGTAGTACGCGATAGTAATACGCGATTAATAGAATTAAAATAGTTTTATTTCACTCTTTATTCTACATAATTTGGAACTAAGAGAAACAAGACACTGTTCGTTCGCCTTATTCCTTTTCAGCTTCTAACTAATTTTATTTTTAATTGTCATTATTAAAGTTATTAATAATCATTGTGTTTCAAAAAGTACGAGCCGAGGTCGTCGTGGCTCAATGAGAAAACGCAAAGGCACTCGACGAAATTATTATATTTAAATTATTTTCATTTTCTCCATTCTGCTATATTATATAAGACAAAGCTATTCAGTTCCACCACTCAACACGCAATTTCTCAATTTCGGGCGTAAAGTGGAGATCGGAGTCTCTTAACACTAACTTCTCCCTGACTACCCTTCTGTGGGGAAAATTCTTTAAAACTGCAAAAAAAAATCTATAACACAAGCAAAGTCGCAGCCAAAAGCTATTCTCATAAGTCATTTAATTCACAAGTTATTATAACATAAAGTTAGTTAAGATAGTTCATTCACCCCGTAACAGTCTGTCCGAAATGAATGTGACTGAAAATTTCTACAAAGTACTAACATTGTATTGTCCAACGAGAACGTCTGTGACATGTTGTTTAATGATTTGGTAAACTGGGCTTGTCTCTCATTGTTAAAGCTTTTGAGTAGTAAGTAATAAGTCATTACTATTCAAATTCTGATAATAAATTTATAGACATTTTTATATATTTTGTTGTGTTTTATTTCTTACCTAGTTGTTCTCGCGACTCCGTCAACGTCCAATTTAACAAAACAGAAAATAAAAGTGGGCTACGTTACGCCTTATTTCTTATTTTGCAGTGCCTAGTTGTCTTCCAGTGAAAAGTCCTGTCGAAATCTATCCAGTCGTTCCAGAGATCAGCCGGAACAAATCGACAGACAGACAGACAGACATACAATAATTATTATAAAAAAATGATATTTTAGTATGTGTAATGTGTATTTATACAAATGCGCTTAGAAAAGGTTATTTTAATATTACAAACAGGCACTCTAATTCTATTTATTCTTATATAAATATATTATTAACCATGAATTTGGTGGTTCTAGGCTCAAATTACAGTACCATGTACTTAAAATGATGTAAATAATTCTAAATCAGTGATAAGTAAAGAAGAAACCATATATTACTGACTTTTATATTAACTTATGAAAATGGTCAAGGTCAAATATATTTGTAACATCGACTGTTTAGTTCCTTGCGATATTTTCTGCAGCAAAATTGTTCACACTGTTAATATTATTTTGATCCTTCTATGATTCAAAAGTCAGTTTGAATAAATGGTAATGGAAATTGGATTTAGAAATACATATAAGGTCATCGTAACGTAGCGTCGCGAGACTGCTTCTGATTGTAATTACGAATGTTCGTAGGTTCGATTCTCACTCTGTGATTTGATTCAGTGGTTATTCCCGTTTTATCCGCTCTGTCAAACAAAAGTAAAACTGCCGTTGAGTTCCTCATCTCAACACGCAGACGGAAATTGAGACGGAAAGTGGGGAACGCAGTCCCTTGATACTAAATTCTCTCTACTACCTTGCTTCTCAACCCTCGCAATCGAGTCATAGTGTGTTAAGTGGCAGAACTCAACGCCGTGTTTTGTCGTTAATACAAGAGGTAAGAAATAAAAATATAGTCATTGTCCAGATTGAAAATCAAACCTACAACCATCACATTACAGTCAGACGCTATTCAACTGCACCACCATAGCTCATATACTCCTATATTATATATTAATATCATATTTTAAATATATTTTATTTTGTATTTATTTGAGGCCAGTCGAGGCGCAGTGGCACAAGCGTGTGGCTCTAAACGACTGGTTGTGGGTTCGATTGCTATTTGAGGAGTGGAAATATTTAATATTTCCATTTTCTTCGCTCTGGTGTCGAGGCAAAGCGCGGTGTTAAATTACGCCACTTAACATTATCTTAACACTAGGTTACCTCTGCCTCAGCCTGCCTATGCGTGAAGCTAAAAAAAGATATTTATTTTGTAACAAAATACATCATGCAATTACAACTTAAAAATGTCGGAATGACACTTTAAACTTTAAAACAGCACATATTCAGTGGCAATTCGGAGCGAGTACAAAATATGACACTTGTAGACCGGAGTCTAAATAAGAAGAGACTACGTAAAAGTGGTGAAATTCTTTTCTATAATAATATTTGAAATGTATAAGGCGGTGGTATTTTACTGTCAGTATTTGAACTTTTTATAGATTTCTTGTTTAGACTAACATCTATACTGTATAATAATATAACAAAATATGCTCTTCCATAAAAAACAAAACAGTCGCAGAGAAACTATTGTAAATCGATTCTTCATTCTCAACTTCAACACGATAGCTTTACCAAACACTTTTTTTTTAGCTTCACGCTGTATCCCGCACAGCAGGGTAGGCAGAGGGACATTCGTTCCCCATTTTAAGACGAATTTTTGGAGGCATTGCGTGTTAAGTGGTGGAACTTAACGCCGCGTATGCCTGCTGTACCAAAGCGAAAAAATGAAAATATTGAATATTTCCACTTTTCGAGTGGGAATCGAACCCACAACCAGTCGTTTGATGTCACACGTGTGCCACTGTGCCACGAATGGCTCCAAATATTTAATAATAAATAAACAATATCTACCAAACACTATATCTAGAGTCAGTAAATTGCATTATAAATTTTTACATCCTATTATTTGGTGCACAAAATATTCATACAGACTCATTGGTATTCCAAAACGTACTAACGAGGTATATTTGAACGACACATATTCTGAGTATACATTGTCGTCTTATATTACAGCCTGATTTTGAAAATCTTGCATTATTCAAGACTTGAAAAATAATGACGTTATTGTGTCATAGTGGGGCAGTGTCTGATTGTATGGAGAATGATTGTGGGTTCGATTCCCACTTGAGGAAACGATACTGTTCAAATTATGTTTAATTCCTTGGTGGTTAGACGAAGGTTGACAATAGGTTTTTATCAACTTTTAATATATAAATGAACGCAACGTTAAAATAGATAACTGCGACACAAGGCTTTCGATTTTACATGTCTCTATATAATGATATCTTACTTAGAGAATAAATATGATTGTAATAAAAAGGTTAATTAAAGCTTCTAATTAAAGGTCCTCGAGTCATTACAGTAAATCATAACAAAATATAAATCTCTCTAGGTATTCCGTGTAGGAAGGTACTAAATATTCTATATATTGAAGACAAATGTTAAAGTTCATGAACTAATAAAGTATGTAAAAATTAATATAACAATAAAAAACGATTGAAAAGAGGCTATTTAGACCATCTAGGGCACCATTAAAAAAACGGCGTCAACGGCGTCAATCTAGGGCAACATTAAAATATATACATTTTACCTGTTTTAGTAACTCTAGTAAAACAAGGTACGGCGTTAAGTTACGCCAACTCTCATATCCGATAGAAATCCGCGAAACTGCATCTCAAGAAAAATAAAGATACTTTAAACATCTGCACCAAAAATAAAAACTTTATAAATTCACATAATAAATTCTAACAAGAAAAATATAAGAAAACGGCTTAAACTTCAAACTTATTATTGAACAAACAACAAACATAATACTATTTGTGTATTCTTAACATTTTCTTTTAATAAAAACACTATAGAAAGAGTCGATATAATATCCCGAGGTGAAATATTCTCAATATCTTCAGACCGTACTTCTGATTGCATAATAACTGGTATAGATTAGTTTTTTCTCATTGGACGTGAGGAGCATAGCCGACTATAATATTCGAGGCATGGCGACTTAATATAAATACATTAAAATGAAGATATTTTATATTTTTTTGTATTTTGTATATCGTCGTGGCAAAGTGGGACATCGCCTGATTGGAATCGCGATGGTAGTACGTTTGAATTCAGCACGGGGGAATGATTGTATTTTTATTTTTTTCATTTCTTAGGTCTAGCTAGCTAATATAAATGGTATCGCGCGGCGTTAAGTTGCGGCATTCAGTACCCAATGTTTTGACTTATAGCGGAAAGTGGATAGCGTAGTATCTTGACGCTTCGTTCTCCCTGGATTACCTTGCTATGCAGGATAAACGCGTGAATCTGAAAAAAAAACTGTATATATCAGGACTAAAAATATTGTCAATATATATTTTTTCACCTTCACGCTGTATCCCGCGCACAGCAGGGTAGGCAGAGGGAACTTAGTGTTAAGACACACCGTTCCCCACTTTCCGCCGAATTCGGAGGCATTGCGTGTTAAGTAGTGATACTTAACGCCGCGCTTTACCTCTTTCTTCTTTAGCTCTGGTGTTGACCAGAGCGAAAAAAATGGAAATATTAAATATTTCCACTCCTCGAGTGGGAATCGAACCCACAACCAGTCGTTTACAGTCACACGCTTGTGTCACTGGGCCACGACTGTAAATGGACTTGTAAATGGAGATATTACCCAAAGATTGATGGAACTTTTGGGATTGGCTTAATCGCAATAGACCAAGAATAATATTTTCATATAAAATATTGAACCTATAACCAATGCGTATACTACGTAACAACTGCGCCACAATGGCTTTACGTATTAAAGTTAATTAAAATTAAATTAAATAGCTTCACGCTATATCCCGCACACAGCAGGGTAGGCAGAGGGAACCTAGTGTTAAGACACTCCGTTCCCCACTTTCCGCCGAATTCGGAGGCTTGCGTGTTAAGTGGCGGAACTTAACGCCGCGCTTTACCTCGACACCAGAGCGAAGAAAATGGAAATATAATTTCCACTCCTCGAGTGGGAATCGAACCCACAACCAGTCGTTTACAGTCACACTCTTGCGCCACTGGGCCAAGACTGGCCCGTATTAAATACATGCACATTTTTATAATAAAATTATATTTTTCTTTAGAAAAGTATATACAGTTAATCTTTTGACCCAATTACGTGATCATACAGCTTAACATTATCGAAATTTTATACAGCCTCAATGAAAGAACGATATGAAAATGCATATATCAGTTATGATGTACCAAAAACTTTTATGAAAAATCCAGTGAATGCACAAATATTTTAGCTTAATCTTAATACAAATTACCATATCTGAATTCGTTTTTCGTGTTATGTGGAAAAATAAATATTATATTATTTAATATTGTGGCCAGTCGTGGCCCAGTGGTACAAGCGTGTGACTGTAAACGACTGGTTGTGGGTTCGATTCTCACTCGAGGAGTGGAAATATTTAATATTTCCATTTTCTTCGCTCTGGTGTCGAGATAAAGCGCGGCGTTAAGTACCGCCACTTAACACGCAATGCCTCCGATTTCGGCGGAAAGTGGGGAACACGGAGTATCTTAACACTAGGTTCCCTCTGCTTGCCCTGCTGTGTGCGGGATACAGCGTGAACTTTTTTTATATAAGAAGACATATTGATTCTTTACCACTTGTATCTAAGAACTGAATAGATCAACAGCTTTTTCATGCATAGCAGTGTGATCATAGAGAAAAAAACATATAATAACTCCACCGACTGGGAATTGAACCCACAACCTATTATGCTTATAAATATTTTACTACGTCGTCACGATGGCCTCTTAAGATATCAAACTTAAGAATGAAATATAAAATAACTTTAAATAAAAACTTAAAGTTTTAAGGTTATTATCATACAGTTAAATTATTCCTATTTCTCTTTTCTCTCTCTTAGGAAAATGACAACAGAGTGCTTTGGCAGACAGACTTCTTTGTTCTCCGACTAATTTTATAGCTTTTAGTTGTCATTGAAAAAAAAGCACAATAAAAAAGAAAAAAAAGAATTATAAAAAAAATAAAGTGAAATTTATATAGAAAATCCCGTATTTGTACTCGACCAAAGCCGTGGCCTTTCGCTAGTTATACCTAACTAAGTGACAAAAAGATACTGAGACCCTAACAGATGGGGACTGCCGAAAAACACGACTTACCTACTTTCCTTCAAATATCCGGGTCGGCCATTGTTTCTTTGTCACCGAACCGGACAACTCTCTGACAAACTTAAGTTTGCACTCAGCTAAACATAAATCCTACTGGCGAAGTACCTAAGATATGCCATTCCAACTGCAAAACACCCTTGCAATGAATACAAAAGATATCTGACGTCCGCTCTTGGCATTTTGCCTCGTTTTGTTTGACCATTGCCTCTGTTTTTAAGTAATTGTGTTAATGATTAAAAATTTTAAAAACAATGTTCTGAAGTATTTATTTTTCTCTTCATTCAGATCCCCCTTGACGAATACTTTTTTGTTTTCAATTCTAATCTCCGCTCGAGAGGTGTTTCGTTAATGTTGTTTTAAAATGAATAAATATTATTTATAAAAGCTGATTCTTGGATATTAAATTTTATAACAATGCTTATTGTAGATTTTACTATTAGATTTTATACTGTAGTGGCTTAGATCTTTTGTATATAAGTGTTATTTTTTATGTCTTCGCCTATATTATAACACATACCTATATTTAAAATTTATGCATACATATACTTAAATGACCTTTAACTTCCTTGCTCTTAAAACTACATTTCTTATACTGTAGTTAAAAAGATATTGATTAAACTCTTAACCCTTTACAGGAAGCTACTTCACTTACATTGTAATTCTTCATACAGTACAAATCATTTATAAAAATTAAAACGAAAACATCTTTAAAAACTTAAATAGGGATATTTTCGGATTTCTAGGATTTTTTTAAAAACACTCTTTTTATCAGCTATTTTGTTAGTACTCAACAAGCAATGTTTAAAATTCGGGGGAAAACAAAAAACGAAGTCTCTCCACACTAGGTTTTCTCAGGCTAAAAAAACATCAAGCAGCTTTTACGATAATTCACCCCTAAACGATACCTTACATATAACACATATAATAACAACATATACATACACAAGTATACGAAACCATACTTAAACAAGTAAATAAAATACAATTTCTCCAACACACATTGCATTTAGCGAAGACTGATAGTAGCATTACATAGGATTCCATTTTGCGACGTTTAAATTGTGAGACACGTAAAGTGTTGCTATTTGTTCCTTAGTTTATTCTTTTTTTCCGTACCCGGTTATGAGTGATGGTGGGACGAGGAGAGCGCGACGGCGACCAGGCCTCGTGAAATACGATCGCGATGCGGTACGCTGCCCTATTGTGATTTTCATTGTATTATTTACTTTTTGTAACTATGTAGTAGGGAAGGCGCTTCGTTTGGCGCTTTAAGTGTAACAGACAGTTCATAAAAAAAATTTTTTCTATATAATGTTGGTTATATTTCTTTTTTTTTTATTTTCACGCTGTATCCCGCACACAACAGGGTAATCAGAGGGAACTTAGTGTTAAGACACTCCGCTTCCCACTTTCCGTCGAATTGAGGAGGTATTGCGTGTTAAGTGGCGGAACTTAACGCCGCGCTTTTTGCCTAGACATTAGAGCGCAGTAAATGGAAATTTTAACTCTACTTTTCGAGTGGGAATCGAACCAACAACCAGTCACTTTGCAGTCACACCTTTTGCCCCTGTGCCAAGAATGGTCTCATATTGATACTAACATTATAAATGCTAAAGTTTGTAATCAAGACCAATGTACTGACTTGACTTAGATGAAGTTTAGAATGAAAATAGTTAAAGAATAACGGTCAAATAGATTTCTTTTTTCAAGTATTAACCATAAAACGGGAGTTGAAAGTTTGTATGTAAAATCTAAACCGCTTAAATTAAGCGAAAATGCGAGCCGTTGAAAATATGTAGTAAATACAGACGAAGCCGCGAGCATATCACTAGTTATAGTATAGTTCCTTACAAATAATAAGAAAGAGTAACAAAACTTATAACCGAGATTTTCCAAGAACCGAGAAAGCCAGCACATATTTATTTTATAAGAAAATAAAGAACAATCATTTGAGATTTCATATTAAGCTCTAATACACTGTACTGTAGGGGGATAAAAATCCTTCAATTCCTTTACCAAACTAAATATAGGAAAGCAAGATAAAAGAAAAATCCGAATAGGCTTACGTGAAATGGAATACGTAACAATTTAACATCTCATCGTTCAGATTGGAGGAGCCAATACCAAAATGATATGTAACAGAGCTCCAAATATAAAAGATTGGGTAATTGAATTCGTTACAATGAAGGAAAAATGTATGTAGATTACAGTACTTGGGATATAACAGCGAGTAGTGTACTAAGATTTTACACTTCGCCGATGGCTGCCAATCCCTCTAATATTATTATGGTAATGCGACCAATTTCAATAAAAGCGTTCGCCTCCGAAGACATTTCCTTTTAGGTATAAATCTGGTAGACATGTGACGGTTAAGAAGACACGGGTCTAAATTTGTAGCTCATATCTTTTCACGGTTTTTCTTCATTTCGAATTTGGAGGCGAATCGAAAAACGGTGCGGGATAAATTTATTATCGGCTCAAACTCGTGCTTGGTTTGTGTGTATAGGACTGGGAACGTCTAAACCATGGCAAACAAAAGCTAAACATGCGGAAAACATTGTTTTAAAATATAAGGCCATTGTTGCGCAGTGTGACAGTTTCTGATTGTAATCTCGAATGGTTATCAGTTCGATTATTAGATGGAATGATCATAATTTAATCATTGTGATTTCACCGCCCTGGTGAAGAAGATGATGAAGTGAAAAGTTGAGTTTCGCCACTCTATACGTAACGTCTCAAATTCAGGGTAGAAATAAAGTACAAAGTGTCTTAAAACTAGGTTAGATCTTCTCTGCCCTATAGAAAGGAAACCCCGTGAAATCTATCGACAAGGATATATATATATATATGATGTTGCAAAAAAATTGATACGAATTTCAATCTGTCTTTGTTAATACTATTATTATGAACCCTTAACTTTTAAATTTATTGACTTTGACTTTATTTCTTTGAAGGTTTTTACATAAAAATTCCTTCAATTTACAATTATTACAGTTTTTCATATGGATTGATCAACTGCATATTTAAATCTCGTAGTCAGATATGTCAATATTAACACAACTTAAGACTTTCTTAAGGTGACTTTTTATAACTTATTTTGATTATTTGACTATATCTAGTTATCCTGACGGTAAAAATAATGTTCTGGTACCTAAGATAAAGCGGCCTTATGTTCAGCCACTTAACATTCAATGTTTCGATTTCATTTCAGTGGAGAACGGAGTGTCTCAACACTACATTCTCCCTACATATTTGACAAATCAATAAAAAAATCTTAAGATGCATCTTTGATATTTAAAGATAGCAAAGTATAAATCACACCTGTACTATTGGATCTCTGCGCCCGGTAAATCTGTGAAACCGTCAGACTTGACTAATGGAAGCACTCAGCCCTAGCAGCTTATCTGTTGCTCTGCCGCTCTTCTATTGTACAATCGTGAAAAATGTATTACATATTTTATATATAAATATTGTTATATACCTTTTGATAAACATATACCGTGAGGCCAGTGTGGTGCAGTGGCATAGCTTGTGTCTTAACACAGATGATTGTGGGTTTGTTTCCCACTCAGAGGAAGGATCATAATTTAAAGTCTTCATTTTTGACAAAAGGTCACTGTCAAAAGCAAAACCAATCGTGGCATTCATTTCTGTTACTCACAATATCAAAATCGGACATAAAATAGAGAAGAGAGTGTCTTGACATTAGACTCTTGTTGCTAACGAAGTTGAAATTGAAATAATCTAATAGACTTATATTAAAAACAAATTAGTATACATACAAAAATAGTTACAAGCTACAATCTCTAAAAATAATTACATTTTAGTACTTTATTTGTAGTATTTTTAAGTCGATTTTTCTATGTTACACGGCTTATTATATATCTAATGTTAAAACACTCCGTTCTCCACTTGCCTCCCCAAACCTAGACAAATAGAACCAAATCTCAAAAAAATCTAGACCAAAGTTCGAAATCGATCTAGCAATTTAAGACAATTTCAATAACAAACTGTTAAAGGATCGTAAATAGCAAGCATGCGTAAGCAGCCTTTGTACATGCGTTCTCAGGATGATTGAGAGCTGCATTGCAGTGTGATTGAACGTTTCCATAGTGGGGTGCTTCACTTCTGTTTACAGTATGCAGGCTAATCCTAATGGCTTAATAACATTAGTATATATCTACGAGTATGACATTGAGCAAGTAATAGTTGATAATCTATGTTACAATTTTTGTTAAGAAAACAATATGATGTCATATTGTACATATATTGTTATTACATACTAGCTAATCCCGCGACTTCGTCCGCATGGTATTTGACAAGAAATTTATAATTCTAAAATAAAAATAGCCTAAGTTAGGTTAATTTAACCAAACAAATAACTAGTAAGAAGAGAACGAATAACCAGTAACTAGTAAATAAAATAATGATGAATTCTTTTAACATTTTTAAGTGTTATTTCACCCTTAGGAAAATTGAAAAATTAGTAAGTTATTACATCCGTTATTTGCTAGTGAAGTCGAAAATTGGTCTAGCCGTTCAAGATTCAAAACAAACAGGCAAAAATTGTAAAAACGTTATTTAGCTGTATGTATCGTATGCCTTTAGCAAAAAGCGGTTATTTTAATATTACAAACAGAAACTAAACAATAGGCGGGCTTAGCGCTAAAAATCATAATACCTACTAAATGTTATATAAATTTGTAGTATATTTCTATAGACTTCGTTAATTTTCATAAAATTCGATATAATAAATGTCGGTCGATGATCGTTACATGAAAATACCTGCACACTTACATAAATAAGAAGACATAAAGAGAGAGAAAGAAAGTGAGAGAAAGTTTTTATAGGTAACATTTGGGGCAATTGACGTAAAAATGTTAAAGTATTCCTACCCTATATGCCTTTGAATTTGGCGAAAAGTGGGGAACGGAGTGTCTTAACACTAGGTTCACTCTGCCTACCCTGCTGTGTGCAGGATACAGTGTGAAGCAATATGTACCAGTACAAAATATTTTTATGACATAGCGTTTTGCTTATCAATTATATACTTGCGAAGTTTTGACCGACGAGTGACCAAAAACTCTTTAAAATGCTATTGTCCAATTTTTAAAAGCAAGAAATAAATGTTGTCTAATTTAATATTACCATGTAGCATAAGCAGTCTACGTGGCGCAGTGGGACTGCGTCTGACTGTAAAACGGTGGTTGTAGTTTCGATTTCCACTCGGAGAATATTTATATTTTCACTTCTTCGCTCTGGTAAGCACTATGTCTCGATTTTGTGCGTTAAGTGGAGGATGGAGTGCCTTCGCACTAGGTCCTCTCTGACTTCCTCCCTACGTAGGAAGAAGTGCAAAATTGATAAAATATATATACCTACTTAAAAAAATAAGACTCTTATGTACAAGCGCAAATAAATAATATTTTTCATACAAATATCGAATATTCAAGATATTGTATAGAATGATTCGAGAGACTGTTTTATTTGAACATGTATTTGGAATCAATAATACGCCATTTATGTTTTCTTTTATCCTGTCAATCATAAAGTCTAGATCCCAGAATACAAAGATAGACTCTTAACAGCTGTCTAAAATCACTAGGATTATCCAAAATATTGAAAATGTGATTCAAATTTACTTTGGTTGATCACTAATGTTATTTCTGTTTGAAAACGTCATTCAGATAAATGTATATAATAAATGTTACTTTTTTAAACAGTTATTCACTTTTAAGGTTATGAAAAACATTTAGAACACATTAAACCTGTCGTAACTAGGATTACTTAAAACGCCGATACGTTGACAAATTTTATAATGATGTTTACTAAAAATATATTTCGCCGATATCTTTTTAGTATATACATTTCAAAATTATATCAAAATTACCACAATATATTCACTTAATACGATTTAATATTCAACATTAAAAAAAAATCTAAGAGAACATCAAGATATTGTAGGTAAATCTGTTATAAACGTCGTCGCTGGAAGCAAAACCTAGTCGTGATAAAAGATAAAAATATCCTAGATCTATCTTAGTCCCGGCGTCGTGCGTCCGCATTATAAAAATGAATGTTAAACGGGAGAATGAATAGTAGGTGTTTGAAGCGTGCCGCTGCATAAAAAGCTTTTACTGCACCATCCTCAATATTTGCATTCCATTCTGGTTACAATTTCAGGAAAGGCAATTCTTGCCAACTTATTGCTAAGGCCGTGATACATGTCTGTATCGTATGTAAATATTAGAGTTCAGATTCTAAATAGGGCCAGTTGTGGCGCAAGGACGTAAAGTATGACTGTAACTGCGATTGATTGTGGGTTTGATACCCACTCAGAGGAAGGATCATAATGGAGAGTAGAATAAATGAATAAGACAAATATTTAATTATTTCATTTATTATTCTTCTCTCTGGTGTCGAGTCAAAGCGCGGCCCTAAATGTCATCACATAACACGCAATGCCTCCAAACTTCGGCGGAAAATAGGGGATGGAATGTCTTGTCACTGGGCTCCCTCTGTCTATTCTGCTGTGTACGAGATACAGCGTGAAGCTGAAAAATGAGATCTTGAATATAGCTTTTTACAAGCTTTTATATGAGTTGTAATGTATCTATGTTTGTTTAGGTGCAGTTTTGCGGTTATTTTTGAAGTGTATATACCTAAACCCAATATGGCAGGCCACCTAAGATGGCGTACAAGTTATACTTAATGCACTGCACACATGCATACAATAGCGATATTTCATAAAAGAGCTTGTTAAGAATATATCGGATAAAGGTTATTTTTATTTATACTTTAATTTTTAATTAATTTTATATAAAATAGTGAACACATTAATTTGCCATTTGTGATGAATATTCAACGGTAAATCATTTGTTTAAAAAAATAAAAAAATAAAAAGATGAATAATAGAGAAGAACCCTATTATTCATTTTTTAATTTTTTTAAATATTATTCACACAGATACGATATGAAAAACATTTATAGAAAACATATAAAAATTAGAACTCGCGCCTCTTGATAACCGCCTGAGCGCTCTGATCGCTAAGCCATTTAATTTAAACGGAACATAGTTTCCAATAGGTGTGGATTTGAATCCTGCTGCGTACAAATGTTTTATAAATTTTCTAAAGTCTTTCTCCTATAAAAATTGTAGACAAATATCGCCAGCAAGCAGCAATAAAACAAGTAAAAATATCTACGAATTTAAAATTGTACTATCGTGTCCATAGCCTTAAAGTCGTTTGAATTTGTTTTATATAAATGTGTGACACATGTTGTATCATACGTGAAATTTTATTTAATATAATTTTTAAATTTATTCAAATTTCAACTTTGCTTCTGTTGATTTAAACTTTCATGAAAAATATATTACTTATTCTTTTCATTTATTTTACTTAAATTTAGGTGAATTACTCAACTATGAGAAGTTTTTTGTATACTTTTTTATTCTTTTTTTATTTTAGCTTCACGCTGTATCCCGCATACAGCAGGGTAGGCAGAGAGAACCTACTGTCAAGACACACCGTTCTCCACGTTTCCGCTGAATCGGAGGCGTTGCGTGTTCAGTGGCGGAACTTAACTTTGTCTCGTAATCAGAGCGAAGAAAATGGAAATGTTAAATATTACCACTCCTCAAGTGGGAATCGAACCCGCATGCACCACGACTGGCCCCAATATACTTATTTAGTAGGGGTATTTAAGATTGCATATATAGATAATAGGGATATTTCAGAGAAGAACTTTATGAAAGGAATATATAGTGTAAAATTTCTCAAGATTTAGTTAAAGATCGGAAGCTTTAGTTAAAGTAGCCCTGTATTTTTTATGCATTTTGGTGCAATCTAACATTTTTTACCGTATCGATTTAGCTGTTTTTGCTTATTTAAAAAGTGTTTTATAAGAAAGGTTTGAATATTAGTACATTTAAAAGATAATACATTTAAAATAATACATTTAAAAAAAATATTTGACTGCGAGTCAAACCAAAATATATAAAATATAATATAATTTTATGTTCTTGGTATCTTATTTTATTACAAAGTAAATGATATATTTTAACAACAATATAATATTAATTATTTTAAGTAGCATTGTGCAATTTCATGGTAAAACAACGATTTACAACACATAATCAGTTATTTTCGGAAACATTGTACCTACAATTACGTGGTAACCCAATAAAACAGAATTCCACAAAACATTTTTTTTCAATTTCACGCTGTATCCCGCACACAGCAGGGTAGGCAAAGGGAACCTAGTGTTAAGACACTCCGTTCCCCATTTTCCGCCGAATTCGGAGGCATTGCGTGTTAAATGGCGAAACTTAACGATACCAGAGCGAAGAAAATGGAAATATTACTTTTTCCTCTCCTCCAGTGTAAATCGAACCCACAATCAGTTGTTTTAGCGTGTGACACCACTGCGCCACGACTGGCCCTAACATAAATATTAATAAAAAAACACTTTAACAACATTTTCCTTATCAATTAAAGAGGAATTCTACTATGTGTATAAGATATTCTGTTATATACTCTGTTTTATTTTAAAATATGATTGTACGTCGAAAGCAAAGTGTCTTAGCACTACATCCTCTCTAACTACACTGTTGTGCAGGAAAAGCTGTGAATCTTTAATTTCCTTAATGAACTATATTTTTAAAGTAACTAATGAAAAAAACTTGTGAAACTTTTAAACATTCTTAAAGTGTTAATCCACACTTAGGAAAATTGAAAAATATATTTAGAAAACGTATAAAAAATACCAAAAAATACAAAATACTTAGCAAAAACTAAGATAAAAATGAATATTTTTTTTATTATATAACACATATATATATATCAAAAGCCGTTCGTTATTGGATGAGCGTAAACGAACGCAGAAGCAATATTAAAGTCGCCAGCTCCATCGTTTATCACGTTAACCATATGTGGCAATAGACACGGGATAGTTGGCAACGTATGCCGCGGACTAAATTAATGTATTAACGTGCTAGAAGGTACTTTCACACACATGGAGGTCTGATGTTGTTTTGGTATTTTTTAAAATGTAATTTAAAATATAAAGAAAATATGTGTGTAAATACAAATGTCTCTAGTCAAAGATAAGAGCAGATTTTGAATTAATAATCAAAACTTCAAATTATTAATTAATTTAATAAATATGAATAAATTTAATAAGAATATATTATAAAATATTTAATGTACATATAAGATAATAAAATATACACGAAATATCTCCATTTTGGGCAAAGAGCTGAATGATACTAAAATTTATCAGGTGTACACGAAAAAATTAGGGTTAATATGAGCAAAAATGTAAAACCTTTCATTTAAAATGTTTTTTTCTTTATAAGGATATAATTTAAAACAAACTAATAAAGTACAAGATGAATGTAGGATAGCAAAAAAACAATAATATTTCAACAAAAAACAAAGGAAATTAAAAATATATTTACTACAATAACAAAAGTTAAGAAGACAATATCGCACAAACAAATAATACATACAATATTTCGCACGTAATTTTAATACCTGCATTCGTAAATTGTTTTTTTGTTTTATTCTCGTTTAAGAATAAGAAATTTTCCTCATTGTTTAAAACAATACATTTTCGGAATAAAGAGTTCTCATTTTTCAGCCAAAATGTGTTCTAGTAAGTGCACTGCAAAGATATAGTAAAATATCCTTTTCCCCAAGTTTCAGTTTCAAAAGTTTTACTCTTGCGTGGTCCATTTTAATTCTTATCCTTACGTATTTTATATATTTACGGAACTTTATTGGTATGGAGTATTAAAATCAATTTTAATTTTTTTTTAGCTTCACGCTGTATCCCGCACACAGCAGGGTAGGCAGAGGGAACCTAGTGTTAAGACACTCCGTTCCCCACTTTCCGCCGAATTCGGAGGCTCGCGTGTTAAGTGGCGGAACTTAACGCCGCGCTTTACCTCGACACCAGAGCGAAGAAAATGGAAATATAATTTCCACTCCTCGAGTGGGAATCGAACCCACAACCAGTCGTTTACAGTCACACGCTTGTGCCACTGGGCCACGACTGGCCATATAATACTTAATATATTATATACTGTAACTTTTATGATGTGGATACATGACAAATAAATAATATTATTTTTGAATAGAAAATTTTATCATAATTTTAATGAACAAAAAAATAAATTCGCTAAATAAAGACACGATAAGTATCTCTTTTCTCCACATTCGATCTTTCCCCACAGTTATTTATGTCTGGTGTTTAATGTTAAAAATCTTTGAATTTATCTTATGCTAAGATCGAAATTTTAATACAGTAAGTATGGGTCAAAGAAATACTTATGAAATATTTAGTCATTATTATATTAAAACGGTTTTTTAGTATCTTAAAAAGCCAAATGCCATTGAAAACTTATTTTTATTACTTTTTGAGGTTTGTAAGTACAAATACTAACGCCTGTAAAACTAAGCATTCTTATGTGCTTTTTTCAGGTAGTTAATTTTTTTTTGTTAAGTTTCAGTCAATTTAACCAAAATCCATTACTAGTCCAACCAAAACATGCAAAGTGCGGTTCTAAAACTTTTTTTGCCTTCGAAGACACATCTTTTAAAACTACATAAAATCAAACATTAAATCGTTCATTAAAATATGCACACCTATCTTACACAAGAAATAGTATCTGTTACTTAACTCAACGCCTTATAATAATTGATGTAAATAACTTAAATAAAGCATTGTAGAAAAAAAAAACATATTGAAATATGTTTTCTTTCTATAACATAGAAAGTAAGCTAATGTGAAAAGTACCTAAAGCACCCCACCTGCCTTACGACCCAGTTTCGCGGTGCTTCTATTGAAAACGAGAACATAATTTATGATCCCTAATACGAATATATTTGCGTTTCTTTAAAATTTTACACGCTGATGTTAAGAGAAAGATGTATTACGTGTTGAGTTAATTAAGACTGTTAAAAGGCAAATAGGATGAGTAAATTAGTATAAAATAGGAAGTATTGTTCATTATAGTAGGTTTAGATATTTTTTAACTGCATGGCAGTCAGAGAGAATCCAGTGTCGTAGTCGTCGTCTAGTAGACACTCCGTTCTCCACTCTCCGCCCGACACCAAGACATAGATTGTGTTGCGAAGAAATTAAAATAATTTAAATATAATCATGCCCGGTTAGAAATCGAATCCAAAACCAGTCGTGTTTCCAATCAGATACTATCCCACTGCGACATGGCGGTCTCTAGTAATATTCAAATAATAAGAAAAGCATGTATAATACGTTCTTTGTTAACAAATATTGAATAATTTTCCTTTTCTTCTACTAAATACTTGAACAACTACATTGTAAGAGGATTATATATATTTGTATTTTACCTGGAAAGTTTCATATATTTTGCGAACATACCGAGTTGTACAATTTATTTATATCATATTTTAATTTTTTTAAAGTGTGAATGACACATAGGATATAACAACCCTTTTTAAATAATGAATTAAAATTTTAAGGCATCGAGATTTGAACCCGAAACACTAAAACTCATCCCAATACTCCAACTGTTCTTAACCCATGCGTTCTACATCCGGCTACATTGAAATTCATCGGAAACCGGCTAAACGATAACGAAAACACGACTAATACTGCTCCAAATATTTGACTTCCTTCCTTCCACTAACCATCTCGTACAAAAACTATATAAATGGATGCGGAAGTAACGACTAGTGATTTATTTCCAGTTTTTACATATAATTAACATATGAATAAATCTTTATTTACAGAAATATTCAGTAATATACACCTTATTACAGTGCCATATTTACATTTTACAGTAACAAGCATATAATTGACATACAAATAAACCACTTTTTTACAGAAATATACAGTAATATAAACCTTATTACAGTACCATATTTACATTTTACAGTAACAAGCATATAATTGACATACAAATAAACCACTTTTTTACAGAAATATACAGTAATATACACCTTATTACAGTACCATATTTACATTTTACAGTAACAAGCCTACAAAGATTTCTATGTTAGTTACATTAAATGTTACAACTAAACTGGAAGACGTAAACATAATGAGAGGTCCGCATTAAAGCAGTAAAAAAAAGTTTGTTTGTTTTCCACTGAGCCGCTGAAACAGAGGCAGTGCAGGTATTCAACATTTAATTAGTGTAGACAATACTAGGAAAACGCTGAAATTACTTATTTGCAAAATGTCTTAAGTAAATTTTTATTTTTTTCAAATTTGAGCTTTATACATTTATTGTTAAGTCGTATTTACTTATTTTATATGGTTTTTCGTAAAATATTGGATCTTAATAACAATTGATATATTGTTTCTGGTCAATCGTACTTCAATAGAATATTGAATATACTCTTCGATGATATTCAAAATAATTTGTTAAGCAAAACTTTCTTAAATATTTTAATGTTTTTATAAATTGAAGTTACCTACTTGTTTAGACTTTTTACAGAATAACTTATTATACTTGAATCTACAAAAAATAGTATTATCGCTATCTACTACAGTGTTTTAGTTTCACCTCTCTCTTAGAAATCTATATTACTTTACAAACGATACGATTGAATATTGATTGAATGTTCCACGGTGAAAAGTCATTGTTAAAACCTTTGTGCTTTAAAAAATATCAATAATTATGAAGTTTTACTAAAAAATAGCAAGCTACCAAAAAAATATGTATTTATTTTATACTTTGAACTAATTAAAGTTCACTGAACTGTTAAACGATAGTGAAATATTTTACTCTCGCTATTTTTACATATTTTGAAATGAAACAACTTTAACTAGGGTTTTTTAACTTCACGTTTTATGCATTGCGGGGTAGTAAAGCTTGCAGAGAAAAAGGAGCGCCAAACACTTCGGTCCCTGCATACTTCTCTCGTCTCGTCCACTGTCATCAACCTCTTTGTACACGCGCTCCAGGAGGGTCCTCTTGCTTTTTACGTGACCTTCCTCCAGTGTGATCAATACTGTATATCGATCGAAGGTCAACCGAGGTCCCCCCTGCCTTTTATTAAAATGTACTTTCGAATCAGAAATATATGCGATTAATCCTGTTAAAGTAGTTTTATATAAAACGATACTTTGCAACTCCAAATCAATTCTTTAAAATAAATTTCGACGACGGAATATTTACGATATCAATCTAGATACTTTCACTACAATCCCGTCTCAACAAAATTTATAGCCCAGCCGAATAAAATATGTAGATGTGTACCAAGGCGCAGCACTTATTGAAATTGCCGATTTAATTTAATCACATTATAATCGGCAAAAGGATTGGGGTGCGGCTACTTAGCGAAATTTATTGGAAACGAAATTGTTCTGCGTTAATTTATCGCCCTTTCTTTAATACTAGATAAAGTCAGCCTTACGAAAATATTGGACTATTCGGGCACATAAATAGACTTAACGATTCGTAAATAAACGTTAAATTGTGCTCTCTGCCTTTTCGTGACATTTAAATTGATTTCTTTCATTATATTTAATCTATAAATTCGTCCATTTGCAGCGTAGGTAAAGTAAAGCGAATGGCAAGCAAGTCCATTCTACACTTTCCATCGAATTTGAGGCATTGCGTGTTAAATGGCGTAACTTAACCCCGTTTTTTGATTTACTAGAGGGGTAAAACAAAATTAATCATTCCCGAAGTAGAAATCGAACTCAGACATAACGTTTCTAGTCATACTACGACCCACTGCGTTGCAATGACCTCAAATGCATCACAAACACGTTTTGAAATAATACACTTCCTTAATTATAAATATGGCGGAGTCTGTAGCTAAACTAACATTTCTACTTTAGCATAGAAAGCTGTAAGCCTGAAAATAAGTTTATGAATATGTAAATAGCGTACATATGTATGTACACATTATACATATGTTGGACAAATACAAAGCGTTACTTTGGAAGTGGGTCTCGTTAGTAGTGTCGTTTTTGATAATACTAAAAAACTTTGAACACTCAGTCTCTGTCCCATATAGGCGAATTTTTATATCGTGGAGGACTTTGTGTAGATTCATGTGAAATGATGTAATTATTTTTTTTTTAGCTTCACGTTATATCCCGCACACAGCAGGATAAGCACAGGAAACCTAGTGTTAAGACACTACGTTCCGCACTTTCTGCCGAATTTAAAGGCATTGTGTGTTAAGTGGCGGAGCTTAACGCCGCGCTTTACCTCTGATACCAGAGCGAAGGAAATAGAAATATTTAATATTTCCACACCTCGAGTAGATATCAAACCCACAACCAGTCGTTACCAGTCATACGTTCGTACCACTGCGTCACGACTGACCCCTATATTATTTAATAACGCAGTTTTATGTTTTTTTTGCATAGTCAGAGAGCATCTAACGTCAGGACCCTATGTCAGGTATAATGTAATTTTTAAAAGTCATCACATTCATTCATTCAGTCAGTATGAACTTATTATCGATATGATTTTGATGTTAGGTAGAAAGAAAGAAGCGAAATAGAAATAAAGACCGGTTTTGTTAATTCATATTGCTTAGAAATGTCGTGGTCAAGTCAAAGTCATTTATGTAAAGCAGCTTTACGATTTTCTCGTATATCAAAGTAGCCAATGACAGCCTAGTGTCAAGATATTCCGATAATTTTAGATACTTTGCGCCCGTAAACAAGACATTTCGTGTTAAATGGCAGAAATTACGGCAGAACAAAGAAAATGAAAATAATATGTATTCATACCTCCGAGTAGAAATCGAAGCCACTACCATCGCGCTTACAATCATACGCCCACTGCACCATGACGGCCTTTAGAAAACGAAATATCTATACGCTCCTCCTTTGTTCCATGTTTATGTAACTCGCCATTTCAAGCTACAGGACACATTTTGCTCGATGACATCAAGTAGGCGGTTGTGTTTGGTTCAACTTGTTTCTATAAATCTCCAAGATTATTATTCGTTTTCAATATATTTCTCTACTATATTATAAAAATATATATTTTCACTTTAATCTGTCTGTAAGTATATCTGTATTAGTATATAATAACAAGCTGGGGGTACATCCATATAAAATACTGAAATTCAGTTTTCTACAAACACTTTTAATAAATGTAATAATTATAAGGGGCGAAGATCATATAGAAGAACATCCATACTACCATACTAACAAAGTAACGGGCAGCAAAACTCAAACTAAAGTAACCATAATAGAATAATCATAAATACTTTCTGCATCATACCCACGAATAGATTCTATACTTTAAACATACAATTTCTCATTTAACCAGCATCAATCACAGCGAGGTACACGAAAAACCTTTTTACAGCCAAAATGCAAGCGAATAGGAGCTCAGAGGGAACTACGTAGTAAAATCTCACGGAACGCGAAAGATAACAGTAATGAGGGTTGACAAATTAGTGCTGAGTTCCGCAGTCAGCAAACAGCCGTTGGGCCCCGTTGTGGCAACCCTATTCTGGTACATTTTAATATGTTATTATTGTTATAAGTGTTAACATTGGGAATATTATACTCGAGTATGTTCCGTTTGATGCCAATGTTGCGTAGTTAAGAAGTGACTGCAGACACTATTTTAAACACTTAACGGCTCTTAAATAAGTTGAAAGTATGGAACGGACTGTCTATGTATTAAATAGTCCCCTTACGCGCCCGTCTTAGTTTAAACAACGGTAAAAACTATTCTACAAACATTATGAAAGAAATGGTCAAATTTATAGGAAATAGCTACTATACAAGAATAAATTTATTTTCTTTTGAAAATCCATTGATTTTCCACAAGGCTACCCTGGCGCAGTGGGACAGCACCTGACTGTAATGGTGACGGGTTGTGAGTACGATTCTCACTCGGGGGACTATGTTCATTTTCTTTACTCTAGTAACTAAGTAAAGCGCGACGCTGAATCACTCAACAGCAATATCGAGATATTCCGCCTAAAATCGAGTTGTGGAGTGAAAGAAAGCCATTTTTTTCGTTTTTAAAATGTTGCACAAACATATAATTTTATTCAATTATATATGTATAACTCCAGAATACGCCCGTTCATTTGAGTCTAAGAGCTAAATATTTAATTAAGAACACTAACTTGAGGCCGGGACATCAATAAAGGAATAATTTATTTAAATCCGAGGTTTCCCGGAATATATTTATTCTCAAATTAACGATGTAAACACTTTAATTTGGTTTTTACCTTTTACTAAGTTCATTGAATTTTTACTTTAACTGTAATGTACTCTTTGTTGATTTAATATGTTTTTATATATGTATATATGTTAGATTTTGGCACCATTGTGACGCAACATTGTGTGAATGTAATTGTGATGTGGTTATGGGTTCCTTTCCCATATAGACATATTTATTTAAAAAGAAACATTTTAGTGCTCTGTTTAGACGAACCGCGGCGTTGAGTTCCGCCACTAAGCACTTATTGTCTAGAAATTGTGAGCCAATGTATGTAGGCACTCGTTTTTAAATTTCTTAAATCTGCTTGATCTCGTTACCAATTATAATTTAATCAATTAGTCAAATTATAGTTACCCTCCTTGTTTTTTTAATAATGATTAAATCTTCTATCTTCTGAACACTCTCTTTTATTAGATTATTCTTAGTGTTCAAATGATAGTACAAAAATCGTTTCTAATATGAACATTTCGTAGACCTACGTAATATTTTTCTTTTTTCACTTCTTAAAAAATATTAAATAACGACATTAAAGGAAATGTTAAATATTTTAGTCAAATGCTTAGGTTCTTACGGAATAAACAAACGACTGCTATGTTCACTGCTACAAAAAGATGGCTTAGAGGATATACAACTATACCTACTATAAATTAGCAAAAGTTTCTACTGTGGAACATATTCTCCCATAGGAGACAATCAAAAATATATCTAGATTTCTTCCTATTAGTACGGAAAATTGTAACACCAACTAGCGAATAAAAAGTAGAATAACGTCAACTATATGAGAATAAAACATTTATAACGTGTAACATTTCTGAATATACGTAAAATAAACAGTAGAATTGAATTTTGAATTTTAAAGTGCGCCGGAAGTAGGCTTCAAATCCAGAGCGCGTACCTGAGGTTTGAGTTGGACGTATAGTTTCCTTTTCCGGTAGGAAGATGTGGAATAAAATATGGCCTTCTCGAGTAACAGACAGTTTTACCAACTGCTAATATTTATTTGGTATAGTAATATTCATATTGTTTTGCAAATTCATAGTTTAATTGGATATTTAGTTGTTTTTTTATAAAAGTAACTTTACGCTTTTCCTCATAGCGATGTCAGAGAGGACCTAGTGTCAAGACATTCCGTCGTCCACTTTTCGGCTCTAAATTGACATTGCGTTTTAAGAGGCGGAATTTAACCCTTTGCTTGGTCTTACGAAGCGAATAATCATTCCCCGGCTTATAATCGAACCCACAATGACAACCATTCTGTCCCACAGCGCCACGACGATTATTTTATGTAATTAAAATAGACCATCTAAATATTTGAGGCGCAATATGGCAGGGCCTGACTGTAAATGCGACTGCGATGCGTTGTAGATACGGTTCCCACTCGAAAGAATAATATGGAAATTAGTTTTCTTTATATACTCGGGCAAGATAAAGTGTCGACATGTTGGGTTTCGTCACTTTACTGGCATAGACTCCAACAGGCGTGAACGTAAAAAAAGCAATAAAAACTATATATACTTTTAATAGAAGACTCTTTGTGTATTTTACTTCAAGACAGGATGAATGATTAAATAAAAAATACTTAATCATTCAGCCTCTCTTAGATTTATATTTAATTAAAACTCCGAAAATAGATTCTGAATCTAAATTAGAAAGAACCATTAAGTAGGTCCTATATTTTTCTTTTTTTTTAGCTTCACGCTGTATTTCGCATGTATCAGGGTAGGCTGAGGGAACCTAATGTTAAAAAACACTCCGTTCCCTACTGTCCACCGAATTCGGATGCATTGCGAGTTAAGTGGCGGAACTTAACGCCGCGCTTTGCCCTGACACCAGAGCGAAGAAAATGGAAATATTAAATATTTCCACTGCTCAAATGGGGATCGAACCCACAACCAGTCGCTTTACAGACATACTCCGTGTCTCTGCGCTACGGCTGGCTTATATTTTATACCTATTTAGGAATTAGAGATTTTTGTGTCTAGCTTTACGCATCCCGTACAGTATCATATAGCAGCAGTATAGGAAGAGACCCTAGTGTCTCCGTTCTCCTCTTTCCGATTCAATTATCGGGAATTGTATGAGATTAAAACTCACAACTGCTTACGACAGCACACTCACCCATTTCAACACATACTGAAGGTATAAAGGTACAAGCAAACATGTATATAAATATATGTACATATATGTATCTACGTAGCGTTTGCCTTAGGTTTCTACAAACTACAATAGCTTGTTGTGAAAGAATCCACTTAGAAATCATTAAAAAATACTAACAACTCTTTGTTATAAAACAAGAAAGAAACATATTTTTATTTTTACTTTCTATTTTTAACGCTCATAGCAAAGTAACAAAAAACTGTCATGAGTGAGATTAGTGAGCATATTACATTTGCTATACTTTGCAGGTTCAAAATTTTATAAAAAGTTTAAAGATATTGAATTTGAACCACGTTGATTAGTTAAACGATATATCACTGCACTCTCCGTATTTCACACACACTCAATAAAAAGAATTGATGAGTACAATGTAAAAAAGTAAATGAAATCTTATTCAAAGGCCAGTCGCAGAGGCACAAAGTGTGACAGTAAAGTGACTGGTTGTGGGTTCGATTCCCACTCGAGGAGTAGAAATATTTAATATCTCCATTTTGTTCGCTCTGGTAGTGAGACAAGACACGGCGTTAAGTACCGCCAATTAACACGCAATGCCACCAAAATTTGGCGGAAGGTGGAGAGCGGAGTGTCTTAATACTAGGTTCCCGCTGCCTACCCTGCTGCGAGATACAAAGTGAAGGTATGAACAGAAACAAAAGTTTGTTTCTGTTCGTAAAAAAAATGTAAAATTAACTTGTAAATTTATGTTATATCAATAATTAAGTCAATATACACATATTTTTTTGTTAAAAATGATCAAAAATTTTGTTTTCATTGAATATATTAAATTAATTATAATAATATAAATTCCCGAAAATAGCCTTTGAACACATTACGTTCAGCCCACACACGCTTTAATTGAGTATGATGGTTTGGATAGAATTGAACAGTAAAATCATTAAACTATTGTTTTTAAATTAACCCGTCAACTGAATAAATATATGAAAACTATGAAGTTATCGAAATCAACCTAAAATAGATTTCTCTTCATCTTCCTACTTTTTCACTTATAACAGGGTAAGGCGAAGGTCAAAGAGACCTAATTGTTAAGATACCTTGTTCTCCACTAAGGACTTCCCGCATAACAGAGGGTTAATCAGAGAGAACCCAGACACTTTTTTCTCGAGCCCAAACCAGTATCGAACACTCTATTCTGCACTTTCCGGCCAAAATCGAGATATTGCTTGTCGAGTGGCGGAACTGAACGTTGCGTTTGTTCTTTGATATTGACGCGGAGAAATGAAAATAATAATTCCCCCGAAATGGAAATCGAACCAACAACCGATATAGACCCACTACGTCCCTAGATTAGACTATAGTCTAATCTAAAAGGATTGACGTTTAAAATTGAAAAGTCTACATAATATATGTGATATCCAAACTGCAAACTTTTTCTCTCTGGCAAAATAAAAAAATACACCAGATGAATGAAATCTATATATACTCGTTTAAGAATGCTGATTGATTCATCATCGCCGAGCCGAAACTACTGAAGTTAGACGCATAATTTTTAGTGAATATGTTTGTTTCATAGCGTAGGCGCTTACTAAGAAAGGATTTTAGGAAATTCAACCCTTAAGAGGGTGAAATAGGGGTTAACAGTTTGTAAGAACATTATGTTAACAGTTTTAAAGTTAAAGTCATGAAGCATTCGTTCTAGTGGGAATCGAACCCACAACAAACTCACAGTCAGACGCTGTCACTGCACCACGATAGCCTAACCTAAGTGATGACGTTCAAAATTGAAAAGTCTACATAATATATGTGACGTGCAAACGGCTTCTCTCTGCCAAAATGAAAAAAATACACCAACTTCTTGACACTTCGCTGTTAACTTGCGCACCGAACGTAAGTTCCTCAAAGTTTTGTGCCCATTAATAATTCTCCCGCGGCGTCCCGACCCATGAAAAGAATATTTCACACTTTGAACCAAAATGGATACAATCAAATTACCATTTGAAAAGAGACTATTTAACGTTCAGCGATTTTAGGTTGCTTTTGTTTGTGAAATTTCACTTCTAAATAAGTAGCTGTTAAGGAAATAAATAATAATAACTTATAATTTGGTCACCTTTGTTCCTAGAAAAATTAATGGGTAATTTCTTTGAAATGGTATTTTGGTAACGCTGGTCTCATTTAAAGTCGATAGAAGAATATCTAACTTTTTTTTTATGTTTAAAATAATGATGTTAAATATAAAATAATATAGCAAATATTTCAATTAATCATCTATAGCAAACTTTACTTTAAATCAATTAAAAATGTATGTAGTTAAATTATTTTTAAAAATATGCAAACCTCACAATCTAGTTAAACTTCTTTTTAGAAATATGCAAACCTCCCCTTTTTCCCCACATAGCAGGGTTGTCAAAGAGAAACTAGTATCAAGACAATTTGTTGTTTACTCTCCGCTGGAAATCGAATACATTATGTATTAAATGTCGGAATTCAATGACGATCTTTATTTTCACACCGGAGTGGTGCAATTAAAAAAAAAAATAAATATAATTCTTTCAAGGGCCAGTCGTGGCGCAGTGGCACAAGCGTGTGACTGTAATCGACTGGTTGTGGGTTCGATTGCCACTCGAGGAGTGGAAATATTTAATATTTCCATATTTCCATATTTCCTCGCCTGGTGCGACGTTAAGTTCTGCCACTTAACACGCAATGCCTCCGAATTTGGCGGAAAGTGGGGAACGGAGTGTCTTAACACTAGGTTCCCTCTGCCTACCCTGCTGTGTGCGGGATACAGCGTGAAGCTATAATTCTTTCTCCTCACGGAAATTTAACCCACACTCAACAGTCTTTGTTACACCGCGGCACGTTGACCTCGAATCACATCATTTTTAATTTCCACAAAACTTTTTTTTTTTGATTAACCAAAAATAGAAAAGCAATAAAAAATACAATTTAAACGAAACGTAATCATAAAAAAATAATTATACAACAGCAACTCAAAATTCTGACGAAAACCGCTTGGGGGTAGACACAAACGCTGTATACACATTTTTAATATTTATCAGATAATAAAAAAAGCCCTTGCAGATCTAATATAAAATTGTCCTCATCTCCAAAGAAAGGCGGAAAAGATCTCTCATTGAGATAATGTTACCTTTGTGTAAAGATAATTTAAGGCTATCGCATTTTACTGTTACAGTTTTGTAAATAAAAAGAGGAAAAGACATTAGAGTTTGAAAAAAAATTTAAAATGGAATCTGTAATGTCATACAATATATATTTTTAACTGTCTATAAACTAATGCGTTAAAGTTACTAATGTTGCGCTTATAAGTTGATGAGCTTATGTTAATTCTCCCTATATTAAATATTTCCATTTTCTTCGCTTTGGTATCAAGGCAAAAGCGTGGCGTTAAATTCCGCCACTTAGCACGCAATGCTTCCAAAATAGACGGAAAATGGGGAACGGAGTGTCTTAACACTAGATTCCCTCTACCTACCCGGCTGTGTGCGGGATATAGCGTGAAGCTAAAAAAATCCCTATAATTATAATTAATATAAATTATATTCATTCTGATGTCTTCGATGTACATATGTCATAAAGATTTTTAAGTTACAACTGAAAGACTGCGGACTATGTTTCCACTCGGGGAATTATTATATTTATTTATTAATTCATTTTATTCCGCTCTGAAGCCCAAGACACAGCGCGGTGTTCAGCACCACCACCACGTGGTCTAATTTAAAAAAAAACAGAATTGTAAGAAATTGTTCAAGAATAATACATGAGGATTTTCTCACATTTTCTTCATACCATGGATGGTTTCGTATCAGAGTGATTATATTTAACCCTTATGTATGCATGATAGTTGTGTGTTCGATTTCTAACTTTTATTTTTTTAAAAAAAAATTTCATTGAAGATTGATTACCAAATTTTTCTTACATTGTCAGATTGATATATAGATTCGTCTATTAAAAATTAATAAAAAGATAGATACAAGTACCCTAAGCTAATAAGTACTCGTTAAAATACAACAACAACAGTGGCACAAGCGTGTGACTGTAAACGACTGGTTGTGGGTGCGATTCCCACTCGAGGAGTGGAAATATTTAATTTTATTATTTCATTTCCATTTTCTTCGCCTTTCTGATGCTAGGGTAAAGCGCGGCGTTAAGTTCCACCACATAACACGCAATGCCTCCGAATTCGGGGGAAAGTGGGAAACGGAGTGTCTTAACACCAGGTTCCCTCTGCCTACCCTACTGTGTGCGGGATACAGCGTGAAGATAATAAAAAAAAATAACAACTTGGGGCATTTCTCGCTTCCCACTAGAGTAAAATAAATTCCACGTTTATAAAACATTTACATAAATATATGATTTTTTCCATTACTCGTAACAGACTCCTAATTCTATTTACACCATTATTTTCCATTACGTAGCACAATACGCTCTGCTAGAACGTAACTCAGATTATGAAATAAAGAGAAATGTACTTTAAAACGCTTCAACGAACGAACGCTCGCTGAAACAGATCGTAACATTAGCCCTAATGGACGTAGGAAACGCGATTGCTAAAATTTTATACTTTACTCCTGACTTCAGTTTAAGAAAAGTTCTGTAAAAGTGGAATTAAAGAATCGATTCATGTTGATTATTGAATAGTATGTAATGTTTTACTTACATATATTTTATGTATATTAATCGTATATGAGTTGTGGTCGACTAGTTGTGGGTTCGATTCCCACTCGAGGAGTGGAAATATTTACTATTTCCATTTTCTTCGCTCTGGTGTCGAGCTAAAAAGCGCGGCGTTAAGTTCCGCCACTTGACACGCAATGCCTCCGAATTCGGCGGGAAGTGGGGAACGGAGTATCTTAATCTTAACTAGGTTCCCTCTGCCTAAAATAAAAAATAATCATATAATATCCAAAGGATAGTTGTAACTTGCATTTCCTGAGTGAATAAAAAGTAATAGAAATGAAGAGAAGCACATTTTATATTATTTTCTTGTCAACCTTTTCGTCTTGGCAATTATATATGGTTATCAAAATATAGTAATTTCATGACGTGTGCATTAACAAGAAAACTAGACAGTAAAAAATGATTCAGAATAGCATTTAATTTTTTTCTTACATTGATGTCTCTTGTGATAAAACAAAGCACACCGTTGTGTTCCACCACTCAACACGCAATATCATGAATTTGTGCGGAAAGAGTGTTTTGACACAAGGCTATCCTTGCCTATCCCAAAAAAGCGTAATACTGAATAGATGTAATATATTCACTACTCTTAACTACCACTTAACTCCAACAATGTTATTTTTATTTAGATAAATTGTCAGAAAAGACCCAGAAAATTGAAATTATGCGTATTGTAACCCATCGCTACTTTGAGACAATGAGTGTCAGTAATATAATTTTAATCATACTTAATATAATCATGTCGAATAAAATCTTTATTTTAAACTCAAACCAGGGAACACACAGTTAAATATATTCCAAATACGCCACCACGATATCACAATATATTAAAAATAAACGATCACCAAGAAATAATACGAAAGTCGCTATTAAATCGTAAAAGCGAATTTATAGTCAACAACAAAGCAATATTCGAAAGGGAATACGAATACAAGCTACAAAGGCCTCAGAATATCAAGATAAAAATAGGAGTTCATAAAACGGCGTTAGGGCGTTTATGAAACTTGCCTGACGCCTGGGAGCCTAATATTTGCATGAAAAATTCTTACCAACCGGCGAAGTGTGAAGATAAATAATGAACGAGAGCCTGCGCCCCGGTTATTATTGTCATCGATCATAATCGGCCATTGTGCTATTGTAGCAGTTTGTGTATCGCTGCCTACAATTGCTTGCAGATGGCACGGATTTCTGTATTACTTCGTATTCGTGTTGGTACAACATTGGATTTGTATTTTTCAATAATAAAATATGAATTTGAATGCGAAATAAGTAATAAGTTTGGTAAATTAGCTTTAGTTATAAGTAGATGCTTAAGAATAATGTAGTTACTGCCATCGTAGTGCAGTTTAACAGCATCTGACTGTGAACATGGTTGATTAGAGGTTCGATTCCCATTTGGGTCCATGATCTCGCTTAAATTATTTTCATTTCTACTTGGTATCTAAGGCATTTTGGCCATTTAATATGCTATATCTCAAATTTGAATAGAAAGTAAAGAGCGGAGTGTCTTAACACTAAGTTCTCTCTGTCTATCCTGCTATGTAGGAAATAGTGTGAAGCAGAAAAGAATCTAGGAGACACTTAATGGTTTATAGTTAATAATGTCTAGTTATAATTTTATTTTTTCAAGCCTGCGACCTATTTTTGATTTTTTTTTATAGCTTCACGCTGTATCCCGCACACAGCAGGGTAGGCAGAGGGAACCTAGTGTTAAGACACTCCGTTCCCCACTTTCCGCCAAATTTGGAGGCATTGCGTGTTAAGTGGCGAAACTTAACACCGCGCCTTGCCTCGACACCAGAGCGAAGAAAATAGAAATATTAAATATTTCCTCTCCTCGAGTGGGAATGGAACCCACAACCAGTCGCTTTACAGGCACACTTTGTGCCACTACGCCACGACTGGCCCCTACATTATAGTAGATATTACAATTATACTTCATATACAATTTGAATTCGTCTCTAAACACGACACATTATTATGGCCACAAAAATCTCAACTTTGTATATAGCTATTAACAGCTATCCGTTATTGTCACTGACTTCAGTATTTCTAAGCATAACTTTTTATACTGCTTTATACGTGGTACAGTTTATAAGCGCTTGTTTTTTACTTACTATGATTTTTTATACATACGTCGTAAAGCGCGGCCTGTACTTTTACCACTTTTAATGCAAGTTAAAAACACCTCTTATATTTTGTGAAATAGTTTCTAATCAATTAAATATATCGCTGTTTAGTTGGGTTGGTCGTTATAGGGTATAACGACGACTTATATAAAAAAAAATAAAACAACCGTTTATATCGGCGATTAAACTTGTAAAAATCAATATGGGATTCATTCAATCACATTTAATTCATATTAAAGTATTTTAACGTAACTAAAATATACTTTTCATATTACGTATCTATACAGAGAATGGAATGCCAAGTGCCTTGACTATCCTACTATACGAAAAAAACGCTTGAAACGGCAATCTGCTTATAATATCAACCTATAATATATTCTTATCCGATTTCAAATCAAACATGCAACTTACATGTACCGAATACTTCTCAAAACGCTACCATTAACGTTCTTTAATAGCTTCACGCTATATCCCGCACACAGCAGGGTAGGCAGAGGGAACCTAGTGTTAAGACACTCCGTTCCCCACTTTCCGCCGAAATCGGAGGCTTGCGTTAAGTTAAGTGGCGGAACTTAACGCCGCGCTTTACCTCGACACCAGAGCAAAGAAAATGGAAATATAATTTCCACTCCTCGAGTGGGAATCGAACCCACAACCAGTCGTTTACAGTCACACGCTTGTGCCACTGGGCCACGACTGGCCATTAACGTTCTTAACACCGTATATTCGCATGATAAATAATGTCGCCGGCCATAACTCTTGCATGTCCCATAAAAGTTCAATCTACAGCCATCAACCGGATTCGTATTCATGATGCACCGTTACCTTTTATAACTTGTGGGTTGTCTCTAATTTTGTATGCTTCAACGTTTCACCGCATTTATTTTTCTTCACAGTATAATTTTCCGTGTTGTCTCAGTCATTTTATAACCAAATTTAACAGAATGAGGTCCGCGGTTAAGATTAAATTGGTATTCGCCGCGAATTGGACGAAGCTGAACCTTAGCTGAAGCATCTTGATTTTTAATTCTCTTTGTTTCGCACGAGCGTTGAATGTTAATGCGACTGAATAATTAGGTTTAGGATTTAAGTTGTCTATTAGAGGCTAAGTACTTAATCTTTTTGTTTAGGCGGCCTTGCCGTTCTTAATACTTTCTGCTTGTGTTAAGCGTCGCTTTTGTTTTACAATGAACCTTTCGTTTTAATTCAATATACGTCTTATCTGTTTTTAAATCAATCTGTGCTTTAGAATTACGTTGTCTTTGTTTTTGGTGTTTAGTAAAATAAAAAATGTAGAATGAGATATTATGTACTAGATTTTTTTTTCGTCAGTTTTGAGCTTTACGATTTTTTAAAGGTAGGCAGAGAATACTTCAAGACAATCAATTCTGCATTTTCCACCAGAATCCAAGAGATCAGGCTTCAGGCGTATTTCTCCTGTCACCATATCGAAGTATTTGAAGTAATTTAATACTATAATTTCCCCGAGAAGTATGTATCCCACATGAACCCACATCCATGGCATATGCAGTCAGATATCACACTAAATTATGATATCCTCTAAATTCTGTTACACTAAATATCAAATACGAGTAGACGAAGAAGACGACGATTTTTTGAGTAATATAAAGTTATCGAACTCATCCTTAGCCCAGCTTAGCGTAGCGTAGCTCATTTACTTTTATTGATAAAATATTATTTAATAGAAACCAACAAACATTCATTTTTAATCTTTATTATACTAAAAAAAAACTGGTAAATATAAAAATTCTCCACATAAAACTATACACATAATACTTACACAATTTTACACACACATACACACAACTATACACATAACACTTGACACAGTTAAGAACTGACATTATAATTACGTCAAAATTCTCAGTTAGAAAATAGAGTGGTTATTCAAAATGTGAAACTCATCAATTCCTGGTGGGACGGAAATGGCGCGATAATATCGTCGCTACCGAGATGATTGCTCGTATATTGCAATTTATGGACAAATGACGATCAAATTTTCGAATCGGCTACCAAACTGTCGCGCACAGGCATAAGTTTGCAGGAGATACGTGGAAATTGTTAATTGCGAAGTGGTTGTATATTAGTTATTGATTTTTTAAAAGACAATTTTATAAGTGAAAACGTTTGACATCGTCTGATTGTACAGCGATGGTTGTTGGTTCGATTCATATTCCGAGAATTTTTATATTTAAATTTTAATTTTTTCACTTTGGTGCCAAATGCAAATAACCGCGTTGAGTTCGGCCATTTAATATGCGATGTCTCAATTTCAGGCAAAAAGTGGAGGACGGAGTATTTCGATACTAGCTCCTCTTTAACTACTCTGCTATGAGGGTGAAAAACATGATTCAATCATTTTCCCGTACCCATAGTAAAGTAGTTAAAGAGAACCAGCAATCATGCCAGAGAGTGGGAATCGGTCATCAGATTTGCAGTAAGTGGTTGTTCCACTGCTTTAAGATAATTATAATAATCAAAATAAAATTAATTCAAATACTTACTGAAAATCAAACTGAAATTCAATTTTAATAAAATATACGATTTGCTTGTGTTACACACATGGAACATAATGATGTCCTTTGCTTATCCTCCTTCCTCTTATTAAGATATTGCGTGTTGGATGGTGTAGCAACGTGCCTTGCATTAATTAGACATCTTCTGTATGTAAAAAATGTAAAAAAAACATTACTTGGTTAATTCATTTGGTGTTTTGTCACTTTAAAATATTGATGATTTTTCAATTTTTCTTTAGCGTATCCCTTATACAGCAGGGTAGGCAGAGGGAACCTAACATTAAGACATTTCGTTCCCCACTTTCCACCGATCTCTGAAGGCATTGCGTGTTGAGTGGCGGAACTCAATGTAACACTTTGTCTCGACACCAGAACGAAGAAAGTTAAATATTAAATATTTCAATTCCTCGAGTGAGAATCCACATCCAAAAACCCACAACCAGTCGCATCCGACTATGTGCCAATACGCCACAACTGGTCTCAATTTTATAATTTTAATAACTTTTCAGAATTTAATTTAAGAATAATATATTACAATATTATAAAAGATCTCACTTGTACCGATACATCTCTTATGTGTTCTCCATCACAAAGTGAATTTGGTAAAAAAACTTGTACTCTACTAGTGCCAACGAAGTGCCATAATTAAAAAAGTAAGCTAAACTGAACTAATTTATGTATAAAAGTTCTATTAAAAAAAACAATTATTCAATGAATACAAAACTATTCCGCTACTTAGCACTCACACCCACACAACCTAGCGTAGTTGAACTGCTCAACGTAAAAAAAAAGAAGTTTATCAAGCGTATTGGGGACTGTAGGGAACTTCTAAGGGTAAATTTTCCGGCATTCCTATCAGAACGGGAACAAACGTTTACGTTTTTCACACTTTTATAACAATTCTTTGGTAGGGTAGGAGTGTATATGTACATATGTATATCAAAGCTTAGTTTAGAAGCTTGGTTTTATTTAATTAATTTTCATACTTCCACTCTAGTATTTAAGATAAAGCGCGGTGTTGAGTTCCACCACTCATCACGTAATGTCTCAATTTAGGCCTGAAACTAAAGAACGAGGGAAAAGCTTGAACGTGAAAAAAATGCATCCTGTTTAATAAATATAAAACAAATAGCAAAACATATTACGATCTCATTTAACCTGTAGCACAGTACAATAAGCTTCCTCATTCCATCATTAGGAGTATCTCGTCACACGCAGCATTACATCATATTACAAGGGACATCAACAAGACGGATGGGGCGGTCACTGCATGAATATTTCAGGAGGCGCATTAGGACAGAAAAATAAATATGGCCAACTTCACTGAACGCATTTGTATATAAATCGTGGTGTGCGGCGCGTGTCCGGACTACCGATGTATAGCCGGCCGCCCGCTATTTATCAGTTAGCCGTGTATCCATCTCGGTACGAACTGAATTTTTATTGAAAACACCCGCAGAACCGCCGGTCGGAACGAAATTTTTACTTTTAATCGTCTTATATTGGTTGTGTTGACTGATTGTAATGCTGGTTGGTGGTGTTATGTTTTGAAGTAGGATAAGGAACTACTAGTCTGATAATATTAGATATCATCGATGTAATTAATTAAGAAGAATATTATGCCTTCATAAGAAAGACAAAACACGAGGAGCTCAATCGTCCTCCGATTCATAATTAATCCATCGAGTGAAGTTAAACTTGTAACCCTAACGTCAGTAAGTCAGAGTCTTCCATTAGGCATTCCTGCGATACTACAATAGCAGCTACAATAACATATTTGATGCAAAATTAGGCTATGGAGAAACAGAAGTGGTAACCAGATATTGCGTTGCCTCAGCGACGTGTATGTTATTTTATAAAAAACTGTATGTCAAATACACGCTAGCTTATGTTATAATTTAAAACAAATTACAGTACTTCTAATGCATTATTAAAAAATGTTGGTTTCTCTCAATTCTTCCTCATATATAATGAATATTACAAGTACTCTATCTACTGTATAATATTCCAATTACTTTTAAGCCATCGTTTCCAATCATAAATCTCTCTCAAATCTTTAGGCATAACATATCATATTTATGCAAAAACCTCCATACCGACCTATTGTTTGTCACAATTAATTATTTTTATTATAAGCTACGTACGTAGTTGCGTTAAGCTTTGAAATGAGTAAAGGAACTTCTTTGTAATCGATGCAGGGTTACTTATACTACTATTGCTATAGTATTATAATATACTTTACTTTATTTTTATTTTACATACGGACCAAACGAGTTTTCTTAAACAAAGTGAAGCGTTGGTTACTGTTTACTTGCAAGACCTCAAAATACATAATAGATATTAAAAGAAGCACTTTTTTTTTAATATTATTAACATAATAATAGAGATTACAATTCTCCTAGTGTCCAATATCGTAATCACTTCTGAACCATCGTTTCCCATCATAAACCTCTATTAAATCATTAGCTTTTTTTAGCTTCACGCTGTATCCCGCATACAGCAGGGTAGGCAGACCTAGTGTTAAGACAGTCCGTTCCCCACTTTCCGCCGAATTCGGATTCGCTTTACCTCGACACCAGAGCGAAGAAAATGGGAATATAATTTCCACTCCTCAAGCGGGAATCAAACCCACAACCAGCCGTTTACAGTCGCACTCTTGTGCCACTGGGCCACGTCTGGCCACAATTAAATCATTAGGTACAAAATATTACATTTATGCAAATACCAACATACCTACATCTAGTTTTTCACAATTAATTTAGCCCTAATATTAAAGGTATACGTATAAGAGCACTAGTTCCGTGCTAAGAGGCCATTAACAGCTGAGCGCGACCACAAAGCGATATAATATATTATTCAATGGTTGCAAAATGAAAATTGCTCGGCAGATTTTATTCATGAAAATATTACTCCATAAAATGATTTCCATATCAATAACACTGGATTAAATTGGCGCATATTATTTTTGATAAGAGTACAGTGAAATAAATTATCCGAACCAATTTTCTTTCATAATAACTTTTGTATTATTAATTTAAAATGGCTGGAAGTGTAAATAAGGATTGTAAATTCACTATTTTTGTAAAGAACATAGTATATAGTGTATATAACATTGACACAGTATACTAAGGCTTCAGTTGTACTAGGTTCAACATCCGTGCAAAGCAAAATTTTTGGCACACATTTATTAAAAAAAAAAATAAAAAGAAATATTATGAAACTTTTTAAATTTACTTTCGTACTCTAGATACAGTATCTCAGTTCGTTTTGTATTTCATTATCGCGCACCGGTACGAGTTATTGCTGATGCAGATTATTGAGATTGGATTGAACTGCGGGAACACCAAGAAAAATGAGATAATATGGTATGAAAATATTATATTTATGATAAAATTATAATAATGACAGCCGTAGCGCAGAGGCACAAAGTGCAGTAAATGCGACTAGTTGTGGGTTCGATTACCACTCGAGGATTTGGAATATTTAATATTTTCATTTTCTTCGCCCTCTGGCTTCGTTACTTCGATAACGAGGCAAAGCGCGGCGTTGAGTTCCACCACTTAACACGCAATGCCTCCAGTATTTGCTGAAAAGTGAGGACGGAGTGTCTTAATATTAATTTCTCTATACCTGCTGAATGCGGTATACAGCGGGATACTGTAAAATTATATACACATATCATATCTTATGATAAAAATCTTAATAAAATATCTATATGCTATATACTTAAAAAGGTAACTGATATAAAAACGTATGCTTCGACATGTTCATATTGAATTTACACTGATTAAATCGAAAATTAATGTTTTTACGTTGAGCTATAAAAATAAGAAATAAATGTTGGACCGTAACGTAACTTCATATTTTAAATAAAAAATGGAAGGGGTGATATTTTATTATGTGAAATAAAATAAGAAGAGAACGTAGTGTTAAGACAGTTCGGTTGCTGTCCAGTTTCGGTCTAAAATTTTGCGTATCAAATGAACATGGAAAGCCAACGCCGCGATTTATCGGTATACGAGTATATAAAATATGTATGTAGCGTATGACAGTGTCTCACTGCAAATGCGATGGATATGGGTTCGATTTTCACTCGAGGATACGATTATATTTACATTATTGTAATTTTTTCGCTCTAATAATAAAGCGCGACGTTAAGTTCCGCCAACTAACACGCAATGCCTCCAGAATTCGGCGGTAAATGGGGAACAGAGTGTCTTAACAATAGGTTCCCTCTGTTTACCCTGCTATGTGCGGGATACAGTGTGAAGCTAAAAAAAATACCTAAAACAAAACAGCGTTAAGTTCCGCCACTCAACTCTCTTAACATTCACACAGCAAAAGTGAATCTGAAAAAAAATGACATATAAACGCTCCCACAAATCGAATTCGAACCGGTAACCATCTAAAACCTACAAAATCACTCCACTATAATATTCAAAACATATTACAAAATGGCTATAAATCGTCTCTATAGAGTTAGTATTAAGGCGATAGGTAAAGTGATTCAGTTAGCCAACTCCACCTAGTTTGCATTTCAACTTATCTAACGTTAATGATCTGTATTTCATCGCAGATGGATCTCCATTTACGATGTCATTAACGAAGTTCAGTTTTAGCTTTCTAATTTTCATTTGAATACATTAAATTAATTAAAAAATACTTATTTATGTTACTTATTTGAGAGATTGTGGTAGCGCAGTAGTATAATGTTTCGAGTAAATGTAAGTGGCTTCAATTCCTGTAAAGGAGGTGTGATTATATTTTAATAAATATTTTCTCATTTTGAAGGAGGTAAAGGAAGTTGTTTAAATAATTGACAAGGTGCGGCGTTGAATTCGGTCACTAATATTTAAAATTTAATTTGTAATGTTTCGTTTTCTGACTGAAAGTGGCGAACAGTGTGACGAAAGACACAAGGTTATAGATATGCCAGACAACAAGTGAAGCTCCTAATTTAAATAGCTTCACGCTATATCCCGCACACAGCAGAGTAGGCAGAGGGAACCTAGTGTTAAGACACTCCGTTCTCCACTTTCCAACGAATTCAATGCTCCTAATTTAACCACATTTTTAACATTATAAAATATTGAAACAACCTGAGCTTTAAATAATAGTTATAAAACCTAGACATCGAAACTTTCGATGGTTTAAATCCTGCTGTTCATATCATTCTAGGGTATTTAAAAATGTTTTTATTGTATTCAAGTGTGTAACTTTACCTTTTAATGACGACGTCAAAATATTAAAGACTTAAAATATAATAAAAAGATTTTCTAAGGAACATTGTAATTCATTATAATACAGAAAAACAGTCACCCTTACACATACCTTAGTCAACAAATCAAAACAATACGAAAATCCAAGCCGAAGGCAACGCAATTACGTACAAAATTAGTACCGTAATATCAATAATTATCCAAACTCGAACTCCGTTGAACTTTACACAAATAACAGTAGAAATCCCAAATAAGCCTTCGAACAAATAAATGCAAATGGTGTTCCGTTTCGCATGTCTGCACACTATAAAACCGACAATATTAGTTGGTAACTCGTTAGTCCGTACTTAAGGAAATTTAGGTAGGCCCCCGTATCTCGTCGTTTTGCACAATTTATACTGAACACCTCCTCGCTCCCAGCCTGACCCGGGGACTAAATTTTCGCTGCATTTCTTACTGTTACGTAAGTAATTATTGGATGTATTCGTTTATGTTTTTATTTGTTTGGTTGATACATTGTATGGTTAAAATCATGTTTATATCGACTCTGGAAAGCGTATTTCCTGTAACCCCAAAATCTTATAAACAAGTATTTAAGTTTTTTTTTTAAATTCACGCTGTATCCGCACACAGCAGGGTAGGCCGAGAGAACCTAGTGTTAAGACACTCGTTCCCCACCATCCACCGAATTCAGAGGCTTGCGTGTTAAGTGGCGGAACTTAACGCCGCGCTTTACCTCTACACCAGAGCGAAGAAAACGGAAATATTAAATATTTTCACTCCTCGAGTGGGAATCGAACCCACAACCAATCGTTTACAGTTACACGCTTGTGCCACTAGGCCACGATTGGCCACCATTAATATCAAAAAAATAAAATGTCGTTCTGCATACAAATATAACATTTAACTTTTATTCAATCACTTTCCGTCTGACAACTATAAAAGCCGTAAACAAAGAGTAGACCGATAGCACCGATACAAACTGAGTGACAGATTTTGATTGGTCTGCAATAGCCCTGTGTAATCTTCCTGAACACGGAACAGCACTCGCTGTTGACATCTTTTATACAGATATTTGACATATTTTTTTAGCTTCACGCTATATCCCGCACACAGCAGGGTAGGCAGAGTGAACCTAGTGTTAAGACACTCCGTTCCCTACTTTCTGCCGAATTCTAGAGGCATTGCGTTTTAAGTGGCTGAACTTAACGTCGCGTTTTTCCTCAGCGAAGAAAATAGAAATTTTTATATTAATATTTCCACTACTCCAGTGGGAATCGAACCCACAACCAGTCGCTTTACAGTCACATTTTGTGCCTCTGCGCCACGACAGGCCCCCGTATACAGAATACTATCTAAAAATTGTAAATTTTTAACATTTTTGTGTATTTTTCCCAAATTTTTGTACCTTTTCAACGCCGCAAACAAACATGCGAAGTCAAATAAAAGCTTGTTACACAAAATAATAATGTAACAATATCCCTTTAACAATGCTTAAAAATTGGAGTAATAATGTGCTCGGACAATAACGAATGTGAGCTTTTTTCGTTTACTTTAAAACAAGAAGTGATGTATTATGCGTATGATTAACAACTGTCGAGTAAAATCGTAACTATTTTTTGGATTTTTTTTGATTTTGGTCAGTACCTACTCTGTTTTTCTTTTTTATCATTTGTTTAGTGCGAAAACCGTCGTGGCAAAGTTTACGGATTACGTAAGCGTGATGATAGTAGGTTCTATTTCCACTCGAAGGAATTTATATATGTTTTTTTCATTACTTCGCTTTGATATCTCAGACAAAACGCGTTATACGTAATTTCTGTTTTTAATACGTTTTATCAAAAAAAAAATTAAATTATTATAGCAATCTTAGTAATAAAACGATTTTTTTATTTAATATAAAATTAATTACCTAAATAATGAAAAATATATTTTTTACTTCTTGTACGAAATGCTATGAAATTACCATCAGGCACAAAATGTGCGGTTCACGGTTTCCTGGCACAGCAGGTTAATTAAAAAGAGAGAAAATAAAAGATATTCACTTCGCTTCTTTAAAGTAGAATTCTCTACCTTCTGTTCGAACGGTGGACCTGAACCCCATGCTTTATATACGTCATGTTATAAAAAATCATAAAACAAAAGTGTATTTTTTATCAAAATAAATATTTAATACAAATAATTAATTATAAATTTTAATTAGAAAAAGATTAGAAGCTTAAATAATTATATTGTACGTCTGTCTATATTACTTTAATAAGATACTGTGCGACGCTAACATTAGTTTCAGCTCGTCTCGCGGTAATGCAAAGTGAAATGGCCGTATAGAATTGCATCATTAAAACAACTATCGCAACAAATTTCATAGAAAATGTCTTACAATATATAGTATTTGAAAGAATTTAATAAGTCCATATGATGCGATGGCGTTTTTGCCTTAATTGTACTTTAAAATTGCAGATTTTATAAAAATTCTAACTAAGTAGATATTAAATTATTTGTTAAGACAGCATTTTAATATTTGTTTTTTTTTTAAACTAGTCTTTTTTGTAAATATCTAAGTAGCCTGAAAGAATTTAGTGGCAAGACGTTAACGCAGTGTTAACACCGCGATCGTCGCCTTCCGTCCTAACCGGCCAGAGGGCGGTCAGCGTGGGGCTAGCTGACCGCCTACTCACCTGGCCGAGCCCGAGTAGGCGCGCGCGGTTGCTCCCGTGCGCTACTCCGAGCAGGCCGTCGAGGGTGACCTACACCACCCTTGACTCCGCGACGTGCCTTGCAGGCTCCCGCCGCCGGTGTCCTCGGACGATTGATTCGGTCCCCGTGGCCCGGCTAGTGGCGGTCGAGAAGGAGCACCGTCAGGTTTTAGTGGGTAACGGCGGCGTTACCATCTTGCCTCACCGGAGTCCCACATAACCACGTCCCGGGTCCCCACTCGGGCTGGTATCCGTAACGGATTTCTTGACGAAAAAAAAAAAAAAGTGTTAACGCCGCGCTTTACCTCTGATACCAGAGCGAAGGAAATGGAAATATTAAATATTTCCACTCCTCGAGCGGGAATCGAACCCACAACCAGTCGTTTACTGTCACACGCTCGGGGCAATGCGCCACGACTGGCCCCCACTCCACTCTTCACTCTATTCTATGTTTTTAATTGAGAAACATAATGTCACGTAAGTCAAATTAAGCACAGCGGGGAAAAAGAATCCCTCGAGCGATAATGGAACCCACAAGCATCACCATTAAATCACATATATTTCCATTAAACATATTTACATAATTATAACAAAATTAAATGATAATTATTATTATATTAAATTATAATATATTTAATGAGCAGTAAACAAACGATACAAAAGTTAAGCCCTCGATATTTCAGGTGCAATCAATGACATAAATCTTGCTTTAACTCTTGGTGACGCGTGATTGACGAATCGATTGCTGTATACTAGTAATACTTTAATACAACAATACTATTTCCTTATAAAATATACATTTCCATACTAATATTATAAATGAGAAAGTCTGTCTGTCTGTAACGCTTTTACGGCTAATCTACCGGTCGGATTTGGGTGGAGTTCGTAACGAAAATAGTTGAAGATCCAAGGTCAAATATGAAATAAGTCAACCCCTAAAGTGTACAAATAGGTGACGAAAGTTTATATGAACAATCTAAATAACTTAACTTAGAGGCTCCTTTCCCTATTCCCACTCATCTTTCTCCTTCCTTCATCGTCAAGGCCGGCAACGCATCCGCAATTCCTCTAATGTTGTAGATGTCCATGGGCAAAGGTAACCACTACTTCAGGTTTCCTAGTCGTTTGCCTCATTTATGATTTATTTTATTGCATTTACAGCAATGGTTATATTTGTTTATTTTTTCTCTTTTCTCGTCATTAATACTAAACGGTGCATCGAGTTCCGATATTAAATACGCAATGTCTTGAATTCGGTCGAAAATCGAAGAATGGAGTGTCACTAGGTCCCTTTCTCTTGCCGATTGATTATAATTTTGGGTCGAAGTTTTAATATCAACAAGAAGAAATAGAAGTAGTAGGTATATCATAGTCTCAGAGTCCGCACATACGAAGTTGCGGACAGCCGCTAGTATTTAAACAAGTAAATAGAGAAACACGAAATTTCCATCTACCAGTGAGTTGATAACACTTATCGTTATTCTTTATTACTGTCCATTATTAGACGCTGGAGTCAATTGAATAAATTAGATGCTTTTAAATTTACATTTTAGATTATTTAAAGACTGTTTATTTCAATCATATTTAAGTAAGTAAGTAAGCTTCCGGGCTATGAGCAGGATATATGTTACAAAACGTATTTAATGCACTTTCTATGTAAAATTTTGTGTTATAATTTTATTTATGTTGTTCTTATAAGCTTCTCGCTGTTTCTATAAGAAGGTAGGTGGAGAAAATCTTGTGGCGAGACCCTCTGTTTCCCATAAGTTGCTCGAATTCACTGAACTTACCATGTTGAATGGTGGTAAGCCGCGCTTTGCCGTCACCGAAGCGGTGACATGTAAATAATTTAAATTTAATCATTCCCTTAAGTTGTAATCCTTATTACGTTTTTATCAGACGCACTGCGATACGATAGTTTTTATACCTATATAATCTTATTTTATAGCTTATAAAACGGTGTTAAGTTAATTTGAGGCAATTCGTGCCGCAGTGGCACAAAAGTATGACTGTAAACGACTGTTTGTGGGTTCGATTCCCATTCGAAGAGTGGAAATATTTAGACATTTAGATTTATTCAGACGACGTCGAGACGAAGCGCGGCGGTAAGTTCCGCCACTTAACACTAAATGCCTTATTCGGCGTTTCGTGCCGTATTCGGCCTCCTGCCGTAGTCGGCGTAAAATGGGGAACGGAGTGTCTTAACACAAGTTTTCCTCTGCCTACTGTATGCGGGATACAGTGTAAAGCTAAAAACAACAAGTTGAAATCGGCCACTCTATACGCAATGTTTCGAATTCGGGTGGTAAATGAAGAACGGAGTGTCTTGACATTAGATTATCTCAGATTACCTTGATATGTTAAAAAAGTCTAAAAAGGGGACTATTTTCTTCTTGACCAGTTTCATTCACAAACTGCGACATGAACCCGTAACCGTGACAGTATCTAATACTGTCTAGAAACATACTCATATGCAATTTAAATAGTTTATAAGATTTTTTTTTAGTAAACATAGTTCTAATAGGAATTATCATATCCAAATAATCTAAAACCAACAATCGTGTGCTGCAACCGAAAATCAAAAACTCTGGCACGTTTTTAAGCGTTAAGCCAATATCTCATACACAGATTTTTATTGATGAATCGCTTTTTATTTGGAAGCTTTTCATTTTACAAAAAACTGAAATCTATTTTTTTTTTACGTTTTATACTGCAATCGTTATTTTAACATTTATTATATTTGAAAACAAAAAGGTAAAATAACTTTTCTGTATGGAAGGGACTGATTTTTTAAATTATTTCAAAAAGGTTTATTTGTAGTAAGTTAAGTACTAGTTTATTTTTTTAGATATTTTACTATTCGTTGAGTATTTGTATTTTACTATACTGCTGTTATGTCAATGTAAGTTACCCGTTAGAAATCAAAAATGTTAAGGTGTCGAAGGATTCAGATATGGTATCTACGGTGTTCATATATTGAATTAAAAACAAATGTATTATTAGGAAATAAATTCATTGCCGTAATTTTTCTGTACAATTTTCAAAAAAAATGTTTTTTTTGATTTTTGTGGCACTAATAAAATCAGGGGCCAGTCGTGCCAGTCAGTGGCACAAACGTGAAACGTGAAGACTGTAAACGACTGGTTGTGGGTTCGATTCCCACTCGACGAGTGAAAATATTTCATGTTTCCATTTTCTTCGCTCTAGTATCGAAGCAAAGTGCGGCGTTAAATTCCGTCAATTAACATTCAATATGCGGGATACGGGAATTATGTCTTGTCAAATTGTAATCAATGGTGTTAAGATTGAATTAAATTAAAGGAGATTCCTATATTCACAACTAGTTGTTTCAGTGCGAATAAACGTTGTATTCTGACATACATAAAAATATTTCTACTTGTAAGGTCACATACCAGAATACCAGATGAAAACTTCAATATTACCTAGTACCGTTGTATGAGTTTTGACCTACTCTTGGTGGTAAAATTAGATGCAGTGAAGTAGAGATCAAAGCAAGCCCGCATCGCTCGCCACACAAGCGTCCTTCCTTGAATACTTAATTTAAATATTATTAAATTACCATAGCACTTAATATGCAAGAAAATGAATGGTTAATGCTATAGAATATTTGGATATTTTAATATAGTAGTTATTTATGACTTCGGTTATGCTATTGTTCTTCATTGCTTTTATTATTTGTAGAGCGTCGTGGCGCAGTGGGACTACGCCAGACTATAAACGCGATGGTTATGGGTTTTATTCCCACTCGGGTTTTTTTTTATTATTATTTTTATGCTTTGGTATCTAGGACAAAGCGTTACGATCCCCGTGGGGGGACGGGTTAATAATACAATTCCCCCCCGCCGCTGGGTAGCGTCCCGTAAAAGGCGGGTAACCCAGTAGTTTGGTGGTAGGAGATTCGTTCTCCAACTGGCTCGCGACCACTAGCATGTCAAAGGCAAATCACCAAATATCTCATGATGTGTTTCGGTTCGATGGCATGTAACCCAGCTCTCCTTATTCCTACCATTACCATCCTTCCTCCCTCCTTCTCTCCTACATTCCCAAGACTGGCAACGCATCCATAACTTGAATGTTGTGGATGTCTATGGGCGAAGGTAAAAACCACTTAACACCAGGTGGGCCTTCAGCTCGTTTGCCTCCTTTATTCCTTAAAAAAAAGAAACAATCTCTATATTACAGGCAGTAAATGGAGCACAGAATCTTGACACTAGGTTCTCTCTGACTACTCTGCTATGCGCTTTTTTTCTTTTTATTTTCCTACACTTCAACATCAGTCGAGATCTCCGGGCTATTGAAAAGTAGCGTTTGGAAAATATATTTTTTTAATTTAATAAGTTTGTATAAAAAATACTCGTCACATACAATATTTAGACATAGTTCAAGGTGCTCTCTCTCATTACACTCTGTTCTCCGCTTTCCGTCATTTAGACGCAAGACATTGCGCATTAAGTGGTGGAACTTGAACACCATAATAATATTATACTTATAATGTAGAAAAAATAACATTAAACGTATAATAATAGACCAGTGGGTAGTTACATAATATAAAATAATCTTATAATAAATTTTCAAACATTTTCAGGATTTCAGACTCCAGACCAGCGGCTTCACCTCCATCGTGTTCAATTAAAGCGTTTTCGTAGGAATTACACGAAACGTTATTACCGGTTAATTTTAAAGTAACTCCTTTATATTTAGCGTACTATTCTGGTTTCCAATTATAAAGCGAATAATGACAAACTCCGCTAGAAACAAGGAAGCCGCCTGAGTGATTGTGGTAGTTTTTCTTTGTTCGGTGTTAAACGGAAAATAATGAGATCTTAATCCTGAGGCCTTTTTATCTTGCCCTTTTGTGTTTAACGAAGCTATTATTTTCTCGGCATTAGGGCAAGTTATAACGTTATTAAACAGCCAAAATGAAAGTTACACAAATAACTGCGAGTTGTAATGTTTAATCGTATCCTAAAGGAATAGTTAATAATGTGACTTCACAGTCGCAATTTGTTGCTTAAGTTCTTTCTTTTGTCATCTTGACAACATATAGGTATGCGTTTAATTTTTTTTTAGCCTTACGCTTGTATCCCGCGCATAGCAGGGTAGCCAGAGGAAACCTAGTGTTACGACGCTCCGTCCCCCATTTTCTGCCTAATTTAGAAGCGTTGCGTGTTAAGTGGCGGAACTTTGCCTCGTTTCGTCTTCGCCGCGCTTTGCCTCGGCACCAGAGTGATGAAAATGGAAATATTAAATATTTCCACACTTTGAGTAGGAATCGAACTCACAACCAGTCGTTTACAGTCACACGTTTGTGCCACGACTGGCCCCTCATAATATTTGTGGAACATATATCTAATTACCAATGTAGCATAATATATTTGTATATATTCAATGGTTACAACTGTAAGAAGTGAAAAGCATTTTTCATTCCTATAGAGATTTCGGAAAATCGTCTGTAAGTGTTTTTTTCAGTAAAACTATACAGCTTCTCGCAGTTCCAACAGTAAGGTACTTAGAGAAAACCTAGTATTTTTCTCTGATTCAAGCAAGAAATTCCGTTCACTACTTTCAAGATATCACATGTTGTGTACAAGTACGTATTAAGTGTCTAAACTTAACGTCACGTAACTTAATGCACAAAATTTTCCAGAATAAGAATCGAACCTATAACCAGTCGTATTTACAAACTGCAGATAGACTGCCCCATTATACCACGATAGCTCCACTATTATTCCACTGAATATAAAAATATTTATACAAAACATATTCCCTAATAAATTAACTAAGTAACGTGTCCTTCTATACACTAACACTATTTTATATGACCACACTATCATATTTAAAATAAAAATACTGACACGAGTGTGCTCAAACGAGATTTAACTTGAAAATAGTAAAAAAAATCCCTCTCGCTATAAATTTCCCTCGGAATCCGGTTTACAAATAAAACGCGTAGATAAGGGGATATATGCACAGTATTTTGCTTTTTCCGCTATTGCTTAAATAGTGAATAGATGGTACTATAATAGAAACTTTTTAGTGTTACAGTGATTTAGAAGCTTTTGGAATGGTAGTGGTGGGGAAAGGAGTGTCTTGGTTTTCTCTGCCTACCTTGCTATGAGGGATAAAGTATGGAAAGGAAACGGTAAGTAAACAATCTTATTAATATGGGAAGATGAAAATTGTACTTCTTTTTACGTACAATATTTTATGTAGCTTCACGCTGTATCCCGCACACAGCAGGGTAGGAAGAGGGAACCTAGTGTTAAGCCACTCCGCTCCCGACTTTCCGCCAAATTAGGAGGCTTGCGTGTTAAGTGGCGGAACTTAACGCCGCGCTTTACCTCGACACCAGAGCGAAGAAAATGGAAATATAATTTCCACTCCCCGAGTGGGAATCGAACCCACAACCAGTCGTTTACAGTCACACTCTTACGCCACTGGGCCACGAGTGGCCACTATTTTATGTAATAATGCATCCAATATGTTATGTACAAATTTAGCCACCTAACATACCATTTTGGGCCAGAATGTGGATAAGGTCTTGACATTAGGTTCTCTCTAACTAAACTTTGCGGTAAAAAAGCTTGAAGCTAAAAAAACATTATAAAACACAACACAAAAACTGCAACATATTTATCATAGACTTTTGTATCAAGTGACAAACAGATATGTTGCTAAGGCAACGCCTATGGATACGTTAACGATAAATATACGACTTTGGATACATTAACTAGGAACTTCTTATAAATTAACTCTTCAACGTCTAGACCAAAAATACTTATTAATTACATAATAATTTAAGGCTGATTAGGTATTAAAAATATTTATCTGCAGTAACTACCATTTTAAATATAGCTTCACGCTATATCCCGCACACAGCAGGGTAGGCAGAGGTAACTTAGTGTTAAGACACTCCGTTCCCCACTTTCCACCGAATTCGGAGGCTTGCGTGTTAAGTGGCGGAACTTAACGCCGCGCTTTACCTCGACACCAGAGCGAAGAAAATGGAAATATAATTTCCACTCCTTGAGTGGGAATCGAACCCACAACCAGTCGTTTACAATCATTGGTGTTAAGATTGATTCAAATTAATTAAATGTGTATTTTTACAACCAGATTTTCCATTTTCACCAGTATTTCCGTTCTTACTGTATTCTGACTTATATAAAAATACTTTGTACTAGTAAGGTCACATGCCAGATGAAAACTTCAATATTACCTAGTACCGTTGTATGAGTTTTGACCTACTCTTGGTGGTAAAATTAGATGCAGTGAAGTAGAGATCAAAGCAAGCCCGCATCGCTCGCCACACAAGCGTCCTTCCTTGAATACTTAATTTAAATATTATTAAATTACCATAGCACTTAATATGCAAGAAAATGAATGGTTAATGCTATAGAATATTTGGATATTTTAATATAGTAGTTATTTATGACTTCGGTTATGCTATTGTTCTTCATTGCTTTTATTATTTGTAGAGCGTCGTGGTGCAGTAGGACTACGCCAGACTATAAACGCGATGGTTATGGGTTTTATTCCCACTCGGGTTTTTTTTATTATTATTTTTATGCTTTGGTATCTAAAACAAAGCGTTACGATCCCCGTGGGGGGACGGGTCAAGAATACAATTCTCCCCCGCCGCTGGGTAGCGTCCCGTAAAAGGCGGGTAACCCAGTAGTTTGGTGGTAGGAGATTCGTTCTCCAACTGGCTCGCGACCACTACCATGTCAAAGACGAACCACCAAATATCTCATGATGTGTTCTGGTTCGATGGCATGTATCCCAGCTCTCATTGTTCCTACCATTCCCATCCTTCCTCCCTCCTTCTCTCCTACATTTCCAAGACTGGCAACGAATCCATAACTTGAATGTTTTGGATGTCTATGGGCGAAGGTAAAACCACTTAACACCAGGTGGGCATTCAGCTCGTTTGCCTCCTTTATTCCTTAAAAAAAAAAGAAAAAATCTCTATATTACAGGCAGTAAGTTGAGCACAGAATCTTGACACTAGGTTCTCTCTGACTACTGTACTATGCGCTTTTTTTCTTTTTATTTTCTTACACTTCAACATCAGTCGAGATCTCCGGGCTATTGAAAGGTAGCGTTTGGAAAATATATATTTTTTAATTTAATAAGTTTGTAAAAAAAATACTCATCACATACAATATTTAGAGATAGTTAAAGGTGCTCTCTCTCATTACACTCTGCTCTCCGCTTTCCGTCATTTAGACGCGAGACATTGCGCATTAAGTGGTGGAACTTGAACACCATAATAATATTATACTTATAATGTAGAAAAAATAACATTATACACATAATAATAAACCAGTGGGTAGTTACATAATATAAAATAATCTTATAATAAATTTTCAACATTTTCAGGATTTCAGACTCCAGACCAGCGGCTTCACCTCCATCGTGTTCAATTAAAGCGTTTTCGTAGGAATTACACGAAACGTTATTACCGGTTAATTTTAAAGTAACTCCTTTATATTTAGCGTACTATTCTGGTTTCCAATTATAAAGCGAATAATGACAAACTCCGCTAGAAACAAGGAAGCCGCCTGAGTGATTGTGGTAGTTTTTCTTTGTTCGGTGTTAAACGGAAAATAATGAGATCTTAATCCTGAGGCCTTTTTATCTTGCCCTTTTGTGTTTAACGAAGCTATTATTTTCTCGGCATTAGGGCAAGTTATAACGTTATTAAACAGCCAAAATGAAAGTTATACAAATAACTGCGAGTTGTTATGTATAGTCGTATCCTAAAGGAATAGTTAATAATGTGACTTCGCAGTCGCAATTTGTTGCTTACGTTGTTTATTTTGTTATCTTGACAACATATATGCGTTTATTTTATTTTTTTTTTAGCTTCACGCTGCATTCCGCACATAGCAGGGCAGTCAAGGGAAACCTAGTGTTACGACGCTCCGTTCCCCATTTTCTGCCTAATTCAGAGGCATTGCGTGTTAAGTGGCGGAACTTTGCCTCGTTTCATCTTCGCCGCGCTTTGCCTCGGCACCAGAGTGATGAAAATGGAAATATTAAATATTTCCACACCTCGAGTGGGAATCGAACCCACAACCAGTCGTTTACAGTCACACGTTTGTGCCACTGCGCCACGACTGGCCCCTCATAATATTTGTGGAACATATATCTAATTACCAATGTAGCATAATATGTTTGTATATATTCAATGGTTACAACTGTAAGAAGTGAAAAGCATTTTTCATTCCTATAGAGATTTCGGAAAATCGTCTGTAAGTTTTTTCAGAGTAAAGCTATACAGCTTTTCGCAGTTCCGTCAGTAAGGTAGTCAGAGAAAAGCTAGTGTTTTTCTCTGACTCAAGCAAGACATTCCGTTCACCACTTTTCATCCGGAATCAAGACATTAAGTGTTGTGTGTATGTACGTATTAAGTGTCTAAACTTAACGTCACGTAACTTAATGCAGTAAATTTTCCAGAATGAGAATCGAACCTATAACCAGTAGTATTTACAAACTACATATAGACTGCCCCATGATACCACGATAGCTCCACTATTATACCACTGAATGTAAAAATATTTATACAAAACATATTCCCTAATAAATTAACTAAGTAACGTGTCCTTCTATACACTAACACTATTTTATATGACCACACTATCATATTTAAAATAAAAATACTGACACGAGTGTGCTCAAACGAGATTTAACTTGAAAATAGTAAAAAAAATCCCTCTCGCTATAAATTTCCCTCGGAATCCGGTTTACAAATAAAACGCGTAGATAAGGGGATATATGCACAGTATTTTGCTTTTTCCGCTATTGCTTAAATAGTGAATAGATGGTACTATAATAGAAACTTTTTAGTGTTACAGTGATTTAGAAGCGTTTGGAATGGTAGTGGTGGGGAACGGAGTGTATTGGTTTTCTCTGCCTACGTTTCTATGAGGGATAAAGTGTGGAAAGGAAACGGTAAGTAAACAATCCTATTAATATGGGAAGAAGAACTTCTTTTCATGTACATTGCACACGATGTTTTGTGTTTTTTTTTAGCTTCACACTGTATCCCTTGCGGGGTAGTCAGAGAGAAAGGCTACGGTCGCTGCATACTTCTTTCGCCTCGTCCCCTGTCATCAACCTCTTCATACACGCCCTCCGGGGGGTCCTCATGCTTTTTACATTTTATATAATAATGTCAATTTTATATAATAACAATAAATTATATTATATACATTATAAAATTTAGCCTCCTAACAAACGAAATCTCGATCTCCTTCTGATTACTTTCTCTCTAACTAACCTGATATGCGATAAAGTAGAATGAAGCTTAAAAAAAGAATTAATAAAAAAATATATATCACAAATTACTTGGTAGTTTGTGATAAATAGTTATTACATATATAGTATTGGGGCCAGTCGTGGCGCAGTAGCACGAACGTGTGACTGTAAACGGTTGGTTGTGTGTTCGATTCCCACTCGAAAAGTAGAAATATTTAATATTTCAATTTCCTAAGCTCTAGTGTCCGAGGCAAAGCGCGGCATTAAATCCCGCCACTTAACACGCAATGCCTCCGAATACGGCGGAAAGTGGAGAACGGAGTGTCTTAACACTAGGTTCCCTCTGCCTACCCTGCTGCGTGCGGGATACAGCGTGAAGCTAAAAAAAAGAAACATATGTTGTATTTACCACTACCATTTAACAGATATGTTGCTAAGGCAACATGTATGTTACGCTGCATTGGTTTCAATAACTACTAACTTTATAAATTTAGAACTTAACGGCTAATTAATCAATTCTCAGTAAGCACTCAAAATATTTACAAATCAATTTATTACCAGAATGTACCTATATACTAAATTTTAAATAAATATAAATATATTCAATGAATATAAATTACAAGAACGAAAATGAATACACATACACGAACACTGACAAGTTTGTAAAAAAATACCCTATACAATTAAAACAAACAAGCCAAATTAAAATGAAATTATTAACATTTGTATTTTCTACTTGCCACTAGAATTCTTTAATAACACTCGCAAATTTTAACTAAGTAACGGCTTTCAAGTACTAGAGCAACATTTAGGTAGAACAACTCGACTTTTGGCTCGGCGACAGCAAACAATGGAATTACTGCCAACAGTGAGAGGCCTTAATATCTTTCAATTTAATTTCTTAAAATTACATTTTTTCATCCAAAAATAGGGTCAAATATACTTTGAGAAAATAAATATGATGTTATAGCTAATAGTAGAAGAATAACATCGAACTGTAAACTATGATTTTATGTATAAGAATTTCAAAATTAGACGGGAAATGGAGAACAGAGTGTTTAGACGCTGCATTGATATACGTAAAGCTATTATATTAATTCATAATTTTAAACTATATTGTTGTATAAATAAATATTTAGTATATAGACAATTTAATTCTGTCGTTTTATACAAGAACATGTACATAAATGAATACTGTATATCGCACACAACTGGGTATGCAGAGGGAACCTAGTGTTAAGACACGCCATTCCCCACTTTTCGCTGAATTCGGAGACATTGCGTATTAAGTGGTGAAGCTTAACACCGCGCTTTGCCTCGACACTAGAGCGAAGAAAATAAAAATATTAAATATTTCGACTCCTCGAGTGGGAATCGAACCCCACAACCATAAATAGTCGCTTTACAGTCACACTTTGCGCCTTGGCTCCACGACTGGCCCCAATAATTGCTTTTTTTCTTATATTTAAATGCATTACCTGTTAAGACGAATTATCGTATGCAATAATGAAGATATATACAGACACATACATTTTAGCATAACAAACATACATACTATATAACATTGTTTTAAGACAAGTTACAATGATACAAGATAATTTTTATACATTTGGTGGCGCAAAGTGACAACATTTGACTGGTGATAGTTAAGCCCGGTAGGAGTTTTGATTTCCACTACGTGAATAATTTAATTATTTTTGTTTCTATTATTTCCATATTAAATCGGCGGAAAGTGGGGAACGGAGTATCTTAATACTAGGTTACCTCTGCCTACCCTGCTGTATGCGAGATACAGCGTGAAGCTAATTTCATTTCTCCGCACTGGTGAACAATACACGATCTTGAACCAAAGCATGGTGTTGGATTTCCGCCTTTCAATGCGTCTCGCTTCCGGTGAAAAATGTAGAACGAAGTGTCCTAACACCATTTTTTCTCTGACTATCCTGTTATGGTTGTAAAGCGTGAAGCTGTACATAAAGAAATTCGTAAACAGATATAAGTAAGTATAATATTATATACGTAATAAAGGTAACATAAATTCTTTAAGTCGTTTTAAAAAGAAAAAGTTTGTATTCATAGAAAAAAATATGCTTTATAAATAATATAACAGAACTTCTTTTGATGCTTAGATACTTGGCTGATTAATCTACACTCGCTTATTTATTTTTTCTTATTTATTTTATTTTAAAAAACAAGTTTTTCCTTTCAGCTACACATGTTCTCCTCCATATCAGGGTCAGAGAGAATAGTGTCAAAACACATTATTATCTAGTTTCTGCAACGATCTCGAGACATCGCATATTGAATGGCGGACTTCAAAACCTCTCTTTGTCTTATTACCGTATTGGAGAAATTAAAATAATTTAAATATTATTGCGTCGTGAAATAGTGGCCAGTCGTGACCCAGTGGCACAAGAGTGTGACTGTAAACGACTGGTTGTGGGTTCGATTCCCACTCGAGGAGTGGAAATTATATTTCCATTTTCTTCGTTCTGGTGTCGAGGTAAAGCGCGGCGTTAAGTTCCGCCACTTAACACGCAAGCCTCCGAATTCGGCGGAAAGTGGGGAACGGAGTGTCTTAACACTAGGTTCCCTCTGCCTACCCTGCTGTGTGCGGGATATAGCGTGAAGCTATTTATTTTTTTATTTTTATTTTTTTTTATTATTATCATTACCTTGAGTGGGAATCGAACCCACAATCATAGCTTATATATAATCAAACGTTGTAACTCTTAAGTATTGTATGTTAAATGTAAACATTTCTTGTTCATAACATAAGTAAGTGCTCTCACATTTCTATTCTAAATTCCTTAAATTATGGACTTCCACTAAAAGCCGCTACGAAATATTTAATTACATTCATACTAACTTCTGAAACATGTACCTACTGTTTGTTGCTTTGTAAAAACTGTACCAAATTTGTTTTTAAAATTTTTGCTCTTTCTATTTTCATACATGCTTTAAACTGATTTGTAATTTAAGCAACTTTGTTTTTTAGTTTTAATAATCGTTTTAAAAAAGGAAAAGGAATTAAAGTTTTTTTTAAAATAAGCTTTTTCTAATAACTTTCTTTGGAATGTGATTAAGGGCCTATCGTGGCGCAGTGGCACAAACGTGTGACTATAAACGGCTGGTTCAATTCCCACTCGAGGAGTGGAAATATTTACTGTATACATTTTCTTCGCTCTGATACCGAGGCAAAGCGCGAGGTTAAGTTCTGCCACTTAACACGCAATGCCTCCAAAATTCGGCGGAAAATGAGGAACGGAGTGTCATAACACTAGGTTCCCTCTGCCTGCTGACTACCTGCTTTCTAAAAAAGCATGAAGCTGATCTTTCAGTTATCCTATGGAACTCTTGCTTTTCATTTATCATGTTTCTTTAAGCTCCTAATACCGCAGTTGAATGCATACTACTGAAATTACAAATGTTTATTTTTATTAAGAATAGAAGCTATCACTGCTATCGTTTAAAGGAGAATATTACTTACTGAAATTTTCAAAACACTTCAGTCGTTCAGTTACAACTACAAATAATGATAGAATTGGACACTTAAATGGACGTGATGGCTTATAAATAAAACTAACCAAACCATTTTGTTCATAAATACAAAAAAAAAGACAATTTTAAAATGTTAGATTCATATACTGATATTTTTTTATTATTCTTTATTCTTAACATAGATGAGTTTTTACTGTTTTATTACAGTACAAGTATAATAAGATATGCGAGTGCGTTATTTACTTCCAATATCTCAAGTGAAATGTTTACATCAAGAAAATACTTAGCGGATCGGTAAAAAACAGAGAGTAGAGTGGCATAGCACTCCCTTCTAATTACCTATACCATAAACCACAAAAGAACTCAACTCAAGACAAAAATCCAAAAGAAACTATCCATTCTTTAAACCTATATACATACATACATAGGTAACTAATGAAATCAGTGTCGGTCGAGAAATAATAAGCGACCTCGAGGCCACATGTCGGTGTAATACCGACAGCCGCTCGTAAAAAATACGAAAAGGACCGCAAAATACGCCATTACATTTGCGGCGTATGTCGGAAAAATTGGAAATACATTTTGGAAAGCAACGCTTTATGGAGTGACATTTTGGTAGTTCGTCTTGCGGGTAATATGAGGTTATGTTTGTGTATGTGTATTGTGTGTTTTTTAATTATAAGCTTGATTATGTTGTAAAAATATAGAAGTATATGTATTTAGTTGTTAAATATACTTGGATCAACTTTTTTTTTAGCTTCACGCTGTATCCCGCACACAGCAGGGTAGACAGAGGGAACTTAGTGTCAAGACACTCCGTTCCCCACTTTCCGCTAAATTTGGAGGCATTGCGTGTTAAATGGCGGAACTTAACGCCGCGTTTTGCCTCGGTACCAGTGCGAAGAAAACGAAAATATTAACTATTTCCACCCCTCGAGTGGTAATCGAACCCACAACAAGTCGTTCGATGTCACACGTCTGTGCCACTGCACCACGACTGACCTCAAGTAGTCAATTTAGCTTTACAAGCCATGTTCTCGTTCCTTGGGGTTTCAATGAACAAGTGAACTGTCTATAGGGTAGGTAGGTGGGACATTACAGTTACAAGACGTCTGTTAGAACGGATTACGTGATAGAGTGGGATTAGGGAGACCTAAGGACTCTTGTAAGTTTTTCTGATATTATTTCATTTTTTGCTATATACTTCAAATTTGGCAGAGATGTGGTCAAAAGTAAGCTTGAAAGTACTTCACACCTTCCTTATCTAACCAAAGTCTCGGGCAATAGGTAATAGTTATATCTCAACTGATTTAATTAAGGAACAATTAACTTAATGGTCCCAATCAATAATCACATCTGCATTCCTGTCTTTCTGTGAATGTCCACTATTCAGATATACTTTTAGTTTTACCCTAAATCAATAGTGGGTGCTATAATTTTTTTTTATATAAAACTAACCATAAATTTTCAATGGCTCGCGTTTTCATACAAGTAATTTTTTTTTATACAAATTTTCATCCCCTAAATCAGTTCTATAAGGATTGGTAATTGAAAAAATAAATGACCCATATTAGACCTAACGTCATAAATTATCTTCCTTTCCTTAGATTTTTTTCTTCAAACTTTCATTCCATATTTCATTCAAACTTTTAAAGGGTGATTTATAAAAAAAAGTAGCCTTAGTTTGATTTTAGATCTTCAACTATTTTCATTGCAAATTTTATCCAAATTAGATTAGCCGTCAAAGCGTAACAGACAGACAGAAAAACTTTCAGTATTTATAATATTAGTTTTAAATTTAAACTTACCATTCTAACATCAATATTCACTACTGGAAGCTTCAATATATTAACAATTGGCTTAACAAGGTTACATGTACTAAGTGGATATAGGAGGCCGGATGGCAGCGGTTCGTGCAAACATTTACAATCTACAGGCTTGAGATAGACTGAAGCTGACCTATACCCGTATAATAAGAAGAGAGGGACAAATGTTTATTATATACGTATTTTAGTATCAACCATTGTAAATATTGTTATTTCACTTCCCTCAAAATATACTGATCTCACTATAAATCATTTTTTTTTAGCTTCACGCTGTATCCCGCACACAACAGGGTAGGCAGAGGTAACCTAGTGTTAAGACACTCTGTTCTCCACTTTCCGCCGAATTTTGGAGGCATTGCGTGTTGAGTGGCGGAACTTAGCGCCGCGCTTTGCCTCGACACCAGAGCGAAGAACATAAAAATAAAAAATATTTCCACTACTCCAGTGGGATTCGAACCCACAACCAGTCGTTTGAAGTCACAGGTCTGTGCCACTGCGCCACGACTGGCCTCCCAAATCAATTTAAATCAATTTAAAATTATTTTTTAAGTAGATTTAGTATATAAAAACCTTGGAGTGTGTCTAAGTAACGTGTATGTCACTTTATACCGATAGATATGCTCAAACATAATATATTTTTTGGTTTTATGTTATTTATTTTATATCGTTAATATTTATTTCATATTGTATACATATATTTGTTTTATTCTTTAATACTAACAAAATAAATGTATGCTAACAACAAAAATAAGCTGTAATAAAAGCGCATAAGAATTTCGACGCGGCTGATAGTAGAACGCATGACTCAGTGGTGAGAGCGCCTGGACGGTTCAGAAGGTGCGGGTTCGAATCCCGCTGCGTTCAAAATTATACGTTTTCTAAACGGTTATTTCAATGTTACTCTGTGGAATAACACGTTAAAAATGTTTAAAAGTATCTAATACATTAATTTAATTTTAGTAGTCCTGAGTTTCTTATTTCTCCGACTTCATCGTTTTCGTAAAAAGGGGTACAAAGTTATGCTATATATACATACATGTAGATACAGAACGAATAAATATTCTCTAGGGAATCGCAAGGAAACGAAAAATTATTGACAGACTCGAGGTTAAGTTACTGATGCCCTACATATTTATATTGGGGCTTGCAATATTTTGTTTTTTTTTTATTTCTTGAAATTTTTTAAAAATGGTTGAAATGTTTCGTTTTTTTTTAAACTAGTCTTGTCTGATAAAGTATGCTTGTTTTTTAACAGTTATACTAAATTACATTAAATTGCATTATTTTACCTAGTTATATTAAATTAAGATTGGACGGTGGCCAGTCGTGCCGCAGAAGCATAAAGTGTGACTGTAAAGCGACTGGTTATGGGTTCGATTCCCACTCGAGGGTCAGTAATATTTAATATTTCCATTTTCTTCGCTCTGGGGAACGGAGTGTCTTAACACTAGGTTCCTTCTGCCTACCCAGCTATGTGCGGGATACAGCGTGAAGCTAAAAAAGAAATGGATATAATATTTGTTTAAAAGTTCGACCACTCAACACGCGCTGTCTCAGATTCAAGCAGAAAGTGGAGGACGGAGTATCTTGATATTACGATCTGTCTGCCTCCTTTACTGTGAAGAAAGAAACATAAAGCTGCTTTTACAATATATTGCTAACAATAAGGTTATATCATATGCACAAAAAGCGAAAACTTGTTCAGTTTATTAACATACAACAGTCCAGCACCGCCCTTTGTCTAATAATTCTAGAGAACATGAAGGCCTGAAATGTAAAAAAATACTTGCAACTAGAATAAGATAGTAAAAACTTGTAATTTACTTCTAGGTGCATACTAAGCTCACTTACATACATACGTTGGGCGTACCGTTTTTAGGCGTATTGAAAATGCGAAAACAGCAACTGTGGTGAAGCTATTTCATACTATTTAAAACGGAATTTCTTTTATTTTTACAAAATAGAGCATTTAAATTGTAAAGTTTTTAAGCGAGTACGGTAATATCTAAATGGGTTTTAAAAATTTTCGTACAAAACTACTTTTATTTGTTCGAAAAAAAAATATGTTTAATTTCACACCTCTTAGTAATAGTATGCTTGAATTTAAATGAATAAGCGTTGTACACGCTGAATAAAGATGGTTGTCGCACATAAAAGCCGATGTGTTACGCCGCATATAATAGAATGAGTATTCCTTGAATGTAAAACGTTCGCTACCGTTCCGAGAGTCGTTGAAACCTCTATAAAAATGTTAGTTCTCCTTTCATTACATTTTGGAGCGCTAGACATTGTCACTGCCTTACAAAAATAAACTTTAAGCTAAGCTTATAAAGTTGAATTTCTTGCTGACGTATGCAGATATATCCCAGTAAATGTCCGATCTGTCCGCTCTGAATAGCCAGTTCTCGATGTTTACAATACTCCGTGTGTCTCGTCGTAGTTATATTCTGTAATATAATAATGATTACTTTCACTATTTTTGTACAATATAATGAGATATTTATTTTGAGAATGATAATAATATGTTGTGTTTTTATGTTATGTTGGCCTCGTCATTAATAGAAGTAGGTTGTAGGAAAATTATCTTATTATTTATTAGACTTTGGCTAGCCTATTGCGTAGAATCGATTGTTTATATTTGAAGTATAGCTTATAATAAAAATATTAAAAAAAACGAATAACAATTTGAAAAGTAGGTCCGACTTATATATTTTAATAACAGTGTGTTTACCTCAAGGGTATCAATAAAATTTTAGAAAATTTTTAAATATACCTACAATATCAAGCTGCTTTTGTGGTTATATCAGTTGTCATGTACAAGTGAGAAAGGCAGAGAAAACTTAGTTTTACTAACGCATTTGAAGTATCCACTCAACGCACAATATCCCGAAATGTGAAGAACGGAGTATCTTGAGGTCAGGCAGACTGAAGTTGAAAAATACTAATGATTTTAATAACTAATGATTGATTTGTTTTATTAACGACTTATAGAACTTTCACTCACAATTCAAGTATTCATAAATATAATCTCTCCAAATAAATATAATATCAACCGTTTATTCTTCACCTTGCATGACATTAAAAACCATAATTTAAAAAAAGCATTAAAAAAAATAAGTTTACATATGCAATTTCCGTATAAGTATAAATGAAAATCTGTTTATACCGAAATTAATTTCAATACGAACCAGACAAAGCAGAAGTATATTGCACGTTACATCTTAATGGGCTCTTATGTATTTACAAAGTGGCTTATATAACACTATAAGTTCACCACTACACGCGACGTTCTGTTATTTCCCCTGACAGTCATATTACTGGAAGATAGTACCAACATAATAAGAACTTCCTTGCCCGCTGGTGCCCATCAAATACGTAACATTGCTTACAACGCGTTATAATTCCGAGGGACCTCGGTGAGTTGGTTATGATATACAAGATACGAGGGTCCCAGCCCCATAGGACAGTAATTTGCACCTGTACTACGCGATATTATGTGAGAAATTTGGGAGTTCTCATATAGGTAGTAAGGACAGCTTTGATTTGAAATTGATTTTGTGTTTAAATTTGTTTTGTAGTAATAAAGGAATGGCATGTGGTTTTTATGGGTTTCGTTATTTATTTTATTGTTTTGTCTGTTTATTTAGTTGAGATATTACTTTTAAATATTTTTAAAGTGTTATTCCACACTTAGGAAAATTGAATATACATTTAAAAAACGTATAAAAATTTGAACGCAGCGGGATTCGAACCCGCGTCTCCTGAAGACCGTCCAGGCGCTCTACACCAAAAGTAAGTTGTAATAAAGCGTATACGAATTTCGACGTAGCTGGTAGTAGAACGCATGCCTCAGTGGTGAGAGCGCCTGGAGCGGTTCGAATCCCGCTGCGTTCAAATTTTTATACGTTTTCTTTAAATGTCTTTTTGAGATATTACGTTTATTATTGGACTGTGGTTATAGTTAGCACAATGGAACAGATATTTGAATGTTCATACGGTGATGGCGGGACGTGATGTTCAATTCTCACTTAGCAAAATGTTTTAAATAATTATTTGCAGTGATTTAATGAAAATGCTGTTTGGGTTTTCTCTCTTAATAAACAATTAACAAAAAGTTTTCATAACTGGTCCATACACGGATGAATGATTGTTTTAACACAAATTTGTAGTAAAAACTTCCACAACTCTTTTACATATCAGAGTACGTAAAATTTACTTGAAACTTAGAAAACAGACGGAGTTTCAAAGATGGATTCTGACGCCACACTTCTTTACGATGACTATGGATTATCCAATTGTATGATATTTACAAATCGACCTCTATCAAAGATATACGGCCTCTATATAAGACAGGCGGTAATGTGACCTTTTAATTATTTATTAATTTTAAGCTGCACTCCGAATTGCCTTGAACGATTATTGTATCCCTTTTTCTTAAAATAAAATAAAGAGAATAATAATATAAATATATTAAATCTGTGTTAAATATCTAAATATACTCCTCCTGAATCGACTGCTCGAGGCCCTTTAACAATTAAAAGACTTTTTTCTTTCTTTTTTTTAGCTTCACGCTGTATCCTGCACACAGCAGGGTAGGCAGAGGGAACCTAGTGTTAAGACACCCCGTTCTTTTTTCATTAAAGAAATGAAAAGCACGCGTCACGCTTTCCCCCACACAACAGGGTATACAGAAAGAACTTAGTGTTAAGACTCTAATAAACAATAAAAATAGTTCAAACATATATAATTAGTCCAAGTGTCTTTCACATTTTTTATAGTAACGTAGAAGTAATTTGTCCATTTCTATTGTCTGACTGTAAACACAAGTGGTTGTGGGTTCGATTCCCACTCGATGAAATGATTGTATTTAAATTATCTTCATATGTGTTCCCTTTTGGAAAGAGAACAAAGCACGGAATTTAGTCCTGACACTCATACGTAATGTCTTGATTACGGCGGGAAACTGGGGTCAATTATCTTAACACTATGATCTCCATGACTACCCCGTTTTGAACAGCATGTCGTACTAAAGGGAAGAAAAGAAAAAAAAATGCATATAATCTTTCCCGCCTATGGATTGAACCCACAACACATCGTTTACATTCAGCTATTGTTCCATTGCACCACGAAGGCCATAAATTTATATTTTTGATAATACTTCCTGACCTAAACAATAAAAATGTATCCTTAATCGAAAAATGTTTAATTCAAACACTTAATGCGATGTAAATATAAATATTGAAGATAATTTAAATATATTTAATAATTAAATCACAAATGACCTCTGACGTGATGATGTAGGAAGTGGTTTGGTACTCTTAAATAAATGCCGAGTCATAAACTTTGACTTTTGTCTCTCAATGTTTTTGTGTTTATTTCTTAATGTTTTCATTATATTAGTATTTATATACTATAGCAATTAACATATAAAGATAACGTCGGGCGCTTTCGGAAACAGGACAAAGCAATGTGTTGAGATCCGCCACTTAACAAGCAATATCACCGATTAGAACAGAAAGTGGAGAACGGAGGTTTTGAACCAGAGAAATAAACGCTTTTTATAAGTCAGTTAATTATCAACTTCCCCCCAGTTCCAGTTCCGCATATCTTCAATACTCCTATATGAATTTGAATGAAACCTTTTTCGTTCTATAGCTTTTAAGCTTAGGCAAGATTTAGGCTGTAATAGACTTTGAAGAGCGGCACATCTCTTGTAGTCCTCTTGTACATGAGATGTTACCTAAAAGACTATAGTTGTACATTACAGACCAGCTACACTATAATACAAGGAAGTTGTGCCTCAACAAAACTTTCTTAAACAAAATGTGTATTTTGGGGGAAAGAGCCATTAAGTCGCAAACGAAGCTGCGGGCAACCACAAGTTTTATTATATTTTTGTCTGAAGCCGGTAAAAAAACATACACAATATAGACAGGAAAGGCTGAGGCTGTTATACACAGTGTCATCACTGTCGCCCACATATGAATCACTGTTTGTATAAACGAGAAATGATCTCATCTCTGACTTATATGGAGTTACTCGATTATAACTGTTTTTATTATATACATATAACTACATTTATATGTATTGGCATATAATACAAATTATTGAAATGATAATAATAAAATGAAAAAAAATGACAGAAAGCATGGACTCGAAATATCCCATTCCTTAGAGCGTGGTTAATAAATTAAAAAGCATAATTACATAATTTACTAATCATGCATGTATTATGCAGTCAGAAATCTATATTTCGAAGCTGTTACGGCAATTCTATTCGACTGTAAACGTGAGTAGTTGTTGTTAAGTAGTAGTAGTAGTTGTAGAATAGTTAGTAGTTCGATTCTCACTTGTAGGAATGTTTAAATTTATTTTTTTCATTTATCGATTTAGTAAAACAAACCATGGCGCTGAGTTCCGCCGCTCAATATGCAATATCCCGAAGTCAGGTGGGAAGTAGAAAACGGGGTGTCTTAAAATTAGGTTTGTTTGGTTAGGTTTTTTTTTTTTTTTTTTTTTTTTTTTTCTCCTGCTCCCACTTTCGTCATCCTATCTGTCCTCGCAATTTTATACGGACGACAGTAAGATTTAGTCAAGTTGTTTATTTATAAGTTGGTATGGTATGGTACGGTGATTTATAAGATAATAGAATAGAATACTTCGGTGGCTAATAAAATGAAAATGAATTAAATGAGATAAATATTTCCTCTTAACGGATTTGATTGTTAAAAGATTTTAAATTTCCCATTACTACGTGTACAAATTGTGTGAAAGAGTTGGCGGTTTCATCGTTAGTACAAAGAGAAATTAAATCAAAAGGGTTGGCTATATCGTACATTCTACAGGTCATGCTGTGAGCAAGTCTTTGGGTCGAAAATTTGGGGCAATCTTTTAACAGATGATCTAATGTTTGGATAGTAGATAAGTCGCAGGGGCATTTATCATCAGACTTTATTTTGTATTTATTAAGGTACTGCAGGTGATACCCGTGCCCGGTAAGTACTTGAGTTAAGTAAAAGGATGTTTTGAAATGGCCTGTGACTTTTTCTATATCCCTCAAAGATGGTAGAAGAGACTTAGTGTGTTGCCCCGTGGGTGATTCTATGTAAAGTTTATTATATTCTGCTAATGTTTGCTGTTTCAATTTCTGCTTTATATATGAAACAGGAAAGTGAGTATATGCGTAAGAGAGGTGTGATGCGGCAGCCGATTTGGCCGCAGTATCGGCAGCCTCGTTCCCGTCTAGACCGGTGTGAGATCTAACCCAGACAAACGACACGTTTCCTTCCCTGTTTTTTATGTAAAACATAAGTCTATGTATGGAAACTACAAGAGAATTCGTGTTATTCTTATCAGAAATTGCGTTGAGACCTGAAAGTGAATCCGATACTATAATAATATTATGAAAATTACCAGAACGTATAGCCCAATGCAGCGCATTATTAATCGCAACCAGTTCGGCCTGAAAAACTGAACAGCATTGGTGTAACCTAAATTTTTTGACAATGCAACTACCATCCAGCTTATAGGCCACAAAAGCCGCTCCCGTTCTGTCATCGCTCAGCTTACTGCCATCAGTATAAATTTGTGGTGTATAACTATCAGTATATTTTATGAGTTCTTCCTGATTTTGTGCTTTATGGAATTCTATGTTAAATCTATCAGCTGGATGAAGAAGGTGAGATGGATGAACAGGTTTATCTATAGTGATATCATCTGGCAGAAAGTTACATGTGCCGGAATATTTAGAATTTTCCATATGACAAATCTCTGTAACACGGAGATGGAGCGGTGTAAGGGATGCCAGGGCGATAGAAGCCGTGGCAGATATAGTTCGGAATCCTCGGATGATGCGAATAGCAAAAATTCGTTGTAGAGACCTGAGAGTATCACGGACAGTTTTGAATCTGACCGCTTCACCCCAGATCACTGCTGCATATGTAATGATTGGTTGTATTACCATTTCGTATATAATTTTGATATTATCAGGGTTAATGCCCCAAGTGGGACGCACAAACTTGCAGATGGACCAATAAATTCTTGTGGCTTTTGAAACGGTGTAATTGACATGTTTAATGAACTTAAGATTTCTATCTATTATGACTCCTAGTAGCTTAATTTGATCAGAAAATTGTAAGTTATGCTTGTCAATGTATAAACTAATCTGCTTGGCTTTAGTAGTGAAAGCAATTACTTCTGTTTTATGTGATCCGAATGCAAGTTTGGCTTCCCTGCCCCAATTTGTTATTAATGTTAAAGCCTGGTTGGCGGCCAACTGCAATTGGTGAATATTTTTGTTTTTAACAATGAGTAGTACATCATCTGCAAATGCTTGCAGATGACATCCGTCTGGAAGAGTGATTAAGAATAAATCATCTAGTATGATGTTCCAGAAGAGAGGTCCAAGGACTGATCCTTGGATACAGCCCTTGGACATGCTTTTCTGGAGTGTCTGGTCTGAAAAATTGATCCTTACTAATCTATCTCTTGTATAATCAAAAATAGTTTGGTAATAATTTTTGGGACATTTAATATCTTTCAGCCTCTTGAACAGAAGCGGCCACCAGGCATGGTCAAAAGCGGCTTTGATGTCTAGTGACACAGCTAGCACTTGCTCCCTGTCACGCTTAGCCTTTTTTATTTTATCAAGCGCCACTCTAATTGCGTCGACGGTGGATGTCTGTTGTTTAAATCCAAACTGTAAACTATTATTGAGATTATTGTTGTTTATATGAAAGGTTAGTCGGGATGCAATAACTTTTTCTAAAAGTTTGCCAAAAACATTGAGTAAGCCTATGGGTCGAAACGACGATGGATCAGAGCGGTCAACCTTATTATGCTTTGGAAGCACTACCACCTGTGCAACCTTCCACTGTTTCGGAAAGTAGCCAAGTTCGACACACCTGTTCAGCAGCTTAGCCATCAACTCCGGATACAATGAGACATAAGCAAGGCAAATATCCGCTGTAAGATGGTCTGGTCCTGGAGCTTTGTTAGCATTCATGCTCTTTAAAGTATCGAGTATCTCAGCTGAAGTAAATGGTCTGTCATTAGTAGTATCCGGTGGAATTGATACTTGCGATCTTAGATGCTTTTGCCAGTCAGAGGTATCTTCATTGTCGTCAGGATAAAACACCTGGAGGATAGTGGATGCTGTATCTTCTGCCGACGTGGTGTAACTACCGTCTGGTTTTTTCAGAGTTGTAGGAGGTGTTGGTGGAGGGCCATTTTTTAAGAGGCGGTTTGTAACGGACCAGACGTCCTCTCTTCCTTGAGCGCTGCAGAATTCACGAAAGTTCACGAAAGTCGACTCTCTTTGCAGAGCGGTAATATATGCATTTCTAGCTTCAGCTCTTTCTAATAAGATGTTGTCAATTGTCTTGCGCCCGCGTTTTAGATCTTGTAAGGTATGGTGTAACTTAATTACTTTAAGTTTAAGTTCTTGAAGTTCGGAAGTCCACCAGGATACCCTACTGTAACTGTACGACTTAGAGGTCAGTTCCATGTCACACGTTTTTTGAATTGTGTTTGTCAAATTGGTAACATATTCTTCAATTTCAGCTGTGTTTAGTCTATCTACGTCTATATTATGTAACTGATTATTGTTGATACTATCACTTAAGTTAATTTTAAATTTATCCCAATCGGCTTTATTAGTGCTGTACTTATACGTAGATAGTTTTTTCCTTTTTAAAATTGTATTTTGATTCTTACCTAGTGTTACTACAAAACTAATTGCATTATGTTGAGACGCAGGGCAGGCCTCTAAGTTAACTCTCCAATTGTTGACACAATGAGCTGTGTTCTCTGAGCAAATGGTAAGATCAATGATGGAAGTTCTATGTGTTTGTTGGGCGATGGATTCAAAAGTAGGCACTGTACCTGTATTACATAAAATAAGATCATTGGTTGTAATCAGCTGGAGAAGATCTTTGCCTCTTTTATTATTTTTCTTAGAACCCCAATAAGTGTGCCAACCATTGAAGTCTCAGCCTATTATAATTCGCGCGTGTGAATGGTGCTTAATAAAAAGTTCAAGCTTAGTAAGAGTGTTATCCGGGTCCTCTTTGGGCTCAATGTAAACGCTGATGATGTAAATTTTAAATTTAAGAGTAGATAATTGCACTATGGCAAGATTCGATGTAGAAAATTCGGAAATTCCAAGGATGGCACCTAGACCGGCTCTGGTGACGACTGCAGCCTTTGTTCTGTCAGCGGTTCTAAATTGGTGCACAGTTGCATGTGAAGTGGGTATACTCATAGCTCCCATATTTCCAATGTATGGCTCAGCTATCAACGCCACATCGTACTGTCTTGACGTAAAGTGTTCGGTGAATTCATGCTGAGCTGTGAATCCCCTGTCTAAGTTACATTGTATAATCTTAATATTATTTGTAAGTCCCACTTGCGTATTAAATGAGTTAAAATTTTGTTTTACAGTTGAATTATTACATGTCATAATCGATGGTATGTACAACTATATCAGCAGCCGCGATCTTGCGCGGACATAAGGCTGAACTCGGTGAGTGATTTGTGGGGTTATTAAGTTTGAATTTTAAGTTGTGCGACTGGCAACTAAAGCAACATAGAGAAGACGGGCTATCCTGCTTGGGACATGTACGATATGTATGACTAGTCGAGGCGCAGTGGGAGCAGTTTTGGTTAGTGTTGCTGCAGTGCTTAGTAGTGTGGCCAAACTGCAAACATTTGAAGCACTGCAGTAACGGTATATGTTCTGACACGTGGACCTTCTGGTGGTCCACGTTCAGTCGACCTTTAGTCAATGAAGCATGAAATATTTTTGGTGATACCATAAGAACGGCGTTATAGAGAACTGGATTTTTATTATCCGTTGTATACTTAACTATAATGTCCTCGGTGTTACTAATATCTGTTATTTCCCGGTTTTGTGAATGAATTATATGAGCGAGTTCAGTTTTATTTGTATTCTTGCTGATACCTTTGAGCATCAACATAGGTTTAAGTCTGTGAGGAATAGTTGCGATAAGATGATCGGAATTTTCTAAGTTTTTAAGTATTTCATCTCTGTGCGAAGTGCAATCAAAAGCTACAATCAATTTGTTACTGGAGATAGGAATCACCTTACTTGGAGCGAAGCTTTTATTCTTGAATGTAGTGTTCTTATGCCACTTATTTATTAATTCCGCTGTAGATCTATTTGGGACTTTAGATGATATAACTACTGACGGTATGGACTTTTGCTTTTTACGCCGAGGTGAAGTGGCTAAGACTTGGGCGTAAGTTGTAGAAGCAGGTGTTGCAAGTTGAGTAGAAGGAAATGGTGGAAGTAAAGAGGGTAAAAGTAATTCTTGTTTGATGGATGCCATTTCTTTCTTAACGCATTCGGCAATTGTTTCCTGTATATTAGTCTTGAAAGAATTTAATTCTTCCTTAATATCTATGTTAGCGATTATTGGTATGACCGGGTCTCTATTACTATTTGAGTTTGTAGTAGCGGTTGTGGAACTAGACGTTATTGGGGTGTTATTTAAATTTAGTATGTACATGTCTAATGACTTTCTGATTTCAGTTGCGGCCGAGGCTACAAAGACTTTGTTTCTAGATGTTACATACTTTCCCTCTCCGATCGCAATGCAGATGCCAGTCACAAGCCTACTGACTGTTCTATCGAGAGTCTCAAAATCTTTAACATCTGCGGCGGTTGCAGGGAGAACGACCGGTTCTTTGTGTATTGTTTTTATTTTCTTATTCGGTGCAAGCGCAGACGCGGGTGCTTGGGACTCATCGGATACGGGGAACAATTCGGGACTTATCCTTAACGTTTCCATGACACTTTCCTCACTCTCCACACTTTCTCTACCTCTCCTTGTAGCTTCTTCCTCCCGAATTAGCTCCCCTTCCTCAGAGTTCTTCTGCAGCCGTGTTCTAGGTGGTGTTCTCAGCATGTTTGTAAAATAGGTTAATTTTTATTTCTTACAATAGCAGTCAGACCAGGCAACCTTTTTGATAAGTAGGGGTCAAAAATAAAACACTTGTTAAAAGTTTTTGAATATGTTTGAGACGTAATATGTATTTATACGTAATATCTATTTCTGTAAGACGGACGGCGTAAATGTCTGAGAAGATATCTTGTGGCGGCTTTCTCACGGTACAGCTTCTGTATATTCGTATAGTAAGTAACGGGAGGGTGGGAGTTCAAAAATCTCAGAAACTACTGCGGCGATTTGAGTGATTGAGGTGTCGTTTGAAAGGCCTCTGCGAGCCCTTTAATCGAGCACTTGTCAAGTCCGGGTGGGGAGGGGGGTTTTGGGTAAAAACCTCAAACACGCCCCAAAAGTTAGGTAAAATCCGGGATATTCGCGCGAGAGTTGCGCGAAAAATGAAATCAAAATTATATTCACATAGGGCTCTAAATGCCCTACAAAACGATATCAAAAACTTAAATATAAACTTACGGAAACTGAATTAAAACGATGAATTATTATACACAAAAATGAAATTTAAATCTAAGTTATTTATATGTACAGAACAGTTTAAAAACTATTTAATCATCAATTTTAGACAGCTCTAACCTTATATGTTCGAATTTGAGCAGCTTGGGTCAAATTTAGAAAATTTGATTTTCGACAATTTTTGATGTAAGTATTGAGCTTAAGTGGTTTTTGGAATACACACAACTATTTTTCTATAATAACTCAGAAACTACTGCGGCGATTTGAGTGATTGAGGTGTCGTTTGAAAGGGCTCGCAGAGGCCTTCAATCGAGCACTTGTCAAGTCCGGGTGGGGAGGGGGGTTTTGGGTAAAAACCTCAAAAACGCCCCAAAAGTTAGGTAAAATCCGGGATATTCGCGCGAGAGTTGCGCGAAAAATGAAATCAAAATTATATTCACATAGGGCTCTAAATGCCCTACAAAACAATATCAAAAACTTAAATATAAACTTACGGAAACTGAATTAAAACGATGAATTATTATACACAAAAATGAAATTTAAATCTAAGTTATTTATATGTACAGAACAGTTTAAAAACTATTTAATCATCAATTTTAGACAGCTCTAACCTTATATGTTCGAATTTGAGCAGCTTGGGTCAAATTTAGAAAATTTGATTTTCGACAATTTTTGATGTAAGTATTGAGCTTAAGTGGTTTTTGGAATACACACAACTATTTTTCTATAATAACTCAGAAACTACTGCGGCGATTTGAGTGATTGAGGTGTCGTTTGAAAGGGCCCGCAGAGCCCTTCAATCGAGCATTTGTCAAGTCGGGGTGGGGAGGGGGGGTTTTGGGTAAAAACCTCAAAAACGCCCCAAAAGTTAGGTAAAATCCGGAATATTCGCGCGAGAGTTGCGCGAAAAATGAAATCAAAATTATATTCACATAGGGCTCTAAATGCCCTACAAAACGATATCAAAAACTAAAATATAAACTTACGGAAACTAAATTAAAACGATGAATTATTATACACAAAAATGAAATTTAAATCTAAGTTATTTATATGTACAGAACAGTTTAAAAACTATTTAATCATCAATTTTAGACAGCTCTAACCTTATATGTTCGAATTTGAGCAGCTTGGGTCAAATTTAGAAAATTTGATTTTCGACAATTTTTGATGTAAGTATTGAGCTTAAGTGGTTTTTGGAATACACACAACTATTTTTCTATAATAACTCAGAAACTACTGCGGCGATTTGAGTGATTGAGGTGTCGTTTGAAAGGGCTCGCAGAGGCCTTTAATCGAGCACTTGTCAAGTCCGGGTGGGGAGGGGGGTTTTGGGTAAAAACCTCAAAAAACCCCCAAAAGTTAGGTAAAATCCGGGATATTCGCGCGAGCGTTGCGCGAAAAATGAAATCAAAATTATATTCACATAGGGCTCTAAATGCCCTACAAAACGATATCAAAAACTAAAATATAAACTTACGGAAACTAAATTAAAACGATGAATTATTATACACAAAAATGAAATTTAAATCTAAGTTATTTATATGTACAGAACAGTTTAAAAACTATTTAATCATCAATTTTAGACAGCTCTAACCTTATATGTTCGAATTTGAGCAGCTTGGGTCAAATTTAGAAAATTTGATTTTCGACAATTTTTGATGTAAGTATTGAGCTTAAGTGGTTTTTGGAATACACACAACTATTTTTCTATAATAACTCAGAAACTACTGCGGCGATTTGAGTGATTGAGGTGTCGTTTGAAAGGGCTCGCAGAGGCCTTCAATGGAGCACTTGTCAAGTCCGGGTGGGGAGGGGGGTTTTGGGTAAAAACCTCAAAAACGCCCCAAAAGTTAGGTAAAATCCGGGATATTCGCGCGAGCGTTGCGCGAAAAATGAAATCAAAATTATATTCACATAGGGCTCTAAATGCCCTACAAAACGATATCAAAAACTTAAATATAAACTTACGGAAACTAAATTAAAACGATGAATTATTATACACAAAAATGAAATTTAAATCTAAGTTATTTATATGTACAGAACAGTTTTAAAACTATTTAATCATCAATTTTAGACAGCTCTAACCTTATATGTTCGAATTTGAGCAGCTTGGGTCAAATTTAGAAAATTTGATTTTCGACAATTTTTGATGTAAGTATTGAGCTTAAGTGGTTTTTGGAATACACACAACTATTTTTCTATAATAACTCAGAAACTACTGCGGCGATTTGAGTGATTGAGGTGTCGTTTGAAAGGGCTCGCAGAGGCCTTTAATCGAGCACTTGTCAAGTCCGGGTGGGGAGGGGGGTTTTGGGTAAAAACCTCAAAAACGCCCCAAAAGTTAGGTAAAATCCGGGATATTCGCGCGAGAGTTGCGCGAAAAATGAAATCAAAATTATATTCACATAGGGCTCTAAATGCCCTACAAAACGATATCAAAAACTAAAATATAAACTTACGGAAACTAAATTAAAACGATGAATTATTATACACAAAAATGAAATTTAAATCTAAGTTATTTATATGTACAGAACAGTTTAAAAACTATTTAATCATCAATTTTAGACAGCTCTAACCTTATATGTTCGAATTTGAGCAGCTTGGGTCAAATTTAGAAAATTTGATTTTCGACCATTTTGTTAGGTTAGGTTCTCTATACCAACACACGTTATGTGGGGAAAAGATAGAAGTTGTAAAAAAGTATCTATTAAACATTATGAAACTACGCCATTGTCATTTTTTTATGAAAAAAGTACTATTAGCTTTTTAAAAAAACTATTTTAAATGCATTAAAATAAGTATTTGCAATTGAAAGAAAATAGAATTTCTTTAATAATATAATTTATGGTATATTCCAATCGTATTCCTTTCTACATGTACCACTTTATAACTTAATTCGATTTTTGATTTGAAATTTGAAAAAAATATTAGTTACTGAAGGTTTTAATCGATTTAAATATAACTTATTACGTTTTGAAACAAAAAATAAAGTCTTTGTTTTTTATCACATATTTCACAATTGGGTTCTAAGGAGTTCACCTCACATGTCAATCTATTTTTTCTTAAGGCCGAAGTGTAAGTGCCGTAATATCATAATAACTATTATAAAAGCCTTTAAATCATATTTCCTTTTACTGCAGCTTGACAGAGTACCAATGAGAACATAGACAAAGTCAAATAATTTTAATTGATTATAGTGTCAAACATTCCGCTCTCTACTTTCTGCTTAAAATTGAGACTACATGTGATATGGTGGACTCAGCAAACAATTTTACACGAAAGCAATAAATATAATCATACTCGTAAGTGAAAATGGAACTTACTATACCCGATATAGAACATACATATATACTTTTTTACCTTCAAGCTTTCTCCCGCACAGACTTCCTGTGCTATGGCAGGAAAAAACTGCTGTGAAACTTTCAGTTTCCCTACATTTCACCTGAATTCGAGACATTCGGTATTAAGACTGTCACCAGCGCGAAAAAATAAAATAATCTCTCTGGGAAATGAACCCACAACCATTACTGAACCATTATGGCCTTTAATATATACTTATAACCTATGTTTTTAAATTTCATTTTTAGTACTACAAGAGCCATCAAAGTAGACTTGATAACATATAACCTAAGGAACCTTTTTATAGAATATTTAATGAAATAATAATTACGACCCGTATTTTTCATTCTGTCAATACCCTATTAATAATAACTTTGTATTTCCAAGCACCATAATTAGTAAGCAATTATAAGCAAAAGTGAAAAGCGTGAATTACAAGTTGCTTCGTTAAAATAACTTTTGAAATATAATGAATTGGCGGAAATATGAAAAATTTGAACTGGCGGAATTAGCTTAAAAAATCCAAGTAAATCTTATTAAATGATTTAATAAGTAAATTGATAACATCACGGCAAAGTGTCGGGCTGTACTCATGTGCCCATATACATACATTTTATACGTATCCGGCAGTGATAAACGACGGTTATGGGCTCGAGATATTACGCGGCGTTGATTTACGTCACTTAATAATCTCTTGGTTTCTTGTCTCTAGGTTAACCTTTCTTTTTTTCCTTTTTTGCTTTTTAGATGAAGCTAAAAAAGGCGATATTTTTTTAAATTTAATAAATAAACTTAATATTGAGAAATACATTTAGAAAATGTATAAAAATTTGAACACAGCGGGATTGGAACCCACGCCTCTTGAAAACCGTCTAAGCACTCTGACCGCTAAGCCATACGTCGCGGCAACTACCAGCAGCGTCGCAATTCTTATACGCTTATTATTATTTATTTTTTTTAGCTTCACGCTGTATCCCGCACACAGCAGGGTAGGCAGAGGGAACCTATTTCTGCCGAATTCTGGAGGCATTGCGTGTTAAGTAGCGGAACTTAACGCCGCGCTTTGCCTCGATACCAGAGCGAAGAAATTAGAAATATTAAATATGTTCACTCCTCGAGTGGAAACGAACCCACAACCAGTCGTTTTCAGTCACGCGTACGTGCCACTACGCCACGACTGGCCCCTATACGCTTATTAAAACTTATTTACATTGTTAGCATCTCTGTAGAGAGATTTTTACACATTTCTGCTGTCCAAAGATGAATCTACGAAGTCGTTTGGCAAGAGAGAATGCTATTTATTAAATATTTTTAACTTTTTAAAGTATTATTCACACACTTAAAAAATTTAAAAAGACAAAATTTTCTTTTTTAAATAAACAAAATATTTGACATTTGGAAAAAGGAACTATAATTTAAAATTACTTTTTGTAACTTAAAACGCAAACGTGATACACATAAGTAAATATTTACCTAGAACTACTTTATTTTAAAATACAGAATGTTTTTAATCCAGTTATTATATGTTCTCTACGTCGGACCGCAGCTTACATTTTTAGAATTCAAATTTAATTTAACCTGTGTCTGGCGGAGCCGGTGTGAGTTTATTCAAACTAAACTTTATTTATATGTTAAAATAATAAAATTATTCTGCAGGACTTGGTCTGTAGGACTGTTTCTGTTATTGAAGTCATTATCAAGCACTGCGTTGAATTCCGCCTCTCAATACGCAATGGAAGCGTAGTGTCTTGACACTTCGTTTTCTCTCATTCAAGTTGAAAGAAAAATATTTTCTTTTTTTTTTAGCTTCACGCCATAGCAGAGGGTGTAAAGACACTCCGTTCCCCACTTTCCGCCAAATTTGGACGCATTGCATGTTAAGGGGCGGAACTTAACGCCGCGCTTTGCCTCGGTACCAGAGCGAAGAAAACGAAAATATTAAATATTTCTACTCCTCGAGTGGGAATCGAACCCACAATCAGTCGTTTGAAGTCACACGTCTGTGCCACTAAGCCACGACTGGCCCCAAAAAATAAAGTTAGGTATATTAATATCTTATTAATTCTTCAATACCACAGTATCTTAAAAATAATAGGGGGATATATTATCTTATTTTTATACCCAACAACGATCTGTTCACGTAAATAACATATTTTTAACTCGATAAAAGATATTGTATTTAAATTTAATATTAAAACGAAAGCAAGTTTATATCAACAATTATAATATTAGTTAATTTATCATAATATAATAGTTAGTCATACGTACCTATCTACACAACAAAACTAATGGATTGCCATATTTGTAAATGTTACTTACTCATCAAATCTTCGAGTAACTTCATATACCATCACCTACCAACTGGTAATTTTTCTATGTAAGTTAAATTAATAATAAACATTAAATACAAAACCAAAAGTTTCTTATATATTAAAATGGTTTTAATTGATTAAATGTAGTGGCCCAGTGGCACAAGAGTGTGACTGTAAACGCCTGGTTGTGGGTTCGATTCCCACTCGAGGAGTGGAAATTATATTTCCATTTTCTTCGCTCTGGTGTCGAGGTAAAGCGCGGCGTTAAGTTCCGCCACTTAACACGCAAAGCCTCCGAATTCGGCGGAAAGTGGGGAACGGAGTTTCTTAACACTAGGTTCCCTCTGCCTACCCTGCTGTGTGCGGGATATAGCGTGAAGCTATTTAATTTAATTTAATTTGATTAAATATACTTTTTAAATATTCTTGTCAGGCATTAAGTTTATTGAATTGGTGTTAAATTATTTGACGTTAAAAGAAATAAGAATATAACTTATTATTTTAAATAAAACTATTATATTTTCTTATAAACCAAATAATAAACCATATCAAAACATAAACAGACACAAATTTTAATACAAGAATTCTAATCGCGAAGGCATTCACATACCACCGTACATACAATATGAACGCTCCACGATCTCCAAATGCCGCGATGCACTCGAATTTTATTAGGCGCATTTTCAACATTATTTACGAACAATCCCAAAACGGGGCAAGCATTTACCAAAAGCGTATTCATATTAGATTTCCGATCTTGCAACGCCACGCCGTATCGAATGTCAGCTATACGTTCAATACTTTACTCCAGTCTATTCGTGTTCTGCCGCGACACGGAAGAGTGTCAAATAAATACATGTTAAAATATACGTACTGTCTCGCTCTGTGATCCCCCTGTACTAGTACGAGTATACGTATACGTGCCATTTGAAGAATGAATTTTTGTTTGTTTTTTGTGTTATTCGGATATTTTTTCGCGTGGAGCAACGGCATGTTGTACCGGCGGGACTCCGATAATGTTTTGAAGCCGGGTGAGATATGTTTTTGGTAATAAATAATGGAAAAAAATATATGTATGGGGATGGAAAATCATGACACAAATACGCTTTTTTATGACACTGCGCTGTGTTTTTTTTTTTATGTAATTTTTTTTTCGGACTAATGCCCATATGTGTGGATTGCCGTTTTTAATATAGATTTTTGTTTTTTTTTTTCGCTGATAACAATACAATTGATATGTTTTTAAAATTTACGTATTGTGTTCTTTTTGCATTGAAAAATAAAGTATTGATTTTATTACGTATGTCATATGACTTAATAATAAAAAATACTAGAATACAAACATTGACTGATACTACTATTTTTTTATGTATACAATATTGGTTTAAAATATAACTTTCATCGTTTATAACGCAGAAAAAAATATTTTATTGAAATACTTATATATCTGACAAAACATAATTTTCCAGATCTTCCTTTTTATGATCACGTTAGTTCAAAGGTATCATGGTCAGTAATTAATAATTAAATATTAATAACACAACATTAAAGCATTCAACTTTATATTTTCAATAAACTTATCTGACTTAGGCTTTATTACAAACCCAATGGCTTATTTATATCAATCAATATATGTATTTCAAAATAAAATTGTGTAAACAAAATAATTATTTCATTTATAAAAAAAAAAACATTCTTAGAAAACTTCAAAATTTAATCGCGGCCAGATTCAAACCCACACCTCCTCAAAACTGTCCTATTAAAATAAACATTTTCTAAAAATATTTCAATTTCTAAGTATTTGAACAACACTTTACCCCAAAAGTATAATATAAAAAAATACTTATATTTTGTTCTAGATACACTCCATATTTCATAAACATAACCACATATAGAGAGACTATTATTACACGGGGGAATGCAAATTTATGCATGCCAGGTATCCCCATAACCTAGTCGTGTGTGCGCTGCACCTGAAGCAGAACGTCCATAGTACACATTGACTCTAATCTATAGACTACTAACGGCTCATAAGGAATGTATGGCCTTGAGTACCTATATCTTGTATTTTACTGCATTAATACCTTGTTTCTCTTGTATAAGGGTTATTATTGAACTAGCTATTTGAACGGAAATAGCGATCTAAATAAACTATAATTTTTTATGTGTATTTTTTCTGTTTCAATAACTAAGCTTTTGTTTTGTTTCTAAGCTTTTGTTAACTTAACGGTAAATATCTGTTTATCAATACTAGAATATTCTGCAACGTTATTTTGAAATATTGTCTTATCGTTCGATTTGCTTAAAAAGTTGCACACGTGTCCGGGAGACCTATAGCAATGCAATATTTTATGCGAGCCAAAGTCCTTACTCGTCCAACCAAGATATGAAGAAAGAGAAATAAAAAGGATTAACTGAACCGCATGCCTTCCCGCATAGCAGGGTAGTCGGAGAAAACCTAGGGTCAAAACAATTCGTTTCTTTCTTCCGCCCGAAATAAAGATATTGTATATTGAGTGGCGAAACTAAACACCGCGCTTTACTTTGCGAATGAAAACGACGAAATTAGAATAATTATTAGAATAAATTTAATATGTATAAGTAGATCCCACCAGTAGGAATCGAATCCCGAACCAATTGTATCGCGTTTACAATTAGACGCTCCCACTGCTCCACAAAGCATATAGCGTAACGTATATTGGGTACGTTTAATGTTATATACATATAATTAAATAAATCAATTTGCATTTATTTATAATTAAGCTGAAGCCCACTATTAAAATATTTAACTACGAATTTCTTTCAATAACTACAATAATTGACTACGGGTTACGTTCATATGGTACATTTTAAAGTACTTTAAAATACATAATACGTATTAAACAATATAGATAGCAGTCATTTGATATCGAAAGAAGGTGAACAGGTGTATATTAATACAATTTTATACTTGTCTTATGCAGAACTGCCTTGAAACTGCGCACGCGCAGCTATAGTGCACAATCAGATTTCAACTTTTATTATATAAAGATACTAGCGGCCTGCTCGTGGCTTGAACCACCACAACTGTTTCGTTACATTGCAACATTCTGGAGTAGATTTTTGAAAAATAAAGTTAATTACAATCGGTTAAACGGTTTAGAATTTTAATATAAACTCTCATCCCCTATTTCAATCCTTCAGAAGTTTATGTTTGAAAACATAAATAGCCTATGTTTGACCCCGAATTTTTTACTACTTTAATTCTAAATTTCATCCAAATCGGACCAGTACATTAGAATGCGTGACAGACAAGCAGACAGACTATTGATTTTAGATTTATAATATAAATATGGATTATCAAAGTTATATGTATAATATATACGAGTATGTTGTTACACAATTAAGACGAACTTCACGAGTTTTTCCGTATAGTGTATTCAGCGAGAACCTATGGTCAAGACAATTCTTTCTCCACTTTCGCCTCAAATCGAGGCATTGTGTATTAAATGGCCAAACTTAACGCCGTAAGTTGTCATTTGTCAACTAAATTTAAAATTATTGTTATTTATCCCTTCGAATTGAGACCGTTTTAAATATGCTTACAGATATTTGCTAACCAATAACTAAAAATAAAACATATTTATTTATATAATATGTAAGATTTTAGTTAAAATTTGAATATTTTAAAAATTTAAACCCTTTTCGTGTTTTATTCTTGTTTACTTCATTAATTCTTATTTTTGTACAAATTATGTAAAATTGAAGTTCTATAAACGTCTTTAATGAGCGATACAACATTATCATTAATTTTGAGAGATTTATTGATCAACTTATATGTTAAATATACATTTACATACATCGCCCGAAACATATAGGCATTCATGGCGCAGTGTGATATCATCTAACTGTCTGTCTAACAGTTGTGGGTTCGATTTCCACTTGGTGGGCTTGGTGGGTTTCTTTTTAAATAAACAAAACAAAACGTGGTTTAGAGATCCGCCACTCATCACGCAATGTTCAGAACACAGAGTGAAGAGTGGTTTGACACTAAGTTCCTCACTTGCTTTGACGAAAAAATCGTGAAGGAGAAAGAAAAAAGCTAGCAGCCTACTAGAGCTTCGTTGTCTTCAAAATGTAGAAGCCACTGAAATTAGGCTAGCCATTCCCTATATTTAGCTTATTTCTAGACTGTGATTTTATATAAAAAGAAAAAAAAATATACAAATATAACAAGTGTTGATTATGTAACTATAATTGTATTGTCTTAACTGATATTCACCATTTTTTTCAAATACACATCAAGACGCACCGAAACATCATCTGACTCTTAACATTGATAGGTTGTAGGTTCCATGTGTCCACCCATGCTTTAAAGAATAATTATATTAAATATATTATTTTATTTATTTATTAGTACTATTTTAAAGTTATTCTATTCACTAGTTAATTATTCACATAGTTAAGATAAAAAATTGTTTAAAAATACTGGAATTTAAACGTAGCATAGCGTCCAAGAGGTTTGGGGAACCAAGTCATACATTTCTTTATACGTTCTAATCACATTTTTATATCTCTCCACGATATTTGTAAAAAAAAATCTTAACTCATTAATGGTACTTTAACTTTATGAATTAATTAATGCTAATAAACAATTAATCGGAATTGGTCCATACTCTAACCACATTGATAGATAAAAATGCGCTACTGTAGCTTACTGATTGTGCCTAATCTGTTTAGTGATACCTATTTTGTTAGCGCACGATATAGACTTCGGTTAACTCTCTCGGTTGAGCTTAATTATTGTGTATTCAGACAGATGTATTCGATGAGAATTGAAAATGTCGCATGACTGTATATGTGTGTCTAATTATATATGTACGTATGTTATTGTACATTTTTATATGTATATGTGTATATTTGTGGACATAGTAGCGCAATGGGGCAGTTTAACTGTAAACAAGATTGGTTGTGGGTTTGATAACCAATAATGGAAATGATCCTAATCAAATTATTTTATATTCTCGTCTCATGTAAAAAATACAAAGTAGTGATTTGACATCCGCAACACAACAGGCTAGGCCTGAATTTCTAAATAAAATTACTTATTATGAAACATAAGTTCAGCTGGAGCTGGAGCATAGATGAGACCATCGTGACGCAGTGAAACAGCGTCTGACTGTAATCAGGATAGGTTTTGGGTTTGATTCCCACTCAATAAAATGATCGTAATTTAATTACAATTATGAAACTGTCGTGAAGTGACAAGTACATAAGACATGCCTAACAATACGGTATTTTTTCAATATATAATAATAATAATATATAGATTTAACTCAATTCTAATTTTTCTGAAGTGCTAATCGTCCTTCAATACAAATCCGGAAAATTAAATTTAATATTTTTATAAATAATTTTATAAAAATTTAATATTTATAATTGGAATTATAATATAAGAATCACAAAAATCATAATTATATTTTCGACACGTCCAAATGTAGAATATAAAAGGATATTCAAGTTCCAAATTTAGTACAGGCGGGGCCCACGCACGACATTAGCATACATGTATTCGCAAAAATACCGTTGCAATTACACTGACCATTTACTCAGTATGGGGGCTATTTAATATTATAATAAAAGTAATATGATCTTCTTTATATATACGACCTAATTTTATATTTTATAAACGGTATTCAAATTAAAAAGAAAGTAAGTACATACAGAGAGCATAATAAAAACACATACGGTGAGGTCGTCTTAGCTCAGTGGATCATCGATTTGACTGTAAATATGATTGGTTCTGAGTTCCATTCACACTAGGGGGAATGGTAAAATATAACCATTAGATTATTTTCATTTCTTCGCTTTGGCGCTTAAGATAAAGCGTGTCGTTGAATTTGACCAGTCAACATGCAAAGTTTCGATTTCGGGCGAGTCGAAAAGTCGAAGACGCCGTGTGTTGACACTAGGTTCTCTCTGATGACCTTGTACTGCGAAAAAAAGCATAAGGATGAAGAAAAGAATTAAGTATTACATATATGTGCATGGAGCATCCAAAATTTTCGTACATGTAAATATCAATACATTACAAGTATTTTACATCTAAATATCATCTAGACTAAGTCGTTGAAATAAGCACAACCAATCGTAGAACCTAATAATGAGAATGATATTCCGCTGTCCACTCTCCGATCACTGTCTAAAAAGACATTGCTTGTTTAATAGCGGAACTTAACGCTGCATTTACCTAAGTTTACCTGGAAAAGAAAGATTATATTTATAATTATTTCCCCGCGTGGGCATCAAACCCGTTAACAATCATTGCCTGTGGAGTCAGTAAACTGCAAAATAAAAAGCTTTTATTTTTTTTATATCCAAGTTAGTTTCTTGATATGGGAATCAGAACCAAATGACATCATATACACAATTTTGACCTTTAGTTTCGCAGTTCGCTTCGCAGTTGCAAAAATTTCAAAAGTTCATATAAATATAATTTTGTAACAAACTAAAATATTTTTCAACTTCCATCGACATTTACCTCAAGCTACTGGACGTACCAATAAATCAATATTCTCATGGCCAATGACTCATTTCAATCACCGGTGAGTCGTCTTGACCATCATAATTATCATTAATTAACTCAATTTGTCTTTTACACTTAGTTTTATGCTTACGGTCTGTATTTTAATAAGTTTCGATCCAATAAAAAAGTATCTTCACTAGTGTTCCCACATAGCAAGGTAGTTAGAGAAGGTCTTTTTTTTTTTTTACGTCAGGAAAATCCTGTTACGGATACCCGCCCGGGGTGGGGACCCGGGACGCGGTTATGTGGGACTCCGGTTCATTCCTCCATTTACCCACTAAAAACCTGACGGTGCTCCTATCCCACCACTGGCCCAGGTCTCGGGTACTGCCCCAATCGTCCGCGGACCTGGGCGGCTAGTTAGAGAAGACCTAGTGTAAAAATACTCCGTTCTTTACTTTCTGTCTGAAATCGAGACATTACGTGGTGAGTGATGGAAGTCACCGCCACGCCTTGTCTTAAGTGCTTGTGGGAAAATGAAAGTCATTTAAGTATCATCAATCCCCCGAGTGGAAATCGAACTACGAATACATAGTCAGATAGCTTCATAATGGCAGTAAACAAGATACTAGTGACTATTTTATATTAATTTCCTATGTTTGAGCACTCTTGGTAGAAAAATATTTGTTATGGCTGAGCCTGACTACAGCCGCTATGATTGTAGGTTCACTGTCTATCAAAGAAAAGTTTATATTTAAAAATATACTCTTTCCATGAATTGATTCCGTATAGCGGCGTTGATTGTAGCAAACTTTTAAAAATATGAAAAATAAGAAATATATATGTTTTCCAAAAACCTCTAAAATTAAACGTAATTTATACAACTAAAAAAACAATAGGAGCCAGTCCTGGCGCAGTGGCACATACGTGTGACTGTAAACGACTGGTTGTGGGCTCAATTCCCACTCGAGGAATGGAAATATTTAATATTTCCTTCTTCTTCACTATATATCGAGGCAAAGCGCGGCGTTAAGTTCCGCCACTTAACAAGCAATGCCTCCAAAAATCGACGTAAAATGAGGAACGGAGTGTCATAACACTAGGTTTCCTCTGCCTACCCTGCTGTGTGCAGGATACAGCGTGAAGCTAAAAAAATCTATAATTATATTATTCTACAATTGACGTATGTACCTTGCCCCTACATACGAGTATATTACTTTTGAAATTGGTTCTTTAATCTGATTTATATCCCATGGATAGAGTTCGTGCGCCGACTCCAATATATTTGACATTTAACCACGCGCTTAAGTAATATTCGCAGTAAATTCCATTAGCGTTCCATTTGCTATAGAAATGTTAGTATTACACAGAACATCGAATTAAATTGTTTACAAAACCTTTAACAAGATAAGACTGTGTGTTTTGTTTGCATATGTGAGAAACTGTTTGACGTTACAATTATTTACATGATTTTATGATAATGTTATAAAAATAAGGATATATTTTGATATATGGAATAAGAAAATTAAATTGTCCACTTGGACACTTGGTCAGTCGTGGCCCAGTGGCACAAGCTTGTGACTGTAATCGACTGGTTGTGGGTTCGATTCCCACTCGAGGAGTGGAAATATATCACACTTAAAATAATGACTAACTGACAGACAAAATTAAATAAAAAAACTATCTAGAATATACTATATTTCTCATAAACTTACATTAATATCTACCGAACAAAATATAGATATAGATATACAGTTATGTCTTTGCGTAAAAGGCTCGGCCGACCTTGCTTGAGCGGGCCACGGTCAAGAATTGTTGAAACCTCTTATATTACTGAGAGATACCTGTCACTTTATCTTACTACTATAGTACTATAGTACAGTTTATATAGCCCTATTGTAACTTTAAACTATTTATTATTATACAATGCTGTCTTGGTACAAGGGCGTTAGGCTGCAGGTGATAGTTGGTTCTAATTCCACACATTTGTGCGTATAATGAAGATCAAAATATTCGTGTTTTTCCCCCATAGTAGGGTAATCAGAGAGAACTAAGTATAAGAGAGAACTAAGTATAAGGTACTCCATCCTCCATTTTTGCCCAAATCTTAGAGCTTGCGTGTTAAATTGCGGAACTCAACGCTGCGTTTTGTCTTTTCATCTAAACAGAGAAATAAAAGGAACTAAAATATAAAATATAAAATGGAGAAATTAGCTTACTAAACTTATCTAAGAAAAGAAAACTTTTTTGTTAAAATTGAACCTGTAACTACCAATAAGCAAAAAACACGAAATATCCCAAGCTATAAAATCAGTAATAATATTTTGTTTCTAAATATCGACACATTGAAACTCCTGAATAGGGAATATAGAAATTAGCCTAATTAGTACGACAGGTGATACCGACGCTCGAACTCGAAACGCCGTTACATTTAATATTACATTTTCAATATATCAATAGAATAGCAAACGCTTTTAACATTGAAAATGCTTGAATTTACTAGAAATTATTAGTGCTAAATTTACTGTGGGACATTAAAATGTATGTATAAATTTGTATGATAGTAAATGTATACAATATAGCATCTTATAACGTATAACAGGTTGCTTCTTTCCCCCGAGTAGTCAGATAGAACTTAGTATTAAAACACTCCGTTTCCCACTTTCCGCTTGAAATTGAGATATTGCATGTTAAGAAACATAATTTAACGCCGCGCTTGGTTTAGGTACTACTAGCGGCTTCGCCGCGTGGACAGTCTCATTGTTTCGTTATGTTGCAACCCTCGGGGGTGGATTTTTGAATAATAAAGTAGCCTATGTACCTTCGCTTATCAACTATATTTATTCCAAAATTCATTAAAATTGTTCAAGTGGTTTAGTTTTTTCTATATAAACTTGCATCCCCTATTTCAACCCTTTAGCAGTAAATTTTTGAGAAAATAAGTAGCCTATGTTAGACCCATAGTTATTTACTACTTTCATTCTAAATTTTATTCGTATCGGACCGATAGATTAGCCGTGAAATTGTGACAGACAAATACACAGACTTTCACATTTATAATATAAGTATGGATTAAAAATCTCCTGGGTTGAATTCTACCACTCAACACACAATATTATCATTTCGGGCGGAAACTGGAGAACGGGGTCTCTTCAAACTAGGTTGTCTCTGACTACCCAGCGGGACAGGGAAAAGCTACGTTTTCGCAATACATTATTATACAGAATTAGCAGAGAAAAGAAATAAAATAAAGTGACATGCTAAAAATTATTTTCTAGTTTATCTAATTTTCCTATTAAAGACATCAGGTCAGGTTCATTTCGTTTCATAACATGAAAATATTGTAATCTCCGGATTCGGACACACGTGCAATTTAAATTTCACGCCTCACCATGTGGTATAATATCGTTGGAAGACTTTCTTATGTTCATAGACGAAACAAGTAAAGTAGTATAAACGTGTGTTAAGAAGTAGCAACTCAATTTAACTGAGTGTTTTTCTTGTAAAGTTCAACTTCTTTGAGACTGTATAAGATAACGAATATGTACGAGTTTAATTTATTGCATTTATGAAATTTACGATGTACTCATAAAAGATTTAAATTTAGTGTTTTTAAAAAACTTTATTGCAGTGGTAAGTAATTTCTTTAGCCTAATCAAATTTTGATGTTTTTAACAGGCTAAAAAGTAGAGAAAAGTCCTGTAATCTGCAATGTAAAAGAAACGCTTGGCGGGCTGTATTAAATTATTAAAGGAAAAATGACCGCGGGTTGCCCACCCCTGGTTTGGTATATTTAGCTGAAAATACCTATAATAATATTTATACTACTTTACTTGTTTCGTCTATGAACATAAGAAAGTCTTCCAACGATATTATACCACATGGTTAGGCGTGAAATTTAAATTGCACGTGTGTCCGAATCCGGAGATTACAATATTTTCATGTTATGATATGAAATTAACCTGACCTGATGTCTTTAATAGGAAAATTAGATAAACTAGAAAATAATTTTTAGCATGTCACTTTATTTTATTTCTTTTTTTTGCCAAGTCTGTATAATATTGTATTGCAAAAACGTAGCTTTTCCCCGTCCCGCTGGGTAGTCAGAGACAACCTAGTTTGAAGAGACCCCGTTCTCCAGTTTCCGCCCGAAATAATAATATTGTGTGTTGAGTGTTAGAACTCAACCCAGGGGATTTTTAATCCATACTTATATTATAAATACGAAAGTCTGTGTGTTTGTCTGTCACACTTTCACGGCTAATCTACAGGTCGGATAAGAATGAAATTTAGAATGAAAATAATAAATAACCATGGGTCTAACATACTTATTTTTCCTTTTTTAAAAACGCTTGGCGGGCTGTATTAAATTATTAAAGGAAAAATGACCGCGGGTTGCCCACCCCTGGTTTGGTATATTTAGCTGAAAATAATTAAATACTAATAGTCAAATATACCAATATATATATTTTTTCACCTTCACGCTCTATTTTGTACACAGCAGGGTAGGCAGAGGGAACCTAGTATTAAGATACTCCGTTCCCCACTTTCCGCCGAATTCGGAGGTATTGCGTGTTAAGTGGCGGAACTTAACGTCGCGCTTTACGTCGACACCAGAGCAAAGAAAATGGAAATATGAAATATTTCCACTCCACGAGTGGGAATCGAACCCACTACCAGTCGTTTACAGTCACACGCTTGTGCCACTGGGCCACGACTGGCCAATATAATATAATTATCATAATAACAGAATATTAAATACATATTCGAACCATTTAGTAAAATTTACATGTTACACATCAATCAGCAACCCGTTCCATAAATCAAAAGCATAATCCCTAATTCGCTACATTCATATTAGTGTTAGCAACACCTAGATAGCGTTGAGTTGGAAACTTTTTAGCAAAACAGTGACCGTTTCAGCTTAGGTTAATTGAATATTGTTGTTTTTAGAGCTTCGCTCGTTTGCGCGTGCTTTTATTGCCAAAGTTTAGAGTTGAAAACTGTCTGTTTAACTTATAATGTCTACCTGTTAACTTATATCCATATTTTGGATCCACGTGGCGAAGATTAAATTAACTCAGTATGTGACTACATGGTAAACTTTCTGGTTCTACCCATAACAGATACATGAAGTTTGGTTAAATACTTTGATAAAAGCTTATGAAAAAGCTTTTTTTTTTGAGATGGTGAAGAATTTATTCTTTAAGAGCCAAAGCAAGTTGTAATAGTAGTCACAGTGGACTTTAGAACGGTTATAATTCAAAACGTATATAAAATTTCATGTCTTTGCTTTTAAGCGTCAAAGATTTCTTCCATATGGGGGTGTAAAATGTGTGTAAAATCGCATTCTTATAAAAATGCATTGTTATTGAAACTGAACTAAATTTTGAAAAATATTTTGATTAGAGTTAAATCAGGAAAACCTCAGTTAGTTAGTTAGTTAGTATTGGCTTATTAAAAAATAATCTCGGAATACAAGGTAGTAAAGAGAGAACACAGTGTCCAGAAACTTCGTTTTCCACATTTGATCCGAAATTGAGACATTACATGCGCAACAGTTGATTTAATGCTACGATTTATCTTACAAGAACGAAGTATTGAAAACGATTTTAATATATTTTTTTCTCCTAGCGCTGATCAGACCCACAACCAAACTCGTTTACAGTGGGCACTGTCCCACTGCGCCGCAATGGCCGTATAAAATGAACATATTAATTTGATATGTGGTATTACAATATACAACCTGCTCTAGTTTATAGTAATTGTAGAACTATTACTCATATAACACCTACTTGGTTAAAGATTTTGTTATTATTATTATTTTATAAGTAATAACTAAGATTATTTTAAAAAATGCATAACCTCGAACGATCTTTCCTCCGAGTGGGATTCGAACCCAAAACCAACCACGGTTACAGCCGCCAGTCTGTGTCAGAAGGGGATGAATAACTTTTTAAGCATATAAAATAACACAAAAATTTGAGAGCATATCATACTTACATAATATTTATGTAGTAGGTATATCAATTAGAAAGTAGTTAAAAAAGTTCTCTCTAGGAAATAAATATATATTAGTAATAAAATATTGAACATAAAATTTCAATTTCATTTTCAGATGGTACTACATATTTTCCACCAAAGATTTATTTCTATACGTCTAAGCTTTTCCATATCATATACTTCTACTGTAGCTTTACCAGTCATGTCGTGCAAAGAATATTTAACCTTTTTATACTGTTACTACTATAGTTTTTCATTTACTTTGCTACAAACGTATTTCATATTTGAATAGACATAAATCAATGTAATCTATAACGTCCATCATGGCTCAGTATCATAGTGTCTAGCTAAAAAAGCGGTAGCTGTAGAATCGATCTTCAATAGTGAATATTATCATATAAATATTATTGTCATTTCCCCGTTCTAGGACAAAGCGCGGCGTTGAGTTCCGCAACTTAACGTTCAATGTCATAATTTCGTACGAAAACAAACCACGTCACTACGTTATGACACATCACTACGTTACGACACTTCGTAACACTAAGTTCTCTCTGCCTACCCTACCTCTGCCTACCCTGCCTTACAGTATAAAGCGAGGCACTAAAAACAAAGTAAAAAATATATATTTATTATTAACATTAATAAAATTAAATTATTTCCAGATCTCATGCCAGTGTCATCAACCGTGATGCCTTTACCATTCTACTCCGTGTTCGGCTACGAGAAGAAATTACTCCGGGATAAATACAAGAAACGACCCCAGGGGAAAATCTCGCTAGTCACTAAACAGCCGAAATAAAAGGCTCTCTAATAGCGGGCCATTATACCATCCCTTCTCTACTTGGGAATTGGATGGATTAATTTGATGTAACGAAGACGATTTAATTGTAGTGGAACGCGTAAACGATTGTGTATTTGCCATATTTATATTATATAAATATTTGAATATTTGCTTTATTTTGTTTAAATGATTATTTTTCTATATGTTTTTTAATTGTTACTAATGTTTTTTTTGGTGTAAATGGTTATGGTAAGCTTTCTTCTTGTCGGTAGAAGTACATTCAAAAATTCTTGTTGGTAAAAATACATTTAATATAGATTTTTTATATTATATAGTTACATGGACAGGGCCAGACGTAGCGCAGAGACAAAGAGACAAATTGCGACTGTTAAGCGACTGGTTGTGGGTTCGATTCCCACTCGAGGAGTGGAAATATTTAATATTTTCATTGTCTTCGGCGGAAAATGGGGAACAGAGGGTCTTAACACTAGGTTCCCTCTGCCTACCCTGCTGTGTTTGGGATACAGCGCTATAAAAAAAAATATAAATATTTGAAAATTTGCTTAATTTTGTTTGAATATTTTTTTATATATTGTTTAACTACTTACTAATGTTTTTTTTTGTTTTGTTTCTTGTAAATGGTTATGGTAAGAATAAATACTCATAATATACGATTGTGATGCAATTTTTAAAGAAAGAAGAAAGAACTCTTATTCGTAAAAGTATATTTAGTGTAAATGTCTTTTTATTATTTACATTGTCCAAAATATTAACCAAAATACAATTATTCTAGTACTAATAAAGTACAATACGTAATTTAAAACATGCTGTGTTATGTACTAGCTTTAACTATAACACTATATAAATTAATATGTTAATGCCATTGTATCGCAATAAGATAAAATCCGGTGGTTATGAGTTCGAATCCTTCAAAGGGAAATTATTTTATTTAAACTATCTTCAAGTAGATCGGAAAGCAGAGAATGGAGTGTGTTGACACTAAATTCTTTTTTGCAAAAAAAATGTGAAGTTAATTAAAATGTTACATTAAAATGGCAAAGCTTATTTTGTATTTTTTAATATTTTTTATTATAAAATTGAAAGATAATAAATAGTATACATAATAGTATAGTATTAACAAGTGTAAAGAGCTTTATAAAAACAATAATACTAACAAACACATATTGTTCCTATTAACACCATTCAAAGGAATGGTTATTGAATTATGTTTGAAGTGCAATAAATGCTAATAAAGAGAAATAAATATTAGTTTTCTTTTTATTCTCATTTTCTGAGAATTTTCTTGTAATATATTTTTTAGCTTCACGGTCTATCCCGCACACAGCAGAGAAGGCAGAGGGAATCTAGTGTTAAGACACTTCGTTCCTCACTTTCCGCCGAAGAAAATGAAAACATGAAATATTCCCACTCCTCGAGTGGGAATCGAACCCACAGCCAGGCTCTTTTCAGTCACACTTTGTGCCTCTGCGCCACGTCTGGCCCCAACTGGCTTCTTGTGGTATTGTTGCGAATAATAAGTATCGTTACTCCACCTTGAGAAGTAGAATTTGACGGCGTATTTTTTACTATATTACCAGTGCGGGCAAATATATTTATTTTTTATATAATAATTTCGCCGAGTGGAAATCGAATCCAAACCAATCCAGTTTGCAGTTAGGCAAGTATTCTGATCGGGTTCTTAATGTAACCTGGAATAAAAACTCAGTGACTCCGTAAGCTCAATTGATCAGGGTAATGAGCAGGTATGCACAGAGCATACCTGCTCATTACCCTGACCTGCTCAGTTCATTAGATGTGACAAATTTACATGCAATCCTGGTCTCTGAAACTTTTTTAAAACCGTGTTTGCCTTCAACATCGTTTGCATTGCCAGGGTTCCATTTAATAAGGAACGACAGGACAGAAAAGGGTGGTGGAGGTGTTGCTGTCTATATTCGTATTCATATTCCTTTTAACATACTAGACAAGTCGCCATCACCCTACTCGAGTTCTTCTGAGCACTTATTTATTGAGGTACTGTTCGGAACATTAAAATTATTACTCGGAGTATTCTATAGTCCATCATCTCACATTAACTACTTCCAGACTTTTGAAACGTTGCTTGAAACTTATGCACCGGGGGCGGATCATATTATAATAATGGGCGATTTCAACACCTGCATGCTAAAAAATGATTGGCGTACAAAACAGTTAAATAATATCATAAATAGTGTTAATTTAAATATCCTTCCTTCCAAACCTACCCATTTTTTTCCAAATTGTCCTCCATCTTTACTGGTTTTAATGATAGTTTCGTCTAATGATAGAGTTTTAACGCACGGACAACTAGGGGCTGAGGGTTTTTCATATCACGATCTGATATATTTATCGTATAAAATTCGGCCGCCGAAAAATAAGCCAACAGTTGTAATGCGAAGAAGCTTTAAGAACTTTAATAATGAAAATTTTATGCAGGATTTGAACCAAATACCATGGGATGCTGTATTAAATGCCCCAACAACTGATGATAAAATCAGTATCTTTAACTCACTTCTTATAAACCTTTTTGACGTACATGCTCCTCTTCGACCTGTTAAACTTAAACATCTCCCCGCTCCTTGGCTTACAGAGAACATTAAAATTCTCATGTTGAAGAGAAACAGAGCAAAATCTAAATTTAAAATGCGTCCCACAGAAGCAAATCTGAGCAAATACAAAATACTACGGAATCAATGTAGCAAAATCTGCAGAGACGCCCAACTCAAATATAGACACGAATCGGTCACGAATAATAGCCCAGCAATGGTATGGAAGTTTCTTGATACCTTAGGTGTTGGAAGAAATCGTAAAACTACACTCATAAACGACAGAATGGATCTTGATAAACTTAATAAGCATTTTACAACTGTAAATCTTTTAAGCCAAACTGTCAAATCCAGTACCCTTTTGTCACTCTCTTTATTGCCTGTTTCCTCCTTAACCCCTTTTAGCTTCCACTCTGTCTCTGTTGACGAAATTAGACGACATATAGCCGCCATAAAAGCAGACGCAATTGGCACCGACGGTGTGAGCCGTAAAATGGTTCTCCTGACATTGAATGCTGTGCTTCCTATACTTTGTCATGTTCTTAACCACTCCCTTTCTACCAATATCTTTCCTAGTTCTTGGTGATCGGCTTACGTTATTCCTGTACCTAAAACTACCAATCCTACATCTTTTACACAATATCGACCCATCTCCATTCTTCCTTTCCTATCCAAAGTACTTGAGAGAATTGTACATCAACAGCTATCTTCATACCTGACAAAAAACAATATTTTATCATCTTTCCAATCTGGTTATCGTCCAGGACACAGCACTGTTACGGCACTTAATAAAGTTTGCGATGATATCAGAAGTGGTATGGACAACCAAGATATTACTATACTGGCACTATTAGATTTCACTAATGCTTTTAATACTATCGATATTGACATACTTTTGGCTGTCCTTAAATCCATGAATATATCACCAAATACTACCGAATGGTTTCGATCTTATCTAACTGATCGTGAACAACGCATTCGTATTAACAACAAACAATCCTCATCATGCCGTCTCAGTGCTGGGGTACCTCAAGGTGGTGAGCTTTCTCCGTTACTTTTCTCCATTTTTATAAATTCCATTACATCTTCACTATCACTATCCTATCATCTTTACGCTGACGACTTGCAGATTTATACGACTACGTCTGTTGTTGATATTGCTACTGCAATAGAGCGAGTCAATTTTAACCTAAACATTATAAATAACTGGAGTAAATCATGTGGCTTGTCGATAAATCCCTGTAAGTCTCAGTTATGCATCTTCGGCAATCCAAAGCAACTCTCCAAATTAGACCAATCCCTTCTTCCTTCGGTAATGCTTGATAATTGCAAGATGGAATTCAGTGTTGCTGTGAAGAATCTGGGTATCAGAATTGATAGTTCTCTTAAATGGGTTCCTCAAATAGCTGAATTAAGTCGCAAAACGTTTTCTGCTATAGGGAGGATGAAGAGATGGAAAAACTTATTGCCGCTCAAAACTAAAATATCATTGGCCCAAACTCTTCTTTTACCCATACTTGACTATGCAGATTCCTGTTACCTGGACTTGTCACAGCAATTACTGAATAAGCTTGAACGTCTTCAAAATTTAATAATTAGATTTATTTTTGGTTTGAGAAAGTACGATCACATCTCTTAATATCGAGTTCAACTAAAACAAAATTAAAAATTTTGAAAATACCCACGACGGTTTAATTGTAATTGAAAAAGGATAAAATAACTAGAAATCCCCCGCCTAAAAGAATATATGTAACGAGATGATGGGGACGACTTCGTCGGAGCTGCCATTACTCTAAGTTTGCTAACATCTCCTAGGTTTTCATGCTGTTAAAACAGGTTTAGGAAAAAATTAAAATATTAATATGAATTTACAGTTTTGATAACTGGTATTCCTTTTAAAAACTTTAAGAACGAAATCTATACTGTTAGCTACTATATTTAAAATAGAGGTTGCAACTGGCAGCCCCCGACGAAGTTGTCCCCATCATCTCGTTACATATATTCTTTTAGGCGGGGGATTTCTAGTTATTTTATCCTTTTTCAATTACAATTAAACCGTCGTGGGTATTTTCAAAATTTTTAATTTTGTTTTTTATTTTAAACTTTTTAAAGTGAATAGATACACATTATATATTATTACATAATTTCGAAATACTTTATATTAATCTTCATGCAAATCCAAAAGAAATTATAAGCCCAATGCTTTCTGGTTATCAAATGCCTATTGCAGCGCCTGGCAGATAGAAACCTCTGTCCAATCGGACTAGTAGTTGTGGTTTTACATTAAATATTACAAACAAATGTTTACTGCAGCGCCCCTGGTGAGTTAACACGATAAAGCATATCCAAGAACATGCACTAATCAAACTTGAGCTTATCACTGAAACTGCATCCAAATCGAATTCGTCATTTTAGCTTTGCACAAACAATATTTTACTGCAGCGCCCCCTGGTGACTTGTCACCGTAATATAAATTTAAAAACATGTACTAAACAAAGCGGAATCTAATACTGAAAACTCTTTCCAATCGTACTAGTCGTTTTTGTTATACACAAAAAATGGAAGCAGCTACTTACTGCAGCGCCCCCTAGAGAGTTGACACATACTTGAAAATATGCACTAAGTAAACATATATGACACATATATGAAAATATGCACTAAGTAAACTTGAATCTATCATTGAAAACTGCATTCAAATCGGACTCGTAGTTTTAGTTTTGCACAAACAAATGTACTTACTGCAGCGCCCCCTGGTGAGTGATCACCGTAACACATATATGAAAAGATGCACCAATTAAACCTGAACCTATCGTTGAAAGTTTCATCTAAATCGGACTAGTAGTTTTTACTCTACATAAACAAATGTTTACTGCAGCGCCCCCTGGTGAATTTTCACCGTAACGTAAAAACAAAAATTTTAAAATATGTACGAAGTAAAGCTTAATCTAGTTTTGAAAACTCTAGCCAATCGGATAAGTAATTTCGGTTTTAGACAAATAAATATAAGAAAAATTTTGGTTTTACACAAAAAAACTCAAACAAATGCTTATTACAGCGCCCCCTGATGAGTGGTCACCATAACACATATATGGAAAGACGCACCAATTAAACCTGAACCCATCCTTGAAAGTTTCATCTAAATTGGACTAGTAGTTTTTGCTCTGCATAAACAAATGTTTAGTGCAGCGCCCCCTGGTGAGTTTTCCCCGTAACAAAAAAAGAAAAATATTAAAATATGCACCAAGCAAAGATAAATCTTTTTATGAAAACTCTTTTTAATCGGAGCAGTAGTTTCGGTTTTAGACAAATAAATACAAAAAAAGTACAAACAAATGCTTACTGCAGCGCCCCCTGGTGGTTTGACACGATAAAACATATCCAAGAACATCCACCAATTAAACCCGAATCTACCACTGAAAATCTATTGAAATCAGACTATTATTTTTTGAGATAATTGAAAACATTCGTTTTCACGTAAAATGCTTACTGCAGCGCCCCCTGGTGAGTTAAGGCAATAAGACATACATAAGAACATACGCCAATTGAACCTTAACCTATCATAGAAAACCGTATCAAAATCGGACTTATAGTTTTGGAAATAATTGACATAGTAATTTGCACAAACACACAAACAAACAAACAAACAAACAAACAAACAAACAACCTCTCACCCCAAACACATATACAGTCGCCGTTCCGTCGCGGGTAAAAATGGCTGACCATGAAACACCGTCGCAATTATCACGCACTTATCCTTTTGTACTCTATCCTGTATCTACCGGTAACTCCGTCATACCTCAAAGAAAGGTTTAAATTTCTCGGTTCCCATTCCAAATCCTTTAATCTTCGTTCCAAAACATTGTCATGTTTTGGAAGTACCGCTATGTCGTACTAAATGTTATAGTGAATCATTCACTGTTAAGAGTGTAAAGTTGTGGAATGAACTACCGCGTTTTATTAGGCAGTCACCATCTCTTAATATATTTAAGCATCGTCGTAAAAAACATTATCTATCGTTATAGTTATTTAGACCATATAATATATATTTATTATTTATGTTTTTCTTTCTTTTTCCTATAGAGAGAGAGAGAGAGAGAGAGAGAGAGAGAGAGAGAGAGAGAGAGAGAGAGAGAGATAGAGAGAGAGATGAGAGAGATGAGAGAGAGATAGAGAGATAGAGAGAGAGCTAGAGAGAGAGAGATAGAGATGATAGATAGAGAGAGAGAAGAGAGAGAGAGAGAGAGATATCAGAGTATGTATCGATATAGAGAAGAGCGATCTATCTATAGTATTAGATATATCTCTATATAGTATAAGTAATATCGATATAGATATATATATATATATATATATATATATATATATATATATATATATATATATATATATATATATATATTTATCTAACTATATATGTACGTCACACTTATGTATAACACATATATAACATATGAGTATGTATGTATTTATTATGCATGTATGTATGTATGTCTGTATGTATGTATGCATGTATGTATGTATATTATTTGTTTTTAAGTATGTTTATTATAGTTTTCCGCCAACCAAAATCTCTGTTAATAAATTCACTGTCAATAAAAGGTTGCCTGTAAGAGATCACTCCCAGTGATAAGGCCGCCTTTGCACTAATTTATTTTTAATATACTTGTCAATTCTGTATTTTTTTTTGTGCAATAAAGAGTTTTTTTTTTTTTTTTTTGGAATTCTCGGGTTCATAGGAACCCGGTCCGTCGGAAGGCTTGCGTGGGGGCACAGGTCCAACACGTGGAGGCCCCTTAGAGAATAATAAAATGTTTTACTGTGACGCATCAGCCGGGATCCATCTCTGAGTAACTACAGTAAATTGCCAAGAGATGGTCACCGGCTAATGCGTAGGAACTATAGATTATATGTAAAACTAATATGGGGCTATGGAATGGAGTTTGGATGGACTGGGTACTGGTCTATTGAGTGAGACTACCGGACGTCCGGCATTTCAACATTCTCAAATTGAGTGATTGACGGACGGTGACTCGCCTCCCACTAGATGGGCCCCCACAAAGCGGCGTAATGCCTCGGGCGCAACACCGGCGTGGTCGGCTAAGTTTTATTATTATTATATTTTTTATGATTTTTTTCATTCTCCCATTGCTGGGGACTTCTGCTCCAACGCGGACTTGCAGTCAAACATTGGAGAGATGATGATCTACTGTATTGTTAAAAATATATTCCTAACAATGCGACAAGTGTTTAAAATGACCGCCTTTTGTAATTGACCATAAAGGAGAGGGTGAATATTAAGTTGTTTAAGACTAGAGTGTAAAGTGACCGGTATTACTCCTGTGGTAGAAAGAATTACTGGTATTGTCTTGACGGTGTTAACTTGCCATTGTGCTTTCAGCTCTATTGAGAGATCAGTGTATTTGGTAATTTTATCTGAAAACGTTGAAGAGAGATTATGTGTATTTTGTATTCCCACATCAATTAGGTAAACTGTACTATGTTTTTTGTCATGCAGGGTAATGTCAGGTCTGTTATGATGGATTGTTTTGTCTGTAATTATTGTCCTATCCCAATAAAGCTTAAAATCCTTTGAATCTATTACAGCTTGAGGTTTCATATTTGTAATATGGTATGGTTTCACTGATTAAATTCATTTTTTTCGCTAAATATTGGTGCAACCTGATCATGTCGATGTTTGTAATCTGTTTGTGTTATTGATTTACAAGTTATTATTATTATTATTAAGCTCAATTGATCAACAAGCTCTTATAAATAAGCAGAAAGTGAAAATAGAGTGATGGTTCACTAAGTTCTTTTTGATGGTATGTACATACATGAGATGCAAAAGATACAAATGAATAAATTATGTAGTTTAATATCAAATCAATAATATAATTGAGGAAATCGTGGCGTAGTATTAGGGCGTCCAACTGTATACACGATGGTCGTGCGCTCGATTCCCTCACGAGGGAACGATTATATTTGAGTTATTTTCATGTCTCCATTATTTAAGATTCACGCGAAAACTAGAGAACTAATTGTCTTAACACTAGATTTGCTATATTTACTCTGCTAAATACGGGAAAAAAATATGGGAAAGACTTTAAAGAGGACATAAAATAGAAAACGTATTCCTTTAATAAGCACAGTAGAATTTCACCACACGTATGTATATATATTTTAGTTATTTCATATTCAGTTGCACGAGCACACTAAATAACGCGAATATGTGAAATATATAGGAAAATAAAGTAGTGTTACGTATAGAACTAGCGAGTGGCTATGAACATAAAGTAAGCATTGGATTGCTCGATTCCGTTAGTCGAATTATCATAAACAGCTCATATTAAGCTGGCTGTAGTACAAATGCTCAATAAACTCCGTCGCATATTTACATTGTTTTGGGGGTAGAGTCGAAAGTATTAGAAATGATATTATATAAATTGGGGCCAGTTATGGCGCAGTGGCACAAAGTGTGACTGTTAAAGGGTTCGATTCCCACTCGAGGAATGAAATATTAACTTATTTCCATTTTTTTCGTTCTGGTACCGAGGCAAAGTGTGGCGTTAAGTTCCACCACTTAACAGGCAATGCCTCCGAATTCGGCGGAATAAAAGAAATAAATTTCAAAAAACACTTACACAAAAGAATTGTATTCCTTTCTGTATATGCTTCTTATATAAAAGGACAAAATTGAACTGATTTTCCTTTAACTGAAATCCTTTACGTCATTGCCTATATAACAAATATTTATTTATACAACTATATATTTTAAATTATGAATTTATATAATAGAATTTATATAAATTATAACAAATCTAAAATTTTGACGGCTAAATTTTGACGATAGGACATTATAGCCTAGTGTGACGTCGTCTTATTGCAAACGCGATTTGTTCTGTGTGGGGAAATTAATATATTTAAATGCTTTTTATTTCGCCGCTCTGATAAGAAGACAAAGCGTAGCGTTGTGTTCCGCCATTCAACACGCTCGAAACAGTCTCGAATTTGGAAGCAATGTGGAAACGTTGAATAATCTTACACCACGTTCATTCCGACTACCCTGCCCTGTAAAAAACTTAAAGCAGCCAAAAAAACTGATCGAAATTTCTGAAACAATAACATACTTAAAACAATTTTCAAGCACTCATATTTCCAAACTACTCATACAAACTTAAAAAAGAGGTTCGTCAAAGCATACATTCATGAATTTTATTGCGTTTCATACCACTTCCGTACAATTCTCTGCTCCAGCTACCAGTCAAAACGTCGAGTTGCAAACGTATGTACGTCGATTTTAATTAAAACAGGGTATACTCGTGAAATGCAGGCGAAAAGGCTCAGCTTATGAGATGAGACTTGCGAAGAGTATAGCGCATACTCTACGATTTTGTAACCTCAAGTGGCGATATACAAACTTTTAATTAAGCATATTAAGTAATACTTGTAAACCCGTTGACGCGTAAAACACGCATTACCATGGCAACGTGAATATGTAAAAGTTTACGAAAGTATGTGTAAAAAACGGTGGGGTGTGTAATATTTGCGTTTTTTTGGTTTTTATTGTATATCTATATGTGCTATTACAAAATATTTTGAATTTCTGCATTTTTTAATAAAATTAAACCGCGTAAAAAATCAAATAAATAAAAAAAACATCATTTTTAGGCGTATTATCGTAATCAGGTAATGCTATGTATATGCTGAATAAATTCGAGTGTAGTTTGTAGAATGAAACAGCAACACATGACACACAATATATACCTACCTAATTATAAAAACTATTTTGTTTTTAATTTTTTTTTACAGCTTTTTTTTACAGTACTATGAAAGTTACTATAATAGTCAGAATGGCCAATTATTCCTTTTTTACTTTACCCTTTACCTTACCTATAAAGTACTCTTACTTATCCCGAATATTCCTATCGTTATGCTAATGCATACGTTTATTGCGTTTTAAAGAGGCTCCGTAAGCCTACACTGGGATCTCAAGTCCTACTGTACTGCTCTGTGCTCCTCCTTCTGCTTCACTATGGGTACCCTTATGAACCCATAGGATTCTAAGGACTTTCTTCTTCCGTAATATTTTAAAGCATAATACAATGAAATGCGTCTCAAATCGGCCACGACGATAATATAAGGTATCAATAATATCATATGAATTTAATTTAAATAAATCAACTCAAATATCACGACATTGACATTTTTAAAATATGATAATACTTTTTTGTTTAGCTTATTAGGTTGCTATTTTTAACAGATTTGTCTTTTTTTTAATAAGCATAGTATTATCCTGAGAGGCATCCTTAAACTTATTAAAAGTTTTTTTTTTATTTAACACGTTTTTTAACCGGGTATGCAAAGAAAAAGTAATGTTACTACGGTACTGTACTCTATCCTCCACTTTACACCCGCACCAGAGCGAAAAACTGAAAATGATTTAAATATCAATACTCTGAGCAAAAATCGAACACACCACTTCCGCGTACCTAGACAAACACTGATAAATTCTTTTAATTTTCCTTACACTGAATGTAATGTAGTAAAAAACGAATTTCAGTTAACATTTAAACGCTGGGCATAGCGTTTGATGCTTCGTTCTCTTTGACTACTCCGCTAGGACGAAGCATACATCAAAAAAGGAAAAAAGCCAATTGCTTTAACGAATGTCCATACTCATTTTTTACAACTAGATATGTTGATACTAAACAAATACCTAGAAATTAATGCCTTAGGAATTTTAATTCACCCATTACATAATCCAATAATAACCCGTTTATAACATTCTCAAAGCAATCAATGCTAAATAATTAAACCTAATAGCGTATCTATAGAAGGCTGTTATAGCCATATTGCATGTTAAGTGCGGCGTAATCCGCACAAGAGGCACTCATGGCTTTAAGCTTTACCCGCGTCTTAATCGAATTCGCGAACGTATTCCAACTCTATTGGAGAAAACGTTCTTATGCAATTAAGAGGAAATTGAAAAAAGTAAATGTTACCTTTGATTTCGTTAATCTTTTCCTTTTGCGGTGAAAGTCTATCTGTAACTAGAATTTAGTCAATTAGTCAATTTATCTGTTGAATTACATCAAAAAATTGTTAGGCAATAGTTTTTTTAATAAAAATAGGATGGCGAACGTTAAATTAGCCTTAACTTTTCATTGACTGTGATATTTTAAATGTATTTTAATATATTTTTTATCTAAGGCATCCGGTCGGGTACGATAAAGTGGGTCGTTAAATTCCTTATGAGTGGTAAAAAGTTGATAACGGAGTGTCTTGGCACTAGATTCTCTTTGACTACGATACTATACGGCGAAAAGAATGAAGCTGGTTTTACTAAGATCTTTTAACGTTAACTAAGATCGGTCTTTCAATCCATGAAAATGTAGGATGGAATAGTAAACGCTTAACACTTTTCAAGTTTTTGGTCAGTGGCCAGTCGTGGCCCAGTGGCACAGACGTGTGACTCTAAACGACTGGTTGTGGGTTCGATTCCCACTCGAGAAGTGGAAATTATATTTCCATTTTCTTCGCTCTGGTGTCGAGGCGTTGAGTTCCGCCACTTAACACGCAAGCCTCCGAATTCGGTGGAAAATGGGGGACGGAGTGTCGTACCCTGCTGTGTGCGGGATACAGCGGAAAGCTAAAAAAAAATAAAAAATAGTATTATATTTTATTGTAACAAAACGCACTTTTAAACTATTAAGCTCATTTTTTTAGCCTTTTACTGTCCACTGCTGAACGTAGGTCTCCCTCATACAGCGCCAACTATTTCGATCCTGGGCATTAAGCTCATAGTGACAATAAAAATACTATACACGTTTTGAGTAAACTAAATAACGTTATATTAATATTTTCAATATATTTCATAACATGCCAGGGGCATGTTACATATATCCAAAAACCATTACAGAAAAAAAAACATAATACAGGCTAATAAAGATTTGTACTACATATCTACGCCGCGATTTAGGTCCATATAGTTGGTGAGGATGATCCAACGTGTCGCAAAGGGAGTATTATAAAAATAATGTATTAGTGGGATTTAGTTAAGCCAAAGATAGATCGGTTGGGAGCGACGGGACGAAGGAAAATGGCTGTATTAGTTGAATAAACGCTCCGTCAAATAGGCCATTTTACTTCCGAGGGTCATAATAAAAACAAGCGGTGGGCATTGTTAACTCTGTTAACATGAGTTATATATAGTGGGGATTAAATAAGCTTATGAGGTCAGTCGTGGTGTAGAGGCACAAACGTGTGACTGTAAACGACTGGTTGTGGGTTCGATTCCCACTTGAGAAGTGGAAATATTAAATTTTAAATTTCCATTTTCTTCGCTCTGGTATCGATGGCAAAGCGCGGCGTTAAGTTCCGCCACTTAACACGGAATACCTTCAAAAATTGGCAGAAAATGGGGAACGGAGTGTCATAACACTAGGTTCCCTCTGTCTACCCTGCTGTATCCGGTATACAGCGTGAAGCAAAAAAAAACATAAAAACATAAAAAATATATTGCTTGAGTGCAGTGTTTTTAATACTGTTTCTAAGTACTGTACTCGAAGTAGCTAGCGTTTGTTGTTATTTTATGTTTAGACAAGTATAAATAAGTATAAAATATACTAAAGATTTGTTGAGGCCATTATGACGTCTAACTGTATACACATTGGTCGTGAGTTCGATTTCAAATCGGAGAAATTATTAAGTTTCAATTATTTTCATTTCTCCGCTGTGGTGACAAGGCGTTCTATTCCGCCACGCCATATCTCGGATTTGGGTGAAAAGATGAGGAAAAAATGTGTCTTGAAAAAGCGTGCAGCTTTAAAATATAATAATATATTATAATTTATTATTGATATAAAAACCATCTGGATTGTAAATGGGGATTGTAAATAGAAAAAAAAGAGTACTTCTCCGGTTTGCCTAATTATTTTGTTTTCTTTTTCCTTTTTTTAACTTCACACTATATACCGCACCCAGCAGGTTAGGCAAAGGGGACCTGGTGACTATCCGTTTCCCGCTTTCCGACGAATTCGGAGGCATTGCGTGTTAAGTGACGCCGCGCTGTGCCTCTGATACCAGAGCGAAGGAAATGGAAATATTAAACATTTCCACTCCTCAAGTGAGAATCGAACCCACAACCAGTCGTTTACAGTCGCACGTTCATGGCACTGCGCCACGACTGGTCCCCTTGCGTAATTATAATTGTGCATGTAGACAGGACTAGACCAAGTGACTCATGAGATGTTTTTAGTCTGCTTAAAGTAACTAAAAACTAAAATAAAGTACTTTAAAATAACTTTTTACTGAAAAGATATATAAGTATATAATAAATATATGTACGGTAATAATTGAAATTCGGATAAGCTAAATTAAATGAAGATTACAGGAACATTTAATTTTAATTCGTACAAGAGTGTATTACAATTTGTTTATACTGTAAAAACACGAACATACAAGAAATAAAATTTCATCCATAAGAGGATTACAATTTCACATTATTAATATTGTAATTGGCTGGAGATTTTGGTACGAAATGAAAGACTGGACAAATGTGCGACTCATTTTATCATGTTGAGAAACAAACAGGACTACTTAAATTTAATATATCAATATAAATATTTTTAGGGCATCGTGGCGCAATGGCAGTGTCTAACAACTTAGTTGTGGGTTCGATTCCTAATGGGAGTAATGTTTTTTTTTTAATATTTTAATTTCTCCGCTCTGGTAGACAAAGCGAGGCGTTGAGTTACGAATACGTGCAGTTTATTCTCTCTGACTAGCTAAATTGTTGAATAAAGGATATGCCTGAAGATAAAAAAATATAACAAAAGTAGATGACATGTCTTTTATTTTAAAATATTACATTTTGAATTAGTAACGCTATCAAACGGCCGTGTGACCTAGGCGGAGGCTTTTTTTTAGCTTCACGCTGTATCCCTTGCGGGGTAGTCAGAGAGCGCCAAACGCTACGGTCCCTGCATACTTCTTTCGCCTCGTCCACAGTCATCAACCTCTTCATACACGCCCTCCTCGGTCCTCATGCTTTTTACGTAACCTTCCTCCAGTATGGCCGATACTGTGTTTTCGAAGGTCAACCGAGGTCTCCCCCTGCCTCTCTTACCACTGAAATGAAAATAATTTAAATATAATATCTGAATATCGAACCCACAATCATCGAACCAAACCACCAACTTTTACAGTCGCTGATACACTCTCTCTATACTATTTATAATCAAGTAAAAGTAGGTGCAACACTTCAAGCTACTGACGCAACTTGCAATTTTCTTTAGAAATCTGCTAATACTATAGAATTAATTTACTAGTTATTAGTTATAGTATTTACCTATTGGGTAATGAGTTTACGAACAAAACGCCACGTCATTAATATAAAAAGATAAAACATTTAATTATTTTTATATTTTAAAATATTTTAATGAGAAACTTTTTAAAATTATTTATTTATATTTGACTGGTTTTGAAGCATTTTTAGCTTCATTTTGTTTTTCATAAATTATACTTTATACTATAATTACATTTGCTTTACTTTATTTAATTTTAAATACAAAAAAATATTTTATAAGTAAAAAATCCAGCTTGCCGCTTTAACTCCTTAGCAAGTTAGTCAGAGAAATATTAGTCCAAAAAAACTCAGTTCTTAATTTGACGCCTGAATTACAGATATTGCGTGTTGGCCATCGGAACTCAACGCCGTACTTTTCGTAAATATGCTTTTTTTTAGCTTTACGCTGTATCCCGCACACAGCAGGGTAGGCAGAGGGAACCTAGTGTTAAGACACTTCTTTCCCCACTTTCCACCGAATTCGGAGCATTGCGTGCTAAGTAGCGGAACTCAACTCCACGCTTTGCCTCGACACCAAAGACACGAAAATAGAAATGTTAAATATTTCCACTCCTCGAGTGGGAATCGAACCCACAGCCAGTCGCTTTACATGCGCACTTTGTGCCTCTGCACCAAGATTGGTCCCAAGTATAAATAAATTAATAAATATTTAAACGCTAAGAGACTACGAAAACTACTTCGCTTTGCTGTAGAATTATAAAGAAAGTCATAGACGTATTTTTAGGCCCATACTTAGATTAATATAAAGCAGCTTCAAGTTTCTCTTGCAAAGCAAAGTAGTCTGGGAGAACATAATGTCAAGTCACTCCGCTCTCCACTTTAAGCTCAAAAGTCAAAGTCAAAGTCAAATAATTTTATTCAAAATAAGAAGTTACATGCTTCATTTTTTGAACGTCAAACAATTTACCACCGGCTCACTAAAGTTAATGCCTCAGACCTGAAAAGAACCGGCGCAAGAAACTCAGCGGGATGCCAAGACATTGCGTGTTAAGTAGTGGAACTTACCTCTATTTTTACCTCCTCTCTTCTCCTCCTCTTACCTCTGTTTTATCTAAGATTAAATTATTTTAAATTAATATAAAACAAATTATATTTCCAAAACGCCTAACATTATTCACACAATATTATTGTAACAATTACAAAATTTAATATAGAAACACATATTTCAATATTTGTAATATAACATTTTTCGCTCCACTTACAAATTAATTGGATCGCGTATGTATCGACATTTAAAATTAAATAGGCATTTTGATTGAAACACGTAACAAATCCATTGATTTGATGCTTAACCGCTCACAAACATGTTAAGCGGAAAATTCAATTATTTTTTTAGCTTATTTTAGTTTATTCAATTATAAATTGAAAATTCAATTATTTTTTTCTGTTTATTCAATTATGAAAATAAATACACAATGTGTGTGTACAAACAATGAATAGTGTTTTAATATTTTATTACAAATACGGCTAACATACGTCCATGACCTAATTATTTACATGTTTTCAATGAATATAACCCAGATAGAATCGAGGCTGGGTTATGTTCAAATGTTTAACTGCATACAAGACTTGGGCTAAATATTCTTAGCCCGTTTCATTTAATTTAGTTCACTGTATTTGCTAAACAAAATTTGTCATAACCCTTCAATTTTTTTTAGCTTCACGCTGTATCCCGCACACAGCGGGGTAGGCAGATGGAACCTAATGTTAAGACACTCCGTTCCCCACTTTCCGCCGAATTGGCATTGCGTGCCAAGTGGAGGAACTTAACGCCGCGCTTTGCCTCTGATATCAGAGCAAAGGAAATGTAAAATATTTCCACTCCTCGAGTGGGAATCGAATCCACAATCAGTCGCTTACAGTCACACACTTGTGCCAATGCGCCACGACTGATCTAAAAATTTTTTTTGATGTTTATTTATTTTCAATTTCATCTCAACGAACCTAATGTATGGCATTTTCATACTTGTACTTTTACCCGCATAACAGGGTGGTCAGCTAAAACCTGGAGTCAAGAGACCCCATTCTTCAATTTCCACCGGAAATCGAGATTGAGTATTGAGTAGCGGCACCTAACGCCGAATTTTGCCTTCTTACCATAGCCTGATGTAACCTTTTTCTAAATACAATTTCACGTTATTATTTCACGTGCAGTCAGATATTGTCGATTATGCTGTAATTAAACTTTTTCTATATGTTTTAACTTCGCTTTATGGTGCATAGTATCTAATGTTGGTTTTATATTCTTTGAATATCATTTTTCTTGTGTTGCGTAATTAAACTGAAGATGTAGTACCTGATAGGCATAATCTATAAACGATTTTTTATTGTAAATTTGAAAAATAAAATAATATATGTAACCCTTTAACGAAATTTATGCTCAAATAACCGACGAAATTTAACTGAACCCAAAAATTAGTAATTAAACAACTAAGAAATTAAAAGTTTATACTTAGAATCAGTGCTAATCAATCTCCTCAACATAAAACTGTTGTTTACGAGTTAATAAATTTTCTTTTTACTGCTCCATTTTTGCTGAATGGAATTTTAACGAAATTGAATAGAGTTTACGTTTTCTTTAACAGCAAATAGCGATACGTCAAGGCGTGTTTTATATTCGTGAAAAAGGATTTCACCAAGAAAATTATATATTTTACTTAATATCTATTTAAGTGACCAGTCGTGGCTTGGGGGCACTATAGTGTGACTGTAAACGCGACTGGTTGTGGATTCATTTCCAACTCGAAGAATGGAAATACTTAAAATTTCCATTTTCTTCGCTCTGGTGTCGAGGCAAATTGTGGCGTTAATTTCCGCTACTTAACACTCAATATCTCCAAAATTCAGTGGAAAATGGGAAACGGAGTGCCTTAACACTGGGTTCCCTCTGCTTATCCTGCTGTGCGGGATACAGGATGAACTTTAAAAAAAGTAATATATTTATTGCGTTATAGCGGAAAATTGTATAGAGAGATCTCGGTAGGCCATCGTAAATATAGGTTCGACCCCCGAAATAATATCGTCTTTCATTACCTGTCATATCTCTTCTATGCATGCCTAAAATCGATTATTTTTAATAATAAAATAATATGTCTTTTTGGCAGATAATGAGATGTTACTGTTGAGTGCCGCGTTTCAGGTCAATTTGTTTCGTTTCGTTTCACGTATGAAGTCGTTTTCCAAATATAATAAAAATGTAGGACATTTTTGTAGGTACCAAAGTAATGTAATAAAGGTTAGAAACTAAACATTTCTTATTCTTAGTGTGTGAATAACATTTAATGCTGTAGTATTGTAGTATTCGGTAATATTTTATACCTAATATTATAACAGGCAGAATTTTTCTACATACTTTTTATATAAAATAACTCCAACATAATAAATTGTTTTAATTTATTTTTCTTTAATATAATTATTTTTTTCTTTCCAGAGCTAATAATTCACAGATAATATCAACTTAAATAATAGTGTCAAGAAACAAAATATCGAAAGAGCAAAATCCACCGCGGGTAAGTAAAAAATCCGCCGCATCACCGTCTAAGTTTAAACAACAGGCGCTCTGAGCAAATAAAGTGGTCGGCAAGTTTATCGGGCGCGATTGCTTTAGACACTGTAATCAATCAAATATTTGGCAAAGTCATGAATAAATCTGAACGGGAAGAGTTTGGGATCTCGTGAGTAAACAGCTTGTTATGTTTGTTAGAGCACTTGGTTATTCAATAACTTAATGTGTTCCGCTTTAAAAGGTATTACCTACAGTCTATAGAGTTATAAAATTATTTGACTAGTTGAGTAGAGTATTAGAGATATAAAGTTTTTTTAGCTTCACGCTTTGTCCCTAGTAGTCAGAGAGAATGGAGCGCCAACTTCTTTATACACACCTCTTGAAGGATTCTATTATTGTTTGCTGATGTTCTAATCCATATGAAATTTATTTTACCTGTTATTTTCCTTTTGAATCAACTATTTTACAAACAGAGCTTTCCCACTTAATTTGTGCCACACGAATAAAATATACGCATATTTAAATATTTATATAAAACCATATAGTTATAACTGACGTGCACTAAAAAGCATATATTCTGAAAATCTATTTCGAGGCTTTAAAATAAAAATCATGGAAACCTAGAACTCGAACTTTCACCGCCTGCGCTAGGCGACATGAATAAAAAGCGACCGAGGAAAGCATAGTTGACGGAACTAAAGTTTTCAGCATACGAAATTGTATTAAAGGTGGAAAATTTTCGCGCCGCCGAAAGGTAGCGAAATGCATACAATTTTCTCACTGGAGCCAAAGACAATGCCATATCACATAGTCGCGGAGGCAAAGTGAGAGAGTTTACAAGTACCTACCAGAAACGCAAACATGAACAGGGAAGTAAAGCGAGCTAGATGGTGTCGTAAACTATTGGAACAGCGTATGTTTTAAACGGTCACATACAAAATTAAACTTAAAAGTCGCGAAAACAAGTGTGGTTTTAGGAAAACAAGTGCAAATGGCAGAAAAGGTGGGATGCTCACTATTACTTACATTTATTCTCTCAGTCGGAATACGGCTGTTCCGTGATATGGTAAGCAAAAGCTAAGCAAACAAATTGGCTGAGATGCAGACGTGAGGCTGATGTATTCTAAGAGATTATACAAGTGAATGCACCTTTGGAACTAGTGAAACGGTTATATACGTTTGTGGTGTATATTTTGCGAGGTTTTAAGATTGATATGATGACATCATACTAGCAAGTGGCACTACGAGATAAAATCCAGTCTATTCACCCTTGTTATCAGCAGGTCATCTTTTTGAGAGTATACCTGCATTCATTTTACGTCTTGGTTGTTGCATAGCGTGGAAATTTTCGCTACGAATAGAAGTAGCATATAAGTGTCTTTTATGTTTTAGACTTCGATATGGAGTCTTAAATATAAAAGAGAACTTGTGTAGAGGTGGTACTTTGTGATTTTTGATTTACTTTTGTGATGTTTTTTAAGAACGTAGAATATATTGGAATTTTAAGAATTTTGCTAACGTTACATAAATTATTATATTTTAATTCTCGTTATGTAACTTGTAAGATATTCAATTAAATTATACTTGGAAAATGAAAATATAATCGTCATATTCGTAAAATCGTAATTTACCTTTTCAATATTAAACAGTTCAAAAAACATAATTACAACTACACTACTGAATTACCACAAAAGATTGATAATTAAACTTAATCACAACAGCATACTTCAAAAATATGAAAAATTATTAAAAAAAATCATACCACAAACACTATAGTAAGTACAAAACCTTATCTACAAGGATATTGACTTAAAAGGCAATTAAGATAAACCCCATGGAGCTGGCAACATTATCCGTAGTCCCCGCGCTGCTTCGATATTAATGGGATAATAGTTCAGGGAGTTTATTTTATAAGGTCTCACTAGGACGTTACGGTGGCAAGATGGATAGGTATCTAATATTGCGGGATAAATGGCTGTAATGAATCAATTTGTGTTTATTATACAAATAAATATTATATTAGCTTTAAATGGTGCCGTCGGGCGTAGTGGGATATAGTCTGACTATGAGAGAGTGGAATGATTATAATTGAATTATTTTCATTTCTGGTTTTGGTGTATGGCAAAATGCTGTGTTCAATATCAAATGTTCTGGAGAAAGAGGAGACCGGAGGGTTTTGACACGTGGAGTAACCTAGAAAAGTTCACTTTAATTAATAATAGTGCGGGGAAAAATGCTTAAAACTGAGAGGTTTATAGTGATGTTATTTCTGGTGTAAAATATATTTGTGAACTAACAACTGCTAAGTTTATAAGCATAATTTTACTTAATCAATTGTAATTAATGAGATATATTTCTAAGAACACTTTTACAAAGAGTAAATTAAAGTACCTACTGTTTGTTTATCATCCTCTTTAATAAGCCTATTTTAGAGATGTATTTGACAAAATCGATGGCGATGTTTTTAGTCATATAACATTTATTTTTTGCTATTTGAATAGTGTTGGCTTTTGGAACGGTGTCAGACTGTAAACACGATTGATTGCAGGACCGATGACCTAAAGAATGATTATGAATTATTATTTTTTTTTAATTCTCCACTCTAGTAAGAATATAAAGACGCAATGTCTCATGTTTCGTCTGATAGGCGAGGAACGACATGTGAAACTTCACGTTAGGTTCTCTCTGACTAAGTACTGATATGTGAGATAAAGCGTGGAACTGAGAAAAAGAAAGTAAAAGAATATAATAATAATTACAATCATGGTATTACTTCAGATTTTTATCGAACAAGAAGACTCATTAATTTAAAAAATATATACTAATAAATAAATATAATAATAATATAAATATATCACTTTATAGATTTGATTCTAATCAAACGTCAAAACATAAAGCAAAATGCCCATTTCAATGAATAACCATACATTAACCAACGAAATTGTCTTACATAAAATATTTATTACCACATTATAAGAGCCGATACAAAAGAAGCAAGCAGCTCGGTCGAATGACCGTAAAGGTTCAGAAAGTTCCAACGCCATTACAATACTCGGTGAAAGATTAAGCCGAGTTAAGGTATTCAAAGTGGGCGACCCTCTGAATAGCCCATAAAAATGTAGCTCCTCTTTATTGGATATCTGAATATAGGGCCGTGAGCCATCTGTCCTAAAATATTGTTTATGCGTCCCTCTAACTTTCAGGGAGTGAGGAGGTTATAAATTTTGCAATTAGAAGATATGTTTTTTCAGTTGAATTTTTATATATTGTGGTAGTTACTAAAATTATTTTTATTATAATATATTTTAATGCTATAAGGAAAAAATATGTTACAGCTTCATGCTTTTTTTCACATAGCAGGGAGTCACAGAGAAACAAAGCATCACGGCACTCCACTCTTCACTTACTGAATTCAAGACGTTACGTTGAGTATCGTAGTTGAATGCCGTGCTTTGTCCTGTACCCCAGAAGGGAGAAATCAAAATAATTGAATTTTGATAATTCACCAGGTGGGAATAGAATTCACAACCAATTGCCGCGATTACAGTCTGTCTCTGAACTACGATGGTTCAGTGGCGTTTTCTTAACAACGAAATGTATGTCACTTTATACAAAAGTGTTCGTCCAATAAATTCGTATAACTTAAAATGGAATATTTATTATAATAGTTTAATATGTCTTCGAAGGATTATTATACTGAATATTAGCTTTCTACATTCCTTCATATTCGTTGCGTCTGTCATACTTTGCCACATATAAAAATTTAAAATAGCCAAGTTTTTCTTTCACGTAATAACATACCATATAACAGGAGATTAGTAATAAAACAAGAAAAAAATATAATGAATTGATTCAATTTTAGAAGAGCCAAATAGGCTATTGCTTTTTCTACTTTATTCTCATGTAAAGTAACTTGTACATATATCTTTTACCGGAAATCAATGCTGCTCGTTCGTTGTGTTTCGCTCCTAGGCATAAAATGCTGTCATGTATGTACCTATGTATATGAAACAGAATTGCCGCAAGCGTATTCGGAGAACTTAAGTCAAACTTAGAACATAAATATAAGGAAATCGAAAAGAATAATTGTTAAAGATTGCCAAGAAATATATACATATACAAATAGTTTTGGAATTTTAATTTGGTTTGCATTATGAAAGATGGACAGAAATAACTTAAGTATATGTAGTCTAACCTGTGAAGTGGACAAAAAGTGGACAATAAAGTGTTATTATCCACTTTTTGTCCACTTCGAAAATATTGTGTGAAAGGTGTCGGATCAGTTAATTTAAACCAGATCATTTGTAAAAATATTTTTAAAGTTAAATTTTCACCGTAGTTCATTAAAGGAATTAAGCCAATCGCTCAATCACTCTCCCAAATATAAATAAAATACTCTTCATTGTACACTAATTAACATATTTACATAAATATTTACAATGATATATTAAGCAGCACAATATTTGGCCTTATTGGTAAGTGGGCGATATGAATATAAAATAAATATGAACGCCAGAATTTTAAAAAAATAGTTATTTCTGACAAAGAAAATGCATTTAATAAAATGCAATCTACTGAATTGACTGAAAGCGTCACGTCACAAGCTTGTGAACGCATAAGCATATTAAACATCATGTCTTTATAAATGGATCTTAATATTATTAAAAATTAAAAAAAAAAATCTCACGAAAAATATTTGTTATTTATAAATATAAAAGAAGTCCAATAACTTACAAGTATTTGATTTACACGATACATTATATATTTCAAATTATACTTAACTAGTTCCTTTGCCGTCTGTCTCAGTAAATTATGCTGACACATTCTACGAAGCTATCTGAAAGAAATCGCTCTTTGGAGATAATATCTCCATTCTTTGTGTAATAAGGAGAACTTTTTATTGTTTTTGCCTGAAATTCAACATGAACTAGGGCATGAAATTTTCAGTCTTGCGTTTTATTAAAAATTGCTGATGCAAATATTTCACTTATATTAAGTATTATTACCGAGTCATTCGAAGTGGAAATTTTAAAATCATCTCGTGTCCCATAAAAATGTCATCCTGTCAAATGAGACAAGCAGATATTTTTTTTTGGTACTCGGAAGTTCGACACCCGTCAAAGTTTGTATTAACAAAGATCAAGGCACGCGGCGTTTCCGATAAAACTTTGATGTCTCCGCAAAATTCACTCAGATATTTGCTAGCGAATGATAAATTAACGGAGTTGCAAGATTCAATAGACTTCATTATCTTCCGTCCTCATTATGTACTCTTGAATATTGTACGCTAAACTTTAAGATGTTATGAGCTTTTTCATACAGTTACTTCTTATTGTTTGATTTTGCCTTTGGTAGTAGCGGAACTTGGATGTACCATGTATAACAGGATTGTGACTGACTTTCAATATAAATTACATGTAATTAATATTAATAACCAGACAAACGATATATTTTTTATCAACATTTTTTAATAAAAATTCTCTTATATACTACTAAATATTCCAAATTATTAATAGAATATATAATTTGGTACTACAATTGATTTTCTTTGCGTATTTTACAAATTGTTTTGGCTGGAATAAATAGTGTTAAAAATACGTCGATAGAACATGTCACTCAGGGATTAGACGTTACACGGTGAACAGGGGTAAACAAGTGGCGAATGACAAATTAATCTAGATAAAATTATAGTCATGATATATATAGACGTGTTATATTGATAAGGAACTAAGTGAATTAATTACACTGAGAGTATCTTGGCTATAATAAGGCTCTTAATATGATGATCTAGGGATTGAATCCCACCAAGGGAACATTTTTGTATCGCTTGTAAATAGCATGGTTTAAAAAATATCACATTTGACAGACTTTGATCATTCTACTCACAATATGATAAACTGTATAAACTGATTAAAAATAATAGAATAGAAGTAATATAGTACTATCTAGTAGAAAAAATATTCCTTTTCTACATATCACAAATTGCAATTAAAAATATCCATTACCACTTTAACAAACCACCATCACCATTAAAAATATCCATTACCACTTTAACTTTGAAACAAGAATAACTCACGCTACGAAAACATTTGTAAATCTACACTTGTATACACATATTTATGTACTATGTATGTATTGTATTAATACAGCAATAAAAGTTTGCAGCAGTTTGGCATTTCACAAATAAACTTATTAAATAAAATGAAATACGCGACCGATAGCTCAGAGACGGCGAAGTTGGCGAAACAATAACAGCGCTCATATATTACGCGATATCGAAGAGTACTCGTACACGTCACGTGCAAAACGTATGCGTGTATTTGTTGGACACTTGAACATTTTCATATTTATTTGTTACCATTTGAAATTTTCGTAAAATATTTTAAGTTTAATATCTCTTTTGGTTGTCTGTTTTGTTGAAGAATTATATATTTGTGAAGGTTTTTGAGTTAGAAGTGAAATTATGGTAAGTATAACTACTATTTAAGTTCCGCCACTGAACACGCAAGCCTCCGAATTCGGCGGAAAATGGGGAACGGAGTGTCTTAACACTAGGTTCCCTCTGCCTACCCTGCTGTGTGCGGGATATAGCGTGAAGCTATTTTTTTTTATAACTACTATTTACATACGCACCTGCAGCTCCTTTAATGTCATGGACAGCGGAGCTTACTTACCATCATAGGAACCGAATGCCCAATTGTCTTTTTCTTACTATAAAAAAACAATGCCATACATATTTGACAGTTCAAAATAACTAGTAGAATGTAGTGTGTGTTTGTATTATGTATCAAGTCTTATTTTTTTAACTTTCCGTAACTTAAAGTCGATGTTATATAATGCATTTTACATAATACGTAGAAAAAATTAGGTATTTTTTTTAATTTATATTATTTGGTTAAAGAGCCTGAGCCAAAGTCTTTACCATTTTTATATCTTGTTAAAGTCACAGTGGAATTGACACACGTATGACATGTGACAATCGTACATACAATTGTTTCACATTTCACGGTAAATGTCGAGTACAAAAACATAAACGGTAAACATTACGTAGAATAAAATTGTAAAAATCAAAAAAGAATTAAATATATAAATTTGAAACAACAATCTAGAATCCATAATCACTTAGACTCAGATTTGGTTATCCAAATCCTAGTCTAAATGAAAGTTGTCAATAACACAATTTAAATTATAAAAGCACCTGACATAAAAATAATATGAAACAAAAAGATATTTATAAATTAGTGGTCGAAATTTATTTTATAAAACTCGAAATCCTTCTTTCTCTCTTCGAAATGGTCGAAATTTATATTAGATAAAAACTCGGACTTTTGAGAGGCCCCTTGAACCTATGTTTAGGTCCCAGACACTGCCCCGAGCTTCTCTCTCTCTGCAACACGTTGGGTACACGCACAGTCAATCCATGGCTTTTCCAATACTAAAGATTTCTTTTCTACTGAAATTAGTATACTGACAGATATAGTTTTCTTCCTATTTAAATCCTTATTGGTATCCAGATCCAAAATGTTATGCCCATAACATCCCTAGTTCATACGATCATCGAATATTACATAACAAAACTTTAATATTACAATAAATATTTGATTTGAAACAAAAGGACGTTCAGCGTTCCACAAATAAACTTATTAAATAAAATGAAATACACAACCGATAGCTGAGGGACGGAAAAGTTAGCGAAACAATAACAGCGCTCATATTTCACACGTTATCGAAAAGAACTCCGATCCGGGACATACGAGTCGAGCGAGAGTGCGCGAGACCGTATGGGCGTAACAGATATTTTAAATATTTTTTTTTTTATTTTTCTTATATTATATAATTTTTAGTACAAATAAATTAATACAGGCCAGTTGTGATGCAGGAGTACAAAGGCTGACCGTAAACACAATGATTGTGGGTTCGATTCTCACTCCTGAAATTGAAAAAATATGTTTCATTTTCCTTGCCTACATTTTCTTGGTTCTCCTAGGGTCGAAGCAAAGTACGGCGTTGAGTTCCTCCACTAAATATGTAATGCCTACAGAATTTGGTGTCAATGTGAAATGTGTCGGAATTTCTTAATATTAGGTTCACTCTGCTTCCCTGCAATGTGCGGGATAGAGCGTGAAGCTAAATTTATACCATTTATAAAATTTTAAAGAGTTCTTCAGTCATTTGAGAAGTAGAAATCATATTTTTAGGAAACGTATAACAATTTGAACGCAGCGAGATTCGAAACCGCGCCTCTATGAAATGAATTCATAAAAAAAATTTACGTTTCCTATAAGTAAATGCTTATATATTTTATATATATATGTTATTTTAAATATTATTTATTAAATAATGAATTTAAACTGTTAATACCATATAACATGAAGTTTCACATATATTTAACATAAAAATAGAATAAAAATTGACGGAATACAAAAAGAATTGACGGCAGTTCAGTAATATTTAAAATATAAAAGACTAGAAAATTAGTGTCTCTTATAAATGAGGTTGTTTTGGGTTCAAACGGATAAAAATTCAATGACGTGGATTGAATCTTAATATTTTTTTGTTCTGATAATATGATACCTAACTTCTGAAGATATTTTATTGTTATATCGTATGTACTTATAGCGATATACAATAAAATAAGATGGAATTACAAAGCCGCTAAAACACAGTATTTTTTTCTATCCAATTTACCTTATATATAATCTATCTTTTATCTCTATGGCTTTCTTTCCTACCTCTATAACCCAATATCGCCAAACATTCGCCAAATTGAAATTGAAATTCGACAAAAACACCTTCTACCCACAAATCAAAACAGCAACGAGAATTTCAATAAATAAAAAAAATAATATTAAAAGGAAAGTTCAATATTGAGGAAAATACTTTAACATCACGTCAGCGTTAACACACCATTACCTGAAGCTAAAAGTTGCTAAAAACCCGCTGAGAACGCAACCAATGCCGAATACTACGACCTCCGACATTTGGGCTCCCACAGGACAGTCATATTTCCGATATTCAATAAAGTGAACTAACACGTTTAGCTGTCGGGGCTCGGGTCTAACCTTTCACGTAGAAATCCCAAGCGCTACATATACGAGTACTTTGGATAACCTCGGTACGATGATGCGAAATCAGAAAGTCGGGTGATATTTAAATGAGAATGGTTACGAAATTTCCTTACGTATTGTGTAAGAATTTGATGGTTGGATATATGTTTGTCTGTCTTTTGTTCGTTAAATATGATGATTTTTGTGAAACCTAGTATGAAAGAATGCTTAGTAAGTGTCAAAAGTTATAATGCGGCATTGATCAGATTTAATAACAATTAGTTTAAAAATTGAATTATAAGGAACACGGCAGAGGTCTATGAGAAAGTCGTTCGGGCAACGACTTCTCGTTTATAAAAGTTATAATCTCTATAGTACTTAGATCATGATAGGTGTGCAGATTTGCAAGAAAATCACGGCACGGCAACATTGTGGGTTGATAAAAGTTTACAAGGTTATTTTTTGTAACAAAAAAACTGCTTCACGCTTTTCATTCCAGCAAAACTCAAAAAGAAATAGTGTCAAGACAATTCATTCTCCACTTTCTGCTCAAAATCGAGACATCGCGTACGGAATGGCAGCGGGAATCAAACTCCCAGTCAACATATTACAATCAAAATATTACAATCACACGTTGTCCCATAGTGCTACGATTTTTTAAATTAATAAATAAACACACGTAAAAGCTAATAAAACCCTGTTAGTAATGATTAGTGGCCAGTCGTGGCCCAGTGGCACAAGCGTGTGACTGTAACCGACTGGTTGTGGGTTCGATTCCCACTCGAGGAGTGGAAATTAATATTTCCATTTTCTTCGCTCTGGTGTCGAGGCAAAGCGGCGTTAAGTTCCGCCACTTAACACGCAATGCCTCCGAATTCGGCGGAAAGTGGGGAACGGAGTGTGTTAACACTAGGTTCCCTCTGCCTACCCTGCCATGTGCGGGATACAGCGTGAAAAAAAAAACAACGAAATAATGTTTCTTTAATAAATAAAAATAACATACAGGTTCAGGTTTTTTAAATATATTACGAACAACATTACAATAAATTAATGAAGGATTTTAAAATACTGTATTGCCTGTTTAACCAATGCGGGGCAGTTGGGACACGTCTGATTGAACACGGTAGTTATGGATTTTAATACCAGTCGAGGGAGTGTTTATATTTACAATTAGTGGTCGCTCGCAATTTTTATTATATACTATTTTCATTTCTACGTTCTGATACCTAAGATAAAGTGCGACGTTGAGTTCCGTCACTTACCACGCAATGTGTCGATTGGAAAGAGGAGAACAAAGTGTCTTTCAGGTTCTCTTTAATTATACTATATCTTTAATTATGTTATGTGGGAAAAAGTGTAAAGCTACCCTTTGTATGCGAGGATTAAATGACTTCAGACACTGATTTTATTTATTGGTAAGGCGACATTTTAGAATTTATTATAGTTTTGCTCAACTATTATGGCTTTTCATCACGTGCTCCTTACTTTGAAATTTTATATACCTTAAGTTCTGATCAAACTTAAAAGTATATTCTGTACAGAATCTAATGTCAAGACAGTCGATTCTTCATGTGACTGACCTCCTCTGACTCCGCTTTGGTAGCTAAGACAAAGCGTGGCGTTGAGTTCCACCACTTAACCCCTTCATTTATCGATTTCAGTTAATGGAACAGAACGTCTTGACACTAGGTTCTCTCTGAATACCCTGCTGGGAAATTGTATGAAGCTGTAAGAAAAAGGTAGCGTAACTTAACCCCTTCATTTATCTAACTAAAGCAATGAATAGCTTATTTTGTAAATAAAATAATAACACATTTAGAAAGGCATTTAGAAAACGTATAAAAATTTGAACCCAGCGGGATTCGAACCCGCGCCTCCTGAATACCGTTCAGGCGCTCTCACCACTGAGCAATCCGTTCCAGAGTTCCGTTTTTCAGGGTGTTATTATTTTATTCAAATTTTTATACGTTTTCTAAATGTCTTTTTCAATTTTCCTACGTGTGGAATAACACTTTAAAAATATTTAAAAGTAATAACACCATATAATCTCTTCAACTGCGCCATAACGACTTCATTTTTTCACCTTTTTTTCATTCTTTATAAATATTTAAGCAAATTGTTTTAGCAAACATGTTAATTGTACATTAAAAGAAAGTATTTTTAGGAACATTACAAACGACTTCCGTGCTTTAAATGTGAATAGCATTCTTTCATAATTCGCATATCTTCGCAGCGGGAAGCGTAAGAAAATGCAAGCGGGTACCTTTTGTTTTCATCTAGCGTGTTTTATTTTATAACTCTTGGCAAAGGAAAAATTTTACAGACAGTAAAAATATAAAGGCTACAGCAGATTTCACATTCCGCCGCAGCTCTTTTTTCGGTATACTGTTGCGCACTTAGTGTTCTACGTAAGGTCGTATTTAGATGGCTTTTTTGTGGCCAAAGAAAAAATAAATTAGATATTTACATATACACATAAAATAAGTTGTAAATTATGTAATAATTAAAACTAAAGTATATAATATACATATCATAGACCTAAGTATTTCTATACATTTTAAAGTCTTATTGGCATAAGGAAGAATTTTTTTTTTTAGCTTCACGCTGCACACAGCAGGGTAGGCAGAGGGAACCTAGTGTTAAGATACTCAGTTCCCCACTTTCCGCCGAATTTGGAAGCATTGCGTGTTAAGTGACGGAACTTAACGCCGCGCTTAACGTAAGAAATTAAAAAATATATCTCAGGAAACGTATAAAAATGTAAATGTTTCTTTAAATATTTATATTAAAACTTTTGCTTATACAATGTTGTCGATATTTGAAAAATCAATAAATTTATTACTTGCATATTCTGCTTTGGAAATGTATTTATATTGAATATATACGAATGCAATAAAGGAATACTGTTATTCTCAGAAACAAAAATTAACATCTTCTATATAATAAATTTAATTAATAATAGATGGACATCTAATTTTTTTATTAATAAGTACATACAGTCATTATAAAGCTGTTATTTAATTAAGTCTTTAGCAACAACCTTTATGTATCGAAATAACCATTTCCTCTCATAAATTAATTTCGTTCATGTTCGCATTTTCTAATTAACTGTATAGAACCTTTCAATGTGACAGGCGGTCTTTATACACGAAAATATATTTTGCTTTAATTAAGATATTATATTTGTGATACAAACTCGAAGAACATTATTATGAAAATATCAATATATTTACAAATATATAGATATAAGTTTTTTTTGTGGCCACTCGTTGCCCAGTGGCACAAGCGTGTGACTGTAAACGACTGGTTGTGGGTTCGATTCCCACTCGAGGAGTGGAAATATTTAATATTTCCATTTCGTCACTCTGGTGCCGAAGTAAAGCGCGGCGATAAGTTCCGCCACTTAACACGCAATGCCTCCGAATTCGGCGGAAAGTGGGGAACGGAGTGTCTTAACACTAGGTTCCCTCTGGCTACCCTGCAGTGTGCGGGATATAGCGTGAAGTTAAAAAAAAAAAACGTTTTTTGTCTACGACACATTTTTACCATAGAGTGGGGTAGCCAGAGAAAACTTAGTGTTGAGACACTCCGTTCCTTACTCTGTGTTCGTATTTGACGTATTGTGTGTTATCGTGTAGTAAGAAAGAAGTAGTGTGGAGATAATCTAACCCCGCGGTTTCTCTTACTAGAGTAGAGAATCAACATTTTTTTATTTTATAAACTTGTGACACTTGCGCCTTTATTTCACTTAGAACTTTGTCCTTTGATGCAGATATTCCGAGAATTGAAAACGTAACTGACAATAGACTTGTTGTAAACTACTTGTTTCATATATTGTTTAAACTTCCTAAAAGTTCATAGCATAGAGCTATAATAAAATATTTTTAAATTTGACAATTGACATCATTATTTATGTAGGTTGTAGCCCACAACTTTTTTTGCATGGACTCAACATATGTAAAATCCCATTTTTCTTATTCCTGTAGAAGTTCTCTCTTAGTCCTCGCGTACAATCCCTAAGGAACGTATTACAAGTTTCAGGTTCTCACACTAAGTAGTTTCGGCGGTGTGTTGTCTGTCTGTCACTCAGTAACTCAAGAGTTTTATATACACATGTCGATATGGAAACTATATTTGCTGTTAACTATGAATATAGGATTTCACAAGACATAATTTTAAACACGGTATTTCGAGATGCAAATAAAACATTCTGTCATTTTTTTTAGCTGCACAGCACACATCTGGGTAGACTGAAGGTACCTAGTGTTAAGGCACTTCGTTCCCCATTTTACGCTGAATTATGGAGGCATTGCGTGCTAAGCTATCAGACTTTATGCAACGTTTTGCCTCGATAGTAGAACGAAAAAAAGCGGGAATCAAATACACAACCAATCACATTTACAGTCACACTTTGTGCCCCTGCGCTACGACTGCATTAGGACAAAAATTTTGGCATTCCATAAATTTCAATAAATAAATTTAAAATGGTTCAATAAACCATTCGACGTAAATCGTTTTTTCCTGATTGCAACCAAATATAACATAAAATGTATTTAAGAAATTTTGAAGTTACAGTAAATACCCTTTCCAGTGTCGATTTATAAGTATTACAAGACAATGAAAGCTAATATTAGTAACATATATGAAAAGGTTCACAGAGAAAGCCTAGTACTAGGACATTAAGCGTTTTTCTTTTTTCTCTCATTGTTTTCTTTCTCCACCCTAACCTGCAGAACTGCAGAAATAAAAATAATTTAAATATAAATACACTAGTAAGAATGAAATCCATTGCATTGCGAACGCCTCTAAAACTCGTTTGTTGCAAGCTTTTTACCGTATAATAAGATAGGCAGAGAGAACCTGTTTAGATACTCTGTTCTCCACTTTCCGCCTAAATCTGAAACACCTGCGCGGCGGATCTGAACGCTGCATTTTGTCTTAGACACCAGAACGAAGACAGTAAAGCTTAAATATAATCATTCCCCCAAGTGGAAATCGAACCCACAACCATCGTTTTTTTAGTCAGAATCTGTACCACAAAGCACTATCTTCATTATACTATCTTATAGGCAAATTTGTGAACACGGACTTGCTACATACATCTAAATTATATTGTCCTATTTCACATTCTATTTACCGGTATCGCACATAGGATTGCAAACTAGAACTAGTCTCTTGGTACTGCTGCGTTAATCACAATTACTCTGAATATTCACTGATTACGTTCAGTTAGTAGACTACTAAGCAGGAAATGGCTGGTTTATTTCTTAGGCTAAATATTTATATTTAGCCTAAGAACTATAGGGGCCAGTCGTGGCGCAGTGGCGCAAAGTGTGACTCTAAAGCGACTGGTTGTGGGTTCGATTTCCACACGAGGGTCGGAAATATTTAATATTTCTATTCTGTTCGCTCTGGTGCCGAGGCAACGCGCGGCGTTAAATTCCGCCACTTAAAACGCAATTCCTCTGAATTCGGCGAAAAGTGGGGAACGGTGTATCTTAACACTAGGTTCACTCTGCCTACCCTGCTGTGAGCGGTATACAGTGTAAAGCTAAAAAAAATATTTATTTAGTTGGCGTATAGTAGGACAGTCGAAGAGAACCTAGTTTAAGACACTTCTTTCGCCAAATTCAGAAGGAAGGCTTCATCGCTGGTAGTGGGTTCATTTACCACTTGAAGCAATGATTTTAATTTAATAATGACAACTGTGACCTCAACCGCCACAAAACATGCGATTGCAACGACATCGATTGTCAGACGAAAAGTGTAGAATGGAGTATTTTGACACTACACTTTTCTCTTACTACCCTGTTATACAAAAAAAGCGTAAATAAAGCCTACATTTATATTTCATTTTATTTCAAATTGTTATCTTTAACATCCGAAATCAATCATACAAAAGTTCGTTAAGTGGATTATAATCGCCTTTATTTTGTGCAGGTAAAGTGAGGGCTATTACCATTATTTTATTTTGAATAATTGAATACGTTTAATGTACGTCACTTAATAACGAGCATAGTTTAGGTACTTTATAAAATTGTTCTTATGAAATATTAATAAAAGGAACTGTTACAAACTTTGTAAGTAGCGGGCTCAATTTTTCCCATGATTGTATTTAACATAATTTTCACTGGTCAAAGATTTTGCAATAAAAGAATGACTTACATTCCAATATCTTTTATTGAAATATCTTGTAATAAAGGCAGAAAATGGAGAACGGACTGCCCTAATATTAGGTTTTTTCTGCCTACATGGACCATATATCAAGAGGAGAGAGAGAGAGAGAAAGAACGTGTAATTGAAATAACGAGTTACAAAAAAGCTTTGTCTTAAAAAGACGCTCATTAGTCGAATTTTGAAAAATAATAATAAAAAAATCGCCAGTTAAGAAGTTTATAGTTTATTTTCGTTTTTTCGTTCAATGGCCAGTCATGCCGCAGGGGCACAAAGTGTGACTGTGTACAAGACAGGTTGTGGCTTTGATTCCCACTCAAAACTTGACTTTCATAACTCGTAGAATGCCTTGAGAAAATGGAAAACGGAAAATCTTAATAATATGTTCTCTCTGACTACCTTGCCATGTATGGGATACAGCGTGAAGCTAAAAAAGTGATAATTTTATCGAATAGAAACCAAACCTACAACCAATCGCATTCAGATACTGTCCCACTGCACCACAAGCTTCAGAAATATATTCATAAAATAATTCTTATAAACAAAAAAACCTAATAAAACTACTGCTTGCCAGTGTCCTAGTTTATACCACTACAATCATCGACCCAAATCCAACGTAGCGTGATTTTACATTCCCTCTGATGTCCTCCACGCTTAAGGAGCAAATTTCATGACTACTATTCGGGAAGTTATTTTACAAATGTAATTTCGTGTCAGAATCGATTAATGTAATATTTTAGTAAACTACATGGTCGTATAATTTCTATTGTAATATTGAACATTAAATTTGTTGATTTCTTACGTTTTGCTATTCATTGGGTGTTTTTGTTTGTTAGAAATTTTCAATTAATTATTAATATATTTTAACAAAATTGTTTATTAATGTATTTTAAATTACAAAATATGATTCTAGGAAAATTAGGTCAAAATATGATTCTAGGTTTCTGGTGACGATACTAAACGGGCGTCTAGTTTCGTTACTAAATACGCAATTCAAATTCAGATTGTGGCAGACGGAGGGTCCTGACTCTAGGCTCTCTCTGCCTACAGGATAAAAATTTAAATATAATTCCATGAATTTTCATTCTCGCATCACTAACTTGCATTATCGTCGTTTTTTTTTAAATATTATATATCAAAACCAAACACTAACATTACACTTAACGTTTCACAGCCTAAGTCTATGGACACTTTAAGACAATTTATTTCAAAACTAAAATTTCAAGTGTCACCAAAAAACTTCACAACACACAAGACACTGTGCTCGATATCCCTGCCAAATTCCAGAGGTCTACTACAAATAGCCCAGGAAGATTTAAACTACAACGAAACATACTTTTGACCAGTAAAAAATTGATTGCCTAGAAACGTTTTGAATTTTCATATATAATGATACACTATGGTTATCCTGCGACATATAAAAAACAGCTAACTACAAACTTTTTACCGTATAGCGGAGTAGTCAGAGAGGGCCTAGTGTGTAGACACTCCGTCTACCACTAATGCAGTAGATGCTTTATATAATAAGTAAAATGTGTCTCTATACATAAGGGGGTCAGTCGTGGCGCAGTGGCACAAACGTGTGACTGTAAACGACTGGTCGTGGGTTCGATTCCCACTCTAGGAGTGGAAATATTTAATATTTACATTGTCGTCACTCTGGTATCGAGGTAAAAGCGCGACGTTAAGTTCCGCCACGTAATACGTAATGCCTCCGAATTCGGCGGAAAGTGAGGAACGGAGTGTCTTAACACTAGGTTCCCTCTGCCTACCCTGCTGTATGCGGGACACAGCGTGAAGCTATACATAAGTAAACGAATTTATTTTAAATTATTAATAATTTGTATAACTCTGTATTATATTCTAAACACACAAATTACAATAATAAGAATAACAACGAACGAACGACTTTACGTTTTATTTACGTTTTATGACGAAACAACTTCAACGTCGCGTCGCGTCGCGTCGTTCAACTGCCAAAATTTGATAAACTTCCAAACGATATCTATAACCATTGTAGGCCTTGAGTGGTTCTTTATTTAAATGACGCTATAAAGAAATATCGCCCCCGTAATATCGGAACATCTGTCGCCGAAAAGAAGGGAACTTTCAACGCGACAGTTTATGAGACCGCCGCACTTTCCGATATTTAGTATGAAAATGTTTTTTGATGCGATCCCCATCCCCACTGGGCTACGCTCGTTTCACTTTTTTTTTATTATAATGTTCGGTGAATTTATTTTTTGTATTTTTTTTGAAGTATTGGCTTTTTTAGTAATGGGTTTTTTTTTGAGGATTGTTAAATTGATGTGTGTTTTATGGATAGTGTTTGTGGTAATTAAATTTGTCATAATATTATGAATAGCTAATATTTAAAATATTACAGCCGTTTTAATGTAAAGTAACAAATTTCTTTTTCGTTCTTCTAACATGTATTGATATTACTTGGAACCAGAGAAGATTGTTCGGTGTCAGTTGTAATATATATCCAAATTATTCTTATGTTTTAGCTTCACATTTTTTGCGCATAGCAAAGTAGTCAATCAGATAATACTCTTTGCCCGAAATCGAGACATTTCATGTTGGGTGACGGCACCACGATTCATCTTGTAAAATGAGAAGAATTGAAAATAGTTTAAGTATAATTAACGCCGCGCTTTTGCCTGGATACCAGAGTGACGACAATGTAAATATTAAATATTTCCACTCCTCGAGTGGGAATCGAATCCACAACCAGTCGTTTACAGTCACACGTTTGTGCCACTGCGCCACGACTGACCCTCTTATGTATAGAGACACATTTTATTCCGAGTGAAGATCGAACTTACACCCATTGCGTATTCACACTGCGATAAAATGATTTCAATTAAAAAAAATACCATAACCAATATACGATATTGCTCTTATAAACACTAAATAATGAAACTTACATGTATCAAAAATTGTAAAAGAATAATATTTAACAATTTTGAACAAAAAACTATATGGCATCTGCACAATTACAGCGTAAACAGAGAATCTATAATAACGAACCTTTCGACTACTTTATACAAAAACATAATATCAATTTTTACCCAATTTCCAAAAAAAAACAGTATACCGACTGTAAGATGTAAATCAGGTTACAGAAATTCAATCCATGTAGCATCCATGGGTTTAGAATACGCTGTATATATTAAACGTTGACCTCCGTTCGTGATTCAGGGCGGACTGTGGAGCCGAATTATTAATGAAGTGCAAGTTCTACTGCCGACCGCACAGACATATGTGGAGTCCTGGTGAGCGGCGCAAACGTGCGTTATAAACGCTTAAGCGATATTTCTAATTTAGTAGTATACAAACTAGCTTTGACCCATGGTTTTGCTTGTATTGTAAAATTAATACTTTATCAAGCTTAGCAGGGTAGTCAGAGAGAATATAATGTAAAGACACTACGTTCTCCACTTTACGCCCGAATTTGATTACTTGCATGTTGAGTATCTGAACTCTACCTTGCGCTTTATATTAGGAAAGAACCAGAGAAATTAAAATAATTAAAAGAATTTTATTTTACTGCATTTTAATGACGAAAATTATTCCTACAGCTTTGTATTTGGATCATCTAAAGCTAAAAATATAAAGGGATAATTAAAGGCGTGGCGTAATGTAACAGCGCCGGACTGTGAACACGATTGTTGTGGCTTCGATTCCTACATGGAGGAATAATTATATCAAAATTAATTTCCTTACCCCACTCTGGTATATAAGATAAAGCGCGGCGTCGAGTTCCGCCACTCAACACAAAATGTCTCGATTTCAGACGGAAAGTGGAGAACAGAGAGTCTTAATACTAGTTTCTCTCTCATAAAAGGCTTGAAGCACTTAAAGAAAGAATCAACACAACTTTACATTTTTAACTTATCATTACAAAAAAAAACGACCGTTCCACCCATATGTTTGCGAAGCTCTTAATATCGAAAGTTTCTCCAATATGGTCGGCAAGCCATGTGCGGCGCCTAATAAAAGATAAAAGCAACTCGTAACTCGTTTCTAAGTTGGGCTCTAGTTAAGCCGTGTTATTAATTTTATCTCACCTTTTCCTTTTATTTATGACGTTGTTATTAAATTGTTTCGTGTTAAGGTCATGATGATATAAGTTTTATTAATACTATTTGTGTCTGTCGTCCTGTTTTGTTATATTTGTTGTACTAGTTTGTGCCTGTGATTGTACTCGGTGGAAATTTATTTTATTTTTGCAGATTTCTACTAATGGGTTATTGTATATATAAAAAATATATAAGGATTATTAGTGTATAGGTAAGAAATATATGATTTACTTCAGGCTACTTCAGGATGACTTTAACATCTACAATATGGCTGAGCTGCATCTGAGTCTATATAGAGAAAAAAATGGAGAATGCCACAAAAAATATAAATGTGAGAAAGATTACCAAAGTTTAACATTACAAATGTTAATAATTGTGTACTTAAACGACAAAGCAATCAAAATTACTTCTAAGAACAAAAATCGTTTAAAATACGTAATAAATAAAATTTCCATTTTAGTCTATTGAAAAAATGCTTACTATTTAAAAATATCACGTCTTAAAATTCTATAGGAAAATTATTTATTCAAAGCACATAACTTAAAATAAATTGAAGCCCAATTTTCAATTTGTCTAGATTTTAGATATTTATTTTTACCAGATAGTCAGAATAAGAAATTAAGAAAAGGTAACAATATATACTCTACACTAGCGACCCGCTCGCGGATTCGCCGCGTGAACTATTTCGTTATATTGCAATCCTCGAGGGTGGATTTTTAAAACATAAAGTATCCTATGCTTAATCTTGGATTATCAACTATATGTATACCAAATTTCATTACAATCGGTCAAGCGGTTTAGATTTTTCTTATAAACTTTCATCCCCTATTTCAACCCTTTAGAGGTTAATTTTTGAAAAAATAAGTAGCCTATGTTAGACCCAGTTACATTTACTACTTTCATTCTAAATTTCATCCAAATCGGACCGGTAGATTAGCCGTGAAAGCGTGACAGACAAACACACAGACTTTCACATTTATAATATAATACTCTAAATAGTACATTGCCTATTAAGAGTGTAAGTTGAATAATCAAATATAGGACAAGAAGAACTTACAAATACATGTATTATAATTATGGTTATTACCAGCTTCAAATGTCGTCAATTTCATTCTTGAACAAGTACAATCCGTGAACAAGTTCCATCAAGATAGAACACACAATCCCCTATCTAGGTCTAGAAATAAGTCTATAACGTTTATAGAAAAAAATTCTATGGAGATAAATTCAATTTAAATTATACTTTGATTTTAATTCTAACCTAACCTAATACATATTTTTTTTTAAATATCGCTTAATTAAAAAGAAAAAACAGGCAAAAAACTAGCCAAAGGTCTACAATTTAGACTTGAAAAGTATAAAAATATGTAAATATATATATTTTATATGTATATTACCATAATCTTCATTCAAATGTTATTTTATTAGATATCCTTTCAACAAACTAATGATATCAAGAATAAATAAGAAATAAAAAACCGTTTCCCCCTGAATAGTCTGAAAGCGCATCGAGTGAGCGTTTATTCGTCTCATTGGTTTAAAAAAGCAACGTTGCATAATCGAACCGTTTTATAAGAAAATACGATCGATGAGCAAATTCAGAGTAGTTCAGATGAATCTTTTGTGTGTGAGAGAGAAATGTCCTCTTCAAAAAACGTACACAATAAAGGCAGACGACAATAAAAATGTTTATAACGTCCTAGCTCCTGCCTTTGACGGCGTAGACGATTAAGCCCAGGAAATATAAGCAAGATTTAATCGATTATTGATAATGTGAACTGTTATTGATTTTTATTTATGGATTTCATCTGTGTGATAAGTTATATCCAAATTTGTTTAATCGGTTTTGTAGGTGGTAGTACGTATAATGTTACTGCATTGTACTTGCATAAACAATATATAATATAGTCTCAAACTTAAGGAACAAAATAATTATTTTTTATCAACATACTAATTGGGTGAAGTAAGGGAATCTTTTATAGTGCATAGAAAATATATAAGCAGTGTTTTAACACCTATCATATATTGAAATCAAATTGCGAGTTCTATCCGCAGTTATTGTCATAACTTATGGTCTAAACACTTTATGTTTGGTACATTTTTAAATTTCATGTCAGGGACATTTTTCGACTGCAAAGGTGTTGCAAGTTGTGAGGTTGATTCCCATTGGTAATTATAATTATTATTGATTATTACTTATTTTTAGCTTCACGCTGTATCCCTAGCGGAATATTCAAAGACAAAGGAGCGCCAAAAGCTAGTGTTATGCTAAAGCAGTGTAATATTTATATTTAATTTATTTTATTTTAACGAAAGTTTCGCCATTTGACATACAAAATCTTGATTTCGAGCGAAAGGTGGAGAACGGAGTATCTTAAAGCGACTAATCTTCGGCGAGGCTACAACACTACGTCTCCCCTAACTACTCTGCTATGAGCAAATAAGTGAAACTGATATATTTAGGAACACATCATTTAAACTTACTATTTATTGTGTACCTGACACATTTAAACAACATAGACATGAAATATATTTAGCAATATACGTTTCAGAATCCACAAAGTTAATTAAAATTAGTATCTTTCCCCCAATTTTACCCTTTTCCGGCTCACAATAAAGTAGGCAAAGAGAACAAGACCTAGTGACAAGACACTCTGTTCTCAATTTCACGCCACATTTTTACATCTTAAGTAATTTTTTTGAGGCAATATAACTAAACTTTACTTTATAATTTAAACTTAATATAACCTGCTTATAAGATATTACCCATCGAGTTCCTACCTTCCCAACTCTTATGTGCGTAATTTATTATTATTTTAAACGATAAAACGTCATTTTGTAAATTGGACTGCCGCTATCGTATGAAACTGCCCCGGAGGATGGACACTGAGATGATCCGACTTAGCTGCTTTCACGGAAAGAAAAATTACTGTAGTGTCAAATAGAAGTGTGCACACTGTGATACCGACACGTATTTATGTGGGGGTTTATCTTCTAAGACGCAGTTATAATGTGGAAATTTGTAAGAACGTATTAATTTATTTTTAGTTTTGCTTTAAAAATTAGATCTATGTAGTATAGTAGTATGTAGATAAATTAAAATCATATTATGGATAAAATATGTTATATTCCATTTTTAGCGTAACGTTCTCTGTAGGCGTTGAAGTTATTGAGGTGTCGTAATTATGAATGGTAATTGTGAAAGTAATAGTACTTAAATTATTTTCAATTAAATGCTGTGGTAAGGTAAATGACGGCGTTGAGTTCCGTCAGTGAACATGAAAAGTGTCGTTTTTTGCGAAAAATTGAGAAAAGTGTCTCTTGACACTAGGTTCTCTCATATTACTCTGCCATATTATGCAGGGAAAAGCGTAAAGCTGCAGTGACGATTAACTACTTTTCGTCATTTTTATAAAAAAAAATCATTTTTGTTCATTATACAAAAATCTAAAAATCATTATAAATACCTAAATAAAATAAAACAAAATAATTCGATTCGAAAGTATACCAATGTGAACACACCACCGTGTCCCTCTGTTATCAGTGCCGGGACAATCGCGGCCATTCTTAAGTGGCTATTGAATCTCCGACCTTTCTGGATTAGAGAGTGGGATACTTCGGGGCCGTTGTGTTTCCTACTCAGTTTTCCGGGTGTTAGACCCTGAGCACGTTGTTTGTACGCCGATATATATGTATGTATTCGATTGTGTAAGATTTTACAACGTTTGATCATGTTTATCACGATTGTTTACTTTTTTTGTGTAAATAGATCTAATGTAAGTAAATATACTGTAGAGGTTACAGTGGCGCAGTGTGATTTGTTTATGTAAACTCAATTGGTTCTCAGTTCGATTCCAACTCAAGGGAATGATTGTAATAATAATAATGTAATAATATTTATTTGTTGATTTAAACAATGAGTATAACACATAATTATAACATTTTATAACGATAATAGCTGCATTCGTTTGGGACTGTGTTTATTGTATTATACACCAGAAAAGAAGATATTGAATGTTGAATAGTTGAACTCAATGCCGCGATTATCACATAAAATAATACATTTTCATATAAAATAAAAATAATTTAATTATTATCGAAAATATTATATATAAAATCCTTCCCCCGACTGGGAATCAACCCCATAACCATCGCGTTTACAGTGAGACGCAATCCCACTACGCTACGATGACCGCAGACAATAATAATTAGTTTTACCAGCCAAAGCTCAATTAAAAGCTGATATCGAAGCTTATTTCAAAGTATCTCAGTAGCAGTTCAATCGGTTTAGCTGTGACCGTGTAAGTTAAGTTAATTCAACGTAGTAGTTGCATGGTACGCTTTGTTTGAAATATTTGCTTGTAAACGGCATCCGACTAAATGAAATGGAATTCTCGCTTACTACTAGTTTCAGATTTTCAAAACATTTCAAACTTTTGCCATAAATTGCGAGCGCTAGCGCAAATATTTTAGGAGAATTGTCCTTCTTTAATTTTATGAAAAGACGTTTTGGATTTTCTTTGAGAATTCTGTACCACACAGAATGGAAAATGCTTCCTTTCTTATTTCACTGTTTTATATTTTTTTGAATAGGTTTAATGAACTCAAAGATACTACTAATATTTGTTGATTGATGGTTTTCACCTTTTGTGTATTTTCAGACAATTCAGATCACCAATAATACTTATCTAAGTAAACAAAGAAAATATATCCCATAGATTCATTTTAAACTTCCAATTAACATTTTTTTTAATTATCATTTTTTTTCTTTTAGCTTCACGCTGTATCCCTTGCGGAGTAGTCAGAGAGAATGGAGCGCAAAACGCTACGGTCCCTGCATACTTCTTTAGCCTCGTCCACTGTCATCAACCTCTTCATACACGTCCTGCGGGGGGTCCTCATGATTTTACGTGACCTTCTTCCAGTATGGTCGATTAACCAAATCATAAAATAAAATAAAAAATATATATTTGAAACCGTCCTGGCGCAGTAGGGTAACGTCTGACTCGAAACGCAATAGTTGTGACTTTTATTCCCACTCAGGGGAATGATTGTTATCGTTTTTTTGTTGCTATATTTTTTGTTATTATAGTACCTAAAACAAAACGCAGCGGAACTCATCCGCTACTTAAGACATAATATTGCGATTTCAGGCTTAAATTGAAAACTGAGTATCGAGACATTAGTTTTTTTCCTACTACATTCAAAAACAGTTGATCCTAAAATCTAAATTATACAAATAAGTACAAAAAACCCCCAAACATCAGAATAATTAGTTTCACGTTAACAAAGTCCCATCTAAGCTGGTATTGAGCTGTGACACGATGTAAAGTACGTTGTTGCCGTCCCTCGAGACGTGAAAATAATACGTGCTCGAGGCTTACAACGATTAATGCTGCACCAACGTAAATATCGCTTCGTACCAACCGCTTTTTTTGTTTTATGCAAATTTCAAGATGGATTTAGAGATAATTGGAAAATATTGTGTTGATGTATAAGCTTGTGGTTGGGTTTTTTACCGGTTTTGTGATTTTTTATACAGATTCAAGCTTTTTTTCGCTTAGCTGGGCAGAAAGGGTAATGACACTGAAGAACGGCTACAGAGCTTCGAAATTCGGGAAACAAGTGTGAAGTACAGATTCGCGGAATTCAACGCCGCGTATTGCATTAAATGTACTCTCTTGTGATGAACAATATATATGTATGTAAAAATAAATGAATTTTACCTTCCAATATGTATGTTTTGCTTTAAAACATTATATTATTAATATTTAACGTTTTTTATTATTTTTCCTGCTTAGTAAATTAGTCAGAGAATACCTAGTATCGAAACCCTCTGTTCTCCACTTTCCCATATCCGAGACATTAGGTGTAGAGCGGCAAAACTCCACGCTGCGCCTTGTTTCATAAAGTTTACAGTCAGACGCTACCCTACTGCGCCACGATGTCTTCCTCTTCATTACAAGTACGTAACGTTTATAAATCCTTTCATAGTCATGTAAATTAAAGGAAAGTCTTTGTATTGTTCTTATGTTATAAATACATACATCATATGTTTTTTATGTAAGTATTTCAAATACACAAATAAATTGTAAATACATCAATCTTGAGCCTATATAATAGATTATGAATCTTAATTATTTTTAAATAACTTATTATAGACTACATAGTATTTCCCTAACATAAAATACATTGTTACCGGCCCTCTCTAGAGACGTGAAAATAATACGTACGGGAGGCTTACGTGATTAACGCCGCGGCGCACCGTAAATATTGCTGCTTAAAATGTACCGCCGTGCATTTTACCAGCTTTTATTTAATTTCCCTGTTTGCATTCCACAATTTGTCAATAAGTTCTTTTATTACTTTATTAATAAATTTAAATCGACATCGTTTGGTTTTAATATTGAAAAATATATGGATTTTATTGTCTTTACGGTAAAACAAAGCGATTTCAGTTTATTTATTTGTAAATTAAAGAAAACCATTATATTATGCTACTAAGCTGTATGTTTTTCATTGTCATTCATATTTATCAAAAGTAAATGCATTTAGAAGCTATCATGGTGCAGTAGGACAGCGTCTGCCTGTAAACACAGAGGTTGTGGGTTCCAATTCCCCTAGGAGGAAGGATTTTAGTCAAATTATTTTCATTTCTCCGCTCTATTACCTAAGAATAAAGCACGGTGTTGTGTTCCGCTATTCAACGGTATATGGATAAACAAGTACCTTTACACTAGGTTCTTTTTCACTACCTTTCAAAAACCTAAAGCTGACAATCAAAATCAAAAACTGTATCTAACGTTCAAATACTCAAAAACATATATATATATATATATACACAATAACTTAAATCAAAGCAGTAACAACTTTCAAATTTAGATATTCTACGATAAACAAGAACTATTGAAAAATTATTATTCCAACACCGTTAACTGTAATTGGTACGGCAGCGGCACCTAATTCTTCCACTCGATCTAAATACTAACCAATGAACGAGGTTGTCCCTTTGAATTACAGACACTTACCTCAGTCATTAATTAAACTATCCTTTTATCACGCTTGTTAAGCACCCTTTTCGGTTCCGATGCGGTCGACAAGGGATTTATTTGGAATCTGTTTAGGATCATTGTCTTTATAGTTAGTGATTTCCGTATTACGAGGATTTCTACTTAATGAATGTTGTTTAGATCGCCCAGATTGCCATAGAATAGATAAAGGCGGTACAATTACTGTTTACTTAACCTGAAACTTGTTGTGGTGGTTGGCATACAAAGTGGTTTGTTTGGTCTTGTATGAATGGTACAATTGTTTTTGTTATTGATCTTAGTGAATTTTTAATAAGAAAATTTTTAATAATATAATAATTTCTTTAATAAAATAATATAAATAAAATAAAAGCTAATTTTTATGTATTTTGACATCTTTCTTTGACTAAAGTAGCAAGATCGATATAATATCAATAAGATATAGATAGTTTAAACGTGAGGGTCGCGGCGCAGGCTCGGAGGAACGATTATATAATTTTTTCATCTCTACGCAATGCTATGTGCGGTGTCAAGTTCCGCCATTTTTTTTTTATTTTTATTTATTTATTAAATCAATAGGAAAAATACAAAAAACAAATTTTACTACTTAAGGTGCAATCATAAACTCATTCGAGTTTTACCGTGCACCAGTGTCGTTACACATGTACATAACAAATACGTCTAACAGGTTTAAATATAAGTTTCTATCGTTGCATTCTTGTTTCTATCGTTGCATTCTTAGTTTCTATCGTTGCATTCAAAATGCAATGTCTCGATTTCAGATGGAAAGTAAGAACCGAGTGTCTTATTATTAGGTTCTCTCTGACTACGCTACTAAACTAAAGCGTGAAGCTGTTTGTTTTTTAATTTACACATATTATGGACTATATACTGTGTTTAAAATATTTTACTAAATTTGAAACGATATATCATTTTTATTATATCAGTTATTGCTGTGTCTTTCATAGTGTGCAATCAGACACGTACCCTGTTAATTGCGCCACTATATTGTCTTTATATTCAAATAACTTTGTAATAACTTTTTGAAATGGTGTCCATAATCCTTATCATGATAATAAATTGCGACTTATGTATTTTTTGTTTTAATTTTATTACAGAGAATCTGATCTAGTATTTCTTAAATATGTTTATATTTCAGTTTAATTTTCTAAAATACACACACATTTCCACTCAAAGCAGGATAGACAATGAGAAACTAGTGTCACAACACTGCGTTCCCCGCTTTCCGACTTCCCGCACTTTGTCTTAGATTCTATCATGAATATAAAAAACAGCTTTACGCCTTGCAATTGCAGTTAGCATTTCCCACTAGGTAGTCAAAAAGAGACACTCCGTTATACACTTCCCGCCAGAATTCGAGACATTTATAATTATAATTTTCGACACTCTTCGGGCTTTAATCAAAAAAATAGACCTTAGCTTAAGAAAGACAAAAATATACTAACATTTTTTTTACATACTAAATAAATTACGATAAACCAATAACAAAATACTTCATACGAACGACAAAGTTAAAACAACATGCCCCTCTACGAAAGCTAATATATACGCCACGATAACACATGCAAATAGCTCAGTTAGTGTTAATTCGAACTACATAGTACTACGGGGTTACAATGAAACATTGGCTTTTCCAGTTTCTAATACGAGATAGCTAGAACAGGGGACGTTATTATGGAGCTAATACTAAATCATGTTAGTAAATTTCTATCAAATTATCCGGCAAATGAAGCTCGATTACCAGCTCATATCGACTGTGTGTAATTACGTTACGTAGAAATGTGACAACGATCTAAATTGACGATGGGAATATTATTAAAGGATTTTTGTTCGTTGAATTTTATATTATTTAATTGTACTTAATTGGTTATGGCCAGTCGTGGCCCAGTGTCACAAGCGTGAGACTGTAAACGACTGCTTGTGGGTTCGATTCCCACTCGAGGAGTGGAAATTATATTTCCATTTTCTTCGCTCTGGTGTCGAGGTAAAGCGCGGTCTTAAGTTCCGCCACTTAACACGCAAGCCTCCGATACCCCTCGGGATACAGCGTGAAGCTAAAAAAAAGGAATAAGGGCTGTTTATAAAAAATATGTTTTGATTGACGATTTTTAATAAATATATAATAGGTTTTTAATTACAAAATTGGGTCACCATGCCATAGTCAGACTTTGTCTCACTACACACACGATTGATATATTCTGATATATTCGATCTTCACGCGGAGAAATGATAATAATAATTGCGGCGTTAAGTTCCGCCATTCAACGGAAAATGTACAAAGGAATGTCTTGATACTAGGTTCTATCAGTCACACTACAATGCTATACGGAAGGAAGGGTAAATATGTAATATTTTTATTAAAAAAATGCTAATATTATATATTTTCCAATATAAAAGTCAGTATAATAAAACTTTATATATATATAACTATAACATATTTTTATCTTACAACATCAGAACTAACATAAACACAATAAATCTTTTTCAAACCGTATCTCAAGCGAACTCAAGCAATATGCATTTAGTAGGTGCACTCAATAGTAACATTAGTTCCGCTTAAGTATAACATGCAACATCACATAATCCCACTTCTAAATAGAATTGTAAAAGCTGAATACAGTTGGTAATAAAAAGCTCGGGGGCAGTATTAATAATTTCTTATAGTAATGTCGTAGAACGACGTAAATGTAGCTAAACACCTAATACCCGCCGTTTTGTCGTTCTCTAGGATTACCTACGAAACGGTAAGCTTTGAGCTCACACTTTAGGATTATGGGCCTCAAATAACGCGAGTTTATACGGCTTGAGTCACCTGAGAAACTGTCCGTGGATATTTGTATTTGTTTAAATATACATTTGTTTATTGTTATACATATTTGAGGTCGTCATGGCGCTGTGTGATTCTATGCGTGATGGTCGTGGGTTCGATTCCCACTGATAGGAAGGCACTATAAAACGTGCAATTGCTACAATATGTTTATTGCAAGTGCTTAAAAATATTGTATTAAATTGTATGCAAGAATTATAATTCCAATTTCATAAATTATTTGCTATTGTCTAACTGTCGTGGTGTTAGGTCATATCGTAGAATATGGTACTTACAAATCCAATACGTTTAAGCAACCTTCTACAATTACATAACTATTGTTGAAAATTAAAAATGATAAAGAATCTAACAAATATTTTTATATATGTATAACATGTGAGTGACCAGTCGTGGCGCAGTGGCACAAACGTACAACTGTAAACGACTGGTTGTGGGTTCGATTTCGATTCGGCGAAAGTGCAATTCCACCACTTAACACGCAAAGCCTCCAAATTCTGCGGAAAGTGAGGAACGGAGTGTCTTAACACTAGGTTCCCTCTGCCTACCCTGCTGTGTGCGGGATACAGCATGAAGCTAAAAAAAATATTGTGTGACGATACTACACTTGACGTATCGTCCGTCGATTTATATTTTTTTCATTTTGATAATACGTCTAGTTGTAACTACGATGAAACATTAAAAGTGGTCAACACGTTTGTACAATGCTACGTTCCTACGTAGCACATATGTGCAATGTACATTCGTATTACATACTGATAAATACATTACTCTCCTTTCTGTTCTGCAGTCAAGTAATAAAACAACAAATGACTATTTAATTGCTGTTATTTTAACTATTTAAAATTTTATTCGTTATTCACATATTTATAAAAAACATAAACTGCACTGCTGAGCGCAACGGGTTTCGAACCTGCGCCTGGTGGAAACCATCCAAGTGCTCTGACCACTAAGCCATGAGAATCGTATCAAATGTTTGTATTAAACTAATAATGTAACTGCAATAATTTTAAATAGCCGTCTTAGGTATGCATAGCAACTAAATTGTCTGTTAGAACTGTTGAATATACGGCACAAGTTATTAGGGTCTATTCGGCATAAGATATCGGCCACAAATCGAGGCCCCCTGTCAATTTGTCCGCTCGTTACCTTCCCTATGTTATATATAGGATATATCAATAAAGGTGTGCTAATTTCAATAAAATATTCTTAGTTTGTTTATGAAATTGCAATGCATTTTATTTTTTACAAAGGATTTACAGGTTTTTAAAAAAAACATCTAAGTATGAGACTCTGTTCTATTAATATCAAGATAATAAACGAATACAGTTTTCACCGTACGTACACTGAGCAAAATCGATCCGCCTATACGTGGACTCGTGCATCTATGCTAAAGATCATCACATGATCAAATACATAGTTTGCGATTCTATAAAGAACATATATACCTACATACATACATTTATTTTTTGTATAAAACATTATACCTTAACTTTTAGTATTAAGATATTCCGTTTCCCACTTTCCGACGAACTCGAAGACATTGCGTATTAAGTGGCGGAAGTTAACGCCGCGCTATACCTCAACTTGCTTTATTACAATTATTGGTGTATTAAGACAAAACACGGGGTTGAGTTACGCCACTCAGACAATGTCTCTATTTTTGATCGGAAAGTGGAGAATGGGCTCTCCCATCCTTCTTCACCCAAAAAAACGTAAAACTAAAAAAAAATATTTCATTAATTCATTGCCTTTAATGAATATATTATTAAAGGTAATGAATGACTCATCATTATTTTCCCAATCCATTAATTAATAGACGAGTGTAATTCATATTTTTATGGCCGCCAGTTTTATAGTTCACAAATAAGCACCTACGTTATAATCCATACATATTAAAAACGCGATAAAAATTACTGTAGTAGTCAAACTTTACGACTTTCGTGGAATAGAATTTTTATTTAGTAGACAATGTAACAGGGATGTACTGACATTATTAAAATAATAAATTACTTTTTAAAAAATGTAAATAATGCAGATATAAAACCTACAAATATTGTGTCTTCCATATTAATATTTCTTTTTTTTTATCTTCACGCTGTATCCCGCACACAGCAGGGTAGGGAGAGGGAACCTAGTGTTAAGACACTCCGTTCCCCACTTTACGCCGAATTCGAAGGCATTGCGTTTTAAGTGGCGTTACCTCGACACCAGAGCGAAGAAAATGGAAATATTAAATATTTCCACTCCTCGAGTGGGAATCGAACACACAACCAGTTTACAGTCACACGCTTGTGCCACTGGGTCACGACTGGCCACAAATTAAATTCCATATTAAATTTAACCGGAAATAAATGTATTTTATATATAACACGTTTTCCACGCTGGGATTAGAACTTAAAGCCACACACTCAGTGTCTGCTATTTGTCTACCAAGTAACGAAGGTTAAAATCGCAGGAGACCAAGAGAACTTAGTTTTATGACACTCCAATCTCCGCTTTCCGCACGAATTCAAGACACTGCCTGACTCTAAGTAATGATAGTGTCAATATAAAATACACAATTTTTTAAATATATTATATCAAAAATCTATCTAATATATAAGTGTCAGAATAACACTTCAAAAATTAAAATACACTTTTGAAAGTTAAAAATATGAAATGTAGGTATATAAAATTAAATCACACTAACAACTCGTTACAGCGGCCAGCACACAAATTCACTTGCGCTCAAGCATCATGTCGTGGTTGTCAAAAGCAAAGCTACGTTGAGTTAGCACTGTTTTCTATTCATTTCGTTATAATGTAATTTGCCAAATGAAAAATAAGCAAAAATGACTGTTGGACTTTGCGATTTATAATAAAAATATAAGAAGATTTATTTTAAATTCTGTACTGAAACTATAAATTAGAAATAATCACAATCTTGAAGCTCATTTATTTTATTATTTTGAGCTATTTAATTAAATATTTTTTAAGATTCACGTAGTCACTTTCCACATAGCAGGAACAGGCAGACAGAATCAATTGTTAGACAGTCCGTTCTCCACTCAGCGCCCGAATTCGAAGCAAAGTATAATTTTAACTCGCCCAAAATTTCAAATTTTATTTATGTTCAAAAATTAAAATGTTATATTTAGTGTTCTGTTATAAAATGATAAAACTGTATTACAACTTAATAAATCTCTTATTATAATAATACTTATCAGATTTAAAATTATTGTATTGTTATATTTATAGCTACACGCTGTATCCCGCACACAGCAGGGTAGACAGAGGAAACCTAGTGTTATGACACTCCTTTCCCCATTTTCCGCCGAATTTGGAGGCACTGCGTATTAAATGGTGGAACTTAACTGAAAATAGAAATATTAAATATTTCCACTCCCCGAGTTGGAATCGAACCCACAACTAGTCGTTTTCATTCACACGTATGTGCGCCACTACTGGCCCCCTTGTATTCTTATATTTTTATATTATTTATTTATTATTAAGTATATTTAGTAAGAATTTTGACATTGCGTGACAATGGCACTGTTACTCTAATCAAAGCAACAAAAAATTTCATAAAGTGTTAGAAATATAATAAAATTGTAATAGTAACACACGATAATAAAATAGTTATCGCAAAAATAAATAAACTAATTCAAATTTTATCACAATTACTTAAATAATATGGTATTTTATAAACATGTAAAGTAGTATTTAAACGTAAATTATAAGAAAATATAAACATATTTTAATATTCTCGTCTTAGGATTTATGGTACAGATATTTAACCGACTAGCAATGTCTGACACATTTAGTCTACGTTTATAAGCTAATAAGTGTTCAGTGATGATCTCTAAAATCGAACTTTGACTCACCAAAACGAAATTTCCTTAAAATATGTAATATCAATATGATACTCACATATGTGTCATAGCAACAGACTATCCAGTAAGTTAGGAAATATTACGTTTTTAATTACTATAAGTAACCTAGTTGCATGGCAGTGCATTACCTCTACGCAAGGCATGACACGAAACGTTCCACATTTCCACCCACTCCCAACTCGACACAACAGTCCAGGTTCTAATTCCGCAGGGGACCCCCTCGACACCGACGACCCTGTCAAGCAGTCACGTAGTCCTTGCATTTTCGCAAGAACTGACTGTCCTTATCCCTCATGCACCCGGTGAAGCAATACCAAAGGGTCAACAGTATTAACCTCAATAAAAAAATACATTTTTAATATACAGAAAATATAAAATAATACGAAGATTAAAATTATAAAAGTTAAAATGTAAAAATATTACAAAATATAGTTCCCAACGAGGATGGAGAAACTCATTTTGCCACTAAGTTTTCTTTTTCTACGGACCGCTGCAAAACAAATGCTCTTTGCCTTACAGCCACCAAATTGCTATTTAACTTTATTAATAAAAGTAAAATTTAACTTCGCTTATTCCTTTTTGGCTAATAATATTTTTCTTTGAAAATGTAAAGTTGTTAATGTGGTTTTTAACAAAACATATTTTTCATTTCTTTGTATTTATATGAATGTTACGAATTACACGAGAGATAATAGTTTTACTGGACTCTGACCACTTTTGTTGAAACAATGTTTAATGTATGAATGCATTTATTTTGTCTTTTCTATTTATTGCATATTTTTATATTAAAAAGTGTTAAATGTTCATCAATATTTGAATTTAAAATCATCTATCATCACCAATTGACATACTGAATGAGTGACCGCTGAAGAGCAATTTAGTAATATTCTTTAAAATATACACTCTAAAACATTTCATATATTATGTATAGTATGAAAATAATTGTTTTTTTTTTTTGTTTTTAGGCAGAGGAACCTATTGTTAACACACTCCGTTCCCCACTTTCTGCCGAATTCTGGAGGCATTGCGTGTTAAGTGGCGGGACATAACGCCGCGTTTTGCCTCGATACCAGAAGACACGAAGACAATGGAAATATTAAATTTTTGCACTCCTCGTGTAGGAATCGAATCCACAACCAGTCGTTTACAGTCACACGTATGTGCCACTGCGCCACGACTGGCTCCAAAATAGTTGTTTATTCTGGGGCCAGTCGTCTATATTTATGTTTTTTTTTCAGTTTATGTTTAAATTAACATTTTAGGGTTACTTAAAAAATACTAAAACTGAAAAATGTTTTCAGTATATTTTCATAAGTAAAAATTTAATTTCAAATTATTTATCTTCTAAAAACTTAAATATTATTAAATCAAATCCAAATTTCCATTATTACTCAAATAATTTTTTTACAATTTATTTCCCAAAAAAAGATGAATAAGTCATATTTTAAATAAAATTTTCAATAACGATACAACTATAAGTCATATTTTAAATAAAATCTTCAATAACGATACCTATCGCCTATGTATACCATAGATATATAAAATTTAGAAGAATCTGGGTGACACACTTCCAATATGTTCGAAGCTCGAGCTTCTCACATGAAAAAGCTGAAATTTTACAGCACATTAGTAAAGACGTAGTGATGATAGCCGTTATAAATAACCCAGTGAAAGTTTACTGTTAAATGGAATATTAGGCTGATGTCACACGATCGTGCAACCTACGATGTTAATTTAAATTATTTGAAAAAAAAAAATACTACCTATAGAATATTATAAACAACACTAAAAACAATTTTATCAAAGCGTAAGCTTTGGTTTATTTATATTTTTTTTATTTACCTTTAAATAGACAAAAGTAGCTTTCACACTGTTTCCCGTACAGCAAAGCCCTTAGAGTGAGCCTAGGTTCTCTCTAAGTACTCGAGGCACTTTGTTTTAAGTAGCGAAAATACTTCTTAAAAATATATATATAGGCAGAGTTTTCAAACGACTACTACATTTACTATATTAAATAAAACTGTTTATAGTATACTGTAAAATATTTCATATTACAGATTTTTTATAGTATAGATTGTTATACAACAGTGCCAAATATTGATTTTGAATTTTCATTCAATATTTTTCCACGATACATAAAATTACAATTACCTTAATTGGCGCTTCAAATGTTGGCACTTTACTCTACTGGCATAGAGTAAACCTTCGGCGATGTCCCTTGTTAGAATTTTTAATTTATTACTCTAATGTCAAATTCAAATGTATTGTTTATCGAATATTTGCGGAGACAAATTGAAAGCCCCTTACAATTCCGTCTTCATTAAGTTCATTCACCTCCAAATTTTAGCTCAGTCAACATTAACACAGGCCAGTTTGGTGCCGTTATGGCGGAGAGGTATTATAGTGTGACTGTAAACGTGACTGGTTGTGGGTTCGGTTCCCACTCGAGGAAGGAAATGTTCAATATTTCCATTTTCTTCGCTCTAGTGTCGGAAAATGGAGAACATAGTTCCTTAATACTAGGTTCCCTCTGCCGACCCTGCTGTTTGCGAGATACAAAATGAAGCTAAAAGAAGATTAAAAGAAGTATACATCTTAATGTTGAAGCCTTATTATTTGTAAAGATCAATTGAAACAAACCCATATGAGGAGACTATTCTTATTTACAAACTCGAAAAAATATAATTCAAAAAACAAATGTTTTTTGCATCACAATCAATAAACTGAACAAAAAATTATAATTAGGAGATAATTATAAAACAATTATCATTTATTTTTTTCAATACGCACGTTCATTAATAGCCTAAAGTGAACGATAAACTCAAGCGTGATACGACGGGACGTCTGGTACTCGTAAACGGCGTGATAACGACTTTCATTTTATGACTGCTTCGGCATTCATGATACATTAATACATATGACTTTATAAATGCTTCCAAGTTTTATGCCGCCTTGTCATAACTTTCAAGTTGTTTTTTCATCAGTGCCCTCCCTTTGTCGCTCGATTGATGAACGTTTTATGCGAACTGCGAAGATATTTATCTTATAGAAGTTTTCGTTGGTACCGTTTTGTTCTTAAGCTTAAATAAATGAGATTTTTTAATAAGTTTTGATGATAAATTTAAGTCGGAATTTGAGGTCATGATGGTGCAGTGGGACAACGTGCGGCAGTTGTGGGTTCGATTACTAATCGGGGAAAGGAATAAAGTTAAATTTTTATTCTTGTACTCTGGTACCAAAGACAAAACGCGGCGTTGAATTCCGCCAATATATGCGTAATGTCTCAATTTCCGTGTGCAAAGTCCCAAAGTAAAGGACAAGTGTCTTGACACTATATCCTGGCTACCCCACTAAGAATACGAGAAAAAGCGTGAAACTGCAAAAATACTTAATAATATTTTTGAAATAAATGTATTAATGTGTATAATAAATATTCTACTTATGTATGTGTGTAATAAATATTTTACTAATGTGTCCTTAAATTATTCATTACAACAAATGTATAACGTTTTTTTTTTTCATATAACAATATCACTGTTATTTGAATCAAAAATACGCAATCAATGTTATCTTTTTACGTATTGATAGGGCATATAAAATGTATAGACGTAATATAAGTAATGGATTTATTCGCAAACATAAAAGTAGCAATGTACAGGCCGTAATAATATTTTATTTACACAAAAAGTTTATTGTTCGCTTCTGGCAACATTCAGCAAAGAATGAGTCATAAAATAAATGGGTGTTGCCATCTCCATAATTCGACAAGCCTTTATCCATAAAATATTATTCATCATTCACATTTGGCATTCTGTGCGCTATCAAAATGTAAAATCAAATTATCTGGAAAGTCAACTGATATATTTCACTTTGATTCGGTTTTATGGTACTAAAGTATGTTACTATATATCTTATATTTTCAATTTACAAGCAACGTAGAAAATATAGAAAAATAATGAGAGATCTTACTATGGTCTTACCAGCCTGGTGATCCACTGGCGGTAAACACACGCTTGCGGGTTCGATTTCCACTTCACACAATTTAAATGGGATCCAATTATTTTCTTTACTACTCTTTGGACTACGCGCGAACATAAGTTGAGTTCCTCTATTTGCAATGTCTCGATTTTGGACGAAAACTAAAGAATGGAATCTCTTTACATTAAGTTCTTATTGATCACCTTATAACGCAGAAATATCGCGAATAGTCAAACCTCTAAGATTTAAACTCACAAAAACATACAAACCATAATTGACGACCATATCAATTCCACAAAGGCTTTCCGCCGATTAATTACAATTTACTTGAAAACAAACCCAACCAACACGTTAACAAAACACACTTGCACAAAGCATCTGTAATGAGGGCAGTGTTTGAACAAATGAGATGCCGAACTGCCGAACTGCGGCGCATTGAATCCTCCAGCTAATTGTTATTGTTATTTACGGCGGCGCGAATGCTGAATCGAAATAACTACCATTTGAGGTTTCCGCTGTATTATGTAACGGCTAAATTGCTAGAATTTCGATCGTGTACGCGCTACAGGCCTATAGAACAACTACAGCCGACGGTGCTGGTGCTACGGTGTTCGGAAATGGCCTGTTCACGCCACTCTTGGCGCCGACGTTGACCTATATTTTGTATGCTATAATTGACACGGATGTGAGGTAGGTAGTGTGTTATAAGCCAATTAGAAATTTGTTTATATTTGTTGAGGCCGTCCTGGTGCAGTTGGATAGCGTCTGCTTGTAAAATGGTTTTGGGTTCGATTCCCGTTCGGGGAGTGATTATATTTAAACTTCATTTCTTCATTCGCTCTGGTACATAAGACAAAGCGCGATGTTAATTTTCGACAAATCTCGATTTCAATTTCGGGCGGACGGACGAAGTGACTGACGAACTGGAAGACGTAGTGTTGCACACTAAGTTATCTTTGACTTCCCCACTATGTAGGAAAAATCGGGAGAAACTAACTGCTTTTTGATTGTAAATTTAGATGATTTTTAAAAAATGTAAATCATAGTCATTTTTTAACGAATGACGTTAAAAAAAGCATATCTTTAGAGGAGCCCTGGATTAGGAGACAAAGCACAGCTCATTAACGACTGATCGCATGATGATAATAAATGTATATTTAAAAACAAGTAGTTATTATAAACCAAGTTTTAGACAGTTTTCATATTATACCAAGTTATTGTATTTTTTACTTAGAAATAAATATCCTAGTTAGTGTATACACGTTTTAAACTAGTGTTAAACATTAAACAAAAGTAAATAAACAGGAAGCCTCTGTCAGCCACTATAAAATTATATCTATTAGGCTCGTTTTCTGTGAAGTTTTGTTTGCCGACGATGCGGGCAGCAAATATTTGACCTATTTGAGTTGGAAACCAGCAACGGACTTTCCACTTCTTACTCTTACTGTATAATATAGTTCATTATGCTCTCAATACTTTTAGAATAGTTAGTAGTTCGTGTATTAGTTTAAAAAGACCGCTAAGTTTCCGACCGTTCCAGTTAGGTATTTCTTATTCAAAGTTAAATAAACGTATTCTAACGGCCACCATGTATCTTGCAATAAAACTTGCTCAAAAGGTTCTTAAGAAAAGTTACTTTCTTAAAGTTTCGTTTATCTATTTTATATGAAAGTTGATTTAGTTTTAAGCGTACACTTTAACTTTTATACACTCAAAAATAATGCGTTATAATTGTTCATCAAAACACTTAATGTGAAACATTTGGTGCTTCATTAGTAAATTATTACACTTTAAATTATGTACTATATACTTTATATATTTAAAAACTAGAAAATTATAACTCAATGAAATAAATATTAAGTATATTTAACAAAATTCTATCTGAATATAATTTTGTGTAATAAATAATGTATTTCAAAACATTTTCATAACATATACAATGTATCGACCGTCGTAGCGCATTGCGATAGCATCTGACTCTGTACTAATGTGGATTTTTTAACCAACTTGGGTGATGTTGTATGAATGATCCTCTGCTCTGGTGACCACTCCATACACAATGTCTCAAATTCTTGTCACTAGGTTCTATTATGCTTCTAACTAGTCAATCGTGCATTACGCTGATTAGTCATTATTACCTATACAGTATACACCAAACGAGTTATCCTTCCGCTTCCTTTGCATGGACTTTATAATTTCTAGGCACACTATTTCTTTATCAACTGTAGAATATCAAATTCCATCTTTTCTCACCCTGTTGAAACGTCGGAAAATATCCTTTCAGTGCTCTCCTATACTCCTCAAACTAAAATCTGGCTTCCACGCCCAATAATACAAGAGGTTTATTTATACAAGTATGCAGGTAAAATTTTTTACTGCTTATTCCTTTTAGATTTACTATACGTATATTATATACGTATACTATACGTATATAGCCTACCTAACCTACCTAGTGTCAAGAGACTGTCTTCTCCTTTCAAAATTCCAAAATCAAAACATTGCGTATTGAGTGGCGGAACTCAACGCCACGCTTTGTCTTATATGCCAGAGCGAAGAAATAAACATTTAAATATAATCATGCCCCTAAGTAGGCGTTTCAGTCGAACAGCCACTGCGACGGACTCATTATATTCATTTTTTTTTCAAAGTCAAATAATTTTATTCAAAATAAGAAGTTTACCACCTGTTCACAAAAGTTAATGCCTCAGACCTGAGAAGAACCGGCGCAAGAAACTCAGCGGGACGATTTTTATTTTTTTTTTAAGTCGAGCAATTACAGATATTATATAATTATATATTGACAATGATACCTTTTAAATAGCCTAACATAAGCTAGAAGAACTAATGAAGTAAAATCTAACTAAAATGACATTTACTTATACTCGTAACAGCATAGTTACAAACAACGTCCCTACTTAGCGTACCTTTGTATGAAAATTAATTTTATTTAAAAGGAGCTACGTTGCCGCTTCCCATTGTAGTTAGTTTAATAAACAGCGCGGCCGGTGACGATGTTAACGAGATTACAACATTTGTGTAGGACAGCTAAATCAGAGGCTAATCCCTCCGAAATATTGCAAATTCAATTTCATTATATATATTTACTTATGAAGAGTGTCTAAATTAACTTGTAGTATGCGTAATATAAACTGACATTCACCGTTAAGACGCCATAACTAAAGAACTGAACTGAAATGAACTAACATTTAGAATCTATGTAATATTCTAAATTAATTAAAAAATATTTATAAGCTGTAAGTAAGTTTTTTATCATGCATCCCCTAATAGTATGGGGCCAGCATTAAAACACTCTAATAAACGTTCGTTTGTGCGATGATTTTTTTCATTGCATTTTAGATACGAAAACATTTCTATAAAGTTAGGAGAGCGGTTGGGGCCTTTCGTGGCGCAGTGGCACAAAGCGTGACTGTAAAGCGACTGACGAGTTGTGGGTTCGATTCCCACTCGAGGGGAGGAATTATTTAATATTTCCATTTTCTTTGCTCTGGTGTCGAGGTGTCGACTTAACACGCATTGCCTCCGAATTCGGCGGAAAGTGGGGAACGGACATGTCAGTGAACTTAGCAGATCATTTTCCAGCAGATCAAAAAAAAATGTGAGTTCTCTTCGCATGCAGCAGAGTTCTATAGTTCCTGATAGGTTTTAAACATAGTTCTGGCGTTTTTACCCTAGAAAACAGACATTGAAAAAATGATCTGCTAACTTCCTGTAGCAGATCATTTTTTTGCAAATCCAAATCGGAGTGAGTTCTATACACATATATATTAGTTCAATAGTTCCTGATAGTTTTTACAAATAGTTCTATTGATCTTGCTTCAAAAAAAAATTTTTGAAAAAAATATTATATGAAATATTATGTATATGAAAATCGTTTACATCATTTTTTAAAAAATCATAATTATACTACGTTTCTTCTGCAGAAGCCAGAACTCCTCGATTTCCTATAGAGTACAAATAGAACTATAATAAAAATCTAGATTTAAGACTGGAACTCTTCCCGTTTGATCCAGCAGAGCCTGTTGAAATTAGAGAAAGTCAAAAAAGTGCTCATTTACATAGTTCGTTTTTAAAAAAATCACTAACATACTACATTTTTGTAGCAGAAGCCAGAACTCCTCGATTTCCTATTAAGTAAAGATAGAACTATAATAAAAATCTAGATTTAAGACTGGAACTCTTCCCGTTTGATCCAGCAGAGCCTATTGAAATTGTAGAATGACAAAAAAGTGCTCATTTACATAGTTCGATTTAAAAAAAATCACAAACATACTACATTTTTGTAGCAGAAGCCAGAACTCCTCGATTTTCTATTAAGTACAGATAAAACTATTATAAAAATCTAGATTTAAGACTGGAACTCTTCCCGTTTGATCCAGCAGAGCCTATTGAAATTAGAGAAAGACAACAAAGTGCTCATTTACATAGTTCGTTTTTAAAAAAATCACAAACATACTACATTTTTGTAGCAGAAGCCAGAACTCCTCGATTTCCTATTAAGTACAGATAAAACTACAATAAAAATCTAGATTTAAGACTAGAACTCTTCCCGTTTGATCCAGCAGAGCCTATTGAAATTAGAGAATGACAAAAAAGTGTTCATTTACATAGTTCGTTTTTAAAAAAATCACAAACATACTACATTTTTGTAGCAGAAGCCAGAACTCCTCGATTTCCTATTAAGTAAAGATAGAACTATAATAAAAATCTAGATTTAAGACTGGAACTCTTCCCGTTTGATCCAGCAGAGCCTATTGAAATTGTAGAATGACAAAAAAGTGCTCATTTACATAGTTCGATTTAAAAAAAATCACAAACATACTACATTTTTGTAGCAGAAGCCAGAACTCCTCGATTTCCTATTAAGTAAAGATAGAACTATAATAAAAATCTAGATTTAAGACTGGAACTCTTCCCGTTTGAGCCAGCAGAGCCTATTGAAATTAGAGAATGACAAAAAAGTGCTCATTTACATAGTTCGATTTTAAAAAAATCACAAACATACTACATTTTTGTAGCAGAAGCCAGAACTCCTCGATTTCCTATAGAGTACAAATAGAACTATAATAAAAATCTAGATTTAAGACTAGAACTCTTCCCGTTTGAGCCAGCAGAGCCTATTGAAATTAGAGAAAGACAAAAAAGTGCTCATTTACATAGTTCGTTTTTAAAAAAATCACAAACATACTACATTTTTGTAGCAGAAGCCAGAACTCCTCAATTTCCTGTAAAGTACAGATAGAACTACAATAAAAATCTAGATTTAAGACTGGAACTCTTCCCGTTTGATCCAGCAGAGCCTATTGAAATTAGAGTAAGACAAAAAAGTGCTCATTTACATAGTTCGATTTTAAAAAAATCACAAACATACTACATTTTTGTAGCAGAAGCCAGAACTCCTCGATTTCCTATTAAGTAAAGATAGAACTATAATAAAAATCTAGATTTAAGACTGGAACTCTTCCCGTTTGAGCCAGCAGAGCCTATTGAAATTAGAGAATGACAAAAAAGTGCTCATTTACATAGTTCGATTTTAAAAAAATCACAAACATACTACATTTCTACTCCAGAAGCCAGAACTCCTCGATTTTCTATTAACTACAAATAGAACTATAATAAAAATTTAGATTTAGGACTGGAACTCTTCCCGTTTGATCCAGCAGAGCCTATTGAAATTAGAGAATGACAAAAAAGTGCTCATTTACATAGTTCGTTTTTAAAAAAATCACAAACATACTACATTTTTGTAGCAGAAGCCAGAACTCCTCGATTTCCTATTAAGTACAGATAAAACTACAATAAAAATCTAGATTTAAGACTAGAACTCTTCCCGTTTGAGCCAGCAGAGCCTATTGAAATTAGAGAATGACAAAAAAGTGTTCATTTACATAGTTCGTTTTTAAAAAAATCACAAACATACTACATTTTTGTAGCAGAAGCCAGAACTCCTCGATTTCCTATTAAGTAAAGATAGAACTATAATAAAAATCTAGATTTAAGACTGGAACTCTTCCCGTTTGATCCAGCAGAGCCTATTGAAATTGTAGAATGACAAAAAAGTGCTCATTTACATAGTTCGATTTAAAAAAAATCACAAACATACTACATTTTTGTAGCAGAAGCCAGAACTCCTCGATTTCCTATTAAGTAAAGATAGAACTATAATAAAAATCTAGATTTAAGACTGGAACTCTTCCCGTTTGAGCCAGCAGAGCCTATTGAAATTAGAGAATGACAAAAAAGTGCTCATTTACATAGTTCGTTTTTAAAAAAATCACAAACATACTACATTTTTGTAGCAGAAGCCAGAACTCCTCGATTTCCTATAGAGTACAGATAGAACTATAATAAAAATCTAGATTTAAGACTAGAACTCTTCCCGTTTGAGCCAGCAGAGCCTATTGAAATTAGAGAAAGACAAAAAAGTGCTCATTTACATAGTTCGTTTTTAAAAAAATCACAAACATACTACATTTTTGTAGCAGAAGCCAGAACTCCTCAATTTCCTGTAAAGTACAGATAGAACTACAATAAAAATCTAGATTTAAGACTGGAACTCTTCCCGTTTGATCCAGCAGAGCCTATTGAAATTAGAGAATGACAAAAAAATGCTCATTTACATAGTTCGATTTTAAAAAAATCACAAACATACTACATTTTTGTAGCAGAAGCCAGAACTCCTCGATTTCCTATAGAGTACAAATAGAACTATAATAAAAATCTAGATTTAAGACTAGAACTCTTCCCGTTTGATCCAGCAGAGCCTATTGAAATTAGAGAATGACAAAAAAGTGCTCATTTACATAGTTCGATTTTAAAAAAATCACAATTATACTACATTTCTACTCCAGAAGCCAGAACTCCTCGATTTTCTATTAAGTACAGATAGAACTATAATAAAAATTTAGATTTAGGACTGGAACTCTTCTCGTTTGATCCAGCAGAGCCTATTGAAATTAGAGAATGACAAAAAAGTGTTCATTTACATAGTTCGTTTTTTAAAAAAATCACAAACATACTACATTTTTGTAGCAGAAGCCAGAACTCCTCGATTTCCTGTAGAGTACAGATAGAACTACAATAAAAATCTAGATTTAAGACTGGAACTCTTCCCGTTTGATCCAGCAGAGCCTATTGAAATTAGAGAATGACAAAAAAGTGCTCATTTACATAGTTCGATTTAAAAAAAAATACAATTATACTACGTTTCTACTCCAGAAGCCAGAACTCCTCGATTTCCTATTAAGTAAAGATAGAACTATAATAAAAATTTAGATTTAAGACTGGAACTCTTCCCGTTTGTTCCAGCAGAGCCTATTGAAATTAGAGAATGACAAAAAAGTGCTCATTTACATAGTTCGATTTTAAAAAAATCATAAATATTTATAATCATTCTTGTTGGAGAGGCAAGAACTCCTCGTTTTCCAATAGAATGCAAGCAGTTCTATAAAAAAATCTTAATGTAAGTCTAGAACTCTTCCTGTTATAGATTTCAAAGCCTATTGACTTAAGCGATTTATTAAAAAGTCATAAATTTTTCATTTTTCAATTTAAACCATAAATTTAAAAATACCATTAAAAGATAAAATGTAAACACATTATATACTGTTTACCATTTTTAACTATTATGTGTGTTTTAGTGCATATTTTTTTATATTGAGCATACTACGTTCTATATTTTTTTTAATTTTGCTTAAGCTTTCAAGTTAGGCAAGCATAAGTCAAGCATGGCGAATGGCTTTGTATGAAGTCATTATTATTTTACTAATTTACATAGCTTATAACTCTTAAATATCTCTCTTTGAGGCCCCATAGCTTTTTACTACCTTGTTTCTATTTCTGTCAAAGCTAATTTGTTTACCTACGTATAGTTTAGTATGTCGTTGTCGATTAAAAATATCCTCTTCTCTATTTTGTATTTTAGTATCATTTTGGTTAGATTTATCTCGAAATCTACTCCTTTATTATATACGTTTCATAATTGTATAGTTGAGTAGAAGTTTCTGATGGCAAGTTTTTCAAACTTGACTCTACCAAAATGATTGCTATGTACTTTAGATCACCTGGAGGTAGTTGTTGCTTATGTTTTACTCCTCCAGCGTGCTTCAAATACTAGAAAGGTATACCCTAAATAGAATGCTTTTTGATGTGAAATATCTATTGGCATCGGTATATACTGGATTGTTGACGTGCAATGCTTGCCGTGGCGACGCAGCGCCACCCTACACTAAGGTATATAGTTCATCTGTAGTAGAGTATACGGTGTAGTAACGATTTTTTTAAAAACGAACTATGTAAATGAGCACTTTTTTGTCATTCTCTAATTTCAATAGGCTCTGCTGGAGCAAACGGGAAGAGTTCCAGTCTTAAATCTAAATTTTTATTATAGTTCTATCTGTAGTTAATAGAAAAACGAGGAGTTCTGGCTTCTGGAGTAGAAATGTAGTATAATTGTGATTTTTTTAAAATCGAACTATGTAAATGAGCACTTTTTTGTCATTCTCTAATTTCAATAGGCTCTGCTGGCTCAAACGGGAAGAGTTCCAGTCTTAAATCTAGATTTTTATTATAGGTCTATCTGTACTCTATAGGAAATCGAGGAGTTCTGGCTTCTGCTACAAAAATGTAGTATGTTTGTGATTTTTTTAAAATCGAACTATGTAAATGAGCACTTTTTTGTCTTACTCTAATTTCAATAGGCTCTGCTGGATCAAACGGGAAGAGTTCCAGTCTTAAATCTAGATTTTTATTGTAGTTCTATCTGTACTTTACAGGAAATTGAGGAGTTCTGGCTTCTGCTACAAAAATGTAGTATGTTTGTGATTTTTTTAAAAACGAACTATGTAAATGAGCACTTTTTTGTCTTTCTCTAATTTCAATAGGCTCTGCTGGCTCAAACGGGAAGAGTTCTAGTCTTAAATCTAGATTTTTATTATAGTTCTATTTGTACTCTATAGGAAATCGAGGAGTTCTGGCTTCTGCTACAAAAATGTAGTATGTTTGTGATTTTTTTAAAATCGAACTATGTAAATGAGCATTTTTTTGTCATTCTCTAATTTCAATAGGCTCTGCTGGCTCAAACGGGAAGAGTTCCAGTCTTAAATCTAGATTTTTATTATAGTTCTATCTTTACTTAATAGGAAATCGAGGAGTTCTGGCTTCTGCTACAAAAATGTAGTATGTTTGTGATTTTTTTTAAATCGAACTATGTAAATGAGCACTTTTTTGTCATTCTACAATTTCAATAGGCTCTGCTGGATCAAACGGGAAGAGTTCCAGTCTTAAATCTAGATTTTTATTATAGTTCTATCTTTACTTAATAGGAAATTGAGGAGTTCTGGCTTCTGCTACAAAAATGTAGTATGTTTGTGATTTTTTTAAAAACGAACTATGTAAATGAGCACTTTTTTGTCTTTCTCTAATTTCAATAGGCTCTGCTGGCTCAAACGGGAAGAGTTCTAGTCTTAAATCTAGATTTTTATTATAGTTCTATTTGTACTCTATAGGAAATCGAGGAGTTCTGGCTTCTGCTACAAAAATGTAGTATGTTTGTGATTTTTTTAAAATCGAACTATGTAAATGAGCATTTTTTTGTCATTCTCTAATTTCAATAGGCTCTGCTGGATCAAACGGGAAGAGTTCCAGTCTTAAATCTAGATTTTTATTGTAGTTCTATCTGTACTTTACAGGAAATTGAGGAGTTCTGGCTTCTGCTACAAAAATGTAGTATGTTTGTGATTTTTTTAAAAACGAACTATGTAAATGAGCACTTTTTTGTCTTTCTCTAATTTCAATAGGCTCTGCTGGCTCAAACGGGAAGAGTTCTAGTCTTAAATCTAGATTTTTATTATAGTTCTATTTGTACTCTATAGGAAATCGAGGAGTTCTGGCTTCTGCTACAAAAATGTAGTATGTTTGTGATTTTTTTAAAATCGAACTATGTAAATGAGCACTTTTTTGTCATTCTCTAATTTCAATAGGCTCTGCTGGCTCAAACGGGAAGAGTTCCAGTCTTAAATCTAGATTTTTATTATAGTTCTATCTTTACTTAATAGGAAATCGAGGAGTTCTGGCTTCTGCTACAAAAATGTAGTATGTTTGTGATTTTTTTTAAATCGAACTATGTAAATGAGCACTTTTTTGTCATTCTACAATTTCAATAGGCTTTGCTGGATCAAACGGGAAGAGTTCCAGTCTTAAATCTAGATTTTTATTATAGTTCTATCTTTACTTAATAGGAAATCGAGGAGTTCTGGCTTCTGCTACAAAAATGTAGTATGTTTGTGATTTTTTTAAAAACGAACTATGTAAATGAACACTTTTTTGTCATTCTCTAATTTCAATAGGCTCTGCTGGCTCAAACGGGAAGAGTTCTAGTCTTAAATCTAGATTTTTATTGTAGTTTTATCTGTACTTAATAGGAAATCGAGGAGTTCTGGCTTCTGCTACAAAAATGTAGTATGTTTGTGATTTTTTTAAAAACGAACTATGTAAATGAACACTTTTTTGTCATTCTCTAATTTCAATAGGCTCTGCTGGATCAAACGGGAAGAGTTCCAGTCCTAAATCTAAATTTTTATTATAGTTCTATCTGTAGTTAATAGAAAAACGAGGAGTTCTGGCTTCTGCTACAAAAATGTAGTATGTTTGTGATTTTTTTTAAATCGAACTATGTAAATGAGCACTTTTTTGTCATTCTACAATTTCAATAGGCTCTGCTGGATCAAACGGGAAGAGTTTCAGTCTTAAATCTAGATTTTTATTATAGTCTATCTGTACTCTATAGGAAATCGAGGAGTTCTGGCTTCTGCTACAAAAATGTAGTATGTTTGTGATTTTTTTAAAATCGAACTATGTAAATGAGCACTTTTTTGTCATTCTCTAATTTCAATAGGCTCTGCTGGCTCAAACGGGAAGAGTTCTAGTCTTAAATCTAGATTTTTATTGTAGTTTTATCTGTACTTAATAGGAAATCGAGGAGTTCTGGCTTCTGCTACAAAAATGTAGTATGTTTGTGATTTTTTTAAAAACGAACTATGTAAATGAGCACTTTTTTGTCTTTCTCTAATTTCAATAGGCTCTGCTGGATCAAACGGGAAGAGTTCCAGTCTTAAATCTAGATTTTTATTGTAGTTTTATCTGTACTTAATAGAAAATCGAGGAGTTCTGGCTTCTGCTACAAAAATGTAGTATGTTTGTGATTTTTTTTAAATCGAACTATGTAAATGAGCACTTTTTTGTCATTCTACAATTTCAATAGGCTCTGCTGGATCAAACGGGAAGAGTTCCAGTCTTAAATCTAGATTTTTATTATAGTTCTATCTTTACTTAATAGGAAATCGAGGAGTTCTGGCTTCTGCTACAAAAATGTAGTATGTTAGTGATTTTTTTAAAAACGAACTATATAAATGAGCACTTTTTTGACTTTCTCTAATTTCAACAGGCTCTGCTGGATCAAACGGGAAGAGTTCCAGTCTTAAATCTAGATTTTTATTATAGTTCTATTTGTACTCTATAGGAAATCGAGGAGTTCTGGCTTCTGCATAAGAAACGTAGTATAATTATGATTTTTTTAAAAAATGATGTAAACGATTTTCATATACATAATATTTCATATAATATTTTTTTCAAAAATTTTTTTTGAAGCGAGATCAATAGAACTATTTGTAAAAACTATCAGGAACTATTGAACTAATATATATGTGTGTAGAACTCACTTCGATTTGGATTTGCAAAAAAATGATCTGCTACGGGAAGTTAGCAGATCATTTTTTCAATGTCTGTTTTCTAGGGTAAAAACGCCAGAACTATGTTTAAAACCTATCAGGAACTATAGAACTCTGCTGCATGCGAAGAGAACTCACATTTTTTTTTGATCTGCTGGAAAATGATCTGCTAAGTTCACTGACATGGAACGGACTGCCTTAACACTAGGTTCCCTCTGCCTAGTTGCTGTGTGCGGGATACAGCGTGAAGCTAAAAAAAAATAATATTAGGAGAACCGGTTCACTAACCTGGATATTTCCCTTTATAGAGTAACTAAACACTCCGAATTATGTTACACCGAATCATTTTTATATTAAAATGAGACACTATGTAGATTTTATGACTCAGCTATATTTACTATTTTCAGCTCTATCTTTTGTAGTTACGTACTGTAAGAAGTAAAGTTTCATTGTTCTCCTTATCGTAGCAATTTTTAGAAGTCTTTCTTAAGACTTCTCTAGCATTAATGCTCTTCTTTCTCCCTAAGTATAAATTTGGGCATTCTACGCCCAGCAGTATCAACGGCTAGTTTTCTTACGTTTGCCAGTAACTTTTTTTTTAATATATTTTTATGAATTTTATATATGTAATGAAAAATACGGCGTTAAGTTCGGCCACTTAACACACAATGCCCCTAATTTCGGCGGAAAGTGGGGAACGGAGTGTCTTAACACTAGGTTCCCTCTGCCTACCCTGCTGTTTGCGGGATACAGCGTGAAGCTAAACAAATATATATACATACATATATGTATAGAATATTAAACTTTAATACTATTACAGATTAATCTACATAATTTGTACGTTAGCTATTTCGTATTAACGCTAAAATAAACAGCCAAAATTACTTTGCATAATTCTGACTTCTAGTAAATTATATTGAATGTAATTTCACATCAAAACATCCGCAGCGTTATTAAGCACTGAAATCGGACTGTAGGCCGAAATTCAGATTAATTTGGTATAATTTAAAAACATTTTACGCCACAATTACATATGCAATTAGATGTTTGTAACACTGAAAAAACCTTTAATTCGTTTAAGGAATGATTGCTTTAGTTTAATAATTTGTGAAGGTCAGTGATTTTGGGTAAAAATCTCTAATATTTTAGATTTGATATTCTGATAAAAATAAAAACTGCTGGTTAAAATGTTTTAATTTTCATTAATGTATTAAAGAGTGAGATCTACTGATGCATATATTCTTTATTTTACATTAAGTACGTTCATCGCGGAGACTATAATATTTTAGCTATGATTGACTTTATACATATGAAATATACATTGCAACGCAAGCTACACAACATCAGGAAGCAGAATCTAAAGTCAAAAGAGTTCAAGCATTTGATCTTCAGCTCACCCTAATTCTTAAAATGGGTAGAATATGACGACAAGGATCCTAAAAAGTGGTACACGTATTAGAATAGGAAATTTGCCATAAAATCAATTATTCCTTAACAATAACGAATTACAATTAATCCTGTTGTAATAAATAGTTAAAGGTAAATATAAATATAACTTTTTGTCGTGTAAAAACATCTGCTTGCAACAGCAATAAATCAAGCATAATATTTGTCCGATTTGCATAAAGGCAGCTTTTATACACCGCTCCCGTAATTTAATATGAACGTTGGTTAATTATTGTATAATTCTTGCACTGTTATTAAAAATATTCATATAAAGGTGGCCTGAATTTATTATGTGTTTAATTTTTGCTATTGTTTAATTAATGTACCTATATTAAAATGAAAATATGTTAAATAATCAATCAAGTCATTAAATGTATATCGTATATTTTGTAGCTAGCTGTGCCCACGACTTTGTCCGCTTGCTAAAGTAAAAGTAGCCAAAGTTATTTCTTATTACATTATATATTTACCAGTGAATACACGACTCTACAAAAAAAATTTCGTTCTTTGTCCTAAAGTTTATACTATTATTTTCCAGTTAGTTATGCACAAAAACAAAAAGAAAATACCTTTTTTCGGTATAAAGTTTGCTTTTGTGATAGTTATAATAATAATACTCATTTTTCAATTTTTTCATAAAATTTAATTGATTTTAATATTTTTAACAAAATTAAAAATTTTGAAAAAAACCCACGACGGTTTAATTGTAATTGAAAAAGGATAAAATAACTAGAAATACCCCGCCTAAAAGAATATATGTAACGAGATGATGGGGACAACTTCGCCGGGGGCTGTTTAAGTTTGCACAAACCTTCTCATAGGTGTTCATATTGTTAAAACAGGTTTGGCAAAAAAATTAAAATATTAACATGAATTTACAGTTTTGATAACTGGTATTCCTTTAAAAAACTTTAAGAACGAAATCTATACCGTTAGCTACTATATTTAAAATAGAGATTGCAACTGGCAGCCCCCGACGAAGTTGTCCCCATCATCTCGTTACATATATTCTTTTAGGCGGGGTATTTCTAGTTATTTTATCCTTTTAAAATTACAGTTAAACCGTCGTGGGTTTATTTCAAAATTTTTAATTTTGCTTTTTATTTTAAACTTTTTAAAGTGAATAGTTATACATTATATATTATTACATAATATCGAAATACTTTATATTAATCTTCATGTAAATCCAAAAGAAATTATAAGCTCAATGCTTGCTGGTTATCAAATGCTTATTGCAGCAATTAAACCTGAACCTATCGCAGAAAACCGCATCTAAATAGGTTTCACATAAAAAATACAAGCAAATGCTTACTGCAGCGCCCCATGGTGAGGGGTCACCATGACACATACACGAGAACACGCGCTAATTAAGCCTAATCCTATCTTTGATAACTGCATCCAAATGGGACTTGCAGTTTTAACTTTACATCATTAAATGTTTAATGCAGCTCCCCCTGGTGAATTCTTAACGTAAAAAAAAAACTAAGGACATACACCAAGTTAAGTTAAATCTAATAGTAAAAACTCTGTCCAATCGGACTAGTAGTTGTGGTTTTACTTTAAATATTACAGACAAATGTTTACTGCAGCGATAAAACATATCCAAGAACAAGCACTAATTAAACTTGAGCTTATCATTGAAACTGCATCCAAATCGAATTTGTCATTTCAGCTTTGCACAAACAATATTTTACGACAGCGCCCCCTGGTGACTTGTCACCGTAATATAAATTTAAAAACATGCACTGAGCAAAGCGGAATCTAATACTGAAAACTCTTTCCAATCGTACTACTCGTTTTGGTTTTACACAAAAAAATAGAAGCAGCTACTTACTGCAGCGCCCCCTAGAGAGTTGACACATACATGAAAATATGCACTAAGTAAACATACATGACACATATATGAAAATATGCACTAAGTAAACTCAAATCTATCATTGAAAACGGCATTCAAATCGGACTCGTAGTTTTAGTTTTGCACAAACAAATGTACTTACTGCAGCGCCCCCTGATGAGTGGTCACCGTAACACATATATGAAAAGACGCAACAATTAAGCCTAAACCTATTCTTAAAAGTTTCATTGAAATCGGACTAGCAGTTTTTGCTCTGCATAAGCAAATGTTTACTGCAGCGCCCTCTGGTGAATTTTTACCCTAACGAAAAAACAAAAATCTTAAAATATGCATCTAACAAAACTGAATCTAGTTCTGAAAACTCTAGCCAATCGGATTAGTAATTTCGGTTTTAGACAAATAAATACAAGAAAAATTTTGGTTTTACACAAAAAAACTCAAACCAATGCTTACTACAGCGCCCCCTGATGAGTGGTCACCATAACGCATATATGAAAAGACGCACCAATTAAGCCTGAACCCATCCTTGAAAGTTTCATCAAAATTAGACTAGTAGTTTTTGCTCTGCATAAACAAATGTTTAGTGCAGCGCCCTCTGGTGAATTTTCCCCGTAACAAAAAAAGAAAAATCTTAAAATATGCACCAAGCAAAGTGTAATCTTTTTCTGAAAACTGTTTTCAATCGGATCAGTAGTTTCTGTTTTAGACAAATAAATACAAAAAAAGTACAAACAAATGCTTATTACAGCGCCCCCTGGTGGTTTGACACGATAAAACATATCTAAGAACATCCACCAATTAAACCTGAATCTATCACTGAAAATCGTATTGAAATCAGACTACTATTTTTTGAGATAATTGAAAACATTCGTTTGCACGTAAAATGCTTACTGCAGCGCCCCCTGGTGAGTTGGGGCGATAAAATATATCTAAGAACATATGCCAATTGAACCTGAACCTATCATAGAAAACCGTATCAATATCGGACTTATAGTTTTGGAAATAATTGACATAGTAATTTGCACAAACACACAAACAAACAAACAAACAAACAAACAAACAAACAAACAAACAAACAACCTCTCACCCTAAACACATATACAGTCGCCGTTCCGTCGCGGGTAAAAAGACCGCGCGGTAAGAGTTGGGTATTAACGTTTACACTGTGCCGCTAGATGGCACCCGAGTGATAAACAACCATCAGGTTTTATTTACAAGCCCAGAATAACTAAAATGTCGTCACGAAAGTGCAAATACGATGCTGATGCATTTTGTTTTATATGTGGTCAATTTATTAAAGTTCGAGATGTGAAATATGAACTAAAGACATCTCACGTTCTCTGTGAAGCCTATAAAGCATATTTTGACTGTCCTGTACGGAATCAAGATAAGCCATGGGCTCCACATGTTACGAAAAGTTGGTTGAGGATATGCTTACAAATTTTAAGGCCATGGGCTGCAGGATGTCATTAAAAGTACATATGCTGCATGCTCATTTGGATAAATTTAAAAACAATATGGGAGCCTATTCCGAAGAGCAAGGAGAACGTTTCCATCATGAATTTTGAACAACGCTATCAAGGCCAATACAATGAAAACATAATGGGCGACTATATTTGGGGTTTATTGAGAGAAAGTACCTATGAACATAAAAGAAAAAGTAAAAGTGTGCACTTTTAAGTTATTTTCCACTTTTCTGTAAGCTAATTTGATAGTAAAACTTAATAAAAATAATAAACATTTTTATTTCAATAGTTTTATTTTCAAACAAAAATTAAGATCCGAGATTTTTAAAAATTTCGTTCAATCAGTCTTCTAAGCACAAAAGCAAAGTTTTTCATGCCATATATTTTTTTTCCGTCTTATTACGACCTAAACTACCGAAATTTAATGCTTTGCAATCAAAGTCAAATTTCATGTTGACCTGTGTAATCTGTCCAACCGTTCCATAGATTAGTCAGAACAAACAAAAAGACGGACAAAAGTTGTAAATAAAATATTGATTTATATTGGTGGTATATGTACCGTTTACACAACTACGTTTACATACATGCCTTAATAAAAATTATTTCGGTTATTTTGTTTTAATATTACAAACAGATACTCCAATTTTACTTACTTGTAAAGAAGAAAGAATATAGTTACAAGAGTAATAATTAAAAGCATATTTTAATAATTAAAAGAAATAAAGAATATAAACTTATCGGAAGTTTTTATTTATATGTACTACGGCTATTACACTACTAGTGTCCCCATTGACGTATAAAATACACGTTATCTAAGGAACATGCACATCGTCTCTTTACACAAAAGCATATGTCAGAGACATGATGATAGTATGTGCAATATTTAATTTATAAATTTTTCTCCATACATAATTTATCTATGCCAAATTTCATACTCCTTCCTCTTTATTTTTGTAAAAAGGGGTCCAAAGTTTCTTCTTTACTTATTAATATATAATATATGTATGTATATAGGACCCATATATATTATTCCTGACTGTTTCACGTCAAGGAATAAATAATAAATGAATTTTGATGAAATTATTTATTCACTTCGCCATGTTTGCTGAAGTAATGTTCTCGTTAATTAAGTTCGAGTGAATTTTAATAACGAAATTTTAACATTTCAAATTTTCGGCGATCAAATGACTCTTTCGATCCGGTTTTGTGTTTTGAATTAGTTTGAAAATAATTTGTTCTGGAAATTAATTGCTAACAAGTCCCAGTATCGAAACTTTGGACGTTTCATGAAATTTTATCCGCCTTTATTTTAATTCATGATATTATTTACATTTTATGAATGTATATATTTTTTATCCGCTTTGTGATTTTGGAAGCATAACAGGGTAGTTGGAGAGAACTTAGTATCCAGACACTCTGATCTCCACTTCCCAACTGAATTCTAAACATTGCGTTCAGCCAAGTGAGGGAATTCATTGCTGTGCATCGTCTTCTTCATTATAGCAATCAAAATAATTAAATAATGATCCTCCAATCGGGAATCTAACTTACAACTAATCGCTATTACACTACAACACTATCCCACTGCAATACAAAGTCCTGGAATGTATAGCTTAATAATTTAATTACACACATATTGTATCTAATATCTACGGCATTAAGTTTTTATTTATATATCTCCTTAATATGTATAGATATGCATAGGTAGAAAAACTATACTGTCTTTCTGACCAATTTCTTCGTCATTGTATATTGAAGGAAGAAACTTACCTCCTTGACAGAAAAAACTCGAGCGCTTTATATTTATAGCCTGATGTTTTTTCATACAGCCAAGATGGCCACGGCGAAAAGTTTATATATAAATAATTTTAAGCACTAAGACAATTGAAAACTAATGCCTTAAAAGATTAATAGCCACCTACGCATTTGCAGACTCAACTGGAAAGTCTGAAAAATTAAATTCCCAAGTTACCCAAATGACTAACGTTAGCTTTCACAGAAGACAAATATTTAGGCAAAGAAATTCTTATTCGTAGCCAATATTGTCAAGTAGAGTTTATAAGTTAAATCGAGCAGTGTTGCGGAGCTTAGCAATGAGACGCTTCGTCTTTCTGTCACGTACTTTATAAATTTGATCTAGTCAAGGGAAACTGTATTTTGTTTATCCTTTCTTTCGTTATAAAGTCTATATTGTAGCCGAATAAATTACCGTTCATTCTGTTTAAGGTGTGCTCCAATATCTTTTATAATTTTGTAAAGGAAAATTTATCATAGGTTTTAAAAAAAAAAGAGTCTGCTTCGTACTTTTTCCTTAACAATAACGCTTAGCAGATTGGTCAGAGAGAACCTAGTGTTAAGACACTCCATTCTACACTCCGCGAAATGTAGATATTGCGTGTAAGTTACGAAACTCAAGTCACGCTACGCCTTAGATACCAGAGGGGAGAAATAAAAATAAAACATGTATTAAATTTATTTAATTATGATTTTAAGACTTTGTATGACATCCAATAGATTAAAAATGATTTCAAAATTTAAAATACATTTTTTGCTGACTAGCCTATAATAATTAACTGGTCGAACTGCGTGACGATACCCCTCACGGAGTATTGAAAGTAGGAGCACGAAAATTGAGATTTATGACCGTCATAACCCGCTGTATCACGTAATTTGTGTTTATTATTTATGTTACGGGTATGAGAGCCTAGAAGATATAGTAAACTTAGTATTTATTTTGTTTAAAATTATAAGTATTTTTTTGTGAATTACTTAAAAATGCTTTACTAAAATTATATATTGTGTTATTAAAACTATTTTTAAATACTCTTTGGGCTATTGTTCTTCTCTCATATTTTTAAAAATAAAAGCTTTATAAAGCTTTTATCTAAGTGCTATATTTATTAATAATTTAACATTACCCAGTGAGCATTACGAGTGTAAAAAGCCAGAATTAAAATTTACTACACTTATAAATCGAAGTTTACTGTACTCAACCTATGAGTAATATTATATATAAGTACATTCGGGTAAACTTAGAGGTTTGCATATTGATCCTCCTGCAAGTCATCGAGGCTGCGGGTGCTCTGGAAGAAACCCCGGAGCACCCTGAAGGCGATGGTGGCCTGCATTAGGCGGGCCATCCACCGAGGCGTCGTAGAAGAATGCGCGAGCGAACCTATGACGTCTCACGAGGGTGGAGAGGGTTTTCGCTGGGTTTTAGTGGGTAGTACCGGACTCATCGGTGAGTCCCACAGTATCATCCGTCCGTAAGGTGGTTTGCCTGTCTTACGTACGGATGGTCTGCGTAAACTGCATTTCCCAGCGAAAAAAAAAAAAAAAAAAGAGGTTAGCATATCATCTAGCATTACCAAAATAAAATCATTAAAATCATCACAATCTTTCCCCTGAATAGAAATCAAACATACAGCTAACACGAATACAGTCGGACGTGGTCACTTTGCACCGCGATGGCTTATCAGTACCACTAGCTGTTACCCGTGACTTCGCACGCGTCGTCAAAAGGAGATAATAATAAATTCATCATACATGCACAATGTAACATTCAATGCAACATTATATGTTTTTTTGTCTCTGCGAAATGCAGTTTACGCCGACCCTCCGTACGGTTGGCAGGCAGAACTACCTTAGATACTGTGGGACTCATCGACAAGTCCGATTTATCCACTAAAACTCAGCGGAAACCCTCTCCACCCCCACGAGACGTCGCAGGTTCGCTCATGTATTCTGCTACGACGCCTCGGTGGACAGCCCGCGTATTGCGGGCCATCGTCGTCTTCAGGGTGCTCCGGGATTTCTCCGGGGAATGCAATATTACATTGCATCAACTCGTCGAGGAACAAACAGACGCCCCTTCCCATACGTAATATTAATGTAGACAAGATATATCTATATTATATAACAGCTATAGTAATTACTTAATAATCTGAAGTTAATAATTAGATGTACTACAGATGCTCAGCGGTAGTCGAAGCGGAAAATTGTATCGCTGGAACTCGACTAAGCCTGTAAATCTCGTATTAGCACTTACTGCCCTTAATGCATACTATAATTAATTTCCATTTGAGCATTATGTTCGCTAATAGCGATGCGCGGTTAACTTATTACATACCATCCCTTTTCTGTGGCTTTGCCTGCTTCATTATAGATTATAGAAATGACGTTCCCATCATTCATATTCGTAATGCAGTTGAACTGCAGTTGTGATGTATTATTTTAATAGAAGTTTATGTATTTTTTTAGGTTTACGCGTTATTATTTTTATTGCAGGAAGTCAATAGAACTCAATATGAATATCATTTTTTCACTTTTCGTCCATTTTAGAAACACTATATTTTAGATGGTGGTAAGAAATTTAAATATTTTCAAATGTATACAAACCTTTGAGCCAGTGTCCAATACTCAACTATCACCTGTTTTGTCAGTCATTTTCTTATTGCTATTTTTTTCTTATATTTGTATCTATATTCTTATATTTATATCAGCATATTACATTTTACATAACATAGGGCAAATATAAAACATGACAAGTGGTTTAACAAATTAACTTAATTCTCAAATATTTTCTCCTTCCAAAACTTGCATATTTCTTCAGTTACTTTAATATATGCTGTAATTTGTACCACGCACAGTTACACACAAGCATATTCAAAATTTTGATTTTAGAAAACGTAATAAAAATTTGATCGTAGCCAGATTCAAATCCGCACCTCTTGGATACCGTTCTCTAAGCCTCGGAGTTCTACATTAGGCTACGAAAAAAATCTTGAATTTCCAGGAGCATGTACGAATCTCTCTCTCTCTCTCTCTCTCTCTCTCTCTGCGTTCCGACTTCAACAGGTTTCCAAAAAACATTTTTCATACGAAGTATGTGAAAGAAAGTAAAAAAATAAATAAAGTGAATACATGCAAGTACCTTTTTAAAAACATTATCTAACGGTCAAGTAGGTAGTCGTAGACGAAATACAATTTCGTTATTAAAATACTACTAGCATATGTTCTTGGGATGTAGCCAAAAATTTAATCAACTGCCTACCTACTACAGTTGTAGTGTAATGTTTTACTTAATTTCTCGACCAATGGGCGATCCTAGTAAAGATAAAGCTTAGGCCAGTTGACTCATATTCATTTACAAATTACTTTGGATGGCCATTATTAAATGTTTTCAAACGTACTTTTAAATGTTATAAGATTTTAGTTTAATAAAATTTCATGGAATTCATTTAGTATGTATGCATCAAACGAAGTTTAGTGAAAACTATAACTTGACTAACTAAATCAAGTAATAGATGTGTCGTGGCCATATCGTTTAATTGACGATTTCATGAAATCGTTGACAATATCATGAAATCGTCGCAGTTCATGAAATGACCAATTATCGTTTGGCCAGATCATGATGTCGTTTGACGAAATCAATGACACCCTAACGTTTAACGATATGGTCAACTAAACGCGTGGCTACTTCATGAAATTGTCGATCTTGTTTGACCAAATCGTCAATTATATTTACTTTAACAACCGATAGAGCGGCTAGAAGCGCTTTTTCGTATATCAGCTGTTCGTAATAAAGCTAAAACTTTAGTTTTAAATATATTTTTTTTTTTATTAAAAGCAGAATTAACTATCCTTTTTATAATAAGTAAAAATTATGTTCCTAAAAAATATTATCTTTTTATTTTATTGAAAATCATTATAATTTTGATTTTAAGTTGTTTTGTATTTGCGATACTATAATAATAAATTTAAGAAACATATAATAAAAACTACTTTTAAATACTAAAGAATCTGTTAAATATAAAAAGTTTAACCTAACCTAACCTATCTTGACAGGTTTTAAATATATTCATACAAAATAAAAATAATTACGTAAAAGAATTTTTAGGTTAGGTTAAGGTTAAACCTTTTTTATTTAATTGATTCTCACAAGATTGAAAGTGTTTTGAGCTAAAAAAATCGCAATTATATATAATGAGTTCGTATTACGCACATACTCTGAATTTATGTTAAATATATTATAAAGACACCTTATTTTACGATATGACCAAACGTCGACGACGAAATCGTTAAACGTTGACGAATCAACGATATCGTCAAGTTCAGTTGCTCATTTCATGAACTGCGACCATTTCATGATATCGTCAACGAGATCATGAAATTGTCAATTCTACGATCTGACCACGACAGATGCATATATACACTTTTAGTATAACGTATTTTTTTTATAAGTGTGAGTGTTTTGACACTCTCTTTTCTCTCTCTCTCTGACTACCCTGCTACTACAGTCTACAAGGGATATATGAATCTAAAACATTTTTTGTTACAGTTATATTTTCCCGAATTCGAGATTACGTGCTGAGTGGCAGCTTGTATACCAGAGCAGAGAAATTAAATTAATTAAATGATTATTGCACCGATTGGGAATCGAATCCTAAACCAATCACGATTACAGTCAAACACTACCATTTACCACGATTACAATTATAATAATTAAGAAATAACAAAATACATACAAATAAACAGTAAAATCTTTACACAACGGAAAATTTCCACACAACGGAAGCCATAGCTATTGAGCAAACTTTAATAAACGACTAGGGAGGGGGTGACGCACTAACGAGATTATAGAATTTGCGTAAGACGTTATCCCAAGTTATTCCCATGGCGTTATTATAAAGTCAACCTTCGCACCTTTAATTAAATAACTGGTGTATTAGATACAAGGTATATTACTATTTGTTTATATTTAAAATCTTCTATAGTCTTATCTCTGTTGTGAGCTATTCTGTGTTAAATGGCGGAAAATCTAACCGCGTATTTTACGTTATTGAAATTTAAAAAAAAACTATTTATAAATATGAGCATTGTACTTGTGCACTGTAATTAGGAATCGAACCCACAACAATCGCATTATATTACTAAAATGCAATTACTGAATTTTATTTATTAGGTACTGTGCCCACATGATTTACATACAAATTTCGTCCTCTATTTTATCACTCTAGGGGGTAAATTTTTAAGAAAAGGTAGCCTATGTTATGATCTTGCGTCATTAACTACCGTCCTGGGAAAATTTATCGAAAACCGTCGAGCGATTTAAATTTTTCATACAAAGCGTTTGGAAACTTTCATCAAATCAGAGTGTTAGGGCGTGAACGCGTAATAGACAGACAGACAAACTTTCGCATTAATAATATTAGTGTGGAAATATTTAATTAAGTTATTCAATTAGACTATATTACAAAAAAAAATTAAAACCATACGAGTTTAAAATAAATACACATAATAAGACAAGCTTAACAAATTAAAATCCAATACAATAAAATCCCAACGTTTATTAATAAGAAAATTGGCAGGTACGAAGCATAGTATTAAAATGTAAACGAACATTGGCATCGGATACGGTTAATTCGATTGTGTTCAGTTTAAAACATTTTTGCGGTACAACTGATGAAACGTTTACTGTCGCATAAATATATTTGATACCCGCGATGTCGCCGAAGCGCGAAAATTATGTAAAATTTTATAGATTTGTGGATACATTACGGAATTCATTAAGCGTTTTGTTGCGCTGCTTTTTGTTTGGTTTTTAATGTGTCACTAGAACGTTAATGTTAAACTGTCAGGTTATTTTTATGTTTATTTCAATCTTTTTTAACGACTATGGTGATGTAAGGGAACAATACAGTATTGTATTATGTATGTATTATATATTGAAGTATATCTATTACAAAAATACATAGTACATTTATACACTATATATTTTTGTTTAAATTATTTTAATGCAAATCTAAAAGAACAAAAGATTAAAATATAAGAGATCATATTTTCTCTTAAATATAAACATTTCCTCAACTAGTATTCTGTAGACTGGTGGACACCAGTCCATCTTGGCGAATGCCTCCTTTCTCCTACACATTATAAATTACTCCCAATGCATACATGAAAACACGAAAAATATACCTTAATATTTAAGTTTATAACTTTAACTTTAAAGTAATTTCATAGCTAATAGTGTACTTAAAGTGTATACATATATAATCTTTATACATATGTACATCCATACACGACGTTATCTTTAAAGGAAAATTTTAGTAGGAATTTAGTTACGCATGTTACGGTGAGTACGAAGTTAGTAATTCCTTTAGAAACATTAAACTTATGATGGATGTCTTCCCAACGAGTAATGACTTGGGCTTAGTCGACTTAACTTGTTTATACCTACGTTGCCCATTACTATTTCAATATGATAAATCTCTCGGATACAGGTACCTATTGTTTAAGGTGAAAGTTATAAAGTGTATGAGTTTGTTACTAAATTGGTCATTAAATAGACGCTATTATGACACTGTTATTGTGTTTCTAAGGCGATGGTTTTAACTTCTAATCCTGCAACGGGATTATAAATTGTTTTTTTCAGCTTCACATTATAATAGAATCTAGTATCAAGACACTCAGTTCTTCACTTTGTGCCCAAATCCTCGATATTGCGTGTTGAATGATGAAACTCAACGTTGCACCTAAGTGTAACAGTACAAGTCTTGTCATAAAAAAATATACAATTATATTAGATGATAATTTTAAATATAGTTATTCACCCTAGCAAGAATTGAAACAACAATCATCTCATATACCTCCAGACGTTATCACACTATGCCGCGATAGCTACAAATATAGAAAGTAAGTAAATACAAAAACGACGATGAATCCAGCTCAATTAAAATATACTGCCTCTTAATTTACAGACAATTTAAATAAGAGTGATGTGTTAGAGACACAACACACTTATTTTAGGCTCTTGAGTGAGCAACGTCAATAGGTAAAAATAAAAAATGTACCAATCTGGAGTATGAAATCTGATTTTCATTGTAACTTTTCCATACAACGTGACTTTGGTTATATAATTTGTCCTCAACCTAACTAAAAGTAATTAACTAAAGAAATTAATTTTCCTTTTTGTATTACATTTTTCCTTGATAAGAGCACACATAAGTCATTAAAATTTACGAATGTGAAACTTAGATTAAATCATATAGAAAATTAGTATATGTACGAGTAAGTCTCGTGTATATCTTTTGATTGATCAAGCTATATGTATATGATGACGACGAAAAATGTTATAAAATATAATACTATAAAAGATATTACGACTTTAAGCTACTTTTTATAATGTCAACCGGTAATAAAAAATAAAAACGAAATATATCTTTAATCTGTAGAATACATTTAATAGTAATGTAATTATAAATTGTACTCTCAGTCGTGGCCCAGTGGCACAAGAGTGTGACTGTAAACGACTGGTTGTGGGTTCGATTCCCACTCGAGGAGTGGAAATTATATTTCCATTTTCTTCGCTCTAGTGTCGAGGTAAAGCGCGGCGTTAAGTTCCGCCACTTAACACGCAAGCCTCCGAATTCGGCGGAAAGTGGGGAACGGAGTGTCTTAACACTAGGTTCCCTCTGCCTACCCTGCTGTGTGCGGGATATAGCGTGAAGCTATTTATTTATTATTTGTTACTCTCTACCTCAAACATACGTATGTTAGAAAAAACAAACAAAAAAACAATCAAACAAAATACACTTTATTGCACAAATAATTACAAATAAAACACATAAACAATCGAAAAAAAAAATATTATTTCGGGTACTTACGATGATAGAACCAAAAACAGAGATTTAAAAAAAAATCTGGGTATCTTTTTGCCTGTGCTGTATACACACTAATCTCCAAAACGGCTTAATCGATTTAAATGTAATTTGAACTTCTGTAGTGTTCCCTTAATTTTAAAATGTATTGTATGTTTTATTTCAATCGGTTACAACAATTTAAATCTTATAATAATTTTAAGGAAATATGCGATATAAGTTACTTGTAGTCATGTAGATTACGTAGGCGAAGCCGCAAGCGTATCGCTAGTGCAAAATAAAATTCACAACTGTATAAGCTTGTATATAAATAAATATTATATGACATTCATTTATTTCTAATATTACACACATCCAAACGATTTTATCTTCCCACGTGAAACTAAATACGGTCAGCGTTTTTGAGAATAAATAATAAACGTGTATTCTGCATGCATAAGCTGAACAGTACGTTTCACGTCTCTAGCGGCAATAATTATAACGTAAATTAGAAACGTAATGGCTATTCATATTGCATACAATACGAATTTTGATAGAACATTAATATATATAAATTTCTGATAATAAATTAATTGTATAGACAAAGTGTATGACCAAAACAATTAAACATTACCAATTTGACATTTAAAAACTGAACAATGTTAGACATTCAGGAAATTATGAAAATAGAGAGTAAACAAAATGAGAATTAATAAAAATAAGTTCAGATACTTTACACAAACTGACATTGCTAAACTTTTTGTTATTTGCTATATTAGTAAATTAGTATTTAGTTATTTGCTATAGTGTATATATAGTAGTAAATTTTATTTTCTTTTGCAAAAATTTGCCACAAAACATTCCGAATATATCCTAATTCGAGTGGAAAGCAGTGAATATAGAGTACACTAGATTCTCTCTGATTACCCTAACATGAAGAAAAAGCACGATAATGCTGAATTCATTTTTTTTTCAAACTTTCAATTAATTACAAAAAAATGCATTATTTGCGATTGCATTACAAAAAAATAGTTTACTAATGAACTAGGATTTGCAAAACAACATACCTATTCCTAGTAATTAATGATTATACCTCTTTTGATTTGTACTAAAAATATTTTAAAAAACACTTAACTGTGTTTGCTTTACTTTGAAAAGAATTGAATTGAAAGAAAAGATATACTCATATCGAAAAACATATATTTTTCCTCCCACACTGAATCAACCATCGCCTACACCAGTACAGTATGCAGCGGTTACATCGAATCAACTACAACTTAGCCATACTTTATCAACATTGTAAATAAAATAAAGCTTTTAGCAAATAACGTTGAACCTCTATTTCGCGACAAATATCTCGTACGTAGTTTGGCATGAACGTAGTGGCGTAATTCGTTCATAAATTAAGAAGAGCCTACTCGTTCCCGCTATCTTTATGAGGGTCCCTGCCCACTTGGCGTGGAATTAAGTAATCACATGTTGTACATTGCTACAGCTGGCCTAATCAAAATTGCGCACTTGATAAGATTCTTGGCAGCGCTCTAGTTATGGAATATGAATTTTTGTGTAAATTCATCTTAATAAATGTTAAATTACTGTTGATGGTGTTGTTAGAATATGTACTGTTATGTAAAGTATATAGAGTTTTATTCAAGTTATTTAATAAGCGTTAGGACTCATCCCTGTTAATGCTGTTTGAGTAAAAGCAGTAACAATAGATAAACAATAATCGTGTTAACCTCTCTAGGAATAATGCTTCAATTTGAAAAGTAAAAAAATACATGGCTATCTAAAAAGTTATATAATTATACCTTTTTTTACATGTCTTCACTCGCTTGACTACGGTTTGTCTATGTTTACCAAAACCGCATTTTTAAAACATTCGAAAAAACTAAGTATAATTACGCCATATTATTACGTTATTTAATTAATTTTATAAATGTGGAATTTGGTCGAAATCTTACTGTTTTTTTCTTAATATTTAGGTGAAACTCAGTGCTGTCTGTCAGTCAACGGTGGAAGTATTTAGTAGACGTGAATAGATAATTACATAATCAGCCCGTAGGCACTAATCCGCGCCTTAGTTGTGACAGCTTTAGGCCTGGAGATGACAGACATTAATGATAAGATTTAGTACGCACAAAAACATCATAAAACTTTTGTTACTATACACATGTATATATAAAATCTTTTTATAAATAACAATCAAACATGATAACGGAATTGAATGAGATATAAACGTTTCAATATTTGTCTAAATTCCCTTTTACACCGGTTAATTCAAAATTTACGGCCGATCAAACCTTTATGAATAAATTAATCAAAACACGAAGTACGGTTAAATGAAAATATTGAATACCTAAAAAAATAAAACAGATATCAAATATTTATTTAAAACATAACATAGGTACATACAGAAAATATTCCACCGTTCATATTCTAAACGAGCGCAATGGACACAATTAAATTGTTTCAATACATTGAACGTATTATAAAATCATTTTCAAAGTGAGAAACTAAATGAAAACCATTAAAAATAGAATTTAATATCCTGCAAACGTTCCATTCGCACTCTTTCAAAATAATTTTGCAAAATTCCAAGCGATTTATTCAAATTCAGTTCGCTGAACGATCACCCTATTAATACGGCTATTACGCTTCTATTAGTTGCCTTTCAGAATTAATTAATTAAGCAATGTATATCGAGAAAGCTATAAACTCAGGAATGGTCGTTGAAGAAATTAATAATCTTAAAAGAGGGCTGAATTGGGTAGGTGGATACACGCCATTACATTCTGGGAAATTACTTTCGTTCATGAATATTACATGGTACACTCATGGAAAAATGTTTGCTATTTAATAGGTGATTGTTGATAACAAGCCATTAAGTAGGTACAACGCGCTATACAATGAATGACTAATTTACTCGACTTGTTTCTTATACATTTTAAATTGATCATAGATCATAGTTTTTTTAAACCGCGTTTTTCCGCACAGCAGCAAGATGCTCTGTTCTTTACTTTCTACTCGAATCCGAATCATAGCATATTGAGTAGTAGAACACAACGTTGCGCTTTGAAGTAATGGTTTTTTTTTTGCTTCACGCTGTATTCCGCACACAGCAGGGTAGGTAGAGGAAACCTAGTGTTAAGGCACTCCGTTCCCCGCTTTCCGCCGAATTCGGAGGCATTACGTGTTAAGCGGCGGATCTTAACGCCGCGCTTTGCCTCGACACCAGAGCGAAGGAAAATGGAAATAATAAATATTTTCATTCCTCGAGTGGAAATCGAACCCACAACCAGTCGCTTTACAGTCACACTTTATGCCACTGCGCCAAATAATTTGAATATAATAATTGCCCCAAGCGGGAATCGCACAACTGTCGGGGTACAGTCACAATGCGCCGCAACGGTGGTGTTATATCCTACAGATTAAAGTGAAATTACTTAGTTATGAAGCTTTTATCTACGTATTAAACAATCGATTGCAAAAAACATTATAGTACCCGGCAATAAATAATGCACATCGATGCTGAAAATGAAACAGTCGGTCAGTTTCGGTTTCGTAGAGCGCTGTCTTTGTCACTCAGTTGATATGTGACGTTTCTCATTGTTATTATTTTAAGCGACCTCTTGGTCGCCTAAAATAATACCAATGAGAAACGCTCTACGAAGACGACGAAATAAAAACGCTCTACGAAGACGAAGCTAACCGACTGTTTCATTCTAAGCATCGATGTGCATTATTTATTGCCGGGTACTATAAATATTTAAAGCTGATCTTTGTTTTGTGCTTCATTTATGTTCATAGAATTTCTGTCCAACATATTATAAAGATTTAATTTGTTTTCTCAAGCTTTTCATTAATGTATGAACCTAAATTAATCCAGATGGAGTCTTGCAACACACTTTTAAAGAAAAAATAGCCCATAGAGCGGATTTCAAAACATATATATTTACTTTGGATGACAATATATGGTTTTCTGTGTGATGTTCAATTCAAAACCCAATATAGCGAACCACCCAAAATGGCGGACAAGTTATTTTAAATGAGCCCCGTACAAATTAAATGTCAAAATGAAATAAAACTTATATCTTTTTTCTCTATTTTTAGTTTTTTTTACAAAGATAATATATTATGGTATTCAGAAATAACTACTTAATAATAAATAATTAATAAAAAATATTTTTATTCAAATACAGTTTAATATCTTAAGGTTTTAAATAAAAACGGAACGGACGTCACTACAGAGTCATTTTGTGATTATTACATGCGTAATTGCAAATTGTTAATTAAAATACATAACGACGCGTGTCCCCGAGCTGTGAAATCATCACAGTGCCGTGTAATGAAACGGCGTAAACCTGCCGAACAAAATAAATTTCATATATAAGTATTTTTTTATTTATTATCATTAAATCCTTTATGGCTTCGTTAAAAATAAGTTATATATGGAATAAATTAAGTTTTACGATGTATCCACTTTTAAATATGTACATATTTTTAATTTAATATCAAGCACTGCGATGTATGTATTTAGATAAATATCTAGCGTTTTAAATGAAACTATTTTAACCCGGTTAATGTGGCTTAAGCCGGATTAGTTTCATTTTCAAACTTGTAAAAATTGTAAGACCAGGGACTTATGTATTATTAGTAATTTTTGTAAAATATATTTAACGTTAAAAATTCATAAAAATCCACATCTACAATAATTTGTATATTTTTCTGTTAGCCAAGTGAAAGATGTTATTGACATACAATGTACCTATATCTATTTGTGAGAGTTTTAAAGCAGCTGCCCTGCACTGCAGTCATTGAAGTCAAAAAGTCTGGTGACAAGAAATTGAAACACTGAGTGATGAGTGGCGGATATTAAAGCCACTCTATTAAAAAAAAAGACATTATCTCACTGCGCCACAATGGTCTCCCCTCTTGGATCTCTCTTACCCTGTTATGTAGGATAAAGAGAAAAACTGAAACCCAGCACTGTCTTTACTAATCTATTCAAAATTAAATTAAAATTAAATAGCTTCACGCTATATCCCGCACACAACAGGGTAGGCAGAGGGAACCTAGTGTTAAGACACTCCGTTCCCCACTTTCCGCCGAATTCGGAGGCTTGCGTGTTAAGTGGCGGAACTTAACGCCGCGCTTTACCTCGTCACTAGAGCGTAGAAAATGAAAATATAATTTCCACTCCTCGAGTGGGAATCGAACCCACAACCAGTCGTTTACAGTCACACTCTTGTGCCACTGGGCCACGACTGGCCACTAATCTATTCTTTCCTACTATATTCATCTCTATTCTACCCTCCTCTACGTCCCTATTCTATTTCTATTTTTAGAGAGTATTTTAATACATCCCTAAAAGACAACAATTACAAGTAATCACTTTCCTCATGTATCCTCATAGAGGTTTAATCTGAAATCACATAAGGAATGCTATTCACTTCCCGGCGTATAATAGCGTAATTCCCCGCATTGATGTTGAATTTCCTCCGTCGGTATTCGCTAATGAAATACAGCCACCGTAACGAAAGTTAATTATTTCATTTTCATAGCTTCACGCTAAAACATGGCGTATGCGGCGCAATCGTTTTATAATTGTTTGTTTGTTCAACATGGCTGGCTGTATGTTTGTTTTACTTAATACTGTATCTGTATTGTATTGGCATTTAAAAAAAAATGTCTACTATGTTTATCTGTAACTTATATCGTATATGTATTTACAAAACAATGAAAAAATGTCGTTATTAAAATATAACAAACATAAATGAAATAATATTGACACCTTTGTGGTGCATTTGACAGTAAACTCTATGGTGTTGTGGGTTAATCTCCACTCTGAAAAAATAATACATTTAAATTTATTATCATTTCCCCGCTCTTATAATACAAAACGGCGCTGATTTCAACATCATACAATATCTCAAATTCAGGTGAAAAATGGAAAACGTAGTGTATTGGTTCTCTAAGCTATCTTTGACTACTCTGCTGTGAGATGAAAAAGGTCCGTTTTAAAAAATATTATATTCTTTTTTTATAAAATTGTCTGAAAATAAACCAAAATGTACTCATACATACATATACGTTAAAAAAACTTACATTTCGACGAAAAGTGAAATATGTTATATAATTATATCGCATGCAATACAACTTATTCTGCTCCACTTAACATTATAACTACATACCTAATTAATTATAAAAATCTTTACACCGAGCCACGCAATCTTTACATACAGGTATAAAATTTTATTGTTTTACTAAATATGACTCCATTAGGCCTAATTTAAAAAAAAACTTACACTTTTGTCCCGCATTTCAGACTAAACAGAGAGAATTTAATGATTACTTCTTTCTTCACTGTTGTCCAATATCTGTAACGTCTATTACCTATAGTAATTATTTTACGTTTATATTAATTACCAATATGCCATTTATGTTACAAAGCGTAACTCAACGCCGCGTACCGTCTAACCAAAACAGAAAATGACAATAACGTTAAATCTTGTTGTTACATTAGTCCCTAAGCAGGAGCCAAACTCATGACCATCGTTGCAAGAATTAAATACCACTGGACCACTATGACTATTTTCTTGCATTGTTTCGTATAATTAAGCTTTTAAGCGTTCTCGACAACTCACAGAATAGTTCTTTTAGTTTAAAACTTCAATTACTGAAAAATAAATCTTTTTCTATGTAATCACGCTTAACTCTTACGAAAGTACTTAACTCAATAACATGCTATTCACAAAACTGACTGCCAGTAAATGAAAAACGTTTCTTTGTTGTGTAGAAATTTTCAACTATACTGTCATGATTGCACTAAATTAGAGGTATTTTTTTTAAATCCTTCCAGAATTATATTTTCTTTAAATATAATTTGCATAAATTAAATTTGTGAAAAAATGATAACACGACCATGATAGTTACGTATATAAAAAAATAAGATATTAGTGAAATAATTTATTGTAAAATGCTTAGGAAGATTAATCTTGTTCATTTTGGTTGGTGGAAGATTCATGTTTGTCAGAAAGACCTTGCGCTGAGGCGCAACGTTAAGCTTCGCTAACTAAACAAGGAAAAATCTGGATGGACTATCTTGACATTAAATTCCCTCTACCCGACGAATTTCTCCTATTTGAAATAATGCGTGAATATTATATACAGTGGAAGTCAGTCAGGTCCATTAATATGCTATAAAGTTGCATTTAATTAAGGGGATCCATTACTTAGTGAGATCCTTGCAGTGATAATAGGGCATAACTAGCTATAACAAGCTATAACTGGCGATAGGCTACGCTACCTGATACCCGTCTTACACGCTTAATCCACAATAGGGTGTAAGATACGATACGTGTACAACGCAGATGAGAAATTTTTATATATATGGAAATCGCCTTTGTGATAAATTTTTATATTTTTATTCTATATCTAAAGAATTTCTATTAAAAATTGTAGAGTACCTTTAGAAATAACAATAGCAAATTACATTTCTGGTTCATTCACGATAGGAATATAAAAAGAAACAAAACATCCGTCCATCCATCGACCATAGGTAAATGAAATAGTCTGTGGCCGGAAGTAAATGAATTAGATTAGCGAATGATAGAGACCAACGGACGCAGTTGGACACCTTTGCCAATAAAAGGTAAAAATATAAACAAAAACTAAACAAAACAAAACCAAATAAACTAGACAGGCATAACTTATGTAAATTATTCACTAGGACAGACGAGTTGAAAGAGATGACCATCAGCGGATGGATGTGATCTGCTCAGAACGGATGGTTGACGCTCTAACAGGAAGGTCTACTTTCAGCAGTGGACGATATACAAACTGTGAATTTACACACGATTCTTATACAACCGCTTCGGCTCGCTTCGGTTAGCAAAACAATTTATATAGACAATTTAACACAAAAGTTATAATTTTAAAGTAAAAGTATCGGTCCAGCCGGTCAGAGTTTAGCCAGAACAATCGAAAAAAAATGTTATTTTGGTAAATGTACCACATATGTATATTTACATGCATTTAATAAAATGTTAACATTACAAACAGTTATTTCAATTTTATTTACTCGTGTAGATAGTCCTATATTGGGCCCCACCTACCCCTTTTTCTCCATCTCCCACGGTGGAAATTCATTTTACAAGGCCTCATAAGCCTTACCCCGTGACCCATCCATAGTCGTGGATGGAGTAGATCGCAACGGTCAGAGGGCTAGGCCCTGAAACCGTTTCCCCTCTCCCATGCGGTGAGAGAGAAGACGTGCTGTCCTATACTGGGTGTTGTTAAACCCTATACCCGTAACGTCATTGTTGGTCTCGAATATTATATTAATTAAAATGAACTATTAGGTAATAACGCGAAACTACGTTTATGTATCTGTTTATTCCATTGCATAACTCAACTGGAATTAGTTGCTCGTATTACCGCTCAAACTAACTTGGTAATTCCTTTACAAACATTAAACTTATGATGGATGTCTTCCCCGAAATGAGTCGCGCTCACTACTCGTTTAGGCTGCTTGTATCTTTAATCTTATTGCAATTTTATTCAGATATACTTAAATACTATTTTAGTTACCTTCTATGTTACTTGTGAACTAATTGTTGCCATTAACTTGGTGACTATAAATAAAAAAGAAACGAAAAACTTTAATTAAAAAATGCGGCTAATATTTTCTTAGTGCTTCCCTATATTGCCTAAGGACATCTTCGTCCACTCATTTTGATGCTACGTTGACTGTCAGTTTTCACTGAGAAGATAACGGAAAAATATTATCTACCTACTTACCTAAATCAGTTATATATTTTTTTCCTTTATGTATGATATTATGATTACATATCCGAAGGAAAAAAATTGGATCTTTTTATATAAAAAAATAAAAATTAAATTAAATTAAATAGCTTCACGCTATATCCCGCACACAGCAGGGTAGGCAGAGGGAACCTAGTGTTAAGACACTCCGTTCCCCACTTTCCGCCGAATTCGGAGGCTTGCGTGTTAAGTGGCGGAACTTAACGCCGCGCTTTACCTCGACACCAGAGCGAAGAAAATGGAAATATAATTTCCACTCCTCAAGTGGGAATCGAACCCACAACCAGTCGCTTACAGTCACACTCTTGTGCAACTGGGCCACGACTGGCCACATATAAAAAAATAGCGGACAGAATCCTATGACATTTGATAGAGTTAAAGTTTACATGGGCAATGAACACAAATATAATGAACACGTTTTACAATGAAAAATATATAAGAAACACATTAAATGAACAAATATTTCATTATATCATTTACATATAACTTTATATAAAGCAATATATTATGCGTTGATAAGGCAATTTTTAGTTTACGCGGTAACTAGTAGGTATATAAATTGATAAAACATACTGAAAAAGCCTTTTTTAACTTCTTCAATTTCTCCACAATTTTGTAGAACGAAGCTAAACTCTGTCGATATTCCACCTTCCGCTCGTTTAGAGAACACTAAAATCTAACGTCAGACTTCGATATCTAAGCCGAGGTACATATGTGTATTCCCTTACGATATGAATATTCTCTTGAATTCATTAAAATCCAAAACTATTGTGTACCCTTAGATATCTGCAGCAGAAAGTCAAATAACAATGGTTTTATTAAACAGTTAGAGGTTGCCCGCAAATTCGTTTGCTTGTCCGTTTAATTTTTATATATCGATGAAAAATGGCCATTATGCTGAGCAACTTCTATTAAGATGCCGTATCTTTATTTTTGTTATAATTTACTTGGTCTATTATTGTTCCATATCAGGTGTTCCACACTTGTTTCATTAGACAAATCGCGTTTCCATACCATTATTTCTGCTACCCAGCACTTAACGTCACGTTTATTAACAATAGAGACAATAGCCAAAAAAAATTACAATTTAAAAAATAATAATTATATCTCGAGGGAATCATTTAAATTATTCACGTTTCTCTGCTCTGGTACCTAACGACAAACGCGGCGTTGAGAAGAGCCACACAAAGCGCAGTCACATATGATACTAGATTTTCTGTAACTAAAAAACTAAAAAAAATTGAATAATCAAATAATTAAAAATCAATAGAGAAATTAATTAATAACACGTATATGTACATTTTTTTAGCTTCACGCTGTATCCCACACACAGCAGGGTAGGCAGAGGAAACCTAATTTTAAGACACTCCGTTCCCCACTGTCCGATGAAATCTAGAGGCGTTGCGTGTTAAGCGGCGGAACTTAACGCCGCGCTTTGCCTTGATACCAGAGCGAAAAAAATGAAAAAATTAAATATTTCCACTCCTCGAGCGGGAATCGAACCCACAACCAGTCGGTTACAGTCACAATTACGTGCCACTACGCCACGACTGGCCCCAATATATATTTATTAACACTATAAAACGTCACTCCACATTCACATACCACCATATAATAGCGGCTCAGTAAATAATGAATACCAATTACAATAATACAAATAGCAGACATCATTGTTAAACGATTAGTCCTGTGGCTACGAATGGGCTACGATTATTTCGCAATTAATGGATTTAGCGGTATTCCGATTTAAACGTGATCTATATTCATAAAACGATAAATGACTGATTTAGATATTTATGTATTGTTAATGTTGATTATCAGGATCTATGATTATTTATAAAGTGGGGAACGGAGTATCTTTATACTAGGTTCCCTCTGCCTACCCTGCTGTGTGCGGGATACAGCGTGAATCTAAAAAAAAAAAATTAGAAAATAATATGTTCATTGGATAGGCCATCGTAGCGCAATGTGATTGCCTGTATTTGCGGTGGTAATGATTATAATTAAATTATTTTAATTTCTCCGGTCAGATAAAATGTTTCACCATTTAACTCGAAATATTCGCTGATTTAGATGGGAAATCAAGAACAAAGGGTAACAACTTTACAAGTAGTTCTCTGCCTGCCTGGAAAAAAATGTTAAGGTGAAAAAAAATAAACTAAAATATGTTTTTCTATTTATCTCGGTTTAAAGTCTTTAAAGTGTTTTGCTTTATGTATATAATATGTAAGTACGTACTAGTATAATGCTGAATTTTGAGTGAATGACAGTCAGAAAAATAACTGAACATGTAAAATTGAAAAAGTAGCAACGTTGGGTTATATGTTTCCATATACCTACATTTAACAAACTTGTTATATAAATCGATATTATATTATTATTTTGAAATAAAATATTAAATTTAAAAACCTATTATATTGTGTACCATGTTTAAGCTAAATAATTAAATAGACAAATCCTAACACGGTTAGATATTAACAAGCCCGATGATGGCGACCACACGACTACTAAAATATTTTGTAATTATGACGTGCCTTTTGGACATGCAAAATAACATTGAAAATTTAATAACGCTATGAATTCGCAATAAGCCTAAGCAGCGCTACGCACGGCTGATATAAATTTTCAGCCAAATTAAGTGTGCCGTGTGCGTCGCACTCATCTAGTCACATTCGTGTTTTATGTATTCGATTAGTCACATTAAAAAATATATAGATTTAGTTTCAGTTATCATTAGCTTCACACTGTATGCCGCACACAGCAGGGTAGGCAGAGGGAACCTAGTGTTCAGACACTCCGTTCCCCACTCTCCGAATTCGGAGGCATTGCGTGTTAAGTGGCGGTATTTAACGCCGCGCTTTGCAAATTATACCAGAGCGAAGGAAATGGAAATATTAAATGTTTTCATTTCCTTAAAATTAATAAGCCTTAGCTTAAAATTAATAAGATCTTAATGCTTACTACAATAATACTACAAATAATAGTGAATTCATTGCTAATTGTGATTTTTGTATAAAAAAATAATCAATTGTTTTTATTTAATTGTTAATTGCAATTAAACGTTGCCCTGTTACATTTAGACTATTTCATTGTTCCAGGTCTTCAGATAGCATTCGATATTTTTTTCAATTTAGACTTAAATTGGCAAGCATATTCGAACAGCTAGTTTCTACAAAGAGCCAGTACCTCAAAACCTTTAAGATTTTAATAGAACCACCGGTAATCTCATGGTAAGATCAATTGTTAGTATTATGGCGGTTTCCAACTGCCCGCAAGGACTATCATTAATCGTTTAACCCGCCCTCCGAAACATCGATATGGCCATCTGCACTACTGCATTGCTTAACCATAAACAAATACATAAATAAAGTGATCATATATTCAAACCGTTTTAGAAAATATAAATTTGCAATGTATCAGGTACTATAAAACATTTATTTTGTTAAAAAGCGTCCATTGATTCGAAAGTTAAGAGGCCTGTAATGTAAGCAATAGTAGTCCTCTTGACGAGTAAAATATGCTTTGCCATAGAAATATACATACATGTCATACATATAATTATTTCTCTGAGCGGAAATCGAACCCACAACCATCGCATTTACGATGAGACGTTGTCCCACTGCGCCACGACGGCGTTACTATTAATTTGTTATTTTATAATGCTACATGCATTCCAAATGCATTTTTTTATTGGAATAAACGAGGCAAACAAGCAGAAGGACTATCTGATGGTAAATAAAAATGGTTACCTTCGCCCATAGACATCCACAACACTATAGGAGTCGAGGATGCGTGGGAATAGGAAGAGAGCTGGCTTACATGTCATCGAACCGGAACACATCAACAGATATTTGGCGGTTCGTCTTTGACATGCTAGTGGTCGCGAGCCAGTCGGAGAACTATGTCGGCTATCCGCCTTTTACGGGGCACTATCCCAGCTGCGGAGAGAAATTGTATTCTTAACCCGTCCCCTCACGGGTAGAATAAGGTACAGTAGGTACATATAATAATAAATATTTTAATTGTCTTATTTTTCAACATTAAATAAGCTTAAAACTTCTCATTCTCGCGTACTTCGCGAAGGTTACTCAGGTTACTACTTACTTACAGAACAAAGGCAAAAGGCAAATGCCTTCTAAATACTTAATTTACAATATCTATAAGGGTATTAATTGCTCTGTAATTGCCTAAGAGGCAATTAATTAAGATAAAAATTTTCATAGAGATCGTAATATCTATCTAAATTATTGTTATGACGAATTTATCGTACAGAATTCTTAACGACGGAGCAGAATAGAATATTAAATTTCGAGCTTATTACTTGAATGTAATAAAGTTATTCTAAATTACAAATAATTAACTTTATGAACGTTACTAAATTTGATTATTATACTTATTTGTTACTATACTAGACTAAGCTCGACTCCAATACACTTGTCTATCTAAAACTTTAAAGCAATGCTTACTATTTTTTTTTTATTGAATAAAGTCGGCAAACGAGCAGAAGGACCACCTGATGGTAAGTGGTTACCCTCGCCCATAGACATCTACAACACTATAGGGGTTGAATTCGGCTGCCAATTCCAGAGACTAACAAAGAAAGAAACTTGTCATGTTAGTATAAGTAGATAATATAAGTAAATGGTAATTGGAATATATTAAATTAAATTGATAGAATAGTGCCGTGTTTGCAATATTTTTACAGCTTCATCTTTTTCTCGTATGCCTGAGAGAATCTAGTGTAAAGACACTTCGTTTTCCATTTTCAGTCTGAAACAAAACGTGATGAGTGGTAAAATTTAATGGCACGGTTTCTGAACACGAGAGTGGGGAAATGAAAGGAATTTAAGCAAAATCCCTCCCCTGAGTGGAAATTTAAAACCACAACAAATCGCAATTACTGTTAGAAATTGTTCCACTGTGCAAGATAGCATAATAAATTTTATGATATATACACATTAGTTTTAAGGACATGTCATTTTTTGAAAAATGTTACGCCTTAGATACGTTATTTTATAGTGTTTATTACCTAAAGTTTTTCCCCAAATTGAAAATGGCAAAAATTCATTTAAATCTACTGCACGAGAAATCATATAAATGTTAAATTATTAATACTCTCTAGTTTACATTAATTAAATATAAGCACCAACAATAGTTCGAATTAATTTTGTCATAACTACCTGCTGTTAAAACATTTTTACGGATTTAAATATTAAATGCTTACTGTAGCTCTTGTTTATTATTCATTGTATTCAATTTTATTAAATAAGCTTTTCGCAAATATCAGTGTAGACTCATTCGTTAACAACCTCAAAGAGTATTGTATGTACGTATGCCTATTTTAGTTAAAATGATTGATGGAATACCGTCTGGTATTATGTTTTCACTGTTAATTATAACATGATATAACAACCTAAGCAAATAAAGGATGTGGTTACCTACTTCAAAATTTAGTCCGGTTTCACAAAACTCATGTTGGAAGTTTAATTTTTAGGAATTAATTATAAAGCGGTTTCAAACATGAATGTTGCGTATGTCATAATTTTGATTTTTTAAAACTTTCTTAAATAATGTCAAATTGAAATGGGCAAAGATATTTTACATTCTTCATTGAAATTAAAATAAATAGAAAAAAATATTTTACATTGTTTAAGTAATGTTTCTAAATGTTTTATAATTCATTCTTAACTACAAGTAGTACGTCAAAGGACTGAAATGATTAGACTTCTTGTTAACTGTGTACTTTACATTACGCGCAAGTCTGTACTGTAGTATGTTAACAAAGCAATGCTCAGGAATATGAGAGAAACATTGTTCCTTTGGGACAGATAATAAATATTGTTGTCTTTTTCTTTGTATTTTGAATGGTTGGATACGACAAACTTTATGTAAAATAATTGTAGTCTTGTAACAAAAAGCTTTTAGCTATTGTTATGTACAAACTGGATCAAGCTAATACAATGATATTAACCTTAATATTCTAATTTGTGAATTTTATGCTTAGGTACAAAACTTCTCCGTATAATTAAATAACATTTAAAATAAAATTATTTACTTAGGCTAAATTACTGCTGTAAAAATGAGCTTCTGTAAACGTTATTGAGATATTAAATGAATACTACATCATCAATAAACGTTACATGAAAGGTTTTTATTAATATATTTGTTATAACTTGATCTTCTAAATATATAGTCGGTACAGAACATTAAATTCGTTGAGACCAGTCGTGGCGCAGGGCCACGTAAGTGTGACTATAAACGCGACTGGTTATGTGTTCGATTCCCACTTGAGGAGTGGAAATCAACACTTATATTATAAATGCGTATGTCTGTCTGTTTGTCTATCACGCTTTCACGGCTACCGGTCCGATTTGGATGAAATTTAGAAATGGTAAAAATTACTGAGTCAAACATAGGCTACTGAGTTTTTCAAAAATCAGTCAATCAATCTCTAAAAGGTTCAAATAGCGGATGAAAGTTTATATGAAAAATCTACACCGCTTGACTAATTGTAATGAATTTTGGCATAAATATAGTTGATAATCCAAGGTTTAACATAGGCTACTTTATTTTTCAAAAATCCACCCCCGAGTGTTGCAATATAACAAAACAACTATGTAGTTCACGCGGTGAAACCACGAGCGGGCCGCTAGTATATAATATTTCCATTTTCTTCGCTATTATATCGAGGCAAAGTGCGGCGTTGAGTTCCGCCACTTAACACGCAATCCAGAATATGTGGGGAACGCAGTGTCTTAACACTAGGGTCCCTCTGTCTACCCTACCGTGTGCGGGATATATTCCGTGTAGAGTAAAGCTAAAAAAAAACAACTAAAAATCTTCATGAATTGTTACGTGTCAGTAGTACCTTCATGAATTGTTACTGGTAGCCTTATGTATAGATGCATATATTTAAAAGAACAAAAGTCATTTAAAAGAGAATATTTTAAAAATAAACCAAATAATTAGTTATGTATATTCTGAGAAAACAGATTGTAGGTCTTTCATAAAGCTTCCTTTGCATATATCACTTTATAATATCACGTGATAGATGGCACTGTATGTGGAAAAAAATCATAATGTTTTAAATACCATATAAAACGCTTCATATGAATTGTCATTTTTTTGTCTTTAAAAATAATACCTTTACTTAAAACAATTTCAATTAGAATATAGTTAATTTACTTTTTTGATAACGTACATAGTAACGTTATTTATCTGTGGAATAAGTATAGGTTTAAATTAGCACATTTTTAATCTGTACCATTAACTAACTTTGTTGATCTTTGCCATGAATATTCCAAGCTTGTTATGTTATACAAGTTGTATATAAAGCATTATAACTCCTTACTAATTATAAATGGATTATTTTGTTGTTTATGCGTTAAATTCCTAATAGTGCCTTATAAGTTAAAGTGCAATATTAATATAAACTCATGAGGTGTTTCACGATCGGACTTCATTTGTTTTCATTATGACGAAGCGCCGAAGAATAGTACAAGCCGACAAAATTATACAAAATGTTATTTACGTGTTTTGTTTGTTAATGTTTTTACAATTAAAAGGTATGGTAATTTAACATAATCAATATAATATCATTTACAAACATTATTGTACATTTTTAGTCATGAATGCATTTGTTTGTTTATCAGGTTATTACTCGAGCGTAAGTAATCCTGTGTTGTTATATTCTACGGCTTCCAATATACGAATAGCAAATACTTCTAAATTAGTCAAATATAATGCAATAATTAAGGGTTTGGAGCAAGGCTCTGCTGTAGATTTCCTATATAGGAAAAATTTAATATGCTGGTCGGAACAGACTGCGGAATTGATACAATGTATGGAATATAATAATACACATTCGGGACCGAAAGTAAGTCATTATTAATTAATCTTTAATACATTAACATTAATTTATTACTTTAAAACTATTAAGAATGTCCTTGATAATTAAAATTATGTATACATTTTTAATAAAATAATAAATACTTTTTTGTAACAAATAATTTTACCTTAATAATTTTTCAGGTCAGAATAGTCTCTACAGGTTTGATAACACCATCAGGTATTGCAATTGATTGGTACACTGAAAAGATTTATTGGACAGATGGAGAAACTAATAGAATTGAAGTTATAGGGATAGATCAAAAATATAGAAAGGTGCTTTTCTGGTCAGATATTGATCTGGCTAGGGCTATCGCAGTAGTTCCAAAAGAAGGGTTTGTAATTTTTTTTTATTTTTACTTACTACTGAAATTTTATATAGGATAGAAATAGTGTAATAACACTAAAAAACTTTAATCTCTGCTTTCTGGCTTATTTTAGATATACTGCATTTTAATTAGTAAATACAATTAAAAGGGAGGATGAAACCTGCAACCATAACATATACTGTCACTTGTTTTCTAAATATGTATTTCCTAATAATATTTGGAATTATTTGCCCTTAAATTATATTTAGAAATGAAGTTGAATCTTTTAATTGCTTATTTTTTTTATAATATATAAATAAATATAATATTAATAAACATAAATTTGTTTTATAGATTAATGTTTTGGACTGACTGGGGAGAAATACCTAAAATAGAACGAGCTGGTATGAATGGAGACCCAGCTACTCGGAAAGTAATAGTGAAGGATCACATTTTCTGGCCAAATGGAATCACAGTGGACTATGATAACAATTTAATATACTGGGTAGATTCTAAACTACAGTTTCTAGATGTGATAGATTTTAGCGGCAGTAAAAGGAAGAGGATTGTTAAGGAGGGACTGAAGTATCCATATGCTTTGACTTTCTTCAATGACAGATTATATTGGACTGATTGGGAGACTATGTAAGAGATTTTCCATTGTTCTTTAATATCATTTAAAATATACTTTTGCTGTCTTTTAATTAGTATACTAAAATAAAATAATTATTCACTGATTTTGGCCTATTTGAAGATATTGATGTTTTGTGTAAACATAAATTGAAGTTTTGCAAATATCATTAAGAAATAATATATTTACAAAATATAAACATTTTATTGACTTCTATTTGAATCTAAGGAAATTCTTGGATTATAATTTATATTATTATATGAGTACTAGCAAACTTAAACTTGTTATACAAACATTCAATATTTCAACTCTTTAGGAGTTGATTTATGAATGAAAAAAAAAAAATACCCTATATTTGACCTGGCTGGGTCTTCAACTATTTTCATTAAAAATTTCATCCAATTCGGACCAGTACATTAAACCTTGAAAGTGTCACAGACAGACATGTGAAAGTTATTCATATTTATAATATTGGTATCAATAATAGGTACTTAAATTGATATAAAAATACAATTTCCAGGATAATCTACACATGGGATATAAATGCACATAGTGGTTTAAAAGAAGTTCAGAGATCTGACTCTGCCCCAGTAGATATCAAAGTGTTTGACAATAGTAGACAAGTAATGCCCACTGGGGACTATCCATGTAAAGATAATGAAGGTTGTTCACATTTGTGCCTTTTAGCTCCTTATTCACCCGGTAAGTTTAAGTAATTTTTTTGTCAATTGTTTCATGTTTCTTTTTGCTATTTTTAAAATATTGTGTTTGGTATAAATTAAATGTAAACTGGGAAAATTAAAATATTTTATATACATATGAACATTTCTTTGAGTTGGCTGTTGTTGCCTAGTGGCACAACGTCTGAAGATTGTTATGGGTTCCATTTCCACTTTGGGGAATGATTGTATTTACTATTGTTGTTTTAAGTCCACTGCTCTCGTATCTAAAATATAGTGGCGTTGAAATCTGCCAATCTGATATATGTAATGATAAAATAATAATATCAAAACAAATACTTATTTGATATGTTGTAATAATTAATGTTTTTTTTTTCAGGCTATGTCTGCGCTTGTCCAACTGGAGTAAAATTAATAGAGGGTAGCAATACAACTTGTCATAATGGACCTCAGTCTCTACTACTTGTAGCTCAGAGATCTATGATATCTAAAATATCATTAGATTCATCAGATTTTACTCCCTACCCTCTACCGTTGAAAGACCTTAAACAAGCTCTAACTGTAGATTTTGATCCAAAAACGGAATATATATATTGGGCGGACAGCTTGGTAATTTCTTTTTTTTAATGTTTTTTTTTATTTATGAGTTTATTTTGGCTTAATGTAAACGTTTTGATATATTTAATCGTTTTCTTGTTATTATGTTTGAAGAAATATATTTATATGTCTTATAATGACACTTATAAAGTCTATATTTTCGATCTTGTGCTCTTTATATTTTGTGTATAAACTTTGTGAGATAAAGGACAGAGTTAAAAGCAGTGCTTTGTAGTTTTTGTAGTTCCAGACAAAGAAGCCAAAAATAATTTAAATATAATCATTCCCCTTATTGAAACTGGAATGCACAACCTGTATATAGTTAAACTGCACCACTGTGTCACATCGTAATTTCTTAATCTATAATTATAATCATTTGTCCATATTCGAATATTTTATATTCGGATATGGACGAAGTTTAAATAAGAACTTTGAATAACAGATTCTTAAAAAAAATAAAGACAATTGGAAGGCAAATAATATGAATCGAAAAGATATAAAAATTACTTAATATTTTATTAAATTTATAATTTAATGAATTATTAAATTTATAATATTAACTGTATTATAAATTTAAACTTTATAATATAGTTAGTATTATAAATTTAAACAACGGAAACCAATATTATTCTTTAGTAGTATCCAGATCCGAAATAATATATCCGAAATCCGCAACATACTTCTACAGCTTCATACTTTTTCCTCATAGCAGGATGATTAGAGAGAACATAGTGCCAAGACACTCAGTTTTCCACTTTCCGCCCAGAATTGAAACATTCATTGAGAGACGGAAATTCAACGCTCAGCTTTGTCTTACCAGAGCTGAGCAATGAAAATATTTTTATATAATAAAAAATGTAATCATTTCTTTATATATCTCAAGCTTAAGTGGCCCAGTGGCACAACCGTGTGACTGTAAACGACTGGTTGTGGGTTCGATTCCCACTCGAGGGGTGGAAATTATATCTCCATTTTCTTCGCTCTGGTGTCGAGGTAAAGCGCGGCGTTAGGTTCCGCCACTTAACACGCAAGCCTCCGAATTCGGCGAAAGTGGGGAACGGAGTGTCTTAACACTTGGTTCCCTCTGCCTTACCTGCTGTGTCGGGGATATAGCGTGAAACAAAAAAAAAATCTCAAGCTTATATTTATTTCTCCATACAATTTCAGTCTAAAACCATATCCCGAGCGCGTCTCGACGGCAGTGAGCAGTCAGTTGTGATACATAGCAGCGGCAAGCCTGACAGCATTGCAATAGATCCACTAGCTAGAAATATATACTGGACTGATCCGGTCTCAGATACTATTACAGTGGCTAGATTAGATGGTAGCTCGAGAAAGGTATGATAGAGAAATTTTGGATTTATTGTAGTAAAGTATTAAATAGATATAGTAAACATTATTATGAATATTAACAGAATGACTGATACAGAATGATATTGGGCCAGTCGTGGGGCAGTGGCACAAGCGTGTAACTGTAAACGACTGGTTGTGGGTTCGATTCCCACTCGAGGAGTGGAAGTATAAATATTTAATATTTCCATTTTCTTCGCTCTGGTATCGAGGCAAAGCGCGCTTTAAGTTCCGCCATTTGACACGCAATGCCTCCGAATTCGGCGGAGGGTGGGGAACGGAGTGTTTTAACACTAGGTTTCCTCTGCCTACCCTGCTGTATGCGGGATACAGCGTGAAGCTACAAAAAAAAAAGAAAAACAGAATGATTTACAAAAAGCAGCTTCACGATTTTTACCAGTTACCAGACCAGGGTTGGCCTAAAGCCTAATGTAATTTTATGTATATTTGTGACCGAGAAGAAATGAGAATAATAATCATTCATGGTCACTAAGTGACTTGCAACCTTCATGTTTGTAGTTAGATGAAGTCTCACTGAGTTACAATGGATTTATGAGTGTTATAGGACCTCAGATGTCTTTCACTAGTGACAACATAACACAATATATGCTTTTAATAATTTTAAAACGCTACTCACACACTTAGGATATTAAAAAGTACATTTTTAGAAAACGTATAAAAATTTAAATGTGTCGGTATTCAGATCCACGCCTCTTGGAAACCGCCCAAGCGCTTTGGCTTTGCCGAAAATTTTGTACGTTTTATTACAACTTAAAAATGTATTTTTTTAACACGATATTTATTATAATAAATATTAAATTTTATTTAAAATAAGTAATTATTATAGACAACGGTTGCCTGTAAAAGGTCACTTACTAGGTAAAGCCGCCTTATCTAGTAAGTGACCTTTTACAGGCAAGATTAAATAGTCAATCAATATTTATTTATTTATTTTTTGTGCAATAAAGACTTTTTATGATTTTTATAATATATTGAGAAATCATTAAAAAATAATTTAATCTAAACAGGTGATAATCCACGATGATTTATATAACCCTCGCGCCATCGCCCTACACCCCACAGCTGGCTGGATGTTCTGGTCTGACTGGAATGAGAAGAAGCCTAAAATTGAAAGGGCTAACTTAGATGGCACAGACAGACGATTGTTAATATCAGAAAAACTAACTTGGCCCAATGGTATCGCTTTGGACACTGTGAAGAATAAACTTTACTGGGGTGACGCTAGGATGCATAAGATTGAGGTATTTTTTTACTTGTATTTTTTCGTGTATTGTAGGATTATCAGAGAGAATCTAGTGTTAAGACACTCCGTTCTTCACTTTTTATCTGAATTCGAGTCATTGCTGTGTTTATCGGAGCAAAGAAATGAAAACAATGAAGTTGTCATAATTCCTCTGAGTTGCAATCGAACCCACAACCAATCATGATTACAGTCGGAACCAATCCCGCTGTGCTACGATGTGTAAAAATAGTTTATTTGTACAGTGTTACAACAAGTGGAAATTAAATGAACAATCCTTACATATATAGTAAGTACTGTTCTAATGAACCACAATAGTGTCGTCAACGATAATTAATTACATTGTATTGAAATAAAGTGTATGAAGCTTCTTTCACGGATTGGAGGAGTAACTAATAGAATCAAGACACTCTGTTTCCCACTTTTCTCCTGAATTCGAGACTTTGCTTGTAGAATAGCGGAACTCAACGCCGCGCCTTGTCTTATTAACCACAGCAAATAAATAAAAATAATATATTAAATTTAAATTAATTTCAGGTTTGCAACATGGACGGTTCTAACAGAACTGAGTTACACAGCAGTGATATCCTCCATATCTTTGGTTTGACCTTACTCGGACAACAGTTGTACTGGACTGACATGCAACGACGAACTTTGGACAGAATTAATAAAGATACAGGTATTAATTGTATTTATGTATATCATTATGAAAATTTATTTAAAACAACAAATACATATCAACGAAAACAGTATAACTAAGAGAGTGAGACTACTGTAGTTGATCATTAGTCCGAATAATCCTGAATTCGCATAACCGAGGGCCCAATATTCGAGTTTACATTTTTTGAATTTATTTTTATTACCTCGTCCTTGATTCATTCATCAATGTACTAAAATTTTTTGACACTATTTAACCGAATTGTTGTCGTCCATTTATTTCAAAAATTGCCTAAGACTGCGAAATCAAAACGATTTTTGTAGCATGACTGTGTCCTAACCAGGACAACCTAGATAACGATGTAATATAATATCAAATTCTTTTTAAGTGTTTTCTAAAGTAATTTGTTATTACATTAAATTTAGATAATAGGTTAATTGTAGCTTCACGCTGTATTCCGCACACAGCAGGGTAGGCAGAGGGAACCTAGTGTTAAGGCACTCCGTTCCCCACTTTCCGCCTTACCTCGACAACAGAGCGAAGAAAATGGAAATATAATTTCCTCTCCTCGAGTGGAAATCGAACCCACAACCTATCGTTTACAGTCTAGTCACACGCTTGTGCCACTGGGCGACGACTGGCCACGATTATTGGTTGTTTATGTTTTGATTAATATTTTATTTATTCACGCCACGCCAGCAACAAAATTAATTTTGAAGGAAATATATTACACAAATATACAATTCATTTTGAGTCATTGTTTTGATTTTGTTCATTACGAAAAAATTATGACTTTGCAACGTTTGGTTTCACTTCGAAATTGATTGATTGCCTATTTAATAACCTTCGTGGGCTCATGTATATAAAGCACATAAAGATATTTAAATATTTCTTAATGTTTCATACTAAAAAAATTTTGGAGATCACTTAAATTACATGAATTTATTTATATAATATTTCTAAATAAACCCGTAAGCTACTATTTTACTAACAACTTTAATTTTTCATTATATTTATAAAGGTGGTGAAAGACAATCAGTAGTGGAACAAATGGCGAACATGATGGGCGTGAAGGCGATACGTCTGAAGCAGCCATTAGGGCAGAACACGTGCTCGAACGCCAATGGCGGCTGTTCACACCTATGTTTTAATAGACCTAATGATTATGTGTGTAGTTGTCCTTTAGGTAAGAATTTCTTATCTTTGCTTTGCATAAATTAATATTTTGATATGTAAGTGCCTATTTAAACATTGCTAGTCTATAGAGGCCATAGTAAAACAATGTCTGAGTGTATTGTGGGTTCGATTCCCACTCGATATAATAATGATTAAATTATTTTCAATTCTCCGTGTCAGTAGCTTCTTGGTCAATTTGAAAAACGCTCAAGCTGTAAAAAGCTTACAATCATATTGTAAAAAAATTGCCTAATTTTTTTGTCAAACATGAATAAAACACACATATACAAATATTTTTTTATAAAATACAATTAATAATACATGCTCTTGTTATTTCCAGGCTTAGAACTAAGTAACGATAATAAAAATTGTATAGAGCCAGAAGCATTTCTGGTGTATAGCAGGAAGAATGTAATTGGTCTTATCAGTGTGGAGAATGAGAACAACGACGCAGTGCTGCCCATTAGAGAGTTGAAAGAAGTCAGGTAATTATTATTGTATTATATATTTAATTAAAGTATTTAATTTTATTTTGTTAATTTTATATTCTAACTAATTATTCAATATTTATCATATACATTTGGTATCGGTGTTTATAGTATAAGTGTAACAAATAAATAAGCAAAAAAATAAAATGAATGTCAATGGAGGGTGGAGTGTCTTGACACTAGGTTCTCTCTGATTATCCTAATATGGCGAGAAAAGTTGGCAAAAAAGTAGTTTTGTAAAAATAAAAACAAAGTTGGAAATAAAAAGTATCCATAGTACCTTATTTATGACATGCTTTTATTATCTTAAGGTACCTATTTATACATCAAGTATCTATCAATTTATGTAAGCAATTTTCGCAATATTGTTTTTATCAACTTATCGTCTGATTTGTTTTAAAATATACACATGTGTTCTGACAACACAATATTTTCGTAGCTTTAGTGTAGCACCAAAGACTAATTGTAATTATAGTTTAGTTGTATATAGTAACTATAATTGTAATATAGCCATTAGTTTCTTTTTTAGTTAATTTATCTTATTTTATTTTTAAATTAATTTTAAATTATTGCTATATTATTACAGTGCCTTAGCAGTTCATGTGTCTGGTGCTAAAATATACTGGTCTGATAGCAAAAGTAAGACCATCAACCGTTGTTCAGTGAATGGAGCCAATATAGAGAGGATCATGGAGTGGGTGGGATTTGTTGAAGGTAAAAAAATTATAATTTTATTTTGTTACTTGACATATTATTTACATTTTCCCCCGTGGGGGGACGGGTTAAGAATACAATTCCCCCCCGCCGCTGGGTAGCGTTCCGTAAAAGGCGGGTAACCCAGTAGTTTGGTGGTAGGAGATTCGTTCTCCGACTGGCTCGCGACCACTATCATGTCAAAGACGAACCGCCAAATATCTTATGATGTGTTCCGGTTCCCATCCTTCCTCTCTCCTTCTGTCCTACATTCCCAAGGCTGGCAACGCATCCATAACTCTAATGTTGTGTCTATGGGCGAAGGTAACCACTTAACACCAGGTGGGCCTTCAGCTCGTTTGCCTCCTTTATTCCATAAAAAAAAACATTTTATATTATATGTGGTTAAATTAGATAATAAAAATCTTGGCTTAGTGAAACAGTGTCTGATTGTTGTGGTCACAGTGGTTGTGGGTTCGACTCCCAAGCAGGGAAATTATTATTTTTATAAGATTTTCATTCCTTCGCCCTGGTCACAATATAAGACGCGGTGTTAAGTACCGCCATGTCTCAGATTCGAGCGTTAAGTAGATAACGGAGTGTCTTTAACACTAATTTCTCTCTGTTTACTCTACCTGCACGATAAATCGTAAAAATATATTTAAATCCTGATCAATATTTCTTTTTTACTGATCAATATTTTTTAACAAAAACGGTCCTCTTCTCCACAATGCGTTTATCAAATCCCCAACGTTTATTAATGTTGCCATCCTTTATTTAAATAATATTGACATTATGAAATACAATAAGTCGATATTATTTTACAATACTAATAATTTATGCAATCGTAAAAATAATAACAAAACCAAAACAAAAATTATAAAATTACTTAATATGCTAGCAATATATAACTTTATGTGTTTATTTTTATAGGTTTAGCAATAGACTGGTCTGGCCAAAATATATACTGGACAGATACAACAACGCAACGCATAGAAGTGGCGAGGTTGGACGGCTCCAGCAGACGCACGCTCATATGGCAAGGTCTGAAGAAACCTAAAAGTATCGCTTTGGATCCACGTAAAGGGTAAATATTTATTTTTTTTTTAGCTTCACGCTGTATCCCGCACACAGCAGGGTAGGCAGAGGGAACCTAGTGTTAAGACACTCTGTTCCCCACTTTCCGCCGAATTCAGAGGCTTGCGTATATTCTGTTGTCATATTTTTAACGGAAAAATGAAAATAAATTAAATATAATCATTACCTTGCTTGGGAATTGAGCCCACAACCATCGCGTTTATTTTCAGGCGATGTCCCACTGTCCTACAATGGCTTATATTAAAGGCCAGTCATTAAATAGATAGTTGAAAATTAAATATTATAGCGTTTATTTTTATCTATATCCTATTTTATGTAATCATGTTATTATATTAAATAGTAGCGTGATCTACGTGGCTGTTTCAGTATATTGCAACCCTCGGTGATGGATTTTTGAAAAATAAAGTAGCCTTGGATTATCAGCTATACATATATATGCACGAAATCACAATTGGTCAAGCAGTGTAGATTTTTCATATAAACTTTCATCCCCTATTTCAACCCTTTAGAGATTGATTTTTGAAAAACTAAGTAGCCTATGTTAGACCCAGTCATTTTTACTACTTTCGTTCTAAATTTCATTCAAATCGAATCAGTAGATTAACCGTGAAAGCTTGACAGACAAACACACAGACATTCGTATTTATAATATATATAAGTATGGATAACATAGATAATAAACGTTTCTCGAATATATGAAACTATAAAAAAAATTGTATCTACGCCTTCTTGGAACCACTTACCTCCATGCCCTTTGACTGCTAAACTATGTGTTCTACTTTGCCTGTATCTGAGTGCGCAAAAAAGGTTTTCAAAATGTAAAGAAAATATAAAAGCATATTTAAAGAAAACGTATAAAAATTTGAACGCAGCGGGATGCGCACCCGCGCCTCCTGAAAACCGTTCAGGCGCTCTCACCACTGAGCCATGCGTTTTACTACACGCTGCGTCGAAATTTATTACAACTATTTTTGTTGTTAGCATCTCGCTTTATTACAACTTATTTTTGTTGTTAGCATCTCTGTAGAGAGATTTTTACAAATTTCCGCCACCCAAAGATTATTCTACGAACAATAATTTGACAAGAGAGAATACTATTTATTAAATACTTTTGAATATTTTTAAAGTGTTATTCCACATTTAGGAAAATTGAAAAAGACATTTAAAGAAAACCTATAAAAATTTGAACGCAGCGGGATTCGAAGCCGCGCCTCCTGAATACCGTTCAGGCGCTCTCACCGCTGAGCCATGCGTGGCTTAACGTTCAAATTTTTATACGTTTTCTATAAATGTCTTTTTCAATTTTCCTAAGTGTGGAAAAAGGCTTTCAAAATGTAAAAAAATATGAAAGTATATTTTGTAAATTTATTTTCAGCTACATGTACTGGTCAGAATTAGGCTCAAAGACAATCAAGCGCGCCACAATGGACGGGAATTCCCCTACAATATTATTCGAGCAAGTGGGCAAAGTGCAAGCGTTGGCCATAGACTACGAAAGGCGGGTTATATACTGGGCGGCGCTAGACACGCCTACCATAGAGCACGCGTTTTTAAATGGAACTGGAAGGAAAGTACTGGTCGCTAATGTGTCTATGCCCTACGCCTTGGCTTTGTATGGGGATAAACTGTTTTGGGGAGATTGGGTTACAGGTGATTATTTTTTGTGTGTATAATATTTTTTTAGGAATATATAAAATTGTATAAAGGTTATTTTAATATTATTCGTATATCTTATAAAATGGCACTGATCTACTCACTACAGACTGTGTCCGCAAGAGAAGAATATTTTGTAAGAGGAAAATAACACTTCACTTAATTTTTTTTAACAAAATGTATTAATATTTTTTTAAGTCGCTTCAGTGTTTTGCCCACATAAGAAGGTAATCATAGGGAACCTAGTGTCAAGACACTGTTCTCTATTTTCCGCCGTAATTTTAGACATTATGTGCTAAATAGCAGAACTTATCACCATACTTTGTCTTATTTACCAGAGCGGAGAAATGAAAATAATTTTAACATAATCATTCTTACTAATTAGAATCGAACTCACAACTAAATCACGGTTAAAGTCAGACTCCGTATCACTGTGCAATGATGGCTCAATATATATTATTTTATAATCACACAACTATAATAATTTGGGGCCAGTCGTGGCGCAAAGCTGTGTACGGGATACAGCGTGAAGCTATATTAATGCTCTAAACACAATCTCACATATTTCCACAGGTTTAGTAGAAGTAGCACACAAAACGGATGGCACAAACCGCCATATTATTCATAGAGAGCTAGACTACATATCGGATTTGAAGGTGTACCACCGGGCGCGAGACACGCTGTCGAACCAGTGTGGAGTGGATAATGGCGGATGTTCACATCTCTGTCTTCCTTTACCCAATAATGATTATAGATGTGCCTGCCCTACTCATTATAGATTGAATAGAGATAATTTGACTTGTTCAGGTTAGTTGTTTGTTTTTTTTTATAAATGTTTTTAGAGACGTAAGAGGTGTGGGTTCGAATCCCGCTGTGATTAATTTTTTATACGTTTTCTTTGTAATGTTTGAATCTTGAAAAGTTTTTAGAATTTGGATACAAATGAGGATTTAGAATTATCAGATTAAGATTTTTTTTAGAAAACGTATAAGAAGTAAAATACATAGCTTAGTGTAATGTTTGGACAGTTTTTCAAATTTCAGTGCGTTTATATTTATAGACGTTTTCTAAGTATGCTAATTTTGGATGGTTTCGTTTACCGATGTTGTATTTTTCACACCAGATCATTTTTTTTTTAAATAATCATTATAAACTTTATTCACAAATGCATATAAAAACAGTTATTGATTCCTCCTAGTTAAACTTCAACTATATATATGTTTTTTTTTCATATTTTTTATATAATTTCAGAACCGGAAGAATTTTTATTATTCGCCCAAAAGAACGCAATTGGCCGCATACTTGTTGCAAACGGCGAATGTACCGAAGCTTTTATTCCTTTGACTGGACTTAAAAGTGTAAGAGCCATCGAATATGACCCTATTAATAGGTAAGTCTGTAATAAATTATAGTTTTGAAATGAAACGCATGTTGAAAAGACGAGTTATTTACTAAAAGTGTAATATATGTGTCAAGATACATATCTATACATATATTTCGACTATTTTAATAATATTTTAGAAATCCTTCTACTACAGTAGATGATTAAACTGCTTGAAAATGTTTGAACTTTGAAATTTATAATCATAATAATTGCAATGTAATTATAGGAAAATGTAAAGAAGAAGGCACCTAATATTTGGTTGTTGGTTCGAATCGCACTCGGAAAAATAATATTCTAATAATTAAATTCATATGTAATTTCAGGCACCTCTATTGGATGGACGACGATTCTCACGCTATAAAACGGGTGCCCATCTCCTATTCGACAACTTCCGCAATAGCTGATTCCTCAGTCGTAGTGACCGGTCTCTCCCGCCCCTTCCACATGGTGTTAGATGTGTTGGGCAGGACACTGTACTGGACATGTTTAGACACTGACTCTATTAATGCTACGTCTATTGATAATAATTCTTCTACTGGTGTCATTTTGAGAAGAGAGAACATGATGCCTAGATTGTTGGCGTTTCATCAGACTAAGAGGTATTTTTTTTGTTTTAATGTTAATGATAATAATATTATTTTAATATTTTATACAATTTGTTTTGTAGTTTAAGCTTAATTTGCAATTTAAGCTTGGTTTTAAAAAATAATAAATCTGTGTACAAGATTTCTTTACATAAATAAATTTTGTGTATCAATTAATTAAATTAATAGGACATGTTGTAGCTATTTAAATATTTTAATTATATAGGTACAAAATGTCCTATTTATTCAAAGTTATGAAACACATAAATAAATTATCACTGAACACTATTTAAGACACAATTACATCACAGTGCCGTGCATTCAATTGAAAAGTCCTTAGTTTTAAAATCTATGTGCTAATTTTGAAGTTAGTTTAATATACAACATCGAGCTAAGTAAAGAAAGTCTTATTTTTTTTTTAATTTAGTTACATATAAACTCTTTGCTATAATCATATCCCTATTGCAAAACCAGGCTACTAATCTGGAGCGACGCGGGCCTGTCCGCCATCATGGTGTCGAACGCGGACGGCGGCGCACGCGGCGAGGTGGCGCGCGCCGCCAACGTGTCCGCCCTCGCGCTCGACCACGCCACCTCCACGCTGTACTGGGTGGTTGCTAGGCAACTGTACGCCGCTGACTTGGACGCGCCTAATACGTGAGCGATTTGTTATACGCCGCGCGCGTGTGGCGTGGCCACACTGGCCCCCGCCTTTGCCCCTGAAGATAAATAAGGTTACATTTATCTAATGTTAGACAAGACTCTTGTTTCGTTATAATGCGCTCGCATTTGTCGTGGCCACACCCGCCTCCGCGCGCTTGCACTGATTTCCTATTGAGCTGAGTCACATGATAGTAAGTGGTTACGCCGCTGAATTAGACGTTTTGCTATAACGCGCCCGCGTGTGTCGTGGCCACACCCGCACCCGCCTCCGCGTGTGTGCACTGCGTACCTATTGAGTGAATTACATGATGGTAAGTGGTTACCTTCAGGTTACTAATATGGAGCGACCCGGACTTATCTACCATCACGATCGCCATTACGCCATTCCATTCCGCCATGAACATGATAGTGTTCGCGAGCCAGTCGGGGAACTAATCGTCCTACAAAACTAGTTAAGAAGTTACTAGATTACCCGTTTCTTTTTTGTAATATTTACCCGTTCCGAGGGTAAAAAATGTTCTATTAATTATAAAAAATAATCTATAAATTATAAGTGAGTGAGTTGTTATTCAATATCTTAATAAGTTGTGTTTTAGAAAACATATAAAAATTTAACGTATAATAGTTGAACTTGAGCTTCTTGGAATTGCTCTGACAACTATATCATATATTCTACTGGGACATTGCGTGTTAAATAACACGAATCAACACCGTGCTTTGTGTTGTCACCAGAGCGAAAATAAAAATAACTTAAATATAGTATTTTTCAATTTCTTAATTATGTGAATCAATTTAAAATGTTAAAATATCAAATATAATCATTTTAATTCAAGAATGGAACTCACAACCATCACATTCACCGCCAGATACTATCACACTGCGCCACGATATTATTTATCATCAACATATTCTCACTTAACACGTTCAACACCAAGAAAAATTCTTCCCGTTCGAGCCACGTCGGTCAATGCTGGTCGACAATGAGACTTTTCGTTCGGGCCGCGTAAGTCAATGCTGACCGCGGCGTTGGATACTTTCAATTCGTTAATACAGGCCGTAGGGCACTGCTATCTAATTAAAAACCATACGTATTGACCCCCGTGGCTCACTAATTACTCTAAAATAAGTTGGTTTTTGAAAATGTGAAATACTTGGAAGTAAGACAATAATTTTATGTGCTGACCATGACGTCACAAATAGTGACATTTGGATAGAAATGTGATTTTTGCTTGGCCTGTAGGGATAGCATGCGGTCGGTCAGCATTGACCGCGTTGGCAATCGACGTGTTTATATTAAATTAACACAAATATATAAATGATCTCTCTGTTTAGGCGGCGTGTGATCTGGCAAGGCGGCGCGGTGTCCGCGCTGGCGGCGTACGCGGGCGCGCTGTACCTGGGCGGCGAGCGCGCGCCCATGCGCCTCGCGCTGCAGCGCCGCGACGCGCCCGCCACGCCGCTGCCGCACGTCGCGCGTCTAGTGGCCGCCGTTGCTGTTGTTAAGGTGTGTGGATTGTTTGTTGTAGTGTTGTTTGTTGCTGTTGTTTTTGTTTTAATATGAAGAGATAAAGTATTCAGGATATTTTAAAATATTTTGGTTTTTTTGAAGTAGCTATTGAATATTTATCATTGTAATTATATATTTTTTTTTAATTTTTGTTACTTTTATTTAGTGTGTGTTTTTGTATGCTTCAATACATTTTTTGTTATTTTTATCATATTATTGATAACATATAAAAAAAACATCCTATCTCTTTCTAGCAGCTTCACGCTTTTTAAATAGTAGACGTCACTAAATGTACAGTGTAAATTCAAATATATATTATATGTATATGTCGTGGTCAGATCGTAGAATTGACAATTTCATGATCTCGTTGACGATATCATGAAATGGTCGCAGTTCATGAAATGAGCAACTGAATTTGACGATATCGTTGATTCGTCAACGTTTAACGATTTCGTCGTCGACGTTTGGTCATATCGTAAAATAAGGTGTCTTTATAATATATTTAACATAAATTCAGAATATGTGCGTAATACGATTCATTATATATAATGGCGACTCATTATATATAATGGCGATTTTTTTAGCTCAAAACACTTTTAATCTTGTGAGAATCAATTAAATAAAAAAGGTTTAACCTAACCTAACCTAAAAATTCTTTTACGTAATTTTTTTTTTTTGTGTGAATATATTTAAAACATATCAAGGTAGGTTAGGTTAGGTTAAACTTTTTATATTTAACAGATTCTTTAGTATTTAAAAGTAGTTTTTATTATATATTTCTTAAAGTCATTATTACAGTATCGCAAATACAAAACAACTTAAAATCAAAATTATAATGATTTTCAATAAAATAAAAAGATAATATTTTTTTAGGAATATAATTTTTACTTATTATAAACGGATAGTTAATTCTGCTTTTAATAAAAAAAATATTTAAAACTAAAGTTTTAGCTTTATTACGAACAGCTGATATACGAAAAAGCGCTTCTAGCGCCTCTATCGGTTGTTAAAGTAATTATAATTGACGATTTTGTCAAACAAGATCGACAATTTCATGAAGTAGCCACGCGTTTAGTTGACTATATCGTTAAACGTTAGGGTGTCATTGATTTCGTCAAACGACATCATGATCTGGCCAAACGTTAATTGGTCATTTCATGAACTGCGACGATTTCATGATATAGTCAACGATTTCATGAAATCGTCAATTAAACGAAATGGCCACGACATATACATGTTTGAGTGGCGGAGCTCAACACCGCGCGCGAACTTAGGTACCAGAGCCAGAAAATGAAAATTTAAATATAAGAATTCCCCGAGTGTGAATCGAACCCACAACCGTCGCAATACAGTCCGACGTTGTGCCACACCAAAAAAAAATAAAAAAAAAATAAAAAAGACAAGGAAGCCATAAGTCTATTAATTACTGATTAGAAAAGGACAATATAAATTAAATTATTTAATCCAATAATTGTATATAGGTATCCCGCGAACACCCGTGCTACGGTGGCCACGCGTGCGGCGGGGAGCCTGGCGCGTGTGGCGCGGGCGGCGCGTGCGGCTGTGGCCTGCGTTGCGCCGACGAACGCGCCCGCCCCTGCGCGCCCGGACACTTCGCGTGTGACGTGGCCTCACCCGCTCCCGCTTCCGCCTCCGCGCCTGTGCACTGCATACCTATTGAGTGGAAGTTAGTTTTTTTCATATTTTGTTATTTTTATGAAGTTACATTTTGTTGTTAATGGCGTCAGAGTCAGAAGCCGTCATGGCGCAGTGGGACAACGTCTGGCTGTAAACGCAATGGTCTCGGGTTTCCATACAAAGACATGATTACTCTAAATTGCCATTTCTTCGCTCTGATACTACCGTGCTGTCTGCACGGCGTTGAATTCCACCGCCACATGCAATGTCTCGATTTCATGGCGGAATGTACACTAGGTTCTCTCTGACTATCCCGCTATCCGAGCTTGAAGCTAGTTTTTCCATTTTTTGTTGGATTATAGTACCAAAAATTTTAAGTCGATGAAACTTAAATTAATATTGAACTTTTTCTTTAACATATTATACAGTGGCCAGTCGTGGCCCAGTGGCACAAGAGTGTGTGTGTGAGTGTAAACGACTGGTTGTGGGTTCGATTCCCACTCGAGGAGTGGAAATTATATTTCCATTTTCTTCGCTCTGGTGTCGAGGTAAAGCGCGGCGTTAAGTTCCGCCACTTAACACGCAAGCCTCCGAATTCGGCGGAAAGTGGGGAACGGAGTGTCTTAACACTAGGTTCCCTCTGCCTACCCTGCTGTGTGCGGGATATAGCGTGAAGCTATTTAATTTTAATTTAATATTATACAGTACTACACGAAAAGTCCATCGTTAATTACAAGCACATATACAAAATCAAACCCATAACAACCAAACCCATAACAACACTTCCCAATCGCCACTATAATATAAAACACATAACAACACTACGTTTATAATCAGATGCGACGGGCAGCGCGACTGCGCAGACGGGTCTGACGAGGCGCGCTGCGACCCCTGCGCCGGCCTGCGCTGCGCTGACGGCTCCTGCGCGGCCGCGCTGGGCGCCTGCGCGGCGGGCGCCTACTGCGCCAGGGAACCGCTGCCTGATGCCTTCCGGTTGGTAGTTTTTTCTGTATAGTTGATACTTTTGTAAGTAACTTATTGGTACAATCTTTAACATTTGTGGATTAGTTCTTTTGTTATTATTTTATTAAAAAAATTACGAACGAATTATTTTCGTTTATAGCATGAGAACCCACAGTATTTGAATTGAAAGTTTCTTATTTTACTTTAGGAATTTTATTTTACTCTTATTATTATGAGCATAACATTTTAAGATCAGAATTCAAATATAACAAGAATTCTAAATCGATTTCGGTTACTGATATAAAATCATTTGGGATTATGCACTACTTTTAGATAATTACAATAACGGATGTTAGATTGCGTTATGTTACATACATTTTGCGGGATACAGCATGAAGCTAAAACAAAAATGTTACAATTTTTAAATAAATAATTTTTGTTACGTAGCTCCATAACATATCTGGATATAACAATAATAAGTTAATAATTTCACTAAATCCAAAAATAGAGTAGCCTCTTTAAAATTATTATTTTTTCTCCGTATGTTATACAGATGTGACGAGCGTCTCTGTCTCCCGCCTAAGTTTCTATGCGACGGTCGTGCGCATTGCGAAGATGGAACCGACGAGGCACCCACTACATGTGGATACGTGCATAAAGACCAAGTATGTATAACAATAATAATATGAACAAATTTGCATTCATAACTCATATTAAATTTTAGATTACTTACAATTATTGATGTTACAAAATTTTAAAATATATTTTATATAAAAATATCTTGGTTATGAGGCCAGTCGTGGCGCAAAGGAACAAAGTGTGAATGTAATAAGCGACTGGTTGTGGGTGCGATTCCCACTTGAGGAATGGAAATATTTAATGTTTACATTTTCTTCACACTGGTGTTAAGGCAAAACGTAGCATTTACTTCCACCACTTATCACGTAATGCTTCCAGTATTCAGAGGAAAACAGGGAATGGAGTGTTTTAACACTAGGTTCCATCTGCCTGCTGCGTGCGGGACACAGCATGAAGCTGAAAAAAATCCAAGCTACAATTAAAAATTCGCTTAAATGACATTTTAGCATACTTTATAGCATGCTTTATACACATTGAGTAGTGTACTTAGCGCATAGTGCATAAGTAGCATAAGGATCTCTCGGAGAGAGATCCTTAGTGAACGAGGTTCTGTTCATTCTCGCAAGATAAAGCAAAAGCAAAAATTGTATAGTCTTTCATTTTAAATTATTTTCGCTTTGTTCATTTACTTAAAGCATATTCTCTCTGTAGCACTAAAATACTTAAGTAATAAATTTTTAAAATTCTATAGAAATAAATAAAATAAAAAAGAACTTTCCAGCTTATATAAACCAATTATAATTAATTCATATTAACACATAACATTTGTCCATTAAATTCACCAGGTAGTCTCCCCCACCAGCGGGCGTCAGTCCCACGCGCTGGTGGCGTGCGGCGTGATAGCGGCGGCGGGGGCGGCGTTGGCGGCGGCGTGGGCGGCGCTGCGGCGGCTGCGACGCGCGCGCCGCCCGCCCCCGCGCCCCGCCTTCGCCTTCAAGCCGGAGCCGCCACGGCCGCGGGACGTGCGGGACGTGCGGGAGGGACGGGATGCGTGTGGATATGATCAGTTAGTGTTGTTTTGTTTTTGTTTGGTATTATATATTAAAAATATAGTGTTAATAATTTATATGAAAAAATATTTTACATAATAATTTAGATTATTTGATTTATTTTATTACGTATAGATACAAAATTAGTTAAACTAAAATGTGAAAAAAAATATGGTGTTATGTTCTTTACAATTTTTAATTATGAAATTTGTTGATATAAAAATTTGAACATTGATTCTTTTGTGTTCGCATTTTTTATGTTTATTATTTAAGTAAGCACATTTTATGTTAATCAATCATGCACAAGTTTTCCGAAGTTTCGCACAGATATAGTTAAACAAGCAATGGGAATTCACTGAGCCACAAAACACCATGTGTAATGGAATCTCGTTCTCTCTTACTCAAATCCTAAAAATAGGTCCTACCATGTCTATTTGAACTAGCTTCTGTGATTTCGACTTAGAATGAGCCTACTATAAACTAACATGATATATAAAATTAAATAAATTTCATCAAATAATGGTATATATTTTTGTACAGAACAAGCGTATCAGGCACGCTCTCACCGACCGCTTCCGCGTCCGCTTCCGCGTCCGCGTCGGGCTCGGCGTCCGACAGCCTGTGCGGGCGGTACCCGCGCCCCACCGCCAACCCGCCGCCCTCGCCCGCCACGCACCCGCGCCGCCGCGCCTACCGCCACTACCGCACGCACCCGCCGCCGCCCACGCCCGCCTCCACCGACGCCAACGAGTCCGACGTGGAGCACGCGCGCGCGCCGCCGCCCTCGCCCGCGCCGCCCCCGCCCGCCCTGGCTAGGTATAACAAGCTTACTTAGGCAGTTGTGTGGGTGTTTCGCCGCCCACGCCGGCGTCGACTGTCACTAACGAATCGGATGTAGAGCATGTGCGTGCACCGACGCCCCCGCCCGCCCTGTCTAGGTATAACAAGCTTACATAGGTCATTGTGAGCGTGTGGTGTGGTCTTGGTGAATAATATTAGGTAGTTTATGTGGTCGCGCCGCCCTAGCCTGTTACGCACCCGTCGCCGCCTATTCCGCCGTTGACTGACGTTAATGAGTCGGATGTGGAAGGCGTTAGTGTCGCCATCCTTATGTAGGTCATTGTGAGCCTAAGTTTCGTAGGTCATTGTGAGTGGTATGTGGGTAACCTAGCGAATAACTGTTTGTGAATGTGACAGGCGTATAGAGGACTCGACGAACAACGAATTCTATAAGGTAGCAAGAATAACCTGTAGTTAACTTGGATAACAACAATCTTTGAGTGTGGTTAACTTGGTTAACGACAATATGTATAAACACAGGCTTGTAGTTATCTTAGCTAATCTATGGGACAAGCTTGTAGGTAACTTGGTGAACAACAATCTTCAAATCAAATCAACAATCAATCAACAGCCTATACGATTGTTTCATAAAATTGTTGTGAAATTACTAAGTGATCTATGAAGGAGGAGAACATTACTACAAATGTCATAAACATGATTTGCATCACGGCACAAACTAACTTAACCCGTTAATACTCGTAAGAACTTTTAATGGATAATTAAAATAATAAAATAAACACGTGCTCACTAGTTTACCTAAAAGCTTTATAACAGTAGCACTATAATGTACTGTTAAAAAAGAAGTCTTAACATATCAATCCAAGATTTTAGACGCGAGTATTTAAGGGTTAAGAAAGTTTTGTATAACTAGAAACCGACCTGTAGATTATTAATTACGAAACAACGATTTATGCCAATTAAATATTTATTATTTTAATTATAATTGTGAATTTTGTAATAACTTTAAGTATTGAGAATTGTGTTAAGTGTTTTCTTTAGTATTATATACAGAAAACATTGTTTCTGCTACTAAATGTTTTTTTTGGACCAGATGGTAAACTAAAATGTATGGTAAAATCTAAGAAATAAATCATATCAAATTGATAGAAATAATTAGAGTAAATTAAACACGCGGGACTAATTTGTGGGCGGATTTTGTATACAGCAATTATATTGTTATAGTACAGATGTATCAGAACAAGATATGAAATTATCATATTTGTAATGTTACGCCCTCTTTGTTTGGTTAAAAATTTAACTATTACATTATAAGTTAAAAAAATTGTTCCCTTTTTAACAAAAAAATATATTTTTATTTGACTTATGAATGTCTTTTTGGGGTATCAAAAAGAGCTCTTCCAAAACTTATGAATGTATAAGGTTTTATGGTATTTAATTTTTTTTTTAAGTAAAAATATATTATTTGCTTTTGTTGATATAGCCACTTACTTCACTTTATAAATAAAATACATGTATATAGTATAAGTCTGTTTGTTGACACGCTTTCACAGCTAATCTATCGGTCCGATTTGGATGAAATTTAGAAATGAAAGTATTAAAAAACCCAGTGTAAAACATAGGCTCCTTATTTTTTTAAATATCCACCTCTAAAGGGTTGAAATAGGGGATGAAAGTTTATATGAAAAATCTAATCTGATTGTAATGCTTGACCGATATAGTTGACAATCCAAGGTTACACATAGACTTTATTTTTTTCTAAAATCCACCCCCGAGATCCACGAGCGGGCCGCTGGTAATATATACTACCAATGGATACAGCAATATACAACAATTTTATAGCTAAAATAATTTATATTACTACTTACTCTTTTTCACAATTGATTATTGTATTTTTATACTTTACTATTATTTTTAAACTAAAAAAACATTAAAAACATTGTTTCATTAATTACATTATTTAAATAAAGGAGTTAAATAAACTTCATTAAATTAATTAAATTCAAATATTTTTAACTAATATTACTCATTTATTATATAAAATATATATCTTTAAACATATTATAAAGAAAATAATGTTTACCTTATAAATAAGCAAACACTGACAAGTAAAGGTATGGCCATATTATAGAATAATATAATATAATATACTCTACTAAGACGTTACTATGTGCCAAGTGGGATTTGATAGCATTTTTAAATATATGAATATGTATGGATAGAGCATTGTTCTTTGAAAAATGTGAACAGAAATATGACAAACTCTTGTAATAGTATTGGTTTTGTGAAATGGTCTTAAAGGAAAATTATAATTACTTAAAATATTTTTTTTGTAAATGTAGGTTTATATTGGGATATATTATTGACTACTATGGTTGATTTAATATATTATTATTTTCTCTTTATTTTCTAATTCACTTTGCAACACTGCAAATGCTCTATCTCCATTTAAATATGTATAAAATAATTCAATGTAAATCATGAACTATTGCATAAAATAACAATCACGGTGAATTTTGAAACTTGTTTTTAGAGAAAAATACTACTTTAAAAGAGGTTTATGCTCCATTTTTTTAGGAATATGTTACTGTAAAAGTTCATAATACAGAAAAAAAACGAAATTTAATAGTAACTACTACTAAATTTCGTACTAAGTTGCTAGTGATAATTATACATTTTCATTTAAAGAACAGTTCGGACTTTTACTGTAACATATTGGTAAGATAGAGAGAGACCCAGTGATTGGTGTATGAATCGTGTCTACTACTACTACTACAATACTAGAAAAGTAACAACTATTACTTTATGAAATATTAAATTTATTGCATTTATTTATTATATATACTTCCATTTGCATTTTGTAACATACACAAGCAAAATAGATAAAATAAATATAGATAATTTTAATTATAAAACTATATTAGTTAATACAACAGAATAAACCCGTCAATATAATAATTATGTGAACGTTCGATTTGGTGCTATTTCAATGTTCGTGCCTCAAATCTAGTTGAATAAATAACTTACTATACGTTGTAAATATATTATAGAATTTATTGTAAATAAAATCTCTTATCTTATTAATAATATTAATTAATTATTATAATATAGTTTTTAAGATCGTATTCGTCTAATTTTTTTTTTAATGCTGTCTCTTTCTAACTATTTTAAACTGAAACAGACGGCAATATGTGTAATGTGTTTTTTTTTCAATTAATCAGGTTATAGTTTTTTTTTTAATTCATATCATTGATGTAAGCCTCTCTTAAGTACATATACTATATCGCACCCTTGGAATTAAAGTAACATAACTCAAAATTTCTTTAATTTTTAGTTTTGCTAAACAACGACCATAAAAAGCATATTCTACGATTATATTGACAAAATACTTTTTTTTTAATCAGCTTACTTTAATTCTGGTTCGGGTTTGATATAATGTGAGCCGTTTTGACGAAATACAAATAAATGTTACTAAACGCGATGGGTGTGGCTTCGATTCTGAATGATTCAAATGGTTATTTTTAAAAAATATATATTTCTATGCTCTGGTAAGACAAATCATGGCGTGGAGTTCTGCCATACATAGCGCAATGTCTGTTCATATCAATATTAAATATCTTAAATATACCTATACTAGAAATAAGAAAATCTTATCTTAAAGAAATTCTTAATTTCTAGAACTTTCTGTAAACTTTTTAAGTTATGTACTGTTGCTTAACACGCACAATTGCTTGATATGTAATACGTTACAATAACTTTTTTACTAATATTTTGTTCTTTGTAACTTTAAATTTTTATTATGATTGATGTTAAAATTTAGAAAGTCGATTTAATTTTTCTTTATACTCGTATATGAAAAAGTTAGTATTATTGACTTCGTCCTTCGTCAATGTTTTTTTTTGTAAACCATTTATTTATATTTTATTATTACTTTTTTAATTATATTGTGGAGAACATGTATATTACTAATTCAAATGATAGCTTACTAATATATACATTATGAAAATAGCACAAATTATTACTTAATAAATAGTCTAACATGATTTCACTCAAAATGGCTGCTATCGTAAGACTTTTAAATAGAACTCGTATCGCACAAAAAAGCAATAATTAAATTTAAAATGTCATTTTATTCTCAATATTTTCGGCCGTAAATAAAAAAAATCTTCAAACGCACACATTTAAGTATCCTACACACACATACATAGTTTCAACACAATTTATGCTACTTTTATTAATACATAAATTATATATTTATTTAATAGCATATAATTATAACGTTTTCAAATATTTAAGTGATTATTTTTATAATTTTGCGATTATTAGAATTTGTTATCATTATTAGGGGTTTTTTGTAAACGTTGTATAGATATGCTTGTTTCTATTTGACTATTCACTACTGTATGACTATATGTATGTACTTGTATTGACTGAGTTTGACGTTTTGCTAATAAACTTTTGTACCTGTTTATTATGTTTCTTTATTTATTATCTGTTGTTCTGTTAAAAAAGTTTGTAATGCGTAATATTATTTAATACTTTTTTTAGCTTCAGGCTTTATCTTGCATACGGCAGGGTAGGCAGAGGGGACCTAGTGTTAAGACACTCCGTTCCCCACTTTCAGTGGAAATCGGAGGCATTGCGTGTGGCGGTACTTAACGACGCACTTTACTCGACACAAAATGGAAATATTAAATATTTCCACTCCTCGAGTGGGTATCGAACCCACAACCAGTCGTTTACAGTCACACGCTTGTGCCACTGCGCCACGACTGGTCCCAATATAATAAAAATATTTAATACTTGCAAATGTTTAATTGTAATATTTTAATGTTTTACAGCGGAAAGCATCCCGTTCTATGCTTTCATACAATCTCAACATTAAAATCTGAGACCATATTTTTTATACAATTTATAAACACTAGTAGTCACGACTCCTTTAATAAGTTTTTATATAACAATTAAAACCAGTTTTTAGGAATAAGGCGTTTGCGCTACCCTTGTGTTCCTTAGTGAGAACCAATTTTTAAACAATTTCAAAATATGAAGTCAACAATTCGACTCAATTTTTTATATTAGGTAACAATTATATAAATGAAGTACAAATTAACGTGATAACCAAACCGACGGGGGGCGTAATATTGTCAATTCATTAGAAAGGCCATGTGGTGTTCATCTGAATATCACATTCCTTTTGTGATCCATTATCGATACGCCCCCTGCAATAATAACTGTGAAAAAATATAAAAATCACATTAACATCACTGGGTAACGCCGCAGTCAGCAGCTATTGTCGGTCGCGAGCACAACGCGATGTCCAAATTACTAATATACTGTCTCATTATAGTTGTGTGGTGTGAGTGTGTCAACAGTGAAGTCTATAATAAAAGGCCGAAAATACAATCTTCAAATGGAAACATTATATTAGAGGCTGCTTATGACAAAAGTATTTATTTACACACGCATGGACCAAAATCTACCATATATTTAGGAGATGTGGATTATAAAAGCCTCTATAACATTTCTTCGAAAAATAATAACTTCTACCCATTGGATACTGATGACAACGTACAAAGCAATACAATCAGACCGGGTATACTGACAAGAATAGAAAATCTGGAGTCTTTAAGTGATAGCTTGTCAAGTAATGTAAACTTAAACTTATCCCGTCTTTATCGCCGAGTTCAAAATTTAAACACAAAGGTACAACGGTTACAGAGCTTACTTGACAAACACGAAGAATGTCGTTCACATCCCTGTGTGAATGGTGGCACCTGCTTAGATCTAATAAGTGGATATTACTGCCTGTGTCCGTCCAACTGGAAAGGAGTCAACTGCGATGAAGATGTAAATGAATGCTACAACTATGCCGGCACCGACTTGGGATGTCAAAACGGAGCGAAATGTATTAACAGACCCGGTTCATATGAGTGTATATGCAAACCTGGATGGTATGGAATAGACTGTACAAGAAAAGAAAAGGATTGTTCCCAAGGTAACTTTGAAATGTGTGGTCACGGTATTTGCGTTCCTACGACAACGGGACAAGGGATCACATGTATTTGTAATCAAGGCTGGACTACGGGCAGCGAAGGGATTGCATGTTTAACTGATATAAATGAATGTGAGTCTTCACGAAGAGCACATTGTTCCGTAAATCCAAGAGTGGATTGTATTAACACACCTGGATCATTTCAATGTGGTCCTTGTCCGGCAGGCTACGAAGGTGACGGATTCGCGTGCTATGATGTTGATGAATGCTTAACATCAAATGGTGGGTGTAGTACTAACCCCATGGTGCTGTGTCATAACACTATAGGCTCTCGAATTTGCGGTCCTTGTCCGTCTGGATATCAGGGCGATGGAGTAACGTGTACTTGGCGTGGTTCGTGTTCTATCAATCGTGGTGGGTGCCATCCCTCGGCCCAATGCGTGGAAAATTCATTGATTAGTGGAATTACTCAGTGTGTATGTCCCTCTGGGATGGTCGGTGACGGGATCGGACTTCACGGTTGCTACATCACTGGTGAAAATTCTACTAATAATTGTGACAGTAATCCATGTGGAACGCACGGGCATTGTCATCCACTTCGTGAGGGCTTCACGTGCATATGCTACCTGGGATACGAAGGTGCTCGCTGCGAAAGACCCAAAAACTTATGCTCTAATAATCCGTGCCACAATGGTGGCACTTGTCGCTTAGATGAACGCCTAACAAACGGTTACAGATGTGAATGTACCGCGTTGTATTCCGGTGAATTATGTCAAGTGCATTCACAACCGTGCGGTGGAGTTCTTGATTCTGAAGAAGGTAGTATCATTTATCCACGATCTAATGCTACTTACAGTGATAACGCACGCTGTGCTTGGGTTATTCATACAGATCCTGATAAAGTTATAAATGTCACATTTACTAAATTTAAATTAGAAGATCATTCTTCTTGCAACTATGATTTTGTACAAATTCATGATGGTAGAAGTTCAGCTAGTCAGCTTATAGGTAGATTTTGTGGAAGTAATTTCCCTAATGGTGGTAATATAATTTCAAGTCATAATAATTTGTACTTTTGGTTCCGTTCAGATCACTCAGTAGCTAAAGAAGGATTTTCTTTACATTGGACAAGCATAGCTCCAGTATGTGGAGGTGAAATAAATGCACGTGAACACGGGCATATAAGTTCACCTGGTTCACCTGGGACATATCCACCAAATAGAGATTGTTATTGGCATTTAATAACTAATTTAGGCAAAAGAATACAATTACATTTCTTTGAACTTGATATAGAAGTGCATGCTAATTGCAGTTTTGACTACTTAGCTATTTATGACGGTGAACGTACAACTGACCCACTTCTGAATAAATACTGTAATTCCACTCAACCCGCGCCATTACTATCTGCTGGATCTGAGATTCTAATACATTTCCATTCCGATAAATTGGGGAACGGCAAAGGATTTCAAATATCGTACGCGCCAGTTGAAGGAGTACCTGGATGTGGGGGACTGTTTACAACCGACAATGGTGAAATAACATCTCCTTCATATAATAACAACTATTTGCCCAACTTGCTTTGTGAATATCGTATAAGAACACGCCGAGATACCAAAATTAAAATTGAAATTAAAAACCTTAACTTGGAAAGATCGTTTAAATGTAGATATGATTATTTACAAATTTATGATGGGCCCTCTGAAGAATCACGCTTTGTCGCTAAAATTTGCGATAATACAGGAATGAAAAAGTTCATATCCACTACAAATAACCTTTTTATAATATTCCGTAGTGACCATAGTGTCGCCGGAGAAGGTTTCAAAATTGCATATCAGTCGATTTGTGAGAAAATGTATACACAAGATAGTGGAGTTATTACGTCACCAGAATATCCGATGAACTATCCAAAGCAGACTTCTTGTTATTACATTATTAGTACAACACCTGGTAAAGCAATTGTGCTAACATTTCAAGATTTTGACATTGAAGACAATAGATATTATGAATGTCGGTATGATTTTATTGAGATTAGGGATGGACCTTCTATAAATTCCACATCAATGGGTAGATTTTGTGGAGACTCTGAAACTTCTGTGCCTACTCAGACGTCTACTCATAATTTTATGTTTATACATTTTAAATCAGACGTAAGCATTTCTGGAAGAGGATTTTATGCTAACTATACCACAATAGATACAGAATGTGGCGGAATTTATAAAAATGCAACCGGGATTATAAACCACCCGTCAGGTGGCAATGCATTGTATTCTAATAGTCAGTCTTGTACTTGGATGATTATAGCTCCTGAAGGGATGCATATTAAGTTGGAGTGGAGTAAATTCGTACTTGAAAGTATGCCGTCGTGTAATAGTGACTACGTAGAAATTCTTGAATATGATGAAAATAATTTTAATATCTCATTGGGTAAATATTGTGGACCTTCGTCTCCGCCAGCTATAACTACATCCTCAAATCGTATTTCAATAAACTTTAAATCAGATGCTAGCATTCGCCATTCTGGATTCTCAGTTTCCTATTCCTTCTTAGATGAAAAAACGCATTGTGGTGGACTTTTTGTTAAATCACATGGCTTCATTTATTCCCCAGGCTGGCCGCTTAACTATGCCGCAAATCGGGAATGTCAATGGACAATAACTGTACCTGTAGGTCATCAAGTTGTGTTAAATATAACTAATTTTGAGCTAGAGCGACCATATAGTGAAAAATGTGACTCCTCTGATTATTTAGCAATCTGGGATGGTGCCACTGAAAATTCTTCATTAATCAATAAACTATGCGGATATATTAAATATAAAAGAATTACAACGACTGCTAATAGTGTGCACTTAAAGTTTCATTCAGATGCTTACATAAATGGAAAAGGATTTAAAATTGAATGGGACGGTTCAGTTTCAGGCTGTGGAGGTACTCTAACGGGTGTATCTGGTGCAATATCATCACCAAATTACCCTCAAAATTACTATGAAAATGCCGAATGCTTTTACCGAATTGTCACAAGCATGGGGTCTAGAATTCAAATACATTTCTCAGAACTTGACTTAGAAAGAACACAAAATTGTAACGATGACTACGTTGAAATCTTTGATGGTCGTGATAGCAACTCCGTAAGTTTTGGGAAACATTGTTTTTTGTCCCCACAAATAAATAATATAGAAACATCAAGTAACTATGCGTTTATTAAATTTAGATCTGATATTTTTATAAGTGGCAAAGGATTCCTACTTAATTACAATACTATTTGCAATAACAATATTAGTGGTAGCTTTGGAGTTATTGAAAGTCCTGGGTATCCAAATAACTATCCTGCAGATTCTAATTGTTTATGGACTATTACTGTTCCTAGAGGAAACAAAATTAATGTGACTTTCACACATTTTAATATTGTATACCCAGCGTTTCCCCACTGGACGTCATTTAGAACAACTTCAAGATTCAGACCTCCATTTCTTGTACCTTCATGTACCTCATCTTATTTACAATTTAAAGAATCATTAGACGAAAGCTATTCTGATAAAAAATGTGGAAGTGCCTTACCTACACCGATAAGTACTAGAAGCAATTCTTTTCAAATCAAATTTGTGAGTGGACATAGTTTTACTCGGACTGGATTTCGTTTAGAATGGGTCAGTTACGGGTGTGGTGGTCATATACAAAAGCGAGCTGGCGTTGTTTCTATGGATAAAAATATGCTTTTATCTGGTGAATTAGAATGCGAATGGATTATAGAGACACCTCTTGGTACAGCAGTGACTATCACCTTTACAGAAATATACATGACTGAATCTAAGAATTGTTCTATTGACGCACTTGAACTTTATAATGGCCAAAGTAGAGATTTCCCATTGTTATCTAAAATATGTACCCGTGGATTAGCAACTGTTCAAACAACGTCAAACTTTCTTTTTATAAGACTTGTAAAGTCATCACCTATGAGAGATGTCTATTTCTTGTCGCATTTTAATTCGGTCCTTGGAGGTTGTGGTGGTAAAATAAGTGCACCATTTGGAATTATTCATTCTAAGAATTATCCAATGAACTATGATAATAATTTAGACTGTGTGTGGTTATTATCAGTGCCGAAATATCATAGAATTGAGTTAAATTTCTTAAGCTTCGATTTATATTACACTGGAGGGGAAGATGACGAAGATGATTGTGGAGACTCCATTAAAATTTATGACGGTGTTGAAAGATTTAATTCTAACTATTCTTTTCTTATCTGCCCTAAAAGTAATATATCTATACCTATTGTTACGGATTACTCTGTTATTAAATTACAATTCACAAGTGACACCTACGGGTCAGCTAAAGGTTTCAAATTAAATTTCACTATGACATGTGGAGCAGTCATAACGGCAACTTCAGATGGAGTCATTTCAAGTGCTAAATTTATAAACCATCATAAAACCAATTGTACGTGGATCATTAAAGCGCCAAATCTTGTGGATAAGATAAAATTCACCATAACACATATTTCATTGCCTCAAGTTTCTGATATCGTAACAAATCGAAAATGTCAATCGTCTTATCTTAAAGTACTTGATGGTAATGATGAATCTGCTCCATTAATAGAAGAATTTTGTGGTCGTAAAAGCCCGCCAGTAATTGTAAGTCAAGGTAACGCAATAACTGTACAATTAGGTACATATACAGATAATTTGTCGGGCCAATTTTCAGCACATTATTCCACTTTGACTAATGCTTGCGGTGGTAGTTTAAGTTCTGAAGAAGGATCAATAGCTTCTCCTAACTATCCACGTTCATATCCAAGTAACATTAATTGTGAGTGGACTATATCGACAGTACCCGGTAACAGAGTATACCTTACATTTGAAAACTTCGATTTAGAATATTCTGAAAACTGTAATGAAGATTATTTGGAAATTCGAGAAAACAATGGTGCAGGCAAGCTTTTAGCTGTCTACTGTGGACAAGACACACCTGTCAATACTACAATTGGAACAAAACTGTATTTAAAATTTCATAGTGATAATAAAGATGCAGGTCAAGGATTTCTTATGCACTATGGTTTTCTACATGGCAATGACATTACTGGCGTTAAAAAAGGCGAAATCGCATCACCTCTTTACCCTCTTCCATATGAAGGCCAAGGTGAATATACTTGGAGGATTATGACGAGTACGTCAACTACCATTACTCTTAATATAAATCGTTTAGAAATTATAAGAAACGGAGAAGTTTGCAGCAGCAGACTTACAGTTTATGATGGATATGACGTAAATGCTCCGATAATTGAAGAACTGTGTGGATACCTTACAAGTGATAAAAAAGTAATACAAACCACTTCAAGTGTCGTATATATTATACTTACATTGGATGATACAAACGTCGGTGCTCTCTTTCATATTAGTTGGTCGGAATCGTCGAAAAATGTAGGAAATAATGACATTAATCCCGAAATTAATTGTGGTAACAACGACACAGTGCTTGTGTCAGCTAAAAACATAAGTATTCTATTCACTTCACCAAATTACCCTTTTCCATACGGCACAAATTTAAAATGCGCTTGGATTTTTAAAACTACTGCTGGCCGGCATTTGAGTTTAAGTTTTAATGATATATCTCTGGAAGAAAGCCCTGGATGTTTTGCAGATTATATGTCAATCTATTCTTTAACTCAAACTGAATGGACTCTTATTGAAGATAAAATATGTCTATCAGAGACTGAAAAAAAAACATTTGAATCAACTTCAGCAATGAAAATTACATTTACATCTGATGGATATGAATCGCGCAAAGGATTCAAAGGTTCTATAAAGTCGCTTTGTGGTGGCGTTTTACAAGATAAGTCAGGCATAATTGAGGTAACGTGGTCAGATTTTCAACGGAAACCTACATTTAATTGCAATTGGACGGTTAAAGTGCGCCCTGGTCGTACAATAAAAATGAATTTTATTCATTTTAATATTACAAATACCAACGATTGCACTACTTACGTAATAATACGAAATGGTGAAAATGTCGAGTCCCCATTATTAGGAAATGGAAAATTTTGTGGTTACGCACATGAAGACAGAACCTCAATCACTTCATCTAGTAATGCTATTTACGTAAGTTATGTTGCGGCTCTTTCGTTGGAAGGAATAATTCCAAAATTTAAATTTCAAACTTTTAAATTATTTTATGAAGAAAAGAATATAGAGTGTGGAGTTACTTCATCTCTAAGTCATAATCACAAGTGGGAAATTATTAATTCCCCAAATTATCCTTCTATACCGGTACCTTATACTGAATGTGTTTGGATATTCACAGGACCACCAGGAGAAATTCTGAGAATAGATTTCTTAGATTATTTTAGATTGGAAAGTTCCGATCAATGTACTCACGAATCAATTGAAATAAGAGATGGAACATCAGAACTGTCTCCACTTAAAAGACGTTTATGCAAGGAGCAACCTGAAACTATTAAAACAAGTAGCAACTCCATGTTTATAAAATATTCAACACAAATAGCTGAACCTAAAAATGGTTTTAAAGCAAATGTATCTATAGATATTTGTGGTGGCACCATCATTGCTCAAACTGGCGAAATATCATCTCCAGGATATCCTCACATGCCAGTCTTACCTTGGGGTACAGTATGCAAATGGCATATAATATCGGTTCCGAGACACTTCATTCAGATAAACTTAAAAGACATAAAACTCCCTGAATCTGAAAAACCATGTGAAACAAAATTAACTTTTGAAGAATGGTCGACCAATAATGGTACTTATGAAAATAATATTTTACAACAATTTTGCGACGATGACTTTATAGATTACTCGAAGTCAATCGAAACTCTTACTAATAACATCACAATAAAACTAACACTAGGAAAGCCAAGTCGTTGGACGGAAGTATCGGAGAGTAGAGGTTTTAGATTTACATTTAACTCTTCCAGAGCTTCGTGTAGTGGAACTTTCAAAACTTCTGAGGGATTTTTAACGTCTCCAGGCTACCCTCGCGAGACCATATTAAGACATTGCCAATGGATCATTGAATTGCCTGACACAACACGAAGGGTACGTGTAGAACTTCTTGATTATGACAGTCGTGACCTTATAGGTGCCTTTAACGACTTGACATATAGCTGCCCCATAACCTTAAATAGCCAAAATAGTACATCTGGAATAAGCAAAGTCTTTGAATCTACCGGGCATCGACTATTATTGTACGTTGCAATCAGCACAAGAAATAAAATAACACGCTTTAAAGCCAAATTTTCTTCAGATGAATCGGCTTTATGTGGGGGTAATTTGAATGGAATTAAAGGTCAATTACAATCACCAGACTTACAAATGAATTTTGTTTGTGAATGGAGGTATAGTGAAACAAAAACGTATTTAAATACAAAATACAAATATAATACAATATTTGTAAACCTTAAAATTACTTCTTCTAATAGTGGAATATGTCGTTCTTCTGATTCTCGCCTTAATTTCAAAGCAATATTAGGAGTTGGAGAAGTACCATTTCTTCAAAATTCTTGTGGTAATAACACAGAAATTGCATTCAGTATACCCGCTTCCAACATGCTCATAAAAGCTACTCAGTTTAAACAAAAACCTCTGAGTTTTGATCTACATTGGAGTCTAAATCCATGCGGAGGTGTGGTTCATGCTACGCAGGATGCAATGAATATTATAGACGTCCCAAACAATTTTAACGAAACAATCGACTGTGCGTGGGTTGTAGTTGCTCCTGTTGGGGTGAGGATTGAATTAAAACTAGAGGGTTCGTTTAATTTTGAATGCACAGATGAATATTTAAAAATTTATAGGGGATTCTATCAAAGTACTAATGATGTTGGTAGTTATTGCAAAAATAAATATCAAGAAAAGCCGGTTGCCATATCTTTTAAAAACACTCTAGTTTATTACCATTCTAAACCTTCAAATAAAACCAATATTCGTTTTGTTATTAAAACTGTCTCAGCACAATGTGGAGGCTATTTGATGCATTATGACAGATCATTTTCTTCTCCAAATTATCCAAACAGTTACGAAAATAATAAAGAATGTATATGGGAAATTCAAGCGGACACAGGCTATAGTATTTCCCTCCAATTTATAGATCGTTTTGTTGTCGAAGATACTAAAAATTGTACGAAAGATGTCATAATTATTTATGATTTCATTGATAATAAATATCACGAAATCAATAGAACCTGTGGCCGGACAATACCGCCTTCATTTAATTCTACTTCAAATAAAATGAAAGTAATATTCCGAACGGATTCTGATGTCACTTTAGATGGTTTCCGAGCGAAGTGGCAACCCATTTGCGGTGGAACATATATAGCAAAAGAAAAAGAGCAATATTTATACAGTCCAGGCTATCTCAACGAATACTCTAATTCCTTACACTGCACTTACGAAATTAAATCTATACCGAATCATAGAATAATATTAAAATTCTTAGATTTTGATCTCGAAGGGACGTATCCCGCTTGTGAATATGACAATTTAACGATAAGTTTATCGAACTACTATACCAGTAATATAGTAGAAACTTTTTGCGGTAACGAAATGCCTCCATTATATCAATCATCCATAGGCGCTACAATTGACTTCAATACTGACCGTTACATACATAAAAGAGGATTCAAATTACTATACTCATTATATAATTGTGGAGGTAACGTTACGGAACCTACTACATTAACATCAGGCCCTTCAAAGACTTATTCAGAAGACACAAACTGTACATGGGTAATTGAAGCTCCAGCGGATAAAGTGATCGTTGCCAAATTTATTTATATAGACCTTGAAAGCTCGTTTGATTGTTACAGCGACTACATTGCTGTTTACGAAGGGTCCTTTATAGATGATGAAAAACGATTGTCTTTAATGTGTGGTCACGTAAATACTACCACCTATATAAAAGGAAGAAGTAATAAGATGGTTTTACAATTCATATCGGACAGCAACATCAATTATGGTGGTTTTAAAGCGGACATATTTTTCACGTACTCAGAATCTGTTGGCTGTGGCGGAACAATTAACCTGACTTCTGATTCCAAAAAAAAATTAAAATCCCCTCTGATCGGTAAGAGTGTCGTGTATGAAAATTACTTAGGATGCAATTGGATTATTACCGCCCCGGTAGACCACCTTGTCAAAGTTGACTTTATATCTTTCCACATAGCACCTTGCGAGGGCGTTAATCAAACGTCAATCGGGTATAGTAAATGTGAATGTGATTCACTAGAGCTTCAAGATGGGAGTAACCCAAATAGCTTAGTAATAGCTACATACTGCGGCCATGTTTTACCTCCTCAAATAACGTCTTCGAGTAACGCAATGACTGTAAGACTTGTGACCGACGGAGAAATAACGAGTTCTGGTTTTGAAATTGAACTGACAGCACAACCGTCGGTGTGCGGTCAATCTGCTTACAAAATATCGAACAAAGTGCAGACCATAAAATCACCTGGCTATGACACAGGGGTTATAGCTCGTGGAATATACTGTAATTACTATTTAGATGCCAGTTCTGAGCCATACACGAACATACATATTAGAGTTAAAAATCTAGATCTAGAAGCCGGCATCGATAATAGTTGCAATAAAGATAAATTAGTCTTATATAGCCAGCCTCTACCACGAAACTCAACTTACGGGAGAGAGTATATTTTAAACGATGGGTCTAGTGATTTTCTTACTCGTGCAATGTACTTTTACGATTCTACTATAAAATATCCGAAACGATTAGAGTTATGTGGCTTAAAGAAAGCAATAGATTATTATGTAAGCGGCAATGCTTTTATTAGTGTGAAAACTACTGGAGAAACCACTCCAAAACACAAAGGAGTGGAACTTGAAGTATCATACGTAGGCATCTGTGGCAGAAACCATACAGAATTACAAGCAAGAATACAAGCGTTAAATGCATATGATAATGAACAGCAAACCCAGGAATGTTATACACTGATTACAGTACCTGAAACGTACACAATAACTTTACATTTTCTTTATATTAACATTTTATATTGGGAAGAGAAATCATATTTAGAAATATTTGATGGTAACACTACTAACGCCCATTCCCTAATAAAAATTACAAACAACTTTAATTTCGAAGATCATCCTATATATTCAACACAGCGTTATATGCTTTTACATAATCACATAGAATCAGGGCAAGCTATAACTTATGACTTAAATTACATCGCTACGAACAAGAGCACAGGATGTGGTGGTAAAATGCTTAGTGATTCTGGGAGATTCACTAGTCCATTCTATCCTCATGAGTACAGACGAGTGTCCACATGTGAATGGGAAATAGAAACTCCAGTAGGTACACGAATAATGCTACATTTTGTTGCGTTCGATTTAGGTGTTCTATGTGAACAAAACTATTTGAGTTTAATTGATAGAAATCAAAATACAATCACCACTTTCTGTTCAGAGTTCCCAGCAGATTACAAAAGCAATGATAACTATGTTAAAGTAGCATTTACTACTACTATGAACAACGGTGGCACAGGGTGGGTCATTGACTACATATCTATAATATAACACTTTTAAGTTCCTATGTACTGTAACCCTTATTAACAAATTTCGTCTTATAGATAGTTAATGGTCAATAAATTAATAACCCACGCATAGAAAAAAATATTGTTGCAGCAGATAAATGAAATATGTCTTTATTATTATAAAGGTTTTCCCATATAATTTTTTATTTATTGACTGACTGGCTTCTGACTATAAGACAAAATTTGTTAGTAATAGTGTTTCCCTTCTCTTTTAGAGAAGGTGGCTTTGTATTATCGTATTCCTTTATATAAATCATGATTCAAGGTGATATAAATTATTGTAGAACTTTTAAAACATATATTCTACAATGTTGTTAACAGAAATCGTTTCATCTTTTAAAGAGAAAAAAGAAGTTATGTAATTCATTTTGTTTAAATAAACAATAGTATTTAAAATGATGAAACGTTTAGCAACTGTTAAGATTTACGACACGATACAATTCAAGTTAAATTTTGTCCTTTATCAATGCGTGTTTTTTTGATTTATTGACTTTCTATTTGCTGGGAGGTGTAATTTATAAATTAAAATATTTATTTTAATAAAATCAAAAAATGTAAGAAATCGTCTTATTACTTAGAAAATTATAATGAAGTGACACTTTTGATTACATAAGTAATATAAGGATTACATATATAAATGTTATTAAATGGTAAACGTTAAGTTTTACTCTTAATATATATTCTGAAAAAAATGTATGTTTTATTTTTTTCCTGAAATTATTCTTGTAATTTCCTTTTTAAAATCGGACAAAGGACGAGCTTTTTTGAGCGCAGCAATACTCTAACTCTTGACAGCTCTTGGAAACTGCACAAGAGCTCTGACCGCTAAGCCATGTAGGGTCTCAAATCCCAGTAAATTCAAATTTATATACACTTTTTAAAATAGTATTTCGCAATTTCGTAAGTGTGCGAAAGCAAATTCACTTTAAAACTTTAAATGTAAGCAGAAAAGCAGGAAGTGAACAGGAGGGATTATAGCAGGGATGCCGTTTGAAGAACATGTTTACAGCAAAGAAGTTTAATGTCGTATGTTTTAGTTGTTCATATGTTATTTCTTTTTTAGCAATACAATAAAGAAATAATATAAAAAATATATATTATAATGTTTTTTCGATTTTTTTATGTGCATACAATTGCCTAATTATATAGCTATAACTATACAACCAATTTTAGCTCTATAGTTCATCTAGAAGTGAATAAACTTTGTATATCTCAGTCAGACAGTAGATAATAATGATTTTTGAATATTTGGATAAATAATTATTACCTCGTTTCATGTTTGAATATTAAAATCTCGATTATCGATAACTGTTACAACGTTATTACAAAATTTCTTATTTTACGTAATATAAAAGAGTTCAATTTGCAAACCACATTTTATATTTATATTTTGAAAGGATTTGTATAATAATATTATAATAGAAAGCTGCATCGCCAATTCCCTCCTTGAATTTGGTTGGAACTTTGAGCTGGACACATCACATTTCCTGAAGAGATTTTGGATATCGCGTAGAATGAAATACACATTATTCTTTTTTTTTTATTATTGTCAATATCTGTCAAATGTTACTGTCACAACACGTTGCAGTCTATGTCAGTGACGTTAGTTTGTAACTAGTTTTATATCATAAGTTTATATATTCCTTTAACAATATAACGTCAAAATTTAAACAACATAACTTGTTGTTTTAATTTTTTTAGTATTTTATTTCTTGTACTTATTTTTTAATATTATAATTGTATTCATGCAGTTTTTTTGCATTCATGAAAATATTTTTTTCCAAATAAAATGGAAGTATTTGCTTTCGTATGTACTTTAGTTGTTTGCGGTATATTGGCAGGTTCAAGCCTCTTAATTGTGGTAAGTACAATATTATTACACAAAAATAGCGGTCTAGCCACTATAAACTGACATCAGCTACATTTTTCTTGTTATATTAACCGGCAATAAAATATTTTTACAGTTAACTTTAGTCATTTATATAACCACCAAACCGTATCCTATCGTGGAGAGATTTAAAGAAGAAGAATTTTATAATGATCCAAAATCAAAAAATAAATTGAAGTTTCCTAGTATTCATGATCCTTATAGTGTGGACTTGAGTGTAATTGTTCCTGCATATAATGAAGAAAAACGATGTAAGTTTTATATTCTTATCTCATTTTTTAACTTAATATTTTTCAGTTTACTTTTATCATGCGAATATTAACATTATATTAACAATAATATTATATGAAATGTGGAACTCTAAAATATGTATTGATGAAGAAAACATGCTATTTATTTGTTCCACAAATGTATATAGATATAAATTATACTCTCTAAGACTATTTTTTGTTGCTACAAAAATTTACGTTTTATAACTAGTTATATAAAGGTGTTTTTTACAGTATCTCCAATGTTGGATGAGGCTATATCATTCTTAGACAGAAGGAGTGTAGAAAACCCATCATATAAATATGAAATTATAGTAGTAAGTGATGGAAGTAAAGACAACACTGTGAAATTAGCTGAAAAATATGTTGAAAAACACGGCAGTGACAAGATAAGGTGTTTGAACTTGATCAAAAACAGAGGAAAAGGTGGAGCTGTGAGATTGGTATGAATTTATCAGATAAATGCCATAGTACCATATTCATTGTTGTAAAATATTAACTTTATATTTCAAACTATTTTGTACTGTAAATATCCGATTTGGCTATATTTACATACATTATTTTTTTAAATTGGAAAGACGTAAATATACCAAATAAATTATCTAGTTGTAGTTACAGAGAACTTAATATCAAGACACTTTGTTCTCAACTTTCCCCCAATACATTGCACTCCACAGCAGATTTTTAATGCTGTGCTTCATAGTGTTCACTAGTAAAGAGAAAGTCAAGTAATTTAAGTATGATCTTTCCCCTAAGTGAGATTGAACCCTACTCAACTATCCTATATATAGTCTAGCTTGATATTATTATTAAGTAATTGAGATTTTTTATTTATTATTATTAAAAAAGAAATACTAACTATCTACATATAGTACCCGGCAACAAATAATGCACATCAATGCTTAGAATGAAACAGTCGGTTAGCTTCGACTTCGTAGAGCGTTGTGTCGGTCGCTTGAAATAATAACAATGAGAAACGTCACATATCAACTGAGTGACAAAGACAGCGCTCTACGAAACCGAAACTGACCGACTGTTTCATTCTAAGCACGATGTGCATTATTTATTGCCGGGTACTATACATATTTATTATTCCTTTAACCTATCTTCTGAAAATGTAATAAAATATAGCACAGATATGAGTTGTGGGCTCAATATCCACAGGGGAATTATTAAATTATGAATTTCTCTGCTCTGGTAAGATTAAGCATTCTGTTCAGTTCTGTGAAATCTCATTTTTTTAGCTTCACGCTGTATGGCGGAAATTCACGGCGCGCCTTACCTCGACACCAGAAAATGGAGTGTCTTGACACTAGGTTAACCCTGATGTACTGGAAAAAGCATAAAGATGCTTTTGTTAAATATAATAAAAGATAAAAAAAAAATTAAAATTAAATAGCTTCACGCTATATCCCGCACACAGCAGGGTAGGCAGAGGGAACCTACTAGTAAGACACTCCGTTCCCCACTTTCCGCCGAATTCGGAGGCTTGCGTGTTAAGTGGCGGAACTTAACGCCGCGCTTTACCTCGGCACCAGTGTGAAGAAAATGGAAATATAATTTCCACTCCTCGAGTGGGAATCGAACCCACAACCAGTCGTTTACAGTCACACTCTTGTGCCACTGGGCCACGACTGGCCACATAAAAGATAAACCGTCACTTTAAACTGCCTACATGCCACTTATTACTTAAAAATTGATATTGCAGGGTATTTTAAGTGCCAGAGGTGCTTGTATATTATTTGCCGATGCAGATGGTGCATCTAAATTTGAAGATTTGTCAAAATTAGAAAAGGCTCTCAAAGAAACTACTCAATTTGATTCAACCAGTCAAGCCAAAGATGTCAGTCAAACCAAAGCTATTGTTATAGGTTCTCGTGCACACTTGGAAAAGGAGTCCTTAGCCACGAGGAGTATATTCAGGTAAAATTCCTTCTAAATGATATTTTGCAAAGTAATATGTGAGGCCATCATGGTATTGTGTCCAATTTTTATTGCAATTAGTTATGAGTTCGAATCTCAGTGAGAGAAAGAATTATAAATTCTTTTCATTTCTTTGCTCTGGAACTCTAAGGTAAATGCGGTGTTGAGTTCCATCACTCAATATGCAGTCTTAATTTTGGGCAGAAAATGGAGAACAAAGTGTCCTGACTCCTAAGATCTGCTTTGCAAGAAGAAGTGTGTAGTTGCTTATTAACATTATTATATCATTTTAAATTTTAATTTAGTGTGTGTAATGTAATTTATTTAAAATGACAGTCTCTACAGACTATCTCTATATACAGTAACAATACAGCAAACTTTAACTATAACAAAAGTAACAAATGTTTACAATAGGTATATACATAGAACAGTAGGTTCATAGTGAATAATATTTTACACAGGTGTTAGCTCATAATTTAATATTGCTACTTTTAATATTATTGAATATTCACACAAATTATTAATTTTATTAAACATATCTTTTTTTACTAAATGAAAAATTGCTAAATGTTTATGTATGCAAAAATAACATTTTTTACTATTCTTATCTGTCTGTCTATTTGTCCTGGTTAAAATCTGGAACGGCTGGACCGATTTCGATGAGACTTTCACTTTTTTATTTTTATTTATTACATTCTAACGCAGTCGCGAGCATAGTATTTACATAAGAATTAACATAAATTACTAAACGCAAACATTAAAACACTTAACCATCAGGCAGGGGGCTAAAAGAAAGGACATATTCATTTGAGACTTAATTATTTTACAAAAAAATATTAAATATGACCTTGTTACTAATTCTTATCTGTTAAGATTATATTAGATGTAAGTACGATTAGATATTTAAGATATTTGCACTGCAACAAACCCTGTAAGAAAAAAAAGTATTAAATCAAGATATTATTTTTTAGGAATATATTAATGTATGGCTTCCATTTCCTAGTATGGTTGTTCACTGTGAAGGGCATTAAGGATACACAATGTGGTTTTAAATTGTTCACGAGAGAAGCGGCTGTTATATCATTCCAAAGTTTACATGTGAATAGATGGTAAGCTTTAATATGTAATTTATTTATAACACTATTTGTAGCTATGCTTCTATGAATAATGATGAACGTGCCATGCCATACCATGATGGCATTATGGCACAAAGTGTGCATACGCGACTGATTGTGGGTTCGATTTCCACTCGAGGAATTGTAATATTTTATATTTCATTTTGTTCGCTCTGGTTTCGAAGCAAAGTGCAGCGTTATGTTCCGCTACTTAACACGCAACGCCTCCAAAATTTGGCGGAAAATGGGAGAACGGAGTGTCTTAACACTAGGTTCCCTCTGCCTACCCTGCTGTGTGCGTGATGCAGCATAAAAAAAAGAAAAAATATTTACTTAAAAGAAATATTTCAGGGCGTTCGACGTAGAACTACTTTACATAGCACAGAAACTAAACATTCCAATCGTCGAAATTCCTATAAGATGGACTGAAATAGAGGGCTCCAAAGTGACACCTATTATATCGTGGATACAAATGGGATGCGACTTGGGCCTTATATGGCTGAAGTACAAAATCGGTGCTTGGAAAATAAAGTATAGCAAATAAGCACAAAGTCAATTAAATAAAAAAAATATATGTATAATATCATTTATTATATCATAATCATAATAAAAAGCTTACAACTGATAATGTTTTTATTGAATGATTTTTACAAAACTTGCAATTATGATATAAATCTCTTTATCTTATTATATTCCACTATCACACTCTTAAATGGAAGTGGGACAACGCAAAAAATGCACACATACATGTACACATGTACTGATTAATAAAGATTACAATAAGGTTTTTTCAACAGTTTTGTGGTGCAATCAATGCAGGCATAGTGGACTTAATATCAAGTTATTCCATTCTCTGCTAAAATCCAGACATATTGTGTTAAGTGCCAGAACTTTAAGCGGCAATTTATTTAGTTACCAAAGCTATAAATAAAACAACCAAATCATTTCTCCGAGTGGGAATCGAACCCACATCCATCGCTTCTACAATCAGACGTCACAATGACGCATTTTCGATTCTAAGGACTTTTATTTAGGTAAAGGTATTGAAATAAAAAAAAATGACTTAATTAAACATTTAATAGAAAGAACTAGAAGTATACAATATTCCTACATACAAAATGAGAAAGTATTTAAGCTTTTGATTCAAAGATATAATATGAAAAATATATGTATCTATCTATTGTATAGAAAATGTAAAATGAGTATGAATTTGAGCTCAATTTGAGCAAAACTTTTCTGATTGATGCAATTATTTGATAAGTCTATTTAAATAATTACCCAAAATCATCCATTTTATGGAAGAAAAAACAAGTGAAACTTATATAATATATAAAATGCACATTCGTACTATATTCCATTACACTATATAACAATTAAATTAACCAAAATATAATTAAAATATATATAAAAAAAATGATTAAAGTATCTTTTCTGTATCCGTAACGTAGCAATCTTATCTAATTTGAAAATTGTAATTTGTAACATGTTTCCATTTCGTTACCAACAACATATTTATTACAAAATCTAACACATAACAGACATTTAATATTAATAATATACACAAATAAAAAACTGATGATATTCTTATAATAATATAGCCAGTATATTATTATATTTAGGAGCTGATTTCGAGTACACTTAGCTAGACTATATTTTATATGAGTCTTGTTAATTCGTGTTATTATTTCGGTGGAAAGTAGGATTCAGATTGTGACATGCAATATTTAAAAACACCACACATTTTAATACATGTGTTGTTAATTGTTAATAATTTTAAAATATTTTTTATTTTTATTCTACATATTTTATTTCATGCAGCTATATCAGAGGAATATTTTGTATTAGAAGTAAAACTAAGATTTTGTTGGAGGGAAAACATACGTGTCAAACACGTTAATATTAAAAACATATGTGCAAATATAAAATTGTTTTATAAATTATAATTAAATAAAAAATGTGTGGTGTATTTAAAAGAAACAACTATATAAATTAAACATTAAGTAGGAATAAAAATATAGATATAAAAATAATTTTAATTTAAACAACTAATATGAGATGGACAATGTTATAAGTATGGCAACACTGAGTCCTTTTTGACATATGTTAAATTCAATATTAAGATTTTATGTTTTAATATGCACTATTATTATCAAATAAATCACTAATCACTACTAATATGTACAAAATATTTAAAATTTCAACAATTTTCAAAAAGCACATGAGATTCAAATTAGATTTACGGATAAAAAACAAATCGATGGCCCCCTAAGTAAAGTATGGAAACCATAACAAATTGGGAAAACATTTGTATGCAAATAAGAAATTAAACTCATTGCTTAAAAAGAGAAACACTAACGAATGCGGAAATTCTTGCAAATGAGTTTTTTAAGGAAATTAATTCAATTGAGAATTCTTTTTCCAGCTTTACTTAGCAAATATTACAAACATTGGTGAAATACAGTTACGATAATTTACTTATGGGCCATTAAACATTTTATATAGAATTAATTATTTCACAAAAGACATTTAGATATTTGTGCACCTGCGTAACTAAAAAAATCTTTTGTATTTTCTTCTATTATTAAAATATTTTAATAAATGCAAGGACTCGGTGTTTTTAAGTATAATGTATTATATATTGGTCGAATGTCAAACCTGTGCGGAGTAAGACGAGCGGTGTTACGGCCAACACTGGACGGAAGAGAAAGTCGCGGTTAAACACAATTTGTAAATGTTTCACTATTTTAATATGTGTTATTTGTTAGCAGACAACATGTTGTGATTATATTGTAAATATATTTGTATGTGTACACCATTTATATATAAAAGTAAAAAGTGTCTTTATAAATGCTATCTCATAGCAAACCGAAAAATATTACAAATTTGGCAAATTATTTTTTGACATTCTTAAATCAACATATTGCAATGCATATTTAAAGATACACATAGCATAATATATAATGTACATCTTCTAATTATAAAAAAATATAAGATAGTATCTTAGAAGAGTAAATTATTAGAAAATCTTAGCACATGCTTCGCAGTCAATATAAAATATGCTTTAAAGCTATACATTATAAACATTGTAATACACAATTTCTATGAGAAATACTTTAAGCCAAATATAAAAATCACATTTATTTATAAAATACATTTCAAACATCCAGTTTTGGTATTATAGAAGCGTTAAATTTTTATTTTAAGCCTATTATAGCCAAAATATTTCAGCCATACTATTCATAACTTCCAAAGCATTATATAGTACAAAATTGCTTCACCATTCGACTTACCGCATCTGTAATAATAATAAAAAAGATTGTTTTTGTTTATCTAAAGTACCAAAACTGGCTTTTTTTCACATATCAAATATTATATTGATTAATACAACAGTAACGATATTCTCAATAATGCCATAATAATTATACCTTAAGTCCAAATACCATTTTGAGGAACTGCTCGTAATGTATGGTGATCACTCCGTCTTGGTCCGTGTCGAACTGGCGGAAAGCTGACGTTAAAGTCTATAAATAAAAAATAGATTATTATTTACATGAATCGCCTCAATTCACAATTATTACAGCTCATTCGGTTAAGGGTATATTCTTCAAAATTGGGTTGCAAGATATCACCCGAGTAAATTTACATACATTGCAAGTTAAGTAAATATTGTAAAATAAGAGAGGATTTATTAGATTTATGTATATATTTTTTAGTTTTTCACAATCTATATCCGACCGTAAAACTAAACGTCACGCTTTGTTTATTAGAGTCGATAATTCCTCTCACCTATAACTTTCATTTAAAATACGCGTATGTTATCTTGAACAGTCAGATCTACACTTTCTGAAATTTCGCTCCGTTGTACCGGAGTCATTGGCTGGTTGACTGTGGTCAGTCAATGAGAATTGATGAGTGGCTGAGACACCATATACCGTGCGTAATGGAATCACTAGTATTTATCTCTCGCATCTCTTTAGAAATCGAACCCACAACTAATCGCGTTTACAGTAACACTGTGCCCGACTGGCCTCAAATTGTACTATTACTCTTAGTTAAATTTAAAAGTGTAATTTCAGAATAAGAATACCATTATTGTAATCATATTATTCTAAAAAAGTACACAATAAATTTTCTTCTAAATTGTTGTTTTGGAAGATCTGATTTTTTGGTCTTATAATTTTCGAAATTTCTCCTATTGTCCAGGTTTCCAATGCACAAAATACAATGTACTAGTCCATTTAGTCCTCGAAATAATACAACTAAAAACAGATACGTAACTATCAAGAAGATAAACGATTTATTTTGATTTCGAGTGTGTGAGCACTAGATCTGGTGCCGCCGTCGGCGCAAAAAACCCGTTTCTTGAACTAATTTAACCATAACCTTGAATAATTTAATTTTCTCGGTGTGAGTAGTTTTCCCATATTTTTTGAATAATGGTGTTCGAAAAATCAGTAAGAATTTTTAATACTAAATTGTAGCAAATTAACGATAGACGAGTAAGTTTACTATTTTTTGGTCTTACTTCACCACGTTAATTAAGAAACATCTCAAAATTTATCTAAATACAGTTTGGACCAATCTAAGAAAGGCAAATAAATTAATTAATCTTGTCAAACGCATATTATGTCACGTACGTAACATGTAACATGTATACCCGTAGCTCTAATAGTCTAGAACAAGGGTGAACAAACTTTATTAGCAACGAAAAGATTGAATAGGTCCCCTATTAAATTAATAAAACATTATCGCGGCCCAAAATAATTTAATATTTAAAATTGCAGTCACATTATAATCATTATATTATAAAACAACGAAATTTGAAAAAAGACAATTTATATACGACAATAATAAGAAAAATTACAATGTACATCAAAATCATGTTTCTTGTAAGAATAAGTCGTAATAATGTGGTACAACTTAATATATAAGCAGGAGAATATTTGTCGGGGCCAGTCGTAGCGCAGTGGCACAAACGTGTGACTGTAAACGATTGGTTGAGGACTAGAGGAGAGGAAATATTTAATATTTCCATTTTCTTCGCTCTGGTGCCGAGGCAAAGCGTTAAGTTCCGCCAATTAACACGCAATGCCTCCAAAATTCGGCGGAAAGTGGGGAACGGAGTGTCTTAACACTAGATTCACTCTGTCTACCTGCTATGTGCGTGATACAACGTGAAGCTATATATGAAGAAAAAATTAAAAAAATGTAATATAATACATATAAAAAACCGCGTAGAGGATCAAAAAACATATAAAGCGATCTACAGATTGCTCACCCCTGGGCTCGAAGAAAATATTATTTGAAATACAATTGAGCTATTTAGCTTCAATTAAATGAATAAATAAATGACTAATATCAAAACACTCTTTCCTACAAATACAATGTTTCAAAGTGTCAATGAGAATGAGTTCATTTAGTTCACTATAACATGTAATAAAAAGATCTACGCAATCAACATACTTACCTATTATAAGACGTTGCGAGATTTGCAAGCGAAACAATCATTTACTAGTAATTGTCTCTCTTTTTTTTCTTTTTTGTAAATAAAGTGAACAAATATAAAAAAATAAGAAAATATTACAATATAAAGGTCATCACGGCACTGTACGTTGAACTAAATTGGCGAGGTGAATCTCAATTAAAGGAATATTTATTTTCTTAAATTCTTGCTTTCTATTTGTATATTTGAATTATTTTTATTTTCCCGCCTTAGTAAGACAAAACGCGGTGTTAAGTTACGTCATTTATCACATATTATCTCGAAATTGAAAGTCCACTGAATAACAGTGTCTGAACCATAAATTATCTCTGCCTCTATATATTTGTCTACTAAATTGGGATGGTGGGGAAAGCTAAAACACATTTATTCCAAGTTCTAAAAATCTTAGATATTGTCTTCGTCAAAATGCTTATACGCTTCCACATAGCTATATAGGAATGTACAGCCTAATTGTCTACAGCGTTTAACGCCTAACAAGCCTCATTATTTTGTAATGGTTGCAAACTAAATATATTTGTAAAAAAATCTTTTCTACTTACATATAATGTAACACAGCATTGAATGAAATCATCAAACAATATGGTCCCTCTACCAAATCTGTCAAACTTCTGCACCATTATATTAACAACGTCATCGGATAATCTGTAGCCGAAAGCCGTTAGGGCATTTTTTAATTCCACTTTATCGATATTCCCCGAGTTGTCTCTGTCGAAGGAGCGGAAACAGTTTTGCCAGTCGCTTACATACTTCCATAATGCACCGAAATCTTCAAATGATATGACTCCTCTATTTTGTTTATCAAACATACCTGTAATTAAAAATAACAAAGAAATATTATATGAAACAATTTTACTAATATTAATTCAACGCCGTCGATGGTACAGTGTGAGAGTATCTGACGGGGATAGTTGCCAGTTCGATTCCCGCTCGGAGAATGACGTAATTTAAATTATTTTCATTTCTAAGCTAAAGACAAGACAAAACGCGACGTTGATTTCCGCCATTCAACACGCGGAAGTATACATCAATATCTCGGTTTCGGGCGGTAAATGGACAACAGAGTGTTTTAACACTAGGATCTCTCCCGTTATGCGGGAAAAAGAAAAAGCTAAGAAAAATAATAATAAACATGTTTGTACATCTTTAATGGATTTAGTATTGATTTTAGTGCCCTTGTAGCATAAGACGTGTCAAGGGAAAATTTGCAAGATCGAGGCGCGTCATGTACAAGGTTGAAAAACCCGCATATTTTTACTATACATTAAATTAAGCCTTAACTTTCAAGACATTTTATATAAGTCAGCTTTATGTTTTGCCTGCATAGCAGGTAGTCAGGGAAAACCTAAGGTCAAAACAATCCATCCACCACTAACACCCGACAACGAGATATTTTACATGTTGAGTGGCGGCAATCAACACTCTAAAATAAAATCCTTCCCACAAGTGGTAATCAAACCCACAACCATCGCTTTTACACTCAGTAGCTATCCAGTTAGACAGTGTGACTCTTATGTAAATCAAAGCTTGAAAAATCTTTTAGTAACTTTGTTAGAACAATTTATAAATGTTTTCTATGTTAATGTGGCACTAAAACAGTTAATATTTTATTACTGAATTTAATTAGACCAAAAAAACATATGTATGAAAATATAAAGAGTTGTGTTGGATTTTCTTTTGTTACTATAACATAATAATTGTAATCTCTGCTTCATGCTTATGCTACGTAGCAGGGTAGTTAACGAGAACCTAGTGTCAAGATACTCCGCTTACCACACCTCCGCTACACATGCAAATAGCCTTACTTAATGTTGTGCTTTGTCTTGTTTGGAAAATAATTATTTATCTGATATAATCATTCAACTGAGTGGGAATGAATTTTGCTAAGATTATAGATATATTAAAAAACTATTTTTTATTCCTGTAGAGTTTTAAGTACTACAAAAGTTTAAAATAACTTATTATTTCCTTAATAACAGTGTATGTTATTATTTGAAACACTGATGGTTATTGGTAATATTAATTTGTTTAATTATTATTACTAATTAGAAATGCAAATACAATATCGACAACATTTAAGAATATTAGAGTATTCATAAAATAGGTCTTTATACACTTTAGTAAAAAAAAAATATATATTTGTTTTCATTTCTTAACGAAAGAACAAAAATACATCATTAAGTTATACTCTAAACTAGTAACGGAAATACTATCTGCATAAATTGTTGTAATAGCATATATGTCATACAAAAAATTCAATTCTTATCAGTTTTATGAACTTATGTAGAACAGTAAATATAAGATAAAATAACTCACCTATCATAAGACGCACTGTTTCTGGGTTGAATGGATTCCAGGTGCCATTAGAAAGTGCCTGCTGTAATTCATCTGCTGATATATAGCCACTTCTATCTTTGTCCACTCTGTAGTGATGAAATAGAAAGATTGAATATTAGTTGTGCAATGATTGGATCATAGAAAGATTCAATAGTAGTTGACCAATTATTAAAATAAGATTTATGAGTCACCAGGTAAACAGTTAAAAAAAACAAATGCTTACCTTCTAAATATGTCCCAAAGAAACTCTCTGCTGGGCATTGGGGATTGAAAAGACATTATTCGTATCTAAAAGAAAAAGAAATAAATACTTAAAGTTTAAAGGTAGACAACTAACAAGTATGGAAATGAGGCTTATAAGTAGCCCAATTAAATAAGAGATAATACTTTCTTTATTTTACTATGCAACTTTAAACTAACAATAAACGAGTATCGATAAAAGAATATTTTTTACCTTACCTAGTTTTAATAAACTCAAGTAAATTTAAGAGGTAAAACTTAGTTTTAAATTATCCAATGGACCAGTATAAAAGTTAATATGCTGCCACACAACAATTCACAAAAAACATGGATGAATTATGAATTGAATCATAAAATTGAATGATTGACATATGTACATAGATAAAAAAGTATTCAATAATGTTGAATAGGTATCTATAGTTACCAATACCAACTTATACCAAAGTTCAAAGTAGTTGAAGGATAATTCAGTGTTGACTTATTTTTGTAAATAAAAAAAGTCCGAAAAACAGATTAAAGTTTTTTTTACTATTTAATATATACATTTTTGTAATTTAAGTTTGTAATTTTCATAAAATGATTTCTTATTAACATGAATTGGTATTTGCTGTTGTATTATAGTTGATCTAGGGTTCAATTCCACTCAGCAAGGTTTATTAATGTATGATTTCTTGTACTTAAATTTTAAATAAATTTGGCTCCTATATCCTCATAACAGAATAAAAGAAAGGATAGCAATCAAATTAACAAAATTATTGTTACATTTGTAATGTCAGTCGAGGTTTGATGCTACGCCAAGTAGAAATTAAATAAAGATTTAAAATATTTTATAAAATACATGTCTAACCTCCGATCACCGTATATAAAACTTAGTATATTCGACCATTCAAAGTTTAATAAAAAACGTACATTCATTTCTTAAAAGTTGTGGCTGTATGAGTTGTAGTCTTTATACGATTTGAACCAATGTGCTTAAAAAATAATTCACTCTTTCTTTGATATTAAAATGGCGGATGTCTCAAGTGATGAACGAAAAGTAAAGTTAACTAAAAATGGTAAAGTAGTGAAGAGACGTCTACGAAATCCAGAAGGTATATTTGAAGCTTTTAAATTACGTTCTGTGGACACGTTCATTCATGAAATACTATAAACGTACTTAATATTTTCAGTGTTTGATGTTTAGGACAGTATTAAATTTTTGACTCTTACTACATTTTTGATATGTAGCTCACATAACAAATAGTTTCAGAGTTGTTTTGAATGATTATTTATTTGTATATGTTCAAAAATTTCACTTGAGACTAGAATTTTACCTTATTATTATATAGTTAAACAAGTATAATATATAAAATATGTTATATAGAATAGTTTTACTAATATAAATATTTGTTTATATTTAAAGTTATAATCGTATTTTTTCAGAATGGCACAAACAAAAACAAAAACGTTTAAGAATCGCTGGATTGGAATATATAAATGCAAATGGCAAAGTAGTCCCTCCTAAGCAGCCAGGACCTGATTGCAATTGCCGCCGAAAATGTTTTCAAAAAGTCCCAGAAGATATAAGACTCAAAACATTTCAAGGTTTTTATTCTATGAAAACTCACGATGAACAAAACGCTTATCTTTTTGGTCTAATGAGGCAAGTGGACGTAAAACGAAAACGAGTTAAATCTAGCAGCAGAAGAACATGCACGTTTGAATATTTTGTAAGGGTTAAGGGACGTGAAACTCAAGTTTGCCAAACTGCGTTTAAAAATATACATGCCATAACTGAAAGAAAAGTTAGAGTTCTTTGTAAAAAAATGGATGATGGTGTGATGTTTCCAAGTGATAATCGTGGTAAAAACAGCCATCGGCGATCTGGTGAAGTGCGACTGCCCTCTGTGATAATAGATCAGATTAAAAATCATATATATTCCATTGTCCATACTCACAGACTCAAAGATTTTATCAGACTCGACAAAATTGCAGGCTTAGAGATAAATATATCAAAAATGTGGAAAGACTACATAAAAACTTATGATCCGGACAACATATCAGCTACAATGCCTAAATCAAAAAGAAATGTTGAAATAGCAATATCTAGTGAGCCCCCTCAACCTTCACAGCATGCAGCTCCCCAGGATACCTTTGCCCCTATTGCTTATCCTGGAAGTGGACATCTTGTTAATATTGCAGAAAATTATTTTGAAAATCAATATCAAACAGCTTTGGCAACTACAACAAATTCAACAAATTTTTACCCCACACAAAATGGACCTCAAGGAATGGGTATACTTTTGCAGTCTACAGTGTCTAGGGCAGCCCAACCTACTGCTTTTATACTGTTACAAACTAAACCAGAACCATCACAAGATACCCTGGCTATTGCTAATGCACCATATAATCATGGTACTACTGAAATGCAAGATAATGAGAAAAGTTCAAAGAAATCAAAAAAAGAGAGAAAAAAGGGACCTCTTGTCAAACAATGGAGGTACACTAATATATTCCATGATGAAATTAATGGTGCAGCACTAGCCGCTATTAAAACAAGGCTGGGGATGTACTATGCGGAAAGTGATGCCGCTAGGAAGAAGGCCAAGCAGGCTCGGCCCCAGGAAACTGTTCAAACACAAACACAAAATGAACAGCCCCAAATTAGAACTGAACTGGCACCTATAAGACCTCCGCATCAGCCACTCAGATCACATACTGTTACAATATATACCTAACACAATGAGGGCTAGCAATAGTTTTGTCACAGGAGAAGCTCATATGTATGAGATTGATGCTCACAAAAAAAATATTATTTCCTAAATATAAAATGACAACAATTATGAATAATATTGTGATACTGGTATGTGGTATAGTTAAAACATTACTGCCTTGAGTGCACTCATGATTTTCATATTGATTTATTTTTTGTTATGTATTTGACTATCTTCTGTTCTGTTATTAATTACCAAGTATAAATCTTTTTTGAACATCAATGTTTCTTGTGCAAGGTATTATTATAGCCCTCTGTAAAGTTTTATTATTTGTATTGGACTGATATAAAATTATAGTACACTTGAAGGAAAAATTTAAGCAATTACAATCACATAGTTTTAAGTTTCCATTTATGAAGTCAGTCGGTTACTGTTGCTTGAGACATTGTACCTTTTTTTGCTTTTGCAGAATGTGCACGGTTTTGGAAGGAATATAGATATTTAGATTTAATATAACCCCAGTGTCTTGTTTAGTAACTTTGTAGCAATAAATATTTAAAATATTTCCATAATAAATTAGCGTTTTTAGTCATTACTTTAAGATTTTATAGAAATCATGATATTATCATATTTATAGTATTATTTAATCATGTATTTTTTTATTAAGAATCATTCACATCTATGATGTATTACAATTTTAATGTAATATTAAATAGATAATATTTACTGACTTGCCTTTTTTTAAGCCCTTATCACTCGAATATAAACCATTGAAAAGTGTTTCTAGTATATAAATATGAAATGAAACGCCTTTGCTGACACTTAATGAAATAGAAACTTTAAAAAATTAGAAATAGTTTTGTTCCTGAAGATTTCCCCAGTTTAGTACAATGGACACTCAGAAATGAAATTAAAACATCATGTATTCTATTATGTTCACTATAATTTTATATAAATAAATAACATATTACTGTGTACCCAAATAAATTTTACTTTTTTTTTTCTATATCTATAATTTGGCCTTAGCTAATGTAATATTGTAAATAGGTTTATAAGAGAAAACCTTTTTCTAAATAATAACGTTTTTAAAGTTTCACACTATCGCCTAGGACGCAGCTTTTCGCAAGATGATGACGGCATGGTTAAGTTGGAAGTAAAAAGGCGACGGTTTATTTTAAGTATCAGAGCAGAGAAATAAATTTAAATAATCTTAATTAATCTTTACGTTGTGTGAGAATGAACTCCCAATCAATAATAAACAGTAATTCCCAAATTATTTTTTGAATGAATAAATAAATCTGAACGTGAACTTAAACGTAAAAAGTGAAGAGATATTCAAGTCTTTTTGCCACAAGGGTATGAACCAAAAACGCGGCATTTGAACTTTTTCAAAAGATCAATCACAGATCCTTACCAATTAAATAGTTATTTGGATATTTTTTAAACATTTTTAAAGTGTTATTCCACACTTAGGAAATTGAAAAAGACATTTAGAAAACGTATAAAAATTTCGATCGCAGCGGGATTCGAACCCGCGTAATAAAAGCGTATAAGAATTTCGACGCAGCTAATAGTAGAACGCATAGCTCAGTGGTGAGAGCGCCTCGTCAGTATCAGGAGGCGCGGGTTCGAATCCCGCTGCGTTCAATATTTTTTATACATTTTCTGTCTTAGTTATTTGATTTCAAATTAAGGGATTGATTGAAGGAATGAAATTTTAAAAAATGGTATTTTTTAATTAGCTACAACCAAAATTAAATTATAGCGAGCATGCAAACATTTCAAATTACTTAGGTAAGGACCAGTTAAAACACTTAACAGGCTATAGTGTGCATAGGCTGCAAAAGGTTTGGGTCTGAATCCCACATTATTTTTTCTTTTAAACAGCTTTTCCTTATTATAAGTTCAAAAATATTTAAAACTACTTTTTAATAAAAAAAAAGCAAAAAAATGTAATAAAAGAAAATCAATTATTTTGTATTATTTATTAAACTTAAATTACGCAGACAATACACAGGCCCCACCAACTTCCTTGATCTTCTTTTCTGCTGTTTTAGAGAAGAACTTAGCTTTTACAATGACAGGCTGTTTGGGCAACTTGCCTTTGCCAAGGAGTTTGTAGTAACCCTGAAAATAGAATAAAATAAATGATGAGAAGTGTGATTTATTATAAGCATGCACATGTATGTATATAAGGTACATATACTTGAGCATGATTTTTTTTAAATTTGTCTGTCTGTTTGTTCTGCCTAATCTCTGGAATGGCTGGACTTATTTGACAGGACTTTCACTGGTAGAGATGGGCTTTCAGTGTCAGAGAGAACTTAGTATAAAGATAGTTGATTCTCCACTTGAAGCCTGAATTCACGACATTGCATATTGAGTAGTGAACCTCAACACCATGCTTTGTCTAGTTCACTACAGTAGTTAAAATTATTAAGTTACGATCATTTCACTAAGTGGGAATCAAACATAGAAGCATAAGTGATTACAGTCTGTCTCACTGCAACACAATCTTCTCAATAAACACTTAACATATACAAACAGTCAAAAAATATAATTTAACATTTGTTTAACACCATACTACATTTAGGTTATATTTAGGTACAATATATTTGCTAAAATAATCTTTAAACATCAATATTTACAAAACTATTTGATAGAAATTAATTAATATTTTTACTAACCGCCTTAACAATGTTGATGACAGGGACCTTTCCGTCTGAGGCATTGGCGTATTTAAGCCTGGATTGCTCAGAAACAAGTGTCCATAACTTGTCAAGATTGAGCACAGGGCAGAAGTCCTTGTTCCTTCTTAAATGAAAATTTCTCATACCCAACTGCAAAATTAAGTCTCATTATAGTAAGGTATAAACTATAAATTAATAATGTTGTGCTTTATTTGTTTAGTTGTAGTTTTTTATTCAATAAATATTTTAGTTTGTATGGTATAAGCACTTCCAAAAATGGCCCTGTGTTTATCACATTAGTTGATATATAAAAGCGTTGCGTATCACTTTGTAATGAAGAATTTAACAGTATACGAAAATAATTTAACACTATTCGTTAATAAGTATAATTGTAATAATACCTTGCCAAAGTATCCAGGGTGGTACTTGTCCATGTTAATTCTGTGGTGATGTTCACCACCGGCGTTACCGCGACCACCAGGATGCTTGCGGTGCTTTCCTGTTTGAGAAAATAAACGTAATTAGTAACATACACCAAGGAATGCCAGGTACAATTGTCACGAGTTGTTATTCTTATAAATTTTAAATATTTCATGTACACAGGTGAAAAAATAAATGTATTTCAATGAAGTTCTTACCGATACGTCCATGACCATGGCTCACATGTCCTCTTAACTTCCTGGTCTTCTTCTTAGAGGTTGCCTGCAGAACAACAGATAGGTTAACACATTTTGTTTTTATCAACAGTAGTTTTATTTGGAAAATATACTGATCGGTGTCACAATATTCACTATTAAATCACAATAATAAGTTATTTTATATACTTTTATAAAGGATTATTAAGAAAATTTCAGATATATCACAAATATAAACACGAACCATATTTCCAGTCTTCAACAAGAACTGTAAAAGAAAGAGAAAGACGCAAGAGAGACGTCAACGTCAAAATTACATATATAAAAGTTGCCAGTTAAATAAAATAAAATATTGAAGCAGTTATTTTGTTATTTGAAAAATTATTAGAATTTAAAACAACAATTGAATAGTAACATCCGTTTAATTAAAAAAATGCATATGTTGTCATTAAGTAACACTAAATAATAAAAATATTAAATTAGAAAGGTTTCTATAAATTACAATTTCAAATTACGTTAAAATATGTATTATTTCATGTTGATGATGCAAAATAAAGTGTAAACAATCTAAAAGTTAATTTTCTAAAACTAAAGTAAAATTTAAAAAATATATCGTTTCAAATTTCTCAGCATAGACAATATTGCTTATTTTCTTAATTTATAAATTGAATGTGTATATATTTTTTCATAATCTGTCTTTTCTGTACATATATCCAAAATCGCTGACCTAAACTTAGAAATCTCTAATCTGTGGTCAGTATGTTTCCAGAAAATGGCAGGATTGTGTGTCGAGGTCTGACACGTATTTGCTAAATATCGTAAATAATAGTTGAAAAGTTTAATATGACGATTTATTAATTGATTATTTATAATAGAGTGCTATTTTATTATTTAAAAAATGGAGTTCCGGGAGACATTATTGGCCGCTCAGCGGAATCAACAACAAAAGTCATCAGTAAGTTTTGATACTTATTTTGCGACTTATTATGCCTAGTTAATTCAGTACCAGATGATTTCGTTAAAGCCTTTATGTACATTTTATGTGTCTTGTGCTTATGTTTTTTTAAATCTAATTTTCATTTTCATTTTGCAATATGGGATGATATTAATTGGCTAATTATTTATTTCTTATTATAAGTTGTTATCTTTGTGTACTTACTTAACTTGTATAACTGCACTATTATTTTTGACAGAAAGTCTAAAGGTTTGGTAATAAATACAAATTTAATTTCAGGACAGGACCTTTTACAAGGCTCGTTTTGATCCACCTAAAAAGGAACAAAAATCTAAAGATCGCCTGTCTGCAAATATTCAAAAATTTTTAGCCAAAAAGGAAGAGGAAGAAAGACAAAAAAAAATAGAAGCTCAAAGAAAAAAAGATGAACTAATTGCTATGCGCGACCCAAAGGTGTATAAACATATACAATATATTATTTATGTTTATTAGTTGCTTATTTACCTAACCTTAAAACTATATATACCTATATATAAAAAAAGAATTAAATAAATATTTTGTTGAATATAATGTAATGAAACTGACATTGCAAAATAAATATCATTTGATTAAATATGGCTAAATTGTGGTTTAGAGATGATAATTACATTAAATGTGGTTTTGTAATCTCTAATGATAAACAATGCCTCTTTTTTATTTCATCTACTATTTAATTATGGTTTCAATTGACATACTTCTTTTTTTAGGCCCTTAGGAAAATTCAAAAGACATTAAAAGTTATCAAATCAGCCAATAAATCAGTGCTAGCAGATGCAATTGATAATGACCATACAGCAGTCACCTTGCAAGGTCCTGAACAGCCTGACCAAGATGACTATGGCTATGAATCACAGGAAGCTGCCGCTTTGTATGAAAAAATGATGCAAAAGTATAGTAAACTTCCTGATGAACCAAAATTTACAACAGGAGGTACATTTTTAGTCAAATTACACAACTAATATAATATAAATAAAAATAAGTTAAAGAGTCAAGTTAAAGAGACACACAAATATATTTTTTTTCTAACACTCATAATATGTATTTCTGTAAGAAAAGAAAATTATTGTTTATTTAAATGATTTAAAATAATTATTACTTATTTTAAATCATCTAAAGAATCAAGTACAATTTTTATACATATAAAGTATTATACTTATCCATGACGTAAACGTCAACATAACAAAGAATTTCCCATTTCTGATGTGTTGTTGAATATAACATACATTTAAAAAAAAATATTAGAAACTCATTGTCTATCGGCAAATATTGTCATAAAAGTCCTGTGTTCCTTTATGTTGACTTGAAAGTACGGTGTATAATATGTGTATGTATATTCAAACTGTAATATTATCTTTGTATTTACTGTTCATGATATTTATCAGCAGATTATTTTTAATCACATTTTACATCATTTTCATGCATTTTCATGCCTAGTGAGAGAGACTTTTAAATGTGAGATTCGCCATTCTGCTGTTTCCACCAATACCAGACAAAATATGAAAAGCATTTTAACTCCAACCAAACATTGTGTACATATGTATATTATTACAGCATTTTAATTATTTTTAGGTAACTTTGTAAGTAAAGACATAAATGGTACAAGAGAGAGGGTCAAACATGCTTTGCAACATGAAGAGGAACCTGTTCCACATAAGAGGAGACGTCGAACGGAAAATGGAGGTATGTCTTTCAGCTTATTGAAATAAGGATTTTAATATGAAGTAGCCAGTCAGTTGGGGCCAGTTGTGGCACAGTGGCGTGAATGTGTGATGGTAAACAACTGGTTGTGGGTTCGATTCCCACTCAAGGAGTGGAAATATTTAATATTTCCAATTCTTTCACTCTGGTATCATCAAAGCGCGGCGTTAAGTTCCGCCACTTAATGCCTCCGAATTTGTGGAAAGTGGGGAACGGAGTGTCTAACACTAGGTTCCCTCTGCCTCTAAAAAAAGAAATACACAATATAAACAAAGTGCCTAGATTATTTTGAACATCCCAGCATAATTCAAAAAATATGTTTCAATACTTGTTAAATTGTCTGTGTAAGCTTCTATTTTCATATCATATCATATAATTGATAAAGATACTGAAGCTATTACAATGCACCACGCATTGTAACAGTCTAACTGTGTATGTGATAGTCATGAATTCAACTCGCACTTAATGAAAGGATTATAATTTAATTATTTTCGGTTATGCCTCTCTTGTCAACAAAACAAAATGTGGCATTGAGCTCCGCCATTCAACACAATATCTCGAGTTTGGGCTGAAATTTGAAAACATAGTGTCATGATACTAGGTTCTGTCTTATAAACATGTTATGTAGGTAAAACTAAATATAATGTCAGCTTCACTGAAGCTGAAAAAAAAATGATAAAGTAAATGAAATGTTATTTAAATGAGTTTTTTCAATTTTATAAAAAATAACTAACTAGACTGTTCCTAGTACATTCCATTACGCTTTATATTTTTTGTAATTGTGGCGGAGTACCTACCTAATAATAATTACTTAAAATATATATTTTTCTATATATATCAACTTCTAGAATACTGTTGAACTATGCTGCAATGATTGTAATTATACATACATTTTTCAACCATAATTATTAGATATGGATAGAAAAGAAAAGATTAAAAGATACATATATACAAAACATAAATTAACATAACATATTATAATTTTTTATCTAAATGAATTAGACATCCCATTGATGTATTAAAAACATGCCTTAATATATTTTTAAAGCATTATTCTCAAAACTATAAACTTTGTGTACTTCTATATATATCTACCTTAACTGTGCTAAATTTCTTACCTCCATGTTCTTATAATTTTTGTAAAATAGTGTCCAAATATTTTCCTTCATGTATTAATATATAGATTTTATGTTTTAATTGCCGGAATTATTCGCTTATAAATTTATTAATCACTTAAACTTTCCTCAATAGTGGTTATTACACATTTGATAATTTTTTATACATTTCCTTATTGAACAAATACTTGTTTTTTTTTTTTGGAAAATTTATAAAATATTGCATTCGACCCGCGCCTCGATTTAGGTTCAATAATATTTTTATTACAACTTAATTTTATAATAATTTTTAGAAAACGTTTTCTAAAAATGATGTTTTAAATTTCCTGATTCTGATAAATGATAGAATATCATATTAAAATGTTAAAAGTAATAAATACTTTAATTCGTTACAGATAGAGAACTCTCTCCGCTCCAAAAATATGAACCGGAAAAGAAAAAAGATGAAAAATCAGATAAACCCAAAATAAGAAAACCTGCGCCGCCTCCAATAGATTTCAATCAATTATTGAAATTGGCTGAACAAAAAAAGAGTGAACCCATTGAATTAGCTGCGAAAAAAGTAGTTTCGGAACCTGAACCTGATAGATTGATGACAAAGAAACAAAAGAGGGAGTATGAGGAGGAAATGGCACGTCAAAGGAGGAGACAAGAACGTATTGAAGCGGCTAAAGCAGGAAAAAAAGGTATATTTTGGTATTTATATTAGTGTATGGGATATGTTCAGTTTTATCCATACTTATATTATAAATGCGAATGTCTGTGTGTTTGTCTGTCATGCTTTCACGGCTAATCTACTGGTTCGTTTTCGATGAAATTTAGAATGACAGTAGTAAATGGGTCTAACATAGGCTACTTAGTTTTTCAAAAATCAACCTCTAAAGTTAAAAATCTACACCGCTTGACCGATTGTACGAATTTTGGCATATATATACTTGATAATCCAAGGTTAAACTTAAGTTACCTTATTTTTCAAAAATCCAGCACCAAGGGTTGCAATATACCGAAACAACCACGCAGATAACGCGGCTCCTAGTTATTAATACATATTATAACTGATGATGTCACATTTTAGATTCCATATATGTGTTGTATATATCATGATGATTTCTAGTTTTACTCAGTTATTGTATTAATATAAAGATCATTGTTTGACCGGATCTTGACACTGACTGCTTTATTATGTAGGAAAAAGTGTGATACTGATAATGTGTAGTTAAATTAAAAATGCCTTGTATTGTATATGCTATGTAATAATGATTTGTTGTAATACAATTTTTTTTAGTAGAAAATGGTATAGTATCTTAATACTAGACCTTAAAACTCACTTGAGGGAGGTCTTTCAAGTCTTTCCAACAATAATAGTACTGTAATTCTCTGAAAATACCATCACCTCGTTATTCAATATTTAGGCATTGTCTTAATTATATATAAACAAAATATATAATTATTTAATATACTTATTTCAGTACCACGAGAAGAAAAATCAGATAGAAATGAACGGGAACGGAAACCGGAACCGACGCAAAACAGTAGTTTCGGTCGCATACCAAAATTAACTGATAGACTTCCAAACAAGGAATTCAACAAAAGCGATTCGCCTAAAGCATATGAGAGAGAAAGAGATAGACATACCAATGATCGTGAGAGGGAAAGAGACAGAAACACAAGTGACCGTGAGAGAGAAAGAGATAGAGGTACAAGTGACCGTGAGAGAGAAAGAGACAGAAGTACAACTGACCGCGAGAGAGAAAGATTGCAAAAGGATAAAGAACGAATGCGAATTGAAAGGGAGAAGTTCGAGCGAGAGAAAGAGAAGTACGACAGAGAAAAGGAACGGTTTGACAGAGAGAAAGAGAGGTCCCGCCTAGAGAGGGACAGAGAGAGGGAGAAGTTAGACAAGGAAAGGCTAGACAAAGAGAGACTCGATAAACTAAAAGCTGAAAGAGACAGAATTGATCGCGAAATGGAAAGACTCAATAAGGACAGGGAGCGGCTAGACAAAACTAAAATGAAATTAGAAAATAAACCAACTGACAAGTTAAAAGATAGGATGTTAGACAGAAGCAAGACGGGCTCAAAGGAACGTGACGTCAAGAAAAGTATAGATTTAAAAAGCCAAAACACATATAGGATAGATAAGAATTCTAATGAGAGGAAGTTATTGCCCCAAAAGTCGATAGACACCAAAATGAACGGTCACAGCCGACCAGTGCCAAAATTAAACAAGGAGAGTTCAAAGGAGCCGTTAGCGAAGAAACCTGTTGATAATAAATTAAATGGACAATTGAAAGATAGGCGTGTACAGCAAAGAAGGCCGGATGAAAGGCGGCCTGTTTCTAAATCGGAGGCCGGGCCCAGTAAGCCGGTTATAGCGAATTCGTTTGATTTTGACAAACATGTCAACTCTTTGGGCAAAAATGGCGCCCGACCGTCCGGCGACGTGAAGAGGAAACCACAAGATGACAGGAGAATGCAAAAACGTGAGTTATATTTTTGTTTATTATTATTTTTTTCATTTTTTTATTTTTATGTATATTTCTTTTATTTGTCTATTTTACGGAATCATCGGTTTAGTTCAATGTCACTATGGTTTAAGAAATTAATACTTATTATTGTTATTTTTTTATTATATCAACCAGCTTTTGATTTTGGCAGTAGGTTTTTTGTGCCCTTTCACATCATTTTTACTATACGATTTTTACCACATAGCAGGGTAGTCAGGGAGAAATTTAACTGCATTTTTCACTTTCCACTCGCAATCCAGACATAGCGTATTAAGTGGCGGAAATCAACGCCTAGCTTTGTCTTAGGTATTAGACATGGAAATTCATAGAAATGTACATAAAAAGCAGTCTTATGCTTTTTTCCGCATAGTCCTAGTGTCTAGACATTCCGTCTTCCACTTTAAATGTAAATAGCTTAAGCATAAAAATTAGGAAACATTCCGGGTGGGATCTGAACCCACAATCATCGCCTTTACAGTAAGACGCTATTCCACTGCGCCAAGACTTTTTTTATCTTCACGCTATATCCCGCATACAGCAGGGTAGGCAGAGGGAACCTAGTGTTAAGACACTTCCCACGTTCCGCCGAATGCGAAGGCATTGCCTGTTAAGTGGCGGAACTTAAAGCCGCGCTTTGCCTCGACACCAGAGCGAAGAAAAGGGAAATAGTAAACATCTCTCCTCGAGTGGGAATTGAACCCCCAACCAGTCGTTTTACAGCCACACGTTCGTGCCATTGCGCCACGACTGGACCCCTAATATAATAAAATAAATATATAAAAATGTATAAAATGTTTTTCAGGTCGTGTAGTGGAATCAGATTCAGAGTATGATTCAGAGATGGACGACTTCATAGATGACGGTGACGTGGATATGGACTATTCCAAACATATTAAAGAAATATTTGGTTATGATAAGTCTAAGTAAGTTGTTTTTTTGTTTGTATATATTCCTATAGAGCTGATTTGTAGAAGTATTTTTACGTTTTCTGTTTAATATAATTAATTAAGTAAATTTATGGCTTTTGAGACATTATATTTTTTTTAGAAATTTAAAGAAATGTCTGAATATTCTTTTTACGAAGTCTACATATTTTTTACCTTATACAAAAACATTTGTATCAAAAATATATATATTTTTTACGTTATGCCATTACTACTAAGCCATACGTTCTATCATATCGCAATTATTATACCCTTGTTCAGGCGCTGGTTCGAGTTTCGCTACGTTCAAAGATTTGTATGTTTTAATGTAAAAAAATCTTCTTCAATTTCCTAACTTCTTCATTTTTTTTAATATAATAGCTGCTGTTGTACAACCCTACAGTTTATCCTGATTGCTGTTCTTTTTTTTTTCATTATATTTCTATTAACTAAAAGTAAATAAATTATTTATTAACATTTTAAATATGTGTTATAATTTTATAAATATTGACTGATTGTGTTTTCAGGTATCGGGACATGGATGACGATGACGATCCTACAATGGAGTCTAGTTTCGCGAGACAACAACGAGAAGAATATATTAGCAAGAAAATAGGTATCAAATGTTTACTTTTTTTAAGCTACATGTTTATTTCTGGGTAGTAAAGTGGTCAGAGGGAATCTAGCCTCTAGAAGACACTCCGTTTTCCACTTTTGGCCTGTATATGAACTCAAGTCAATTCAATGCCGCGCTTTATATCACGTATCAGAGTCCAAAAATGAAAATTATTTAAATACAATCAATTTAAAGAGTGGGAATTGAACCCATTCATTTGTTTACAATCAGGTGCTATCACACAGTGCTATGATGGCCTCTTTTTTTATATAGATATACATATTCATTTTTTTCCACCTTCACTCTGTAGAGTTCAGTATAGGGGGTAGTGTTAAGATACTCTGTGTTTCATTTTCCGCCGAATTTTGAAGGCTTTGCGTGTTAAGTGGCGGAACTTAACGCAATATTAAATATTTCCACTCCTCGAGTGGGAATCGAACTCAGAACCAATCACATTTGCTGCGCTAGGATTGGTACGCTCATAATTCAAATTATAATATCAAATCATAAAATTATTCTCAGGTATTATGGAAGACTTAGAGGACATGAGAATGGAAGCAATGCAAAAGAGTAAAAGCAAAAAGAGGAGACGAATAAGTGATGATTGATCAGCGCAGGACACGGATAAAGGACCAACTGACTTCAATTAAAACTTAAAATAAATTATTCAATTATTTGTGTGCTTAAAAATGTATTGTATTTTTGATTGTATATTTTTGAATATGTTATTGTATTTTTTATTTCAAAACTCTTTGCTAAATTCTTTTTTTTTTGGTTTGATTTGATATTGTTGTGGTTGATTTTGAATGAGGTTTCATTTTTTTCTGTACAGGCAGATCCAATCTAGTGATAAGACCTTAAGTAATAAAATGTCAATAATTATTTAATTTTTTGTGTTAACTTCAAAAATATAGATTTTTGTGAGAAGAAATATACTTATTTTTTTGTTTCGTTTAGTAAAAGTTTTGAAATAAAAATGTAATATATGAATCGTCTACTGTGATCAATGTTAAGTGAAATTGTAAAAATTATATACATATATATATATATAGATGTTGGGATTTTTAGTGCAAGAGTGGTTTGTGCGACATGTTAAAGTTGTTTTCATTTTATTTTTCGTCTCAATTATGTGTTATTAGTAGAAAGAAACTAGTGTTACCATAATCTGTTCTTTCTTCAAAAATGCTATGAGTTTTAGAATACAAATAATTTCGCCTATACTCAGTGGTTTTACTATGTAAACTTACTGGTAGTACTCCTGAAAACTTCTTCCTAATAGACTTACTGATAATAGAATTTCCCAGGTGTTATTTTTGTGTATATTTTTATAACAAACACTGATTAATACAATTTTTTATATGATTATATTAATTCAATTTTTAGGTCCTACATATATAACACTAGTTAAAGAAAAGAATTATAACAAATACAGGTTATTATATATATATTTTTTTTCATTGGTATGTCTATTTGGATCAAAATTCTTAGTAATCTATGATACTAGTAAATCTTGGGAAGTAAGTTTTCTGTAATACTACTAGGAATAGGTGGAATTATTTATTTATAAATTTTGTTTTTACCTTTAGATCTTCTGTATAAGTATTGTCTATTCCAAACTCCTTCGACGCTGAGAAACTTTTGCACTGTTTGTCTCTACAAGTCATTTTTTACCTTGCTAGTATAGAGTTAGGAAGTGTGATTTAATTCAAACTAAAAGCAGCACAAACTATGTACTTCATGTTAATTTACCACTCCTGTATAGTAACTGCCACTCTCCGGTTGTAATATAGTTGTACCAATAGATTTATTTTTCCTTTAAATTTGACCAGGGGCTAGCAACCCGCGTTCCGCTTAGTAATTTTTTGGGGACCGCCAAGCGTTTATTTTTATTACAGATCTCCTGCTATTTATTCAAAAATATGATTTTTGACTGCCAAAAAAATTAAAATTTTGTATTGCTAAAAAAGGTTACACACCCCTGAACTAGACTAATTTTGTACAGATGAAATTTGAAGTGTTTTTATATATATATATATATATATATATATATATATATATATATAATATATATATATATAGATATATATATATGATAGGTATAGAGATATATATATATATGATATAGATATATATATATATATCTATATATATATATAATAATATATATATATATATATATATATATATATATATATATATATATATATATATATATATATATATATATATATATCATATATATATTCAGGTTACTTATAATAGTTTTGCAATACTTAAACATAAAGTTATAGATTAATTTAGAATTCCTTTTTATTTAATATTTTACATGTGTGTAAAATGAGTGTTTTTTTTGTTACATTTAGTTTATGTAAGTACCAGGCGTGAATAAGTTGATAAAGAAAAAATGTAAAGTTTCAAAAAGATTGAAGTTTCATTTGTTAATTGTTTTTTTTTATTACATAACTTTTTATAGGAAACTTGCTTAATTTTTGTTTTTTTAATTGTTTATTCTTTCTATAAGAATAATATAGGATTGGTTGTGTGTTATTTAAAAATCAATGTATGCCCCAGTCGACTTAACTTATTCACCCCAGATACCTTGTATAAATATTTTAACATTTTTATAGTGTTATTCCCACAATTAGGAAATTGAAAACATTTTTAGAAAATATATAAGATTTTTTATCTCGCTGCGTTCATCAGAACACGCTAGTTAACGGTCGACGGCTTCTAAAAGGCACGGGTTCGAATCCCGCCACATTTTTAATATGTTTTCTAAAAATGTTTATGTTGTATAAGTTGCTTAAACGAGTTGAAAGGTTGAGTAATGTTGTCATACGATTGTTAAAAGAAATATTAAGAAATACTTAAATGAATTCAACTTAATTTTACTTTACATATTTAATATTTATTCCTTTTTATAAATATTGTCTATTTTGGTATTGTCATGATTACACACAAGATTATATTAGAAGTAAGTCTCTAAAATATTTGTATATATGCAATTGAGCTTGTAATAGCTAGATATTTATACAAAAATGTAACATTGAAATGAACATGACAGAAAAAGTACTAAAAAAAATAAAGAAATCTATTAATCAACAGCATATATTTTGTTTCATTATTTAAAAAGAATCTATGTAAGTTGTTAAAACCATATTTTTTTTATTTGTTTTTATTAATTTGACAGTTAATATATTTTATGCATCCGTCATATCGACGTTGAGTTCCGCCACTCAGCACGTATAATCTCGATATCAGCTGAATAATGGAAAACTAAGTATCTTCACACTAGATTCTCTCTTACTTTTTATTAAACTGAAGTTTAAATCGTGTCTCGTGCTATATAGTCCATGTTAAATACCATCTGGTACATACGATTCCGATTAAAGAAAAAATTATGCATGTCTATTTATTCTCCCAGGGGGACGGATTAATAATACACCTCCTTTCCATTGCTGGATAACGTTCCGTAAAATGCGGGTAAAGTAACTTGGCAGGAGATTCCTTCTACCGACTGGCTCGCGACCACTATCATGGCAAAAACAAACAGTCAAATAGTTATTGATAAGTTCCGGTTTATAATCAGTATGTGATATCTCTCTATACTCTATTCCCCACCCGTCTTCCTTCCTTCATGCTTCGTTTGGAGGAACGAATCTCCTACCGCCAAGCTACTGTGTTACCCGCCTTTTGCGGGACGCTACCCAGCGGACGGAGGGGCATTGTATTCTTAGCCCGGGGCGGGTTAAGTATACAATTCCCCTCCGGTAACCCACGGTAAAAACGGTTCCTATTCTATAATTACCACAAGTATACAACTTTAGCTACTAGCTTTAGCTAGAAAAAACTTCAACATTTTCAATTCTTAATTTATTTTTCATTGTCATTAAATCAGTAAACATATAATATATTGGTGTGTAATATGACTTAAGCTTTACGTTACATTATTCAGAGCATAATTTAATTTAAGCAGAAAGACAACAAGAAATTGATATATACTTAAAGCATAGACAAAAATACAAAAAAATGGATTTCTTACGTAATTTGTCAGCTGTCAAAGTAGTACATAGAATTTAAAAGGTATCTAATATCTATGTACACATTGACATTCCATGTCTATGATCCTTGTCAAGTTGTCATTCTATGAGACTAGTCGCTCTTTCTTTTACTTCTTCCACTTTTCCGATTAAGATTATTTTCTATAAAAGATTTATTAATTTTACCATATACAAAAATAAATCCTTAAAGGTATGTCATTTAGTGATCAAATGATGTTAAAAGTAGTGCTCAAACAAGAAATATTTATTAATGAATAATTAATTTCCTAATTCTTTAGAAAAATAAAACGCTGTGTAGTCTATTTTTGGTATCCAAATTATTTCTTTCTTTAATAAATCAACAGTTTGCAGCTATGAAGACGTTAACAAACCTCGATGAAGTACCTGAGCTAAGTAAATCTAATGTACATATCAAGGATAAAAATGATTTACTTATTAAAATAAACCATCTTATTTCTGGTGGTCACAAGAAACTTCAGATAGTAACTGACTTCGACCACACACTAACTAGACATAATATGGACAATGGAGATGTAGTACAAACTAGTTTTGGTAATTATTTTTTATCATTTAATAGTATTTATAATATGGTAAAATATTTCTAAATTATTATTTACTCCACCCACGGACTAAAATAGCTTTTAAATGTATTTATTAAAATATTGTTAAAATTTTATCAAATATTATTATAATATTATTAGATTTTTTTGTAATATTTTTTGTAGCTTCAACTTTTATTGTATGGTCTTTAGACCTATGACATACTACTTCCACTTATTTATAATAACCCTATTTTACTCAATTCTAGTTTTCTTAACTTCAAGAAACCTACATATTCTATAATTTCAGCTTTTTACCATCAATAGTTTCAACTTCAAATTATCTCATTAAGGATATTAAAAAAAATAATGAAAAAGTTTTACATATTATATTCAGTAGTGATTAATTTCCAGGTATGTTTAGAGAGTGCCCCTCAATACCACAAGACTATAAGGAAAAAGAAATAAGCTTGGCAAATTATTATAAGCCAATAGAAGTAGACCCCCATATGAAAATTGAAGAAAAAATTAACCATATGGTGGAGTGGTATGTAAAGGCCCATGATTTACTAAAGTAAGTTTATTAATTTAATTTAAAAAATCTTATTATTGTAATAATTGTAATAATGTTATTTAAATTAATTTTACTTTTAGAGGAATGAAGTTTCCCAGAAATGAATTGCAGGAGGTTGGCCAGAAAATGGTTGATTGTTTCAGGTACACTTTTTCTGTAATATTATTTGTATAAGCAAAATTTTATATGAGTATTAATGATTATTATTGTTATAATTTATTATTTAGACTACTTGTAGAATATGCGTACTAACATTATATATGTAGTATTTTTGAATAATTAAGATATTAGATTTTTTTATTTCAATGTATTATTAAATAAGTTACTTAATACATATATGTTTTTTATACAGCTATACCTCATTCTCAAAAAAATAATCAAGTAAACATCTAAAATGTTGAAATTAAACTATTTTTAACCGGATTAATCGTGTATATTATTGGTATTCGAAAATACATTTTTGGAAACCCGACGTTCGAACACTTTACAGTAGTCCGTGGTCACAGGTAGACGGACTCTACCGAATAATATACGCGATTAATCCGGTTAAAAATAGTTTAATTTCAAAATGTGTAATAATCGCGAAAAAAAAATAATCAAGTAAACATCTAAAATGTTTATTTAAATTTAAAGTAATTTTCTTTTTTATAGAATAGGTGTGTCTCATTTGATAGAGTGGAGTGAAAAGAAACAAGTGCCAGTGTTAGTCTTCTCTGCTGGACTCGGAGAATGTGTTGTGGTGGCATTGAAGTCTGCTAAACTTTTACTTCCCCATGTAAAGGTAATATTTTTTTTTTCTTATATAATCTGCAATCATTCAATGACTATGAGCGGATGTCGTGTAAGAACAATGTTTTGCCAAGGTGCTTCCCAATGGTAGCAACCTTCCTTAATGCCTGGAGTCTAGCTCTTGAATATCGTGTCGCTTTAGGCGCTTGCGGTAACTTATACAGAGAAGTTCAGATGCAAGGATGTTAGGGTGATTCCTAAGTCGGTTTTTGTATCTTTCAGCTGATAGTCTAATTTCCTCTTTCACTGTGCTGACCTTAAATGCTTCATGTATTTCAGCATTTGTTATAAACCATGGTGTATTTGTTATGTTTCTTAGTATTCCATTTTGCAATCTCTGTATAATTGCAATGTTGGAATTGCATGCGCTTCCCCACAGCTGGAGCCCATATGTCCATACCGGTTTTAGAATGGTTTTGTAGATAAGGAGTTTGTTATCCGTGGATAGAACTGAATTGCGATTCATTAACCTGTACATATTTCTGTATCTTAAGTCAAATTCATCTCTTTTGGTTTTAATGTGTTTTTTCCATGTCAGTTTGCGGTCAAGATGCATTCCAAGGTATCTGATAGTATCGCTCTGTGGTAGATAGTTGTTTCCCAATCTAACAGTCGGACAATCTTCCTTTCGTAAGGTGAAGGTGATATGCACGGATTTTTCAGAGCTTGCTCTGATTTTCCACTTTTTGAGCCAGTCATTTACCCTATCGAGGGCATTTTGAAGTGTTACAGATGCTAAGTGAGGGTTTTTATTACTAGCAAGGACAGAAGTATCGTCGGCGAACGTAGCGGTAGTTACATTACGTGTTTCGGGAAGATCTGAAGTGTATAAGGTGTATAGTACCGGGCCCAGGACAGTCATAAAAGTTGGATAATTCTTCGTCTACCTTGACTTGGAATATGCGGTCTGATAAGTATGATTCCATCAATAGAAAGTAACTGTGTGGAAGCGATTGCTTCAGCTTGAAGAGGAGTCCCTTGTGCCAAACTTTGTCGAACGCTTGTTTTATATCGAGGAAGGCTGCTGAACAGTATTCCTTGTTTTCAAAAGAATTTCGTACTTGTTCGCAAACACGATGTATTTGTTCTATGGTAGAGTGATCATGCCTGAATCCGAATTGGTGGTTTGGTATGACCTCGTTCTCAATAAATATAAGAGTTATTCTGGCTAGGAGAAGTTTCTCGAATAGTTTAGACATGATTGGCAGTAGGCTTATGGGTCTGTAGGAGGTTATAACATGTGGCGGTTTACCTGATTTGTGAACCATCATAATACTGGAAACTTTCCATAGCCTGGGGAAGTATTGGACCCTTAATATTCCATTGAAGAAGGCAGTAGTTTACATGACTGCCTTCTTTGGAAGTTCCTCCAATATTTCTTTGGTTATCAGATTAAACCCTGGAGACTTATTATTTTTGAGTAGTCTTATACTTCGAAGAACCTCGCGAACTGTTATGGTCTTGGGTGGCAGAGATAGTTGGAGATCATGGTTTAAAGCATTTTCAACCTCTCTTTCCGTCTCTTCACAGATATCGTCGTTTGGTTTGAATACTGCGGCTAGGTATTTAGCAAATTCTTCAGCTTTCTCTTTTCCAGTTTTAGTCCATCCCTGGTTGGTTTTTATTGGATATTTTACGCCTTGTGGGCCCTTAAGTACTTTAGCTATTTATTCTCAGTGAGGAGTTAGAGGGTATGGGTTCATTAATTTTTTCCAGCTGGTCGCAGACGGTTTTATTTTGGGCTTCTTTCAAAACTTCCTTTAATTCCTTAATAGCTTTATTCAGGTCTGTTTTGTCACGAGGTAGTCTAGTTTGATGCCAGATCCGACGAAGTCTTCTCTTTTCTAGCACCTTTTCTTTAAAGTCAGCTGCTATGTTCCTAACGGTTTGATGGGTGCTTCTGGGTGGGGTGTTTTCCCAGCATGCCAATTGTATGAGGTTGGTTATATGGAAGGCTGCCTCTTCTATTTCTTTTGGTGTCTTGAGGGACACTTTTAGGTTAAGGTGTTTATCTATATAATCCCGGAAGCTTTTCCAATCTGTCCGTCTGCTGCACAGACATTCAGATCTGGTTATACATATTAGTGTTGTGCTAATAGTGAGTAGAACTGGAGTGTGGTCCGAACTACTGTCATAACATGATTCAGCATGTAGGTAATGCTTTCCAAGTCCCTTAATAATGAAAAAATCTAGCAAGTCTGGTTTTTTTTGCGGATCAGTGGGCCAATATGTTGGTTCTCCAGTAGTGATAGCTTCTAGGTTATTACTATCAAGACATAATTTGAGCTGCCTGCCTTTGGTGGATATCAATCTAGAGCCCCAATGAGTATGTTTAGCATTCCAGTCGCCGCCAACAACAAATCTACCTCCCAGGGTTGAAAAGTACTCAGTAAACGTTGAGCTGTCAATTGCATGCCTTGGAGGACAGTAAATAGCTGACAGATTAAAGTGACCTAGTTTGTCTTCCACAGATACAGTGGTTGATTGTATATGATGGGTTTTATATTCGGGCTGTAGGTGGTGCTTAATAGAATTCCTAATTATGATTGCGGTACCGCCGTGGCCAGTCCCGTCTGGGTGGTAAGTGACATAGGTGTTGTAGTCTTTGATAGTAACCATGCTTTTCTCAGTGCAATGTGCCTCTGAGATCAGAATTGCATCGAGTCTATGGGTATTGATCAGGAGTTCTAGTTCAGACTTATTTGGAGCTAATCCATTGATGTTCCAGGTGGCTATTTTTAATGTCATTATTTTAACTTGTTGACAAGTGTGGTCAAGAGACTCATAAGAGTGCTCATCTGTTGTAGGAGAAAATCAAATTGCTTATTCTTAAGTAGCTCTGCGCTTGATTCTTAAGTAGCTGCTCTACTGTGTTGAATGGTATAGTTGAAGCGACTTCATTATTGGCATTTTTAAGTACGTCCGAGTATGTGAGTTTTACCGTTGGCTCTTTGTTGAGGGTACATTGTGTTCTATATTAAAAGATTGAGAGGCTGGGTTTGCTGTTTTAGTGAATACTTCCATCCGATTAGACTTTGGTTTTCGCCTCGCGAGAATCTCTCTATAGACATTACACCCTTTGTAGTAAAGTATGTAAAGGTAATATGATACACATAATTTTTTTCCTCCCCTTCAACAAGTACATAACAAAAAGACATTTAGAAAACGTATAAAAATTTGAACGCAGTGGGATTCGAACCTGCACCTCCTCCTGAACGGTATTCAGGAGGTGCGGGTTCGAATCCCGCTGCGTTCAAATTTTTATAAATTTTTATATGTTTTCTAAATGTCTTTTTCAATTTTCCTAAGTGTGGAATAACACTTTCAAAATGTTAAAAGTAAGTACATAACAATAAAGTTGTGAATATAAAATAAGAAAAAGCTACTTCTTACACTGTCTTACTGCCAGTTATGTTTGATTAGCTGGAACTGACAAAAAGACAGACCAACAAAAATTGTACTGTACAAAAAAATCTCATATGTACTGTACTATTGCGTATATTTGTGTAAATATATGCATTTAGTAATAAGGTGTTACTTTAGTACTACAAACAGACACTCAAATTTTATTTATTTGTATAGATAATAACTGTAAGGCTGTTGTGCTATAACGGAATATGTGACTAAAAGATTTTTGTTTCTTTCCCACTGATTTGCCATTGTTTGATTCCCACTTAGGGGAATGTTTATATTTTAATGTTCATTTCTTCTTTCTTGATAACCTAAGGCAAAGCGCGGCGAAAAGCGAGAAGCTGAAAAAATATATACTAACGTTGCCACTATAAACTTAAAAATATTACAAATCCATACAATATTAAACAAAATATATATTAATTAATTCCAAAGGACCACTAAGCTTTATAAAACACTTCAGTTCAAGATCTCTTTATAGGCTATAAATATTTCCATTGAAGTAGGTACTCAACAATGAGGACCTTATCAATTACAATTATTATAAAATATCATGTTAATATGATATCATCATAAATATGAATTATTACATTTATATTATAACAAGTATATACTGTCTAAGCAATGTCTTGTTCTGTTCAAGGTGATTTCCAACTTTCTCGCGTTCGACGACAATGACATAATTGTTGGTATCAAAGGCGACGTTATTCATACGTACAATAAGAATGAAACGGCTATAAAAAATACAGAATATTATGAAATGGTCAAAGAGAGAAATCATGTTCTTCTAATGGGAGATAATATTGGTGACGCTGGTATGGCAGAGGGCATGGAGCACTGTGACGTCATCATTAAAGTAGGCTTCCTAGGACGAAATACTGATGCCAATCTACAAAATTATATAAACAAATTTGATATTGTTTTAGTCAACGAACACACCATGGATGTACCAAATGCTATATTGAAACTAGTGCTGTGATTTGTTAATGTTTAATTTTAATAATTTTATTTTAATTATAACACTTAACTTCTTTAAGTAGACATGACAGTTCTACTTATTATCATAATAATAATGTAGGTGAGTTTTTGAGATAGTTAAAATTAATATTGTTCAAATAATAAAATGCTCTTTATTTTTACCTTGTAAGGTATTTAGTTGCTTATATATAATATAATAATACTTAATAAGTAATTGATATGATCAATTGGCTCTAAATTCTTTAAGACTCACGCTATGTTCATTGCTTTTTTCTAACTATAGTATATAATTTCAAACATGTCCATAGTTTGTATGATTATTATGAACTTGGTGGATATAAAAACTTTTTAACTAATTATATTTTTTTATATAGAAGAGAACAAAGTTCTATTTTACTTATATTTAAAAGATTATTGTTTTTTATATATGTACACTTAAATTAGTCACCGTTGTTGTATTTTGTTAGCGTTTTAAAACGTGTTAGAAAGTGATAATTTATTTTGAAGTTACATATTTTTGTTAAAAGACGAAAATTTCTCACATTATGTTCTATTATATTCCATCAGTAACATATGAGGACGGGTAATAAGACACTTTTGTTTATGCAATTTTTACATATTTTGAAATGAAATTGTTTTTACTGGATTAATGGCATATATTTTTAGAAAATCCAACATTTCGAACAGTTTACAGTATTCGCAGCAAGACCTCTATACGTAGGTAGTTAATTTACTAAAAATATACGCAATTTATACGGTTAAAATAGAAAACCATACCAACCATAAAATAAATAAATAAATGAATTATGTTGTGGCTAGTCTTGGCCCAGTGGCACAAGAGTGTGACTGTAAACGACTGGTTGTGGGTTCGATTCCCATTCGAGGAGTGGAAATTATATTTCCATTTTCTTCGCTCTGGTGTCGAGGTAAAGCGCTGCGTTAAGTTCCGTCACTTAACACGCAATGCCTCCGAATTCGGCGGAAAGTGGAGAACGGAGTGTCTTAACACTAGGTTCCCTCTGCCTACCCTGCTGTGTGCGGGATACAGCGTGAAGCTATTTAATTATATAGTAAAATTAAAAAAATGCTTCATTTTATTCATAACTTTATATGTATGACATTAAACAAATGTATTGTTAAAATAAACTTACTCTACGAAAGACAAATGTTTTGGAACAGTTTTAATCATTTTAAATAAACATGTTTATATTTACAAAAAGGACTTGTATACTTCATACCTCAGTTAAAACTAAAACAAATAGATTAACATTTTTTTACTATTAAGATTTTGCCTACATTTGTATAGATTTTTGGACATACCTGTATATTGTGATGGAGGAAAATAAAACGAATGTTTTTAAAGAAATTAAATATTTTGTTATTTATTATTACAAAACAACATGTATGAATATAAATGTATTTTCTAGTCACCACTGTGCTTGTTTCTGTGTTTTGTTTAACTAATATGACATTACGGACACGTCACGTTTTAAAAGTTTAAACATAAGATTCATTTAATTCAAATCGAGTTATCAAGGTGCATCCTTTAAATGCCTTTAATGACTTTTTAATAATATTTTAACATATATTCAGAAATTATAAACATTTCACAGCAATTGAGTTTATTTTTCATCATTTTACACAATACAATTATTAGTATCAAGGATGCACCCTAAATAGAAGAGAATGACTTACGATTTTTAATATTTATTTTTAAATTAATCATAATTTAACAAAATTGTCACTAAATGCTAGACCATAGGAAATCATAAAAGTAAGTAATTCACTCGCACAGTAAATTTTATTGTTTTTAAAAATCAGACGTAATAAATAAATATGTAATAGGAAATAAACTTATCTAAAATATACGAAGGCAGATAAACTAAACGACAAACGCCCCACATTCGTTGACAGGACTAGTTGATACAATTTAAAATACTGTTTTGCCTAAAACAAGCGGTAACTAATGTTATTCAATATTAACCATGCTTAATTAATAGAATATTTTTTTTAATTGAATTCTAAAAAAAAGATCAAATTTAATTTACAAATATAAATTTAATATATAAACTAATTATTTTTAAACGTCATTTTTTTATTTATATAGTCTGGAAGCTCCGAGAAATCATAGAAATGAAAGTAAATTTATAATTATATCATAATAAAGCAGACGATTACAAATTATTACAATTTCTTTACGAACAAACGATATGATTACGCACATTACATAATACTAATTAGTAATACTGACTTTCACTTAGTTACTAATTAGTAGGTACACCACTTATTTTGAAATAAAAGATTTTTTCTGTAATGGCAAGCTGTAACAGTAATCGTCTGCAGATAAAAGCTACTGGTTCCGTATATAAAATAGAAAACAGAATCGAATTTATGGCAAGATACATAATAGTGGAGCCGAATATGACTCGAAAATACATACTTTCAATACACAATTAGTTCAATAACTCAACAAATTAAAAGCTCTAAATAAACAACAGTCTTAAAAAGTACAAGGTATTTACACAAATATTTATCTATATAAAAATATCCTACTGTACATTAACAATTATGTAGAAATATACGTCTGTCTGTATTTACAATTAGAAACAGTATTAAAAATAGTCAAATCTTTAGGAATCGTATTGCGACGGCGAGAAATACAACGCAATCGGCTAAAGGCACTTGATCTACCCTCTTAAGGACTCCTTTAGAATAACAATACAGTAAAGTGGGTATTTAATTAATTAGTAATATTACTTATTTATTTTAAAAGAAATTTTAAGCTATATATATGGCAATGAAAAGGTATATCAAGAAATGGAATGTTAAATACTAAAAGGCGCGAATCGTGTATTTCTCACTGTCAAAACATCTAGTAACTTCTGTAAACGTCACGTCAACGCCGCTCGGTTGAGATTCAAATATTATATAAATGTAGCAAAAATGTATATGATATAATGTTTATGAATTCAAAGGAGATTGTCGTCGCTTTAAAAAAGTTTGGAAAAAGATTTGAAAATGATTTTTATGTTTATTTTAGTATGTTTGTCAAAAATGTATATTGAATTATTAAATTGGCCTAGTATAAACGAAATAATTCAATTAATAAGCGTCTTTGGAGCAAGGCATTTATATAATTTTGATATATTGATATAAAATACAATGATATTTGGATATGTCACACACAGTGATTTCTGAAATCGAAATTTATTAAAAAGAATAGGCAAGTTATAAATACAGATAAAATAAATATTCATACATATACACCAGTCGTTTCTGAAAATCCAATCTATATTGACCCAAAAATTTTGAATTTGCCAAAAACAGGTCATAAAAAGCTTTTTCCAAAATTCCACGATAATTTTCTAAATTTCAGTTAATTAATATTGATTTATAGTATTAGTAATTATTTATATAATAGAAAAAAGAAACATTTGCAGAAGTTACCGGGTCGGGTGTAGGGTTCCGTGCAGTCTCAAAGGCAAACGCTACGCTACGAAGGAAGCCACTGTCTAGTTCATATAAAAATACTCTACCCAAGGTCTATCCATATCACACTCTATGAACACGAACACGCCGGTTTCAAAAACCTAAGTATCGCCTGCATTTATTTCGCATTTACTAACGAAATTGGCAATTTGGATTGTTCTACATATACATAATAAAAATAATAATCAATATATATATATATATATATATATATATATATATATATATATATATATATATGTATATATATATATATGTATATATATATATATATATATATATATATTATATATATATATATATATATATATAAAAATAATAATGAATATATATATAATTTACAGCTAAACCACAATTATTGTTATTGATAAAAAGCGTTACGTCGCCCTGTTCAATGTATGCACATTTATGTTTATAATATTATAATAGAAGACTTGTATGAATGAAAGTGATTTGTCGGAAGGTATGTCCTGAATATTGTCATCATTTGAGATGAATTAAATTACAGCAATATATATTAGAAATTTATTGAATATTTCTTATTTTCGGAAAATTTGAAGCAGTTTCATAAAAAGATCGAAAAAGCGTAGACTTTAAGATTTATAATTATGCACTTTAAATTATATTTTATTCTGCGGAAATTCAAAAATGCAAAATCCACTTCATCCATCAAGTCTTCAATAAATAAATTAGAAATGAAGTAAGAAAAATACTTTAATAATATTATTGTATTGTTTATAAAGTGGCCCCACTTTTGACGAGTGCCGGACACCTTTTCATCATTATCATTTATTATAAGTGAACGTTATAAGTACTTTTATAGAAAACGTATGAAATTTGAACGCAGCGGGATTCGAACCTGCGGCCCTTGGAAACCGTCCAAGGTTTGGCTTAGCGGTTCAAGAGACGCGGGTTCGAATCCCGCTTCGTGTAAATTTTTATACGCTTTCTAAGAGTGTCTTTCAATTTCCTAAGTGTTTGAATAACACTTTATAAATGTTAAAAATATTATAAGTACTATTAAGCTGAACACATTGACTCATACAATAACATCCTTAAAATGCTCATGAATAAGAATCGATTGTCAATTATACATATCGAGATCTTTATCGATTCGATTATTATAATTATTATAAGGCAAGTGAATATGTACTAAGTTAAATATACAATATTACACCGTCGTGACGCAGTAGAAGCGACTTACGGCACACGATGGTAATGAGTTCGATTTCCACAAATATTTTTGATGTAAATTTACGTTTTTGTCTACATAAAAAAGGTATATATTAACAACAGCAGTAGCAGATCTATAAGAATTATTTTACTCCTATTGTTACAGGCACAGTTAGTATTAGTAATATTTTAAGTGCACTGATAAGACTAGCGCGCAATCGAGTCGATAGAGGAATTAAACTGGCGGCTTATGAGTCAACTGATAATTTGCTATTTATATTAATTTATGTGTAATCCATTTTAAAATGAATAAAGCATAATAGAATCAATTCTATACTAAATTTGTTACAAGTAAGCCATAGTAATAATATAAGGACTGACGACATATAATGAAATATAAATTTGATAACTTGATAAAAGAAAGAAACCGACGATCAGATTACAGTTCGACATGGTAGAATTAGAAATATTTTAATAATTCCAATTGGAACTTTAAAACTTTAAAAAACGTATTTTGAAATTATAATTTGTATCAATGTTAAAAATAAGAGAAAAGATATTGTTTTTCGACTATTTCCTACACCGCCACGTTTATTCCTTTAAATCGTTGCTAAGGAAGAAGGCACTAGCCGCATTGGTCCCGTCACACGACTAGCGCTGTAAAGCGCTGCACAACGTCACATAGTTTAGCGATAGCCAGTGCTAGTCAGCGCTAGTGAGCGCTGCATAGCGTTAGTCGGTACTTGTAAGTAAGGATGTTACGGATTTAGCATAAAGGTATTGGAAGAATATTATTTCGGTTTCCTTTATAAATATACAATTATTTAGGATTATTGGTTAGTCTTGAATGATTTCGGTATCCATAACCGATTTTATATTTGAGGAATGCGACTAAATTTCAGTCCCTAATTTATTAATTTTGTTTTGTTAGTTGTATTTTTTTCAGAACCTTTTATTGACAATTCCCATATCAATTTAGCTTATACGGAAACTTATTCGAAACTTTTATATCAGATTATGTTATTTTTAATGTTAATTACGGACAGATTTTTAATTTCAGATATCCAATATTTTCAGTTACGCTTACGGAGCTCCATAACATCCCAGCTATAAAGATCTATTGAGCGCTAAAAAGCGCTGCTCAGCGCTAGACGGCGCTGCGTTAATACTCATATAAGATACACTAGTGTCTACGTCTAACAGATCACAGCCTGGTGTCGCGCGCGCGGCGGCCGTCACGTGATGGCGGTGACGTCCGCGTGCGGCTTCTGCAGCCCGTCTTCGTCCGTTGGCCTGTCAATATTTTAAGTTAACTTTATTTTTACGTCTATATTTTACAGCCAAAATATATTCATTATAATGCTGTATACAATTTATTATTATGTATGGCAATTTATTATTAAGTCGTGGCGCAGTGGCACAAGCGTGTGACTGTAAACGACTGGTTGTGGGTTCGATTCCCACTCGAGGAATGGAAATATTTAATATTTCCATTTTCTTCGCTTTGGTGTCGAGGTAAAGCGCGGCGTTAAGTTCTGCCACTTAACACGCAATGCCTCCGAATTCGGCGGAAAGTGGGGAAAGGAGTATCTTAATACTAGGTTCCCTCTGCTTACCCTGCTGTGTGCAGGATACAGCGTGAAGCTATAAAAAAAATACAATCTATTTTTCTTTGAATTTTAATTTAAAATCATCTATAATTATTATTCGTTCATTTTCCAGACATTGAGTGCTATAAACTAACCTCATGTTGTGTTTAACCAAACTAGGAAAAGAGAAATATTTTACACTTACATTTCATTAAAACTAAAAAAAAACTCTCTCTTTAAAAACATCAATCTCTTTTAATCTTGCTTTTAATCTTGCATAATAAAATAATTTCAATTCTATATCGGTATTCCTTTTATACTGCTTACTTCAAATAATTGTTAAAGATTAAGGACAAATGAAAAGAGCGCTGTCATTCAAATGTGAATTTTGAGAAAAATGAGTTTTTGTAAATATATTTTTAGTTTTCTATTAAAAGCACCTATACACGTAATGTGTAAAGGTGTTAAAATCAATTTTTAAAGAAAATTTTAATATTCCTTTTTACAAAAAAAACGAATTATTTAAAATCTACAACGTGTTGTGAACATCACATGACTCCTAATTAATTTATTATCAATTTTATTATTAATTAAATTTATTAATAATTAGAAATGAAAATATCTGGCTTGCTTTCTATAAGAGAGAGAGAGAGAGACAGACACAGAGAGAGAGAGAGAGAGAGACAGACACAGCTTTCAATAGCTTACTATAGCAAAGTGTCGTTACAACTATTCGTGAGAATTTTTCCTCCTTTCACGACGCGCGATAAGGAAGTTCGTTCCAACAAGTAATTAAAAAAACCGGCACATACCGATACACATGCGCGGAGGCGGAGGGCGTGTGGTAGTGCGCGGCGTAGGGGCGGGCGCGCCGCCGCGCCTGCACCGCGCGGCCCAGCGCGCCCGGACGCACGCTGTTGCGCGCCGCGTGGTACGCCAGCCTGACGTACAATACACACATCTTAATATATTGTACTACTACCTTACAGAGTAGGATAGCGTTGAGAAAAAGTCGGCTGCTAAATAATTGGGCGATTATAAGCCAATAATTTATTATTATGTTACTTTACTGATGTTATTTGTTAAGCGATATATAAACATTAGTTAACAAAAACCGAGTGTCACAATATCTCCTTCTCCACTTTTAGATCAAAATCAAATGATTGCTTATTAAGTGACGAACTTTAACGACAAAACATTCTTCGAAAACTCGAATACGCAATACATTTACAATCAAACAAATGACTCCAAATCTATGTACATCAAATAAAATATATAGAACTAAAAGAGGAATTCCCAACTTTTCTAAAGGAAAAGGGATGAAATTTATACCTTTTATAGTCCACGCATACAAAATCCCTAAACATAACTAAAGTACTTGACATAAAAAAAAAAAAAATACAATACCTAGGCGCAAGAGAAGCCACAGTGGTCAGCACCAACACAAGCCAGTACACCGGATCGGCGAAGGCGTGGTGCATCACGTAGTATGTGGAGGGCAGCTTGAAGCACGACACGCACACCGTCTGGTACGCCAACGTCAGCACGAAGAACGAGCCCAGCGAACCGGTTAGAGCTAGCACGTGGATCACCGTCTGGATAACGTTAAATAGAATAAATTTATAGTTATATATTATGTGAATTGTGTTGTCTTTGTTTATAATTGTGATATATGTTAAAAAATAAATGTCTTCGGTTAAATATATATAGTTATTCATATACAATGCATTCCCACTCGAGGAGTGGAAATATTTAATATTTTCATTTCCTTCACTCTGGTATCAGAGGCAAAGCGCGGCGTTAAGATCCGCCACTTAACACGCAATGCCTCCGAATTCGGCGGAAAGTGGGGAATGAAGTGTCTTAACACTAGGTCCCCTCTTGATGCCGTGTGCGGGATTCAGCGTGAAGCTAAAAAAAAGAGAAAAAAAAAGATATATGTGTGTATTTATGTATGTTCATATGCATTTATGTTCATATTTATACTATATATGTCATATAATAAAGTCTTTGGATAAATAAATACAGTAAATTTATAAAGTAATTACGTTTCATACTAAAATTAATCTTGATATTAAAAATATATTCATATCTATTGATCAAATACATATGAATAATATGTTTAAAAATATTTTTTTTATTATATAAAGTTTTGTATGAAAAATGTTTTTTAATGTTTAAATATATAAAGAACACTTCAGTTACTTGTACTATCAAAAGGATCCTCATTACTTTTAGTATGTTCAATACAAGGTATTATTAGTTAATTTTTAATTTATATTGAACAATTTATATTTGATCAAAACCCATAAGTAATTTTAATCCATATGAATATACATATAAGTAACAGAAAATATTAACTCTTTTTTTTTCAGAAAAAGTGACCTTAACAACAAAATCGTCTATCTCTTTCTTTATGTTATCTACATAAGACATCTTTATAGAAAGAGGAAGCTGCTTATTTATTTGATGTATGTCTGGTTTGCTAATTCGTCTTTTTTATATAATTTATTTTATTACCGTCATTTTATACAAATATATAAGTAACAAAAATTCTGTGTAATCCAGTGTTTCACACAATCTAAGAAAACGTGATTGTGCCAAAAAATAACTCACAAATATAAAACACACATATTTTTATAATATAAATATTTTTAATCTGTCCATTTGCCACACTCCAAACGACTTACAAGTTTCATGTCGAATTGCTGCATGAAATTACAAATTAATGAAAAATGGACTCTAAACTATAATTAGATACCATAGTTGTAACACTTGAATACAATGTCAATATAATGATTCAAAATAAGTCACAATATTAATAACAGAAGCTTAAATAAATTATCAAACTTCAATACAAGCATATGATTCTTAAATTATTAAATACGGCTGTGCTATATATAGCTTCATATTATATATAATATGAAGTATTATTAAATAAACGTCCCATTAAATCACTTATTAAAAATTATATATTTTTTTTTTATATCTTAACTTCTTCCTGTATAACAGGCTGGCTAGAGAGCACCTAGTGTACTTCACTTTCTACCCAAAAATTGAGACATTGTGTGTCGAGTGCCTGAACTCAACTCCGCACTTTGTCTTAGGTACTAAAGCTAAGAAATCTTAATTATAAAATAATCAATCCCTTAAGTGGAAAGCCAATCGTCTACCAACCCTATTTTTTACCGTAATTTTTTAAATACACTGTCTTACTGCGCCACGATAGCCACAAAGCTTGACCTAAAATACAACAAATAAATAAAACTTTACACCAAAACAAAAGAATCATCAAACTATCTCAACCAACCAAACCAACCAAAGAAAACTCGGTCAGTACTAACCAGTAGCACAACCCAATAAACGGCGATGGTGGTGAGGAAGATGACCCCGGTGATGTAGAGGGACTCGGCTAGTACCAGCAAGTAGATCGGCGGCTTCATCTCCACCAACCAAACTAGACCAAACCAAATCAAACCAACCAAAAAAAATAAACAACATAAACTCACCCAGCTCCTAGACTCAATAGCGACGTACATCAGCATAACCACTAAGCAACACGTCATATTACAGAAGAATAGCCATATATCCACATCTAAGTCAGTACGAGGGCGCGCGGTACACGGTCTTATCTCCACCAACCAAACCAACCAAACAAGACCAAATCAACCAAAAAAGTCGCAACTCACCCAGCTCCTAGTCTCAATGGCCACATACACCAACATGACCACGAGGCAGCAGGTCATGTTGCAGAGGCCGAACAGCCATATGTCGACGTCGGAGTCCCAGTAGGCGGCGGCGGCGGTGAAGAAGATGACGACGCTGATGTAGAGCGACTCGGCCAGCACGAGCCAGTAGGAGTGGCTGCGGTAGGCGAGGCCGCGCCGCGACGCCGCGTACAGGCCGGGCCGCTCCAGCAGCAGCGCGGCGGGCGCCGTGCGGTCGTACGCGCCTGGAGGAGGATTATATTAATTATTATTTATTTATTATTGGTGCCAGTTGTGGCGCAGAGGCACAAAGTGTGTCTGTAAAGTGACTGGGGATGGGTTCGATTCCCACTCAATGAGTGGAAATTTAATATTTCCATTTTCTTCGCTCTGTTGTCGAGGCACACTGTGTCACACAGTGCACACGAGGCAAAGCGCGGCGTTATGTTCCCCCACTTAACAGACAATGTCTCCGAATCCAGAGGATAGTGGGAAACGGAATGTCTTAACAGAACTTAACAAAAAAAATGAAGACTACTAAACCAAGATTCTAAAAATAATAATAATAAAAAAAATGCAATTTTGGTGTAAAGGCTGCATTATAACCATAGGTGATCTCTTTCAAGCAACATTTACCATAAAGAAAAAAATCAAAACATACATAAACTTTGGTTGAAAAATAAAATATAGTATCATATATTTTTTTTATAATAAAGTTATGTAAAGCACTTGGGTGGTAATAAATTTGTGTTAAATTGTGTTTATGCTAATTGTAACGAAATTATTTTTCTAATGTCATGAGTATATATTTAATGTAACTTTATTTCACCGAATATTAAGTCAGACTGTTTTTCCAACATAAAACAGATTAAGAGGGAGTCACAGATTGAGAACGAGTTAGAGTATGCAATGGTTGTTGGTTCGATTCCCACGATTGATTATATTAAAATTATCTTCATTTTTCGATTCTCAAGCCAAAAAAGCGTGGCATTATGTTCCACCACAACACACATTGTTTCAGGTTCAGGTGGAAAGTGGAGAATGGCATAGACACTAGTTTCTCTCCTCTCATTAAACAAACAAACTGAAGCTGATTATATAATATAAAATATAAAATAAATTCCATATACTAGGAATCGAACCCATAACCATCGCAATATACACACTAAATATTTCACTTGCACATTGTCGTCTTATATCATAGTATACATTTACATTAAAACAAAATACATTACGCATACAATTTAAATAAATAAAAATAAGATATTTAGAGAAGACGGTTGCACGGAACGGTAGACAGTTTGCAGGAAGCGCGGGTTCGAATCCCGCTGCGTTAAAGTTTTTATATATTATGTCTTATTCAATTTCCTAAGTATGTGAATAATATGGCCAGTGGCCAGACGTGGCCCAGTGGCACAAGCGTGTGACCGTAAACGACTAGTTGTGGATTCGATTCCCACTCAGGCGGAGTGGAAATTATATTTCCATTTTCTTCGCTCTGATGTTGAGGTTAAGCGCGGCGTTAAGTTCCGCCGCTTAACACGTAAGCCTACGAATTCGGCGGAAAGTGGGGAACGAAGTGTCTTAGCACTAGGTTCCCTCTGCCTACCCAGCTGTGTGCGGGATACAGCGTGAAGATAAAAAAAATATTTAAAAAATGTTAAAAGTGAATAAAAATATGTCCAACCGATAACAATAGGTGGGAATGCGGTAAAGGCGAGATTGTACGCCATGAGGTGCAGCTGGTCGATCATCACGGAAGACGAGAACCCGCAGAACAGCTGGTACCAGAACACGAGGAACACGAACGTCTGAAAATTATTCAAAAAAAAAAAACATTTTAAAGTTTATCTATATAATTTATACTTTAAAGTAATTTATATTTATAATGCTTCTATTTGTTTGCAACAAAATTGAAATGTTATAAATGGATGAAGTGTTAGGACACTCTGTTCTATAAGTGTGTCTTAGCCAGTCAGGTAGTGGAAAGAAGGAAACATTTCTTGAGTTAATAATGGTTTTGTCAATATTCAAAAATTGTATCTCAGTATTAACATAACTATATTAATTGAACGTTTTGAAAGTGCTTTTAAACATTTTTTATTCCACACGGGATTTGAACCCGCCCCTCCTGAATACCGTCCAGGCGCTCTCACTACTGAGCCATGCGTTCTACTACCAGCTGCGTCGAAATTCTTATTAAGAAAGTGGTATTAAGCGCCTAGAATATTAAAAATATCTCTAGAAACAAAATATGGAAAGTAGCAGGACTCGAGTTCGCATCTTTTTGATATCGTCTAATTCGAAAACAAGTATGGGTACGAGATGTACGGGTGTAGTCGCCGTAGGCTACATACAAATTTTTATGTTTTGTAAAAATGTTATAACTATATTATTTCACAAGTAACAATAATTAATATAAAATAATACAACAAATACTAACGGCATTTTTAAGGAAGAAGTATAGTATCATTCGAGCAAGACGATCGTAGCACCAATGTCCGTGTACCAAAAGTAGCCTCTCTATGAACTTGAAGCGTGAGAGAGCGAAGTCGGACGCCATTACCGCTTGCCGTCCCTCCTGTCCTGACAGACCTGGAAAAAATAAAATAACGATGTAATAAATATAATATCTATAGACAAAGCGCGGCGTTGAGTTCCTTCACTCAATAATTATATGTTTTTAACACTATACATTTAATAAATAAAAAAAAAACGCGGCGGAATTCGAACCCGCATCTCTTAGACACCCACCAAGTCCATAGCATTTTTATTGTTACATAAAAAGTTGCAATAATAAACGTATGAGAATTTCCACGCATTTGACGTAGAACGCATGGCTCTATGGAGGGCGAGAGCACTTGAACGGTTTCCTTTAAAAGCGCAACGCAAGTTGTGGGTTCAAATTTAATTATTAGTGCAATTCTAAATATATTTATAATCTGTGATCAAGTACATGAGCGGAAAATTAAGAAATATCGCGTTATATGCCAAAGTAATTATATTTAAAATTTTAGCTTCATGGTTTTTTTCGCATAGCAGGGTAATAAGAGAGAACCTAGTGTCAAGACTGTTCTCCACTTTATTTATTTATTTTTGAAATTGAGATATTGCGTGTTAAGTGGCAGAACTCACCACCGTCATAGGTACCAGAATGGAAAAATGATAATAATATAATTATTCCCCTGAGTAGGAATCGAATACAATATACAATCAGACGCTGTCTAATTACGACACGATGGCCTCTGTTTGGATTTACTTTTGATGTTATATTTAAAAGTGTTAAGTGTCTTAATAATAACAATTTTTTTTTATATTTTTTTTTGGTATTTTAAAAAAACAGCTTCAGCGTTTTCCCGCATAGTCGGGTAGTCAGAGAGGATCTAGTGTCAAAACATTTTATCCTTCACGTTAGTATATTAATAAATAAATATGAAATTTTCTAACCAACTCCTACATCTGCCGTCTGTATCATGGAGACGTCGTTGGCGCCGTCTCCTATAGCCAACGTCGTTACCCCTAATTCTTCTTTCACTGCCTGCAAATAGCAAATAAAAATGTATTAGTCAATAGTTCACCATAAACAATTTAAAAAATTAAAAATAACAGAAGAGAGATTTGAAGTAGATCTATAATAATATAATGAAGAGGTAAAGTTTGTAACTTTGTTTGTAATCTTCAGAAATACTGTATCGATCATGAAAATTCTTTCACAATTCAGGAAAGTCACCATATCATTCAGGCTATAGTTTATTAAGATTGAACATAAACGTCTCAGAGAATCTCAAAGGGGTTCAAATAGGAAGATTAGAAATGTTAAAGAATCTCAAAGGGGCTCAAATATAAAAGCAGAAGAAGTCGCGGTGAAGTCGCGAGCAGGACGCTAGTATATAATATAGAAGTAAATTTTGTAGTTTTGTTTGTAAAAGTGAGTCTTCGGAAATATGGAACCGATCATGAAAGTACTTTCTTAATTAAGAAGTTACACTATTCAGGAGTAGGTAATGACTATATTTTATTATGACTTAATACAAAGTTCGAGTTGTATTAAGTCATAATAAAATATAGTCGTCGAGTTGAGAGTTGTGGCCAGTCGTGGCCCAGTGGCACAAGAGTGTGACTGTAAACGACTGGTTGTGGGTTCGATTCCCACTCGAGGAGTGGAAATTATATTTCCATTTTCTTCGCTCTGGTGTCGAGGTAAAGCGCGGCGTTAAGTTCCGCCACTTAACATGCAAGCCTCCGAATTCGGCGGAAAGTGGGGAACGGAGTGTCTTAACACTAGGTTCCCTCTGCCTACCCTGCTGTGTGCGGGATATAGCGTGAAGCTATTTTTTTTTTTTTTTTTTTTACAAAGTTCAGAGAATCCTAAAGGAGCTTGAATAGGGAATAAAAGATGCAGATCACTAATAATAATAATAATAAAGAGGTAAAGTTTGTAACTTTATAACAACGTACGAGCCAAATCAAATCACACTCACATACCACACTATATGATCACGTATATATAGCACAAAAGCCACACATGAACCCACCTTAACAATATAAGCCTTCTGCAGCGGCGTGGCGCGGCAGCAGAGCACGGCGGAGCAGCGCTTGGCCAGCGACAGGAAGGGCGCCACCAGCCCCGAGCGCCGGTCCAGTATATAGGTAAGCGTGCGCCCGTCCACCACGAGCGCCGCGCCCACGCCGCCCGCGCCGCCCGCGCCCTCGCCGCGCTCTAAGTACGACTTGATTGTTGATTCCGCGTGCTCCTGTTAAATGTGGACAGTTTATTATATATTGTAATTATTTGTATTGCTTTGTTATATACCTATATTTGATGATTGGAGAGAAGATATTTTATGAAGGTAAGCTAACTTGAAAATTTCTGGTTAAGCAAAAGATGTAAGATATTTTAAATTAACCTAATTTTATTCGGAATGTACAAAATATTATTACAATTAACTAATCTGTAATATTTAACAAAAGTTATTTGTATTCACAAAAGTTTGAAATTTTTATTTATTTCGAAATTTTATTAAATAATAAACAATTATCACACTTACACAATTATTAAATAATGAACAATTATCACTTTCATCCTACTGGCTTACAATATGAAATTAATTTATTAACTTAACTTATTAATTAACATAAAAAAGGAACAAAAGACTCACCTTATCCCTAGACATGAGATGCAACAATCTATCACTCTGCGAGAACAAAGAAGCAGAATACGCAATATTAATGGCAGTCTCAGGCTTGTCCCCGGTCAGCACCCACACGACGATGCCGGCGTCGAGGAGCGCACGCACTGTGCGCGGGACCGCTTCCTGTAGACGGTCCTCGACTCCGGTAGCACCGACAAGCGTTAAAGCGCTTTCGAGACGCGCTAGCGATTCTCGTATACGCTTTTCTCTGCCTGTTAAAGAATGCGCATTATTTTATTGCTTTATTTAGGTAATAAAAAACATATTTTTTTTTATTCCTGCTGCATTCCGCACACAACAGGCTAGGCAGAGGGAACCTAGTGTTAAGACACTCCGTAGCCAATTTCCAAAAAAATCTATAGGCATTGCACCTTAAGTGGAACTTAACGCCGCACTTTGCCTCAACATCAGAGCGACGAAAATGAAAATATTAAATATTTCCACTCCTTGAGTGGGAATCGAACCCATAACCAATTTGCATTAATGTAATAAGTTTAGTATGTTTTGTTGTATAATATCTCGCTTACCGCCTATTTCCACTAATCACTCTTAAAAGTCAGTTCTGCGACGTCTATAGTAGTTAGGTTCTGACCTTTAGAGTTAGCGCTAAGCTTTTGATAAATGTTTTTCTACAGTATTAACAGTGCCATTTTAGGATATTTAGACAGAAGTAAACGAGCATTTTTAGCAACTAAGCTTTGTTTGGTGGGCGAAAATCACGTTTCGTAGCAGTATTTAAATGAAACTAGGTTCCTCTGCCTACCCTGCTGTGCGCGGGATACGGCGTTAAGCAAAAAAAAAAATTAAATGAGAAATTTTGAATGTTTTTGTAGGCAAAAATAACGTTTTTTTGTAATAATTCTTAATAAGTAGCGGGAAAATATCTGTAATATAAATAAGCGCTTAGCAGACCGCATAAATTTATAATAATTATTGATGTTGGAATTGGGCGTCAAAATTATAATAACAGAGTATATGAAAAATCTAGGCATAGACATTAATTCTTCAAAATAAAAAAAAATACTACTCATTTTTAGTATTAAATACAAAATTATTTTATTTATAACGAATTAAAATAACAAAGACCAAAAATTCTAATAAGTTTTACTTAAGTAATTTACCTATATATAACATATTTATATCTTTAAATATTTGTATACTTTTACAATAAGAGCTTAAAACCACAAAAACAAAATAAATATAACTATGAAATATATTTATTTTGTTTGTTGTGGTAACAGATACCTCTACTGTATATACCTATAAAATGTTGTGGAACTGCATAAATTAACGTTCATTTTATATGTGGCCATAATTATGATTTATGAGAATAGCAATATGTATATAAAAACTTAGATTGTATTTTTATTGGTTTACCAATCAACATTTCGGACTAGTCGTGGCGCAATGGCACATTTGTGTGACTGTAAACGACTGCTTGTGGGTTCAATTCCCACACGAGGAGTGGAAATATTTAATATTTATTTATTATGAGCGAAGAAAAGGTCGCTCTAGTATCGAGGCAAAGCGCGGCGTTAAGTTCCGCCACTTAACACGCAATGCCTCCAAAATTCGGCGGTGTGTGGGGAACGGAGTGTCTCAACAATAGGTTCCCTCGGCCTTCCCTGCCGTGTGTGGAATACCGCGTAAAGCTATATATAAAAAAGAACCAATCAATATTTTCCATAATTTATAAATTACTATTTATTTATGTACCGAGTAGCTTTACGATACTTCTATATGTAATAAGGAAGAAAAAACAGAAAGACCAGGGGCCAGCAACCTTTTTTTACAACCGGCATATCTAAATTTAACAATTTTTTTGTGGGTCAAAATCACACTTCTTAATATTTGCATTTTATAAACATTACATTAGAAAAAAAAATGAAATGACAAATAAATAGAATGTATACAAAAATTAAGAGAAGAATAAAAAACAATGTGTACTTCAAAATCGTATTTCCTCTTGGAATAAGGCGGAATTGATTTGGTAGAACTTAATATAATAGCTGTAGAAAACCTATAATAAATGTTTGGCTATAGTGGGCTGCATAAAATTACTAAGCAGACCTGGAGTTGCTGGCCCTGATCTAGACACATCGATTTGAGCTATCTATCTCGTAAGTTACTTTCGTATTGAGAAGAGAAGTAAAATTAATTTTAAAATTAGCAATACTGTTTTTTTAGGCAGACGTTGGTCTATTGTATCATGATGGCCTCATTGACTATTTTTTTATTTCGTTTCCTCATACATGGAATGTATTAGAAAACAAAAATAATAAAAACAAAAGCTTTTATTTCCTAATGTTAATTTAATAATTCGCTAACGTTTGTATGGCAAATACAAACTATTGTTACGTTAATGCCTAAACTAACGAAAGTAATTTGTTTGAAAAAAAAATACAATAAAAACATCTTGTGTAATTGTATCAAGGTTTGCAATGTCAATGTCAAATCGACGAAATATGCAAAAAAAACTTATTAGGTAATATAAAATGCACGCGCAATCACTGCAATAGGGTATAAGAAAATAAATAGGTTCTTATTGTTGAACACTTTTTAGTAATACCTTATTGATTAGATCATTTGTCATTCTTTACAAAACAATGATACTATTGGTAGAGGGTGGACGAGTTAATTTTTAAATTACGTACTATGTATATTTAAAAACATTCTTAAATGGAAAAAAAATGTTACAATAAATTTTTAATTTAGTCGTTATCATTAGAAAACACAGATCTTTTTGTTATTTCTTATTTATTATATTTGTTATTATATAATTCTTTTAATTTTCGGTGTACAATAAACAGTTTATATACTTGATATACACGAGCAAAAAAATGAAAATAATTTAAATATCATAATTTCTAAGTGGGAATCGAACCCACAACCAATCAAAATCCCTTACAGCAAACATACAAACAAACAAAAAAAGACATACCTTCACCAATCTCCGAAGCACGCGTGTGACCCGCCAACCACTCCTCCCACAGCGCGGGCTGCATACTCCGCTTGGCCATGACCAGTGTGCGCAGACCCGCGCGCGAGTACTCCGACAGCAGCGCGCGGGTCCTCTCGTAGGCGGCCGCCTCCGCGGAGCCGGCGCGCATCGGAGCTAACGCACCTAGCACTGTACTGTCCGCGCCTTTCACGTATAGAACTACCTGGGGATTCATATAGAATTAACATCAAATAATTTTATTCAAAATAAGCTTCACGCTGTTTTTTTAGCTTCACGCTGCATCCCGCCAACTTAACGCCGCGCTTTGCCTCTGATACCAGAGCGAAGGAAATGGAAATATTAAATATTTCCACTCCTCGAGTAGGAATCGTTTACAGTCAACAGTCGTTTACGCGCAGAGGCACAAAATGTGGAAACATTTAATATTTCCATTTTCTTCGCTCTGGTGTCGAGGCAAAAAGCGCGGCGTTTAGTTCTGCCACTTAACACGCAATGCCTCCGAATTCGGCGGAAAGTGGGGAACGGAGTGTCTTAATTCTAGGTTTCCTCTGCCTACCCCGCTGCTGCTGCTGAAGCTGCTGGTAATAAAACGTATAGCTTAGCGGTCAGAACGCTTGGACGGGTTCCAAGACGCGCGAGTTCAAATCCCGATGCGTTCAAATGTTTATACGTTTTCTAAATGTCTTTTTTTAAAGATATAATTTAATAATAAAATTACTACCAATTACCTGGCCAGTAGGTGTTCTAAGCGCCACCGACATGCATTTCCTATTGGAATCGAATTGCTGTACTCTAAGCACTTTCAGCTTGGACATCTCCCCGCGTATGCCCAATTCGACTTCGTCGGGCGACCTGCCTCGCAGCTCGTAACCGTAGGCCAACGCCGCTTCGGCTAGAGCCAACTCGTCTGGACTTTCTGCTTCGAAACGTGCTAACTGTAAAATAATGTTATTTTTTTGTTTGTATCACAAGTCATTTTATATATTTTTTTCACATTCAAATACAATCTCACAATTCCCTATAACATTCTTTTTTTAGCTTCACCCTATATCCCACACAGCTGGGTAGGCAGAGGGAACCTAGTGTCAAGACACTTCGTTCCTCACGCACCGCCGAATTTGGAGGCATTACGTGTTACGCGGTGGAACTTAACGCCGCGCTTTGCCTCGATACCAGAGCGAAGAAAATGCAAATATGAAATATTTCCGCTCCTAGAGTGGGAATCGAACCCACAAGCAATCGCTTTACAGTCACACTTTGAGCCTCTGCGCCGCGACTGGCCCTTTTTTTTTAAACTCTGTTCTTTCACTTGTCCAATTTTCGCTCAAAATCGTTGTGAGTTGAGTGGCGGAACTAAACGTTGCGCTTTGACATACCAGAACTAAGAAATGTAAATAAATAAAATATAATCATTGTGCGAGTGGGATTCGAACCCTTAACCATCATGTTTATTAGTCAAGACGCTTGATACACTGAGCCACTCTCATCCTTCTCCTACCACCATTCTCAGGCTACTGTCATTTAACAATTATGACTATATTTATATAAATATTTTTTCTCAACTTAATATTTAACGTTATATAATTTGTCTCTTTTTATTAAAATTCAAACAAGGAAAGTCTTTTAAACTTGCGTACGTCTATGAAAACAAAATTTTAACGAAAGAATATAACAAAAGTAGTAAAAAACTACCTCTAACTCAAAACGTTATACAAAATACCGCTTTACAAATGGCTGACATTTTAAATAGACAATTGAGATTGATGGACCGCGCGGGCTCACTTAGAAAATTTATGACACCACGACTAAAACTGCGTGGTGTTTGCAAAACAAATCTGCAAATCGCTGTCAAACATTATGTATACATGTATTATAAATAAATTTACACGTTTTTATAAACATTAAATAATCTTGAATAGTTTGATCGTTTATTTATGTATTATGTTTTATATGTATATGAGTTTTAATTATCGTTCAAAATTTATCTAATTTAACATTGTTATAAGCAGTTTTTATAGTAGGCAAGTCAGGGAGAAGCTAGTTTCTCCAATTTTCGCCTAAAATCGAGGCAATGCGCACTTTACCATCAGGGCGGGGGAAAGTAAGTACATAATTAAAATGTAATCATTCCTTTGGAGGAGAATCGAACTCACAATAGCGTTTATAATCACATTCTGTCCCACTGCACTATGATGGCCTTTAATATTTTTTATTATGAATAATATAAAGAATAATAAAACGATCCACGCTAAATTATTGTGCAATAAAAATATAATAGAATATACATATTTCACAATATATTATGATTGACGAGTCAAACAATTACAATAACAATTTTATTTTTCGAAATGAGCTGTCATAAATTCTGAAAATATATTTTCAAAGGTTACTAACATGTTTTTGAGGACAGTCGCAGGGGCACATAGTGTGACTGTAAGCGCGACTGGGTGTGGGTTCAATTACCACTCGAGGAATTGAAATGAATTACTATTACAATTTCTTCGCTCTAATGTCGAGGAAAAGCACGGCGTCGAGTTCCGCCACTTAACATATAATTCACCTCCAGAATTCGGCGTAAAGTGGGGAACAAAGTGTCTTAATATTAGGCTCCCTCTTTGAAGAAATTTTGAAGCAAAAAATTAATATAATAAATATTAAAAATATGAATATACTGTACCTGTATTTCTGCCGACGTGCTCGGTTCGCTGATGCTTTCCTCCCGACTGCCAAACGGTAGTTTCGGTAAGCGGAGTCGTAACGGCGACGTGGTGGAGGGCGGCGGCGACGGCGTGGTGGACCGAGATTCAGTTAATCTAGCGTACCTCCAAACCAATCGGATTCAAATATAGATATTATTTTTTTAAATTTTGAAAATTTTCTGGTTGGTTTTTCGAAGCCGTCTAATAAAGCATAAAGCACTGTAGGAGTAGGGAACGCAGTGTCAACACACACCGTTCTCTTTTTTATACCTGCTATGTTTTACTTGAGCGGGGAAATGAAAATAATTTAACAAGAATTTTTCCTCCGCACAGCTAGTCCCACTACATCAGGACTGCATGTTACAAGTGTAATTTTTTTACACTAACAAAAATCACTTAAAAATTATACGACATTTTTGATAATTCAATCTTAGTTATTGAAACAACAAACCTTGAAGTGTCATTATTTTGCATTTAAACTAAGCAATGAATAAAAAGCCAATTAAATTAATTAAAAAAAAACATCTCAACTTTACATTTAGAAAGATTAGCATTAAACTCACTTGTCGTTTGATCGTAGCGTGCCGTTGGAGCGCGAAGACTTCTGCGAACGGAACTGGTCGCTGCTCGAGCTGGACATCTGCATCGCGTCCACGTGGGGCTGACTCACCACTACTGTGTTACACACGGCGAGTATCAGGAGAAACTCCCTTACCTGATAATAAAACAAGTACATATATATTTGCCATTTTTCATAGTAATATGCATTTAATTTTCTGTGCAAAGCGCGGCGTCAAGTTCCGCCACTTAACACGCAATGCCTCCAAAAAATCGATGGAAAGCGGATAATGAAGTATCTTAACACTAGATTTCTACCCTGCTGTATATAGCGTGACGTAAAAAAAAATTCTGTAAACAGTCTGTTTTATTTTTGTGCTGCCGAATGTATTATTTGAGGCTATCATAACGCCAAGTTAAAACCTCCTGGCGTGTTTTGGCTGTGGGGTCAATTCCCATTAGGGAGAATTCATTTTATATCAATTTACCGCTTTCATGGCTCATATTACAAGACAACCGTTTTTTTAATTTATAATAATATTACAAATTAGAAAACAACAGTCAATAAAAGTGTTTCCAAAATCGATAAATACATACATATTCATAAGTTATTTAATTATAGGAACAGCTTAGCTGGTTTTTATTTCTTTTAGCAACAATATTTAAATTCTAGCAGATATAATAAATAATTTATTGTGAAAATATCTTTTTCTTATTTGGTCCCGCATATTGAATTCAGAATGACGTCACTTAGTTAACGGTGTATTGTCGTTAGTCCATATTGTAAAAACCCACTCATGACATAAGGGTAAATTCTTTATTGCAAGTTCACGAATAGGACGTATAGTTTCACGCTTTTCCTTGTATAACAGGGAGAGAGAGAGAGAGAGAGAACCTAGTATAAAATACTCTGTTCTTAACTTTATTTTTAGATTACGTGTTGAATTACGAACTCAACGCCACGCTTAGTCTTTGTCCACCTAATGGAAATAGAATACACAAGCAATCTAAAATAAAAAAAAAACATCTAAAAAAAATCAAGGTAAAATAAAAAAGATATTTTTTAAAGTATTAATACACTGTAGTATAAAAATAACTGATAGTCAATATATCAAGTGATAACATTAAAAGTAATATTACTTGGAGAAAGTTAAATTCAGTTCATTAGCATGCAGACGATAATTTCCGATATGTATTCTAAATGTGTATTTCAAAAAGAATTTTAACATTTGAAAGTATAATTTTAGATATCAATGAAGGAAATAAAAATTCACATATATTTTTATAGCAAGATAAAACAATAGTTCCATAAAAAAAACTAATTATTATCCGTAAATACAATAGAACTGAATATATAGCGGTATTTTATGTCTAATTAACGTAATTGACCGTGACTGAAGCAAACATTTAAATATTGCTAATTTTATAATTAATTCGAATAAGCACTTAACGCTTAATCTTTTCCTTTACAACACGAAGGTTATCCAAAAATGCACTGAAGGTTGCGTATGTTTAAAAACTGAGTTTAAATTGGCAGTAAAAGAACATTAATAGAATAGCGGCACGTCTCTGCTTCGCATGAACGCCTAATGTTGTAGTCGGAATATGTTTAAATTATTATCCATAAACATTTCTATTTTATTTCATTTACCGTGCGATAAAAAAAATATGAGATTTATTAATTTCTTAAAATTTTTGTTACCATATATGTGAAACTAATAATGTGTATCATTCACAAATAAACATACTTGGGTTATAAATAAATTTATATTAATCAAATCAAGTTAATTATTAGTTTTTTAATTTATATTTCAAACGTACCTTTTGAGTGTGCTGAGCATCATTGCTATCAAGTAAATGCTGCAACATTCTTCTATTCGGCGATACTTTTGTAATGGGTGTAACTATTGGAGGGAGAGTCAAAGAGGGCTCCGCTTCAGGTCCAGGTGGGTGATCATAATCAACTCCGCTAACTGTACATCGTCGGAAAACCATTTTATTTTCCGTCAACGTCCCAGTTTTATCGCTGAATAGATAACTGATTTGTCCCAATTCCTCTGTTATATTTAACGCCCGACATTCCGTTCTCGTGTTCGTCACTGAGTCGTACATTTCGATGTCCTGGTGGATATGGTACACTTGCAGGAGCTTTGTCATTTCTATTGTAACATATAAAGAAACTGGTATCATGACTTGTAACACTATTATATATGTCCAAAATATTAACAACCCTTCATATGCCGGTTTGTCTGCGTGAGGAATGAAAGGCGTGTATTTATAGAGGAGAGGACTGTATCTATCTAACCATACTTTACAACCAACTGCTCCTGCACAGCAAAGAAAAAGTAAGACAAGAACACACCATATGACATCTGTGTTCATTTTTCTTTCCAATTTCGAACATTTATATCTTGGTCCACCATTATTAAGCATTGCTTTGGTCTCATGTCCAGCGTAAACGACAATACCTTCAACATAATCAGTGTTTTTAATAGTGCACTCTCTCAGTAAAAGATTTTCTGAATTCAATGTCACACGGCAACCGTTTGGATGTGAAATCGTCCCAGTAAATCTGTAAATTTTAGTAGATGGTCGTTCAACTTCTACTGAACTTCTAAACTTCATTGGTGAAAATTCTAGCTGCTGAAATAATAAAAAGTTATATATCGATTAGAAAAAAAGTTAGGAAACAAGGCAACTTAATAGGTATTGTCACGATATTGTTACGGTTTCCGAAGAGGTTAATTTCAGTGAAAGTGTTCTCACAATTTAGTCACAATAATGATTGTTGTGATAGCTAGTTGTTCTATAGTTACTGTGCCCATCGAATTATGCAAGAAGCTTGATAGGAAATTGAGGTTAAACACAAAGCGACGTAACAGTTCACTGAGTAACTAGTGAATGAACTACATTTTGGACAAAATTACCGGACTTATTAAATTTTAACTTGTGAAGTCAAAGCTTTTATACATTGTTCTATTAACTTACTTTTTCTCTAAATCCCGAAGCTACAACTCTTTGTTTTAAGTTAGTTTCACCGTCTAGATTGCACGTGTCTAAGTAGCAAATCCCCAAAGGATTTGAGGAATGTAATAACACCATATCTGCCGGTACTGCTTCGTTGTTTGAAAGATGGACTAAATCTCCGACGCGGACGTCTCTCCATTTTACCCGCACGTATTTTTCAACTGACCTGTAAAATTAAAACATCTAAATAAATATTAAAACAAAAATACATGTACTTTTATTATTACGGGGCCAGTCGTGGCGCAGTTGCACAAAGTATGACTATAAGCGCGGCTGGTTGTGAGTCGATTCCCTTTCGAGTAATTTAAATAATTAACATTTCTATTTTCTTGGCTCTGATATCGAGGCAAAGCGTAGTAGTATTGAGTTGAGTTGAAAAAATCTATTTCAATAATTCGATAATAGAGAAAATTGCAAAGTATTATTACACGTGATTATATATTAGTCTAAAGTAGCCCTGCTATGGTATTTGCGTTTTAAAGTTCATACAGGGTCCTTTGTTCCCTGCTTCCCGAGGGCTTTCAAGAAGATTGCCTGACTAGACAGACCAATAAGAGAAAAAAAAACGCAGTCTGCTTAGGGCTTTTATGTAACCCTAAAATAGCAAAAATTGAAATAATTTGGGAATAAAATTTCAATGTCACAATTTATTGGAAGCTACAAACGAAGTTTTTGAATTATATGTTTAAACATACTCTCAACATAAATACATAAAACTTTATAAGTGTTATGTCTTGGAAACAATCAATATTTCTATATATCAAGTAATACATTTTAAAAAAAATACAAGAAAACAGAATCAATTTAAATAATAACCAAGAAAATCGTGCCATTGAATACAAAGTTTATATAAATATTGCATATATTATACATAGTAATAAAATATAGTATACTAAATGTATATTATTTTTTTGACGTGATTAATATTTATTATTCAACAAAGTAGTTGGCGACGTTTCTTATATAAAAGGATAATATTTAATGCAGTGAATACAACTTTAGTTGCGCGCAATGGATATATTTTATAGCAAAATATACTTTACTAATTTATAAATATTAATGTTTTTAACATTATTTATTCAAATCATTATTTATTTATTGGCCAGTGAGAGGCCAGTTGTGGCGCAGTGGTACAGGCGTGTGACTGTAAACGACTGGTTGTGGGTACGATTCCCACTCGAGGAGTAATATAATAAATATTTAATATTGTCATTTTCTTCGTTCTGGTGTCTAAGCAAAGCGCGGCGTTAAGTTCCGAATTCGGCGAAAAGTGAGGAACGGAGTGTCTTGACACTAGGTTCCCCCTGCCTCCCTGCTGTGTGCGGGATAAAAGCGTGAAGCTAAACAAAAAAATATATATTTATTATTAAGTTTGTTACAATGACATATAGGTAATAACAGCAAAGGATACGTTAATCCTTACTGTATATTTTTTAATCTGTAACCTAAAGAGATAACTCGTACAGTGTATGGCTGTAAATCTGGCGATCTTGGCCTCAATGCATTCTTTGTCATTAAAACAGAGTTCAATTGTAACGTGAAATTATTTCCCAGGTAATAAGAATACAAGTAGATTAGAGTGTAAAATTAAGCCGAAATATTATAATGTTACAAAAAAACAAAATTAAAAATTTTGAAAATACCCACGACGGTTTAATTGTAATTGAAAAAGGATAAAATAACTAGAAATCCCCCGCCTAAAAGAATATATGTAACGAGATGATGGGGACGACTTCGTCGGAGCTGCCATTACTTTAAGTTTGCTAACTTCTCCTAGGTTTTCATGCTGTTAAAACAGGTTTAGGAAAAAATTAAAATATTAATATGAATTTACAGTTTTGATAACTGGTATTCCTTTTAAAAACTTTAAGAACGAAATCTATACTGTTAGCTACTATATTTAAAATAGAGGTTGCAACTGGCAGCCCCCGACGAAGTCGTCCCCATCATCTCGTTACATATATTCTTTTAGGCGGGGGATTTCTAGTTATTTTATCCTTTTTCAATTACAATTAAACCGTCGTGGGTATTTTCAAAATTTTTAATTTTGTTTTTTATTTTAAACTTTTTAAAGTGAATAGATAGATATACATTATATATTATTACATAATTTCGAAATACTTTATATTACTCTTCATGCAAATCCAAAAAAAATTATAAGCCCAATGCTTTCTGGTTATCAAATGCTTATTGCAGCGCCTGGCAGATTGTCACCGCAACATTTTTAGGAAACTTAAGTTTAACCAAATCAGTGAAAATCACAAAACCCACTAGTAGTTTTGATTTGGAACATATTAATTTATACTGGAGCGCCCCGTGGTAGTTTGTGATATGGCATATAAAAACACGCAACAATTAAACCTGAACCTATCACAGAAAACCGCATCTAAATAGGTTTCACACAAAATACAAGCAAATGCTTACTACAGCGCCCTCTGGTGAGGTGTCACCACGACACATATACGAGAACACGCGCTAATTGAGCCTGATCCTATCGTTGAAAACTGCATCAAATTCAGACTCGTAGTTTTAACTTTGCACCATCAAATGCTTAATGAAGTGCCCCCTGGTGAGTTCTTAACGTAAAAAAAAACTAAAAACATACACCAAGTAAAGGTAAATCTAATACTGAAAACTCTTTCCAATCGTACTAGTCGTTTTTGTTATACACAAAAAATGGAAGCAGCTACTTACTGCAGCGCCCCCTAGAGAGTTGACACATACTTGAAAATATGCACTAAGTAAACATACATGACACATATATGAAAATATGCACTAAGTAAACTTGAATCTATCATTGAAAACTGCATTCAAATCGGACTCGTAGTTTTAGTTTTGCACAAACAAATGTACTTACTGCAGCGCCCCCTGGTGAGTCATCACCGTAACACATATATGAAAAGATGCACCAATTAAACCTGAACCTATCGTTGAAAGTTTCATCTAAATCGGACTAGTAGTTTTTACTCTACATAAACAAATGTTTACTGCAGCGCCCCCTGGTGAATTTTCACCGTAACGTAAAAACAAAAATTTTAAAATATGTACGAAGTAAAGCTTAATCTAGTTCTGAAAACTCTAGCCAATCGGATAAGTAATTTCGGTTTTAGACAAATAAATATAAGAAAAATTTTGGTTTTACACAAAAAAACTCAAACAAATGCTTATTACAGCGCCCTCTGATGAGTGGTCACCATAACACATATATGGAAAGACGCACCAATTAAGCCTGAACCCATCCTTGAAAGTTTTATCTAAATTGGACTAGTAGTTTTTGCTCTGCATAAACAAATGTTTAGTGCAGCGCCCCCTGGTGAGTTTTCCCCGTAACAAAAAAAGAAAACTCTTAAAATATGCACCAAGCAAAGATAAATCTTTTTATGAAAACTCTTTTTAATCGGAGCAGTAGTTTCGGTTTTAGACAAATAAATACAAAAAAAGTACAAACAAATGCTTACTGCAGCGCCCCCTGGTGGTTTGACACGATAAAACATATCCAAGAACATCCACCAATTAAACCTGAATCTACCACTGAAAATCTATTGAAATCAGACTATTATTTTTTGAGATAATTGAAAACATTCGTTTTCACGTAAAATGCTTACTGCAGCGCCCCCTGGTGAGTTAAGGCAATAAGACATACATAAGAACATACGCCAATTGAACCTTAACCTATCATAGAAAACCGTATCAAAATCGGACTTATAGTTTTGGAAATAATTGACATAGTAATTTGCACAAACACACAAACAAACAAACAAACAAACAAACAAACAAACAACCTCTCACCCTAAACACATATACCGTCGCCGTTCCGTCGCGGGTAAAAATGCTGAAAAGAGCTAAAATAAAGAACATTAAATAAAATAGCTTCACGCTATATCCCGCACACAGCAGGGTAGGCAGAGGGAACCTAGTGTTAAGTCACTCCGTTCCCCACTTTCCGCCGAATTCGGAGGCATTGCGTGTTAAGTGGCGGAACTTAACGCCGCGCTTTACCTCGACACCAGAGCGAAGAAAATGGAAATATTAAATATTTCCACTCCTCGAGTGGGAATCGAACCCACAACCAGTCGTTTACAGTCACACGCTTGTGCCACTGGGCCACCACTGGCTAAAATAAATGAAACATTAAATGATCAAAATAAAACATACAACATTAAATGAAGTAGAGGCTGTAGTCGCGTCGTCGTCGTGCCGTTGGAGGTGTAACAGATTGTTTACACTTTATAGTTTAAATGCTACGCGAAAGAATATATGAATATCTTTAATATTTAAATGTTATTCGTATACTTAGGATAAAAGAAGTTTTATTTCAAATTTTAGAAGAATATGGTTTATTCGGAAATAAGCATGCTCGTATGTACTTTATCAAAATTACGTTATATACATAACTATTATATAAATTTTAGATAAATTTATATTTATGTATATAAATATAAACTTATCTAGTCTTACTAGGCAAAGTGTGTGTTCGCCACTCACAAGCAATGTTACTAAATAATTTATGGTTTTTGTAAGAAAAAACCAATATAATTTACAATATGCTTGAGACGCAGACGCAAGATAAAAATGGAATAATAATGTATTAGTTCAACAGTCTAACCACTCCAAGCTGTAGCGTCGGCGATATCAAATCAGAAATTCTTTCACCGTTCCGATAAGAGGTCATGAAAGAGCAACAGGTAACAAAGGTAAGGCAAAAAGAAAGCGATTACCAGTTATTGTAAGAATCTGTGCTAATGCTTTCACTGTTTCTTTGTTATTGCTCATATAATTTGAATATGACAATCAAATACAATGGAAAGTTAATTCAATTGAACCCTTGTTGCGTGTTTAGCTGTGAACAACCATTTTGCGACTGTGTTTCACGTTTGCGTGTCACGGTCTTACCTGAAAAGGCATCTTATCATGCATGGTTGTTTCTATTATACTACTTAAGTACTTAACCATCTCTGAGTTACCTAACTGAGAACTGTTGTGACGTTATTTAGTGTAATGTCTCCACGAATGATATCCTTCCTATAAAATAAAATTACTTTGCTTGAAAAAGTCAAAACGTACTAGAGGCAAACAAAAATCATAAATGTATAGGATATTACTGCAAATTTTACAGAAATGCAAATTGCAATATTATGTCCAAAGAGCCTTAACCTATTAACATTACTTATTTATAATTCATTGTCCATTGTCTAAAAATTCATATATTCATGTGAAAATTGAGAATTTTTGCTTCTAATCCTTGATCTAAAACAATTCAAGCATCAAAAATGTACATACATTGTACACATATGAAATAGTAAGATTAGTAGTTTAGCATATTGTAGGTACATTATAATTCTTATTATATCATACACTTAAAGAACTTGAAAAGTTATCTTTACAGATTTTATGTACGTGATAAAACAGAAGTGGGTTATCGCAAAGAGATAAAGTAACGTTTCTAAACAGTGAACGCATTGTTTCATCACGTAATGCTACAGATCAATCGTCGGTTTGATCTGTAAAATCATAATCTAAATTCACATATCAATTGGAAATATACTTGGCTCTGAGTTGGTTTGTTGAATATATATAAACTGGTATTATAAAGGTAATCTAGACATACATAGGTACAGTACAAGCATTTTAAAATTAAAATAATTATATAAAGTTGACTTCACCTACGCAGTTAGGCATAGAAATATTTAGATATCCCAAAACAACATTTGGATGACGATATTTTTACAAATGCTTTTTGTTTTGGAATGCTAGCTCATTCTTTTAAGTCATTATTTTGACATGTTCTATATAAAGATCTGCTATAAGTGCCAATTGTAAAAACTATAGATAACAACAACAGAAATGTATACCCATTTCGGATGTTTAATTGTTGGAAGTTCCATAAGTAAACTACATAAAATGTGTCAAAAAATATTATAATCTCCATACTTTTTAATTAACTTTGTATCTGTCTTTCGTTGCGAAAAACATAGAAAATCCACGAAATCGAAAAACGATTGTTATACATGCGTAGAAGATGACTATTAGGTCATTTTATTTTCAGCAACTCAAAAAATAAATCTATTATCAGATAGTCAGTAATTTTTTATCTGTTCCATTTAGCTGACATGTTAGGTTTACCTACGTTTAAATGAAACTATCTAAAGGTAGCAAGTTCTACTTGCTTTATTCATATTAGTTCTTATTATTTATTCTTAGTTGGTTAAAGCTGACTTAGTTTTAAGAATTTATAAAAATGTATAAAAATTAAAAAAAAAAAATATATTTTAAAAAAAGTACAGACCTAATGTCCGTAGTGATATAAATTAAATTATAAAAAAAATGATCATATTATTCAAAGTACTTGTACTACTTCTATAAACGATTCGAAGCCGAGAGGAGATTGCCAAATCTTTCTTTGACTGTAAAACAATCCTACAATTGATCGATATATAGTAACGGGTTAAAAGTGAAATAGAAAGTGAATATCAATTACTTGTTTACAGTTAGTTACGTGGGAATTTTCGGTATATTGTCTTAGTTTACTTTCGTTTCTCTTTAACTATTGTTTGTCGAGTGATTATCGTGAAAGCATATTAAAATGGATAAACAGTAAGCCATTAATGGCGGTGTAAAGAACGTCATACATATTATAAATAAAGAATAAATGTGTTTAATAATAAACATATAATCACACCACATTCATTAACAAATTGTAACTATATATTATACAAACAATATTATTTACTTACAAAATGTTCTACCTAAATCAATGATTATTGACGAAAAACGCCTATTTCTGCAAGTTTATGCGAACATTGTCTCAGATCGGTGGCATTGATAGTGTATGATCTAATTTATGAGCTTCAATTATTACCGATGAGTCATAGCGGTATAATATTATGGGCTTACGTTGTAATGAAAAATATAGGAAAAGCAAATGGAAAATTAGATCTTATCTATAGTAGACATCCGATATGTCATTGAAAATTTAGTCATTTACCCAATATCAATAGAAAGCGTGGGATGCAAGGCTTTTGTAATTAAAAGTATACTTTAATGTTATGACCTCAATAGAATCATACATTTAGTATGTAATATATGAACTAAGTATGATGTCTTTTTTTAGTTCGACCTACAAACATATATATTTTTTGTTTCTACACGTTTTTACCCGCATCGCTGGGTAGTCAGAAGAAAACCTAGTGGCAAGTAACTCCATTCTCCACTTCGCAGCCGTAATGGAGGCATTATATGTTGAGTAGTGGAACTCAACGCCGCAATATTTCTTAAACACAAAGGCGAAGAAATGGAAATTTTGATATAATCGTTTTCCCCAGTGAAAATCGAACCGACAACCTCCAAACCATCGCGTTTATACTCAAACGGTGTCACATTAGACCCCGACGGTTTCAATATTATATAAAAGTATCAATATATATTAGCAAACATTTTGTATAGAAATATTGCGTGTTTGTATCGTTTTAAGAACAATGCAACAAGACAATAGCGACGCAATCAAACAGAATTGCATAGTGTGTGTCTCTGTAATAGCGTCTACTCTATTCCTCATCTGGCTATCTTAAAATATTGTATACTTATAATAACGTCTTTCGTTAAAACCTACCATTGATTGAGTGCATTTAAACTATCAAAATAAAGGGACAATATATAAAATAGTGTTTAATATACTAAAAATATACATGATACTTAACTAATTGGCAAACGACGACATACAAAATATATATCCATACTTATATTATAAATGCGAAAGTCTGTCTGTTGGTCTGTCACGCTTTCACGGCTAATCTACCGGTGAAATTTGGATGAAATTTTAAATGAAAATAGTAAAAAACCCAGTGTTAAAGGCTCCTTATTTTTTCAAATATGGTGGATATCTAAAGGGTTGAAATAGGGAATGAAAGTTTATATGAAAAATCTAAGCCGCTTGACCGATTGTAATGAATTTTGGCTTAAATTTAGTTGATAATCCAAGATTAAACATAGGCTATTTTATTTTTCAAAAATCTACCCCCGAGGTTTGCAAAATAACGAAACATGTAGTTCACGCGGCGAAGCCGCCATTGGACCGCTAGTACCTAATAAATCTAAAAATTAATTTATACATAATTCGGCTCGACTACGTGATAATTAATTTTTAGATGAAATTGTCCTAAAATATGACTTAAATTACAAATTTATCCTGAAACACTTACTTTATATTTTTACAGGATAAAATAGTAATTTTTGTATTATGTTATTATAAAAGTCAACTAGGTGTTAAACTGTAAAAATCATTTAAAGATTATGACTAGAAAACATATCTGACTAAATCTTGTTTTCTCGTTATTTTATACGTATGTAATCTTTTTTTATATTATATCAATAAATGTCATATCATAAGTATTTAATATACATGTGTAATTTCCTGTTTATATGTTAATTTTTAAATTTATTAAGTACCAAGGAATTCTTACCATTGACAATATCCTTGTTGTCGTATCTTTTATATTTTTAAATAATTTAATAATTTAATGTAAAAAATAAAGTAGATTAAACTAATATTTTGTAGTTCAAATGGACTGAAGAGTTAATGCATACCTAAATACTTTCAATGTGTACTGAATATAGCATATTAAATAAAGGGAAATGAAAAGTGGGTATTCTGACAAAACAATACATGCTTGGGATAATGTCGTCAGAAAACGCAATAAGCAAGTTGCAAACTTTCTCTCGAGGTAGTATTTAGGTGGCACGACTAATTCATTCCGTCTTCGGTCAGTGTGCCGCTGGGCGCGTTACATCAGCAAATCTTGGTCAGCGCGTGCAATGTGAAGGCCACCACATTCACTATCGGCCTTAACGCCGACTCCTTTGGACATCACACTTAGAATATGAACATAATTTATTGATATATCATCGTTTGTTTCGCAATTAACCTTGAAAATACATATTAGTATAGTTACAATTAAACGAACAAGACAGACTGCTTTGGGACTGAAATTATATTTCTTTTTTTTTTAGCTTCACGCTATATCCTTCACACAGAAGGGTAGGCAGAGGAAACCTAATGTTAAGACAATCCGTTCCCCACTTTTCGCCGAATTTAGGAGGCATTGCATGTTAAGTGGCGGAACTTAACGCCGCGCTTTACTTCGATACCAGGCGAAGAAAATGGAAATATTTAATATTTCCACCCCTCGAGTGGGAATCGTACCCACAACCAGTCGCTTAACAGTCGCACTTTGTGCCTCTGCGGCACGACTGGCCCTATATTACTGAAATTATATTCTAAATAGATATCCAAATATATAGTCACAACAATACTTAAAATCCATAAAGGTATTTTTCGGACATAGTTTCATTATAGAACATAAACCACCTACATACTTTACAAACAAAACAATGTACGTAAAACATTTAATTACACGCCATTAACAAGTGTACAATAAGATTTTTATCGTTCCAACGAAAGCTGCTACTTTATTTCAAATGAAAAAGTTCGATTCTGAGGTTTTAAGAGATACAATAAAATTGGTAAAATAATGAGTGAACGGTTTGACAGTGATTTACTGTGAATAATTTCCATTATGAAGAATTTGAGTTGTCACCTGTTTTAACGTGTTTTAGAAACCGAACAATACTAAGAATATAGCACGCTTGTGTATATTGGAACGAATTTACGCATTCCGGTTATATAGACAAAACGAAGTGATTTAACCATAGTAAAGAAATTACTTCGTTCTCCACCTTTCATGAAATTTACGATTAATGCAGTTAAACACAATCCTTAGTCCATCCCAATTATTTTTTTTATAAACATAAGTATTTCTAATTTCCGACACAAATGCATATTCAAAAAATCTGATGTACTTTTTTATTTAAAGAACCTACGAACACGTTACAATTAAATTGCTTCTTATATATGTTGTTTATGAAAATATTCGACGGCTGTGAATAACATAATTTAATGTTGTTATTGTTATACATTCAGTACTTATTTAAACAAACACAATCCAAAATATATTACATTCCACTTTGCTCCTGCTCAATGTTTGCAACAATATCTTGTACTATACAAATATAGGTAACCTATATTTTAAATTACTGAATATTAATCACATCTACTATAGTATTAGGGAACACGGAGTAGTTTTTTAAATCCTAAAGTTACACGCGACATGTGAAAAAGTATATATAAAAAAAGAACACACACTTTAATACATTACGCCATCATCCAGATTCGTGCTATGCCAATAGTGTATTGTCAGTAAATCTGGACATATGTGCAAATTTTGAAACCACAAACTAACGTTGTTAAATTTTCTTAAATATGTAGATTACTAGAAGCCCGCTCGAGGCTTTGCGGCGTGAACTACATAACTATTTCGTTATATTGCAACCCTCAGGGGTGGCTTATTCCTAAATTCATTACAATCGGTCAAGCGGTTTAGATTTTTCATATAAACTTTCATCCCCTAATACAACCCAAAACAAAAACTAAAACATAGGCTACTTATTTTTTGAAAAAATAAGTAGCCTATGTTTGACCCCGGATTATTTAATACTTTCAATCTAAATTTCATCCAAATCGGACTAGTAGATGAGCCGTGAAAGCGTGACAGACAAACAGACAGACAGACTTTCGAATTTATAACATAAGTATGGATTATACGTGAATCTAGTAAAAGCGTGTTTAAAATAGATATACTAAATGTTATGACGTAAAAAAGTTGTTTTTTTACTTATGTTTAATCGAAATTTAATAGCTTCATGGCATTTGTTATCTAAATTATATATTAAAACGCGTGCAACACATGCGTTTTAGTATTTATATAACATAAATAGTATTAACAAAATGATATAGTTTATTCATTTGCATTTTCCATTGTATATATTTTTTTGGTCCTAACCCATCAACGATTGTCCCTGTAGCAGTATAGGGAAGACCTAGCCACAAACTAATCCTTTCCAAATGTTCATGCTATTATGGCTTATTGCTGCCTAAGAGGTGAAATTCAACGCAGCATGTCTACTAAATCGATTACTCCTTTATAAATACCAGCATATTACTTTAGAAACGAAAAAAATATGACCCGTAAACCCCTAACATATATTTCCAATTTCCAACCAGAAACATCACAACTACCGATTTGACTACAATGAAGTTATTTTAGTATAAAACATTTTCTTCACTATATTTTCAAAAAAATTTAACTTTGCCATTTCCGTAAACTATCACATTGGCCTCGCTCATTTTACATGTAGTATTTCTTCCTCATATTTCGTTTGAACGGAACCAACGTGACCTAGGTAGTCTAGGCCGATTTAAAATTAGCCTAGTGTGCCCAAGCACACGGCGAATGATAAAATAACCTTTAAACGAAATTGTAATATGTAGGTACAGCATTTCAGTAACTGTTTTTTCCCGAGACAGAGAGGACCTAGTGCCAAGACATTCCGTCCTCCACTTTCTGTCCAAAATCGAGACATTGCGTGTTAAGTGGTGGAACTTAACGCTGCGTTTTGCCTCAAGTAGCAGAGCGAATAAATAAATATTTAAATATAATCAGTCCCTGAGTGTGATTCGAACCCACAACCATTGCTTTACAGTTAGACGCTATCCCACTGCGTCAGTGCGACGGCCTCAACGGTTTCAGCAGCTGTTGTTCTATATAAAATAACTCATTTAAAGATATTCTTTTCTAGTTTTTTCTATAATCCTGCAATTTCTTAACTTGACTTTTATATAAAAGCAACTAGTAAATTTGTATAAATTGTGTATGTGCTTTAACCCAGGAGTACTTAATTACAGTTAAACTAGCTAACTAATATATATAAAATTTCTTTGGACAACATATTTTTTGGTGATATTTATTTGATAAACAATAAGTATAAGTTTTATATAGTATGTATTACAAAAATATCATTTATTAATAAATAAGAAAATATACATGGTGTCTATTTATACGCAATATTTTATATCTTTAATACTTTAATATATGCATATATAAGTCTATTTTTGGAGAATGCACTCCCAGCTCTTATATTTTTCAACGTATTTCCCTATATTATATGAAACGTAATTCATTAACTACTCATCGAGTGGAACCTTTAAAATTTTCCTTGTAAGTATATACGTTTAATTAATGTCAACCAGTTATTGAGTGTTGTTTAAATACCACATATACTTCCCCTTTCATAATGTAATATAAAAATTTATATACAATTTACAAATAATACAAATAAACTGAACGTATATCGATCGTAATAATCGACTAAGGGAATTCCCCTAAAAAGATTATACTAAATAATAATGGGTCTATATATTGATATATGATATGCACATATCTATGTAATTGTGTGACCTACACACTTGTGATAATGATTTTTTTTTGTCACATCTTGTGTGATTTTATATTTCCTAAGACTTTCTCAAGTCCATTTCGAATATATCAGTTAAATTGCTTTAATAAAAAATAAAAAAGTATCTATTGGTGACGAAATCTGCTTTATTTATTCATTTCGGTTCAACAAGCCGGACGTGGTGTGCTAATGTGACAGTGGGCGGACGTAATAGCTTTTTTGTTTAAGTACATTCTATAAATGGTGTTTATACAGATTTTTAGATAAATGTTTACAATCATTATATTACGTTAACAGAAATGCTTGAAACCCTGTTTCAAAAAAAAAATATGAGGTCGGAATAGTTTGAAATTCTATCAAAAATACATAAAATACATTTTTTAGCTCCACACAGCAAGTAGGCAGAGGGAACCTAGTGATTTTTTTTATTTATTAACTGTATATATTTATGCTCTACGGACATGAGTCTGTACCTTTTGTTAACATATACCTATAAAGCCTAACCTAGTGTTAAGACACTCCGTTTCCCACTTTCCGCCGATTCGGAGGCATTGCGTGTTAAGTGGCGGAACTTAACGCTGCGCTTGGCCTCGACACCAGACCGAAGAAAATGGAAATATTTCCACACCTCGAGTGGGAATCGAACCCACAACCAGTCGTTTACAGTCACACAACAACACAGGCCCCTGCACACAATACATAAAATAAATAAAATTGACATTACAAACACTACCATATATTCGATAAGTAATTTTGTATAACATGATGTAAATATTGCTATGCTAAATTTTCATGATAAGTAAACATGAATTGTACTTATAACTAGTTTATATTACTCATTCTTATCAGAAATATCTGAGAATCCATGTAATATATTTAAGTCACAACGATAAATATTTCATATGAATCTAATGCTATTCGAAACTTAATTTTAGAAAACCTTACTTAATCAGGTGTCTGTCTACCTGTGACCACAGATCACTGTAAAGTGACCGAAACGTAGGGTTTCCTTAAATGTATTTAGCAATACCAAAATATATTCGACAAATACAGTTAAAATGTATGCATTCAAAATATTTAAAAACCACAAGTGCCAAAGATCTTATTATATTATAGTGATTATTATTTACTACAATTTATATAAAAAAATATCAGTATTGAACAAGTAATGGCACTAGTTAATATATAAAAATATAAAACGAAAATATCCCATTAAATGGGTACAGACTCACTCGAGTTGTTGTAATTTACTGTTTAGTCTGAGGTGTGCAACACACATCCTATCGTTTCTGAACTAACAATTAACAGTTTTAACGGAACGTTAAGTTAAAATCGTTTATAGAAAGTATACTATTTTAACATATATATTTTTATGTACATTGACTTTACTTCACATGCAGAACATATCATACGGTTCCTGCTTTTCCCTTATCTAACGATTGGCGGCAAATTCCATTCTGTTCAAACCGGAAGAACGGCTATCATGTATTAAATGTAATCATTTCGCTGATAAGGATTTGAATATTCAGTCATTCGTCGTTTAATCAATATTAACATCAGTACAATATTCTATTTACTAAGATAGGATATGCCCAATAAGATTTACAAATATAAGAATTACATATGGCTAAGATCATTAAATTTTCTTGATAAAAAACCAATTTAATTTAAATTAATTACTCAAATCCATTTAAGTGTATCTATAAAAGCTAAACGGCTAATAATAAATAAATATTGTAGTCCACGTGTTCACTAATAACACTAACTAAAGTCAAACAACAGGGCAAGTATAAAACATTGTATCAATCATAGTAACAGCGAGTCATTAAAGCTAATACGTCGTATTTTTAGTTCTAATTAATGCAACCAGTAGGTAACTACAACGTTACACATTTCTTAACGAGATATTGAAGTACACGTACATATAGCTTTTCTAATTCGGAACAAGCTATATTCGTTAACGACTATAGTGGATTATGGACATTTATAAATACTTTATGTTTCTTTTTCCGCATAGTCGTGTTGTCAGGGAGAACCCTAGTGTCAAGACACTCTGCTCTCCATTTTCCAAAATAAGACATGACGTATTGAGCATACAACTCAACGCCACGTCTTTTTTAGATGCCAGATCAAAAAAAATAAAAAAATAATATACTCATTCCCTTGTGTGGGAATCGAATCGACAACCGTTATATAAATTCGTTTAATTGTAGGAAGATATAGTTTTTTTTTATTAATCTGATACAATTAACGGAATTTATTATTTAATAGAGTATTATACTGCAACAATGTAGGTATACGATATGCATATATGTATGGACCATGGCAGTATTTTTGTGACATACCCTACAGATGATTAAAATCTTGTACTTCCAGATTTGGTGCCATAACAGTTAGTTAAACGTTTAATGTAATTAATATATTTGTCTTTAAAAATGTAACAATATATACCGGCATATTACTATAAGGAAAACTGTAGTTTTTACGAATCTATTTTCTGCAAATTCATAAACCAGTTATGAATAATACTTTCAACGTTTTAATTAGTAATAAAGTATTTATTTTATTATTTTAAGTAAGTGCAATTGGTCTTTGTTTAATTGACTTTTAGGATAAAACCTTACTTTACTTACTTTCAAATAATCATATATTACAAAATTAATTTCATTTTCTCTTACTCAAACAGTCAGTATCACAGTCAGTTCTCTAGTTTTCACCCGAATTTAAAACATTACGTGTTTTGTAGCGGAACTCACACCACGCTTTGTCCTTTTTCGCCTTCTCAGAGGGGAAAATTGAAAATCCTTTAAATTTGACCATTCAATTGAGTAAATATTGAGCCCACAATTAACCACGTTAACAGTCAGACACTGTACCACAGCGTCATGATGTATCGATAGATAGATAGAATGCTTTATGCTATTTAATTTAATTTTTATTCCTTTTTTCATATTTTATAATTCAAATAGAGACATTGTATGAGTGGGGAACGGAGTGTCTTAACACTAGGTTCCCTCTGCCTACCCTGCTGTGTGCGGGATACAGCGTGAAGCTATAAAAAAATAATAATAGAGACATTTCCGCGGCCCGGTAAGCCCAAGTATGTCGCACAACGTCGCCACGCAATAAAGAACGGAATGATGTTTGCTTTTCTTTGCCTACCCCACAAAGTACGTGACAGTGCAGATAAAAAAGTAGATAGGAAGCATGACTTGTATTGAAATGCTTTAACTCCATACTGTCAAACAAGAAAGGTATCAATTTGCTTCAATCTATAACATATTTGCCTCTTTTCTACGAGCAAAATGGCAGTCAAGTCAGAATTTCAAATAGATAGTAGATCGGGAACACAGTTATTAATACTGTTAAAGTCATGATAACAACAATTTTAAGTGCTCTACTTTATAGCGAGTGAGATTACTGTATTAGTATGAAGATAGTATGTGATAAAATTTCCAACTTTTAATAAATATATTTTATAAAGAGAAAAAAAAATGCGCTATTTTCAAAAAAAAACTTGTCTAAAAATTTTGGTTATCTGTTTGGATACTTCTTTTGAAAAAACTATTTTATGACAGATGACAAAAATCATAATAATTTGGGATTGTGTCCAATTGATTTTGTGTTATCAGTGTATACCTTATTCTCACGCGCATCTAATGCCGCTGAATGCGGCACGGAATGAACATCCGTGGAAAGGAGGTAGTAGGAGGCATAACATGACACAAAGTTACAATATTCCAGGTAGGTATTTAGTTTTTAAAATATAACTGTATTCCATAATTGGTATCTTTCCTGTACGTACATCTAATTAAATTAACAATATACTTTTGCACATTAACATATTTATTTCCCACATGACAAGGTTAGCTGACAGAGAATGCTTTTTAGCGTTAAGAAAAGAAGAGAAGAAGAAAAAGTGAGCGTGAAGCTAAAAAAAGAATATATAATAGTATAAATAAAAAAAATAATGATACCTTTACAATATTTTGCAATAGTTTTAAGTTAGTAATTACAAAAGAATTAAGTATGGCTCATCAATATTAGAAATTGACAAGTGTAACACTAACGTTATTGTTCACTTTCTAAAGCGCGTGTGGAGAAACTGATGTGCGGAATGAAATGTCAATATCATTTATTGCACTATGTCATACATATATGAAATTATGTCAATAGTTACAAAAAGTAAATATTACATTTAAAATTAACAGTGGGCCAATCTTGGCGCAGTGGCACAAGCGGGTGACTGTAAACGACTGGTTGTGGGTTCGATTCCCATTCGAGGAGTAGAAATATTTCCATTTCCTTCGCTCTGGTGTCGAGGCAAAGCGCGGCGTCAAGTTCCGCCATTTAACATGCAATACCTCCGAATTTGGCGGAAAGTGGTGTTCCCTCTGCCTACCGTGCTGTGTGCGGGATACAGCGTGAAGCTATAATATAACGCATTAATAAGCTTTTTCTCGTATAGCAGTGTAATCAGGGAGAACTTAGTATCAAGACACTCTGTTCTTCACTTTCCGTTCGAATTTAAGACATTGCGTGTTGAGTGTCAGATCTCAACGAAATAAAAATAAATAATTGAAATATATCTTACTATATACTATATATATTTCACTATATATTATATTAGAACTAGATATTGCGTACTATAAGCATCCTGAAAACATATGGTCCTTGTAATTCGTCATGAAGTAGTGTTGTTTAAAATAAGGACAGATAAGTAATATATAGATATTTTTCATAAATATTCATTTCGTATGTTTATTATTATTTATTTTTTAGCAAATACATTAAAGTATACTATAGTATAAAAATGTAATCAGTAGGTATCAAAATATTAGCAAAATATCAGGTAAGTCTTAATGGCACTCGACGTTTTGCTATCTACAAAAAATAAACATAGTAAACTGATAACGAAATTAGCAAACTAACATGTTTGAATTATATCCAAATACTATAAAAATAAAGATTTTTACTCGACTTAAAAGTTAGAGTAAAGTTTTTATTTTGTCGCTAAAGGTTGAACTTATTTCTTTTTTACTTTATCTATGACTTAAAAAATGAAATATTTGTGTTCGATACAAAGAAGAATAATTGAGTCCTTTGTGGCGCTGACTCTAAACAAGATGGAAATCGGACTTATACCGGGTTCGATTTACACTCAGGAATGATTTTATAATTTTCATTTCTCCGCTCTGGTACTTAGACAAAGCGTTATATTCCGCCACTCAACAGGCAATGTTATATTTCAAGCGTAAAGTAGAAGACGGAGTGTCTTATCACTGGAGTCTCTCTGATTTCCGTGCTATGGTAAAAGCTTAGAGCTACAAAAAGTACTAAATAACTCTTATGCAGATCTAGTATTAAACCCTTTCTTAGTATTGATATAAGGCGAACGTGGCGGTCAATGATTCAAATTGATTTCTTAATTAAACTAGAAAGTAAACCTGTCAAGTGCACATTTATAGGGAAAGTTATTTAATGAATTGGCTATTTTTTGCAAACAAACGTAACAGGTAGACACGCAGCTCAACAGTTATAGTCTGCGCGTGGGGAAGCCATTTCCAAAGGCCACACTCATATTATGACTCACTCATTGGGCTTTAGTAGTATTTTATGACTTTGTAAATAACTGTAAAAATTAAAAAACCAATACGATTTTGGAAAATTAAAATATGAATAAGTACATTAACTAGGACGCAGTGGAGCAGTGTGGGTTCAATTCCCCACTCGGAGGAATTATTAAATGTAAATTACTTGTATTTCTCCGTTATTCCCTAACTTTGTTCAGGATGAGTTCTGCCACTTAACATGGAGTGTCGCGATTCAGAAAGAAAAATGGAGAACGTAGTGTCTTGACACTGGAGTCTGTTTACCTTTCTACCCTGCTATACATGATTTTAAAAATAATTAAAATATACAAAATTATTATCAATACAAAAATAATTTGCGAAAATTAAAAATCAAAAATGTGTTTTTTTATATTTAAAACAAAAAAAACATGGGTAAAAATTTGATATTTTTATTACACACTGGTTAATAAGAATTAAGAATAAATTCAACAAACGACCTTTAAAAATATATTAATTTGTAGATATGAGTTGTATTATTAAATATTATATTATTTCTTGCTACTAACAGACCTAAGAAAACGGCGAGTTAAAGAGCATGTATAATTGGTATAGTAAGGAAAATTAGGTATACAAAACTAAATTTCCACATCTGAACGTTGCTAATTCTTTTTTCTTTTATAAATATAGAATATTTACATGATAAAGAACAGTCTAACACCTAGTGCATAAATTAAGCAATCCATTTATGCAAATACGACGTGACGTCATTGGGTTTGACGTGGTCGACTTACTCCCACGAGCAAATTATTTACTTTCTAAGAAGAAAATGCTACATGCTTTTAGTAACCAACGATTTCTTGGTGTACTAAAGAGCAATTTATTTTACAATATAAGTATTAAAATATTTATATTCGATTGAAAACAGGAAGCATCGTTTCAGTTAGTAGATAGGCTCTAGACACGACATATAATTTGATTATACACATATATAAAATTTTACATAACCTTTTTTACTTTCAATCTTAATATACAATTATTACCGACAAAATGTATTTGGGACCAGTCGTGGCACAATGGCACAGAGTGTGCCTGTAAAGCGACTGGTTGTGGGTTCGATTCTCACTTGAGGAGTGGAAATATTTAATATTTCCATTTTCTTCGCTCTGTTGCATTTCTTTCGAGGCAAAGCGCGGCGTTGAGTTCCACCACCTAATACGCAATGCCTCCGAATTCGGCTGAAAGTGGAATGGAGTGTCTTAACACTAGGTTTTATCTGTCTATTCTGCTGTGTGCGGGATTCAGCGTAAAGCTAAAAAAAATGTATTTACATAATATCCGGTATGCGTAAAAACATTGTTTGATTAAACGTAAGATAAATCACTTGGAGATAAGAGGTCTAGGACAACGGCAACTGTCGCGCAAACAGTAGGAAGTGATCGGCTTGTCCTCGAACGAGCAGCATTAGCCGCAGGTACAAAAGCCAATTTAAATCAAAGCGCTGTATCATTCCTCTATATTTCATGATAAAGTTAAATTGAGAACTGTAAATCATTTGGCCAGATACTGCATCGACCTTCAGTTGTCAGAACTTATAACTAGTTTTAAGTGCCCAGCGAGACACCCGTTTAGTAGCTATTGCAGATGTATCCTGCTTTTATTTCCGTTATAATTACATACATTACATTTAATGTATACTGTTCTCAATAAGAAAATATATTCAAAAATAAAAAATATATCAGCTCCACTAAGTTTATGTAATTTGCACTGTTTTGTCATTCATGAATTAATTATGAAATTATTTTTAAAATAAAATTTAAATTTATCAGTCTAAATAAATGCGCACTTAACATTTTTGCATAATGCCATAATACCCATTGCGAAACGAACGAAAATAATGACTTAATAATGATAAATGGCTTTCTAATTCTTTATGCAGTAAAAAGAGCTCTCAAATTGGAGACCCGCCAAGCCTAAATACACGTCATATTGCAATTTTCTTCATAACTTTACTCTAAAAACAGAACAAAATTTTAAAGGTCATTGCGGCAAAACAATTGGCAAGTGTTTGCTGGAACGTGCTACCAATATCGACTCGCATTAAATCAAATTGATACGTAGAGCGTTTATTAGTTTTCATACATCCAGAAAAGGCCTTCAGAGACGATTTAGTATATTAAATGTAACGTCTGCTCATCATTTGTCCACATATATTATTAATTTACTACTCCAATAAAAACTTTTTAGCATTCCGCGCAACCTCAGTGTTACCGTTTATAAATTGACATTGCTATACAACTAAGTACTTGGCAAGTGTTTTAGTTATAAAAAGTTCAATAATTCACTGTCTGTGGCGCAAAAAGTGAATTCGCGTAATAAAAAATAATATAATAACAAAAAGAGACACAATTACTTTGGTCCTCGCGTACCTACTATTATCCTCATTTCTAATTTTAAAGTCTCATATCTCATATATGTTGTATAATAGTGATAACTATTATGAAGTAACTAAGTAATACCTTTTTCTAATAGAAATGCAAGAAAATAAAATAAAAAATGTCATAAAACAATAGACGCTATGCTATACGGAACAGTAAAAAAAATTGTCCTCTTTGTGATACGCATATGAGCAATTGACTTCCTAATTGGCTCAGATTGGAGGTGACCGAAGTAGATGGGAAAGAAAATTATTGTACTGCCTAGGTATTAGTATTGTGAAGAAGTTTAATAGTCTTTATTTTTTTTAACAAACAAACAGACCTTCTTTGATTTCATCAGGGCTAGCAAGTGTTTCGTTTATGAGCTTATATCAGGCTGATTCGAGCCACTCATGGAGCAGCATAAAGGGCAAATATATGGCATTTTAGCTAAAACCCAATAAAATCATCACATGATATACGGTTTATCTTAAGATCATAAAGACCAATATATTTTCGTTTCGATACAGATAGATTAAGCACCTTATGTCCATTTATTATTATTTTGTTTTAAAATAGCCAAAAAACTTCATAAAGTGCGTTTCAAGTTGTAATCCATGTACAACTTGTACTTGCCCTCTTCCTTCATATTAAGCGTTGAGTGGAATGTAAACTGCAGTGTTAACAGAATGTACCTAATTAAGGAGCGCTGCCTTCTAGATAAATTGACCTTGCTCTTGATAAAATTCATTACCAAGGATTACGTGTATAAACAACGCAGGGATTAATTATATATGGGCACGGCAGAAATACATTAAAAAGATAATCTAAAAGAAGGACAAATCCACATACAGTAGACGAGGGTCGACATTTCTGCACGCACATATCGTAATATGTACAACAAAAAATGAAAATAGGTAGGTACCTTAGAAAATCTAGACCATTCAAACTGTAATCTGTTATATAACATTGATTATTACAGCGATTTGTAAATTGTTAACCATAATAGAGAATAAGGAAGTTACAAAATCACAAAAAAAAAAACGTTTCGATGAAAACTAAAATAAATATAATACAAAACTTGCCGCTAGTCAATTCGCTGTGCTATTTAAACCCGACGCCGATCAAATCTATAAACAATCACAAGATTTGTTTTATATCCAGTCACGATTGACCTATTAAGTATAAAGGTGGTCTAACAACGCCAGTTTCAAATGAACAATTATAAAAAGGTGAACAGTGTGTAGTCAATAGAAGAATCAATCATGTAGTATAATGCAGGAAGTTATAGTTTAAAGTACATTTACTATAATTGTTGTATATATTAAAGCATAAAGAATCAATGTAATTTGCCTACGTCATTAGTAAAAAAAAACGACCTCTGGTGAATTGTAAGAAATTAAAAAAAAGTTTTATAATAATTTATCTTACTAGATTTAAATATCCTATCACGTATATTTATTTATAATATATATTTAAACATATAATAATATTATTTATAACGCAAAATGTCCTAAAACATAAAAAAAAATAGCCATCCATACTCATGATAAATGTGAAAGTCTGTCTGTTTGTCTGTCATGCTTTCACAGCTAATCCACCAGTCCGATTTTAATAAAATTTAGAATGAAAGTAATAAACAATTCAGGGTCAACCATAGGCTACTTATTTTTTCAAAAATCCACCTCTAAAGGATTGAAATAGGGAATGAAAGTTTATATGAAAAATCTAAACCGTTTGACCGATTGTAATGAATTTTGGAATATAGTTTATAATCCAAGGTTAATCATAGGCTACTTTATTTTTCAAAATCCGTCCCCGAGGGTTGCAATATAACAAAACAGTAATGTAGTTCACGCGGCGAAGCCACGAACGGGCCGCTAGTGTTAAAATAATATTGTGTAATAATCGGCATATTTATAAAGAATTTTTAAACTATTTATTTATTACAGCTTCTACAATGCGTTAGTGTAGACCTCAGGAACATTCTCGACATTATATGAATATGTATTAAAACAAGGAAAAAATATTTAAAACATATCTCAACAATATCCTTTATATACAAAGTATAAAATATTGGCAAAACCTTTGAAGCGGTCGAGGATATAATGAAGCAAAGTGATTAGCAGCGTGAGGCAGTTAGAGACAATTATCGCTTTAGTCCGGCAACAATTAGCGAAGTGCAGATATTACTAACCATTACTCCATATGAGGAAACTTCAATACCCCTCTAACAAGCATATTTGTGACGAAGTCGAAAAAAACAATTAAGTTCTTTAAACAAAGCAAAAAATTAGTTTGTTTATGAAAATTTATTAACCGCGACATTTATACTTGTGTGTTTACAAGAATAAATATTAAGAATGTTAAGAAGAGTTAAGTATTGGTATTAAATTGAACAATTTAGTGGTTATGTTACATGTAATGGGCTAGTTACTTGTAAATAAAATATAAATTACATTAGGAATTTCCCCACCGTAAAACAGTAATTGTATAATAGCATAACTCATTATAATTAAATATTATGAGTCGAATTAAAAATATATTATAACTTGACAAAATAATATCTACAAGCGTTGACCTTTTAAGAAAAGCTTTCTAAGCTTTACCTAATATATAACATTATTTTTTTCTTTTTTTTTACGCTTCACGCTGTATCCCGCACACAGCAGGGTAGGCAGAGGGAACCTAGTGTTAAGACTGTGTTGTTGACTTGTGTGTGTTGTGTTAAGTGGCGGAACTTAACGCCGCGCTTTACCTCGACACCAGAGCGAAGAAAATGGAAATATCAAATATTTCCACTCCTCGAGTGGGAATCGAACCCACAACCAGTCGTTTACAGTCACACGCTTGTGCCACTGGGCCACGACTGGCTACATTACATTAAAATGTTTATTATATATTTCGAAAAATATAATCAACTTGCGACAGATGGGAATATTAAAGTAAGTAACCTATTAGTAGCCGGCTTCAGTCGGATAAGGTAAATTAACACTGAAACCCCGCGACTGTTGGTCTAAAATTACATCTAGTAGTAGGGTTAATGAAAAGATTTCCCTATGCCCGTGGAAAAAGAATAATACCCAGTTAAACCGCAACTACGGTTGTATGCGCTGTTAGACGTACTTAACTATTTAAAGAGGACAATTATTCAAAGTTGACTAATTTTATTTTAAATATTTAATAGAATTCAAGGCGTAATTGTGGTTGACTACCCTTTCTTATACATATAATAAAGGCTTTTTCAGCAGCTTAACGCTCTTTAATAGTAAACTTTGATACGCAGGAAAAACCTAGTGTCACGACACTCCATTTTCTACTTTCTGCTGGAGTTTTAGACATTGCGTGTTGAGTGGCGCACCGAATAAAATTTTGCTTTGCACGAGGACGAAGAAATGTAAATAATATAATAATTTTTTAGAGTGGTATAGAACCCACAATAAACCGGGTTTGCAGTCAGACGCTATCCCACTGCGCCACGATGGACTCAAATGAAATAACGTACAGTACATATTCATAAACAAAAGCTGTGAATTTTTATCATAATATAAAAATGTTTTAAAAAGATAAAAATATTCCATCAAAGTTGCCAGAGTTGGTTTTAGTTCCAGTTCATTGGTTGATAAATATCTTAATTGACAACATCGTTACACAGTTGGGAGAAGTTGGAGCGTAGACGGTTGTTATTTGTTCGAAGCGTATAGTTAATTATTATAATAAAAATGTATCTTGAATATAATTTTAAAAATTGAACTGTACAAAAAATATGTGAAACTTCTAAATGGCTAATATAGAATCTAATCACAAAATTATAGAACTTGTATGAAGACAAAATAAAAAATATTTATATTTACTAATTCATAATTTCGAAAGATTAGTATATATTACGTCTTAATATTTAGGCAGATCGTACCTACTCGCTATAAATCGACGGTTATTTCAGTCCCTTTACAAACTAAATCCATATGCAGACGTTTGCTATTTTAATCCTAACTTGGTCTACTGACCTATATAAAATACCCTCGGATTCTAATATAAAATAAATTATTTATAACATAATACCAATAAAATTACTGTTTCATGATTTCATTCGCAGTAAAATTTTAAATGTGACGTTTATCTTGATAAACTAAAGCTTATTAAACTAAATAAAGTTAAAATGACATTTAATGCAAGAATAACCTGTATCTTTATCAATTTTTTGTATGTAATAAATCCTTCAAATCTACATTTCAATATTATCTTTACATACTTAAATCGCTATTTAACATAGTATAATAGCTTGGGTATATTTAAGTGGCTTTATGTAACATCTGCATTGAAGAGATAAAATATTATTTTGAATTAGTATATTTAATTTATATACTCATTAAAAAAAAAAAGAGTTAAAAAGGCTAAACATCTGTTATTGGCTCATCCAATCCAGAATACATAATTTACATTAAAGCCTATTTATAATATTATTTAGTAGCACGGTATCTAACTAGTACATACCTTAAAACTAAGTGACGTAGAGTAAACAGTAAACATGACGGCAAGTATTACGTCAGGCGTGTGGTAAAATACCAATGTCATACTAGTAATAAATATGTAAAAATAACGTACATATATCAACATAATTATAATGTCATGGTTCAATTACTGATTTTAGTAAACTTGGGAAGGTCACAGCACGTAAAATCATAAACCCTAAAGGCACGCGCCACAATTACGCAAACGTATAAGGAATTTAAGATATTTACATATTGTTAGATTATTTTCCTCAATATCACATTATATTATATACATATTTTTCCTTAATTTAGCATTTACGCAATATCCTGCATAGAAGTGTGGGCAGAGTGTTCCTAGTCGTGATACTACGTTCAACGTTTTCCGCCATAATTTGATTCACGATTGCCTGTTGATGGGCGGAACTTAACACCGCCTTTTATATTACCAGAGCATGGAGATTAGAATAATTTAAATACACTTAATGATTCCCCCGAATGTAGATCGCACCCACGACCATCGCGTTTAAGGTCCGACGGTGTCCCACTGCGCCATGATGGTCTCAAAAATTATTAAAAAGTAGCAAAAACATTAACGTAGATCAATTATTTATTATAGTTAAGTATACTGTTAATAAAAGAATTCTTTATTTTAAACACATTGTACACATGTATGTACAATAGTACATGTACTACACATAATAAAACAATTTTTCGTTATCGATAAAATTTTAAGTATCAATAAATACCTGAGCTAAATTTGCACAAGTGTTTGTAATTTATCGTAGAAACCAGCTGCAGTATGACGCATGCTTCATTAAGCAGAACAATACATTTTATATGATTAGTGCGAAGTGGGTCCCCTGCTTAATCGTAAATAAATCGTTTACACTAAGTATTGATTGCTACAAAGATAAAAAAAGGCATACACGATTCTAACAACAAAAATAAGTTGTAATAAAGCGTATAAGAATTTCGACGCAGCGTGTAGTAGAACGCATGGCTCATTGGTGAGAGCGCCTGAACGGTATTCAGGAGGCGCGGGTTCGAATCGCGCTGCGTTCAAATTTTTATACGTTTTCTTTAAATATCTTTTTCAATTTTTCTAAGTGTGGAATAACAATTTAAAAATGTTTAAAAGTATACACGATACTGTCATAAAAAAATAATGAAATATTGCAGTTCTTAAATATGCGCATTTAAAACATAGTTTATTTTTAACATGTTTTTATTTAAAAGAACAACATGGTGACAGTTTCTCTTGCACATAGAGCACAAGTCACTTTAGTTTAATAACGGGAACCTGCAATCTTGTTGACCTTTTATTATATCCTGATCAATCTTCACCACACACAGCAGAAAATTATTATAAATAAAGGTTATATTATAATAAATATCATATATATTATATTGTATAAAAGTTATAATTATCTTTTATATATTAAATTAAAATTAAATTTAATGGCAGAGGGAACCTAGTGTTACGACACTCCGTTCCCCACTTTCCGTCGAATTCGGAGGCTTGCGTGTTAAGTGGCGGAACTTAACGCCGCGCTTTACCTCGACACTAGAGCGAAGAAAATGGAAATATTAAATATTTCCACTCCTCGAGTGGGAAAATTATATTATTAAAAATTACTACTAATTTCTACGCTCTGTCATGGGTATGACAAAGAGCAGCGTTGAGTTATACTACTCAACACGCAATTTCTCTATTTCCTGCGTAAAATGGAGAACATTGTAGACCCTAGCTACTCTCTGATGACCTACTAAGCTAAAAATCGTCATGCTATTTTTATTGTGCCTCTTTTAAATTTCTTATTAAGTCTAATTAAATTACAAAAAGCCTACATTCGATATTTTAATACATGTTGTCGACCGGATCCGCACAGAATTCGTTGCACGCTCAAGACCCGGTTTCCTTAATATCTGCGCGTGCGACACAGCATAATAACAAAACGACCTCAATGGAAATATATCGCGCGGTCTACATTAGAACACTGCAAAGGACGTTGATTCGCTTTCACTTCGCTTTGTTTGCGCTTTGTAGGGCTTGGTAAGGCTAATATTATCTTCTTTCTATATTTATTACTTTAATAATAAGCTATTTTATTAAATGCGTACAATTTTATGGGTAAAAATATTATTTCAATATTGAAAATTATATGTCAGCGTAGTCAAAAACAATCTAGACAAGATCCCCATTATAGAAGTTTTTAATAAACATTCTTAAAAAATGTATAAAACTTTAAACGCATCGGGATTTGAACCGGCGCCTCTTAAAAACCTTGGACGGTTAAACCTTGATACTTTGTTTTTTAATTTCCTAAGTATGTGAATAACAAGTATAAAAATATTAAAAAGTGTATAATTATAAATAAATACATTACAATTACATTCAGTTTGAAGTTCATGTATAATATTCATATATATTCTTAAAATATAATCAACCAATTAAATAAGCAAATGTGTAATAAGCTTTATTATGTAGTCCAGTACAAGGGTAAGACAGATGGAGGTTGCCTATTCTTAATATAGACAAGATTATTATAATTGTAATAGTTTCTTGTAGTAAGCGCTAATTAGTCATTTATGAAACGGCATATTTCAACGATAGTAGAAAAAACAACAGTAAGAGCGAAAGAAAAGCAAATCTATTTAAAAGTAATATGGGAAACAACAGAATGGAAAACAACACCAAAAAGAAACTAAATCTGATGTGAAATTTTTCAATGAAGGAATTAATTAGTTAAATAATTCTCCACATGCTAGTAAAATTCTTCACTATAACAAAAACCATTTTAAATATTAATAACATGGAGTAGCTGCTAATTAAACTTAGTGTACAAAATTCTAATTTCCTGGTAAACGAAATGTAAATTAGTTTTTCATCCTTGAAACTTTACGACGTGGATATATGTATAATATTGTCCAAGCGATATAACTTGAACTACCCTGGCACAGTTTATTGCTGGAAATCTCCACGGCGAGCGGAGCCAACCACCTCGTTTAATCGTGAAAACGTATCGTAAAATGGGCAATGTGATACGTGACGTAAACCGACGAATTGCGATCGGTATAAGTGGTGCTTACTTGTTAAACACAATGTTGTTCTACTTCAAAGTCTTGATTGATAGCCAATACAATTTATATTATAGGTTTGTTTTCCTGTCGTCATGGAACATTTGCGTTGTAAACGTGCTGGAGCTGAAGTGGAAGTGACTGTTATAGGTTCTAATGTATATATACTGACTATATTTCATTTTTATAATAGAGTTGGTTTGGTAACAAATCGCGCTTAATCCTAAAGAAAGACATTGTTTTTAATTATATCTTAATTTAATTTTCCCTGCAAAATGAAAATTCATATTTCACATTTGAGATTAAAAAGTTTTAAAATTACCACCAAAACATCTACATCGATCTACAATAGAAAAATTTAATTCCTAACTTCTACTTCCTCCTAGGGTATTTACGTACATTCATAATGTACCAACATTTACCTAAAACAATGTAACATTAACTTGTATATCTCTGTAAATAACTATTTTAATTTAATACTAATAACATATATTAGTACCTACAACATCAAGTTTATTTAAAGTATGAATAGCTTTCTAAGTAGTAATCGTGAGAAAACTATTATTGAAATTGTTTATTGCTAGTTGACGTGTTGCCCGGAGGAGTTGACGTGCACAGTAAACAAATAAACAAATGGACAGTGTATGAATCAGACTAATCGTCTGTTGCTGAATAAATAAACATACTTTGTTGTACTAATACTTATATAACTAGCAATTTTTTTTAATTAAGCCATCTTCCGGCTATTTTTTGGTAGATGAAATGAATTATTCTGCTCTCCATGACAGATATACCATGGTGGTTAGGTTTCAGGACACCGTTTTTGTTTAACCGAGGCCAAGGAAACTGTATCACAAACAGATACATAAATCTTTATCTAAGATTTAAGCCTATAATCAATGAGTTCAATGCAGCGTATTTCAACTGCGTCATGATGACGTCAAAAATATTAATATTTTCAGAAGTAATTAAATGTGAAATTATATTGAAAATTTCTTATTCAACCAAAAGAGTTCTTAAATTAATGATTTGGGAAACAAAAGCAGATCAGAGTTTACTCATACTTTAAAATAACGTTATTATAATTTATAATTAAAGAAATCAATATTAATTATTCAAAATGATTAACTTCATTAATTAAAAAACGATTAAACCAAACAAAATTTAAATTCAGATATTCTTTATACTACCAACTTTTAAAATCTCTCACGAATACTGAGTCATATCTCATATAACAATAAAATGACCCACAATTCACAAAGCTCGAACTTTCTATGTGAAAATGTGACTTTAACAAAACGTGACGTCCAATATTTGTATGGTTTCAAACAATGACGCTGATTTGACGGTTTCGCCCTGGGTCCTCTTTGTTTATGTTCTGATGTACAAAATAATTTGAGATAAATCACTGATTAAGGAAAAAAGAGCGCTTTCGGATTATTCTCAGCAAGGTCTATCATTTAATATCTATATTGGGTGGGTTGTTCAGAAATATATACGCCGCCATTTTGTTACGGTAGCCATTTTAGATTAATAATAATAAAATTATAATTGTACGGTTATGAGAACTAAAGGTATATTTCAAATTTAAGCTAAAATTGACATTGGGACAATGGGTGAAACTAAGTTAACAAGATACAAGGATAGGGCAGAAAACTATATAAAAGCTTGTAAAAAGGCATTTCCTCGATCAAAAATAAATTCATATTAGATAAGCATCCACCGTTAACTTTGTTATGTGACACACTATAAGGAGTTGTGTACATTACATCATGATTTAATCCGATTGCAGGTAAATAAGATTATAGCACGGCCATCTTTTTTCTGCGTTCTCAACGTTTATTACATTTATTTATGAAACTACGTTTTCCTGTATACCTACTAAGATTTCTATTTAGAGTCATCTCCATATAATGCTTATGTTGAACGCATTATTAATTAAAGTAAGCATTCCACTAAATATATGTATATTATAATAAAACACTAAAACGTTGGGGCAGTACTTTAAATATATTTATGAAAAAATAAATTGGTTTAAAAAAACAGCTTGAACGTTCACATCTTGGTAGTTTCTGAATAGGACACTCTTTGGATTTAAATAGAACTTTTACTTTTCTACTGTTGTATTCTTTGGGTCTGGGTTAATAGCTATTAACCCAACACTTAAGGTATAAGTGTCTTAAAAAAACATTCAGGAGGATTTCTTTTACAAAATGATGTGCTTAAATGAAAAATTACACCCATTTTATAAAGTATATCTTTCCATTCCTATATTTCTACTTTCTCAAAAAAAAAACACAGTTATAACTAGTTACTTGCGTGTGGAAGTCTCAGTATTTAGTGAATAGGTTTTCGATAACGATTATGTGCTTTCATCACACGTCGCGGGCAACATGTAGGTAAAACCTTGGTAAATGAGTAATGACACATTCTAAAGCTCGGTTATAAGGCCGTATTAGGCTTTTATATATATTAATGCTTTTACTACATTCTTTGTTTTAAAAAAGCAAAATTAAAAATTTTGAAAAAACCCACGACGGTTTAATTGTAATTGTAAAAGGATAAAATAACTATAAATCTCCCGCCTAAAAGAATATATGTAACGAGATGATAGGGACGGCTTCGTCGGGCCTGCCATTACTTTAAGTTTGCAAAAACCTTCTCATAGGTTTTCTTGCTGTTAAAACAGGTTTGGCAAAAAATTAAACATTAATATGGATTTACAGTTTTAATAACTGGTATTTTAAAGACTTTAAACGAAATCTATACTGTTAGCTACTATATTTAAAATAGAGGTTGCAACTGGCAGCCCCCGACGAAGTCGTCCCTATCATCTCGTTACATATATTCTTTTAGGCGGGGGATTTATAGTTATTTTATCCTTTTACAATTACAATTAAACCGTCGTGGGTTTTTTCAAAATTTTTAATTTTGCTTTTTATTTTAAACTTTTTAAAGTGAATAGATACACATTATATATTATTACATAATATCGAAATACTTTATATTAATGTTCATGCAAACCCAAAAGAAATTATAAATCCAATGCTTTCTGGTTATCAAATGCTTATTGCAGCGCCTGGGAGATTGTCACCGTAACATTTTCACGAAACTTAAGTCTAACCAAATCAGTGAAAATCACAAAACCCACTAGTAGTTTTGATTTTGAACAAACTAATATATACTGGAGCGCCCCGTGGTAGTTCGTGATATGGCATATAAAAACACGCAGCAATTAAACCAGAACCTATCACCGAAAACCGCATCTAAATAGGTTTCACACAAAAAATACGAGCAAATGCTTACTGCAGCGCCCCCTGGTGAGGTGTCATCTAGACACATACGAGAACACGCGCTAATTAAGCCTGATCCTATCTTTGATAACTGCATCCAAATCGGACTTGTAGTTTTAGCTTTGCATAATTAAATGTTTAATGCAACGCATTCTGGTGAGTTCTTGACGTAAAAAAAACCTAAAAACATACACCAAGTAAAGGTAACTCTAATACTAAAAACTCTGCCCAATCGGACTAGTAGTTGTGGTTTTGCATTAAATATTACAAACAAATGTTTACTGCAGCGCCCCCTGGTGAGTTAACACGATAAAACATATCCAAGAACATACACTAATTAAACTTGAGCTTATTATTGAAACTGCATCCAAATCAAATTCGTCATTTTATCTTTGCACAAACAATATTTTACTGCAGCGCCCCCTGGTGACTTGTCACCGTAATATAAATTTAAAAACATGCTTTAAGTAAAGCGGAATCTAATACTGAAAACTCTTGACAATCGTACTAGTCGTTTTGGTTTTACACAAAAAAATAGAAGCAGCTACTTACTGCAGCGCCCCCTAGAGAGTTGACACATACATGAAAATATGCACTAAGTAAACATACATGACACATATATGAAAATATGCACTAAGTAAACTTGAATCTATCATTGAAAACTGAATTCAAATCGGACTCGTAGTTTTAGTTTTACACAAACAAATGTACTTATTGCAGCGCCCCCTGGTGAGTGGTCACCATAACGTATATATGAAAAGAAGCACCAATTAAACCTGAATCTATCGTTGAAAGTTTCATCTAATTCGGACTAGTAGTTTTTGCTCTGCATAAACAAATGTTTACTGCAGCGCCCCCTGGTGAGTTTACATCGTAACAAAAAAACAAAAATTTTAAAATATGCAGCAAGCAACGTTGAATCTAATTCTGAAAACTCTTTTCAATCGGATCAGTAGTTTCGGTTTTAGATAAATAAATACAAAAAAAGTACAAACAAATGTTTACTGCAGCGCCCCCTGGTGGTTTGACACGATAAAACATATCCAAGAACATCCACCAATTAAATCTGAATCTATCACTGAAAATCTATCGAAATCAGACTACTATTTTTTGAGATAATTGAAAACATTCGTTTTCACGTAAAATGCTTACTGCAGCGCCCCCTGGTGAGTTAAGGCAATAAGACATATCTAAGAACATACGCCAATTGAGCCTTAACATATCATAGAAAACCGTATCAAAATCGGACTTATAGTTTTGGAAATAATTGACATAGTAATTTGCACAAACACACAAACAAACAAACAAACAAACAAACAAACAACCTCTCACCCCAAAACACATATACAGTCGCCGTTCCGTCGCGGGTAAAAATTTTGTGAAAGTCCTGTATTATAAGAATTAGACATTATTTAAAAAGGAGAACAGAGTGTTTTGACACTAATTTTTATTAATTTTTATGCCACTCTAGGACTATAGGATAGACATAGGATGCCCTAAAAACATAGTAACAAGTTTGTAGGAAAAGCTGATTTGAAGGTGGCTTAAATTGGCCCAGCAAGAGAGTTGTAGGTTGGACTCCCAATCGGTGGAATGATCAAAATTTTATTATATTCGTTTCTTCGTTCCAATAAACATGATAAGGCGTGGCACTAAGTTCAATCTTCTGTAATCAGGGGTTTTCTTAGTTCACTGTAATAATCGTCACTAAAGTCAGTTTAAATAAATCTTAATTCTGAATACATTTTTAAATAATTAAGTATTGCAAGATAAAAAAAATACTTAAAATTTAGAAATTTTACTGACACGATTTCACAATGCAAGGCAAGGCAAGGAAAATTAAGTGAAAGTGATATTGGAGGAAGATACAGAAGGAAATAATTTTTGTACAATAATTTCATGCATAGAAGGAAAAACAAATGGCTTCTTTCTTAGTAATAGCTTACTTAAAGGATAATAGCAAAAAAAATGCAAGTCATTATGATAAAACAAATTCCTTTAGTAAACAGTTACAAAGGGTATGTGTACTTATACTAAATTAAAAACATAATACAACAAAACAACTTATCAAAATTGCAAACATTACATTATTTTTTACATACTAGTGGGCCACTCGCGGTTTTGCCTCGTGAAACACATAACTATTTCGTAATATTATAACCCTGGGGAGTGGATATTCAAAAAATAAAGTAGACTATATTTAACCTTGGATTATCAAAGATATTTATGCCAAAATTCATTACGATCGGTCAAGCGGTTAAGATTTTACATATAAACCTTCATCCCCTATTTCAACCCTTTAGAGGTTGTTTTTTAAAAAAATAAGTAGCCTATGTTTGACCCTAGATTTTTTTACTACTTTTATTCTAAATTTCATTCAAATCGGACCATTAGCCGTGAAACCGTGACAGACAAACAGACAGACTTTCGCATTTATAATATAAGTAAAGATAATAAAACGTCTAAAATATCAAGATTATTGGATTAACACCCAACAATAAACATTTAAGCTAGAAATTTCTTTGTTAACATCTACGTGTTAGGTAAAACGTGTGGCAGATAAAACGTAATGACGTTCTAATGAAGGCAATTAAAACTTACTTACCTTAGTGGAAATTGCAAAACCTGTTTCAGATATAGCAATCATGTAAATAATCTAAATTTTGTGTTTACACATCTATTATTAAATGTTTTAAAAGAAATTCAACAACTTTAAAATAACCATATATGTACTTTTAAACATTTTTAAAGTGTTATTCCACACTTAAGAAAGTTGAAAAAGACATTTTTTGATTGATGAAAATTGAAAAGAATTTTCATTTAGAAAACGTATAAAAAATTCAACACAGCGGGATTCGAACCCGTGCCTCCTGAATACCGTCCAGGCTTTCACCACTGAGCCGTGCATTTTACTACCAGCTGCGTCGAAATTCTGTTACGCTTTATTACAACTTATTTTTGTTGTTAGCTACTCTGTGGAAAGATTTTTACAAATTTCTGCTACCCAAAGATTATTCTACGAACAATGGTTTGGCAAGAGAGAATGCTATTAATGCGAATGCGAATTTATATTTTATTTATATACAATAAATAATTTATACTTTATTTATATACAATAAATAAAATATAAATTCGCGTTCATATTTTTATACGTTTTCTAAATATCTTTAACCACATATGTATTGGATTTGAGACAATCGTGGCGCAGTGCGACAGTGTGTGATGAATGCTTAATCGCGATTGGTTTTGGGTTCGATTCCCATTCGGTGGAAAGATCTTCATTTAATTATTTTTATTCCTCTGCTCTTGTGAACTAGACAATGGCCGGCGTTGAATGCACAATTTCTCGAAATAGTATGGAAAATGTGTTCGTTTTTATGTTTTCGTAAAAAATCTCTATAACTACTGTACTCTGCGAGGAAAAACGTGAAGCTGTACAGTAATTAAACACGACTTATTATTATATTAGCTTTTCTACGTCATAAATATTTTTCACTATATAAATCATAATACTATTTAGATGTCTCTTATATAAATACATTTTTTTACGAAAAATAACATTTCAGTAAAAATAATAAAATCGATAAATGTAAAGATTGGAAATGGCTGGATGACCCTAACACCATTAGATTTTTTATATGTATAATTTACGTGTCCACCTTCAACCTTGAAACATCAAATCAATGAAAGCCATTGACGATCAAAGAAAGTCACTTATCGTTAAAGTAACGTATGCTTTGTTTGTCCTCAAAGAAACTTTGTTTGACTTTACTATGATAATTTTATTTATTTATTCCGTTTTTATTTTATATGGACGAGATGATACTTTGTTAATAAAAATAACATAAACCTATATACTTTATTACAGTAAATAAAAATAAAATGATTACGTTTAAAGTAACTCAAGTACTAGTTTTAAAATAAGTTATAAAGATTTTAAAGACTATTCATGCCCCAATAAGTCGGCGTCTGAATATAAACGCGATTTGTTGTGTATTCGATTCCCACTACGGAGAAAGAGAATATAGGAATTAAATATAGAAAGAGGAGAGTGTCTTAAAACTGGGTATTTTGTAACTACTTTGCTAAGCAGAAAAGAGCGTAAAGCTGGTTTCATATTGGGTTTTTAAACTCATAAACCACAAATTATTAACTAATTACAAATAATTAATTCATAATACTTAAAACTAACCATTCTCTATAATTATTGCAAACAAGATTATTTATTAACTACCTTTAAATAGAATGTTCAAGTAGCCATTCGTGAAGAGAGTGAACGTTGCATAATGGAGGAAACTCTGTTTACAGTCAGGCCTACTTATGAAATATTTGAAGAGCTTCGATCACTCCACACCTGCCTGATTTAATAGTAAATACCAATTTCGAGGTTGAATTTGGTTTCGTTCCGTGACTCTTTGACATCGCCATCGAGCACTAATACGTTGAATTATTAAAACAATGGGGAAATGTCAGTTTCTTTACACTTTCCTAATAAAATATTCTATAAAAACTTTTATTATTTATATATTTATTGGTTTCTAATTTGTATTTGTATATAAATTGCAAAATTATGTTTAAGAAAATGAGTTGTTGTGAAGCAATATTTTTTGAATATTTCGATTAACGAAAGTCTTACATTTTTTGTTAGTAGATTTATGAAACATAATATAAGATATGTTTAATAATTATCTAACAAGACGCAATCTTGAGTTCCGCCACTCAACAAGCAATGTGTCTTCTCTTGGTTACTACTACCATGCTATTGGAGAAAATCGTGAAGCTAAAAAAAGCTATGAATATGTATGCATACATTACATACTTAACGTACTTGATTATTGTCATGATTTGATTAAGACCTACACATATGAGTACATTGTCCATTCATGAAAATTAATCAGCAGGATGTTATATACTTATTTGAACTTATATTTTAATGTTTTATATGTATAATTAGGTAACGATTAAAGTGAAAGAAGAGATTGTGTACCGTAAATAAACTTAATATTATCTATAGCAATAATCGCTTTGCTTGATAACAACTATCTAGGTAAAAGTACCGCTAACTTTGTTTATTACGTACAAAATTTGTTTCAACAAAATTCTTTACATTTTTTAATTTTAATTTATTTAATAGGAGGATGCTCTTTAAGATATTATACGGTAATGATGATTCATAATGCCGTATTTTACTTAAATAATATCTTTATAGCTGTTGCAGTACAAATTACTAAATAAAACTTAACATTAACGATTTTATAAGAATAGTATTCTATATTATTACACTTTCTAGAATAACGTTCTCATAAATAACAGTTGTCAGTCAGGAATTTCCAGTTGCAATAATATAATCTAAGAGGATATTTTAATTATATAAGTTCACCGACACGGTTGTGGCGCCGTGTCTGATTGTCTAAACGACAATCGTGGGTTCGATTGATTCCACACGCTGATAAATTTTATGTTTAAAATATATTTGATTTCCTCGTGTGTCTAAAGTGTCGAAAAAAAGAAAAGGGAAACATAGACTCGTAGACTGTTTACTGCCATTGCGGAAAAAAGTGCATTAAATTAAACCGTATTGCCATTTTCATACTCTAATTTATATTAAGGTAACTTTAGCTATACAAGGTGTAGTTAAGAATGAACTAAAAAAACAACGAACACAAGGAGTTGTAAATACCTACAGTTTCTGTAATTCACTTAATTATATTTTTAGTTAAACTTATAAAATTTTTAATATATGGCATGCATTGAAATAGTCCTTCATGAACATAAAAAAAGTCAAGAGGGTTTATTTCGCGTGTCAGCATTGAGTTCAATGCTAAGTAATACGTTTCAGGCAACCAACGTGACTAAATATTTAAGTAAATGTAAAGTTGAAAACTACATTTACACAATAGTTACCCACTTTAATATGGCAGTATGTATTTTGTAAGTTGATTCAAGCTTACATAGAATAGAATATGTTTTTAAATTCATATTATACACCTTTTGTAGCAATGTAATATATTTTTGCATACATTTGCACTACTTTCTTTTATGGGAACTTAACCACATTCAAGAGCTAGCACATAAAAATATTTTTACACTTTATTTTCAAATATTTTTAAAGAACTACATACATAATGTGTACATGTTACTTTTAACATTCAAAATGAAACGTTAAAAAAAATCTTTGTCTACATGATTTTTAACACACCTACCTACTTACTACATAAATAAAAGGTTTGAGTATTTAATGTCCGTTATAAAAGTCTATATGTGGCCAGATCAGGTCACTTATTCAATATGTATGGACGGAGACCGGAGTGGACCTCGGCATAGAATATTCAAGTGTCCATTATCAGTTACATTAGATGCAAGAATGGTATATTTTAAGCATTTCAAGTGAGATTTGAGGTCATCGTGGCGCTGTGGGAGTGTTGTGTCTGACTATAAACACGATTGGTTGTGGGTTCCATTCCCATGGAATTCCGGTGGAAAGTGGAGATCGGATTGTCTTGACACTAGGTTCTCTAAGCAAGGAAAAGGCGCGAAGCTGTTTTTAAACTCAAGATTTTAAGTTATATAAAAAATTGAATAGTTTTAAAACAAGTATTGTGAATTGCGAAATTTTTATTCTCATTTACAGTGACAACTATACACAAAAATAATCTGATTTGCTGTAACAAAATTTAACATAAGGTTTATCAACTTCCGTTGTTCACCAACAATAAGTAACGAATATAACACACAGTTGAAATGTTAGGGAGAGAAACGCTAAGAGAGCATTTTTAAAAATTTACAGAAATGACAGAATTTTACAGTCGAAACTACGAAGATCTTCATTCATACGATCTTATAGTACGTATCATCTATGTAGATTTCTACATACATTTAATCTGGATGCTATTGACTGGTGATAGGCATTTAATTCAATTATATTTTACTCAACGTTTGACTGTAGCATATAAATAAAAATAAAATGTTTTGTGATCTTTATTTTTAATTATAAATTAAGTATATGTACAAATATAGTACAATTTTACTATTTTTAATGTCATTATATTTAGTACACGATGTGATGTGATAATTTCAAAATATTGTTATGAGATACATCATACAATATCGACAGATATAATGTGACGTGTTGAGATATCGAGTGTTTTCACTCTGACTCACCGCGTTCCTGTACTCAATCACTGTGTCATCGTAATAGCGATACAAGTACATTATTTACTATGTATTTAAAAAAAAATACGGAGTGTATGTGTTGTTTCCTATTATCCTATATCCGTTTTTTCTGGATCTGGTACAAGTATAACGACAATGAGCTAAAAATAATAAGTATGTAGGTACCTACTTTAAAAATTGGCATCTTAAAAAAATTTTATACTTTGTGTACGACTTAACAATAATATAGATACTAAAATAACACTTGCATGACACCTGTCTAATGTAATTGAATTTTAAAACAGGTAGCGTTCACAATGTAAATACATTGCCGGATACATTCATATACACCAAATATGGTGGTTAGATACGTTTTCTTTTATATAATTTATAACAAACCTACAACTTCGCTAACTAATAAAATTAGTTATACTTTGAGTTACATTGCACACTATTTTATAAATATTTAACTGTAAATAATCATAATTCATAAACGTCATCGCAACAGCTGGGACGTGTTTTACTGTAACCAACGGTTGTAGGTAAAAATTCCACATGGGAAATCGTTTACATTTATAATATAGGTGCTTCCTCTTTGCGGTTGGACAAATTCCGGCCTTGGGTTCCGCCATGTAACATGTAATTTTTAAAATTATTTGAATTGCAAGTCAGATACCATATGTTTAATCTTGAAATTGTAGTCTTAATAATAGTATGTATTTAAATTGTTTTTAAAATTAAATAATATTCAAGTTAAGAAGTTAAAAGTATTATAATATGTCTTAATATTACCAGCAACTGACAAACAACTCGTTATTACTCACGTTACGCACGTCACAGGAAAGACCCACGGATCTAAAGCAGTGAAAGTAAGTAACTCACGAGATATCAATAAACTAGTAAGTTATGCAAATTGGGACGCTTTTACTTCACTGTTAAAGCAGATTTGTCGACTTTTAAAATCTTTTTACATGTTTATTCGTATTATAGATATTGCCGTTTTTTGTATGTTGTAGAAATATTTTCTATGGCTTTCGAAAATATATCTACGTGATTCTATATTCCTTTTTGACGCACATAAGGACGATATTACACTACTATATATATTTATTTATTTATTATACAGTACAATGTAAATGAAAAATTTGAAAATTGTCCCACAAAATTGATGAATCAGTACTGATAATCCATAATATAACCTACTCCTCATAACTTGAGAGATTTTTAATTGACTTATAGGTATAATAGCATGTGGGTGTTAATAAATGGACACATGGTTATGTAAACAATTATGATTGATCACACGCACTTTGAGCTTTATTATAGTGGAATAAAGTATAAATGGTAGTCTTTAATATTATTTATTAAGGCTCTTCTGTTTTATAATTACGTCACATAGTGATGTTAGACATTGTGTGCTGTCATTAAAACCTGCCTTATATAGTATTAATTAGTATTGGTCAATATTATTGCTTGCCTTTGCTTTTCAAGTAAATATAGTCATTTATTCAGTAAGTTCATGATGACAATAATTATATAATTATAAATATAAATAATAAAATTCTAAGATATATACAAAAATAAGAAATATTTTAAGTTCAATTTGTTTTCATATTTTGTTATTTCTTGTGTTTATTCAATCAAGGTCATGTTTGTCTAACTGATTTGCATTACATTGATAATGAGTGAATGAACAAAATCTAAAGGCTCACTAAATGGTATTGTGCTATCAAAATAAAACTGTTAATAATTTTTCTTTACCACTAATATAACCACTGTGCAAGATATTTTATATAACAACCAAAAGTGTAATATCCTCTAGTCTTTAGTTTAGGATTAATTTGGTGTATTTTTTCATAGTTGAGGTACCTTCAATTTGTAATAATTAATGTTAATTTATTAAAATAAGACAAATTATGATACTATACTGACTCTACCAATATTCATTGTATTGTTGGAGAGTGTAGAAAATGGAGGATAAAATTGTTCACTCATCTAAAATATATTCATAAAATTTTGTATAAAATAAGTTTATAAACTACTTACTTTTTGTAGACTCTACAGAAGGAGTTATTTATCCTTTTGTCAGATAGGTGTCTCCTACGGTCCTCAAACAAGTCTTTGATGGCTGTCACTCCGAGCACAAATAACACTGGTAGCATTGCCACTTCCTTACCAAATGCATTAATGGCTGGTACCCAGTTCAATAACACTATAAATATAAAGTACACATTTGCAATTCTATGGAATTGCTCAAAAAGGTTCTTAGGTATAAAAGAGAGCAATGTATATTTAGTAGTCCTGATTTTGTTATTGCATCTCTGCCCATTCGGGTGATCTTTAGGAGGAGTCTTATCAGGGACAAGATGATTGGGGATGACTATAAAATGTCTGTTGTCAACAGCTGGTTGTTGACGACGCATCAACCAAAAAACTGCCCGACGCCATGGTGCCACTACTGACGCCCGACGTAAAGTGTAAATAGAATCCGATCTCGATGCCTGACGAGAGTGATGTCCCCGAACTGACGATAAACGAGGTTGCGCACTCGCAGGGGCAGCATCTCGGTGCCCAGGAGGCAAAATAAAATCCGTGCGACTACCGGTTCGACTGTGACCTGGCCCAGAAGCTGCACGTTGTCCTTCGCCAATTTGACCATGGGACAGGGCACGCTGATGTCCTCGCATAGCGGATTTGAGTGGCTGTCGGGCATTTGCAGGGTTCCCTGCCAACATTGGCATCCCTCCATGACTTATGGACCTCGAATGTCCTTTCACTTTCGGAAAAAGATATGTTTGCTCTGGTGCTCCTGGCAAATTCGGTATCGCCGAAGGAGTCTCTCCACTTCCTTCTGTTGACATTTTTATTCATCTGAAGGTCGTTCAGCTCACTTTTTCCTCTCATTTAAAATCTCGTTGTTTAGTGCGCCGGACCGTGTATTTTATTGCTCTCAATTCATCTAAAGAGAATGTGTCGAAAAGTTGAAGCATATGGTTTGAAATCATCTGATCACTGTTTTACACATCACTATTGTTCATATTTTGGGAATATATACATACACATTAAATGACTTAAACAGTTTCAAAACTAAAATCATTTTTCGGTAATAAGATTAAAGGATAAAATATAGTAATATTTAACCGCCACGAAAGATACAGTCGCACGTGAAGTGTGCACAAGACAAACTCAAAAACAAGCAAAGTTGACCGACCGACTGACAGTGACAGATTGACAACATCACAATTTGAACCACAGACAAGGGACAGGTTGTGACTATTAAATTTTTTTTCGGCTTGGTTTAAGGTATATTAAACTATTACATTTAATATTTTAAAACATTAATACAAAAATGTAATATACTTTTATACCAAAAAAAGCAAGAGTGAAACGTTGTATAAAAATATACCTTAAATTTACATACAAACACAAAGCTTTTGCGTAGTTAGAAAAATATATAATTAAAATTGTAGCAATATCTATGGTATAGTCTAGATTTGGTGCCTAATGTTGGTATCGATATAAACTCGTCGACGTCATCCCCGGCAGACATATTCGTGTAGTTTTCTGAAACTTCCGACATTTTGACATTTCTTCCCCGGTTAATCTTATATTTCTAATCTTGTAAGAATCTAATTGCAATAATTTTTCATCAACATGGATGAAGAATACGATGCGATCGTTTTAGGCACCGGTCTAAAAGAATGTATCCTCAGTGGAATGCTGTCTGTGTCTGGAAAAAAGGTTCTGCACATTGATCGTAACAAGTATTACGGTGGTGAATCAGCATCAATTACCCCGTTAGAAGAATTGTTCGCAAAGTTCAATGCACCAGCACCTGATGAAACTTATGGTCGTGGCCGCGACTGGAATGTGGATTTAATTCCTAAGTTTTTAATGGCGAATGGACTTCTTGTTAAGCTGTTAATCCATACGGGCGTCACCCGGTACCTTGAGTTTAAATCTGTTGAGGGTAGCTATGTGTATAAGGGTGGTAAGATTTCAAAAGTCCCAGTGGACCAAAAGGAGGCTTTAGCATCTGACCTGATGGGTATGTTTGAAAAGAGGCGTTTCCGCAATTTCCTGATATACGTTCAAGATTTTCAAGAAGAAGATGCCAAGACATGGAAGGATTTCGATCCTAGTACCGCTAATATGCAATCACTTTATGATAAATTCGGGTTGGACAAGAATACCCAAGATTTCACTGGTCATGCTTTGGCCCTTTATTTGGATGACAATTACCTGCAACAGCCAGCTATTCAAACCATTCGCCGTATCAAGCTGTATTCAGATTCACTTGCGCGATATGGTAAGTCCCCCTACCTCTATCCTATGTATGGTCTAGGAGAATTGCCCCAAGGATTTGCTAGGCTCTCTGCTATATATGGAGGAACTTATATGTTAGACAAGCCAATAGATGAGATTGTCCTTGGTGAAGGAGGAAAAGTGGTTGGTGTACGCTCTGGCAATGAAGTTGCCAAATGTAAACAAGTCTACTGTGACCCGAGCTATGTCCCTGACAGAGTCCGTAAGAAGGGTCAAGTGATCAGATGCATTTGCCTGTTAGATCATCCTATAACTAACACTAAGGATGCTTTGTCCACTCAGATCATTATACCACAAAAGCAGGTGGGAAGGAATTCTGATATTTATGTATCTTTGGTGTCTTACACTCATCAAGTTGCTGCTAAAGGCTGGTTTATTGCCATGGTCTCTACCACTGTGGAAACTAATGATCCTGAATCTGAAATTAAGCCGGGAGTTGATCTTTTGGGTCCCATAAGGCAAAAATTTGTGTCTGTAACAGACTATTACGAGCCAACTGATGATGGCAGCAACAGTCAAATCTTTATTTCTGAGTCTTATGATGCTACAACACACTTTGAAACTACTTGCTTAGATGTTCTTAAGATCTACAAGAGAGGAACCGGCGAGGACTTTGATTTCTCCAAGGTTAAATTGGAATTGGGTGAAGAGGAGCAGTAAATATTGTCAAATAATGTATATTGCTTGTTAATTTTAATATTTGTTTATATACTGGCTAAATAAATGTTCAATTAGGGATATTGGGAAAATTTTATGAGCTTTGATGTGTTGCAGTAGAGTTGACCAGCTCTTTCATTCTTTACTTGTAGCATTTTATTTTTATTAAACAATAATTAAAAAATATACAGATTGTTATTTATAAGATTTATTCATCATTTAAGGATGCTTTTATATATAATTTGAAATTAAGGCATGTAAATGATCTGCACAAGAGACGGAGACTTTGTGCATTTTAAATGCATTCCAATCTAATTCTACATCTGTGTATCCATATCATTTAAATAAATGTCAATGTATGAATGCTCACTATACACATAAATGTTCTGTGTAAGATCAAAAATAAAGTTACTGATATAACAAAAGTCTTGACTTTATTTCCATTTTCCTTTTAACACTTCACATTTTAAAAATAATTTACATTCTATTATAAGTAAGAAATAAAAGGCTTATAAAATCAAATTTTTAAAAACATTTTATGTTATTAATGAGTTAACTCATCAAATATTTAAGACAATAAAGATTATCATCTCTGCATCCGATGAAAATGTAGTTTTTATACACCGCAGGCGATGAAAATGTTTCATTTGGCAATTGATACTCTGTGACTAGAGATCCATTATCACTGTTCAGTACACATAATTTCCCATCATTGCATGCTGCTAATATATATTTATGATTTAATCCACAGGGTGTTGAATAAATTGGAGATGTGAGCTCAGTTTTCCAGTTCAGATTAGGCTGAAAATTCTTTACATTGACACAATAAACTTTGTTATCATGACAACCAAAAACGATCCTCCATTTGAATTTATCCACTTCTTTAATATAAAACGAAGAGAATATGTTCCCTTTGGCGCCTTGAAACTTCCAGATCTGAACAAAAGTACAAAAAAATACCATTAGTTTAAATGTTAGCAAAAACTAGACTAGCAAAAAGTGTATTAATCACCTTGATGCCTTTTTCAACTGTTCGACAGTGTAGTTCGCCGTTTACTTCCGCGAAGACAACGTATTTATCGTTGTCGTACAAAGCTGGGCTCGCGAACACGGGGCTGTCGACTGCGCCACGCCATATCACCGCCCGGCTTTCGACATGGACGCTTGCACACGTGCCTGATAGAGTGCCCAGTAGAATGAGCTCGTTCTTAGCTATAGCTAAATTGGCAGATATAGCTTGATCGGCCACTTGGATTGTATGTTTAATTTCTCCAGTCTGAAAATTAATTAGGTGTTTAGTGTTTCTTGAGGTCATGGTTGGGGAGTGACATATAGATATGCGATGGTTGCAGGTTCGATTCCCACTCAGGGGAATGATTATATTCAAATTATTTGCATTACATTTGTTTTTATATTATTTTTTTGCTCTACTAACAACAAGACAACACAAACCACGGCTTTCATGTTCATCGTGGCGAGTTCTGCCACCTATCGAATTATATCTTGACACTAGGTTCTCGTTGAATACCCTGTTATGCGAGACAAAGCGAATACTAAAAAAATAAAATATAGTCTATTCTGGGTGAAAAAAACCAGGCGTCAGGGTCCAGCACCTAACATAAAACATTACATCGAAATGTATATATTTGATACATTTCAACTACTAATAAAGTAAACTATGTCATAGTAGTATTTCATGTAAATTTTTATATTTTAGGAATGAGATACAATAGATACGTGCTAAATATGGAACTCATAATAAAATTAACCTATGAAATTTATAATAATGTCCTCGGCAATGTTCTATACTAGTGGTTAAATACTTTAAATTACGTATAAACTTTGCAATCGTTTACACAAATGTAACAATAAACATTTATATCACTGAAAATGATACCACTCGTGAACGATAACAATAGTACTTACAGCTACAATACATTATCAAATTCTATTTACATTATTATAAAGATATTTTTTCCTAAATCATATTAGACAAAACAATTTTTTATTGCAATCAGCTCACCAGCTTGAGGCCAGTCATGGCGCAGGGGCACCATGTGTGTCTGTAAACGCGACTGGTTGTGGGTTCGATTACCACTAGGTATGCAAAAATTTTTTTTAATTTCCATTTTTTTGCTCTGGTACCAAAGACAAAGCGCGGCGTTCAATTCTGCCATTGAAATGTCTAGATTTCGAGCGGAAAGTGAAGGACGGAGTGTCTTAACACTAGATCCTCTCTGACTACCGCGTTATGTGTAAAATAACGTGAAGCTAACAGTTCATCATTACCGTAGCATCAATGCAGCGTATGAAGCCATCGTAGGCTGCTATATAAACGTGTCCTTTACAAAATATTCCTTTACTTTTGACCATAGAACCGACATTTATCCTCCATATTTGTTCGCAGTTTTCTAGCGAGAAGCATACAATGGTTCCGTCGTAAGTACCAACGACGCCGCAAGGAGTGGACGTATTGGGATCACTGTAACAAAGCACTGGGGCTTCAATCCGAGATTTCACTTGTAACGCGCCTTGAGTTATGCCACTGATTGCGTCAATAACAACTATTTTCCCCGAATGGCTGCCCACAGTCACGTACAGGTTGCTGAAATAGAATATTTTTTTACAAACAAATGAATTCTTTATGTCAAGGCCATAATTTTTTTTAATTACAGATTGTTAGATAAGACGGTTTTATGAAACTTGGAATAATATATTAATTTGGGGTTAAGGTTCACACTTATATCCCCCATAACAGGGGTAGTCAGAGAAAACCTAGTGTTAAGACACTTTGTTTTCCACTGATTTTAAACGTTGCGTATCGAGCGGCGGAACTTAACTCCGCGAACCGAGGACACTGTCGTTACTTTGTATCTGTAACTCTGTAGGTGAGAAGTATTGATTCAATGTGATGGTTTTGGGTTCAAATCTATTTTGTAACAATATTTATTTTAATATTAAATGCGTTTCCTTGTTCTAGGTAAATAAACTGTGGCATACTATTAATTTACATTTAGCATAATATCTCTAGCATAGATGGAAATTGGAAGCAACAATAGGTGTTCTAAGTCCACTCAGCAAAATAAAGAATGAAAATAAAAATAATATATCTGTCAGTTAGTAAAACAAAGGCGTAATTACATTTTAGCTGTTTTTAGGAGAACTTTTTAATACTCAAAGTATTGTATAGTTGAAAACATAATGTACTTTCAATGATTGAGATACTTATACATTCTAATTAAGTAGCAAAAATTTTTTTAATAAGTTCGTAAAGAAACTGAGAGTCTAGACTATTAAAAATATAGAGTAAACAAACTTTTTTGCAATTACGTTGTTATGTTCTATTGCATGAGTAATATGTGTAATATTGTACATAATATATTTTAAATAATTTGTATTTTCCAACTTACAGGCCACTCTGAAACAATGTAGGTGAAGCATCAACACATTTCCCAGTATCATAACTCCATACATTAATCAACTCTACCGAACTTGATGTGGAATTTTCCATTACCTTCTTAACTGATCGATTTGTTGATAAACTTTCAGAAATAGATAAAGGTCTTTTTAATCTTTTCTTTGAATTTTTGTCTTCTAATCTTAATTGTTTTATTGCTATTGACAACATTTGACTGATTGTGTTACCTTGAGTGAGCAGGTACGGCAAAATGAATTTACCAAACTGTGGTGAAATTGTAGATATTTTATTGCATAAAGCCACTGCCTGGAATGATGTACCACCAATGGAAAAGAAGTCTTTATCTTTTATTTCTTCATATACAAAATCTTTACTTAAAAATATTTTAAATTCTTTTAACAGTAAATCTGTCAATGCATCTAAAGTGTGAGGAAAGTGTGTTGTTTCAAACATTTGGGACAAAATTTGTTTAGATGTCTTGCCATGAGAGTTTGTTGGTAGATTATCCACTCTAATTATTTTATCAGGCCAGTGCTTATCATCCAGTTTACATTTTAAGAAATCGGATAACTCTTGACTGCTCAGATTTTCAGATGAATAGTAAACAACTAGTATGTTTGGTTTGGGTAACCAAATACATGAACATGTTTTTACCCTTGGACATTGCATTATTGTGTTTTCTATGGATTGTAAATTAACTTTGTGTCCAAATCTTTTTATGACATCATCTGTTCGGCCCCTGTAATAAATGGTGCCATTCTTTAGTTCTCCTAAATCACCTGTGTCAATATACTTTAAATTTCCCTCATCTGAATTGTTAGGTTTGTTGAGTATTGTACATTTTCTTGTTTTACTTGCTGTAAAAAATTGTAGTTATTAAAATTTATTATTAAATTTTACAAGAACACCCATATTTCTAAACAAAATAATGTCATTGTCATACAAGAAATGAAACTATATAAACAATTTGGAAAATTGATGATAAACAAATTTTAATTTTATTTAAGTATTTATATAAAGTTGAAAATCAATAGTTACAAAAAATATGTACAAGAATTCTTATTTTATTTTTATAATATTAAAATAAAGTGTAGGTTAATATTAAAATGTAGAAATATTTAAGTTTACCTAAAATAATCCTGCTGGTGTTACTTTTGTGACATGGCTTCAAAATAATTTCTGTCTCAGACAAGCAATTACCAAGAGGCACTTCTCGATCATTTAATATTTTATTTAAATCCAACTCTGCTACAGAAGCCCAGCAAGACATTTCAGTGACACCATACAGTGTAAATATTTTAGTTTTATTATTCACATGTTTCAATTCTTTCAATGTTTTTATGCCACCAAGTGGTTCACCACCAAGTGCTAATATTTTCAGTGAGGAGTTTCCGCTTAAAATTTTATTCTTCATATCTGAATTTGAATGTTGGAAGAACTTTGATGGTGTGGTTTGCCAAAATGTTATTGAGTTTTCATTTTTCTCAGGGAAAAGAACATCTACCTTTTCTGGTGCAATCAGTAGAGATGCACCATTCATACAAGCTAGCAGAATTTCTACCATAGATGGATCAAATGTTAAAGGGGTTGAAAAATATATAATATCTTCTGGTACAATTCCAAAGATTTTAGTCAAGTCCTCTATATTTGGTTGCATACACTGTACTGGAACTTTAATATGTTTTGGTTCTCCAGTACTACCAGATGTCATTGCTATATAAGAATGATCAGGCACAGAGTAGCTTGGACTTTCATTTGTGTTTAACACATACAAATCAATTATCAAGTTAAAAATTGTAACAGATTTATCTGGTTTCTTATCAAAAAAATCTGAAGAGTCATTGCTTTCCGATTCTCTGATTTCAATTAATACAGTGAATTTTACATCATTGGCAATTTTTTCTATATCATCAGATGAGTCTAGAAACATGAAGGTTGGGCTACATTTATGTACTCTGAAAATTAGGTATCTATCTTTAGTAATCATATTTGATTCACGACTATATTACAGTTAATTTAGTTTTATCTACTTACGCAGCAATAACACAAGGAATTAAGATATTTCTTTTGGAAACCAATCCTATTATGCCTTTCTTGCATGTTAGCTGTTGTAAATTTTGTGATATATATTCACATACTCCATAAAGTTCAGAATAAGTATAATTTTTGTACACTCCATCATAGTAAAGTCTAACAGCTATTTTGGAAGAATATTTTGCACAGGTCTGAACGAAAATATCATAATAGCCATGTTTTAATTTCATTTCATCCTTTAATCTGACAAAAAGTATTATTTTTACATACCTATTCTACAGTACTTTTACGTTAGGCATGTTATAATAAAAGCAGTATTTTAATATATATTATTTTGAATTTCGTATCTCAATAATGTTTGGTGGCCTATCATAACAAGTTACTGACATCTGACAGATGTATTTGACATTAAATTACGAAAACAGATTACCATGAAGAATATATTTAAATAAATGATTTTTTTTATGTAATATTAACATAATAAAGAATAAATTATAAATTAAATAAAAAAAATGCTACTAGTAAATTACTTTTTTATATGCTTTTTATTTTATTTTCAATTTGTCAAGCCATCGCCATCTTGTGCGGAGTTCCCGAACATGGTGTAACAAAGTGTAAAACAAACTTTATACATGTTAAAAAGAGAGGCGTTTTCGAAACTCTATTTGCATAATATTATAGAATGAATGTAAAAAAGTGTATAAATATATAAAAAAAACGAAATTTGAAAAATAACTCTATAATCTAATAACTATATCCATGTATAGAAACAATGTAGAGTCTACTAGAAAACGTAGAAGGGACATAGATTAGAAATGAGAGAAAAAAAATGTACTTTACTCCAGGTGTGATATACATGCATAAAATGTAATTTTAGGTATTTATATCCAAAATTTTCAGCTCCTTTTCATATCTCGTTACTTTAATAATTTTATTAGGTATAGGCAGGTTTATCTTCAGGTATTAGCATAAGCTTCAGAAAAAAAAAGCTTAAGAGGTTCAGAGAAAAAAAAATTATTGCAATATTTAACGTCATCGTATGGTACATTACGGTTAACTCTATAGTGCTGATACATAGTAATGTCTTCCCATAACATGTATTCCATCATTATATATAATGATATTACAAGCCATAAAACAAAAGACTATAAAGTTTTATAGAAAGTGCATTGAGACATTTCAGACAGACTTTTTCTACTAAAAATGACTCGAGCTGCTAGTGACTAAAAGGGAAAAAAAGATTATACAAAAGAAACGTTTTGCTGGTTTTGTTTTAGTAAAATCCAATTGACCTTTGACTTTAGAAACGAATAACCCGACAAAATATTTAAAAAAATCTGTAAAAGAGATCTGAATTCTTTTTAAGAGGTTTCTAAATATTTTTTGACAAAATGTTTTTATCTAAACATTATTTTCAGGAAAGCAAATAATTCAAATTAGGTTCAAATACAAGACGCAACTGGTATGCAATTTTTTAATTATGATCAAGCAATCAAATTATATTATTTTGCGTGAATACTAACCCAGACAGTTTTATTGCATTTTGGTTTCTTTACTATGCCAAAACTACCACTGCATCAGGGACATAAACTTACGTAACAGTAACAGTAAAATATATATCGGAAGAAAGTTTTAGTTTAACGTATGAAATTAAATGATAGAGCTAACGTTATAAAAGTCTCTACATCAATAAATTTTACGGACACGCACAGCGGTACTTTACAATGTAGTATCAAAATTGTGTCGTTATAGGAATAAGAATAAAATAAGAAGAGCTTATTGAAGAGAAACTGAATTTTCCGAATTTACAAAGCCCATAACTATTCTACAAAACTTTTGACAATTGCTTCAAAAACGAATCACGTGAGTCTGAAGTTTGTCATAGAACAGAGTACGCCAAGTTTCGCACAGCACAGAGTAAATATGCGCAATCCTCTGCGGCGGTGGTGACCTAAAACGTATTCGGCAAATGAACGGGACCAATCAATTAGGGGCGGTCAGCGATCCGCGCTCCGTGGAAACTCGGGAAAGCGTGTGCGGGAGGGTGGGGGCGTGCGGGGGTGCGGCGGTGCGGGGCGGCGGCGAGGGCGGGGGTGCGTGCATCGATCGCGCGGGGCGGCCGACTCGCTCCGCTCAGTCCGCCGGGGCGGCCGGCGAGAGCGCGCGTGAGATGCGCTGCCGCTGATATGGCCGGCGCTCGGGCGCTCGTGGCCGCCTGCTGCTGCTGGTGGTGGCTGACCAACGCAGCCGGTGAGTACGAAACACATAATATTACACCATTATCAGTGATATTTAAAATCAGCTGATCGCGACGCAAGCGTGACACGTTTCCCCTCTCTTGCATTAATCCCCCTTGGGGTGTGCCGATCAGCTGATCTAAAGGTTTGCATTTTCCTTTTAATTTGCGGGTTATTTTACATGTTTCGTTAAGAAATTAGCCGTGTGTGCCTTATCCGCGATCACCCTCTTGAGTTTAGATATCGGGGGTTTAATTTTGCTTAAAATGCACTCGATTTTTGTAATGAATTAGAATGATTTTAATTTTGTTTAATGCAAAGTCAATAAGTTTTAATGATAAGGTAACATCTCATTTATTGTAATATCTTCTCGTATATTTTTCTGCTATTATAACATATATTTTTTTTAAAGAATAAATCAAGTTAAGTTTCTTAATCCCATAAAAGCCGCTTTTCTTTATGAGTACAATTATTCTGAAACTTAGAAATAAAATAGTTTAAAGATTCTTGATTTAGTGGTTACATAAGTGAGGTTGCGTCAAGTTCAAGAAAAAGTATTTTAGCTTTTCATGAATTAAATTATTCTTCAAAACTTTAAAATTATAAAAGACTCTTATTTTTCTTAGTTAATTTTATTTATTAAAGCTGTCCGGCATATAACAAATATAATAAGAAGTCAAAGAGGGTTGGTTGTCTCCAAGCGGCATGGTCACGCGTCCTTGCGACGTCCACTTCTAAACAAGTTACGTCATGCCGAAAACATACATTCATACACACGTACATACATCTGCTTAAATGTAAATATTGATCATCATCACGCCACCACGAGCTATCGTGTGCAAGCGCATCTTAGCACCTGCCGGAACATACACGCTTTGTATATCACCTTATAATGGTCGTTATTTAGCTGCCTATAATCCCCAAAATTGAGCTTTTAGTTTACTTTATATGTAATATTTTTAATTTATGAATATGGAGAACGGAGTGTCTTTACACTAAGTTTTCTCTGTCTATCTTGCTATACGGGAGAAAATGAGAATCTGCTTTTTTATTATTAATGAAAGTAATATTTTATCATTTTATTACACTACATTATATTGGAATATATAATTGTTATAAATTCTAAAACAGATATCTTTAATAAAAAAATATAAATTTATATATTTCATGTGGGCGTAACGTAATTCTAATAGGCTTAAATAACTATGTGTAGAAATAACTTTTATACGATAAGATCTAATTGTTTTGCAGTCTATATCTAACTGCTCAGTGCATTTAGTAGTTATCTTTGAAATCCTATGAAACTTATATTAAATATATTAATTACAAATAAAATTAAAGCATAATAAAATAATTATATATATATATCTTTTTTAATACATTTTATTGCTGATTAAAGTAGAGGTCATTAACCCTTATCAACTCTATTAAAAAGGTCTCGGAAAAAGCAAATTGTGATCCCTTAAAAAGACTTCAACGCGTAACTTTTTAAAAAAATAATTTAATTTTTGAATAAATTAACTTATTTTATATTCATATTTATATGCGTTCGTAACTAAAGTATAACTAAAATATACTGCAATATTAATATAACCATCATATTATCTACTAAATAATTTTAAATAAAACTACTATTATAAGTTGCCAGTAAAATAAATTGTATCTTTTAAAACCAAGAAGTATTTAAGTCATATTAATTCATTTCACAAACAGCAATATATTTAGGTAAAGGAGTTGTACGACTACATTACGAAGGCTGTCACTTCCCCACAACATTTGTCATGTTGACTTAAACCGTCGGCCTGGATCTAGTTTAAGGATAGCTTATATAATAAACTACCTTGTATTACCCAGTAGTAAACTACTGCTTGTAATGTATATGTTTGTATATATTACTCTATATATGTTACTCTAAAAGCTCAAACTGAAGTTTTTCTTACATTTTGAAATAAAACTTAGGACCTACCAAGTTTAATTATAAATGACGAACTATTCCCGTTTAAAAAAGTGTTACTTAAAAATAAAACCGAATTTCACCGAGGTGTAATTTCGATATGAATTATTATCATAGAATGTTCATTAAAAATGTTCGGACTTTTAATATAAAAGATGCCAATTATTAAAATTTATTAGAAAACTGTAATTCCTGTTTTTATAGTAACACATGTACATTCTTAATATGGTTATTAAAAATACTGTCAAATTAAAAACTTAAGTTTTTAATGAATTAAAAAATGAGAGTCGTGTTCCTCTTAAATGATAAATTTAATTATTATCAAATTAAGTCTAGTAGATACGTAACATTAAGATAATTGATTTGCTACGTAAAGAAACTAAAATAAAAATAACTTAAGAATTTTGAAAACTGTACTTACATGTATAACACTTTTTGGTTACTTGAGTGACAAACAACGCACAGCCGAAACTACTGGATGCAAGAAGTTGAAAGTTGGCATGTAGGAAACCTGTAGTCCTTAGGAAGTATGAGAAAGAACTAAAAGAGGACTTCTCGAAATTTCTATGTATTCCTCGAACGGGAGCGTTATAGTGTGGGAATTGCATAAAACAAATATATAACTTAACAGAGTATAAGTAAAATGTAATATTACATATATAAATGTAAAATTTGAAATGACAAGTAAAAAAAAGAGAATTTTCATTAATTGTAGGGTTCGTGCTCACCCCATAGTACTTAGCCGATCAGTAAATACGGCATCAATAGACTAGGCTTTACTGGCGCTCACGTTTAATGGGTCACCGTACGAGCGACGACGCGGCGGATGCCAAACATCGGGCCTCTTGCCTCTTACATTTGGCGCGGTGCCAACCCACCTGCAAGTGGTACAAGCCGAATAATACACTGCCCAATCTATTTCATTACATTTCTTTGATAACAGTTGAAGATGTCTTTAATAAAATTATAACAAATGTAACGTTTTGATTCAATATTTAGTAAGAAATTTATATATGTAAAAATATAAACCGCCTAATATTACGTATGGAGTTATAATTGCTTATAACTTTACTTAATTCAATGTTATCACTAAAACTATACATACTATATTAGTTACTAGTAGATACGTGAAAATCTATAGAAATTACTTCACTCTACTAAAATTCAAATTCAGTGTTATGAGTGGGATTCGCATCGACATTATATGCATTATTTTAAGAAAACAACGCTTCGATTATTGATTTATGAGCGTCATCAGTTCCCCTAAGAATAGATTACTGTGTGTATAATTTATCGATTCCGAGAACACGTTCCTGAATCTGATGTAGTCGACTGTATTGGGAAAAATTACTACTTCTTGATAACTAAATTATACTATCGAATTTAGTTTGCACGAATTCTAAGACGCCCAAGTTCGCCCGCCTTACGTAAGCTACTTGCCGCATTGAATTTTTATCGCTTCGCCCCGCGCTTGTCGCATTCAAATTTTATATTCTATTGCCGTCTTACGGAATATATTGAGTTCTTGAAGAAATTCAGAACGGGAAATGTTGCCTTTTGGTATATTATTTTACTTCCTGCGCCTAGCTTTAATTATACTAATTTGAAATATTACATAAACTTTTCGTGTTAAAACGTGTAGCATAAATAAATATAAAACAACACTTGCATATAAGAAGTCTGGAAATCACCCTTTTAGAAGTGAATTAATAGGGTAAGGCTGATCTGCTTCTTCTACCTGGTAACCATCCCAGCTTTAGCCAGGGTCTGCCTTCCTGCCTGCTTCTGGCTCTCATATCCTGCTTCACGGTGTCCAGCCATCGCTTTCTTGGGCGTCCTGGGGGTCTTGCTCCAAGACTGATATAAAGGCTGATATAAAAGGTTTTTTGTAATTCCTAAAAAACGATTTTATAAGAGGAACTAAATTTCATACGTACACATTCATGAAAAAATGCATACAAGTATTTCCAGACGGAGTACTTTTAAAAACAATTTTCTTATTTGAATATATAAAACTGAATAAATATGCAATTATCTTAGGAGACAAGATCGGTACCGCCTTATAAATACATTATCTTATCAAATAAATCTGCTTAAGGAACAAACTAATACGAGATAATGTGATACTACTATACGCAAATGTGTATACGAAATATATATTATGTATCCATAGAGTCGCCTTTCACATTATGTTATTTTTTAGTTTTTTTGATTTTTAAATCGAAATTTATATAGCTACTCTATGTTTTTATAAGAGAGTATCTTAAAAATATAAAACTTTTGTGAGTTTATATTTTAAATAAATATATTTAAATTTTGGCCGACTGTTTTTTATTATGTTACGTTAAGACAAAATCTTGATTATCAAAGGTTAGATAGCTTGATAAGGTCTTTTCTATTTCAAAACGTTCTCGGAACGTTGCCCGTGGGAAGGTTCGCGGCAAAATAAATACAAATACAATAAAATCCACCGCCATCCGCCATTGAACTATTGACTGTTGACACGCGCTCGTATTAGGGACACGTCACAAATGGCCTCAGGCGATTCCTTATACATACGTTTTGTATGTTCTCTACATATCGAAAAGTGTCGTTTTAAATATTATTTTCATAATAAGTAAGTTTTGATATTAATGATAAAATAATGTATATGTATTACAAAATAAATATTTAATATGCATAAATACATGCATATTTATAACATGCATATAAAAATATTTAGACATAACTCATAAGCAGCATAGAAGAAGACATAACTCATAAGCAGCATAGAAGATGAAAGAGAATATGACCTGTAACAGAGAATCGAATCTAAACACTTCTTCCAGTTGGAGAAACGAGATTTTTGTTTTGTACTTCGTACTATATTTTCTATATAAAAATGTCTTTATACTTTATAGCAGCTATAAGGGACAGTAAAACAAACATAAAGCATTGGCAAAGGTAAATATGAAGTCGTCATAATATTTTTTATAGCTGTGATAAAATATGTTCCACTAGTTGCCGTAGTCGGGGCATTAATCAAAACGCAATCTATTCTACTGGTGCAAATACGCAAGTAAGGTTTTAATAATTTTCTTACAAAACGTATTTTATTGCTATCATTTACCTACCGTAAATTTGACTTCCGAAAAAAGTTACAGTGACTGCTTGGCACGAAAAATAGTGGTAATATGCAAAAATAAAATTAAATAGTTTTACTTTTAGAAAACGTATAACTCCTACTATCCTACTACTACTATAGTATTATCCCTGTAGAGATTTTTACAAATTTCTGCTACCCAAAGAAAAAATCTCTACAGATATGCTAATAATAAAAATAAGTTGTAATAAAGCGTATAAGAATTTCGACGCAGCGGATAGTAGAACGCATGGCTCAGTGGTGAGAGCGTCTGGACGGTATTCAGGAGGCGCGGGTTCGAATTCCGCTCCGTTAAAATTTTTATACGTTTTCTCAATGTCTTTTTCAATTTTTTCTTAATTATGGAATAACACTTTAAAAATGTTTAAAAAAGTAATTTTACTTTACTCTTTACTTTACTTTACTTTACTTTACTTTACATTAGATTCTCGCTTTTTCGCCACATAGCAGGATAGGTAAAGGGAAAAAATAATGTCAAGACAATCCATTCTTCACTTTCCGTTCTCCATTTCGGGGTTTGATTCCGAATTTATTAATTTAATATAAATTCAAATTACCACTTTTAAGTAATAGCCTATAAACATGTATGCCAAATATTTTCTAACGTCAAAATGACGCAAATATTCTTTCGCATTATAAATGCCCGTAAATAAATGTCACACACGTATGGTTCGACATCATACGATATTAATCAAATATTTGCTCAAGCAATTGTGTCGGCTGAAAAATTGATAGCAAGTGTCGAATATTATTACAGTTCTGTATTTACTAAATGCTACCTGTTTTATTTATGTATTTAGATGAAATGCTTTAAGAATTATTAGATATTTATAAATCTTGATTATGATTTTGCTCTTTGGTAGATTAGTTAATTAAAATCTATTATTTATTTTACAAAGTCAGTCTGTTAGTTAATTATTCCTAAATAAGAAAAATATGTTGTTGCTTCATCTATATAAATGTAAAAACATTTACATTCATTCGAGGGCATCATAACGTAATTGAACAGCGCCTGACTCTATACGCGACTTGTGGTAGATTCGACTCTTACTCGGGATAAAATGATATTTAAATAGTTTCCATTTCGTCAATATAGTAAGAGAAAGCGCGGCGTTGAGTACCGCCAATCGGCACGAAATATCTCAATTTCGGGTGGAAAGTGGAGACCGTACCGTAATGAGTTTATACTAGGTTCTTTCTGTCTACCCTGCCATATGGGAAAAAGGCGAATAGTTCCTTTTACACACGTTTTGTATGTTCTCCACATATCGAAAAGTGTAGTTTTAAATATTATTTTCATAATAAGTAAGTTTTGATATTAATGATAAAATAATGTACCTATATGTAATACAAAACACGTATTTGTAACATGCATACATACATACATTTTTTTTTCAGCTTCACGCTGTATTCCGCACACACCAGGGTAGGCAGAGGGGATCTAGTGTTAAGACACTCCGTTCCCCACTTTCCGCCGAATTCGGAGGCATTGCATGTTAAGTGGCGGAACTTAATGCCTCGCTTTACCTCTGATACCAGAGATATTTATAACATGCATATAAAAATATTTAGACATAACCAAATACTCATAAGCAGTATTTATGTATACGTAACTATTCATCTTTTTCCCATATGGCCTACCCTACACAGAAAGAATACTCATATAAAAGTCAATTTGAAAAAAAATAAATATTTCATAGGAAAATTGTAGCTGAAACTAACGAGTGAAAACTAATACCGTCCGAGTCTCGACCAACCAATAATGTTTTATTGGCTACTAATAAAGTATGCAATCAACTATACAAGTCATCGCTACGCATGTTGATTTTTTCAAATCACTTCAGTCCATATTTTAAACAATTTGTTTATTGATGTTTCTGAAACTGTTATTGTTACTACGTGCAGTATATATGGATTTTAAAAGCTTTTTGAAAACGTTTTTTTGGATTATGTAGAGAATATGGTAGGAATAAATATTTTGCTTTGCTCATGTATTGACGTTTGTTTTAGGTGTTATTTTGTATTCATGTTTCTAAAAAATAATAATATTGGAAATTTAACATGTATTAAAATTGATCATAATAACCGTAACTGTAATAGGGTTGTTTATAAATATGATTATTTCAAGAACAAAATCGGAGTTATAGAAAGGTGTATCAACATCATATTGTAGCGAGTCACGAGTACAAACAATGCTTGTAGCTTCAAATCTGGGTAAAGATCTGTCTATATATAAAAAACGAGCGAAATAAATGAGAATTCGTGATAATTGTCAATAATGTAATACATATTTTTATTATTTTCTAAATAGACGACTACAAGCTCAGTAGAGTTTATAGTAAATTACTTAAATATATGTTTTACAAAATTGGCTTGATTAGTTGTCATTGAAAATGGTTACTAGTAATGGTATTTCATAATTTATGACACAAATCTTTGTAGTTAAAAAGAAATAATGCTATTTATTGGATTAAAAGAGTATAAAAAGAAAGATATGATGTACCTACTAAAATAATAATACTAAATCACGTGAAAAATAACGTAATTTGAATTTAGTAAGGAATTTTTTTAATATATTATATTGACTAACTTATATTATATTTTATGTAGAAAGAAAAACCTGGTGTCGCCGTTACTTCTCCATTCTGGACTTTAGGCACCAATACAAGATTATTTGTTAAATCTAAATTCTCTAAACAAATTTATTACAAAAAAAATAAATTTATTACAAAAAAAATATATTAGAACATTTAACGATCGTCTCTCATACGTCACAATGGCGCCATTCTTTATGCAACATGTAATGTCTCAGAAAGATAGCACAAAGGGCGTTTACCTTCGAAATGCACTGTTTCGTAACAATATTAATCCTCCAAAGAAAGTGCTACTATTCAAGTTCGTTGTCCTTGCTAATGGAGAATATGAAAATAACGTGAGTAAACACGCTAGACGCTTGAAAAGAAATATACGAACAAACTTAAAACACTTTAAACTAATTGAAATATAAAAATATTGTTGTAAAGATCGCATGAGTTATTCATTTTGTGTTCTCCTGTATGTAAAAATTTATGTACTTCATTATTTTCATTATTCCATTTATGTAAAAATTTTATAACACTATTTAATGTGACTAAGATTAACAACACTCGGGGGCGGGGACCATTAGACGCAACGGGACACTGCTACATGATCAGGATCTGATCCGAAATTATTTTTGTGTATCTGTACTGTCGAGACAAAGCACGGTATTAAGCGCCACAAATTAATGCGTGTGTGTTTTGACACTGCGTCCTCTCTGCCTTCGTATTTTATTCTAGTAAACGGAGAGTTATCTGAAACATTTTATGGTAAGAATGATTGAAATGTGAATAGTTTCGATTACGCGCTTTGACTAGAAATTTTTGCATTGACTATTGCTTCTTTGATTAAAAAATCTGCTTATTGTCATCTTTTATTCATCATCAGGAAAATTTGGCTCGTACAAGGACTACGTATAGTCTGTTTAAACGATTGTAGATTTAAAGTAAAGAAAAGATCGAAAAAAAAATGTAAAAATACAGAATATATTTGAAATTTTCTGAAATAATGTATGTGTAGATGAGTAAGGGAAATGATTCGCGTGCGCCGTGCGTGAGCAATGCTCCCCTGGCAACAGGAATGTCTACCGCTACCCTAACACCAATTTGAATACCACGTACTTTGATTCCCTTTAATTGCCACATTACTATATTATATAATAATAATAATTTGATAGTATCCTAAAGATTATATATAACACGAGTATTAAAGTGAAACATAAAAAAACGAAATATTAATTATATAAACTTATTGAGTAATGTTCCAGTAAGAGTTTGTTAAATTTAATGTCAAACGTCGAGTTGAGTGAATAAAACAATTCAGTCACTTAAAGGAAATAAATGGGAGCCGGAGATTGCCGTAAATCTTTCTCCTTCCCCGGCGTGCGATAAACTGCCCCTTCATTTCGAACCCTTATATAAAGTACTTTTCAATTAATATTTGTTGCAAACGCGACAGAGTATATTGTTACTTTTTTTATAAATAACTTTAAATAAAGCATTAACTTATAAGAAACTTCTGCTCGAATAGAGTCCTTGGACAGTATTTGTCTATTTGACAGTATAAGTACAATATTTTTTCAAATAAATAAATGTGTTTTATATTATTAAAATAGTAAAAATATAACAAAATGTCACTCCTTAGTCCTTTGCTTTATATCTAAGTCATATCTATATATTACTAAATTACTACGTGAAAATAAAATGCACAGATAGAAGAGTATAAAATTTGCCGTAACTATTTTTTTATACAGAAAAGAGCGAAAAGCAAATATTTTTTTTAAATAATGCCTTAGAAGTCCATGAAAATAATTACACCTTCACATTTTTTCTCGCATAACAGAGAAGTAAAAGAGAACCTAGTTTCAAGACACTCCGTCCTCTACTTTTATGCAACTAAATGACATTAATAAAAGAAATATTACACACACATGAGTTTGGTATATACTTTTATAGCAGTAATATATAGTGTTCGCATTTATGTCAACGCTGGTCCTAGTAAGACATAAGACATTAACTATAGTTTCTCTTCCACGGCAAGTGCTTTCTTGAAATATTTAAAAATCTAATCTACCACGAACCGCGTAGAACATTCAGACCATAATTTAGTTTCATAAGTAGCTAAGTTAGATTTGTTTTCTTATAGAAGACTTATTCTTGTAGACAGACTTATTTAGTGTCTTACCTTAAATTGAGGTAGTTTTTATATTACAATGAAGTATGTACGTCAACGTGCTGATTGACACGCGCCTCAGTACACGGGTCACGAAACTACGCATGTAAGTTTGTTATTTTTCCATTAGGCTTTTATTTACGACTTTCACGGCGATAAGCAATGTCATAATAAATTATATTTTGTAAACTTAGATTTGCTGAAATTGTTAATGAACATAGCGTGAAAACATGACACTAATATGATACTAATATGGAATAACTGTACCCTTTTCAGTATTATAAAAAAACCTGGTAACAGGATATTATTTAAATTAAAACGATTTGTTGGGTTGGCAATTTATATTCAATCCTTGGCAATGGCACTGATTAGTTTAGCGACATTGCGCATTAATAAAACATGTGGTTTTTCGGAATTTCCATGAATACATGGAGGGATACATATATGAATGTTTTCTCAGACTTAAGCAGGCAGAGATGACGTTATACTTATTTTTTTGCATCTAAAAGCTAGGCAGGTGATTTTTTATTGGTTGAGTACAAAAAATATTTATAAAACATGAATAAAGCATGCGATTCATTTTATATTCGTAATCAAATGAAATAAATATTAATTTGAAATGTCATTATATTATGTACTGTATGGAATTCTTGCTCAATTCGTGAGGTCACGAAATTTACCAACTAATAGAAATAATAGTCATTTTATATTCAGACGTACATTTATTCTTCTTTTATTTTGTTATTTATTTTCTTTGAAAAGTTCACTGTCTTGATAAAATTTTGTTCTTTTCTACATGCAAGCTTTGAAGTTCTTACATAAGACATGGCTATTATCAAAAAAGGGGTAGATTTGACTGTGAATATCATGCAGTATGCTCTCCCGAGCTTATTATCATCAAACGTCGAAATGAGACATGTCTGGCACATACATAGTAATTTCCTGGAGCTCACATCTCATGTGGCTGCAGGTGTCGCAACGAGCGCATTGCGGCGATCAAATCTTGTGACCTCATTCACGTTCACGGTCGCTCCAGCAATCGTAGGAACTGAACATTTCATTTTATATTATTCTGATAGTCTGCTCGCTCGCAATTATTATTATGTAAACACGAGTTGGTGCTTATTTTATGAAAGCTATATTTGTATTATTCAATTTATTTTTTTTAAATTACATTATAACAATGTAACAGCATACATTTATGTATTTAATTGCAAAATTATACGGGAAATAAATAGTTTAACGTCAATGTCTTGAACCCTTTTTTAGAAATAAAGACCTTGACTTTGTAATACTGGGAGTCATGACTATAAATATATATTGCCTAGAGTTATTAAGCTTTAGCTGTAAGTGTTCGCTTTGCTAGCAAAGAGAATTTATAATAAACTTAGGCGATTAGCGCTCAAAGCCAACTACTTAAACCTACTTATTAATTTGCCACATGTCAATTAAAATGTAAAAATATTTATGTTTCTTACGCTCACGCTAATATAATAAGCTAAATTAAGAATACAAAGTATAGTGAAAAATCACAGTTTCTCTAAATTATGGTTACAAGTTAATGTGAAGAACTTTTACATGAAAAAAGTTTAATAAGACAATAAAAGTCTAATAAAAATGAGTAATGCAGTTTATATAATTATTATTACATACACGCATACGAGCACCCTCATGCACCGCAATGGTTGCTCGGCGACGAAGCCACGTGGTGCCAAAACTTCAGTATCGATTTCCTTGCGTAGCGCTAGTGAATTGTACATACTACATTACGTTCAATTATGAACGCCTACGTTCTTAATGAGGCCTCTACGTAAATATCATGTTTATTTATTCGCCCCTTGGGATACCTTTTGAATACATTATTCAAGCTGATTCACTTTTCGGCTACGAACTTTTACTATTTTCTTACTTATTTAGTTCGTGTTACATTATTAGATGAATTTCTTTATTGGGGCTAGTTGTGGCGCGGTAGTACGAACGAGTGACTGTAAACGATTGTTGTAGGTTCGATTTCCACTCGAGAAGTGGTAATATTTGATATTTCCATTTCTTTCTCTCCGGTATCAGAGGTATAGCGCGGCGTTTAGTTCCGCCACATTAAGTGGCCGAACTCAATGCCTCCGATTTCGGCGGAAAGTAGGGAACGGGGTGTCTTAACACTAGGTTCCCGGTGCCTACCCTGCTGTGTGCGGGATACAACATGAAACTAAAAAAGAAAGTTTAAGTTACAATTATTCTTTGAATTGTCTTTACCGAAATAAAAAAGTTTTAATGTCGCAATGTATGTATAACAATTTTAACAATTGTAGCGTATAACATACTCTGGATTATTTAATAAGGCCATTACGCGTGACATTCATACCATTAATTATAGTTCTACGACCTAGTAGAGTAATTTCAAAGTTTCAGCAACTTGGGAACTGATAATATTATAATACTTAATTATTATTAATGGTTCTTTGCAACATAGTTCTGTTTTGGGAACATTTAGCACGTATTTTAATTAATAAATAGTTTCTTCACATATTTGTAAACTATAACTTTGAATTACATTTGTATGTTATATGAATTGTAAAGTTATCATTAAAGCTATTTGGTGTATAACTTTGGTGTTTCAAGGAGTGTACCTTAGCTTATATATAATATTCATCGTTATGTATAATATCTATTGTGCTACTTAAAATAAGGCGACTATAAGCATTACATTCATATAACCATACAAAAAATGTCGAAGAAAGGAACGAACATATTTTAGCTCCATGTGATATAACTACAAGAGTAAATTTAAAGATATATTAGGTATAAAATGCTACGAAAAAAATACATATTTTAACATAAATATCGGCTACATAAATATATAGCTCATTTTCCGATATATCTATTTACAGATGTTATTTTGTTTGCCAATTGCATCAAAACTACTGGACATACACGTATATGGACGGGACATCGTTTAGGTATGGATACGGAATAATTAGTAGATAGACAGATTTTTTTTGGTCATTCAAACACTAAAGGATTGTTATTGTATTTTTTATAAAAGTTCGTCATTTTTAAAGTTGAAGAACATGAAACTTTGATTTTAGGTAAGTGATTGAGAATGAGTAAGAGCAGTAAGAGTGCAAATTAAGGCTTACATTTTTGTACATCATTTCATCATACGTTATCATTACGTTGAAGACAGGAAGGTAATTTGTAGATGAATGATCAAAAGTTGATGCACATATTTATTTCTTTCAGTAATTGTAGAAGTTCTACCCCTAACTTTACAAGGACTTCCACACCTCCGTCTTTTCTAAAATAAGAAATATAAAACTTCATCAAGCGTTGGTGGAAATTCGTTCGTCACATGTGTAGTAACAAATATTATATCTAAAGTTTTCTTAATAAATTGAAGAAATTTTTATAACAGGGATTATGACAATTTACGAGAGTTTCTGTTATGTAACAGTCGAAATAATTTCTATCCTGACTGTCCAAAAGTAGAAATTTAGAAAAGCGCTAAGTACTTTTTAAAAATAAACACCTTTTTTGCATGTATTTTATCTTAGTAATTAGTAAAAAATGACAATCAAATATTATATTATACTGAAAGTATTTCTGAAATGTACCAAGACGAATTCTCATGTAAAACCAGTAATACACAAAGCACTACTACTATCTGTTTCTGTATAAAGTTACATTTACATTTATGAAATCTTTGATTCTTTTGATTCATAGTAAATATTTTCTTTAAAGAAATATAGAAAAGGCGAACCGACAGAGCTCGAGGCAAATCGGCGTCCTCAATTTATTTCTTGTATTACAAAAACAGAAACAAAACTACAGCAAGAACTAGGGTGGCTGCCTTTCTGGAGCTCGGAAGTTATGCAATGAGCATTCGTAAAGAGATATTACTCTTGCCAAAAGAAAACTCTTTGTTTTAAAGCCGTCATTTTTTAAATGTAAAAACAAGCGGAAAGCTTTGAAAAGTGTTGCTACTTTGTAAACGATCCATTATTTTTCTTTAAAAGTTATTATTTGTGACATAAAATGAAATATACAGGCCGTCGTAGCGTGCACACAGCATGATTTTAAACGCGATTGGTTGTGAATTCTATTCCAACTCGTTAGAATGATTAGACAGAGAGACTCGTTAGAACATTTGGATTATTTTAGTTTTGTTGCAACCTTCAATTCTTTTTTATAGTTTCACGCTTTATTGCGCATACAGCAGGGTAGGTAGAGGGAACCTAGTATTAAGACACTCCGTTCCCCACTTCCCGCCGAATTCTTGAGGAATTGCGTGTTAAGTGGCGAAATTAACGCCGCGCTTTGCCTCTCCACACGAGGGAAGAAAATGGAAATATTAAATATTTCCACTCCTCGAGTGCAAATCGAACCAGTCTCATTACAGTCACACTTTATGCCTCTGCGCCACGACAGGCCCCACCTTCCTTCAAATCTGAACTCTACATACAATGTACCGAAAGAAAGTAGAAAAAAGACCGTCTCGACACAAGGTTCTCCCTTACGGCTTCTATACTGGATAATGCGAGAAGCTGAAAAAAATATATACTAAGAAGTTAATATGAGACTACAGACAGGTTGTTCAAACAGATCGATCACGTTCCTGCACCCCATTAGCTATATACTTTTTATTTGCACTAGAGGATCGTCTCTTGTTTATTTAAGTTCAAAGATATTTATTTCTCAAAAAAGACAAAAAACAGTCACTTACATGAGAATATGACTAAAGCTTACACATTGTTGGTACAGTCAATCTTATCACGCTATACTCGCACAATGTCTATGACAAACAAAATAATAACATAATTTGATAGATAAATGCATATTTATATTATAATGTTTTAAAGCGGGTACAAATTTATAATTAACAAGTAATGGTTGGGGTATTATAATATTTAGCATTTTTTATAAATACATTGAATAATTTGCCAAAATATGTTTATGCAATTTATATTTAAAGACATTGTACGAGCTTACATTTCTTATATCGGTGGGTAAGTTATTATATAGTTGTGCTCCATTAAATGTTAAGTTTTTTTTCGCAAATTTTGTACGGACTTTCGGAATAACAAGCAAACTACCTCGACGAGTGCTACGCGTGTGTATTTGTGATTTTTTTTATGAAAGATATATTTGTGTGAATGATTTTGTCCAAAATTTTTCTTATTAAGATGCATGTATTGTAAGTGTAAAGTTGTTTAATGTTCATTATTTCTAATCTAGTGTATAATGTTTTTGTAGAAGTCAGATAGTGATAGTGGAATAGCATTTTTATTAATTTATTTTGTTTAATTTGTAGATCATGTAGTTTAGATTTTGATACATTTTCCCAAATTTCAATTAAGTAACTGAGGTGAGATTTTACTAAGGAATTGTAGATATGGTATTTAAGTTTCCTTGGGATACACCGGGAGATGTTACGCAGAGAGCCCAAAAGCGATGAAAGCTTTTTTTTAATGTAATTAATTTGGTGAGACCACGCAAGCTGACTGTCTAGCCTCAGGCCCAGATATTTTTCGTAAGATTTTTGTTGAACAGTTACATTATTGATTATTAATGGATTATGAGATGGAATAATTTTATTTTTTTGGTGAAATATTACATAGCACGTTTTTGTGGTGTTAACTGTCAGTAAATTAAAACTAAACCACTCTGTCAGGATATCTAAGTCCTTTTGAGCTTGCGTTACAATATCATTAATATTAGTTCCAAAATAAAAAAGACATGTAACGTCTGCATATAACGTAAGATGTCCCTTTAGTCCCAAGAACGCTATATCATTTATGTAGAGTAAGAACAAAAGTGGACCTAGTATAGACCCCTGTGGGACGCCACAGGTAATAGGCAGCAATTTACTTTGGATTTGATCTATTTTAACTAACTGAGACCTGTTACTTAAGTAAGATTGTAACAAGCTTAGAACCTTATCTTGGATTCCATAAGATTTAAGCTTTCTCAATAACAATTGGTGACAAACCGTATCGAAAGCCTTTTTCAGGTCAATGAACACGCCTAGTGCAATTTGCTTGTTATCTAGGCTTAGTTTGATTTTATTTGTAAGGTCAAGTGTTGCAGCTAGAGTGTTACTCTTGGACCTGAAGCCGTACTTACGATCAGAAATAACATTTTGTGTATCAAGATGTTGTATCAAGCGCTTATAAATTATTTTTTCCAAGACTTTGGAAAGAGCTGGAAGTACCGAGATAGGGCGATAATTTCCTGGATCATATTTGTGCCCTGATTTATAGATGGGTGTTATTTTCGCTACCTTAAGAGTATCAGGAAATATTTCGCTGACCATTATTTTATTGAAGCAATCAGAAAGGCTTGGAGCTATTATATTTATTACTCGTTTTATAGCTTTCACACTAATTTTATCCAGACCTGAGCTTGAATTTGAGTCTAATTTATTTACAACTTTGATTATTTCATCAGGTGTACAAGGTTCAAGGGAGAATAGCGGATCGTAATTAAATGTGTTTAACAAAAGTGAGGAATTTTGTGGATCGTGATATTTGTTGGGAATTTCCTTAGCTAATGCTGGACCGATGCTAGAAAAATATTCATTAAATACCTCACAGATCTCTTGCAAGTCACTAATGTCTTTTGAGTTTACAGTGAGTTTATGGGGTGCATTACTATATTTTAAGTTGTTGGTGGCAAGTCGATTAATAAGAGACCATGTTTTTTTAGGATCATTATAGCATTGCTGGAATAGTTTGTAGAAATATTCATTCTTGGTATTTTCTATTAGTTTCATAGTGTTTTCTCTTGCTGTGATAAAATCCTTTTCTATTACTTCATTCCTGGGATCTTGCTTATATTTGTACCACAGCTCGTTTCTGTAGGTGATTTTTGCACATATGTCGCTATTTATCCAGTCTTTTTGTGGTGTATTAAGTACTTTTATTTTAGTAAATCTGCTTTTTTCTAGGCACTGCTTGAGCTTAGTTTCTAGTATCGTATAGTTATTTTCTATGTCTCCAAAATTTATTTCAAGGATGTTCTTATATAGTGTGTCGTAATTGATGGCTTCATATTTTTTACGTTGTATTTTAGTAGGCTTAAATTTGTTAATTTGTAGGTATAGTTGCTTATGGTCTGACATTGCTGAGTTGATGATTGTAAGTTTGAAATCGTGGTAATTTAAAAAAAAGTTATTTACAGGGGTCTGCTCTTAATAAAATGAATCTGTTATTTGTCACCGGAATGGTTATTAGGGTTACGTTTATTACCGCTTAGTAAGTCGTAAATATTTTATTCTATATTTATTACTATTTAAATAAATATTGATATAATAGATATATTTTTTGTTTATATCATTTTGCAATGTATCAAAAAATGCTAATAAAAGCATTTTCATCGGCTGAATTATTGCAGGAAATTATCTTCTTATAACACCTTAGGTATTTATTACCGTAAAACGTAATAATAATAAATGAGTTAATTAAAATAGTGTTACTAAAAAAATCTATTGTTAACACTGATTTAATACCATTTCGTTTTGAGGCTTTACTTTTGGGGAAATAAAAAGTTAAATTTACTCTTCTGCAATTATATACCATTAAATCTTGTTTACGCTCAAAATGATTTTATTTCTACGAGTTGACAAGAAGAAGTAATAGAATGAATAATAGTATTTTAAATCGTCTACCGCATCTTACTCTTAAGTAATTTTAACCCGCTTACATGTTTCAGTATTTGCGTTACAGTATGTAGGAAGCGCGATTCGCTGACAATACACACGTGCGATACGTTATCATTATTTGCTTTGGATTAGTTGCCCGGCCGAGTGCCCCACTGCCAAGTTCAAAGTGTCAAAGACTCCTGAAATGAAGGCGTGTACTGTCAAAAAATCCCAAAGATATATCTATAACAAACATAAAGTTCATTGATTCGAAAAAATGGCTAAATGGTGTGAAAAATGGAAGGATGATAAAGTTTAAAGTAAAAGTTACCTGTTCTTTTAACTGTATATTATATAACTATGATTGTGTACATACATGTATCTATTTTGCTTAGTTTGATTCTTTTGGTTAGTCCCAAAAACCTATTTCTTGCGTAACTTTCGCTACACTACAATATGTTAAATTACATTACATGAAGACTTTCTCATATGATATTTATAAAATCTATATTAGATACAAAAACCCGCTATATATTCAGGTTTTACCTTTGAAAACCTGAAAGAAATTATTTAAATGCAATTATACAGGCGCCAGGTAGCATATGAAATATAAAGGATTTGTATACATTATATATATTTTTTATAATACGGGATTATAGCCACAGCGACGTGTGCATTATGCATGCATGGCTTGGGCAGTCTTATCAAACGGTGCAAATATGAGGCCACTATATTCTAAATAAATTTCTTGGTCACCGGATGTTGTTTACGATCGCCCGGTACACAGCAAAGGGTGAATGAAGGACGATTTGATATCAGAATTTCAAATGTTGGAAGTTTGAAAAATGATGCCACATAGGATATTTATTGCGGGCAGGTACGAGGTTATGTAGCCTATAAATATACAATTAAAGCGCAGTAATGTAGACTTACGTACGTCTCCTTATTAAAATTTTATGAACCTACATACGTGCGGTATGTTTAACCGCGCTATGGGTAGAGTTGTTTTGTCTACTTGAACAAACTCGAATATAATGCTTCAATTTTTAAAGTTTTCATTTTGTATAATAACGTGATAAATCACGTATCACTTATTAAAATAAGTTAAATTTATTTGAGCATAGATAATATGTAAAAACAAAACGAATTTATGAAAATGTACAACAAGTAAGTACTTATTTACATTTCATGTTTTCAGATTAGGCAGGTCCCAATTTAAACAAACGACTCTATTTTTTTTTTAGCTTCACACTGTATCCCGCACACAGCAGGGTAGGCAGAGGGAACCTAGTGTTAACTTCCGTTCCCCACTTTCCGCCGAATTCAGAGGCTTGCGTGTTAAGTGGCGGAACTTAATGGCGCGCTTTACCTCGACAACAGAGCGATGAAAATTGATATATAATTTCCACTCTTCGAGTAGGAATCGAACCCACAACCAGTCGTTTACAGTCACACGCTTGTGCCACTAAGCCACGACTGGCCACAAATACTCTATAAAACAATAAATTTAGGATTTAATTGTGTATTGCCTAAAAACAACCATAATTTGTTTCTTAACGTGTATTTTTAAAGTTCCATTGTTATTTTACATTTCTTTTCATATTTTAAAGATTTCAATAGTATATTATAATGTTAAAATTATTTATAGTCTTATATTATCTATGATTATACGTGGATGATATCATAACAATTATTTTTTGTCAGTTATTTATACTTTATAATTCTATATTAAAAGCTAAGAAAATATGTTTATATTTTTTAATACAAGCATAAATGGATGAAAGTGGCCGTTTTCTAGACTTAAAAGATAATTAAAACATGATCTACCTTATTAATTTTTAACTTTACAAAGTTTACAACAAGGCTTTAGTTTTAAAACCACTCAAACTTCTAGGCTCTACTTTCCGCCCGAATGCGACATGTTCTGTGCTGAGTAACGGAAATCAACGTTGCACTTTATCTCACTATAGTGGGGAAATTAAAATAATTGCAATTAATTGTAATCATTACTCCGACGCGGTATCGAACTCATGACCATCATATTTGCTGTCAATCGCTATCCCACTACACTACGAATGCCTCAACGTATAAATGACTACTCATATCCAAATAATATTCTAAATTATAGTATTCACTATGATATAACTACTTTTGGTCAGACGCAATTTAAGTAAGTAGGCAGTAGCTATGGCACAATATGGCACGGGGGACTCAGCGGCGCGTGTCCGCCACCTGTCGGGACACCGCCACCGGTTCGAATTCACCCTCATTAACGGACTTTATATTCAAAAAAATCCGAAACGACCAAGTGTTTTTAAGAGATTTTTTGATATGAATATTAAAGTAATATTTACATATATTTTGTGCGTATATAAGAATGTATAGCTTTGTTTTTATTTTGTGTAATCAAAGTGTTTTATTAAAATTGAGATTAGTAATTGTTGAAAAAAGTCTAGCGATCCATTCGCGGCTTCGCTTTTTTTAACCACACTGCTATAACTGTTATATTATTTTTTCGCTTGCTATAACTTTTTTATTTATTAACCGTTTTAAATAAAAAAATGGCAATTGTCAAAATTTAAATCGGCTAAGCTATTTCCTTGCATATTAGCGTGTATAAATGCACAGACAAACAGATAAACAGACTAGCGGAGAAATAATTAATAATAATTTTCAAGAGTAATTATCATCATTCCCAAGTAATCATTTTCCTAATATATCTTCCACATACAGACAGACATTTTGATTTTTTTCTAAGTAAAATAAATGAGCACCTGTTAACTAAATTAATATTAAAACTAACTAAGCATTATTTTAGTCTCAAATAAATATCTATCATGTGCAAAATTCATTAATAACGAAGATACGATAAGAATAACGATATAGCTTACTTTTGAGTCCTAGAAAAGAACGATGTAATAACTAATGGAAAGGCATTACCTAAACGTTCTGTCAGCAAAATAGTTGTGACTCACCGTCGAGCCATCGGTGCCTTCATTAAATGAGATGGCGGTTTCGTAACCTAACATCGCGTGATCGTCATTCGATACGATTCCATGAAATGTTGAACATTATTTTGGTATAATGTGCACAGTTGTCTGTTCTATTTTTGCCTTCTAATTAATTATGAATAAGAATATTATTGTTTTATTTGTTTACGCTACATAAAATATATGTTTTTCGTAGTAAGACACATATGTACATATTTGTAAATAAATGTAAAGTCTTATTTGCTTTTGTAAGGAAACGATATGTGACGATTTAGTTTAGATTGACGTATTGTAAACAAAGCTAGAATAATTATAATAACGAAAAATAGAAATTATAGATATTATATATTTATTTAGAATTATATAAATGTATATAGTTTAAATCTTCTTACTTTGATTTTTTATTTGAAATTTAAACATTCTTACTCAAATTATTTTTTTATAAACTAGCAAATGCAATATGAAGCTAGAGATTACTTATCTAGAATACTAACATTTATGAAATGTAAGGAATAGAACAAAGTAGAATAAAAAGCTTTAAAATAATATCGTCCATATATCAGTATACTAATAGACTTTACGATTTTATTGTAGATAGATAAAGCAAATTATCTCTATTTTAGGAAAACCATAATTTACGTGACCTTTTATAGTAATAACTTTTCTATAGCGCTATAGAGCAATTATTAAAAGCAATTTGATATTGAGGGCGTTGTGGCGCAGTGGGACAGCGACAGACTGGAAATGCATTTGTTGTGAGTTCGATCTCCAATCGGAGCATATTAAGTTGCTTGCTTTTGTTAAAAACGCAGCGTCGGCCACATAATATTTTAAATTTAGATAGATAGTGGAAAACAGGATTTCATGGTACTAAGTAAGACCCCGGCATTTTTTCTTATATCTGTTAATAAAATTACTATAATTACATTTTAATACCAAAAGCATATCTTCGTCATATATTTCAACGCGAACTGGCTTTCTATAGCAAAAATGCTTTAGAAATAGGAAACCTTTTATTGAATTCATATCAAAGGCTCATATGAAAGAGCCCAATCGTTTTGGGAATTCGACAAAAATGTCATATCGTAACCCGACGCCGACACGCAGAGCGGGCAAGCGGCACGCGCCGCGCTCGCTCTTGACATATGTTGAGACCCTTCTGTTAAGTACGCGCTTATAAAGTGCGTTGTACACTTAACGCCAAATATTACACCTTGTCACAAATAAAGTAAAGCTGTCGTGTATCGTAAATTATATTTAAATCCTACCGTGTATATTTTTCTACCGCCATGGGTAATGGGAAAATTTGGAATATTTATGATGTACTATTTGAATATATAAGTTTTTTAACTTTCTTTCTCGTTCTGTCCCAAATAGCAAGGCAGTCGGAGGAAAGCTAGTGTCACGACAAGGTTCTTCTGTACTTTATGCCTGTAATCGAACATGTAACATACATATGTAGTTCAAAATCTGCTTTTAATCTAAGATCCTTCGATATGTGGATTCTAATATATACTATTCCATTATAATTATTTATATACATACGACGCACATTACTTCTACATTCCTATAAGAGTATTTTATTAATTGTATGCCTTGTTAAAATATCATACCAATCCGTGGTATGAAGATTTGCCAGTGTAATACAGACTTAAGTCGATTAGGCATTTTTTCTTTAGTTCCTATAAGGAAAGGGGGCGCTTAATCGCACAGTGCCATATGAGCGAATGTGTATTAGTGCTTAATGTGTTAGCGGTTAAAGGGTGCAGCCACCTTTCGGTCTTAATAATTGAACAACGCAAAGAATTCGTAAAATACTCTTATAGGAATGTAGTAGAATTTGTGTGAAATATACATAAATAATTGTTGTGTAATAGTAAACATATTGGAATGCATACATAGAGAGATTACAATAAAAGTCTTAGATTCAAAGCAGACTTCGATTACTTACGTATATAAACAATGTCTCGATTTGGGAAAACAGAACACAAAGTGTCTTAATGATTATTTGAAATCAAATACAATGTTATTTTTTTCAACTTTATTATATATCTATTTTTCCCGCAAGGCATACCCTATAGCATGCGGGAAAAACTAATGTCAAGGTCGCGCAATCAACTACGCTTTGACTTATAATTACTAGACTGGAGAAGATCATGATATAATTATTTTCAATAATAAAATCATGATTATTCCACTGAGTGGAAATCGAATACACAACTATTCTCGAACTTGACTGCAAGTCAGTTCTTAAAAATAAAAATATATATTTTTAAAAGAAATAATATATTTTTATTGTATAATTATTCGTAATAACAATAAAACATCGAGCCATCTCATAAAATGAATTTATAAAGTAAATTAATAAATACTTACAAATTGAACACGAATTGAAGTAATTTATATTACATAAATAATGTTTGATAAATTATTTTAGGCACGCAAAACAATATTACATCAATTGATACATATCTAAAAATTGGAAAACCAACGATTTGTTTGCTCCTTTGGTAATTACACTTGTAGAAATCATGGTATAGCTCAAATAAATATGTCAATTGCGTTTTGTTACACCATTGACCATTAACGGTTAGCCGATATTTTATTTTTTATTTATATTTTTTTATTGATGAATATCATAGTTTAATATTTATTTTCCTGTTGACAGATGACAATTATTAAAACACATAAAATATAAAATCGTTCTAGCTGTTCTTGAGTAAAAAAAAGTGTAACTAACACGACTTTTATTTATTCATATGCATATTAATAAATGGCGCAATATCTGACAGTATACGTAATAGTTATAAGTTTGATTCTCAATTGAGGGCATTAAATGAAATTGTCTTTCCTTTTATTTTTTTTGCTGTGGTAACAAAGTAAAGCGCATGTTGAGATTCGCCATTCAACACACAATGTCTCAAAATAGGCTAAAAGTGGAGAAAGAAGTGTGCAGACACCATGTTCTCTTTGTCCACCTGTGGCTCTTGTTTGTAGGAAATGTGTAAAGATGAAAAAACAAATATGTCTTCATTTCTGATATTGTTGCACAAGTGTAAGGAGCACGCAAAATCTTTAAAGCAGCGGAATATAGAGAACGAAGACACTGATCTAATTTCATTCTTTGTCTACCAATATAACATTTGGAATACCTGAAAAATAATCATTAAATCGCATCTTTTAAGAAAAATCTTATTTCCTATGACAAGACAATATTCAAGCCAATATTTCTTTATTTATTTTGTTTGTAATATAGCACGATGAATAGTCCACTCGGTCAAAGGTGAAGAATGGAGTGATTAGTCTCTTGGTTCATACTTTATCGACACATGCAATACTTGATTCCCTTTAAGAATACTAGGTGCGTAAAAAATAATAACTAAAACATTTAATTACTTATTCTCTTTTAGGTGCAAAAAAAATAATTATAAAACATTTAATTACAAGGTATTTCTTGTTATTATGTAGTTTAAAGATAGCATGCAAGTATAACTTGCATATTGTCCTAAAGCGACTACCATATGGTCAATTGCACTGACAGGTTTCCACGTGCCAGCTCATGTTGCAGGACTTCAATTAATTGTTATTTACTTGTAACCCTTACTGTCGTGTAAGAGGATAGTTAATTTTACAGTGTATTGGGTTGCTTACTTTACGTCAAGTGCATGAATACCTAATTACAAAAATTAGGGTGACCAGTCTAAAGGAAGGTTTCGCTATATTCATGACGTCGTATGTGTAATTTGTTAAATAATGTATAAGTTAATATTTATAGTTAAAAGTATTTGCTCGCATTCTCATCTATAACCACACGTACTGTACAACTTGTTCCCCGTTCAATGATGGCGCTATCTTTCTATATTTTTTTTCAGCCTCACGCTTTTTCCTTTCGTAGTCGGAGAGAAGTTTGACTAGTGTCATAACTTGGACTTAAGACATTGCATGTTGAGTGGTGAATCTTAACGTCGTGGTTAGTCTTGTTCACTAGAGAAGAGATAAAAACAATTTAAATATAATCATTTCCCTAGTCTGCGGACTTTAAAATTATTTTCGTCACGAATTCCAACTCGGGAAACGAACCTACAAAAAATTGCAATTATAGTCACACACTGTCCTATTGTAACAAAGCGGCCACACTTTCATCAATTTATTAAGAAAAATTAAGTTAGATAACGATAAAGAATAAATTAATATTTTCTTAGTAAATAATGTTTCAACGTTACTTCTTTATACATTTCATTCAAGAAACAAATGTTGGTTTAATAGAAATTGAGTTAAATTGAGAAATTATTACATTACGTTTTTCTATAAAAACTTACTAATCAGACCAATTTAAAGTTTTATATTAAATGTAAATTTCATTACCAACTATAACGATTTAATTAAGATATCATAATGAAATCAGATAAAACATTTCTTTTGATATTTATAAATTTCTACTTATTATACTTTTCTATAACAAAAATGTAAGTGAGCGACTGACAGAAAATATTGGATATAGAAACGTAAAATTTTACATGTATTTTATGAGGATAAAAGAGGATTTTTCCAAAAATTTCCATGGATGAGAAAATCATCGGTATTCCATATTTTACAATTGAAACTATGTTCTTTGTTATTCAAAATATGATATACTAGACTTAAAAATTAATACCATGTGGCCAGTGGCACAAGCGTGTGAATGTAAACGACTGGTTGTGGGATCGATTCCCACTCGACGAGTGGAAATATTTAATATTTCCATTTTCTTCACTCTGGTCTCGAGGTAAAGCGTGGCGTTAAGTTCCGCCACTTAACACGCAATGCCTCCGAATTCGGCGGAAAGTGGCGAACGGAGTGTCTTAACACTAGGTTCCCTCTGCCCACCCTGTTGTGTGCGGCATACAGCGTGAAGCTAATAAAAAAAAATAATACTTTTGTATTTTAGAATGGAAAGACGTCTATCAACTCGACGACTATCAAACAGATATACTATGCAGTCATGTGAAGAAACGCTAAAATACAGACATGAAAACAACCTAAAAAAACAATAGAACTGTATTTCTGTTCGTTTTTCTTCTTTTATTCAAACGCTTAAATTTTCCCCTGTTTCATGAGAAGTGGTAGTTTTGTAATATTAGACAAAAGCCTGCCTTAAAGCAATTTCGTGTAGGCATTGTGCTTGAGGTGAATTGAAATAATTCTTTTCTTAGCTTCCCCTACAGGGTAACGATACTGCACCCTCGATACGCTTACTTTATCACGTGTGCATAAATTTATCTTGCCATTTATTTAAATTTATCGAAAGCCTTTTCAATGTTTATATATAATACCTAACTATTAGCAGCCCGCAACTTCGTTTGCTTAACGCTCCTTCCCATCGAAATACATATCACGCTAAACAACTTTTGGTATTACAATATACATTTGGTGTTTTTTCTCAAAAAATAAATTTAGCCTAAATTCTGTCTAAGCTTAATTGATTTGCAACACAAAAGTTGTAATCAAATCGGGTCGGTAGTTCCAAAGGTTGCAGGAACAAACATTTTGTATTACTATTTTATTACAGTATAGATAAAATCGCAGTTAAAAATTCAGATGGGACGTTAATTATATTAATATATATAAAAATAAAATAAATTTAATATCCAAGAATAGTAATTGTGATTTAGCTAAGTAAGTCGCACCATGATTCCGTGCGTATGGGAGGAAATGTATTGTAATTTTTATAGCTAAATGCATTTGTAATGATGTTTAGTTTTTTTTCTAGATTCACGTATCAATACTTATGTAAAGCAGAAAGAGAGAAAGTAGAATGTTAAAACTCTGCCTTCTCTACTTCACTCAATTTCAAGTCGTTCGGTCATCTTACACTTAGATAGGTAGCGGAACCCCACCTCCACCAGGTGTGGAACCACACCATTATCCGTAGAAAATAAATAAAAGAGAATAATAAAAATATCAAAATGTCGTTCAAAAAAAATATATTATTCCTCAAATGAGGATAAAACCCTCTATGTTCGATCCTTATACCTCTTGTACACGTGGTAGATAAATTATACTTTTTTTGTGGCTCCACGATTTTCCCTGTATGGAAGGGTAGTCAAGACACTCCGTTCTCCACTTTCCGCACAAAATCAGTATTTTACTGTTGCTGTGTTAAAAAAAACGGAACGCAACAAAACGCTATGCCTTCGTTAATAGTTTTTCTTTTATTATTTATTAACTTAAATAAAATAATCATCCCCTGAATGGGAATCAAATCTATAACTAATGACGTTTTAACCTGTGGAGTGACTGGTTTAAAATACAATCTCCCTCCGTCGCTGGGTAGCATACCGTAAAAGATCGGTAACTCAGTAGCTTGGTGGAGATTCATTCTCCGACTGGCTCGCGACCGCTATCATGATGACATGTAAGCCAGCTTTTCCTATCCTCACTATTCTTCCTCCTTCCTTCCCCCCTACATCCCGAAGGCTGGCAGCGCATCCATAACTCTAATATTGTGGATGTCGATGACAGACTTATCACCATGTATGTGGTCCTTCTGCTTGTTTGCCTCCTTTATTCAATAAAAAAAAATCAGACGTCGTGTCACTGCGCCACGATCATCATATTAAATATCAATACAATTCCATAAATTTAGGAAACCGCATTGATTTCAAAAACAATGTATTAATATAATACAGATTATAATATATCTTATAATTCGCCAAGTAAAGACATTTACTCCCCTTCTGACAGAGCAACAATAATACCAGCCTTCCCTCTTCACACCCCTAAACTGTTAATAATTGTTCAACGTTATTCAAACGTTAATTAATTTTCGGGAAGCGATGAATAACTGAAATTGTTCCATCTCGTTAAACCTTTTACCAAGAGACCCTCAACGGCACTAATTACTGGGATGGACAAATTTGATAAATTGGCCTATTACTTGCCATTTAATTATTTTCACTTTTTTCGTTGTTTTATATATATTTTTATGCTAAAATTGCCTGCGATTAAACTTTTTAGGTCAAAAGATGATTATACTAAAGTAATGTTTTGTGATTTACAAACAATGTATTTAGTTTAACCTTAATTGGGATTTTAATGCATTAATATACTAGCGGCCCGCTCGCGGCTTTGCCGCGTGAACAACATAAATGTCTCGTTATATTGCAATCTTCAGGGGTGGTTTTATGATAAATAAAGTAGCTATGCTTAACCCTGGATTATCAACTATATTTATCCAAAATTCGTTTCAATCGGTCAAGCGGTTTACATTTGGCATATAAACTGTCAACTCATATTTCAGGCCTTCAGAGTTCGAATTTTGAAATAGTAAGTAGCCTATGTTTGACCCTGGATATTTTGTTACTTTCAATACAAATTTCAACCAAATCGGAGCGATAGATTAGCAGTGAAAGCGAGACAGGCAAACGGACAGACTTTCGCATTTATAATATAAGTATGGATGTCCGTACTTTGTTGTAATCTTTCAAATACCAGACATTTTGGTTACACATTGGTTATAGTAATATATATATCTATCTACATCTATATGTATATGAAAGCAATATTTTTATTACCTATGCATAAAAATATTGATAAATAATATTCTCATTAGGTCTAAAAGCCCGTGATTTGATAGCGTTCAACAAAACTGCAGACTGCTACAATTTGCGGCGTTTTTCCACCCGATAAACCACGAATGCAACTCAGTATCAAATAGTACTTTATCCTTCCACGCCTCGTAAACCTTGCCGCTACTACAATTTTCACGCTTAATTATTTGCTACTTTATTGCATAGGGATAAAGTTCATACTGACCCGTCGTAAATTAACTTGTATAGAAGTCGAGTCATTTTCCAGTGCACTATTGCACTTTTGTTATTCGAAAATAGCAGTAGACGTGGTTTACGATCGCGTGGAGAACATTTATGGCCGGTTGTAAGGTCGGCAGGGAGTGATAGCCGATTGCTCACTGCATGAGGATGTTATTAAGGGAAGACTGATAATAGTAATGTAATGGGATATTTGTGGATGCTTATGGGTTTATTGTCATTTTTTCTATTTTATGTTTTTTTGTCGTTGGTGTGGTCTATTTTTAATTTTGGATTCTATGCTGAATTTTGATCATAAACATTATGTTTACTGGGCATAAACATTATGTTCTAATATGTATTCGTTTTATACAACGTTGTAGTTTAAACAAAGCATAGTGATTAACTATGATATAATCCTTCGTTTTCTCTAAAATATTTCTTTGAATATACAAAGAATTTCGATACATTCCAAAAAGTTACGAATTCAATTTCGTCTTACAAATATTAGAAAAGAATAAAAACAATATATTTTTTATTTATTCATAGAGCTATTCAATGTCAAAGTTACTGTTCAATGTCTCAAAATTCAGAAGTACAAAGCGTTGAGCCTGATGATTTCCGCCACCAAAGATAGAGAATAGAGTGATTTTACAATAATTTCTGCTTAAGCAGCAGAGAAAGCAAAGATAAAAAACAGAGAAAGAATAAATTGAAATCCGTTAACATAACTAAATGAAGTCGTATATTCACTAAACGATGTATAATAACGAAATTTCACTTTGTAAGGCGTTGCTAGGCTAGACAAATCAGTCTAGATGTAGTTTACGAGGCAATATGAAGATCTGTCGCGGGGAGGCAGACGCGGCGGCGTCGACTGGGCGCCTCGATAACACTGACAAAGCTGTAAATTGGGATATTAACTAAATACCAACATATTGTATCAAATGTAAGATATTCTTTAATAAAATTACATTTAATTTAATGCGAGTTACTTCTACATACATTACTTGTCTTTGCCAAGATTCACTGCAAAAACAAGATTCAAACTTTGTAAGAAAAAAATTATACTTGATGTTACATTTAAAAGAAGAAAATAAAAAGTTAGAAAACAATGTGAAATATCAAAGAGAATGAAAAAAATAGTCTAAAATTTCTGTAGAGCCTTTGTTAAAGGTGTCACGAATGTCATTCTCAACTACCGACCGACAAGAGACTTCTGAAAAAGTGATAATTTCATAAAAGCCGACGTTTTAATTGAAGTTGGAGTGAAGAGGCGTGCCCGTGCCTTTAGTACTAATTCAGTTTTCCCTAACGAGTTTTGACGAGTTAAAATCTTTTTGGAGTCAAGAGCTTTGACTAAAGCCGGTCATGAAATTAACCTCAAGCTTATATAGAGTTTTTTATATCTTTTTTATATACTTGTAACTACAACAGTCTAAAATTGTACTTGTGAAGTTTAGATGTGACTATATACATTTTTGATCATTTAAGGCATTATAAAAATAAGAATTACATTTAAAAATCACTTTAAATAGAATATATAAAATGAAATGGTAATGAAAAAAAATCTTATAACATTAAAAACAATCAAATTTTTCAGTATTAAAATAACATTCGCGCCATTAGTATATAATTCTTATTATTATACATTTCTAAAGCTCAATTATTCATCAGTTGTTCCCTCCAGTCCAATGCATACCGATGCAAAGCTTCCACAATACGTAGCCCAGTTGCTACTACGCTGCTACGGCGGTGTAGCGCTACGTGACTGGCTTGCATTTGATAGATGATGCTCGCTTTAGAGACAAATGAGTTTACTTTGTATTTGCAAGAAAATACGAATGCACGTCTTTTACTTGTCTTTTTAATATAAATTCAAATTTTTAGTTTTCTTTTCTTATTTCCAAAGTCTTGCTTAAGGAATAAACTATTATAGTAAATTAAAATGATATAGTGAGCCTTTTATACATTAGTGAATATAGCCACATAATAATAGCCAAAAACAAAAGCAAAAACAAAAAGAGCCGAATTCTTACAGACGAAGCGGCACATACAAGGTCACAAACTGCTATAATATTTACAGAACATTCCATCGTCTTGGATCAATACCCGTTTGTTCCCAATTTTTTCGTAGTACGTTCGTATCGATTTCGTATAAGTGGGACGAATTTATGACTAATTAAATATTCATTTTATAGATGTAATAATTGCACAGAGTATTATCATTTTTATAGATCTTTATTCTTTTTTTGATAGTCCTCTTTTATTTGTCGTAGCTATACAGCAAATAAAAACGATAATATGATTAAGTAGTAGTTTACTAACTGCTTTTTATTTAAAGCGTACGTACTGTATACATATTGCAAACATGTTTATGTATATTCCACAAAATGTAGGCCAAAGAAGACAATTAAATTCTTTTTGCGTTCTTAGATACCCTGCTTACAAATTATAAAAACCTTGCTGTACGTCAGCTTGTTTGTAGCATATTATCTTAATAAATAGCAACTGTCTGTTCAATGCATAGCATTAATACGTATATTTTAGTATATAAGTAGGTAATTTTGTCAATATACTTTTAGTAAAATACATATTTTGTTGCAGCCACCGAGCTAGACCTGCTGGCCGCGCTGTCGCTGCACAACACGACGCGTGTCGGCGTCAGCGTCGCTCCGGGCATGCAGACGCAGCGCACCGCCTACGCCCTACAAGGTAAGGAAATAGTTTATTTATTTATTATCATTTTTAGTCATCATATGTTGGTATGTTCACGATTATATGTGAGCCGTTTATTTTGAAAGTGACTTAACTTCATATTTCAACTTTTTGACGGTTACCATGGTTACATGTTATATATCAGTGAAGCATTTCAAGTTGCTTATATTCAGAGCAAATATAATAAATTTTTCACACATAAGTTTTTAGAATTAATTAGATAGCTGAGCTGTGTAGTTTTGAAAGTGGCCCAACTCCATGTATACGTCTTAATTCAAGATATTTACTATTAATAATGTTGGAAAGCAGTGATAAAGGCAGTTCCAATCAATAATTAGTATTTACAAATTAACCAAATTTTTGGGACAATTGCGTTAGTTGAATAAACTGTACGTTTAATTAATATAAAACTTAAAATTACTATGAAATTAGTACTTTACGTTACTAATACCGGAAATATTGTTCCTGAAAAAAAAAAATGTCTTCAAATCCCTTTCACACGCACAAAATGAAGACGAATAGTAAATTGTTTGTAATATTTTGCAATAATGTGATTTGTATTTGTAATTTTCTATGTTCTGTAATAAATTAAAAACTTGGAATCAACTTCAAAACATTGAATCGCATGAATTATGTTTCCGAAGAGTTTTCAACATATGTAAAACAAATTCAGTATTGTTTTTTTTTTGTTGTTTTTTTTTGTTGTTTGATGTTGAATAGACTTGGACTCCATCAAAATTTATAATGATTCTGGCTGTTAATTTTCAATATTTAAACAGAAACTTTAAATGTAACATCCTTAGATACGCTTAAGCAGTATGAGTCATAAGTATCCTAAACGTTTATTTTTAAATTCAATGAAACGTAAAACTTTAAATATCTCGACTTGAAGATAAATGAAGTTAGGCCACTTTCAGTAAAAGCAGCTCATGTATAAAACACATTTTTTTATATGATCTAGTATCTTCCATATCTTTTTCTTTCCGCCCTTTCAGACTTTATTTATGTCTTGAAGGGAATATAAACACACAAATGTCATGGACAATCTTACTTAAAACTCAAATTTACATCGCTTGTATCCATACTTTACTGCGTTTATGAAAATATTATTTCTTATCAAAAGAAAGAGGTTTCGTTAATGTGATAAAATAAAAATATTCTTGTGGAAAATAGCATAAAACATTTACCTTTAAGCTACCCAGGTACTTAATTTTTTAATTATATTAAAATATACGAATTACTTTCAAATTTCGTGGATTTATTGTGCTGTTATAGTTCGTTGTATAGCGACCAGCGAACTTGAAGCAACGGCTGAGACTTACAACTTAAGTGTAAACTTAAATGTAGGGATAATGCGTATTAAATTTCACCTCGACTGTCAAAGCTCTTCTTTACCTAAACTTTGTAATATAAAATTAATTTAAAAATAATATAATTAAGTTTAACACACAACAAACTAAGAAAACTAGCTTTATTATAAGAAATTAAGTCTCATTCGATCCATTCTTCTATAATCATATAATGGATCGTAAACATTGCGAGGTGTAAGTTGCAATTCATCGCAGTGCAATTTCACTTAGTGTACATCTTGGAGAGTGCCGACACACCCCTGTATACTTTGTCTATATAACAAGACGAGTACATTTTATGAACACAACTGAGTGATAGTGGTTACAAACGTAAATTGAAGTCTCGTAAACGTATAGTAGTTTTGTTTTGCTCTGTCTAACGTTTAGAAAGAACTTCAAAATGCTGGCTACTTTTATACTGGAAGAATTTTATTACTGGAAGAACTTTTATATAGGGAGATTGATACATGAAGTTAAAATATTATTAAACCAACGATTGCTCGCGGCTTCGCGTAACTACGCAACTTTTCATACAAACTTTCATCTCCTACTTCAACCATTTAAGCGTTGGTTTTTAAAAATAAAGTAGCCTTTGGGTTGGGTTTTCAACTATTTACATTCCGAATTCCATCCAAATCGAGTCAGTAGTTTAGATGTGAAAGCGCGACAGACAGACAGACTTATGCATACGCATTTATAATGTTAGTGCGGATTAAATTGTAAATTTAATTTATGTAACAATAAACAGTTATACTACGTGCTATGATAAATAATGATTTCTATAAATATTACTTTGAATTCTCGTAAACTATAAAAGTGCAAGGCATATTTCATTCGCTGCAATTATACTTAAAGCCTCCGTGTAATGGCTGCCACCACGCCTCATTAGGTTTCAATTTCCGAGTGAGGGTTGCAGTTGCGTACAATATTCTCATTTTAATATGGAATTTAAATAGTGAATATTAATTGGAACGCGCTCAAACATTTCTTGCAATAGAATATGCTAATAATCTATGTCTGAACTCCCTCTATTTTATCTGTAATATTATAGGGGTATTTCGCATTCTTAATTATAAAAAAAAATATCCGTCCTATGGCGACGACAAAAATTTATTTAATATATTTTTGCATATTACTTGCTATTTCGCTGTATTTTACCTATGCATCATTCAGGTATGTTAATTATTGTTAAAAATTGTTTTATATATTTTTACATTGCTTTTCAGAACTGAACTTTTCGTGTATTATAATTTATTGCTCTAATGTTTTTTTTATTTACTATTTTAAATTTAATGAGTGCCTTTTTGAATGGAAGCAATAGTTTTCTGAACTAGTAGGTAGGCAGAGACAACTTAATAATAATGCATTCTCCACTTTTTATCTTTATAATATACTTACAGATACATAAATAAATATCTAAATAATACATTACAGATCGTAATTTCGGAGTTCAAAAACTAAGCCACATTAGTTTGGTTGTTTTCATATAAGTATGAGAAAGTACGTGATATCTCAGAATCCTTCCATTACTTATTATTTAAAAATTACGGTGTTCAGTTTTCTTCGTTCCAAAATCGTAGTATCTTTTAGGTGAAAAATTGAATAATATCGCGGCCCAAAACACCAAGGACTTTACAAAATAATTTTACCGATTGACGTCTCGTTGTCATTTCGAAGAAGTTTGTAATATATATAAAGTGAAAGAAGACACATATATGTATCTATATTTCACTATATAACAGTTTGATTGATGCAATCCGTTGTTCATTGTTTGGACTAGGAATTATTTTCATATCCGGAGAATCCCCTCAAGGAGGGAGCTGACCCTCGTTCTTTATCGTTTTCAAATTTTAATGAACAGAATAAAATCTTATGAAAAGATTGACTTGCAACTTGTAAGCGAGGGGTCGTGGTTATGTTAGACACGTGGCGGCATCGTGCAGAAATTATAATACGTGACCTTTTTTATATTTCTTTAATAAAAATTGTAATAAATTATTATTTTGACATCTGAAATAACGTTTATTATTTATTACAATTGCTTTGGATCAAATTCGTTGCTACGAGACTGTTTATTGAAAAACTTATCATGATTTACGTTACAGACAGCCTAAATTGGTTTTCGTCCTTTAAAATGTCATTTACTGTAAGTGTTTTTTGAGATTTATATATAACTTCCAGCTATATCACATAAACACAAGACCGTTTAACAATTTCTAATTTAGACTAATACAACCATTCAATATTCTCTAATACAGGCGATGTAATCTCTCGAATGCAATTGACGCTAATCCCCGTGATTGTCCCTCGAAACAAGCCCATTACCGATAAAGCGGCCGTAATCCTGCAAATACGAGTATACCATCCCTCAGCGAGCCACAAACTGTGATTAAAGCTCGGCGCGGCCGAAAATCAACTACATTTCTACGTAGGGTCCGCAATTCAGTTGTCTTAATTGTTTCTTGTTCTTGATACATTTAAGTATAAAAGAAAATATTTTAACTAATGATTTTGATTTTGTGTGTGACTATAAACGACTGGTTGTGAGTTCAATTCCCTCTCGAGTAGTGGTAGTATTTAATATTTATATTTTTTTCTCTATGGTGTCGAGGCAAAGCGCAGCTTTAAGTTCCGCCACTTAACACGCAATGACTCCAAGTTCGGCGGAATGTGGCGGAATGTAGTGGCATAGCACTAGATTCCCTCTGCCTACCCTGCTGTACGCGGGATACAGCGTGAAACAAAAAAAAATGTTCTACGTACGGTATTGTCGAGATTACGTTATTATTTTTATAGATATTATATAAAAAAACGGAAAATCTATTCGTTTTTGTATTTTGCATAATTCTAGTCCAAATTATTAGTACATAGCTAGAGAAAAAAAATTGCAACTTATATTCATATACAAACGTGCCATCTCTATTAGCTAGGGGACATGCGTTTTCATACAATTCATTTGACTTACACGCTCGCGAAAGACGCCATTAAGCTAGATGTGAACTGTGAAGTTGCGTAATTGTCGAAGGGTGTCCGCCTGTTCCTAGCGCCCTAATTTGCGGGGCTTTTTGTTCTGCTGGTGTCAAACGCCGCTCTATTGTCCCTCGGCCGTTGGGAAACACGCCGCAGACAGGTTTAATACAACATCTGGAGCAAACTATCTGACGTTTAATCTACGCTAAGTCTGGTTATATTCGCTTAGTGACATCTGCTAAATGTTATAAGTTAGAGGTTAGAGAGTTAAATATAAAGATATTATTACCTCTAACTAACCAAGAACACCAGTAATATTTAAAAAAAAATGTCAACTAATACCTAATCTTAACAACGTAAATATTTAAAAAATAGAAATTTAAATCAAAAGTGGTCTTAGTACATTTTTTATTGTAAATTTTTTATTTATGAAGAAAAAACGAAACAAAATACTGTATTTCTAAACAAGATAATTTTATATGAAACTCATCATTCATATATATTATACGTGTAAATTATTACTCACCAAGAGCCTGTCATTTACAGCGAAAATGGAAAAATATTAATACTGGCGGCGACTGTGAGAGACAGGCGTATTCATATCGTAAGCTTCTGTTTTGACAGGCATTGAATGTTTTTGGTTCTTCTGAAATAATATATAGCGAACATTGTTTGGATAATCTAAATTTTGCAATATATGTTCTATAAATATTATCGTTACTTTCAAAAAAGTCAAGCATTCTTTTAAATTAACAATATTTAAGGACATTTACATTCATAACTAATAACACATACAACGTAGATACACATTTTTAAATAAATTAAATAAATAGCTTCACGCTATATCCCGCACACAGCAGGGTAGACAGAGGGAACCTAGTGTTAAGACACTCCGTTCCCCACTTTCCGCCGAATTCGGAAGCATTGCGTGTTAAGTGGCGAAACTTAACGCCGCGCTTTACCTCGACACCAGAGCGAAGAAAATGGAAATATTAAATATTTCCACTCCTCGAGTGGGAATCGAACCCACAACCAGCCGTTTACAGTTACACGCTTGTGCCACTGGGCCACGACTGGCCATATTACACATTATACACATTTTTAATTCAGAGCTTTTTCAACATCTCTAGTTACAGCAACGACCGGACAATAGAACACTAGAATATCGTACTTGAAGATGTGATGTAAATACATGTAGCTACGAACGCAGAATGAATGGTCGTAGAATGTTGTTTTTCTCATTCAAATAAAGGGTTCCATGCATAAACATTAAACAAGCAGTTAAAATTATTTAACCTAGAGGCAGTAAGAAAATATATTTTTAAAAGAAAAATATTTCACATTTATATTTCAGTTAATTAATATTTTAAAACACCTTTTTTAAATGTTTATTTTATGAAGGGTGTTACCGTCCACGTCACTGGGCTGCAGTGATTTGCTCAGTGAGCCGTTATAATTATAAAGCGAAGTCATGTGCATGATAAGGCCCACTCATAAACTAACACACTCGTAAATATTGAGAATATCTTTCTTCTTTAAATAAATTTGATCGTAAATAAAACTAATTGTGTGAGAAATATTGCATTGCATTTCCATATTTTTCAAAATTTATTTATTTAATTTATAGACCTGAAAATGAGTTTTCAACAATACGTACTGGGTATTAATATTTCCCAGTGGAGAAGTGTCCATACAACACGATTACCGTCGGCTTACCGTAAATTATAATAAGCATATAAATTATTAACAACATTTTTATTTAATAATCTAACAAAAATCTATTTTAATTGTTACTAGAAAATTGTGGCCAGTCGTGGCCCAGTGGCACAAGAGTGTGACTGTAAACGACTGGTTGTGGGTTCGATTCCCACTCGAGGAGTGGAAATTATATTTCCATTTTCTTCGCTCTGGTGTCAAGGTAAAGCGCGGCGTTAAGTTCCGCCACTTAACACGCAAGCCTCCGAATTCGGCGGAAAGTGGGGAACGGAGTGTCTTAACACTAGGTTCCCTCTGCCTACCCTGCTGTGTGCGGGATATAGCGTGAAGCTATTTAATTAGAAAATTTAAACGTAAAATTAGTGTTTATTCTATTTCTAAAGTAGAAGCCGTCAATTTTTGGTAATATTGTTTTTTTTACCGGCTTACCTCTACAAACATCACAAATTCGCCAATGCTTTTCACCCATAAACATTTCTACAAATTTTATCATCATATTTTTATGACGTGTTCGTGAACTGTAAGCTGAGTTTTGTTTCCGCAGTAAGTCCCTTAAAGCGGATGACCGTCAAAGGGAACGAGTGTCACCGGTCATGTCAAACGATGGCCAATAAATAAATTCACTGCGGGGAGCCATTCAACAGTGCTTACATAATGCTTTGCAAATATTTGTACGCGATAAATTCGACAAGGGTGATTTAATGAAACCAAAACATTTTGGGGTTGCTTATGACGAACAATATTCCGTTATGACTGTCGAGATATTTTATAAAATAAATCAGAGTCCAATATTGTGAAGGCATTATGGTTAAATTGCCTAATATTTATCGTAACGCAGTATGTTGTTAAATATTTTGAATTATTATTAGTTATAGTATTATAAATTTCAAAGAAATAGAACTTAAATAAATGGATTCCAATCACTTTTAAAAATGTTTTTCTTTATAGTTTTAAGTTTTAATAATCGCAGTAAAAAATATTTTATTAATTTCATTAAACATAAGGAGGAGATCAAAAGGTAAACGCGATGGTTGGCGACTTGATCTCTGTTCTGTTCTGTTCTGTTATTATACTTATATAAATAATTTTCATTTGACACTAGATTCTTCTTTCTACTTACACTCTATTGCTAGACGTATAAATGACTTTTTTAAACCATAACAGATATTTGCTACTGTATATACATATAATATTGTATGTACGACAGCCCTTTATGTCCTCTGTTTCGGTAACGAAAACCAAAAATAAGGGTAGATAAGGGAATCGTGACGAATTTGTTACCTTTCTACCGAGTACATTAGACATATATCTAATTAAATAAATGTTTTATCCTTATAGCGTGTCTGTAAGTCGTTAGCACTTCTACGGTTTGAAATTTGCATTTCGTTAATCTGAGCTGTAGCATAACTAAATTGCCCTGTTAAAACTGAATATGATTTTGTTTAGAAAATCTATTTTTTTCATCTTACGGATTACTAAAGAAATAAATATTTCTAACTAAAATTATTATCTTGGAGCATATGATATAAATATTTTAAACGAAAATACTATTACTTAATTATTACCATAATATTATAACTGAAGTAAGTAGTGTTGCAATCCAAATACATTTTTGCATTAAAAAAGAAAATATTTGATTCTCAATCCAATAAATAATCTATCATAATAATAGGGGAAAGGCGTAGACGTTCCTGGAAGTTCAACGCTCCGGCGGAAAAGTTCGAAACATCGTCACGTCCACGGATGCGTACAATTGCATTTCAAACTACGTCGCCGAAATAGAAATTACTTTTCAAAGTTTTATTCAGTCAACCATTGGGGTTTTCTTCATTTTGGAAACTATCAAAAGTTTTTGAAAATCCTTCATCTTTGTATTTGATATATTCAAAGTTAGATTTAAATAATGAAAAATGTATATTTACAGCTTGCTTAAACATTTCTATTTTGAAGTACTTGTTCTTCTATTTATTTATATGAATATCTTTGAATAAAATTCACAATTCACACATATTTTAAGTCTGTAATTAAATCTTCATTATACATTAAAGGCTACCGAAATAAAACACCGCTATCTAATCGTCCTTCCTCAGGCACAGCGTAATGGAACGGTAAAAGTGTGTAATTAAAATATTTGAATGGCAAGTAAGTACATTTCCTTAACAATCCGGCTGTGTCCCCTTCAGTGCCATTAGCCCCCCGCGGCGCGTCACGTCATCCACGTGCGAATCGCACGATTACAGTCTCCCCCTATGAAAATCTTTGCATTGCTCATTTTATTATTGAAAATACGATTGACAATCTGTTTGTTTATTTAATTTATAGCACTTACTTGATCACAGTAATTAATTGGTGCAATATAAAACTGTCAAAAATATTACACAAATTATTAAATCTCGTCATGAATGCTTGATTAACTGGCCCTGATAAATTAATATTTAATATTTATTTATTTTTATTATTGGTATTTTAACGGGAATTGTTTAGTAACTCAAGATTATGTTAAAAAAGTTCCCTGAAGACTTTAAGGTCATGGAAGAGAAGATATTTTCAGTACAATATTATATGAAAATACCATTTTTTTTTAATTCTATATAATTTCTAAAATAAGATTGGTAAAAAAGAAATAATTCATCATTTTATTCATCTTCAACAGATTTATTATATAACACTGGACTCAATAAGTTATGTTACGTACATATATATACATATGCAATTAAACTGTATGTAAAACTAGTAACACAAAGGAGTCTCAAGAAAAGTTATAATAATTATAGTTGGCAAGCTGCCACCGCAGTACGACGCTGTATCTAAAGCCTCACTGGAGTACTGAATTTACCGATTTTTATCGTAATTTATTACGACCACAGACCGTAAATATAATCTGTTTTAATGAGGTCAGCATTAACATATTTTATTTTAACCAATGTTTTTATTTATACCCTGATATCGCATAAGCTATTGACATATGAAATTAAGATAACAATCATTTCAAGACTTACTACGAAGAAATAAAAAAAGATTTTTTATTTTTGTAAACAGTTTATAAAATAAATATTGGTATGCGAATACTTTATTTAAAAAATAACACAGTTTATTTAAAGTTATAGATTATAATTAAATAGGAGTTCCTATCTCTATGCAATTAAGAATCGAATTGAAATAGAGGGTTAAAGTTGTTAGAAAGGGTTCAATTTTAGAGGGTTAAAAGTTATTAGGAGTTTCCTGGAAAGCGATTCATTGATTTTTTATCAAAAAATATTATTGATGTCTCATAGTGCTCCTGAAAAAACGCTTTCACCATAAAAAAATGTGTGTTCTAAGGATTATCTAACATATTAGTTTAGACATATCGTTGATACTATTTATTAGATTTTTGATATTTATGACTTATCAAATTAAATTTTATTAATGGTGATTAATCATTATTTAGTGTATCATTATTAAGTATGTCTAATATTTTTCAGGGGAGTCTCGGTCGCTGCAGGTAGACGGGGCTGCGTTTGATCGCGCGACGGAACTACTGCGTCGCTCACCAGAATTTACAGTGCTTGCTACGCTTCGCCAGGAGCCAGCTAACTCTGGCACAATTTTATCATTCTCGCACGGCTACAACAGGTACTTGATGTTTGTGTGACCCTAGCAACAGATAGTAAGATCCAAATTTACTGATTCGATAAATGTATTTTAATTTTCTATAATTCTATGCGGTATAATTTGGATCTTGTGACGATTGACTATTGCTTACAATCAACCAATTAAAAATCGGTATCTGTTACTTTGCATGAAATATTTGTGTTGACGTTTAGTTTGATCCTGATTATATCTTGTATCAAAATTTATACCTGGAGTTTTTATAATAAGTTATACTTATCTAATAAAACTACCGTTTGGTGTCGGGTAGAACACCGGCATGAACCACCGGCGCGGGCGGCGGGCGTGCAGCGCGCGCGCCCCAGCAGGCCACGGAGCTCGGCGACGCTCTCCGGTAAGTTCTAGATCTCAACATCGCTGCGCGCGCACGCATGACGCCCCGCGCGGCATCCGTGCGCGCGCATAGGGGAGAATCATGTATCTTGGAATGTCCTGTGCCTCGGAATGCCCTCCTCGATCCATATGTAACCTTGTTGCGCTCACTGTGACCTCTGCATGGCCGTATGTGTGCGCGGGCGGTCGACTTGCATGCGTCCACCGCGCTTCCTCCGCCGTCGTCCGTCTGTGTTATGTGTCTTGACGTGTATTGTTCTGTAACTATCTAACTGTTCCCTCGTAAACCGTCTGTCAATGTTCAGCTGGGTGTTGTTGTAAGTCGTACCGCTGCGGGCCCGCGTCCGCCTCGCTACCTCACTGCCGGGCTCCGCACTTGCATTCCAAGCGACATGGGAATCAGTAACTGCGCATTTCATTCTACTGTAAAGAACCGGGTTCAGATTTGGTCGTCGCTCTGATCGGAACAGGCTGCCGGCGGTCAGTCGCCCGTCGGTCGGTGCCGAATCTCCCTCCAGAATTTTCATCCGCGATCGGACATCGCAAGTCGCGTTCTCCCTCTGGCTTCGTATCAGACACCAAGTAGCTCTATTGTCACCGAACGCGATTCGTTCCGAGGTACATGGTCCCCTTCCCGAGCGAGCGATATTGAGATGTAGAGCGAGCCGAGGCCCGCTCGCAATCGGTCTGCCGTCCCACCCCGTCCGCCGTCCGAGTATATGTGGTCGTTTATGTGTACCTCGGAACAGTTCGCTCGGAGGGAGGTTCCGAGAGCGCGGCGACGGGTTAAGATACTCAGTGGCCATGTGGGTGTGCAATGCGCAGGTACTTGGAGTTGCAGTCGAGCGGCCGCCGCGACGAGGTGCGGCTGCACTACGTGGCGGCGGGGAGCGCGACGGCGCGCGTGGAGACGTTCCCGTTCCGGCTGGCGGACGGCGCGTGGCACCGCGTGGCGCTGGCCGTGTCGGGCGCGCAGGCCACGCTGCTCGTCGACTGCCACCCGCTCTACCGCCGCCTCATACCACCACCAGACCGCAATTTTACCCAACCTCAGCTCTCGTTGTGGGTTGGACAGAGGAACAGTAAACATTCCTTATTTAAGGTAAGAAAAGGACAAATCTGAAGAATAAAATCTAATATGGTATTGACGTGTATTATATATAAGTAGTATATTTGGTTTTCTAATTCAGTCTAATTATTAATTTTTTTTTATAAAACCAATACGTAACAAGTTTTCTATTCATTTTTAGGGAACTATACAAGATGTAAGATTAGTGAGCGGCCCTCACGGCTACTTGGTGCAGTGTCCGGGGCTGGACTCCGAGTGCCCCACATGCGGGCAGTTCGCACTACTTCAAGCTACAGTACAGGAATTAACTTCGCATATCCATGACTTATCACTCAAGGTAAATTTTATATTCCGTTAATATGAATTTTGATCTTGAATTTTGCATAAATATAACGGACACGGAACTAGTGTAATATAATGAATTTAGTGACGAAATGACGATAACGTTGAAAAAAGCATTTTGTACAATTCCTGCTATTGAGTTATATAGAAAAATAAATCACTATTTAATTCACTGGTTTTTCTAGTTGGTAGGTACCGAGGCACGGCTGGCGCGGTTAGAGCAGTGCGACTGTCAAAAGTCGTGTTACTCTAACGGCACAGTGCATGCTGACGGCGCTACCTGGCAAAAAGACTGCAATCGATGCTCCTGCGTGGTAAGACGCATTTTATATAAACTATAAGAACTTTTTAAGGAATTTGTTGTTAAATAGTATATACGTTCCATTCGATAACTCAAACATATATTGCAATATAACAAAATATTTTGATATATTCTAAAACTTGTTTTAAAAAATTGCATCATTTTATTAGCTTCAAATTTTCCTGTGTCAAGACACTTTGTTCCACAATTTCTGCTCGAATTCAAGACAGTATTTGATTGGCGACTTTAAAATCCTGCTTTAACTTATTTTTTCAATTATAATTAAAAAGTGAACTTTATGTTTACAGCATGGCGAGATAACGTGCAGGCCTGTAGAGTGCGATAGAGCAGAATGTAAAAATCCAGTGCTTCACCCGGGCGAATGTTGCCCAACTTGCCTTAGTGAGTACATTGATTTGTTGTCTAAAACAAAATAAATTATAACTTTCCAATATCCATTATACAATAAATGTGTTAACTAAAGAAAAAAACTGATAACTAGAATATTGTGTAAATTCGACAATGTATTTTATAGAAGTTGTAACAAAAACATATAATAATTTCGACGTAGCTGGTAATAGAACGCATGGCTTAGCGGTCAGAGGGTTTTACAGTTTCCAAGACAGGCGGGTTCGAATTCTGCTGCGTTTATATTTATACGTTTACTAAAAATGTCTTTATCAAAATTTTGTAAGTATGTGAATAACGCTTTAAAAATGATGAAAAGTATTTTTATACAATATAGAATTGACCTAATGACCATAAAAATTAAACATTTCTTAAATTTCTCCCGTTGAATTATTTAGACAAAGCAGATAGCTTAGGATATATTATAGCCCAATCTGTGTATTCTACTTGATTAGTTTTCAAAGTCAAGCTGGACTGGTAGCTTAAACAAGAAATTAAAAAAATACATGTATACCATGTTAAATATAAGAAATTTAAAAAGTACCTTCACACCCACTTACGCAATATAATACGCAATATATAAAATTTCCAGGACAATGCCTCTTAAAAGGCACGCTATACGAGCACGGCGAGCGGTTCGCGCCCAAGGAGTGCGCGGAGTGCGTCTGCCACGACGGCAACATGCAGTGCTCGCGCGTGGACCCCGACACCGCGTGCCCGCCGCTGCCGTGCGACGCCAACGAACAGTTCACCGTGCCCGGGGAGTGCTGCAAGTTCTGTCCGGGTAGGCTATACCACCAAAGATATAAATACACCAAAAACATAGATACACCGAAAAATAGAAGTATAAATGAGAGCCAAGTTCTATATGAAAATAGACAGCGAGACCGCTTGCCGTGTAATGCGCTTGATCAGTTCACTGCAAGTTCTATCCAGGTATTGTAATTATTTTATCAAAAATATATGTGTGAAATTGAAAACTAAACTCTATTATAAAAGTAGACCTCGAGAATACGTGCCCGCCGTTACCGTGCGAGGCGCGTGATCAATAATCTCAAAATGTATCATATCTGATGTATCTAATCACCTAAAATTTAGATGGAGAAATGAGAGCCAAACTCTATATAAAAATAGATAGCGAGGCCGCGTGCTCGGTATTATCGTGTGACGCGCCCGAGCAGTTCACCGTGCCTGGAGAGTTCTGCAAGTTCTGTATTGTATTTGTCTGAAAAACGTTAGTGTGAAAATGAGAGCCAATTTATATTATGAAAAAAGACTCCGAAACCACATGGCCGCTGTTATCGTGCGACGCGTCTGATTAGCTTGTAGTGCTTGAAGAGTGCTGCAAGTTCTATCCAGGTATTATAGTTGTGTAAAAACGTTTATATGGAAATGAGAGCCAAGTTCTAATATAAAAGTAGATGCCGGCACCGCGTACCCACCGCTGGCGTGTGAGGCGTCTGATCAGTTCTCTGTGACTGGGGAATGCTGCAAGTTTTATCCGGGTATTGTAGTTGTATCAAAAACGTTAATGTGAAAATGAAAACCAACATCAACAGCAAGAATATGTGTGATGAAATGTTAATGGGTGCCAAGTTGTGTAAAAAATAAAATAACATGAGTGATACTAAGGTTAACTTAAACACAACTTCTCATGCTTTCTATTACAGTAACTTTTACTATTTATAAATATTACTTTCTTAAATTTCCACAATTGGTATATACAATTGTCATATTTATATTAGCATAAGCTTTAATAACTTTAAACTATAACGTGATATTTATAGAAAATGATCCTTATAATATAATATATTATGAAATATTCATTCTTGTTCTTTATGATTACAGGGGTGGATTACTGCAGTATGGGTCATTCGTGTGATGAGAACGCGATGTGTATGAATCTCAATACAAAGTACACCTGTAAATGCAACCAGGGGTTTCAGGGAGATGGAATTACTTGTGAAGGTAAATACTTTGAAGTATTTATAAATATATTAATATTTTAAATTATATTGAATTTGAAAGTAAGTTTGAATTTATTAAAAATATATTTAAAGTGGATCTATACCGCAACTGGCCGTGGATTCGATTTCCACTCGAGGAACTGGAATATTTAATACTTTTCTGCCTACCCGTCTGTATGCGGGATACAGCGTGAAGCTTAAAGAAAAACCCGTTTTAGAAGGGTATTAGAAGACACATTTTCCCGTGATAATTTGATAAAAATCGCCATTTATTGTTAATACTAATACTGCAACATATCGATTTTTTTGAAAACTTATCTTGAACAGTCATATCTACGCTAAAGAAAAACCCGTTTTAGAAGAGTATTAGAAGACACATTTTCCCGTGATAATTTGATAAAAATCGCCATTTATTGTTAATACTAATACTGCAACATATCGATTTTTTTGAAAACTTATCTTGAACAGTCATATCTACGCTTTCAAAAATTTTGTTACGGTATAGTTAACCAGCCAATGACAGTTGACGAGTGACTGAGAGACAAAACACCATTCGAAGTGGAAATACTAGTATTTATCTCTCATCTGTCCCGCTCACCGCCTCTTACTACCAATCACAACCCTAAAAGTCGGTTCTGCGACGCCTATTGTGCTAAGGTTTTCCGATATTTCAAGTTAGAATGCACGTACCTTATCAAAATGTGTATTATAACCAGTTTTCTTCAAACGTAGATGTGGATGAATGTCAGCGAGCCGGTGGACGCGAGGGTCACCACTGCCACTCTAACACCAGCTGCGTCAACGTTGTGGGAGGATACGTATGCCAGTGTTTACCGGGTTATACGCGCCGGGACAAATTCAACTGTGCTGAGGTATATTATTCATCATTATTAAATAATTTGTATATTATGTGTATGTAATTGTATTATTGTGTGTATTATAAAAATGTAAGAACTTTTTGTGTTACATAGTATGTTATATCTTGTCAGAATGTTACAGTTAGTAACAAGAACAGAGACTTTTTAAATTAAACTATTTTACCAGAATAATGGCATACATTGTAGTATTTTTTAATATTCAATATTACGAAATTTTCCATTTCAAACATTTTGATCTATAGATTACTGTAGTTACCTTAAAGTCAAATTACTATATTTATTTAAGTTTAAAGAGTACTATTAATATTTCCATATATCTCAATTCAATTTGTCAAAATTTGTGGGCCAGTCGTAGCGCAGAGGCACAAAGTGTGACTGTTAAGCGACTGGTTGTGGGTTAGATTCCCACTCAAGGAGTGGAAATATTTAATTCCATTTTCTTCTCTCTGGTGTCAAGCCATAGTACGGCGTTAAGTTCCGCCACTTTACACTTTACTATAGAAACAACTAAATAAATTTTCACATCACAAAAAATGTATCTAATAACAGTGAAAACTAAAAAAATTTCCATGGTTTGTACATATCCAGGTGGACGAGTGCGCGAGCGCGACGCACGGCTGCCACGCGCACGCCGACTGCCGCAACACGCCCGGCTCCTACGCCTGCCGCTGCAAGGACGGCTACTCCGGCGACGGGTACACTTGCGAACGTGAGTTTATTGAGATGTTACTACTAGATATAGATACAGAGATAGTACTCGTTACTAGTTCTCTGTGAGATAACGTTAATTAGTTTAAGTCTGTTATTATTAGGCCAGTTGTGGAGTAGAGGCTACAAAGTGAGACTGTAACGTTACTGGTTATGGGTGTAATTCCCATTCGAGGATATGAAATGTATAATATTCCATTTTATTAACTTTGGTGTCAAGGCAAAGCGTGACATTAATTCTGTCACATAACCCACAGTGCCTCCAGAATGCAGCGGAAAATGGGGAACGAAATATTTTAGCATTAGCTTCCCTCTGCCTACCCAGCTGTATGTGGGATACAGCGTAAAGTTAAAAACGTATTATAGACATCTGTAGGTATACTCTCTTGTTTATAATTTTATAGAGATCAATTCCCACTCGGGGAATTGAATAATATGTTAATATATATAAGAAGCCCGCACTAAGTTCCGCCACTCAACATGTATCTTTTCAATGTCGGATGGAAAGTGAAGAACAGAGTATCTTCACACTAAGTTCTTTATTACTAACTAGCTATTCGAGAAAAACCGTCAACTTTTTATTTAACAAATTAATTTCCCACATCCTTCCACTTACACAGGTTGACTGGAAGAGATCTCTTCTAGGGATAAGTCCACTTTTGTTGACTAACATATTTTTGTCTTTGCTTTACCTTATAATTATTTTCTTATACAATAAAGAATACATATTAATTCTATCACAACCAACATAACATATAATAAACCCATCCACAGCAATCTGCCCCGGCGGGTGTCTAAACGGGGGCACGTGCGCGGCGCCCGAGCGGTGCGCCTGCGCGCGCGGGTTCACCGGAGGCCGCTGCGAGCGCGACGTCGACGAGTGCGGGGCCCCCGGTGCACCCGCGCTCGGTGCACCCGCGCCCGGTGCACCCGCGCCGTGCGTGCCGCGCGCCGTGTGCGTGAACACGCCGGGCTCGTACTACTGCGTGTGCCGCGACGGGTACCGCCGGGACCCACATCGGGATCATTGTGAAGGTCATATTAATATATGTATACCTATACTAATATAATATAGAGGTACAGTTTGTAGCTTTGTTTGTAAGGGATAATCTTCGGAAATACTAAACGGATGATTAAAATTTAAAACAGTCTTTTTTAATCGTCATCATCTACTTTATTCGACGGAAAATAGAAAAGGAAGTGTTAACATTAAGCTCTCTCTCTCTCTGCCTACCCTGATGTGTGCAGGATATAGTGTGACGACAGAAATTCAAAACTATTTAGGCCGCCGTGGCATAGTTGAATAACGTCTGATAGAAACGATAGAGACAGGCATTCAAGCAGCTGTTAATTTTTAATAACTATTCACTAAGAGAATTCTTTTCCTGTAAATTCTTTTCTTGTAAATTCATATCTTAATAAAGAAGTTTTTCTTATTCCTACCACTAATAATATACTATACATAATTACACATGAACTGACCTTATTGCACATTACAGTCCAGTACTAAAATAAAATGAAATTATTACAATAAATCTTTAAGTTTTCATAGAATTATGCTTGACATAACTATGAAACACTCAAATATTAAATTCTATTCTAACGATTTATTGGTCGACATCTAATTTTTTTGTTATTTTGTTATTTCTATTATAGCACATTGATTTAATCCATTAAAAATCAGTATCTTTATATAATAAGTATATTAAATGTAAAATCTTACAATTTCAGATGTAGATGAATGTGCCGAGGGCTTCCACACGTGTCACCCGAGCGCGCGCTGCGTCAACACCGACGGAGGCTTCCGGTGTGAATGTGACACGCAGGAATGTGAACTTAGTACGTTCAAAAACTATTTTATAGTAAAATTATTCGTTTATTAATGAGGTAATATAAAATAAATGGTACTTATTAGCTTAATCCAAATTACTTAGACTTAATTGTCATCGTATTAGTAAGTGTAAATTTTACTAAATATGTCACATGCTAAATATTTGTTCTTCAATCCAATCTATTGAAAATATTATGTATGACAATTTTAAATATTACGCTACAAGAGTGCTTTACGAAAGTTTACATAAAAATATTATTTTTGAATTAAATTATTTATACTTCAAATGCTTAAGTCATTATTATAAAAGCTTTTTTTCAGCGTAAAGGTTGTCTGGAAGAGATGGCATTTCTTGTTTTTGCGTTATGTTGTTATTGTGTATTAATCGAATATAGTGACAAATAAAGAATAAATGAGAGATAAGTGACGCCTGTCGTGGCGCAGAGGCATATTCTTAATCATAAAGGAACCGAGTATCTTAACACTAGGTTCCCTCTGCCTACCCTGGTTTCTTAAACATTAACATAAACATTATTTATAACATATTCAAAACCAAATATTATACCCCACGAACGTACAAATACTATAATTTTTATTTAATAATAAGATTATTAATATACTAGCGGAAATAATTAAAGAATCGGAAATTTTTTTTGACGTTTTTTACGCGGCTGCATTTTCCTCAAAATTAAAAAAAAATTTGTATTTTAAAGCTTAATTTTCTAGTTTTGAGATCTTAAGATGGAAAATATTTTCAAGCGTGTTGTGACGTGTTCCACTATATCCTGATGAATACCGAATATATTGAACTGTAAAACGCACAGTCAACATTACCAGTTTTCTTGATCCATCCAACTTGTTTTTTTATTTCAATGCGACCATTTTTGAGGAAATACAACGTCAAAAAATTTGGAAAATTTTTCCGATCCTCTAACTATATCCGCTAGCGTATAATTAAGCAAATTATTTACATATGTATTTATGATGATATTGATTATTTGAGTATTTGCACATTCCAGGCTGCTCGTGGCAGGGTCAGATAGTGTCGGACGGGTCGCGCTGGGCGGAGGGCGGCGGCTGTCGCGCGTGCGCGTGTCGCGGCGGCGTGGCGGCGTGCGCGCGCGCGCCCTGCGCCTGCGACCGCGCTGACAGGGATAATACCTCCATTGCTGTAAGTCTATAGGATATTATATTATTAATGTTATTATTCTACATACTTTTTGCCAAGAATGAGATTAGTTTATTACTTTATTTTAATTTTTTAGAGAGATTGGAGATTACTTTATTTTCAGCTCAACGCTTTTTCCGCTATTTTTTTAAATAGGGTTTCCCTAACTACCGTATGCGTCTCAACTCAACGCCTCATTTTGTCTAAGCTGAGCTTTTTTTTAAGTAGAACGGAAAATAATATATAATCAATCTCACAAATGGGAATTGAACTCACAATTTTTGCGTTTACTGTCAGATGTTGTCACACTGCGACAACATGGCTTCAAGAAAATATTATAAATAAATCAATTTCATCAAAAAGCATGACGCACAGCGCTTATACATCTTATATATGCATATATAGCCATTTTTAAACAACGTCTATATACGATAAATTTAACCTTTTTTAATGGATTATACTACAATTAACCAAAATAACACAAAAATATATGAATTCCAGATCCCCACCACCCTCTCCCCGCTGTCCCTCCCCCTGCCGCTGCCCCCGTCGCTGGTGGCGCCGGCGGCGTGCTGCCCGCACTGCGACGCGCGCTACCACTGCCGCCACCAGGAGATGCGCCACGTCACCTTCCGCAGCGGCGAGCGCTGGCTGTACCAGTGTCAGATATGCGAGTGTCTTGTGAGTTGCCTTTGTTTTGTATAGTTCATTCTTTTTTCCTTTTTTAGCTTCACGCTATATCCCGCACTCAGCAGGGTGGGCAAAGGGAACCTAGTGTCAAAGGCAGAGCGAGAAGCATTGCGTGTTAAGTGGCGGAACTTAACGCCGCGCTTTGCGAAGAAAATGGAAATATTAAATATTTCCACTCCTCGACTGGGAACCGAAGCCACAACCAGTTACTTTACAGGCACAATCTGTGCCTCTGCGTCGCAACGGGCTTCACAGTAATGAAATCATATTATATTGAAAAAGACATTTGGAAAACGTATAAAATCTGAACATTAGCAACCAAATACTAACAATATAAATAAGTTTTAATAAGCGTATAATAATTTCGACGCAACTGGTAGTAGAACGCATGGATTAGCGGTCAGGGCGTTTGGACGGTTTCCAAGATGCGTGGGGTCGAATCTCGCTGCATTCAATTTTTTATACAGATTCTAAATGTCTTTTACTTTTTCCTATGTGAATTCTATATCCTTCCTATTCCCTATGATTTTGAAAGCAATACCTCGATAGATAAAACAATATCTCTATCAATACCACTGAAAAATCATGCATTCTCCCCCCAAATAGTTGGATATTGTCGGAAATACAAAAGTCAAGACATTTATTTTCCCATTTTTCGCCCATAATCGAACTTAACACCAAGCTTTGTCGTTTTACCAGAACGGAAAAATAAAAATAATTAAATATAAACATTACCAGAGTGAGAATGAAATTCACAATTAATAACGTATACATATTCAGACGCTGTCCCACCACGCCACATTGGGAATAAAAATAACGACTAAATAAAAAATTAAATTAATTTTTAAATAAAAGCTTATTTTACTTTATTAACAACATAATTTCCAGTTGGGTGAAGTAGATTGTTGGGAGCCCGAATGCGAAGAAGGGGTAGAGTGCTGCATGAGCGCGGGCGCGGAAGCGGAAGCGGGGGCGGGCGCGGAGGCGGGAGCGGGGGCGGGTAAGGGAGAGTGGCGCGCGCCTCACCGCCTCGAGCTGGCGGGGTGCGCGCCGCCGCACTGCCCCACGTGCCAGGTACGCTACCAGTTTATTGTAGAAATATTTGATAATACGTTTAAATATATGGCCAATTAAATTATTATAAAAATAATGTCTAGACTTCATATAGATATTTAAAACCGTTTTGAAGTGATATAAATCATTCTAGTGTAATGAAAATTTTACTACTTTGGGGTTTGTTACTTTGGGGTTACTTTTTGTTATAAAATTTTATAAAGTTAGGGAAAATGTATTTATACCTACAATATAATATAAGTATTCATCTTGCTTACCCATGTAACTTATGAAATGTTATGTTTACAGAACAAATTACATAATTTATAAAAAAAAATTTGAGACTCCAATTTTAATTCACTGTTTAATGTAATAATATAATCGTTTAATACAATTTTTGAAAAATTGATCAAAATAAATAGTTTTATGCTTAATAAATTAGTTTATTAAGGCATTTTCTAATAAGCCTGAGCAATTCCGAATTACACTAGGTATATCATGAACATACTACATACATGAATACAATAATAATATAAATCACTCTTGTCACATTATTGGCTAATAAGTATTTTTTAAGATTAACATTCATATTGCTTAAAAATAATATAATTAACTTTAGCTCCATTCATTGAATATAATACTAAAGTCTATCTCTGAAACCAGGTAAGTGAAGCTTTGTGAAGCATTCCATCAGGTATTGTGTGAAATTGACAAATCGCTTGCTGATTCTACTTGCTTGAACTGTGTTGTTAACATTTGTGTTCGGTGCCGGCTTTAACGTAAAATAAATAAACCTTACAAATCTCTTAGAAATCAAAATAAAAGCCATTAATTGAAAAAAACAAAAATACTAAGTAAAAAAAACAAAATTAATTTTCTTGAAAATATAGCCAAAATATAAAAAAAGACATTCATATATAAAGCAAAATAGAGTGATTTTGTATAACTACCCTCGAACATCAAAATTAAAATAATTGATTAAAAAATGATTATAAAAATAATATTATGCCAAAAAAGGCTTTAAAAATTTTGCCAAAATATCAAGAAAACATAAATACAGCAAAAAAAACAGATTTTTCTAGTAATTACTATCTAAAGCCGGTACTACTGTGTAACTAACAAAGCTTCGGCCGTGCCATACAAAATGGCCGGCGCAAAGTGAACACGGTTTCCGCTTGTTGCAGGGCGGGCAGTGTGCTACTTTGGTGAGCAATATCGCGTGTTGTGTGCATCGGTAACCATCCCCACTCTTCTTACTCATTCATACATTGCTATATTAACAGAATTTATTTGTGCTTTATGCCTTCTATTTTGTATTTATTTTATTAAATTAATTTTCAAAATTTTAACTAAAATAAATCCTTAAGTGTATATTACTATTGACATTGACAGCTAGAGTCAGCTGTCAATGTCATATTGAAACGTCATGAGCTTAGAGCTTTTGGGCATCCTTAATTTGAAGCCTAGATAGACATTAAAATAAATTAAAAGCGATTACGTTATAATTATATCTTTGCAAGGCTCCATGAGTTCAGGGGCCTTTAACACTTATAGGATATATGCACATACGACCTCATAACAATGTCGGAGCTAATAACAGTTTTTCGGTACATGATATAAATAAGTATACTTAATAGAAGGCACATCATTTCAGGTATCATATTACGTTGCATGTCCCTTTTGTCGAGTCCTCGTCCATATCGCATGGTGGTTTTGTTTAAAATGTTTGTTGTAATGTAATTTTCTCCATTACAAATTTAATTGGCATGGTGATAATTTAGTAATTTTATTATGATTTTCATTTAAGACATACATATTTTATTTTAATAGAGCAGCTTGTATAATCACCAAACAAACAAGTTTTTTCGTTCATTAGTGGCGAGGTATTTTTTTTTTAAAATGCTGCTGTCTCTAAATATCGATAATTGAATTAATCTTATTTGCGTAAAAATAAATATTTATTTAGTAAGATTATTCTTATATCAACTATTTATGTATTATCCATATATTGTATACTGTTATCCTTGATTGACGAATTACAAAGGTATTCTAGAAAAAAGTTCCTTAAATCATTACCGCAGTTGTATTCTAGTCATAAATGACATTAAAATATGCTAAAATATAAATATCAAATAGATTTGTTGTAATATAATGTAGTTCCTATTAGTTACTAGCCTTCTTATTTCTTTGTAATATGTTCATTCAGGAAAGCGGTACTATAGAGCTCCTGGCATTAATTTGTCAGAATCGTAGTGTTTCTATTGATGTTATTATTTAGTGGTCGAGTTATGGATGACGCTACTGATATTGTCGAGTTTGAAAATATCTTGATATACTTACGGTTATACTTTTTATTAATTCCTTACGTTTTTTCTTCATTTTTTACCTTATCACCAAAAGTAGTTAAAATATGTTATCCTTAGTATACTCTGTTATAATAGTAGTAGAGTAGTAGGTAGCAATTGTATACAAAAGTATTAATAGTCTTGTGTAAAAGTAACATAGCCTAATCTATAGAAGTATATGAGCAGCGTTAGCTACAGTGAGTAGGGTGGGTATCAAGATATTGTCTTCTCGACTGGATATGATTAGCGTGGTCTGCGACCGGGCGTATGTACGAGTGTGTATGAGTGTACATGAGTGTGTTACTAACGCGGTGTGGTTGCGCAGAGCGCGGCGCGACGTGGCGGCGGCGCTGGCGCTGGCGGCGCTGTGGTGGGGCCGCGCGCCGCGCCCGCACCGCAAACACCGCGGCGCGCGGCGCTAGAGCCCCCCTGAGCTCCCACGCACACCCTATTTATTCTAGATAGACCTAATGTTAACCAATTGACGCGGGCGCGCCGCTCCCGGCCTTAACTGAGCGCGCGCCCGCTCCCCCCCGCGCCCCCGCGCCCCCCGCTCGGACGCGCGACGCCCGCTTCAGCGTGTAGCAATATTATAGTAATCGTAGGTTATAGAAGCGTGCCGCGAACGTAATGCCTTGTAGCGCGGTCGCCGAGCGCCGCGCGTCCCGCCTCCCCCCGCGCCCCCGCGCCACCCCCCGCGCCGCCCTCCGCCGCGCCCCCGAGTGCGAGAGGCGGCGGGCTGTAATCTTCGAATTATAAATTATCAATTACGATCGCTTTTACTTATTATCCTAGACTTGTACTGTGTAGCTATTGTTGCGACGGCGGCGAGGGGGCGGGCGCGGGGGGCGGGCGCGGGCCGCGACTGACCTGCCGCGACCCGATAGTCCTGTAGATACTAAGTTTTAAGGGTGAGACCGCGCGACCCGCGCGCCCGCGCCCCTGTTGTACGAATTTTTTCATAATATATTATAGTTTTTTTGTTTGTCTTTATATAGAAATCGTTTTCGTGAATATTTTGAAAATAACCAAAAATAGGTACCAAATATAGAAAGATATGATTGTTTCCTAATTTCATAAAGCATTTTAATGCTTGCATGTTGTATTGTGTTCAAAAAATTATAATTAAAAAAAAGATATCCTTATTATTTCGTTTTAATAATTGTACCCACCCCGTAAGTTAAGTTAGTGAAAATTGTTACGATATCAATTATCTGGTCAATAAAATAAAATGTATGACAATAAAACACTTATTTATTTTTCAACACTTCTCACATTATTTTCAGCAACAAGGAATTTCCTGACTACAAATATCTAATTAAATAAAAAAAACAACAAAATCTATAAAAAGAATTAAAATTTTTGAATTTAATGTCAATGTTTACTTTTAAAAAGATTCATTTTAAATTGGTGCGGAAGCAATAGGCGGGGTCGTGACACACGCTATGCGTAGCGGCAAGACAGGCTTCAAGACACCCGCGTTGCGTTCCAACGTGCTGGTGACGAGCATGTAGGCCGTCGCAAACAATGTCACCGTCTATATATTATAAAATAATAATAAAAACTTTACTTTCTCATAAAATATAAATTATAGCAAGTAATTTTCGAATGTGGCGTGTGAGTGACGCAGTGGAACAGCGGCTGACTATAAAAGCGATGTCGGTTACGGGTTCGATTCCCACGAATGATATTAAAATGTTCATTTCTTCGCTCTGGTACGGATGGCTTGTATTTCCACCACTCCATAAGCAAAATGTCACAATTTAGAAAAGAGGAGGACGGAGTGCCACCCTAAGTTATCTCTGACAGATATGCAGGAAAAAGCCTTAGGCTGAAAAAATCTTTAAAATTTATAAAATTTATATCTATTTGTGATATAAAAAAGCGTATACTCGTATACATTAAAAAATAAAATGTTACCTTTACAATAATTAAAACGCAACCGAGCACAGCAAGTGAATTGGAAAACATATGAAGCTCCATGCGTGCCGCTCGCGCGCATCCCGCGCGGTACAGCGGTACGTTGCAATTCTTGTCACTCTTTGAAGAAATTACATTGTTTAATATATGCATATTACATTGTTTAATATACGTTGTTTACGGACAGTGGCGTAGCTAGTGTTACAAGCTCCCGGTGCACAGAGAAATAATCAGGCCCTCATTTCCTCTTTTCGCGTACCTCGAACTTATATTCAAAATTATAGATAGGAATAATAATAGGATATAGTGAGTTGAACTTATCCCTAGTAAGCTAAATAAGCTCGCTCCAGGGCCCCGGTGCACTTCACCGCCTAGCCATACGATAACTACACTACTGTATATGGAAAAAGGGTCACAAGGAAGTCACCATGCTATCGTTTATATCCATGGTAGATGCCAGTTCATATATTATAAAAAAAAAAATATAAAAAAAGGAAACCGATTTCAAACAAAACGCACTGAAAAGTAAAAAAAAAGTATCTTGTGTCTACGGCTCGACCTTCCAATTAAATACCCACTCACACAATGACTCAACACTTGGTTATTACTAAAAACAATTATAAAAATATGTAAATACCTAATACCTAAGTACAAATTGTCAACTTTGGATTAAGTGTCAGCTATGTTTTTTGAAGATGCTCAAAAAAGCAGCCTTACGCTTTTTCCGTACAGCGGGGTAGTCACAGAGGACCTAGTGTCAAGACCTCCATCCTCTAATTTCCGCCCGAAATCAAGACATATAACAAAGCATGTTAAGTGGCGGAACTCAAAGCCGCGCTTTGTCTTAGGCAGCAAAGTAACGACAGCAAAGAAACGAAAATTTTAATATAATTATTTCCCGAGTGAGAGTCGAATTCTCAACCATCACTACAGTGGGATGCTGAACCTCTGCGCCATCGCTATTCAAATATTATGATGGTCATATAAATGGTAAGGAAAATCGAGCTTAGCAACGCTTTTAACATTTCTTTCTAATTTCTTAGGAAAATTGAAAAAGACATTTAAAGAAAACGTATAAAGATGGATAGTAGAACGCATGACTCAGTAGTGAAAGCGCCTGAACGGTACTCAGGAGGCGCGGGCTCGAATCCTGATGCTTGTTATTCCACTAAAACACTTGTCAACTTACTTTTCCATGTACAACACGGCCACAACACGAAGGCGGTAAACTGAGGCGGTGCTGATACCAGTCGGTATATGAGTGCGCTCCACAACATTTCAACTGAAATAAGAGTAAACATTTTTACATATGTGGCCAGTCGTGGCGCAGATGCACAAGCGTGTGACTGTAAACGACTGGTTGTGGGTTCGATTCCCACTCGAGGAGCGGAAATATTTAATATTTCCATTTTCTTCGCTCTGGTGCCGAGGTAAAGCGCGGCGTTAAGTTACGCCACTTAACACGTAATGCCTCCGAATTCGTCGGAAAGTGGGGAACGGAGTGTCTAAACACTAGGTTCCCTCTGCCTAGCCTGCGGTGTGCGGGGTACAGCGTGAAGCTAAAAAAAAATACACAATAATAAAAAATATTTTTCACTGACAAACAGTTTCATTTACTTGTAATTTTTTTATAAGGTTGTCGTGGCGCAATGTGATAGGGTCTGACTGTCAACAATGTGGGCTCAATTAAAATGTTTCAAATTGGATCAGTTAAATTGGCTTAATGTTTAATTATTCAGTTTAAATATATTTTAAGTGTGTGGGAAAACGTCTGACTCCAAACACGATTGGTTTTGGCTTCTATCCTCACTTGGAGGAATTATATAAAAATATTTTCGTTTCTTCGTTCTGGTACCTAAGACAAAAGCCAACGTTAGGTTCCGTCACTCAACAAATGTTTCAATTTCGGTCAACAAATAGAGTGTTTTAACACTAAGTTCATCTAACTATACTCCACTTGGCGAGAGAAGGCGTGGATCTGAGAAAAATAGTTATATTTTCCCCACCTCTAATTGCATAGAAGCAAATGCATCCCGGACTGTTGGATAAAATTGTTCATACGACATAGCGCGCAACATGCTCGAGTTCAGTGTAGAGGTGTCGCGAACTGCTCGAGATAGTCCCGTCAAAGATGATATGCCAGTCGAAAGTAACATCATACCGGATATTACTAGTAACATTAACTGAAAAAATAATTTAAAAAATCAATGTTTGGCGTAGGCTCACGAGCATTGCAAGGTTTAGGCATTAGTATATGAAGAAACGTCGTTTAGGCTTTGTATTCAATTCACATAGAATTATTTTATTTATTATATTAATTAGTTTATTTAACGTTTCATTATGCTCTGTAAAAAAATGGTCGCTATCCATGTCTAGACTTTCAATATATCCCAAGGAACAGTAGCCTATAAGTGATACAATAAACATAATAGATTGCGTCATAGCTTAAATTTTTATTTAGTCAATAAGTACTGCATATTCGCGTATAGTACATTTCACACACAATCCCTTATCTAATCAATTAAATGAAAAGTACATACTGTAGTCGAAAGCGTAACTGATCTTGGATGATAAGGCACCATAGAAGCCAACCAACACGCGGGCAAGCACAGCAGAGCGCCCGCAATGAATAACATGCTGACTCCGAGTTCCACGCCTATGTCCGACGTCCAGAAGTAATAGGACATGCGTAGGAGACTCCAGGCAGTCGAACTACCTAATATTGCTCCCCCACTCTAGTAAAATTTAAAATGAAATTAGGTTAGAAATAACGATATACATACAAATTACTTCATTATCTGAATACACGTCAAAAACTTTTTGAGAATTTTGAATAATATCATGAATTTAATATGATAAGCAGAATAGATTATAACTGCTTTAGGGATGAACATCCTTTTGGCTTTAACTTCCAGCCATCAACATTTAATCCATTTTGCTTTTTATACTGATAAACTAATCTTTTGAGATTTGAATATAAAACATTGTGCGTTTAATAACATGTAACAAGATTGACAAACAAATTATATCAATAGATTTTTTTCGTTTTTACGAGTACATGAAAAAATCAAATATTAACTGGCCTTATTAAGGGTACTAGAATAGGCTGCGCTGTTAATTGGTCGAGTGTAATAATAAGGTATTAGATATGTAGTTCAGGGACCATATTACGTTAATTTAATATATTAAGTCATCTATCTTTTGAAGACCATGCTTAATGTACAATTTAAAGTTGTACGCTTGCGTTGCTTATGGACAGATGCTTGACAAACATGCTGCATCATCATCTACTGTAGGAAAAAAATAAAAACGCTTACAAGCAATAGCCCAGCACACGCAAACAGAACTAAACCACTGTTTCTCATTTTATCAGTTAAAAGAATTTTAGTTTAAATGAAAATTATTGTTACTTATACAATGTATATGTGTAACTTTAAAAATTCATTAAATTTTCCGCGATTGATTTTTGACGTCAAGTGACAGATTATTTTTTTAATTATTTTTATTTTGTATGCTGCTAATAAAAACTAATTTACTTGTCAATATGTGAAACGATTATTATAGTTTTAGTCTAATATAAGGCAAAATTCAAAATACATATATTTACGTCAACATAATTATAATCTTTATAATTTACGTCATTTCAAATCTTTATATCGTTCTAAATTTTAAATTTATATATTACGTGAAAGTGACCGGTAATGGACGTAGGGAAGACTTCGAATACTTCCGAAAACAAAAGCGATGATACTGGAAAAAGGCCAAGAAAGAAGCATATGGACAACCTGAAGGGCGTTTTGGTAACATTAGGTCGAGGAGAAAGAAGTATGGAAGGAGCATAGCGCTTGACGCTACGCTTTCTTTTACTGCTTCCTCAGGGATGAGTGTAAATGTTAAGTCTAAAATTTGTATGATACTTTAATTTTAGCCGCGGATTTTCCCCAAAACATATTTTTCTTTTCCCCCCATTTCCAATACCCTTCTATGATAGTTGATGGATACTCTTTTGTTGTTTCTTACTTTCAATTAAATTATTTTAAGAAAGTAAATGTTACTTTTCTTCCGCTATTTTCAAATAATTGCTAATAACTGTTTTATTTATTGTGGTAATTAATTTAACCTAACGTAATTTACAACGCGACGTATTTGATCATTACAATTTCATGTAAAATTTAATTGAAAATTAATATACACACACCATATAAATTACTGGTTCTATAAAAAGTAAAATGAAAAGCTTCTCTCCTTTACTAGAATTACTTCAAACCTCAAAATGAAACTTTTGAGTCTGGTTATACTTTTTATTTATGTAATATCCTTATCAGCGAACTCATTGAGAACCAAATATGTGTATCAATTTGGTAAGTAATTTATTTGAAACTATTTTTAGATTTTTTTTAGCTTCACACTGTATCGCGCACATAGAAGGGTAGGCAGAGGGAACCTTGTATTAAGACACTCCGTTCGTTACTTTCCGAAATCTGGAGGCATGCCGTGTTAAGTGACGGAATTTAACCCCGCGCTTTGTCTCGACACCAGAGCGGAGAAAATGGAAATATTAAATATTTCCTATCTATTCTTATCCTCCTCGAGTAGGAATCGAACCCACAATCAGTCGCTTTACAGTCACACATTGTGCCTACGCACTACGATTGGCCCCAAAAAAATATTAGATACTATTTGTTTACTTATCATGTATCCATGAAATGAAAAAAGGAAAAGAAAAATTATAAACACGATTTGTATCATAGGTATCGATGTGGGTGTTGTAGCGTTTGCTCAATCAGGACGAATCGGATTTTTTGAGAAGACTGTAACAATTCCTATTGTGGTACGTGATGAATTTTCAAATATATTATTTTATATTATGACTGTGTATGTTAAAACTTTATACAAACTTATAAAGTTTCATCTCTACTTTTGAGTGTATCTACTTTACTGGCGTTATTTGAATTATTATTTTAAAAACATGTGAGTTATAAGTGTGTAAGTAGTCGGTATGTAAAAGAAGTTAGAAAGTCTATGAACTTACTTATTGGAAAAAAAGAAATTTATCTCCTTCTATTCCATTTTAATTGATTCTTTTTATGTTTGTTGTGAAACTATAACAAAATTATATCCGTATTATATCACTTACAACAACAACAACAAAAATAAGTTTACAACTTATTTATACGCTTTATTACAAATAAAGCGTATAAGAATTTCGCAGCGTGTAGAAGAACGCATGGCTCAGTGGTGAGAGCGCCTGGACGGTGTTCAGGAGGCGCGGGTTCGAATCCCGCTGCACTAAAATTTTTATACGTTTTCTTTAAATGTCTTTTTTTATATCCGTTCGGGTGAGCGGACACATTTATTTGGTACGCAAAAGGTTTACTTGACATAATACATCTTATTCAGATAAATAATCGGTACCAATGTGTAACAATATAACATAATGTGCCATTCGCATTCTTGATAAAACATTAAGACAATATTTGCTTAAAATTTTATAACTTTACGACCACCATATTATGGTAGCTATAGACTATTGCATATTAAAAATAAATAAATGTATATTTTTCTCGAATCCAGGTACCCATGTGCTCTAAATTGAGTTTTGTACTCGTTGAAGTTAACGACTTAATATCGCAGCCCACAGTGACATTTGATGAGCATATGTCTTCGGTGACCATTAAATTTAAGCCGTGGCAGTTCAGCAAATCTTCTTATTTGGTCACAGCCAAAGCCATACCAGATCAATTCTTTTGTACGGGGAAATTGCGTCATTATTACGAACCTCCAATGCCTTTGCATTGAATTGATTTCTAATAGCGATATGAAACACATCATTGTGTTATTTTTTTATTTGAAATTAAATGTAAAATTTAATATATGTAATTAATAGAATTTTATAACTCTTCAAAGTTTCAATTCTGCATAAAATATATAATCATCTTACCTAATGTATAGTTAAGGAAATAAAATATTGAATAAATAATTTATTTGAATAGCTTCGTTGTTTCATTAAATGAAAGACTTACCTAAGTAAAAATAATGAGATAACTTTGATATTCAACAAATAAATGAGTATTTAAAAAGCTTTGTTATTTAATTCAAAACTAAAGTAACAATAATGACATAACGGAGTACAGCTGTATCTTTATATTAAATATGTATCAATTATTGTTTACAAAAATCTCTGCCATGAAAAAGCTCCGGGAAAATTGAACATAGGAACATGAAACAATTGTTTTTCTTTATATTAGGTACTGTTAAAGCCGTAACACTGTGGATTACTAAAATCACTACTCAACGCTAAGTAAGATGATAGAAGTAGTTTCCCTTACTTCAAAAAATACCAGAGGCGCTTGGAAAAGCCTAGAAAAGAAGAAAACGTTTGTTGTCACAAACAATGAGGTTGCTTATATAAATAACTAGAGGTCTGTTCGCGGCTCCCCCGCGTGATCTACATGACTATTTCGTTATATTGTAATCCTTGGAGGTGGATTTTGAAAATATAAAGCAGCCTTTTTTTAACCTTGGATTATCAACTATATTTACGCCAAAATTCATTACAATCTGTCAAGCGGCTTAGATCTTTCTTATAAACTTTCATCCCCTATTTCAACCCTTTAGAGGTTGATTTTTGAAAAAATAAGTAGTCTATGTTTTACCACGGATTATTTGCTACTTTCATTCTAAATTTTATGCAAATAAGCCCTGTAGATTAGCTGTGAAAGCGTGACAGACAAACAGGCAGACTTTCGCATTTATAATATAAGTATGGATGCTTATTATTATGGTGTAGAGATATCAAAACTTTATTAGTAAAGAGGTTACATAGAAAAATGTGATAACTGATAGAAGTAGTCGTGTGACTAGAATGTCATTTTTTGTTATTTATTATATTATTTATGTATATATTTTGTATAATGCTGATTTTTTTATGAATACTAACAAAATTAAATTTTATGTATAATTTAATTATAATCAAATACTTTGTGTTAAAAGTTTAAAGTGAAGTTGCAATTGCAATTTTGAAAACTTGTTTATATTAAATTTATCATAACTAAATTAATAATAAATAAATATACATTAGAAGATTTTATTGGACTACAACTTACAAATTTTGTTAAAATATGCATCCATTACGAGAACGAGCCTGTGACAAATTACTGGAACATCCATTACTGAGGACACCTCCACCAGAACCAGAGCGTCCACGACCCCCGCGTATACGCAAGCCAAGGGAGTTTAAACTTGTTAGTATATTATCTAGTCTAGTCATTAATATTTGTAAAATTAACATTTTTTTCATATCATTAAATATTAATTATAATTTTAGCCACCTAGGTTTCCTTTACTTTCTAAAGACTTCTATGCAGCATGGTGTAACCATCAGAAAGAGGTACATAATTTGTATATATTAAATACATTTTTTATAACATATATCTAAAAAAACATAACACATTTAATCATTCCATTTTTATAGTTACAAATGTCTAAACACAAAGTAGATGATCATCCACCAGAGCTTTTTCCGGAGTTGTATTTAAAGCCGCGTCGCCTCGACTACTATGCGCGTCAACTTGAGGAAAATATGAACGTCAATAAAGAACTTTTAAAGCGCATCAATCTCATACAAAGAACTGGCGTAAGCACCTTTGTTGTTTTTTAACTTTAGTAATAAACAAAGATTTTTTAGTTTCACGCTGTATCCCGCACACAGCAGGGTAGGCAGAAGGAACCTAGTGTTAAGACACTCTGTTCCCCACTTTCCGCTGAATTCGGAGGCATTGCGTGTTAAGTGGCGGAACCAGAGCGAAGAAAATGGAAATATTAGATATTTCCACTCCTCCAGTGTGAATCGAACCCACAACCAGTCGTTTTCAGTCACACGCTTGTGCCACTGGGCCACGACTGACCTCACAGAAATTTTGTGGAGGCGCGTGTATCAGGCGGGAACTCGCTTGGTAAAATGAGAACATTAGGAGCCCAAAAAACTATTTAAATTTAACAACATGAATATAAAGTCTAAATTAGCTATAAATTTTAAAGGCCGATAGTCGTTCCATCACAAAGCGCATAAGTCACCTATAATATGTTTACGATACGATTTATTTTGTTTTCTACCGTTGTTAACAATACGCATTTCGTTCGTCTCGTGTTTAAATATTAAAAGTGGTCAATAATATGGAATTTACAGGTATGTACATTGTATTAATACAGTAAAATGATATGAAAATAATGTAATCGTAAGTATTTAAATATTCTTTTACATTTCTAGTTTAATTTCCTTTTAAAATTGATGCTTACTTAGAGACTTACAAAAAAGTTTCGCTAAGTACCGTTTTCTGTCTTTGATATTTGCATTAAGTTGTTAGATGGTTGTTATTGTGAATTTTGAGACCGCAAACGAACTCATTGTGACACTATCCTCTTTTATTTACTGGTAGACTGAGTGATCAGTCACACAAAAATACATGTTACAAAGATGGATCTGATTTTAGTGTTACGAAATGAAAACTTTTATAAATTATCATCGTCTATCTTGGACAATCGTTATATATTGGACAATCATAGTATTTATAAACAATCAAAAGTCGGTGCTCTACGAATAAATTGTGTTCTCAGGGTTTGTTTCGAAACTTTTGGAAAAGTGGACGAACTCGAATTGGAAGATTGAGAGATACACCAAGTATTGCCAAAATAAGTTAAGGGCGTATTATCATGCGGATTCAACGTAAATCACGAAAGTTTCAAAAATTACAGTATTGAAACTGCATAACTTTGCATTAATTCCACCGGATACTACTAATGACAGACCATTTACTTCAGCTGAGATACTCGATACTTTAAAGAGCATGAATGCTAACAAAGCTCCAGGACCAGACCATCTTACAGCGGATATTTGCCTTGCTTATGTCTCATTGTATCCGGAGTTGATGGCTAAGCTGCTGAACAGGTGTGTCGAACTTGGCTACTTTCCGAAACAGTGGAAGATTGCACAGGTGGTAGTGCTTCCAAAGCATAATAAGGTTGACCGCTCTGATCCATCGTCGTTTCGACCCATAGGCTTACTCAATGTTTTTGGCAAACTTTTAGAAAAAGTTATTGCATCCCGACTAACCTTTCATATAAACAACAATAATCTCAATAATAGTTTACAGTTTGGATTTAAACAACAGACATCCACCGTCGACGCAATTAGAGTGGCGCTTGATAAAATAAAAATGGCTAAGCGTGACAGGGAGCAAGTGCTAGCTGTGTCACTAGACATCAAAGCCGCTTTTGACCATGCCTGGTGGCCGCTTCTGTTCAAGAGGCTGAAAGATATTAAATGTCCCAAAAATTATTACCAAACTATTTTTAATTATACAAGAGATAGATTAGTAAGGATCAATTTTTCAGACCAGACACTCCAGAAAAGCATGTCCAAGGGCTGTATCCAAGGATCAGTCCTTGGACCTCTCTTCTGGAACATCATACTAGATGATTTATTCTTAATCACTCTTCCAGACGGATGTCATCTGCAAGCATTTGCAGATGATGTACTACTCATTGTTAAAAACAAAAATATTCACCAATTGCAGTTGGCCGCCAACCAGGCTTTAACATTAATAACAAATTGGGGCAGGGAGGTCAAACTTGCATTCGGATCACATAAAACACAAGTAATTGCTTTCACTACTAAAGCCAAGCAGATTAGTTTATACATTGACAAGCATAACTTACAATTTTCTGATCAAATTAAGCTACTAGGAGTCATAATAGATAGAAATCTTAAGTTCATTAAACATGTCAATTACACCGTTTCAAAAGCCACAAGAATTTATTGGTCCATCTGCAAGTTTGTGCGTCCCACTTGGGGCATTAACCCTGATAATATCAAAATTATATACGAAATGGTAATACAACCAATCATTACATATTCAGCAGTGATCTGGGGTGAAGCGGTCAGATTCAAAACTGTCCGTGATACTCTCAGGTCTCTACAACGAATTTTTGCTATTCGCATCATCCGAGGATTCCGAACTATATCTGCCACGGCTTCTATCGCCCTGGCATCCCTTACACCGCTCCATCTCCGTGTTACAGAGATTTGTCATATGGAAAATTCTAAATATTCCGGCACATGTAACTTTCTGCCAGATGATATCACTATAGATAAACCTGTTCATCTCACCTTCTTCATCCAGCTGATAGATTTAACATAGAATTCCATAAAGCACAAAATCAGGAAGAACTCATAAAATATACTGATAGTTATATACCACAAATTTATACTGATGGCAGCAATCTGAGCGATGACAGAACGGGAGCGGCTTTTGTGGCCTATAAGCTGGGTGGTAGTTGCATTGTCAAAAAATTTAGGTTACACCAATGCTGTTCAGTTTTTCAGGCCGAACTGGTTGCGATTAATAATGCGCTGCATTGGGCAATACGTTCTGGTAATTTTCATAATATTATTATAGTATCGGATTCACTTTCAGGTCTCAACGCAATTTCTGATAAGAATAACACGAATTCTCTTATAGTTTCCATACATAGACTTATGTTTTACATAAAAAACAGAGAAGGAAGCGTGTCGTTTGTCTGGGTTAGATCTCACACCGGTCTAGACGGGAACGAGGCTGCCGATACTGCGGCCAAATCGGCTGCCGCATCACACCTCTATTAGGCATAGGGTAAAACTTGGTAATACGCCCCACTTTTTTTTAACCTTCAATAAAACCCAAATAATCATAGATTTAATTATTTCTTTTATTCCTGGACGTTAATTGGTTCGTTAACAATAATTTTACAAAACCTTAATGTAATTGGAACGATGGTTAAAGATCTATTTCAATTTTTTTGCAGACATGGAGTGGGGCGTTTTATCAGGTACATGTTACCTAATACGCCTCGTTTTGTATTATAAAATGCCCCATGCAATTTAAAATGTCCTCATATATGTCCATACCTAAATTTTATCCAAAACGTAAAAAAACACAATATATCAATAGTTTAATAACTACAAACATAACACAAATGTAAGGCAAGACTTAAAAGTCCTTAAAAACTCTAAATAAAAAAAAACATTTTCATTTGTAAGTAATTATTTAAAAGAAAAGTTGTAACAATAAAAAACACCAGTCTTCTAAATTAATGATTAACATAACAGTCTTTTCAATTAACTTTGACATAAACCAAATTAAAATCATCATAAAATAGTTGAATAGAATAAAATCAAATCTTGCTGCTTTTAACAGCTTCTCTCTCAGCTTTCTGCCCATAGTTGTTACACAAACGTGGTACCCTGAACGTGTCAAACTTGAATCCAGTCTTCAGAAGACTTTGTTATGTAGTAATTTTCTGTACATTCAACGCTTTTATTTATGTCCATATCCGAACAGTTTTAAGGTGCTTCTCAAAGATGGAACTTTGAAGTGCTTTGAAGCTTCATTCTCTCCCATTTTTTTACTTCATACAGATCGCGTTGCCTCCAAAAAGCTCGAAGAGTCTTGCATTTATATTTAAGAGACATACTCTGTAATTAAAATACAATATAAATTGGTATCTATGTAATTTTGGTACGGGGGCATTTTAAAAAACATGCGGTGGGGCGTATTGCAAATTTTGCTTTTTAAAACGCCCTATCAAGAAAAAAGCCTCAATTTCAAAGTTATCACGTTTAACGAATATTTATAATAAAGTGTATTTATGTGTATTTTCAACAGTTAATATCAATTTAACTTAAATTTAATGAGTATTAAAATATAAAAAAATGTTTGCAACTTACCACAAATTGTAACTTCACTGAAACACTAAATTTATTAATATTTTTTAAGGGAGCGTAATAAACCACACGTGCACATTAGCTATGTTGTTTATCAACTTATGGCTACTCTCCGTGCAATACGTGTATCATCTAGCTTTCTTAATGTACCTGCTATGGCTGTGGGGCGTTTTGTCAACTGGGGCGTTTTACCTAGTTTTACCCTATACTCACTTTCCTGTTTCATATATAAAGCAGAAATTGAAACAGCAAACATTAACAGAATATAATAAACTTTACATAGAATCACCCACGGGGAAACACACTAAGTCTCTTCTACCATCTTTGAGGGATATAGAAAAAGTCACAGGCCATTTCAAAACATCCTTTTACTTAACTCAAGTACTCACCGGGCATGGGTATTATCTGCAGTACCTTAATAAATACAAAATAAAATCTGATGATAAATGCCCTTGCGACTTTTCTACTATCCAAACATTAGAACATCTATTAAAAGATTGCCCCAAATTTTCGACCCAAAGACTTGCTCACAGCATGACCTGTAGAATGTACGATATAGCCAACCCTTTTGATTTAATTTCTCTTTGTTCTAACGATGAAACCGTCAACTCTTTCACACAATTTGTACACGTAGTAATGGGAAGCTTAAAATCTTTTAACAATCAAATTCATTAACAGGAAATATTTATCTCATTTAATTCATTTTCATTTCATTAGCAACCGAATTATTCTATTCTATTATGTTATACCATACCATACCAACTTATAAATAACCTAATTGACTAAATCTTACTGTCGCCCGTATAAAATTGCGAGGACAGATAGGATGACGAAAGTGGGAGTAGGAAAAAAAAAAAAAAAAAAGGAACTGCATAACTTTGCATTTATATCAGTGCTTGTGTCTACAAACTCCTGATACACGGCGCAGAGATTTTTTATTGGCTACCACTGCCTGGTAAATAGGTTTATTCTCAGAAGATGTACTGGTGACCAGCCAAAACGAATTTAAAAGCGACCTCCAGAATCGACACCACTACCGACATTGCGCACTGGATCCTATAATTGCATCGAAGAGAAGTAGCCACTATGAAAGAAGGAAACCGTTTGCTAAGGTTTTAGAAATGTTGGAAAATCCTTCAATAGAAAACGTCATCAATAAACATGATGATGGCCGTGAACATGAAGATTATGATGAAGCATCCTGATTATTTATCATTGTAAACTAGATATACCTAAATCAGAACCTACCCATTATATTATTGTACTATGTATAGGTAGTGAAATATACCTACTTACGTTTTTTCCATTCCTAAATAAATATTTTTTACTTCTGTTAAGTGTTTTACTCCTATCACTTTTCCTTTTTAAGTAGGTAAGTTTGTGTAGGTTATAAGTTAGGTACTAACAAGACTTTTTGAGTTCTAACGCAATTGAAGAAACGTAGTAGCTAATGTGTATAAATAATACGACACACACACACATCGACAACGGGCAAAAACAACACAATAAAAGTGCTTTGGGTAAAAGGTACAGGCTTACCGAGTACCCGAATGGGTACAGTACGTTATATAAAATAAAGATAAATAAGAATGAATATTCTTATTTATCTTTATTTTTTATAACGTACTGTTTAGGAACCCTAAAAAGTGTAAATGAATATTTTTTTTGATGTTCGTAGTTTTTGACCTCCTAAAGTCGTCATTTTACCGTGGGTGCGTCGTCCCGCTTACTTCTTAAGTACAGTCTTAAGCCTCAATAAGTAAAAGACTTTTAATAATAGAAAGCGTGCATCAGAATCCCAAAACCTATTTAAAAATAAAACTATAAAAAAAAAAATTGTTGGACAATTATTAAAGGAAATTGAACATTATTTACTTGTTTTAATTTGTTACTTAATAAATAATATTTTATCAAGTACCAGTTATCATAAGGGTCATTTATTTTGAATAAAATAAAATAACTTAACAAAAAAAAAAGAAATAAATGACAATAAAATACTGGTGATATCTTACAGATCCACCATATTGTTTAATAGTTTAGCTTTCTCCTCTACGCATCACTCAGCTGTACAGTTACGTGACGAGACTTATACCTAAGATAAGATTCAAAATTCGAGCTGGAAATAGAGAACGGGGTCTCTTCAAACTAGGTTCTCTCTGAATAGGTGTAAGGCATACAGGAAAACTGAAACTAAAAAAAAATTGTAAAGTTAGTATACCAAAATGCACTAAGTAGATATAATCATACGACATATAATCTTTTACAGGGTTTTGTAGACTGTTGGATGTATCCTGAGCCAACGGATACTTACAATAAGTTGTTGTGTAAACAAAGACAAAGGGTGCTCGATGAAATTAGGAGGCAAAATTACTATTTATACTCAAGGCTACTTATAGCTGTAAGTTCTTGTGCATGTATGTATATATTAAATTTACATTAGAAATCAATAAGTAAGTTTAAACAGCTTAACATATAAGCAATATATAATTTGATGTAAGCCAAAAAACACTGATCTTACCTTGTGGTGGAGTTCACCTAGTTCTCTTATTAACATAATGGTTTAAATTTCACTGACAAGATATGTGCAAATAATTTTGTATAGTACTACTGTCTCTCTACTCTAGCTGTCAATGTCAATAGTAATATATAGTCGCCGGCAACTAATAATGCACATCGATGCTTAAAACGAAACAGCCAGCCAGTTTCTGTTTCGTAGGGCGCCGTCTCTGTTACTCAGATGGTATGTGACGTTTGTCACTGGTTCGTCAGTCTTTGTACAGATACAGTAGAGTACGGTCGCTTTCAGCTTCAAATATATACTTCACTGATAGACTTGTGATAAATACGAATGATAATGACAGTGATTTTGACCTTATTGAGAGCACAGATTGTGAAATGGAAGAAATTGGGACTTCTGGCAGTTAGGCTCGCACATCTTTTTCATTTTTTTATATTTTCAGGCGTCAAATTTAATTATTAAATAAAAAGGAATCGACATCGTTGAAGTTGACAACTATATTGTCGTTTTAACAGCTTTTAATAGATACCTCACTATTATTGTTTTAAGCGAGAGAGACAACACTCTACTACGTCGAAGCTATCCGACTGCTTCATTCTAAGCATCCGATGTGCATTATTACTTGTCGGGTATTAGAATTTATTCCATATGGCGCGAATGTTGGGTTTGACTGCTTAGCTGGCATATTTAAATAAAACAACATATATATATTTTTTTAAATTATAATATATTTTTTTAATTTACTAGAGGTCGGAGCAACCACTGACAAAAGAACTCGATGAGCTCTGGAAGGATACCAAACACAAATTAATACTTGGAGCTTCGTAAGCCATAGTCATGTTATAAGATTTTTTTTTAAGTCAATTTATGTGTATAATTACTATTATTCATTTGAAATTCGTTTATTTTTTGTTATATTTGTATTTTAGATTGCCATTTATTCTCTTCAAGACTGAAAAGATTGATCGTGACATTAGAGATCCAGCATTTGACAAACCACACCATATTCAACGAACAAAGTATGATGGAATTTTTACATTTTTTACAATTTACTTTATTTATTTATATTTAAAATTAATATTTTTTAATAAACATTCAGTGAAAAATCATTTTTTTTAGAATATCGATGGAAATCTGGGTTGTTGGTGGTTCTAAAATAGGACGAGTAACAGCTGAACTTTTTAACGATATTGTACCAAAAACGTGCAATTTGTTTATGAATTTGATCAAAGGAGATGCGAGGGGCCATGCGTACATGGGAACTAGATTTTTCAGGTAAATTTTTGCAAATCATATCTATTTCTTAATAAAATACTTAGTATCCTATAATACATTATCTTGTTGAATGAAGTAATGGGTTAACGAAATATGTTGAAATCATTTTTGTTTATTTTAAGGGTTGTGCCCAATTTATATTGCCGTGGAGGTGATGTTTCAAAAGACAACGGCTTCGGATCTTATTTACCTGACGGAGTAGCAGAACCACTAGGACCGGAACACTTCAGACTAAAGCATACTGTTCCCGGTAATATATTAATTTTTTAAAAAGGACTATTTCGAAAAGTAAAGTTAGTTACAAGAAAAAATGATTAATGTACTATAAATAAAATTAATGTTTCAGGTGTTCTCTCAATGGTCGTAACATCAGACAATGAGGTTTACGGGCAATTTAATATTATATTTAAACCATTATCACAATTCGACGGCAAGCACGTAGTTTTCGGTCGGGTAAGGAAATTTTTCTTAGGGTTATAAGAATTTTCTTAAATTAAATGGTCATTATATTTGCCATTTTAAACATTTTTTTAAATATTGCAGATTGTAGCTGGACCTACTCAAGCTTTAGAAAGAATTAGTGCATTAGGGCTACCTCTTGGTACGACCACATCAGATATTATAATACGTTACTGTGGATGGTTTACTCGCTCTGGACAATACCGTGAAGGAAATCCTAATACTATTAAATTTCCACCTCGGAGAAAAATGTAGAACTAAGTATATAAATAAAGCTATTAAAAATCTTAAAATTACTAATTCAGATTCACGTTTGTATTCAAAAGAATATAGGTTTGAAATTGTTGCTTTTATATGTCAAATAACGAATAATATATGCTTTATCTTAACATAAATATATTGTTTAATTATTCTGAACAAATAAAACAATATTTGAAAATCAATATAAAATTTTATTACACATATGCACCTACATTTAGAAAACAAATAAATGTAATGCACGATACAACTCAGACCAATCAAACGGTCGCTTACCATAAATACTTAACAGTCAATCAAAAAGGTTTAGTCACTATATATTCGTTCACTGCATTGTCACTCTATTTTCACGAATAAACCACATGAAAAAATTAGCGCCAGCACCTGAAAGATGGAGATAGCAAATATGAGATTAATTTATGTCATTAACCAGTCAAACATATCGCAGTGTTAAATTTAATTTTTCAAAACGCAATGTCTATATCTCTCAATCTTGGCTAGAGACTCTCTTTCTACCTTGCTATGCGAGAAAAAGCTTGTAACTCGGGAAAAAATATTGGATAGTTTTCAATACTTGTAGTTTCAATGAAATAAAAAAATTGACTACTTTTAGGAAAGCAGACATCTCTTAAAAAAAACATTTCTAGAAAACGTATAAAAAATATATATTTGAGTGTGAATCGAACCCGCTCCTCTTGGAAATCGTCCAAGCGCTCTGATCGCTAAGCCATGCGTTCGCTGCGATCCCTCTACGTTCATCCGATTTACGCAGAACGCGCTTTTTATACGTTTTCTAAAAATGCTGCAACATCCTAAATGTGTGAATATAACTTTAAAAAATTTAAAAATACTATTTGATTTATGTGTGTATATAAGTATATACAATTTTAAAATCAAAGAAAGCCTTTTAGTTACGATCGTCTTAGCCATATTTATGCTGTTGCTATAGCTGACAAAATATTTTTTCGTTTATTCATTATGCATTATGGACATAGGCACCGTGATTAAAATAAGATTTTTACTTTACATATTATTTTTCTCTACTATCATAAATTAGCCTTTAATTCGCTATATATACCTAAGCATCAAATTTATTAAAAAACATATAAGTAAACATATACATACCATAATCAATGCTACAATGATGGCAACAGCTCCAACATAAACGGCATCTTCTCGCAATAAGTTGATTGTCTTGCTGTAACAACCGTCCATGTACATAGTTGTCGGATTCTGGGAGTATTTACAATCTCGCCTCTGGAAGAAACACAATTACTTATTAATAATTAAAGGAGGTAAAATTTATAGATAAAATACGTATATAATACGAGTAGCTTCCAGCAACTTCCGTTCCTACTAAGAAACACAAAATGCTGAACAACTTTTTGTAAGGCACAGTTTCCATATGTATAATAGTATAGCTGGTCTATTATAGTTTTATATCTGGTGTCCCACTCTTCAAAATTAATTATAGCTTAAATTCTGCCTAAGCTTAATATTTATATAACAAAAAATGTTTCATTCAAACCCGTCCATAATATCTCGTGTCCGTTTTTACAGTAAAGATATTTTCAAACATACAAATATTAATTTGACAATAACTTTAGGTACAACCTTAACTATCTACCAATATGCATAATTAATCAATTATATATTTTCTCTATAGAAAACTTTACCTTTCCTGGATAAATTTCCTGGCAACAGCTCTCAGGAACGTTATCATTCCAGTCTTTGTAACTTTTGACCCCACAACACTGCAAATACGTTTGTGTTTCATCCCACGCCTTTGTATACTCGTGCCTTACTCCGTAGTTAGGTATTGAGGCATGCATTTCCCGCTCCAAAGTCGTGAGCACTTTTTCTCTAAATACAAAGAGAAGAATCCCTCCAACGAGCATCACCACGAATATAATGAATACTAGAATGTAATACTGTAAGAAAAAAATACGATAATTAAGTTAAGGATATGTCTTTGGGTCCTTTAAATTATGAAGAATGCACATACAACACGTAAAAATGAAAATCAATTAATTTAAAATAATCGCGCGATGTTAACACGCAATGCCTCCGAATTAGGCGGAACGGAGTGTCTTACCACTACGTTCCATCTGACTAACCTGCTGTGTGCGGATTACAGAGTGAAAAATAATAAAATTTCTACTTAAAAAGCTGAAGCTCTGAATTCAAAGTCATGCGTCATAGGGAATTGACTATTAGATTTGTTTTTAATTTATTGCAGCATTTTTTTTGTAATTGATACTTACATTATGTGTAAAGAGTAACAACTCTCTTTTACAGTAACAAATTATTTGAATTTGATTGATTTTTAAATATTTTCGATTTAATATTCAAAAATTAAATTAAATTAACGCCACCGTCGTCAGACAGATCTATGTATATCAACTGTTACATACCGTCAACAACATGCATTTAACTTCTTTAGCTGCCCCACAGCAGCCTAGTATAGAGAGGATCATCATAGCTGCTCCCATCGCGGCGACGACCGCCAGCGACGCGACAAACATGTTATTGCTCATCAGCGTGCTGGGGAATGCGCGGGACGTCCAAATCCACGCACCTATTGCTAGTGCCAGAACACCGCCCAACTGGAAATGAAGTGATGATTCATTTTATTTCGTATAAGATATTTATGAAAAAAACACATCAGCTTTACGTCATTTCTTTTATAGCTTCACGCTGTATCCCGCACACGACAGGGTAGGCAAAGGAAATCCAAATAAGACACTCCGTACCCCACTTTCCACCGAATTCTGGAGGCATTACGTGTTAAGTGGTGGAACTCAACGCCGTGCTTTGTTTTGACATTAGAGCGAAGAAAACGAATATTAAATACTTTAATTCCTCGAGTTTGCAGTTACACTTTGTACTCCTGCGCCACAACTGGCCTCAACGTCGTCGATTAATAGAAATCAAAATTGCCCGAAGTTATGGAGTAAAATAAAGTTTTCCTCTTAATTTTCTGCTAATCTTTATTTGTATAAACAAAGCCTTTAGTATACATACTTACTTACAAAACACAGTATATTATTAGAAAAAAAATGTGCCAAAAGTTACTAAACCATTAAATATACTTATTAAATATAAATAAAAAATGCCTACTCGCTTGTAATGTCATAAAACTGGGGGACACTTTTATTATTTGTGTAAATAACAAAATAAAATTAGAAAGGCAATATTACAAGAAGTATATGCCCATGATGTATGATTTGTACGTCTCAATATATGTTGGTCATACGACCAAGTACATGTTATCATATATATAAATAGATATACAATACTTACGAATGTCAATATATTAACAGCGACCAAAGAAACTTTCATGCACCGCCCGCAGGCGTCCATAGCGCCGCCCATGGCCATCGCCACTCTGCAACATATATCAGTAGCCTGCTGATTTCATATTCAAAAAAACAATTGTTACAAAAGGGTATTTTTAAAAAGCTTATTAATTAATAGTATAATAAAATATGTATGCTTAAGATTTCTGCTTTTAAACTCTTGTCGTCAGAATTACGTATGGATTAGATACCTATTATCATGATTAGATCAGTAATAGTAAAAATTATTTAATATTTTAATGCCTTTGTGGTATTTAATACAACTTAAATTTTTAATATATCCGAACGTAAAAATATTATTGAAATCTTTAATTTAATACTTAACGTATTATTTCTTATGCAATATAAAAAAAACCTTTGAAAGACAGCCGTTCCAGGATAAAGCAATAAGCACATTCCAATTTCTCAACAAATCATTTATTTTAACGTACCTATTTATTTTCGTTGGTTACTTTAATATTAGTAAAATATGGCATAAAATTTCGTTTATTTGACATTTTAATTTATATTTGAAATTAAATATTTAAAGGGGACACTAGAAAATCTCGTCTACCACGATATCAATATAATATTCTTACCTCCAATGAGTGTCATTGTGCTTATTTTTTCGTTCGTTTTTCTTATTGTTAGGGCATGCTCTAGTCCTCAAATTCAATATTTCATTCATGATTTATATTTAAATATTATAAATACTTCCAAAAAACATCTTCATACAAACTATTAGCAATATAATTAAACTAAAGTACTTTTTACTATTAATGTCAACGCACAATCATTTCAATTCTACCCTCTTGTGATATTGACGCTTCGTATGATAACATAAATTTTATTAAAATAGTTATTTTCTCCATTACTATATTGGTAAGAACATTTGCGGTTCAACCGGCATGTTTGAAACGCCGTAACTAAAAAATAGAACTGCTATAAAACTATGAGAAAGAAATACCTTTTCGAACTCATGTTTAAGCATATTATATACGTAATAAAGCTAGTAATCGACATATGTACAGAAGAAAATTACAAACTGTTTAAGAGCAATTACAGCTAAAACAATGGTCTCTAAAAGTTACTTAGCTTTTATTTATCCGTAAAGAAACCATGAGGCATGGTAAAGTAGGACATCGTCTAATGGTAAACAGGTTGATAGATACGATCCTCACTCAGAGAAACATGTACCTATGTGTTCAAGTTATTTTCTCTCTGATAAGGCAAAGCGCAGTTTTCATATCCACTACTAAACACACCATGTCTTGAGTTCGAGTGGAAAGCTGAGAAAAAATGCTTAACAACGAAATTTCCTCTACTGCTGCTGATAGGTGGTTTATCCATTTTATACTTTATAAAGTTATGATAAGAAGCTAGGAAATTAATTTACAGAATAGTTAACTATAACTGTACTATAATATCACATAAATATACAAAATCGCTGTACATTTTACTTTATGTATCGGATATCCTTGCAAGTTACCTAGGCGATAAGCACCACCTGCGGCTTAGTTGCTTATTGTATTAGAAAAATTAACATTCTAGTAATGATCATTATGAGTATATGAATAAAGTATTTAAACTAATACTATGAATATGAATCACTAGATATTCCTAGATATTTTATATTATTTTGTACTCTTATTAAAAAATCTAATAATTTTATGTTTCTCTATCAATAAAAATGTAAGAAATTTTATATATTATACTGAGTAATTCCCCCTTCTTGTCATTTGATTTGCTTGAAATTTTGTACATGTGTCCGGTTTCGATGACAATACAATAATTTTAGAACATAAACCTGATATCTATGTCAAGATAACCAGAACTACAAGAAAATAATTTTAAGCGGGAAAGAAGCATTTTGTTTATTTTACCTCTTATTATTATAGAGATCCACTTAAATACAGGTTACGGGATCTAGATTCCGTATAATTGTATGAGTAATCAAAGGTGACACAAAATGACCTACACATCAAGTAATGTATATATCTATGTAGTAACCTCTTTGTCGGTAATATGTATGTCACGCCGCGCACAACGTACGCGGGCGTTATGTTATGAGTACAAGTTCCTACGATTGCGTTTGCCACCGGTTAACTCAAGGTAATGTTGTATAGCAAGGCCCATCTAATCCATTCTCTTGATGACCAAGTGAAAGTTGCATCAGCTTTGGCATATTTGTTAAAAGATGTAGTAAATTAAATGTTTAAATTACTTAATTAACGTGTACGAAAACGTATAGACCCTTTATAAGTTAATTTTAATTTCTGTTTTGAAAAATTTAGTCCTCATATAAGTTATATAATGTAAATATTTAAAAATATACATATAGCTCAGTATTTATTTAAAAAGTCGTAAAACCGGTAGAAATCGGAAACGCTGTATTTGTAAACAAACTGACCAAGTTCCCATATTCAATACTAATAAATTACCAACCACTCTAACTTACTAACTTATACTAAAACTTAAAAAATAAAAACCTCTACGTTTCGTATCAGGTCACCGATATCCAAATACAAAGTAAACAGTTTCACTTAACCATCACTTTTACGTAAATTCACTCACGTAATTTCATTCACGACGCTCAAGTGAAGCGCGTCCGAAGGAAGGAAAACAACTGGTTTGCGTTACCAGTTGGAGCAACGACGCCGGCGCCCCTCCAAGCATTCTGCGAACCTTCGATTGCTGTTTGATATTTTATAACTTTGCTACTACAATCTTCATTATACTTTGGTCTTAATAAAATGATTTGTTATGTTATTTAAACTAAATCATGTTAACTGACCCAACATAAAATGACTTTCTTTCAATTAACTGCATAAGACTGCTTATTTTGTATGTTCTACTGGTAGGTTCAGGATACATCAATCAGCTTACAGTCAATAAAAAAATCTTTTGATCTTCGTCCGTCTTATCAAACTTTGCACTACTTTACTCACACAACTAAATTTTAAGTTATCAGTTTGCATTTTTCATAAAAACAGTAAATTATTACTACATATACTTCACCTTATTTCGGACAGCAGGGTATATATAAAAAATTTAGTGTCAAGAACCTTTGTTTTCTAATTTCTATTCTAATACAAGATATAATGTACCAATCAAGAATGACACAGCTCAACTACGCTTTTTTACCAGAGCGGGAAAATGCAAAAGAATACATAAGTGCAGTCATTCCCCCGACTGAGGATTGAACCCACAACCATCAAATCCAACCATTCTAAAACCAACAAAGATCTTATTTAAAATATTTAAAATTAAGCTACGTATGTTTTACAAATTCAATGTTTTATGGTCTTTTCCCAAAAATTATATCGTGTTTGAATTTCCTACTGGATTAAGTCAAGCCTTTCCCAATTAATATACTAGAATTTCACGGGTGCTGTTTTTTATATTTTTCAGGGCACCTACCGATCATAGCACCGATAAGTCTATTAGGAAGTAAATTTCTAGTAGTACTACTGGGAATAACCTGTTTTTATATTATTAGAAGAAGTGTAAAGAATACAATTACACTTCATTGACGAAGTGTGAAATTTTTGTATAGGTAAATATTAAATAGCATCCCTGAAAGAATCATGTACAAAAGGCAATTTTACACTTATATTTGTTATTTAGTGTGTACTCCACGAAATTCTTACACTTGTTGCAAACTTTCCAATAAGAATAAACTAAAATAAAACAATAAAATCAGTAAATTTTCTTTTATTAGCTTTCAGTTAATAAACGGTTAATCCAACAGAAAGTTAGTACAAATGTATCGAAAGCTGATGGTCTACATAAACCGAATTACCATGACAACAACGGTACTTGAGCTTTGGTACTATACAAAAAAATAATTACTTTCCCAAAAAAATATTCGACAAAAACCACTTACTTAAACATGATACGCTAAGTTTAAATTAAATTTAAACTCAAATCGTGGTCGCCTGACATCTAAATCACTGGTCACAAGCGCCAGCAACAATTAAAAAAAATCATAATTTCAGTATTACACACGAAAAGTATATTTGATGATTTTACGTACTTCATATAATAATCTTTACAAGAGATAAATTAGAAACTTTTCAAACAATATTTGGATAAACTGAAAAAAAAAATACAATAAATACATATATTACACACTTTGCGCTAGAAATACCGACAAATACACTTAAGCTACACTACTACACTTGGTTACATACCACTGACAATAAATTAATGAGTTACATCGTTTAAAAGTTTAGCTTCACCTAAGTAATAACATTTAGACAACTGCATTGTTTTATATTAAACACTTTACTGCGCAGCCTTCAATAACTGTTTAATAAATTATATGTAAGCATTAAACTATTAAGGCAAATCAATATTGCTTGCTGGACATATTTTGATGTAACTAAATACAGAAAGGAACGTAAATTATGATAACTTGGGCGAGGCGAAGTTGAGATGTTATAATAACATAGCCTAATACTACACACGATGGTTTTCGGTTCAAATCTCAACTTTATAATATATTTATTACTCTGACATCTTAATGTACTCAGGCTTAACAGCAATGGGCAGGGCCACAGCTTGGAATAGGCATTGTAAAACACTTTTTAGCTTCACGTTTTTCCCTGCGTACTAGAGTAATCAGAGAATATCTAGGGCACAGATTCTCAACCTTTTTTTGTTGCGGCACATATTTAACGATTTCAAAATTTGGCGGCACACAAAGAAAAAGATTTTAAATCATATAATTTAATAATATTAACATTATTATATATTAGCAAAATTTGGCGGCACACAAAAGTGCCGCGGCACAGTGGTTGAGAATCACTGACCTAGGGCCAGGACACTCCGTTTTCCACTTTCCGTCCAAAATCTAAATGTCCAACACCATGATTTGTCTTGTCAACAGAGTGGAAAAATAAAATTAATTTAATAATTTAAATAAATACCATTCCTTCGAATGGAAATCGAACCACAACCATCGCGTTTACAGTCAGACGTTGTCACACGACATGCCTGCCTTACTTTAAAATATCAACTTCCTATTGCCCTAAAAAATAGGACAAAATTTCAAGATAAAACTTTTACTTCATTACATGTAATCACCGAAGCTGTAATGGCCCCATATCGCACTGACTATATATGCAAGAAAAAAATTATATGACAAAAATAGCATTTAAATAGGCGAGGCAACATTAAAAATGGCAAAATGTTTTGAAATATAATAACAAAATAAGCAGCCATTTTTGTTAAAACTAGCACTGGTTTAAAACGAATGGTAAGAGCTAATGCGGTTTAGTAAAAATTGTATATACATTACATACATAATATATTTACAAGAACATTTTAACATGTAGTGTATTCATCTTAGTTTAGGGTAAAAGCTACTTCATAGCAACACCAAGTAAGAACTTATACCTATCATTACTTGTTATAATTGAGCTATTCTCATATTTTAAAAAAGTTACCAGATTTACATCGTACACAACATTGATTCTTAACAAATCGTATTACTTCTATTAAATACTATAAGAACAATAGTGAACATTGAGGAAACATACATGAAAGTAAGAATATATTACACTTTTTAATCTTATTTTATCTGTAGGCCATTCATTGTTTTAAGATAAATATTAAAAAATCAAATATATAGATAATTTTGAGCGTTTCCGTAAAATGGTGGCAACAAAACTGTACAAAATAAATCATTATACAAATCATAGTCAAAATATTGACCAAACTTTGGACCAAATGCTGAGAAAAGAGGGTAGTTACAGTTAGTACATGTTACATATAGTTCTATACATATAGACACACAATATTCATTTGACATTTATATATTATATCTATTTAAAAAATGGTCGTAGCAAGTTAGTACAACCAAAATCGTTATTGTGACTGCACAGTAAATGTATTATTTTAATTTACAAGTTTCAGTTGCTTAACATCTCCGCCTATAAGGTTATTATCTCATTTCAAATTTTGTAAAAAATAACACGGATTGTGAATTAAATATTCACTACAGTCTATTTCAAAGGTATCATTTAGTTGAGATAATTGTAAATTAACTTGAAAAAAAGCTCACTGACTTTCCTGCGCCGGTTCTTCTCAGGTCGAGGCGTTAACTTTAATGAAATGGTGATAAATCGTTTGATGTTCAAAATTACTTTTTGCAACTAACTTCATATTTTGAATAAAATGATTTAATTTTGGCTTATATGATTTTAATAGGATCAATCAATGAAATTGTGTATAAGCATTTCCAACTTGGCACAATTCTATACTTGCTTTTTTATGTCATGTCCAAATGCTGTAATTAATTAAGCTTCACGCTGGCTTCTGGTGATTTCTATATAATTATTAATAAATATCGGGCAACAACTATATTATAAAATGCTACCCTAATACAGTATCTATTTTAAATTAAATAATATTCAAATCAATTATATGAAATTAATTGAATATTTGAAAAAGAAACCCAAACAGCAGAGATGTTAAACATTACAATCAGACATTAATAACACTTTCATAGTTACTTTGACAACAAAAGAGCAGCCGCTCAATGTTCTTAAAATTGCAAATTTATCACAAAACTAAGAACAGAATCAATAAATCAATATTTATAATATATTTTGAAGTCAAAGTAAGTTAAAACATATTTTTCAATATATTAAGCCTATAGAATGGCAGGCGACGAATACGCCACGTATGTCCGATCCGAAGAAGAATGCTATCTGTACAAGTAAAGATAACTACTAACATTAGTTCGAGAAGCCTTCGAGGCATTCACATTTGGACTTAAAAGCAGGCTACTTAAATCAAAAAAAAAATCAATATAAAAACAGTTGAAAAAATTGTCTATATTGTCAAAAGTTGTTTAATTTTAAAATTATTGTTTTAACTTTATTTCTTACATCAAACCGCACAAATGGGAGAACTTAATATTAGATTTTTTAGAAAAAATCACATGCGGCTCTAAATATACGACACAAGACTACGTACGAAAATGAATAAAGTTTTAATGCGGCACCCGCCTAAGTGACGTCACGCGCGACTGTACTAACATGACAATTGTCTGTCAATTGTGCAATACTTCTAAACTATTTTAAAACAGAAATTAGCTTTACTTTTTGAATTTATATAAATTTAACTGTCAAAAATTGACAAGTGGCAAGCATGTCATGCCACACATGCCAATCTAGCTCACTGTCTGTTACATAAATATTGAAAATCCCAAAAATCTGCATATTTCATACTTAATAGTGTAAACATACTGTGATTTATTAAAATAATCTAAAACATAGGTTAGGCCTTTGCAACACTGAGCCGTCGAAGTAGAATGCGGGAGCGAGCCTGGGACGTCTCATTAGAGTGGAGAGGGTTTCCGCTGGGTTTTAGTGATCAGTATCCAAATAACCGGTGAGTCCCATATTATTATCATACTACAAAACTATCTTACTTACGTAAAACAGTTCTGCTTACTTTGCGTACAGATAATAAACATGCGTAAATTGCAATTCCCAGCGACAATAAAAAAAAAACCTTTGCACCACTGACAGCCAGTCCCAAATCAAAAGCATATCCCTATCGCGTGTCACATCACTCAGTCCAGATTTGGCCATTAAACACAATACACTACATATATGCCGGGCGTCAGCTGGCGGCGGCGGCGTGTCGCGGCGCCGCGTCGCACCACTACGGGCGGCGCGCGTACGCTTGTGCCATGCCCGCTGTCGCTGTGGCCGTGCCCGCTCCCGCTCCCGCTTGTACTGCGCCCACACCCGCCCCCGCTACCCCGGCGCTGCCACCTGAACCTGCTATTAGTAGAATTATATTTTATGATACTTTTAACATTTTTAAAGTGTTATTCACACATTTAGGAAATTGAAAGAGACATTTAGAAAACGTATAAACATTTGCTTACAACAAAATTAAATTGTATAAGAATTTCGATGCAGCTCAAAATAGAGTTAAATAATATATATTTTTTTATATTGTATAAGTCTTACCTTGATTAGGGTAAGGCAAGCAGTTTGACTTGAGAACTTCTTCATGGTTCCCATATGCACAAAATTTCACAACTACTGTACTAGCTGAAATACCAGTGATCTCTGCTTCATAGAACTGAAATAAAAAGTTAAAAAAATAGTTGACACATATTGATTTAGTTTGAATTTCATAATACAAATTAATTATCAACAAACATTGTTTTCATTCTAGTCATATCTCTAATTAAAAATAATAAATATAAAAGTATATACTTAAAACAATAGTACTTACATTATTATCTTCCCAATAGAGAGCAAGGCAGCGGTCACCCACCTTCCAGTTTATATCTGCAACACCAAGCATAGCTCGAGCTTGCTCATTCACTGCTGCATTTTGAAAGCCAAGTAGCGACCCAGGCAAGAATGGTCCACCTGTGCGCAAAGTACTATACTCCTGAGGCCTTGCCCCATATCCATACTGGCGACCACTGAAACCGCCTTGGGCCCCCTGCATGTAGCTCAAATTTGAATACATAGCATTCTGAGGCTCCATATATCCATTAGGCTGTCTTCGGTATTGCTCTTGGAACTTTTGAATATCATTACTTCTCCTAAAGGGTGGTATATCTATATTCTGATTTGGCATATATTGTTTGGGGTAAGGTTGTTCAGCATATTGGTAATTCCTACCCGGCGACATTTCCTCATTGGGCCGCGACTGATTTGCTAGTAAATTCAAATTGGCTGTAGCGTCAACTAAACTGTCCATGTTGACATTGCTGCGGTAGTTTTGAGGCTGATTCATATTACCATCATTGAAATTCTCATTCCTGATGTTCATTTCAGGGAACTGGCTATGTGAGGGATTGTGATAAGAGTTATTGTAGTGTAAATTCATTGTATTGGCTTGATGTTGTTTATTTTTCTCTTCTAACTTCCTCTGAAACCTCGGTGGCTTTTCATTTTGACCTTGATATTTCCTGTCATCCCTGTGAGAGTAATTATCATTTGAGTAGTGACCCCTGTCTGACCTATGTCTCGGGCCATCATATCTAGACCCGTGGGAACGTGAGTTTCTGCCACCATTTCTGTCCCTACCATAATTTCTTTCACCTCTTTCTTCAGAAGGAGTGTTATTATAATCTCGACGGCTGTTTTTGTCCTTATCTGGTACATTGGGTAATTTATCTTCCAAGAAATCAAATAACGACACTTTCCCTGAAGGTTTCACAGCAATCCCATCTTCATCATTGAGGTCTTTGTTACGTCCTTTACGTTTTGTAGTATCAATTTCCTTATGTTTTCTTTCTTTACTTCTGCTTTCTGAATTATCTCTCTTTTGCAATATTCTCAATGCTCTGTCTACATTATTTTTAGTATATTTCAACGTATTTTCAGCTTGTTCTTCTGAAAAGCCAGCATCAACAATTTTCTGTACATTTGCATCTAATAAAGGCTTAGTCCCTCCCCCAAATACCTGGAACATGTGAGTGTAGTTTTAACTTACAATACTATGATGTGAAACAAAGACAGGCAAAAACCATTTTGTTTATTTCTTTCCAACCCCTCACATTTTTCAGTTAGGAAGGCAAAAAATCACCTAACTATATTAAAGCTTATTTCATTCTGCACTTTAATAAGGAATACATTAATATACAGCATATGAATACCAATGTTTATTAACATGATAGTATCAACTGTCATTACTAAAAATTAATTAATTTAATACACAGCATTATCATATTTACAAAAAATGCAATAATATTTTACTTATTGCATTTATTGTAAATATGCAAACCTTCATATATTAATTGCACATATAAAAATAAACCTTATAATAAAAAAATGAATTAGAACAACTACTATGTTGTATGTACCTTTTTAACACCAGACATCCTTTGTGCCTCGGCAATAGCCCCCTTTCTTTGAGCTTCAAATTCAGCATTATCCTGTTTGGCAGCTTCTTGTAAACTCTTGAACTGTTTGTCTACAGGCAGAGCTTCCAACCTTTGGCCAAATGGAATCCATGGTGGAGGGCCACCATCAACTCCTATCCCACCTATAATAGAAATTTTACGAATTGTAAATGCTTTTCATTATATTACAACTTAAAATACTTATAACATAATAAAAAGAAGTATAAATTTTAATAGTGTTGATTTTTTTAAGATTATATTAAACAATATTTTATTAAATTCCAGTTCTGATGCAAAAGAAAGATACATATAAAATAGTCATTAGCTACTAATGTAAATTAAAAAAACATGATATACATACCTCTTGTGTGCTTTGCCAGGCTCCTATTGAGCTCCCATTTTTCAATCATATGAGAAACTTTCCCTCCTAATACTGATATAACACTAGGAGTTAACCATACAACACCATGGCACACTTCAAGTTCTTCATTTTTCAGCAATAGTTTTGTGCCCGGGGGAGTGTTGATGCTAATACTGGAAATAGGGCTTGTTTCTAAGCCCGTACATGATGACTTCCCGTCATGCAAAGTCAACTTTAACATTCGTGGTGCAGATGAAGACTCTTCATTAGCTTTTGGTGCAGATACATTTCTAATTTTTTGAATCTGCACTACTATTGGCTTTTCTAATTTACTTGGATCCTTAGTAAACTCTTCAGGAAAGGCGGCTTCACCAATATCCCTCAAATCAAACTGAAGAAAAAATATGCAGAACGATGTATTTAATAATATATTTGAAATTACTTTAACAATGTTGAGCAACATAAAAATTGTTTATAATATACTTACATCTAAGGCCCTTCTGCTAAGAATATTTACATCTTGTATTTGACCATTTTCGCTAATAATATCAATACCATCTTGACTCAAGTGCCTAAAAAATTAACGAAATATTACACTTACGGCATAAATAATATAAATAATAATTTCCAATATAATTATTACTAACCATCCCAAATCTTTGAGACTATCTCTTAGTGTCATGTTTTCATTTGTAATCAAAATATATTATAAAATTAAGGGAATTGATAAATAAAACCGCAAAGACACACCATATCCCATTTGCCCATTTGTCAAACTTTTTTAGTACAGAATATCAATTTTATATTTTCGCAGACAAAAAAATAAAACTTTTCACATAAAACATAATTATAAACATGTTATAATATTTTTTTTATGTAATGGTATTAAATAAAATAATATGCAAGTAATAATACATTTTTCACTTTTAGTGAAGCTATATAGCTTAAAATTGAAAATTTTATGAAATATCTTTGCCATTTGTACTATCTGTCGATGCTGTCAGAGTTCAATGAACTAGTGGATACGTTTGCAATTTTACACTTTGATAACATATATCTTTTTATCTCTTTATCGATAAGTTTAAATTTTATCAATATTCAATATTTCTTACTAGTTCATATAGAGGTGTATTATTTAAAGCTCATAAAATATATTCAAAATGTCCTCGGTAAGAATATTATTTGTAATTGTTTACACTTTAGTAAATTAATGTCAAAGCTGTTTTAGAGAATATATCAAACATTGCTGTAATATTCTTAATATTCATAAGTTATGTGTACCCGTTAATATTATGATGTTACAGACGTAAAATGCATTTTAGTCCTTGATTTTATCAATGTAAAGAAAATATATTTAAATTATATTTTCATAAAAAGTATTTTTTATACATTTCAGACTCATGTATTTAACGTAGAAATGACTTGTGAAGGATGTTCTGGAGCTGTTGAGAGAGTTCTTAACAGACTAAAGGGTCAAGGTGTGGAAAACATACTAATATCTTTACCAGACCAAAAGGTAACTGTGACATCTACTCTTAGCGCTGATCAACTACTTGAAGTGATAAAAAAGACAGGGAAAAAAACTTCTTATGTTGGAATTCAATAGACTATGATGTGCTAAAATGTATGCTTAAATTTTATAAGATTAATGTATAAAGAATCAATTTGTATGTTTATATAGGTTCTTAGCTGTTTGTTATTTTAAAAAATATATTTTGCTGTTACAATTTTCAATAATCATTAAGTTTTCTATTAATTATATAAATTTTGGATGCAGCTGAGCTACACAAATTATATTATGAGTTGTATATAAACATTTATGTATAATAATGTCTGAGCCAGTATTTTTGTGAATAAATAATTTATTTTTAAAATATATATCTTTTCAATTACAATGTAAATATCACAAATAAAATTAATTCTTCCTTGTTATAACATCTTCTAAAGTATTAATCCTTAAATCCACAAGATCAACTGCCTCATGCAGAGCATTTAAATGATCAACAATAGCATTGACAGTTGGCAACACATCAGCACAATCACATTCTTTTATTTTATTTACCTCATTAGTAAAAGTCCTGTTAAGTTTTACCTTTTTTGAGAAGGGTTCTGGTATATCTTTATTTCCACTTATGGTTTTAAAACCACTGTTAATAGGAAAACTTCTTTTTCTTCCCACCCATTCTATAGTACCACTTGTGTAACATACATCACTATCACCAAGTTTAATCATTCCAAAAATGTCTTCTTCATCTTTTTGTGTTGCAATAGAATTCTTTTTATATGCTGGTATATTGTAAGTGGCTGGACTAGGTGGAATACGAGGGATATGACTTAAGTGTCCCACATTATATGATGAACATTCAACTGATTGGCATTCTTGAGGTGGTTGAGAGAGGGATTTATTAAGATTTCTTTGAGAGCTATTAATAGAGGTATGTCTAAACAAGTCTTCATTATGATTTTGTGTAAAATCTATCATAGTGCTGTTTGCATTAGGGTTACCGTGAATACTTAAATTTCTTACAGAATCTTCAGTCATTTCTGGATTATCAATATGGACAAATGTAACAACTGGATACTTTGTACTATGGTAGCACTGATACCACATCTTGACAGCCTATTTGGTGGATTAATTTTGTTAGTAGTTCCTTATTATCTAAGATATGTTCAACAGATGTTTAGTGTGATCACACTGTTCTCTGAACTCAAGTTTTTCAATAGCTAATGTATATTTTGAATTGATGTTGCCTATTAATTCACCCTGAATGAAATAAACAATGAAATATGTATGTATTTATCTATTTAATAATTACTGTACATAATCTACTTTCTACAAAAGCTATAACCATCTCTTTTTAATGATTGGTTTCTTTTTTGTTACACTAACTTTAGAAGTTTGCGATCTTGGTGAAGATATTTGATTCTGTTCTACATTCTCTTTACCATCAGAAGCTAACTCAGTAAAATTTGTTCTCCATATAAATACCTAAAATAAAAATATGTGTTACATTAAAAAATTATCATAAAACACTACAAATAAAATTATATAGATGTTAATGATATAAGTGTAGATGTTAATGATACCCACCAACTTGTCTTCACCTGCAGAAGCAAAGCCTAATCCACTTGGAGAGAATGCAACAGTATTTACAGCTCCAGTATGACCACTCAATGTAAATAGTGGATGACCTTCCAGTAAATCTAGAATCTAAGAAATTCTATAGTCATTTAACATTCTTTGTATTTACAGTTGCAAATAAATTTAATTTGCATAAATAAATCATATTACCTTCATTTTACCATCTTTGCTGGATGTTAATATGTAGCTTCCACTTGGATGGAATGCCAATTGAGTAACTGCATCACTATGTATGCTGAAAAACAAATATTTAGTCTTATGAGTATCAGAGATGCAAATAAATGTATGTGACTCATATGGATGGTTCTTTAACAAGTAAGTAATTGTTGTTGCACCTGTAATATTGTACAAGATTGTGAGTCCGTATATCATAGAGCTTAACATTTCCCTGAGAGGTGCCCACAGCAATGTAACAGCTTGATGGATGCCAAGCCAGAAACAGTCCATATCCTTTTTGATCCTTATATGTATGAATACATTTACCACTTTCAGGGTTCCATAATTTTGTAGTTTTATCGTCAGAACAAGAGGCTACTAGGGACCCATCATAAGACATAGAGGCCCTTCGTACCCAGTTTGTATGTCCCACAAAAGATGCCAGAAATTTGTGCTTATCACTTGACCAAATTTTTACAATTTTATCATCTGATGCTGTTATTAACTAAAAAAAAATGTAAATAAGATGTATGCACTCATAACCATACACTATAACTTGTACCCTGATTTTGATAGGTTAAGTCAAATCTATTCAATAATAAATTTAAATATAAATATTATAGTTTATTTAAAAGTACCTTTGAACCATCGTGACTAAACTGTACAGATCGCACAGTTTGGGAATGTGCCTTAAACATACCAATGCTGCCAGTAACTGTTGGCACCCACATTCTGACGGTTTTATCTCGAGATGCGGAAGCCATATACTTTCCTGATGGAGAAAATGTAACATCCATAACGGCTTCATCGTGACCTTGAAATCTATAACTCCTCATGGTACCACGTAAATCCCATAACTGTTAAAAAAATCATTGACTAAATTAATACAAAGACTAAAACGCCTCACACAATTATTTAAATAAAAACTTACTAAAACGCTGTTATCCAAAGAGCTACTAGCCAATTGCTGCTCATTAGGATTATAATACAAAGCTGTAATACTATTGCGATGTCCTTTCAAATGTTTATCCAACGACGGTTCAAGATTTGTATAATTATTTTCCATTTTACTATATTTACTTATATTATGTTAAATACACAGTATAACATAATAAGCACATATATTAATTATTAAAAAAAGAGTAGCCGGTTTACTTTTCTTTTGAAATATGCACTCCACGAGTTGAGTTGACTTCAGAAATTCAAATTATTATATTCAATTCAAATATCAAAACAAACAAGAAAACTGACATAGACTAAAAGATATTTTCAGTTAGAATTAAAACTGTTCAAAAAGGATCGTTAAACTTATAAAAAGAGTGCCAATATTACATATTTACTTTCAAATAAATATTTTGGCTAGAAAAGGAATTCTTTGTGCCAGAAAATTTTAAAAATCAAATTCAAAGTAATATTAATAAAACTGTTTTGTTTTAAGATGTTAAAAAAAATAATATATCCATAATTTTAATATATCCATTATATGTCATCTGTGGTAGTTTTTAATTGCAATAAAGAAAAAAATTGTTTATGGAAAGATTTTCCGAATCACTTTGTGCCACACGAGGTATTTCTTATGTTTTGAAATTGGTTTTGTTAAAGCCTTTACAAATAATGTATAAATTACCAAAATATTGATTCTAAGTGTAAGGATGACTAATGAAATCTATGTAAAGTTTCTTAATTTGTGTTAAAAAAAATTACGAGCGAGTTGTTCACGACTAACACCGGGTGCATGCCATTAAAATGTTCTTTTGACTTTAATGAATATATAAAACCTTGAAAACTTTTGCAATTTATTTCAGTAGCCTATCGTGAATAATATGAATTAAAATATTATTCTATGGGGATAACTTTCAAAGTACTAGTAGGTGAGTAAAAAGAAACAGCTGTATCTTTTGTTTTATGGCAAAATATTTGGCTTATAAAAATATTACTCGTTCCTTTTATAATAAATTTATTTCCATTAAATATACATATAACAATTAAAAATTATGTTTTTAAAGTCATCAATAATTTAAAACCATACGTTAATTTGGCTTTATGTTAAAGCAAAACCAGGCTACAATGAATATCGAAGCATTTGGTAACAACGAGGTAGCTCTTATTGCTGATGAGCTAAGCCGAGCAGTGGAAATTACCCTCAACCCTACTGTAGCACATGATGCAAGAAAACAAGCTTATACTGCATGTGAAAGGTATTTAAAAGATTTATTAATTATTTTATTATATCGCAATTTTACAATATAAATTAATATTATATTGTAGTTTTAAGGAAAATTCACCATGGTGTGCCCAAGCTGGACTACTTCTGGCTAGTGGGGCTCAATACTCTCCTGTGGTTAAACATTTTGGTCTACAATTAATGGAACATACAGTAAAATATAGATGGACACAAATAACTCAACCTGAAAAAATATTTATAAAGGTAATCATGATTTTTTCATAAACTACACTATTATATTTATTAGTTTAATAAGATGATTAATTTTACAAATTTGTTTGTCTTCAAGATTATCAACAACATAACACTATCTTTAGCCTATTTTAACTAATATATATATAATGTTGACATATTAGTAAATAGTGATGCAATCATTGGTGCATTTAAAATAAGAAATATTACTGCATACATAGATTTTTTAAAAACTTTTAAAGATAATTATCATTAACTTTTTTGCACATTAGTAGGGTAGCCACAGAGAACCTAGTGTCAAAACACTCTAGCCTCCGCTCTCTACCTGAAGCTAAAACATTGTGTGATAAATGGTGGATCCTAATATGATTTTATTTCAGGAAAATGCTATGAAACTTCTTTTTATGGGTGGCTGGGAGACAGGTCATTTAAATGATGCATTAGCTAGAGTAATTGTGGAGATGATTAAAAGGGAATGGCCTCAACAATGGCCAACTTTGTTGGCTGAACTTAGTGATGCTTGTAGTCAAGGACATTTGCATACACAGATTGTGTTACATGTGTTTTTGAGACTAGTAGAAGATGTTGCTACTTTACAGGTACTAATTTTTATTTTAAATTTTTAGATACCATAATTAAGACTTATACAATAGCTTTATTATTTTAATGGTTAGATTGTAGTAATTAAATTTCTTTTCTTAATGTTTTACATAATAGTTTATCAAAAATGTAATTGATCATTCTGTCTGTTAATGATAAATTCTGATACAGAGGCCCACTTAATATTGATTACCTATTATTTATATGTTAATCAGTTTCTAATTCAACTCCATGCTTTGCAATTTGTAAGAAGGCAAACAAAATCTATAGATTACTTCATTTGACTCTCGATTTTTACAGAGAGTTGCATTCTAGATGGAACTTCACAAATTTTTAGTTAATTAGCTGAATTAGTGAAATTTTATTTCAAAAAGTATTAAATTAACTCCATTTTTTTGCGTTTTTGTGACACATTATTTAGTCACACAAATTGATTTAATGACTTTTTTTTAGTACATCACATTACAATGGTGGTGTACAATTGACATTAAAAATAGTTCTTGAATAAGAACGATAAAGTATATAGAAAAATCACAAAACATTTTACATGATAGTTTATACTACATAGAAGTATTTATTTTTTAAGTCAATTTACCTTTAAATTTCAATAAAAGTTATTGGTGAAATGTGTTTCAAATTCCAAGATGTGCTTTGTTTAAGTGTTCATAAATAAAATATTACTTTTTAAAATGTTTACTACATACACATACTAAATACCTTTAACTAGTTGTTAGTATTAAAAGAATATTGTTCTAGCTCAGTAAAGAAATGTGAAATATTTTGATAATAATGATGAATGCATATTTATTTATGATAATAATATGTAATCAGTGTAATGATGCATATTATTTTGAAAATAATTATCAAATAAGGAGGCTGTTGTAGTGCAGTTGGTCAGTGACTGACTGTACACATGATACTTTTGTTTTCGATTCCTACTCCATTATATTTAGATTACTAGCGGCCCGCTCGTGGCTTCGCCGTGTGAACTATATGGCTGTTTCGTTATATTGCAACCCCCAGGGGTGGATTTTTGAAAAATAAAGTAGCCTATGTTCAACCTTGGATTTTCAACTATATTTATGCCAATGTTCATAACAATCGGTCATTCGGTGTAGATTTTTCATATAACATTTCATCTCCTATTTCATACCTTTAAAGGTTGATTTTTGAAAAAATAAGTAGTCTATGTTTGACCCAGTAATTATTATTACTTTCGTTCTAAATTCTATCGAAATCGGACGGGTAGATTAGCTGTGAAAGCGTGACAGACAAACAGACATTCGCATTTATAATATAAGTATGGATATAAGTATGGTTTACCACTTTGTTTCCTAAGACAAAGTACGGCGTTGAGTCAACAGTCGAGTTTCGATTTCGTACGTAAAGTAGAGAATATAGTGTCTTGACACGCATGTCTCTCACTATCCTGCTATGCAGAAAAAAAACCTTTTTTAAACAAACTTTGTCGTAAATTAATTACTCGTGGTGGCAAAGAGTCGGAGGTCTAATATACATAATATATGCATTCATCTTGCCAACTTATAAGTGAGAAGTAGTAATAATTATGTATTTTTGCTACAACAGATTTATTATTATTAGTAGTTATTCAGGAATTTTAAATGAATGGATCAACACTAGCCCACGGATGGGCGACCTCTTATATCTATTTAAACTCTGAGCAATTTGTCATTATAACATGATAAAATGCAAATGTAAAATATCTTCTGAATTATTTATAATTAATATTCATATTTGATTCATTTTTTTTCCTTAAAATATCTACAAACACTTTATACTTTGAATTGTTGGTTTATATAAATCTAATATGGGCTAGCTATACAGCAAGATTTTACTGCAAAAACATATATGAGATGAAAATGCATTAAATTCATATTAGAATAAGAACTAAGTAGAAGAAGGTAGGATTGTATATATAGACTATGATTGCTTACACATCAATGATTCGGATGCCTTTGGCTGAGTACTGCATATTTTATCGATTTATCTATTTTTTCAATCCAAAATGCCCAAATTCTTGTAGTTTTTATCAGTAAGTTATAATTATAGGAGGAGTTTGATCCATTGGTTGAGTTACATCCGTTATATTAGTAGTAATCAAAATAAGAATCAATCTGAACTAATTTATATTTCAAATACAAATTTTACCTTTGTACTTTTTACCTTCAATATTTTTTTAAACAGACATTGGAACAACATCAACGTCGTAAAGACATACATCAAGCTCTAACAAGTAACATGGCGGAAATCTTTGCTTTCTTCATGCGGCTAATAGAAATGCATGTACAAGAATTTAGAGAGAAAACCGCAGCAGGAGATTACGGTGGAGCCGCCAGCAATGTTCGAGTTGTTCAGGTATAGCACATAAATTTAGCCTCTTCAATATTTAATTTGGCCTCCTAAATGTTTTATAACACTGGTATTTATAAATATAAAATATATAAAAAAAACTTATGTCTAGTCATTAATGTGAATTAATGTGATATTAAATAAAATTATTTAACATATATGTATGCTGTAAGGAGTAATCCTTACACAGACATAATATTTTTTTATAATGAAATTCCGTATATTTTATTAATAAAGTTCTAAAAAGTAGGCAATTTATATCCATAACTATTGTCTTGCCAGTCTATGTAGGCTAGGCTTTAGTTGGTCATAGATCAATTTTGAAGTAAGCAACTATAAGCAATACAGTAATAATCTTCATTGTACTATAAAAATAAAAGTATACACCATTTATAATTAAAGTTTTTATTACTTATGCTTATACATATTTTTATTTTTGTCATTTTCAGGTGGTCTTGTCAACTTTGACTGGCTTTGTAGAGTGGGTGTCTACAAACCATATAGTGACAAACAATGGTCGACTCTTGCAAATTCTCTGCATTCTTCTCAGTGACGATGTATTTCAACTACCAGCAGCTGAATGTTTATTGCAAATTGTTAATAGGAAAGGCTCTGTAAGTGTACATACGTGAATATTTAGAAATATTAAGTAAGCATGTCTGTAATAGGGATGTTACAGAGCTCTGTAACTGAAACTGAAACTTTTGTATGTCCATTATATAATAAATTACTTTGATTGTGTACTTTAGAAACATATGGCAGAAGTACAACTTCTTTAGTTTCACGTCTATAAAAACGTGTGTAATAAAGATATAGGTCTTCACTGCAGTTTAGACATTTGAAAAGTAGCTTGGCCAAGAGAAAAAGAGAAAGAAAATGTAATTTAAAAAGGCAGCTTTATCTTTTTCTTGCGTAGTATGAGAGTCAGAGTAGTTTGAATGTCAAGATATTCTACTCTACACTTTCTGCCCGATATTGTATGGCAAGTATCAAAATTAACTCCTCATTTTGACTTGTTACCAACACGTAACATTGAAAATAATTTAAATCTAATTCCCTCGAGTGAGAATCGAATCTAAAACTAATCGCTAATATTAATCGCTAATATTAATAAGTTCCCTAATTCAAGTAATTGATTTATTTATTTACAGGTGAAAGAACGCAAACCACTAATGATACTATGCAGCGAAGACGCCATCTCCTGCATACACCGCGCCGCCGTCCAAAGTATAAATGCAGTGGACGAGCCCCACTATTTATTCCTTAAGAAGTTGGCCCAAGTGTTATCGGGGCTTGCGGGGCAGGTCACTTCCATGTGGGGCTGTATTACTACCGGTGTGGAAGCATGGTTGCCAGTATTACTAGAGACGGCGTTATTGTTGATGGCCCATGCGTCTCCCACACTTGTGCAAGCAGCTAATGTCGCATGGCTGGCGTTCTTGAAGCACGAACAGGTATCCCGGTTGCCGCAGGTGCTAGCGGTTCTGCCTAGGTGGTTGCATGTGGCTGCTCCTAAGTTGTTGAAGGTGAGATGTGTATATATTAGCTCTTGGTTAAATGTTGAAAATTAAATAGAAACTCAGGTTGAGTCGCAATTTCATTTTTGTGTTATGTTTGAAATAAATAAAATACCTTTTCGTATAGCCTTCAAATTTTTTATAATGGCTCCGGTTATCATGGAGAACTGCTACCTCTATATATTATAAACGTATGTCTGTTTTGGATGAATTATTAAAGTATTTATTGCTATTAATATTACATTGAAAAAGCCCATCGTGATTCGAATTAGAGCAAAGTGGAAAACAAAATATATTAAGGCTTCTCATCCTATGACTACTCTGTTTGTGGGAAAAAGCGTAAAAAACATTACCCCTCTTTTATTTACTTTATGGTATTTAATATAATTATTTTGAAAATATAATTATTTTGAAATTATTTTCATTCCAGGTGACGTACCCGACGTCGCGCACGAGCGGCACGACGGACGCGGTCGCGTACGCGTGCATGGACTACGATAGTGAACAAGAATTCACTAACTTCTTTTTACGTTTTCGAACTGAGTTATTAGAGACTTTTAGGTAATATATGATTTTTTAATATTTTGTTGATATCTGTTTGGGTTAGATTTTTGCAAATAATTATTCAAATTATAAAATATAATCATACGTTGCAACATAAAATTTATATAAGGATTATTCTGACTTAAAAAAAATGAAGCTTGCAGTATTGTCTAATTATTCGCTTCATTTTTTTACAAACTCAAATGTGGTTGTTATATTTATTGCTTAAAAATTAAAAGCTTTACGCTTTTTCCCACAACAGATTACTCCGCTAGTATTCTGGTCCGTTTCGGTCTTTGTTCTGGGTGACTGACGGTTAACTGAGTGATTTTAAAGCCATGATTTGTCTAACCATAGCAGAATAATGAAAATAATTTCAATATGTATTATTACGAATGTGAGCTGGTATCTAAAACCAATCATGTTTAAATTCAAACATTGTTCCAAAGTCTTTGTTAAACATTCGTTTTTTTATGAAGTATATTATTTTCAGATACTGTATGACAGCAGCGCCAATAGTGACATGGTCGTACATGGAGCAATGGACGCAGACGGCTTTAGACAAAGTAGAGTCCTGTCCGCTGCAACTTGATGTCACACATCCATTGTACATTGAATGGGAGGCTTTAGCTCAGGTTATTATATTATATAATTAAAACTTTTTTACAGCTTATTAATTTTCTATAATTTCAATTGATATACATATATTATATTTTTTTTGAGCTCTTAAAAACAATAACTTATAATGATGATAAATTGTTAGTATTATTTGCCTTTTCGATTACTATATTAACATCATGACAATTTGTATATAAAAATATTTTTTATTTATTACTTCATTATGGTATGATATTGTAGTAAGAGTTCATACTTGGTCAGTTATGGACATCACCACTAGATAATAAGATTAAATATAAGTTTCAATGGTTTTGAATTGTCACACTGTATACAAATTTATACTAACAAATGGTATAGGCACCTGTGATGGACAGATTTCCTTTATTAAAAAGAAACTTTTTCTCTTTTACTTTTGTAAAGAAACAAGTAACACAATAAGACTATTTATCAATGTCATAGAATACATTTAACAGTGTAACTGGTTTAAATGTAATTTTGGCTATTATAGTTACATTTAGTGTATTTTATTTCAATCGGTTGCTAAATTAAAAAATAGTAACTTTATAATTTAAAAACTGGTTGAATTATTTTATTTTAATAACACTTAATGTATGATTTTTACAAGCTAAACGTAGGATTTAATACAAATACAATAATGAATTTAAGCAAAGTGAGAACACAGAAAAAGTGAAATAGTTCAATAGCCGTACAAAAACGCAAGCAAAAACTCGGGTCAGTTGTTAATATTTAACATAGTATACGTAATTAATAAATAAATACACATTTCCAGGCACTAGATGTGGTCCTATCCCGTCTTCTACTAGCAGAGCCCCGTCCGAACGTAGCTGGCGGTCTACGCCTCTTGCAGCGTTGTGTGGCGTGCGAGCCCCCCTCCTCGCTCATACGATCACTGCTACTGTCCTTTATATCGGCGTTGTTTGTGTTCCTGAGCTGTGCTTATAGCCAGATGGCTGGTAATTTGTGTTTATATTACTCTTTTTGCCATTTTTCTATATATTTAATTACTTGTGATATGAAAAATATAAATATCCGCTTTAAAACGAAGTGGAATTGAGCCCTGCGACTTTGTTTTGTTCGTAAATAAATTGTAATAAGTGTATAACAATTTTGACTTAGTGGGGTGTCGAACTTATGGCTTAACAGCTAGAGCGCTTGGACGTAGCCAGGAGGTACGAATTTAAATCGTTTTTAAATTTAGTTTTGTGTACTAAATTTTTTTAGAACATTTTTTTTTATTAATTGGGAAAGTGATAATAAATTTCCATACTTTATAAATTATATAAATTATTACATTCTATATAAATAGTGAAATAAGGCAATATTTTTTATAAATGAAATATCTAACGCGTTTACTAATACTAAGTAGTTTTATTTATCTGAAAGAATAGTACAGTACGCAGTACAGTACATTAAATTCCACAGTCAAATAACAATATTTTCATTATTCAGAACCTCTCTTTTAATCCTAATAAATATTATAGGTACGTTAAGATGTATTTGCTTAAAAATATTTAATATATATTTTTTAAATGTAATAATTTATTTATTATTAGTATTATAAATATTTTTTAAATATTTAATGCTATTCAAAAATGTCCTTAGGGCCAGGCTTAGGATCAGCAGGTGCGGAGTTACTGCCACGAGTGTTAGACAAAATCTTCGCAGCCCTCGTGTATGAAGGAACGCCGCCTGAAGACCGTTCTTGTCGCAACGTTAAGAATGTCAGACGGCATGCCGCTGGCTTGTTGGTGAAGCTTGGATCTAAGGTAGCTATAACGTTTTTTATTGTCTATATATTGTATTTTTGATGAAGAGATAAATTAGAAATGATCTTATAAAGTGAATTAAATCACAATGTAGATTTAGAAAAGCCGAGACCGTCGTGGCGCAGTAGGACTGTAAACGAATGATTATATTTAAATTTTCATTCAATATTTCTATTTATCAAGGCCAAAGGAACGAAAGACAAAAGCGCGGCGTTGAGTTTCGCCACTCAATACGCAATGTCTCGTTTTAGAAGGATGGAGGAGGAGGGAGTGTCTTGACATTAGGTCCTCTTCGGCTACCTCAATTTGTAAATTCAATTTGTCATAGTATATACTAGGCCAGTTTTAGAAGGTTATACATAACAAGGTAACTCAATACATCTTAAATGAGATCGCTTGACGATTAATATAATAAAACACTTTTCGTATATTTTTTCAATACATATGTATTTTTTTATTTCAGTATCCATTACTCCTGTTGCCTGTGTTTGGTCGGTTACACGAACTATGTCAAAATGCGCTAGCTCGGCCCGACCTCAGCGCTGTGGAGAGTGTCACCATACAAGAGGCGTTGCTATTAGTTTCTAATCACTTCTGCTGTTATGAACGACAAAGTGCTCTTGTAGCTCAAGTATGTATTTGTTATGATCTTTTTAAATATTTACCAATGCAAATTTTATAAGTTATTCAAGTTTACGTTTATTTAATATAATGTAGGTTTTGTATTAAATAAACCTAAATTTGAATTTATATTTTTGTTTCAAATAAATGCATAATTGTTGAAACTAAAAGATTTTTTAAAACTGTAACTTGTGAAGGAAACTTTCAATGAAATATTTAAATATTGTATATATGTAAAATATAATTAAACAAGTGTTTATTTTTTACTGTTAATTTTATCATCATAATAATTTTATTTATATAAATTATGTATAGACTAGAGATCTGTTTTATTACCTATTTGAGTCCTTTTGGAATTTTGTTTAATCATAATAAAATATAGCCTATAACACTCCTAATTAATTAATTAAGCTTTCTAATTATGCTTTTATGATCGGTTCAGTATTTCCGAAGATTACCTCTTATAAGCAAAGTTATTAATTTAACCACTTTATTATATTAGTATAGATTTCAAAACATAAAGTAATAAATGCATACAATTGACAGGTGCTCGGCGACTGCAGACAGCGTTGGGAGGCGCTCAGCCCGCACCTGCAGTCCGCCGCCGGCCTCGCGCGCCTCATCGGCCTCGACTCGCCGCCCTCCCCCGCGCCCCCCCCCCCCCCCCCGCCGCCCGCGCCCGCCTCGCCGCCCGACGCGCGCCGCGCCCTGCTGCACGCGCTCACGCTCACGCTCGGCGTCGTCAAGCGCACCAGCGTGCCCGCCGACCCCGACAAGGCGGCGCGCGGCGGGTTCAACGCCGGCGTCACCCCCAACGGCAACCCCCTCTGGCGCAACCCCTGCGCCGCGCACGTCCTCCCCCTGTTCCCCACCGCGTTGTCACTAGCGCGCGCGTTGCACGACCTGCACGCACCGCAATCTATTGTGTTGTGGCACCCGGAACATAAGACAACGGAACGTATGAATAATCTATTAAACACGCTACACGAGGGGGTGTGTCAGTTGGTGGGGGCAGCGGCGGGGTCGCTGGGGCGCGAGCTGTACGCGGCGTCGGGGCTGGCGCGCGCGCTGTCGGCGGCGCTGCTGTCGGCGCAGCGTCTGCCGGACGACTGGCTGCGGCGCGTGGTGCGCGCGGCGCTGCGCCCCGTGCTGCTGCACTGCCCGCCGGTGCACTACGGGGATGTGGGGTTGCCGCTTGTTCAACATTTGGCGCCGATTAGTATGTATTATTTATATATTTGAAAAACATACTTTTAAAACTAACACTAACAAATCCGTATAAACAACATAATTATAGCTGTTATTATATTTCAACAGCATTTTCGCTTATTTAGGTTAATATTATTTTTTTACTGCAATCTTTTAAAAATATTTGACCTTGCGTACTCAACTATCTTGTTAAGAAAATGCATGTAAATCAACCATTTAAAGGTTGATTTTGAATAACAAAATAGACTATTTCTCCTATGGCCAATTCAAACCAAAAGTTTAGCTATGAAAGCATAACAGACAAACAAACTTTTATATTTAGAATATTAGTATGGATCCTATCATTCTATCTTTCATAACAAACAGTTATGTAATAAGATTTATTAAATTTAATTATGATACAAAATTATTATGATATGCTAAATTGTTAAAAAAATATATTATGCTTTACTTATGCAACCTGTATAATGAAATATGTAATAGTATATGAAGTTTATTATTTAACAAATACGTACTCATTACAGTGCTCGTCCATCTAAACCAACGTTGGGAATACATCACGTCGCTATACGAATCCGGTAAGCTCGAAGAGGAGAGCGGCAGCGAAACTCAAGAGGTTCTCGAGGATATACTTGTTAGGCATCTTAGTAGAGATTATCTTGATCTGTTGAAGGTAAGCATCGTACTTAAGTATATAACATTTTATTATCATTTAAAAGTTTATATAGTGTAAAGTTCAAGTTATTTCCAAAACAGTAGTATAAAAGTATATTCTATTTTAATTAAATATTGATTTATATTAAAAAAACATTTTATTAAAAAATAGTATAAAAATTTTAACAAAGCGAAATTTAAAGATCCGCCTCTTGATAATCTAGGACGGTTTTTAAGAAGCACAAGTTCTAATCCAGCTTTGTTAATTTTTTTATGTTTTATTTATTTATTTATTTTTTTTAGCTTCACGCTGTATCCCTTGCGGGGTAGTCATTTTTTTATATGTTTTCTAAAACCTTTTTTCATATCCTAATTGTGTAAATAAATAACACATTAAAAATGTTGAAAATAATTTATTCATCCTAATTTACAGGTGTGTCTGGTAGAAGGTGCAGTGAGCACGGAACCCACTATAGAAATGGAGGAGGAAACCACTCCAGTGAACCCTGGAAGAGCACCCGAGCAAGTCTCCGAATTAGGTGCCATCATACTAACTGATCCTGTTGCTGGTCCAGCTGTTTTACATACTGTAAGTGAATAATGAAATTGAAATAAAGAAGACATTTTTCTGCATATCAGAGAGCCTCTAGTATCAAGACACTTCGTTCTACACTTTCCTTTTAAAATTATGTATATTGTGTATTTCAACGCAGATCTAAACACTGTGCTTTGTTTTAAAGCAATAAAAATAATTTAAATATAATCATTCTTCAGAATATGAATGTTTTTAGTTAAATGCTGTCTTACCGCACTATGCCTGTTTCCTTAAAAAATATATATTTACTTGACATAAGAAAAAATATATAATATTTTAAAAGTAATGAATATATACAATATACTATGCTCAGTGTTGGAAAAAATTTAAATGCAATTGACATTTCATTATTTGTTTGTAAAATCACATTGAGCTGATTTTTTTATATTTTATTTTTGAGCTATAAATAACAATGAATTAATATAATGGTTCGTTGTGATCTTCACACAAACAAATGATCGATTGTTAATATTTTATTGTTAATTGTCATTAATTTAATATTGGCCAACACTGTATTTACTGTATATACTTGTACATTATACACAGATCCTACGCGCGCTCACATGGAACGACTCGACCACATCGCTCCGCGCGTGCGCCCTCGCCTTGCCTTCGCTCCGCGCGGCGCTGGCGGGCTCGGCGGGCGCGGCGGGCGGCGGGGGGGTGCTCGGGGCCAACGAGGCGTCGGGCGCGCTGGCGGCGGTGCTGCACGCGTTACGACTGCACGGGCAGCATGATGCCAATCAAGCTGCGTTGTTGGCTTTGGCTGTGCAGGTGGGGTTCAATGTTTTAGTTTATTAACCTAGGGCCAGTCGTGGCGCAGAGGCACAGACGTGTGACTTAAAACCACTGGTTGTGGGTTCGATTCTCACTCGAGGAGTGGAAATATTTAATATTTCCATTTTCTTCGCTCTAGTATGGAGGCAAAGCGCGGCGCTAAGTTCCGCCACTTAACACGCAATGCCTCCGTATTTGGCGGAAAGTGGGGAACGGAATGTCTTAACACTAGATTCCCTCTGCCTACCCTGCTGTGTGCGGGATACAGTGTGAAGCTATAAAAAAAAATTAAACTTTTTTAAACTATAAATATATATCGTTTAGTATTTATCTTTTCTATATCTGCGTTTTCTATGTAGCGTGGTTTCGTTTTTGATGTATGCTTTATAATGTAAAAAAAATATTATCAAACCCACAATTTACCATCAATAAATACTATATTGTTGTTAACATCTCTCTGTAAGTAGATTTTTGAAAAGCTTAGCCAATCTTTTAAAAAATCTACATACAAAGACTTTGAACGATAGTAAAAAATAATTGGACAAATGATTTTTTTATTTATGATACTTTTTGATGATTTACTTAATATTTTGTTATATTTTTTGTAATCCTTTCGACTTGCCTTGTATAACATTCGTTATTTATGAAAATAAGAAATTTAATTTATATTTCATTTTATGCAATTTTTTTATTAATCACATTACTAACACATGTTATACAAAAATACATTCAATTTAGACATTTGTACCAAAGTTTCAATTAAACACAAACTAATTCAACTTCCAGACGTACGAGGCACTCAGACCGCGTTTCCCAGGCATTGTAGCCGTACTGCGCGCCATACCCGACGTGGACGCGCATGACTTGCAGCGGCTAGATGAGAAGATTGCAGCCAATACTGCTAAACCCGCCAAGATTGATAAGAGTAAGCGTGATCTGTTCAAGAAGATTACTTCAAGGGTTAGTATTATGTTTGTTTTTTTTTTGAGGTTTGTTCTTTTTTGCCACTTGGTAGGGTATAGAATATATTGTTAAGATACTCTGTTCTCTGTGCTATATTCGAATCTGAGACATTGTATATTGAATGGTAGAACTCCTTAACTAGTTAACGCATTTTGATATTTGAGTTGTGATTTCTAAGCTGATTACGTATACAATTAGATACGCTACGAATGTTCCGTTAATATATTTTTTATACCATGAACCAAACGTCCTTCACAGGATAACTAAAAATATTTCCAAAAAAAGTTATACATGTCTCCAAGCTTGGTCATTATGTTCTTTTGGGTAGTAACGAAATATCCAAGACTAACTAGTAACTTTGAAATGGATATTGTAATATGTTTTTTTTTCTCTTACAGTTAATCGGACGCAGTGTAGGACAGCTATTTAAAAAGGAAGTGTTCATATTAGACTTACCAACGATGCACATACCGAAGGAGAAACCCCGAAGCGCTCTAGACTCAGCGGAAGGAGCGGGACTAGAAAACTTGTTCAATGCCAACGCGCCCACTTAGCGACTAATACACGGCCTCATAAATTAATTATAAATACAATAATAGCTATAAATAAAATAAACAACTGAATGTATGGAATCGACGTATATTTTAGTATCTAAAAGATATTATGTATGTGAGTCAGTGAGTCAGTGTATACCTAACTTTGTGGTGATTCTTGACTGAGGAATGTATTAAGGTTTTATTTACTTTTTGTTTCGTTTTAATACATTACGTGTAATGTATTTAGTTTATTTACTAACGCAGGCTATTGACGGTCGCGTCCTCGCGTTTGGCAATGCGCTAGCCATATCCTACTCGCAATGTGAAACATTCTTTTGTGTATAATAACCGTTTATATGTTAATAAATTATATTGTAAAATTATGATGTGTTTTTGTTGTACCCAAAGAAAATATCGTCGCTTTTCGAAGATACTTATTTTTTAGTTGTGAAAAGTCAAATACTCTCTCATATTATAAGCTTGGACATTTTTTTAATAAAAAGACATATATACTTTTGATTTTATCAGATAGCTGTACGCAAATAATTCAAAATGAATTTAATGTTAATCGAATTGGAAGCCCCATTTTATTGTATCATTTATAAATAAAAATATGATTGCTTATTGTTGTATATTTAAAATACAATATATGAAACGCCCACCAGTTATTCTAAATACATTTTACATAACAAAAATATTCATACCAACATTCTACAAATATATAGAGGGTGTTCAAAATAAAACAAATTATAAATTAATAAATATAATAATTTATTAAGTTACTCGTAAGTATACAAGAGTTGAACGCCGACATCAACATTCCCAGCGCCGTTGACGAGCTCCACTTTGCTGGTCTTCACATCCACTTTGAATACTGATGTGTTTTCTAAAATTTCACATTTACTCTCGTAGTCACCGATTACGGGGATTTTACGAGGACCTAACAGTGGATCCTTGTATCGCCAGAGCTTTAGGGAATTTACATCTGGAATAATAAATTAATTAATTTTTATTATTAATTAATGTTTATTACTAACTTAAAATATTTAGATGAAAGTAGCTTCACTTTTATTATAGGGAATAAATAGCTATGGAGTTAGAGAGCCTATCGTCAGGATACTCTGTTCTCTAGTTTATGGCCGAAACGAAGACATTGTGTGTGTTAAGTGGCTTTGTCTTCACACCAGAGCAGGGTGAAATGATTAAAAATAATTCAAATTTAATCATTCCACTGAATGGGAATCGAATCCACTATCAATAGTGTGGTGTTATAACACCTTTGGATTTTCATTTTGGATATTCTGTATAAATTAACAATTTAAATTCATATTAATCTTAAACCCCAATTTTCTATATTAAAAAAAATGACGTGCATTATCATTACACCCAGATTACATTTTTTATTAATGATACTCCTTTAACATTATCAAATACAAAAAATTCTCACCCTTAACAGCTTTAACATCCTTAGCTATTTTGGCTTTCAATTTATTAACACTATCGCCGTCAGCGAGCCCCATAGATATTGTGAACAGTCCGGATCGAGGTACAGGGTTCGATATCGTGAGAGGCACTTTTTCTTCAGCGAAGAAGCTGACGTGGGGCTGTCCGGGGGCACAGTCCTCGCGAGTTTTCTCTGGTGCTTCTTGACTGTCTGTGTGTTTCACTTCTATGGATTCCAGCTGAAATTATATAATTAAATTATATACTTAGTTTTAACATTTTAGTTTTATTACACTTACACCAGCTGCGTCGAAATTCTTATACATTTTATTACAACTTAGCTAACAACAAAAATAAGTCGTAATTGTTAATTAAAATTCATTGTTAACTGTAGTGTAACGATTAATAGAGATTAATTAATTTTCAGCTAATTGTGATTTCCCTAAAAACAAATAATAAAGTATTAATATTTAATTGCAATTAAATTTTGCCCAACACTGGCTAACAATAAATTAGTAACATATACATATCAACTCACATCCAAAGTACTCATCAGATATTGCAAATTGTCCTTCAATATGGCGGCCTCGTCGAACTCCATACCAACGGACAACGCGTCGCTACCAACACGCTGCACGTTCTCTCTCGTCGCTTGTACGAATGGCATCACGCGTTTCATGTACTTCTTTAACTCTGGTATTTCCGAGAGCTTGCTTGATATTGTTTTGTTGTCTGGCAGACCTGACGGCTGAGGAAAATAATTGTCTATTAATTTTTTTTAGCTTCACGCTGTATCCCGCACACCGCAGGGTAGGCAGAGGGAACCGTAATATAAAAAATAGTGTTGTACAGTGCAATGTATGTGTAATAAATTAATATACATACAGGTAATACAAGTAGTTGTTGCTTTTAATTATTTAATAACTTCATCTTTTTTTATTATAGTTTACTAACTAAGGTGAAGGTATTAAAAAATTAATTGCCTACTGGCAGAGAGAACCTAAAGGCATTGAGTGTTGAGTGGTGGAACTCAACGACGCGCTGTTTTAGAGGCCGATCAAGTATTACGTGATCACTATACGGGGGAAGGGGTCTTTGCTATGCTTATTTTGGAGGACATGCGGGGTAGGGGAGTCTAGATGATGATTACGTCATCGGTAGTCATTTACTTTTTACACGAATGGCAACCATCACATTGTCTTTCGGAGATTCCCGGAAACTCTTATAACATTATAATTATAATTTAAAAAAACAATACATAAATTGAAATTTATTTATGTAAGCATGGCGATGGGAGTAAGAGTTATGCTTACTTTTGCTGACAAGGGGGATGGGGTGGTAAATAGTTGTAATAAATCTGCTCATGTATAAATTAGGACGGCCTCTTACGCCGGGGGGAAGATTGAAAATAATTTGAATATAATAATTTCTCTGAGTGATAATCGAAGCTACAACTGTCGCGTACATAGTCAAAGCTGAGAAGGCTGAGATACTGCGTCACGGTTTTTTCAGATTGGTAGTAAGGTCTGCTCGCCGACGAGGAAAATAGCCGGATTCAATTATTTTCATTTCTTTGCTCCAGACTAAGTTCTCTATGACCATCTCACTATGTGGGGAAAAAAGTGATGTTAAATTATAATAATTATTTACTTACGCCATTGAGATCCTTTAAAGTGCACAATATAATATGTTGCCATTTCGGATATTCCTTGGCAACCCAGATAATTGCCTTATTCGGTTTGGGTTCTTGTTTCGGCGCTTCTCCCTTCTTAGGTTTTTTGACAGCACAGTGATTTTTCAAGTAAATTCGGAATGAGTGTGCGGCCTCCATTAGATAGTTGCTAGCTTTTACAGCGATCTCGTCCACATCGCCCGCCACTGGCCATTTTTCGTGAAGAATGCTTTCTTTCTGTATTACAATTATAAAAAAATCTTTTAAGTTAAAAGTGCGTTAAGTACTTTTTTTTGCTCCACACAGTACCGCATACAGAAGGGTAGGCAGAAGTAACCTAGTGCCAAGACCCTACATCCTCCACTAGCCGCCCGAAATGTGCGACATTCTGTTGAGTTGAATTGAGTCAGAACGCTAAACAAACAAATTCAGCGCTGTGGTAGAAGAGTGATCAATCGTGTTTACAGTCAGACGCTGTCCAACTGCGCCAAACCGGCCCAGACAGATATTAGACATAAAAAAGTTTAAAATTATATATTATTGTAAGCTATGTAAAAATAATTTGATTACAATACATTAACAAAATCAACACAATATTTCTAAGTGCGAGCAATATACAAAAGCAAATAATTTTTCACATGTACTCAGAGGGATCTTATTTTATATAGTCACCCACTCAAGAATGATTACTTCCATTTCTTCGCTTTGATACCTAAGACAGAGCGCAGCATTGAATTCCGAAACTCAACACGCAATGTTTCAGTTTCTTAATCAATCAAGGCTATATTAATTTTAAAAATCACCTTTTTCTATTTAAACCAAAATAATTCAATTTTTTATTGCAAACGGATTATATTTCTTTTTTGTGCTAAAATTCAGATTTTTGCAAGAAGTGAAAAATGGACTGTCTTAACACTAAGTTCTCTCTGACTACCCGCTTTTTTCAGCTTCACGACTTTCCTGTATAGTAGTAGCCGAAAAAAGACAATCAACTTTTTTTTTCAGAAAAACCTACATTTCCCAGCAATTCCCATACATGTTCAGCAACATGTGGACATATGGGTGCTATGAGCTTCGCCTGCACCGCTATATATCGAGTAGCCAACTCTCCATGCATGCCCTCCGAAGAACAAAGTTCCCTATATTTGTCCCTCGCCGCTTGCAACTCAAAGAAACCTGACTTCAACGCCTCTTTGAACAGCATTTTACTATAGTTATCGTCTGTTTGATTAATTTTAGTATTCATTTCACTTATGAATACTTTGTCATGGAAATTGTATTCACCTGGAATGTAAGGAATAATTAAGTTTTAAAATGTTACCATAGTAATAAAATATTTGTTAAAATATTGAGACAATCGTGGCACAGTGGCACAAGGTCCGAATTTAACGCGATGTTTGTGGGTTCAACTACTACTCAGGGGAATGATTATTTATTATTTTTCTAATCTTTTTATTAGATAAAGAGTAGCGTTTAGTTCCCGCAATAAATATATTTTAATAAATTTTTATTTTCAATAATATTCTTTGAAATTTTAGAATGCGACTATTTGAAAATAGCAGTACTCAAGTCTGCACCTTATAAAAATCATCCGACAGACCGCTAAGCTATGCGATTTGCATAAACCAATTACAATAACATTCTGTGGCTTACTTATAATGTATTAATATTTCTATAATTAGATTTATTCTTTGAATTACTAAAATAAATTAAATAATCAATAACAAATTGAACTGCAAAACAAAAAAAAATGTTTATCACACCTAGAATCAAATCAAAACTTACCCTTTCTCAAATTGGAAGTATTAACCATAACCTCCTTCACCCATTCAATAAAAGTATACAGCCTTAGTATAGCCGCATCAGCTGTACTTTCCACAAAGTTTGCATCTTCCACCGAGTCACCAGCATCTGCTAAAGTCAGTCTCATGCCATCCGCACTAAACTTATCTATACTTTCTGATAGAGTTAAGAAGTTTCCATCAGATTTGGACATTTTAGCTGAGTTCAACATTAAATGGCCGTTGGCTCGGATAGATTGAGGCCATTTCTCTTCTTCGTTCTGCCACACAGCACAGTGGTTGTATATGAAGAACGTTAAATGGTTCTGGATTAAGTCTTTACCTGATGCTCTTAGATCAACTGGATACCTGCAAATGTTTATTTATATAAATTGCGAAAATTATAGCAGTCAGAGAGAATCTTGAAATATTGTATAGAAATATGAAAATCAACAGGTAACAGTTGGAAATGAAAATATTAATAGTATAATTGGTAATATAAATATTATCACCAGTTTGCACCAGACCAAATAAGAATCACTGTTCCTTCTTAAGCCTACTTTCAAATAATTTCAAAAATATTTTACCAGAATTGGAAAGATTTCCGCATCAAATCCAGAGACTTTTTAGGTATTTTACTCTTAGGAGGTGGTGCATCTTTGAAGAATATATAATCCCAAACATCTATAGTCATGTCTTCAGGTTTAATTTTCAATGCATTATTAGTTGTCCCTCTGAATGTGTTGCCTTGGATGAAATGTGCTATTGTATAGTAAGCATTATATATTGTAGAGTCCGAAAGAGATTCTATTACCCACTGTCGATCCCAAGGTAGTTTTGTTCCTGAAAGTTGTCAAAATTATAAAGTTGCTTTATATTTGTAGGGGCCAGTCATGGCTCAGTGGCACGAACGTATGACTGTCAACGACCGGTTGTGGATTCCATTGAATGCAGATTCAAAAATCACTTGGTAGAATGTTTATATACATTTTTTGGTAATAAAGCAGTGCGTTGGGTTACGCCAATCGGTACACAATATGCGTAATGTGTTAAAAAAGGAAGCTGCAAATCTAGTAATAAGTCATATTACTAGATATTCATCTTTTCGGACAAATCGGCAATACATATGTATATGAAAAAATATTAAATTAATAAAATAATTCAAATGTATTCCAAATAAAAATACATCGACTTACCTAGTCCATAGGTTCTAGAACAGGCGTATTCATGAAGCCATCTAAGGGTAGCTTGGAAGTTTTTCCTAACCTCATCGTGGTAAGTGTTCATTTGTGATAGAGCCTTCTCAGCCAGCGCCTTCCATTCCTCATTGCCGTAATCAAGATACCACTGGTTACAAAGAGCCACAACACATTCATCTCCTGACCTAGACATTATAGTTTTTTCTGGTTCATAATATATAGCTGCGTTCTTATCAGCGACCATTTCCATTTGGATTTTCTTTTTAACATCTTGGACTTTAGAGCCTTTGTATTTTCCAACGAGCAAAACTCCATCATAAAAACCTTTGAGGTAAACCATTTCTTTCGCTTGAACCAATTTATCCTTATCATTCTGGCTTTGAATTTTAAGTGTATCATATAAATGTACTGCGGATAGATTTCCATATTCAGGAAGTTCTAATATAGGCACAGGCACAAATGGAAGAACCATATCATCAGTGATACCATATTTTTCTCGGAAAGCAGCTTTCTTCTGTAAGTCAACAAGTGCCGCATAGTCGTCAGGCGAGTCAGATGGCACACTGGTAACAATTCCAGTACCTTTATCCTCCTTTATTGTTAACATTGGAAGGGCATAAATTTTTTCGTAACAGGTCGCAGGAGACTTAAGTGCAATACCTAACAGATCTTGACCAGTTATTTCTAGCAAAATTTTAAATTCACCATCTTTCTCAGTGAAACCTTGATAGCTCATGTTCCTTGCAGCTCGTTTTGTGCAAATAAATACACCATCAGTAATAGTCTCAAAAGCAATGTACTTTGTGTCAGGATGCACCCAACAGTTTGTTTGCCCATACATAGTCTCAGGTCTTAACGTGGCCGCTACAAAACTAACTGCTTTACCCTCGAATGGCCTAAAATGTTGATACTAGAATTAATAATAATACATTGAAGCTTGTTCAAGATGTGAAGACGCAGTCAACAACGCATCTTAAGGAGGAAGACAAAACAAAACGTTTTACCTCCAAATGCAGTGCAAACATGATTTTTTTTATGTAAAATTAAAAAAATATCTACAACACCGTCACAAGTAATTTAGATTGTTGCCATGCCCCTACTGCCTACAACGGTAGATATACAATTATTTCAGATTTTACTTTAGCTTCGGATAGTTTCATTTGCAATAACAAATAGTTTTTAATTTCAGATGGGTACAATTACGATTATGGATCTGAGACCACGTAAGACTTATCAATCTAATCAAATAATCATTAAAATCTTGAATTGAAATCAATAGAATAATATTTATTTTAATATACTGACGTCAACTCCATGACGCGAGCGCTCTTGTGGCCAGTTAATTGCTGGACGCTGCTGTTTACACAGCTTTGATGACATTTAAAACAGAATAACGAATCGTATTGAGCATCAAGGAATTGTATGAAAACAATATCCATTGCAGCAAACAATGTAAAATGTAAATGACTGAACTTATCAATAAGATTTTACAGATATATTCTTCTTTTTTGGATTCACACTACATCCCGCATACACTGTGAATATGGCAGAGGGAACCTGGTGTTAAGTCACTGCGTTCTCCGTATCTCGCCGAATTTTGGAAGCATTGCGGAGGCGCAAATTAACGCCGCCTACCAGAAAAAAAGCAAAGAAACTGAAATATTATATATTTCATTCGAAATCGAACTCACTACCAGTCTACTACTTTGTGCCCCCGCTCCACTATTAGTTGTTTTATGTATTATGTAAATAAAAAATCGTTTCATTTTTATAATACATCAAAAAGAATAGAGGATCAAAACATTATATAAATTAGTATCAATAACAACAACATGTTTATGTATTTTACCATTTTTTTTTAAATTTTACAACTTTACTAAAATTTTGCATAATCTAAGTTAGTGACCAATATTCATACTTATATTATAAATGGGAAAGTCTGTGTGTTTGTCTGTCACGCTTTCACGGCTAATCTACCGGTCCGATTTGGATGAAATTTAGAATGAAAGTAGTAAAAGTGACTGGGTCTAACATAGGCTACTTATTTTTTTAAAAATCAACCTCTAAAGGGTTGAAATAGGGGATGAAAGTTTATATGAAAAATCTAAACCGCTTGACTAATTGTAATGAATTTAGGCATAAATATAGTTGATAATCTAAGCTTAAACATAGGCTACTTTATTTTTTAATAATGCGCCCCCGAGGGTTGCAATATAACGAAATAGTTCACGCGGCGAAGCCGCGAGCGGGCCGCTAGTTCAATATATAATTCAAATGGACGCCATTGTCACCATACTAAGGATTCTGTAACCAGGAAACAGCATACGGCAATTCCATTAATTCATTCCATAAATTTCAACCAATCAAATTTAATGTACATATGTAATTTGTCAATGTTGTAATGAATGCAATACAATTTTCAAACATTATGCATTATTCAGTAAGTCAAAGTAAATAATAGTAATAAATTAGCTTACTTTAAAACATTAGGTAGAGGCTGAAGAACTTCCATTTTAATAAGTGTGTACTCCTGAGGTCCAGCTCCTTCTCCAGTGCTCCTATCGTGGTCCATACAAGGTTGTTTATCAAGAGGGGAGAAAATAGTATATCTTTTTCCATACATAATCTTCTTTCTTTCCTTTAAGTGATGAAATTGCCATCTTATAAAGGAATCATAAAATGGATTTGCATCAGTTGTTATAAACTTTCTTCGCCAATCAACCTTAAAACAAATAACTGATTAAAATTTATAACACTTAAAATGGATATTGTAGTAGTTAATTGTTAAACATTACCATTTTAAATATAAAAATAGTTTAAATATAAAAAAATATATAAATACAAAAATAGTTAATTCATTCAAATAAACACAATTACAATATTAAAGTGGGGAACGGAGTGTCTTAACACTATGTTCCCTCTGCCTACCCTGCTGTGTGCGGGATATAGCGTGAAGCTATACAATATTATGATAATACATTAAATACTAACATGAATACCCATTCTTTTTAAATCTATAACAGCTCTAGGTGGAAAATACTCTAGCCAGTAAATCTCATCCGCAAACTCTTTTATTTCATCCTCTGGTACTCCAAGACTTCGCATAATCTGCCACTGATATTTAGCAGATCCAGCTTTGGCTACAGCTTTACTTTTTTTCCCTTTGCTTTTATCTTTAGGTACTTTATCCACTTCTTCTTCTTCTACAGCATTCTCTTCAGGAAATTGTGGTGGACAACCATAGAGAGCCATTTCACGTTTCAACTTATCTGCACAAGCCTTTATTGGCATTCCTGTGCAATGAAAACCGAAAGGAAATAGCACTTTCCTTCCTTTAAGTCTATAATATCTTGCTGCAAACTGGGTATAAAGAAATACATAATATATTAATAATTATACTCTTACAATTAAAACAAGACATGGATTAAAACAATAAGTGCCGTAAGTAAAGTAACAATAATATTAAATAGGAAACAGTCAAAAGATCACACCTCGCATTTAGAAAGTGAAAATGTGTGTCCAAGATGTAAGCGTCCATTCATATAAGGATAAGGAAAAGTACATAGAAATTTCTCATGTTGCTCATTATCATCAGGAGCTTCTACTTCAAATATCTTTTCTTGATCCCATCGCTCTTGTACTTTTTTTTCAATTTCCTGTAAGTACTCGACTTTGAATGTTCCTTTTCGATCGAGATTTGCCTGAAATATATAGTTATTTCATCATTAACATAATATACGATATCGTTCAGTATGATCAGTTGATCATATTTATAGAAATATCTTTTCAAAATTGGAACTGTAGTAAATAAAATGATTAAAAGGAATAATAGAATGCCGAAAAAATTAAAATATAACCTAACCATATGCTTCGAAAAAATTTAAATAAATGTGAAAAAAATATAAAATATATTTATTACCATATTGTCAGTTTTATAAATATTTACTGTCTAATTTAACAATTAAACACTACACTTAGCTACATTAAGACACGTTTCTACTAGCGACATGGACATATGACAAATTTGCAACAGTCCACATTCACACAAAATTGCCAACTCTCCAGCAGATTGCAAATCCCGATGACATATGTCAAATGACTTAACCAATCATAGCCTATTTTCATACAAAAATTTTAAAATTTATACGATAAATTAACAAACTATATTATTCGATTACGATATAGGTAACTTAGACATTTCATAAAATGAATTAAAATTTTGTATGAAGATACAAAATAAGTCATACTTTCATAGACGTACTCCTTTAAATAACTCAATAATTCAAATAGTATAGATTAATATATAATATTTGTTACATTATTAATGTAACATAGTAAGAGTAACGTTGATATAAAAAAGTCAACACTTTTTCTAAATTTCATGTAATGATACCTTCTATATAATAACCTTCAGGAATTATTTTTATTAATAATTTAATATTATTAGACGTATATACATAATTTGTAAGTCTGCACGTTTAATATGACATTCACAACTGAATGCAAGTTATAAATCATAATATGCTTCGTATTGTTTTAATAGTACTTCACGAGCTTAGCTCAAAAACTCATAAATTTTATAACTAAAGACCTGGATTTATACTGCACTTCACATAAATTTGAAACTCATACGCACTTAAAAGTGCGTATGAGTTTCAAATTTATTTTGTTGTTTTTAGATTAATTATTCTCATGTTTTTTAAAACGGTAGTAAAACTCATAGGAATTGAATATAGTAATAAAAAAACAATTTATTACGTTCAGAATTTGATCATCCAGTAGGATGAAATCACATGAAGACCTCTAGAAATTTAGCTAGGTATGTAGATTGCTCCTCGGCATGAGAAAGTGAAATATTAGTAGAACATCAAATTATTTATTTAACTATAAGAATAAATTTTCATGTATGTATGTAAGTATCACCATTTTTTTAAATTACTATCCCATTCACAGACTAAAACAGAAGAAAATGGGTATCCAACGTTCAAATTTCAAGTGTCAAAAATTGGCGCCATTCAGAGCGTAGTCTGTCATTGTCAACCTGTCTTAATACCGGAAATTCGCTCTCAACCTTCCTTTGGAGACGCGCTAAGTCGCGAAGTGCCGGTTATTTTGCTTATGAAAAATTGTTAATTTTGTGTTACTTCGTGAAGATTACGTCGAAATGGCACCACGCACTGCAAAATCTAAGGTATAAATAGTTTTTGTAATGGTAGCTTTCTTAGAATATTTGCTATAACTGGTTTTCTTTGTAAATGTCTGACACCACACTTCTTTAAAATGTAAATTATAATATAATGTACAAGACAATCTTGAGTCAAAAATTATATTATTTAGAGCTCACATTTTTGAAGTACCTTAAGGTTAATGTTTCTTTAATCATTTATATTTAAGATTTTTAAAGAAATCATTAAGATCTTGAAATATCTCTTTGTTTCGTATATCAACGTTTTTACAGCGTATAATCCAGTATATAATTATTTGAGGTTTAGAGTTACTGAAGAAAACGTTATGATGTTACATCTTTAATTTGCTTTAGATTTTTAACTAAGATTACTTTTTTGAATACATAATAATAATAATAAGTGCTGTAAGTGTTTTCTTGCAATAGCTATTTGAACTGTGATATACTATTCAGACGAACATGTTTTTAAATCCACTTAAACGAATGTTTCTATTTATTGCTTGAAATTTTAAAATATTAAATTACAGAAAAATACTGATGTTAAGATAGTTGAAAATGAAGCACCTAAAAAAGGAAGAGGCAAAGCTAAAAACATTTTAGAAAAAGAGGTAGAAAATATAGATGACAGTGAGGAGAAAGTTGCTCCAGTAGTTGAAAAAAAGACAAAAAGGGGCAAAAATTTTACCAGTGATAAAGAAGAACAGGTTATTGAAAGTGACAAGGAAGATGTTCCAGCAAAGAAAGGTAAAAAGAAGAATGTTGCAGAAAATGTTACAAATGGTGATGGTAATTCAGAAGAAGAAATATCTCCATTAGACAATGAAAACGATGATAAACCCCAATCCAATGGCCATTCTGAAGATGTGGAACTAACAACAAAAGGTCGTAAAAAGCCTACAAAAAAAGATACAGAAAAAGTACAAAAACCAAAAGAAACCAGTGCACGAGGTAAAAAAAATGCAAAGGCAGAAGTGGACACAAGTGAAAAAGACATTATTGAAGAGAAACCTAAAGGTAGAGGAAGAGGTCGGAAGGCACAACCTAAAGCTGAACCTGAAGAAGATGATAATGTTGTAGAGCAAGAAAAGCCTGCTCCAAGAGGTAGGAAAAAAGCACAACCTAAGAATCAAGACAAACCAGCGGATCAGAAAGTGGAAGACACAGATATGGAAATTAAGGAAGCACAGGAAAATAATGAAGATGAAGAAAAATTAGTAGAGGCGCCAAAAAAGAAAGAACCTAAAGGCCGTAAAAATGCTAAGAAGGCACCACCTAAAGAAGATCTACAAGAAAAGGATGATGATTTTGAAGAAGAAACTCCAGCCAACAAAAAACGAAAAGTCACTAAAAAAGAAGATAAAGGGAAAGGTAAGACATCCAAGCTTCTCAATAAATAGTTTTATTAAATGATATTAGTCTGTATACAAGTTCTGGTAGTTGCATGATAAAAATGAGTTAGTAAAATAACTTTCAAATAAAAATGTAGGGATATGGAAAATATACCTAAATTTTAATGAAAATAAATAGATTTGCTTGAACCTGTAGTACATATATTATTTACTTTCCAATGAGTTAAAATTTATTTACATTTATATAGACTGATTTAAAAAATACATTTATAGCTGTCATTTTAAAAGCATTATTTGTAGCATTATTGAGCACGCATTAGTACTCTTCTATTTTACAAATTGACTTATGACATTATTGTAGGTTATTTGTCACTAAATATTGCAAATTATTGTATAACAAAACATAAAAAATGTAATGATAAAATAACTATTTAGGTGATGACATTGAAAAAGATGAAGATGTAGAACAACCTCCACCAAAACAAACCAAAGGTAAACGAGGACAAAAAAAGGCTGAAAAACAGGAATCGGACGAGGTGCAGGACACCGGTGAGCCCGAGACCAAACGTCGGCGTAAAGCCGATGAAAAGGGTAACTAACTCTTAATTTATTGATTTTAATTCAGTTACATTGACAATTGTTTCCTTATTATGATTAAGTGTGTTCCTTTATTATTGAATAAAAAATTTTAAATTATATTGTTCAGTTATTTCTATTTTTTTACCTTCAATGCTTTTTTATGTTATGCTATGCTAAATAAAATTAAAGTTTCATAACTAGTTTTTCTTAACGAATTCTGTATTATCATACTAACAAGGTTAAAGGTAGATAGATATAAGGATTTTTATTTGGAGTTTGGAACATAAACTTATATAGCATTTACTACAAATTACATATAAATTCTAATACAACAAGTTTAATATCAGAATTCTTGACTAATTATCCAGTATTTAAGTACATAATATGTAAATCAATTTTATCACAATGGAAATGGAAAAGTGAGGAGCATTAAGCAATTGCTGCGAATTTTATTTTATACAAACCATCTTAATAAAGAAAAGCTTGTTTTTAATTTAACTAAGTTTTGCATGAATATTTTCGACACAATGCTTTTGTTAATAAAAATGTAATAAAAAAGTGCTATAGTTATATTATGATACATTTATATATTTATGTTAACGTAATTTATATTAAAATTATAGTTTAGAGCTAATTAATATGTATGGCTTAATGAAAATTGTAACGCATGAAGCAAAAATGGGAAGAACATAACATTTGCTGATTACAAACTGAAAGTAAACAATTCACTTTTCTTGAAAGCCCAACACAAAATATTATTGAGAAATACAATTTACTAGTCCACTTGTTTTCAGTATCTGAAGATGGTAAAAAGAAACCAAACAAATCCGTTACTGACTATGAATCCATAGATTTTTCAAATTCATCCAAAAATACACAAGGCAAAGATTGGAATTTTAAAATTTCGAATTGGAACGTTGACGGTATTAGAGCGTGGATGGGCAAAGACGGTTTGGAGTATTTAAAATATGAAAAACCTGACATATTATGTTTGCAAGAAATAAAATGTTCACAAGACAAGTTGCCTGAGGAAATAAAAAATATCCCCGGGTACCACGCGTACTGGTTGTGCAGCGATAAAGATGGCTACGCTGGCGTAGGCATATACACGACCAAACTAGCAATGAACGTGCAATACGGCTTGCAAAATGAAGAATTAGATAGCGATGGGCGTATCATAACGGCGGAATACGAACACTTCTATCTTATATGCACGTATGTGCCGAACGCTGGGCGTAAACTAGTCACTCTCCCTAAAAGACTGAAATGGAATGAAGAATTCCGAAAACATGTAAAATCTCTGGATAAGAATAAGCCGGTTATAATATGTGGGGATATGAATGTAGCACATAACGAAATAGGTATGTGTACAAAAGCTTAAATAGCTATCTTTTCGTTTTACTAGCGGCTTTTAATTAATACTATTATAACATTTACAGATTTAACAAATCCAAAAACTAACAAGAAGAATGCTGGGTTCACTGAAGAAGAACGAGCGGGAATGACAGAGCTACTAGGGGATGGATTTGTTGATACGTATAGACATTTCAATCCCGACAAAACTGGAGCATACACGTTTTGGAGCTATATGTCTAGCAGTAGAGCAAAAAATATTGGATGGTAACTATTTTGTTTTAAATTTTTACATTATTCCATTAGGAGGGCATTTATATGGAACAAAGTTAGGGGGAAAAATGTGAACGAATTATAGTTTTATGTTAAGATCTCTCTATCCACCATGCTATAGTAGGATAAAGAAGAAGAATCAAAAACTTACAATAATTATCTTTTGATTTCACCATATTTATAAAATAATGTAAAATTTTCATTTATAAAAAATATTTTTAAAATGAATATGATTTAATATCGAGCGGAAGCCAAAGAGGAGGAATGAAAATAATTTAAATGTAATTATTGCCTACAGTGGGAGTGGAATCCGAGGCAACAAGCAATCCCCTTAACAGACAGAATACAGATTCTGTTCCATCGCGCCACAATGGTTTTTTTTTAGCTTCTTGCTGTATCCAGCACAGCACCTCTGCCTAGAGGGAAACCTAATGTTTGACTACTAAGACTGAATATTTGTAAGACATTCTGATGCCCATTTTTGGAAGCATTACGTGTTGAGTGGCGGAACTCAACGCAGTAATTTTGATTCAACACCAGAGCAAAGAAAATCAAATATTAAATATCTCAATTCCTCAAGTGGGAATCGAACCCACAACCAGTTACTTTTATAGTCAAACTTTACGCATAAATATTTGATTTAATACGATATTGTGACGCATAATATATAAACTTAAATAAATTAATATATAAGTATTTTTTGTTACAGGCGTTTGGATTATTTCATTGTATCAGAAAGACTATTACCAGCAATATGTGATAATGTGATAAGGGACAAAGTATTTGGCAGTGACCATTGCCCTATATCATTGTTCTTGCATCTGACTACTGCAGATAAACCTAAGGAGTAACAATATGCAGCTTATATGTTTGTTTTCTTCAATTTAAACCAGTTAAGCCTTTGTATAAGTTTTCTTTAAAACCTATCTCTTTTGTTAAAGAGTTTTTGTAATAGGACATAGAATTGTATGTAAAGTTAAGTGATTTGTTGGTAATCTCAAAAATTGTTAAAACTATCAGCAAGTTCCTGTGTAGACAGGTACAAGTAAATAACATGACTACAGGAGAACAATTTGAATGATGTTGTTTGATTTGATGTTTGTAGTTTTAATTTTGTTGATATTTAAAATGTTTAAAAATTTCAGTATATGCAATTTTTTAGCGTTTAAAAGTTTTAGTTATTTTGTTGCATAATGAAAAATTACAACCATAGAAACATTCAAATCACTCTGCTGTAAATTTGTGTATTTATTTGCCTTTGTACCAAACTTTGTAGGGCCAATTGATATCCAAAGTTGTCTGCTTATTTGTTAAAGTTACTTCTATGTCTTTTCATAAATATTTTTGATTGTGCATGACCTTTTTTATGATGGAATATTACAATGAAAACATTTTTTTTTTAAATAAAGAGAACATTTATTTGACATTTCTTTTTATTTTCTAAGAATAGAAAAGTAAATCTTCATATCAAGTATAATATTGTTTGACATTTAAAATAAGAGTGAATATTTGGAGTAGAGTTTAATATTGTTATTGTTAGTAATTGACTTCACAAAAATGTTTTCTTAAAATTCCATGTTATTTCTTAATGAATACTTCTATTTTCCTATCATACATAAAAAATGCTGTAATGCAAAAACTACTTAAAAATAAAGACTATTTTGTAAAAAAAATGTTTATTTTTTCTTCATAGTACAAAATAAATAATCCAAAATTCAACATTATATTATGAACTTCCTTAATATATTACTGTTTGCCCAACACCGACATATTTGGGCCCCGACGTCGATACTTTATATGCATCTGAAAATATTAAGTGTTTATGTTGAAACTTAAAATCAATTGTTAGGAAAAATGAATTTCCAAATATTATATTGTTATCTGAGAGTATACTTTTATCTATATAAAACCCAATTCTAGCAGAGTTCTTATTACCTTTATGATTTTTGTAAACACATTTCTTCGTAACAATGAATAAGCAACTTCAAAATTATTTAAGGCACTTGTTTGGAGTTCCTTCAGTCCTGAGCAAAAAAGAGCAATGCCTGCTTCTAACCCTGTCCCAAAATCACACTCGTCCATAGCTATGCTTGCACAAGTAAGAACTGGCTGTAAGTCTGACAAAATTTTATCCTTTTCTGCTTCAGATTTTGCTGATTGAAGTTGTTTAAACATTTTTTTTAGGTTACCTAAAAATATTTTTTTATTAGCATTGCATTAAACAACACACATCCAATTATTTAATTTCAAAATATAAATTTTCTTATAATTTTCTTATTACTAGCATTAGTTAAAATAATTAAGATTTGCATATTTTTCATGAAAAAGGATCTTCATGAAAATTTCCATATAGTGTGTAGTAGTCAGAGAGATACTCTGATATTAAAATTTTGCATGGACATTTTAGCAGAGCAGGAAATTACGGAATTATTTTAATATAATTATTAACTTCCAACTAATCATCCAGAATGGCAAAGGGAACCTAATTTTAAGGCAATTTCCCGCCAAATTCCGGAGGTATTGGTGTTGACTGCTTCTGTATGTAATATGCGGCGGAACTCTGTGCCTCGAAACCAGAACAAAGAAAATGAGATATTCAATTCCTGGAATAGGAATTGAACCCACAACAAATAATGTTTAGCTTCACGCTGTATCCCGCACACAGCAGGGTAGGCAGAGGGAACCTAGTGTTAAGACACTCCATTCACCACTTTCCGCCGAATTCCGAGGCATTACATTTTAAGTGGCGGAACTTCACGCCGCGCTTTACCTCTGATACCAGAGCGAGGGAATGAAAATGTTAAATATTTCCACTCCTCGAGTGGGAATTGAACCCACAACCAGTCATTTACAGTCACATGCTTGTGCCACTGCACCACTACTGGCTCCAAAACTGGCTTTAAAGTAATGTTTAAAGTGCCCCAGTGCTAAGTGTTTGTGCCCCAGCACTACACTCATTCTCACATTGTGTGATACCCTGGGAGGGATTCATTAGAATGTTTACAGTCAGATGCTGTCCAACTTTGTTACAATGGATATAGTATGATGATATATTTTATATACTAAGCTAGTGCAATTCAAGATTTATTACACTTAATTTTGCAGTTTAGGCCTTAGTAAATGAAATAAATATAATTCTTTATACTTACTATCAGTCTCCACCAATTTTCTATATCCCAATTGAGTTTTTTTCTCATATGGAACAACAATACCAGCACCATGAAATGTTTTGCAGACAGTTTGACTATTTCTTTTTTTATGATTAAACTCTTCTATTGAATAACTACTTAGTTCAGCCCATTTTTTTACTTTCTCCATTAACTTTTGACATGCTATTGAGATAAACGGAGAAGTTTTCTTTTCAGCTTGTAAATAATGACTACAAATAAAAAATAATAATTAACATTTTGTATAAAAAAACATTATTTCATAATTATTTTATCATATTTTACATACTATACTGCACCAAATATATTTTCTGAAACTGGTGTTAAGGCATAACCAGCGCTACTATCATTTTTAGCTAAAAACACTGGCTTTTCTTTAGGGTCATCTCTATAATACCCAATATGTAATTCACTATTACCTTTCTTTTTTAAAACAGACTGAAATTAGTAAAATAGAAATTAAAATTACATTTATAATTGCTAAAATTAAAATAGTTTTTTAATATATTTTTTGTGCACACCTGAAATTCTGGTGGATCATAAAAAAATCTCCAATGTATTAAATACAAATCTTTATCTTCCAGTTTAGGCAATTTACCCAAAAATAACTCAAAAGGACCAATAAGTTGCAAATTAACACTAGCCAACAATTTTTCTACGTCATCTGAATCATTGTTAAGGCACTCAAAAAATTTAAAAAAGTCTTCTGGCATTTCAACTAAGAAGCAATCTTTCAAAATGCTGTGGTCAGCATTTTTATCATAAAAAGAAATATTATCTGATTTTACAATAACTTCTGGAATTTCTTGTTCCATTTCTTTTTCTTCTACTTTAACTTCTTTATCTGTGTTTGATGAACCAGAGGGTTGATTATCAACATCCTCTTTTATTTTCTTTAATTCCTCAACTGTTTCTTGAATACTATCTGTATCTTTAGGCTGTGTGTTAACATTCTTTGCCTTGTTATATGGCTGAAAACGGTTATTTTTCTGGATTTTAGTAGGTTTAGCTTTCAACTGAGGTGGATGCTTGTATTTCTTATGATGTTCAGGATTTTTTTGATAACATTTTATACCATATTTACAAACTGTTCGAGAATCTTTTACATATTCATCCCATTCTTCAGACATGGTATGAAATTATGAATAAAAGTATTACCAGTTTTTAGGAATGTTCTATCTACTATAAACAAATAAACATAATTATATTTGGTATAACCTACAACACAATTTATAAGTTATTTATTAAATTTATACAAACATTACTTTGATATATAATATGCTTTAACAAACGTTACTGAGCTTGCTATTTGTAGAAGCTTATGTTAGAAAGCAGATAAATAAAAACTTTAGGAATATATCCTGTTATATACTTGTTTTGACTATTTTCCTTATTCATATTTCATACCAAATTTACATATTGTACCATAGACTACAGCTTATTATAATTTAAACTTTAAAGATTTCTATTGGCTAAAATTTGATTTACAAAAAGCTTAAAAATCATAGACTAAGTATACTTAGCCTTCTATTATAATATTTTTATTATAATGTGCCAAAAATATAACAGGTGTTTTATAAAATATTAAAACCCAAATTACAATCTACTGTGGTTTAGCTCTATAGCAGCTGTCATGGTCTTATTTACTCTGGGTGAGTGACCAAAAAGTTAGGAATTTGACATTTTTGTAGTTCGAGTAGTCAGTTGAAGAGCACAGAGTGCTTATTACTAGTGAATTAGTGTCATTGGCTAGGTGGTGCTTCTTGAAATCTAAAAATGTTTAAGTGCTTTTTATAAATAAGAAACATAATTTTTTAGGTATATCTCAGTAGTTTTGTATGGTATAGTTTTCTTAGTGGTTATATATTCAGTTTAAATATATTATTAATATGTTATTTCGTAATGTACAATCCAGCGTAATTATTGATGTGAATTAATATCTACAATAAAATAATCGGCGCGCGTTGAACTGTTGCTTTTGTTTTTGCCATATGTGTTTTTTATTTCCAATGTATAGATGTATAAATTATAATAACATACCAAGGACATGTTCATAATAAGTCTTCGTCACCCAAGATATTTGACAATTTGTACGGGCTTTGGATCATGCTCTATAAATGGTAAATATCATTATTGTTATAACTTTATTTTTTCTTTTAGCATTTTACGTTTATATATTATGCAATACTTACTGTTAATCTTTTTAATTTTTTTCTGGGCTTTTAAATCTTGTCATTATAGTATATATTTGATCTGAGTTCTGCCCATACAATAATTTGAATTTTCATTTGGTTACCAGCCTATAGACGCTACGAATAATTAAAAAAAAAATCATTTTAGTAAATGTAATTTTATTGATAAAATATAATAGAAAAAACGAGAAGATAAATTGTATGTAAAGAACAGAAAATTGAGGATTATGGTTATTAGAAAATAGAAAATGTAACATTATTTTCAGTTGTTATTTTATATAATTAAATCAATTAATAACATGCCCAATATAAAACAAATTGAACCTATGGCACATAATTAATATAGATTGACCTTTTTATATATTTTAAAATAAACTTTTCTCTTTGTGTCCTTTTGAACTATTATGATAAATACTTAACAGCTTATAATAATATAGTAGCTAGGTGAAGTCTCATGTTTAAGAATAGTTTATAGGACATATGAAGCATACATTTGAAAACATTTTAGACATTAGAAAATCTTTATAGATTTTATGATTAATTTAAGAGGATTTAACCTTATATCCTCTTAAATTAGCATAGGTAGCATACCTACGCTACCTGTAAATAACTAATTTACGCTACCTGTAAATAACTAAAAAGTAATTTCTTGTAAGGTTACAATTCTACCTTTTATATTACTTATTAACAAACATGTTTGACCAATATTACCTACCTCATAATAGGTAATATGCATATTTTCGTAATACAGTTATGCTAATTTTCAATTTTTCTAATAATATCTATTAAAAAGGGAAAGGTAAGATATATAAAAATACATGTGTGTATGTGTAACATTTTTTAAAATGAGGCAATAATATCATCAATAAAAAATAAATAAATCTAATTTTTAACATAAGTATGTGTAATATAAAACAAAAATTTTCCTTCATTTTCATACAGCCATTCTCAAAATCAAGCTTATAGCAAGTTATAATTTTGAATGTTGTTTCTTCATCCACTGTTTATTACTTACCTGTATTCTATATTTAGTCTCATTGTGTGTGCATTATATGGAGCAGCTGCAATTTGAAACCTGCTAATGAGTACATCTTACAATTGAAAAATATTAGTATATAACATATTGTTTTGTCAATGTTCATATTATATAATGTATACAGGTAAATGTTATGGCTTGTTTATGTAAATATAAATATTATTTTGAATCCATTGAAATTCCAAAAACTCTTTGTGCATATTAGGAATGTGGTCACAATAAATTCAATTTTTTTCTTTTAATATATCAATTTTTTTCTTACAAACAGTCAAATTTCTACTTTAATTGAAACTAAAATTATATGTATACCAAATGTAAGGTCCAACCTCTGAACACACAACATCCTTTAAATCTATTGTAACAAATGTGTATCATTACATTCTCTTTCACTCTCATGTTTTATGCATTGTTTATGTAATGATAAAATATCCGTAATAAATGGATAGATATCAATTTCGGACAGTAAGTGGAGGACGGAGTGTCGCGACAGGTTTCCTCTGACTATCTATGTATTCATTGTGAACACATGACTATCAATGTGGGAAACGCGTGAAGCTGAAAAAAAAATGCAACCTAAAACAAGTATGTTAGGTAGTCATTGTTAAAAAGCACAAATTTATTACCATTACCAGCGAAGACATTGTGCTTATTTGTAGGAAATAAAAAATACAAAAGGCAGCCTCCGAATACATCGCGAAATCAGCGTCATTGAAATCTGTACAATACCATTCTTACTCTTTGTTTTAAATTCGCTCGCCATTATCAAAGACTTGCAGCTTTATTGTTCGGCTAACGTATCAATATACGCCAGTACATTTATAAAACTTAAGAAGCATTCAAAGCTTAGTCGATCGCCTTGTTGTGCATTTCGTCTACGTGTACGCTATAAAATGCGTTTTAGTTATTTGATCAAAAATAGATTGTTTTGTTTTTCAGGATGAATGAGTTGATTACATTTTGTGTTCAAGGAGCAATGTCCGAAAATAGTATCTATATGCATTAATACGCGATTATTATCGCAATAGTAAAATTGATAATCCTAGAGCCGAGCCAAAACATTTCCACTATCCGATCTCAATAAAGCAATATAAAGTTACGCCGCTGAAATATTAAATCCATATCAAATATAAAGCACTGTCCTTACATTATAAATAAGGAAGTAGTTTAGAGAATCCCCGAATGTCTCTAAGTCTCTACCAATCATGGTGAAATTTATTACACATGAGAACATCTTTTATTTAGCGCTATCAAATGTTCCCTGTGGGATGACGTATTGTTGTAATATCTATAAAAATGAACTACGTCGTGCTATTATGTTTATATACAAACGATTTAGTAAATTTATGGCATCTCGTAGGAACTACTATATCAATTTTTGATACGTTATAATTTTCTGATTTATTGAATGAGTCAGGCTCTGGTTTTACTAAGAACGATGATTTTAAAACTTTACTTTTATAATGTGTTGAGTAATTTTGTTGATAATTTGTATGAAAATATTACAGCTGGCTAAAGCTTATTTATCTAAAAATATTGTATTCCATTATGTATTTTCACTTTCTTTCTCATTGTTTTTTATATAGGAATATATTACACACTTTTTTGTGTCTTCAAGTAGACAATTATGACAAAGTCACTCCGTTTTCTACGTTCCACGCATTTTAGATATGCTGGGGACGCTGATCTATGAGATGAATATTATCAAATATAAACATCGTTCACGGAATTGACGGGGGTTGAACCTACAATCGTCATGTGGGATTGAAACATTTTAGTGCTGCGCTAAGACGGCGTCAATAATTATATGTTATTCAGCTTATTGATTTCATGTTTTAAATTGAATCCCAACTTGGTCATTAAATTGTCGAAGTGGCAAATATTCAAACTCTAAAAGTACCAACTTTTACATATACGAAGCTTAAAGTTTAACTTAAAGAAATAAAACTATCAAAATCGCACTTCATTTCCTCTTTTAATTATATAATTAGCCTAAATAAGAATATGATCTATAATTCGTAATCAGCTTCATTTCTTTAATATAGGTTAGAATATCGACGTTAATTTATTACAATACAACGTTATTACAATTTGTAAATACATGTAACTTTTCTATTATACCTGAAATTGTACTCAAAATTTTTGTTATAGGTTATTATTATTAATTTATAATTTTGCGAAGAGTAACAAAATATTAAATACTTTTATTAAAAAACATTTTAAAATAAATATATTCCAATATTATCGAAAGCTAAGGATCTAGGTGCAAAAGCAAAGCTACATTTTGCGATATGCCGTGTCCCAGATACGTCGGTCGGGGCTGGGCGGCAACTGGCGAACGGAAATCGCTTAGCGACAACATTGTTGTTCACTCTTCCAGTTACGCTGCGTTTCTAGAAAATAAACGTTGTTTATAAAAATTAAGTTCAAATTATTTTTAATATTATTTTCTTTCAATTTACTAAATTAGAAAGTTAGAAATCAAAATTCGTCGTACCGTTACCGTGGTCACTTTATCAGTTCCTATCTTAACAGGCTCAATTTTATCTAAAAGCTCTTCACAAATATTCAGTTATACGATAACAGGTTTCTAACTATATTTATACTTTCAGGCAATGAAAACTTGACCGCGCCATGGAACATCAGGATGGATGGGTCGACGGAAAATCGAATGCAGCCAACAATACCACAGAGCGGTCGCAGGCCGACCGCGACCGCGTGCGCATCGAGTTCTACGCCACGTACGACGTCATGACCGGCGTGCGCATAGCCGCCACGCTGGGCGGCTTCTTCGCTCTAATGGTGTTTCTAATCGTGTACAAGAGTCGGAGTAAATCTGTGAAGGCTCTGAACGATCCGAAGATAGTGGAGCTGGCGGAGGCGGTGGTGGCGGAGGAGGTGGCGGTGGAGGAGGAGCGGCAGTTGACGGCGGCCATCGAGGAGGCGCTGTCGGAGCGCGCGCGGTCGGCCCGGGAGCCGCCGTGGCCGCGGACGTCGCGCTTCGCGTCGTACGGCGGCGGTTACGGGAGCCTCCTGGCGCCGCGCCGGCTGTCGACGCTCCGCGGGGACTCGCTGCCGGGCTCCGCGCTCAGGTTCAGCGAGCGCCGCCGCTTAAGCTCGGCGACGTGCTCGAGCTCGGGCAGTTCCTATCTCGAGAGGCGCGGCTCGTCGGTGGTGTGCTCGCTGCCGGAGCGGCGCCTGTCGCCGTGCCCCAGCGAGCGCCTGGCGCCGCTGGCGTCGGCGGGCAGCGTGGGCCCGTCGGTGGGCGCGGACTCGGTGTTCGCGGAGGACGACGCGGACTCGACGGACGACGAGGTGGAGCAGTTTTCGACGGACAGCGGGGGCCCCGACGCCACCGAGCTGACGAGCCGGCCGGCGCTCCCCCTGCGTATGGAACGCGCCTCGCACTCGCGTGAAACGTTATTCTAGCGCTTTTGCTGGTTATTGTATGTTAGAAAATGTTAAAATATCGACTTTTTCGTAAAGTGTTAGTATGTTTTTTTTTATTTCTATGGAAACATATCAATGTTTTTCATTTACATATCATGTTGTTGAATTTATATATGATGAATAGTTTGGCCGTTTGCTATATTGTATAGGTCCGGAATTAAATTTTTAAAGATAATTTCATTTTTATACGTGCGAAATTACGTGAACGTAATATGTACCTACTTTTTTAATTTTCCTTTATCTTTAGTAAATTTTATTTCTCTTAAATATTTATTTAATTATCTGCCGTACGATGCGAGAGTGTCGATATTTTGATGTTATTATTATTATGTAAATAATTTGTTTTGTTAATAAGTGTAACGCCATGTTATTGTTCTCGTGATAGAATTTTGAATTGTGATCGCGGCCTTTACTTTATGAAATGCCTCAAACTGATATGGAATGATTGAATCCAAAGCTTACTAGTCAATCTCTAACGCTTTATATGTTGCCTATAATGTTAAGAGTACTATAGTTTCAGAATCGGGATCTAAATATAGTTATTGTGTTAACCAAGAAGTCACATCAGTATTTAAATAGTAACAAATTAATTTGTTTGTATAATAAATTCTTTTAAACGTATTATTTATTATTGTATAATTATTTTTGACAGACGGTTAACCATATTTAATGTATTTAAATACATATATTTGTTATTTAACAGCGAAATATGCAATATCAATGCAAAGTACTATACAATTTAGTATATAAAAAAAGTAACTCAGATTTAAAATATTAAGTTTATTAGGTTGTATATTTCAATAGAGCAAAAATTTTTTGGAAGCTACGCTGGTATTGTCACCACTTAGTGTTCTCTTTTAAAAACTTAGGTGTATAATAATCTGCCGAATTAGTGTTTGAATGGCACAATAATATACTTATACATATGATCTAGGTACTGTGTTATTTAAAAAAAAAAAAAAGAATTTTATTTTATCTGTCATTTTCTACGATTTTAAATCTTGTGCGTTTAAAGTTTTAATTTTTTCTTAAAACTAAAAGGTAACCGTAATAGAAAGCATTTTTTTAGTTTAAAATTAAAAACGAACACGAAAGCTACGCACAAAGTATTTTACTTTACGTTAGATTGTCCAAAAGTAGAATTTGTAAATAGTACGAGGCTATTGTTAATGTACTGTCTAGCACTTAGATTTTTTTTATCAACATAGGTTGTTATAAAATTGATAAGCGGATGTTAAATGAATGTTAAATTATTGATTTGTTTAAGTAGAAGGCTGGTAACACACGAGTCTCTAGAATTATATTAGGTATGGCTTCACGGTTAATGTAGCCGAAAATACAAGTGTGATAACGATCGTATTTGTAAATTTTCGAAGAATTTTTGACTCTTTGAGACTGGTCACTTCTATGCTATTATTAAATTTATTTTCGTTGCCTTAAGAATTTGTATTTCATATTCACTACAAGTAATTGATATTCTGGATCGGCACTTATGTAATTAACCTAAGTTAATCATCGTATATGCTAAATTATACTTTTGTATATAAATGTGCAAAGATCCTACTTATACAATTACCACAAAGCCTCACTCCAGTAATATCTAAGCCTCAGAATCCTTCCCCGTGGCAATACGACGTACCTACGTTTGTTCGGACTGCTAAATTATTTATTGACGATCTTTTTTTAATATGAATAATGTACAACGGAAATTCTCATTTATGGGTTCGACGTTCGCTTCGTAACGTGTATATTTCGAATCGCGGACTTTTCACGATGTTTTTGAACTGTAGCTAGTATTAACTTGGTAGGGTAGTCGTCGAGTCAATTTTAAATTGTATATTTGTATAGTGTTTTAAATTATCCCTCACCCATTAAAAGGGCACACAAGACCAATTCGTCCTTCGAACAATAACTAAGAACGGGAGAGGCCTAATAAAATATTGCTTGAAACCTACCTACGGATATTACTCGTCAAGGATACTGCCACTGTTCTCGTTTAGTAACAATGTAATACGCACACCAGGGTTTTATTGATTCTAGTGTGCCGATCCCGTCTACCGCGGGCCCAGTAGATTAACTAACACAGATCGTTTTTATTACGAATTAGATTTACGTGTTAGTTTATGTAACTGTTCGTTGCTCGAATTAAAAAGAGCTCCAGTAGTCTGTAAAATGTTGAAATGTATGTAAAAATATTGTAAATATAAAACACAACACAACTGTCGTTTCATTTTTGACGATCACATTTTTGGTTTCCTGTGTAAGCAATATCCAGTTTCAACGAACATAAAACTACAATAAAGTTAAATATGACTCAATAAATGTCGGTTTCTCTAACCGCCAAAGCGGATTGCAACTAGCAGTGACGTGCAATGACGACGCATCTATGTTATGTTAATTACTCTTTTATGATATTTTGCTACTGCTAGGGATGTGATACTCAAATAAATAATGTAAAGTAAATATTTATCTTAGCCACATCATCGCTGAAGTCAGGTCGTAAACATATGTATGTACATCTTTTTTTAAAATTGAGATTTTATTTTAAAAATATTTTGAAAAGCTCTAAGATTATTCATCCACAGCATTCCACATTTTGTAGAATAAGTGTAGCGTAGTCACCAGTCCGTTCTCTTTTGAAACTTTTTTAAACAACATAAACATTATTTGCTTCGTACATATAAAAATCATCTTAAAAGTTAGTCTAAAACATCTAATGATATTGTAGGCATAAAGTCAATAAGTCGCAAAAAGTAGGTGTATTTTATTAATAGCATATGGAAAATTGATTTTCCGAAATTAAGCTCCTATACCGTTGAAGGTCAGGTTGAGTAGTAATGTGTCTACTTAAATAATATAACATGTAATTTTTAATAGGTGTCTATTTTGTTTTATAAAAATTTACTTGTTCTAATATTCTTTTTCTATCTTTTCCATATTTCGAATGCTCAGTGTTTTCCGTTTGGGGCCAGTCGTGGCGCAGTGGCACAAAGTGTGACTGTAAAACGACTGGTTGTGGGTTCGATTAACACTCGAGGAGTGGAAATATTTAATATTTCCATTTTCTTCGTTCTAGTGTCGAGGTAAAGCGCGGCGTTAAGTTCCGCCACTTAACACACCATGACTCCGAATTCGGCGGAAAGTGGGGAACGGAGTGTCTTAATACTAGGTTTCCTCTGCCTACAATGTATGCGGGATACAGCGTGAAGCAATGTTTTCCGTAGCCACAGGTCCGATAAAATACCTTAAAAATATATCTTAGCATTCTTTTTTCTTTATTTTATTTATTAAATGAATACAAATATCTACATGACACTCACTCCGTAGTCCGTTCTACATTACCAATTAATTTAAAGGATTATACATTGGTTACCCAATGGCTCTAACAGACGAAAAATTCTCGACCTCTTATGAAAATGATGTAATGTGAAATTTGGCATACAAAATGTTGATATGTAAGAGTAAGTGATGAAAACTATCAATTTATATAATTATGTATTGGAAATACTAAATAAAATTTGTAGAGTAAATCTATAATTTCGCATTTCAAACTTGAAGTACAACATTTTTACTTGTTATTGGATCTAGTAGCGTGACTTTAATTAATAGCGAGCTTAATGGGTTAATATTAAAACAAGAAATGCCATAACACATACACAAACACGCAGAATTATTTATATTCTAGCAGGTCGCCTTGATGTTCAGTGTCATTCGATTCGGGTCTTATTTTTATCCCTAGTGGCATATTCAAGTATTCAAATATTCAATGAAATTTGCAGAATAAAAAAGGCTGAATGAACTAAGTTCTAAAAAGATTGAAATTCAACGATATAAACCATGTGCTATTATTATTTTATAAACCTTGTCCAATAGGTAAAAAACGTAATGGAAGCAGATTTGATTAGGAAAGGTTATTGTTGTATTTTTGTTTCTTTAGTTATACTAGCGAAACAAAAGATGTAAGTTGAGCGAATTTAGAGACTAGTTCGATTTTGTGTTTTCCGTCTTAAGATATTTCGCACATGGCAATATTATTCATTGGTCTTTGTTTCCCTCCTTAAATACCAAAATAATATTTTATACAGTTTAATAAAATATAATTTTAATTTACAAAAACGATTGTTGATTGTTGCAAAATAATAAATAAAGTAATATTTTATTATACAAGTATCGGAGTTTTTCTGCCGAGTTGTCACTGTCATATTCAAATGTCAGAGAAAGTAAAAATCCTTTGTACAGTGCGAGCACATTTAATATCTTCAATTTAAAAATTTAATTCGTGGCAGACCAATTGAGGAAGAAAAATGGATGACGATTTACCGACTGACTTCCAGGTCATCGTTGTAGGGACGGGTAAGTTATACATTATTCAATAAATGAGACCGGGCGTGATGGCGATAGGTAGCCTACTTAGGTATCGATCTTAGCTTTTTTCATTCGCTTCGGTCGAGTTATACATCCTACAATTTTTTGTAGTTCCAAACTATAATGGAGCAGATTTTTAACGTTTATCTAAAAGTTAAAATTTTGTGTTCATTATTTTATGATAATGTATATTTAGAAAAGTACATTGTGTAGTCATATGTTGTCGTAAACTTTTAATTATCATTATTATATTTGAGTCATTATTTAAACTCTATACTAGATAATATAAAATTATATTTTTTTTATGAATAACATTATTTCTAATTTCCAATTAGAATATTATTTCAATTGTTAAGTAACGAAAATCGTAATACAAGTAAAAATATAGTTATTTGTTTTTTTTTATTATAAGAAAATATATAATTATATGAAATAATGTCCCTTCTCTTCTTTATTTTCTTTGAAAAATAATGAATGCTTGCAATTTAATTCTGCAACAAAAATGTTGTGTTATATTTGTGGTCTGTTGGGCAAGGAGACTGTAATT